>OX602134.1:3740676-5091509 GCA_951449985.1 Falcaria lacertinaria | reverse complement strand
CGTGACATTACTTTTACTCAATAACTGGATGTTATGGAGAGCATCACACTCGATACGGTCTTAATAAAATTAACATTAAAATGTTTTAAATTCTTTTACACGGTACAAATATATTTTGCTGATTAGTACTATGTTTAAACTTATACCTGTGTAGCTATCTCTAAGTATAGTAAAAAATATTACAATCTCTTTACTTTGACAATACAATTTTAGAATGAAAAATGAAAATATTGACTTTCTATGATCTTTTCTCAAATGTCGATTTTTTGTACCATAAGGTGGCAAACAATATACAGCCCGCCGGATGGTAAGCGGTTACCGTATCCTATGGACGCTTGCCCATGGGAATCACTCGCGTTGCCAACTGTACTGTCAGTGTAGTAAGGTTGCTAGTGCTCCACGAAGATACACTGCGCTAGTAGTAAAACTGCTAGCACAGTGTCTCCTCATCAACAACAGGATTGGCAGCTCGTTAGTGATACCCCTGGTATTGCTAGCGGCTATAGGCTACGGAGTAGGCCGTAAATTGCGTGAATTAACAAAAACTCGCGTATAATCCAAATTGGTTCTCCCAAACGGTCCGTTCACTAAGTAATTAATGTAGTAATTCTAAACAACTACAACTACAACTAAAACTAACGGGTAAGGAATGTCCTTGCTTGCGCAAGAGTGAATGCATGTCCTTTGCCAGACTGGCGTCGGTGAGAATTGTTGTTATAGCTCAAAACAAAATGTTTGCACTATATTTTATACCGATTGCTTTCTGTACAAAATTACTTATCTCGCAGCAAAGAGATAAACAATGAAGCTGCCATCAAGCGGAAATGTTTTTCTTATTTAAATATTAAAAATACTTGGACATTATCACACAGCGCCGTCTGGTCCCAAGCTAAGCAAAGCTTGTACCATGGGAACCAGCAACTGATACAATACTTATATAAGTTTTTTTTGTAAATACATACTTATAATAAATATCAAACAACCAGACCCAAGGCAAACATGTTTGTCACAAATGCTTGCCCCGGCGGGGATCGAGCCCGCGACCTCTAGCTTAGCAGTCCGGTAGACTAACCACTAGACCAGCGTCTCATCATTTTCATTTATCTGTCTTCTCTAAATTATGAATATTGTTTTTCATGTAACAATTATGATTAATAGCCATCAGTTTCTTGCTGGTTCTTCTCAGGTGCTGCTCAGGTACTTCATAAGTGCCTTATGAAGTCCTGAACTGAATAAATGATTTATATTTTTTGATTATGATTCAGATGAATTCAGAGTTACCGAGCTCGGTTTACTGCGCTGCTATTTTAATGAACGGTTTATGATACATATATCAGTATTTGATTAATTATTATCTTGGCGTAATGGTACATATGTTTTATTGTTGGTGTACCTTTATTATAATACTAGCTTTTTCCCCGCGACTCCGCCCGCGTAGCAATATAGGACACTATTACCAGTTTTCCCGTCCCGTGAATAAAATTATTAGATATTTTTTATGTTTTTTTTTTATTATTTATTAGCTTCCGATTGGCTTCTAACCTATGATTATATACTACAAATATGTAATCACAAAGCTTCTAACCTACACAGATAGTTTGCACGTACACTATTTAGATAAGGTTGTAATACTTCTCATTTAAACCAAGTCATGTATAAAGCGATATCACCTTGTGATCTGCATACGAGCATAGATAAAATCAATGAAAGCAGCTTTGGATTCGGTAAAAATGTTAGACGCTGATGCAATACATATTAAGTATCCATATTTCCCTACTAAAAGTATAAATGCGAAAGTGACTCTGTTAGTTTCTTACCTTTTCGCGACTATACGGCTGAACGGATCGTAATGAAATTTGGCAATGAGATAGCTTAAAACATAGGGTAGGACTTAGGCGCCACGCGGGCGAAGCCGCGAGCAAAAGCTAATAAATGAATACTCAAGTAGTTATGTAGAACAGTCAGGAATAACCACCTTTCTTAATGATTATATGTAGATACTGGTTGTGCTCGCGACTTCGTACGCAAAGAGTTTAAAGACCCATTATGTTCACTCCTTCATGGATTTATTTTTGCGCGGATCTTCTATTATTATTTAAATAAAAATAGCCTTAGTTACAGCCTACGCCTTATAGCATCAGCTGTCTGCCAGTGAAAATCCCGATCAAATCGGTTCAGCCGTTCCGATGTCGCAGGGAAATGATGAAAATTGAGATTTGATGAAATGATGTCGTTGATTAATTCACGATGTTAAAATAACGATTCTGTGAGACGTGCCTAAAGAGTGTTACCAATTCAATTGTGCTTCATTTATTGGTTATATATGTTACTAGACTATGAGCCTAGGGCTTGGTACTATAAACTGGTACTAAGCCCTTGGTACGACATTATTTGACCTACTTACAGACTCGAAAGGAAGTTATGTTTACTTCCTATAACCATGTTATATACCTTAAGGCTACGATTAAATATACAGCCTCATTTGCATATATATTTTATGTATTTAAAGTGAATGTGGGCACGAAATTATTCCGGCAGCCTTCAATGCGATTGATCTATCGGATTTGGGATTCAAAGTACAAGCGTCCGGAATCTACAGCTGGAAAGCTCTCTCGCAGAATCAAAATCAAAAATTATTTATTCAGTTCAGGCCCTAATAAGGTACTTATTAAGGTCTAAATTACCACAATAATCACTTTTATATTATAGCATATATTATCTACTCTGAGATTATAGTGTTGTTGTGTTTCTGTGGTATGTATGGTTGCCAGTGCTCCATGGGGAAACGCTGAGCTAGTAGTAATGCTACTAGCATAGTGAGTCCTCATCAACAGCAGGGTTGGCAACTCGTTAGTGGTACCCCTGGTATTGCTAGTGGCTATAGGCTACGGTGACTGCTTACCATTAGGTGGGTAGAAAAAAAATATGTGAAAGCTTGTAAGGATGGATGACAAACGGATATGATGAAATTTGGCATACGTATTGTTGATAACCTACATTTACGTATAATACTTTTTATACCGGGATAATATTCTGGGATTCTAACCTCAACCGGACAAAGTCGCAGGCAGAACCTTTTTTTTTCAATCTATCAATCAGTTTATTGACATAAAACAATACATAACAAGACCAACGAAGCCTCCGGTCACCGGACTAGTTGCAAACTGTATCTCAGTGCCCGTGCTAGAAGCAGTCTTATTATATTCTTATATTCATTATTCAATGGCAACAAAAAAAAACGATTTCGTATTTTACCAATCCCATGTAGGTTAAAGATAGGGTTGCCAATTTTTTTTCATGGAAATGTAGTATTAAAAAAAACACTACATGGTATAAAACGAAGTCGCTTCCCGCAGTCTGTCTGTCCATATGCATGCTTAGAACGTCAAACTACGCAACTGATTTTGATGCATTTTTTTTTAATAGCCAGAGAGTTTCAAAAGGAAGATTTTTATGAATTATTTATTTAGGTTTTGTCTAAGCCCGTGAGCAGCCGGGGCGGGTCGCTAGTCTATATACTATACTATAATAATAATCTACATCTATCTACACTATCTACATCTACACTAATATTATAAAGAGGAAAGATTTGTATTTTTGTGGGTTTGTGTAGAATAGGCTCCGAAACTACTGGACCGATTTCAAATATTCTTTCACCGTTAGAAAGCTAAATTATCACTGAATAACATAGGCTATATATTATACTAGCTGCCCGCCCCGGCTTCGCACGGGTGGACAAAATATTTGATAAATGTCTATGCTCCGAAACTAATTGTCTACCCGTGCGAAGCCGGGGCGGGCCGCTAGTATTACATAGTTAAGCGCTTCTTATTATTTTAACGGTGGAAAGAAACGTTTTATAACCATAATATAACTACGTACATAGAGTAATAGTAACTAAATATAGTAATTATAGTAATAGACTAGCGGCCTGCCCCGGCTTCGTACGGGTAGATTTATCAAATATTTTGTCCACCCGTGCGAAGCCGGGGCGGGCAGCTAGTATAATATATAGCCTATGTTATTTAGTGATAATTTAGCTTTCTAACGGTGAAAGAATTTTTGAAATCGGTCCAGTAGTTTCGGAGCCTATTCTATACAAACCCACAAAAATACAAATATTTCCTCTTTATAATATTAGTGTAGATGTAGATAGATTGGTGTAGATGTAGAACTGTAGATTGTGACTCAATCACGACGACAAAGAAGAAGCTTAACAAGTATTAATTAAATTTGGTAACACCGAAATTTGTTTGCAAAAGTCGACCCTTAAACGGGTGAAGAATGGAACGAAAGGAATACTTAGATATGTACCTACGTAGTTTCAAAGTAATTTAAAATGTCATTCTCAATTTTATACGTAACGCCACTTTTGCCGTATCATAAACATAAATTTTATGATCTTCGAACGCAGATAAGGCATCACACGCCGGAAATCTTTACTCCAAGAAAACGCGCGCGAGATAATAGTGAAAACTAAACAAAAACTTACTCACACGTCCGATTACATATTGATATCCGTAAAAGCACACAAAATTTACATTGAAATAAATATTTTTTTTTGTAAAACAATCCACACACTTTCAAATTATTACTTACGAGTGTTGCTATGTAAAAAATAGTTTAATTTAACTTAGTATTTGTTTGTGAATAAATAAAAACAAAGTGTGTTTCAAGTAAGACGGCCGTTCGGCGTCTTTACTAATGGCTGACTGGCGTTCGACGCAAGCAACAGATGATTATGTTATACGCGTGCGTGTGAGAGATCGTCGAATCAATACGCGTCATAGTGTCACATGGAACAGGGTTGCCAGGCTAGAGAAAAATATTATGGTAGAATTGGTCCATTCTAAATTGGAAGTAAATTCAGTAACTACAACAGTACAAAAGATCCCAAGGGTCGACGTGCGTCTGGGGTAGCCTGGACCCAACAAAAAGTTTAAAAAAAACCCAAGGCCAATTATAAAAAACTAATAGAAGAAAGTACCGCGTGCCCTAGAAAGTGATGGAGATAATAATAGTATATCCCCACGCTAGCCTACATAAGGGACCGGACCTTATAAGGCTCCGAGAATTTTAGAGAGACATTGGTGTCGATTCTGTTGTTCTACCTTACTAAACATAACTAATTGGACAGGTCTAAAAGTCTTGCTATCCCTTTCTCATGTGCGCGGTTTAATAAGGATGGCAATACAATAAGTTGTGTCAAATTAGTTTAATTTAATAATTCTGTATCATTAAAAAGGTGTTGCATATTGATCGATATCGTGTAATTTTCAGATCTAACAAAATCTTCAATGTGATAGAGACATTTTTATATTTGCCACCTATGCAATTTAAGTTATCAATGTGTGCGTAAACTGGTGACACACAAGTGACTTCTCCCGCTCAGCTGAACCAAAAGCATTTACAAATCGTGTAAAAACCCTGCACGCGGTAAAGTACCAAAAAATATAGCTGTATCCTTGTCTTGTACTTATACAATATTTGTGTGTGAGGAGAGCAGATTATTCTTTAATTTAATTTAATTACTTAATTACCTCGATTAGTTACTTAATGCATCTTTAATGAGTAAACATTGTTGAACTTTCTTATATTTCTAAGAAAAAATATTAAATGCTTTGTCATTACTCGTATTGTACCACTAAAATACTGCTTATTTAAAAAGTTTTTAAAAAGAGAGGTAGAGCGATTTGGGATTTCCTGTGGGTTTTTCCATTTAAATTGGAGCCACCGGACTGGGTACTGTACCTCCACCTTACAGAAGACCGCAGTGAAATAACACTACTTGACGTAGTGTTGTGTTTCTGCGGTAAGTAAGGTTGCCAGTGCTCCACGAGGATACGCTGAGCTAGTAGAAATGCTAGCACAGTGAGCCCTCATCAACAACATGGTTGGCAACCCGTTAGTGATACCCCTGGAATTGCTAGCGGCTATAGGCTACGGTGACTGCTTACCATCAGGTGGGCCGTATGCTAGTGTGCCAGAGAAGTAAGCCAAATGGTACCTGCAATAGAGGTTGTTAAAAAGAATATTTTGTGTATAACTAGCTATACTCGACCACGCTTCGCTGGGCTGTAATTATAGAAATATTTATAAAGAATCTTGCTGATTATTAATTTTTACACTTAATTTTGTCAAATGAATAGCTAATAAACAAAAAATATATATTAAATGGAAAATAATATGTAACTTGAGTAATTAGGTTTTACCCATTTATTTTGCAAAACTAATTCGACGAAATATTTAAATTTCAATTGGTCGATAACCCTAATAGGTCGGTACAACCACGTACACAAACCTGTTTTGTGTTTTATTACTATGTAATTAAGTGTTTTTATCGTGTGCCTTTAATATAATTGTTTATATTGCATGTCCTCTAATGAAGGCGTTAAATTAGTTTTTTCTATAAATAATCTTTGGTTTTTTCCATAAATGTAGTTGTGGGAATAATTAACCATTAGGTCAATGACGTCATTAATTTTAACGTGGTAACTACACTATTATGTTTTTTTACTAACAATTTCATTAATCGCATTAAGTGATTTTTGGCAGGAGCAAATCTTATGGGTGTGCGTCACCGACATGTATGTCTATTTATACCACTAAAGTGGCACAAAAGCATACAGCCCACCTGATGGTATAGCCGCTAGCAATACCAGAGATATCACTAAAGAATTGCCATCCCTGTTGTTGATGAGGACTCACGGTGCTAGCAACAGCATTACTACCAACCCAGCGTATCCTCGTGGAGCGCTGGCAATCGTACTTACCGCAGAAACAACACTACATAAAAGTAGTGTTATTTCACTGCGGTCTTCTGTAAGGCAAAGGTACAGTCCCCGGTCGGGCGGCTCCAATTTTAATGGGAAAATTCAATTCGCCCTACCTCTCATAGCCTATATACTTGCAGTTTGTGTGTCAACTTTAGTGTTGTCAACCCTAAAATTTGCAATTGAGTTCAATATTTCGTCATCCAACTCTAAATCCTTTTAACTTGAATTCAAAACCTTTCAGATGACATTTAACGATTATTTATAACATGTTAGTTTATAAAGCGTATATAACTAATAACTCGTTTTGAATTTTGAGTTTTGTCGAAGAAAACTATATTTAGATGTATTTGGAATAGCTTTTAAAATTTGCTGTCTTCTTAAATATCACTAACTAGCGGCCCGCCCCGGGTTCGCACGGGTAGACATTATGAATAGGGTATTATAAATAATATGGAAGTTCAATTTCCGAAATATTTTTACCCAAAAATATACCCCCAAATAATGGAAATGTTAATGTTTATTAACGAAAACCGCACATTTATAGATGGTATTAAAAAAAGGAGCGAGCCTTACGGTGGTCGCGTAAGATGTGTAGCATCTGACATCTAACGGCCAACTTTCTCAACTTAAGTGAGGTAGGGCGATTTGGGATTTCCCGTGGGTTTTCTCATTTAAATTGGAGCCGCCCCACTGGGGACTGTACCTCCACCTTACAGAAGACCGCAGTGAAATAACACTACTTGATGTAGTGTTGTGTTTCTGCGGTAAGTAAGGTTGCCAGTGCTTATTAAGAAAAAGAGTAAAGGTATCGGAATAGTTATTTCAAATGCAGGTTTTAAGGACACCCAAGTAAGTCATGGCATGCTTGACAAGAAACTAACGGCTGATGATTTTAAAGTTGCGCCTGCAAATGGTTTTTACCAGGGTTTAAAACGTCTTGACAAACAGACGTCATAGTATGACACTGTTATTAGTGAGTGGGTTCAAGTAAAAACCCTGGTCAAGATAAATTCTAGTGACACCTCATTTTTTGGTAGTTGGTAAAAACTGGTTCTTTTTTTGAGTCATAACATTCATATATAGGGCTTAATTGAATTTAGAGTCTTGCTTCAGTCTGCGACTGTGCCAGTTTTTAAAGCCTGACACAACACCCATCTTGGTGTCAAATTTAACGTGTGTATCTGTGTGTCTGTCTGTGGTATCGTAGCTCCTAAACGGATGAACCGACTTTGATTTAGTTTGTTTTGTTTCAAAGGTGACTTAATCGTGAGTGATCTAAGCTATGATTATCAGAGGAATCTATGCCGGGGATACTAAATTTTAAATAAATATGATTAAGTAAAAATATCTCAAGAATAATCTGGTTTTTTTTTCTTTCGAAGACTTTTATTGAATCTTCAAATTGTTATAATAAAAGCTACCCTTCCGCATTAAAAACAATATCTCTATTGACTGAGAATTTTAGTAACCGGTCTATCCACATGTTTAAAAATCACAATCTCGTTTTTTGATGACACAGCTCCTCTTTTCAAGCTTAGTAGCTTAGCCTGAGTACTAGACAACGGATGGATTGCATACTTATTTTTTAAATAACATACCAAACACCAAAATGATCATCTCATAAATGTTTACCTAAACAGGAATTGAATCCGCGATACTTAGCGTAGCAGATTTACTAACCACTCGACCATCGGTGACGTCAGCTAAGTAAACTTGAAATCACTTAAGATCAGTTTCAGATACAGCCTTAAGTGTTAGGGAAAAGAATCTTTGTTTGCACAAAGGCTCTGTGGTCTTGAAAGAAGCAAAGAAGAAAGGATTATCCTTTTAGATATAACGGTTCTTTGTACAGATTTCATCCGCGACTCGGACCGCGTAGTTCTATACACAGATTAATATTATTTTGAGGGTCATTTTTGCTGAAAGAAATCCAGCAAGAAACTCAACAATTACTCTTTTTAAAAAGATCATATCTAACTTAGATTTAATTTTTTGTCATCAACATTAAATCAACGAAATCTATGATAAAAAAACCGTACATGTACGGATGTAATTCTTGTATTTCGAATCTAGTTAATAAATAAAAAGGCTTGATAACCAGCCTCCACAAGCAGCACCTGTTCACAAGTATGACGCGAATGCAGCCATCGCCCTCTTCAACCATTGTGGAGGGAAGTGAGCGACCTGTCTACCGGACGCCGCCGCAAGCAAAGGCAGTTTAGTGAGCATGACATGCTCAAGACTATCAAAGCAATATATGAAATGGTTATTAAAGCAGCAGATATAATACTACAATTTCTAAATCCATTGTCCTACATTCTGAGTGTGATTGTGCGGTTATGGTTTACCGCAGTTAGTGTAATATTCCATACATTACTTGTATGAAACTGGAAACCTTGTTTGTTTGTGTACAGTTGGCTAAGGATTCGAGTAGCATGGTACCAGGCAAATAAGCCGCCGGAATTTTGAAAAAAGGCGACAGAAATCGCTCGACATTTTTTATGCGGGTGTCAAAACTGCGTTACTAAGATTTGCGAGCGAGACACGGAAAGTTAAATTATTATTCAAAAATCAAAAATCGTTTGTTCTGCTTAGGTTCTGATAAAGCATCTATATGAATGTCGACTTTACGAAAAGTACGTTGCCCCGAATTTAATGCAAGCAAAGCTAGTTACATATAAATAATAATAATAATGCTTGGACATTATCACACAACACCATCTGGCCCCAAACTAAGCAAAGCTTGTACTATGGGAACCAGCAGCTGATACAATACTTATATACTTTTGTTTTTGTAAATACATGCTTATAATACATACCAAACACCCAGACGCAAGACAAACATATTTGTCACATAAAGGTTTGCCCCGGCGGGAATCGAACCCGCGACCTCTGGCGTAGCAGTCAGGTGTACTAACCACTAGACCAGCGGTCTCGTCAACATATAAAGATTCGTCGTCGATTACAGATATATAATATATGTGCAATATATATGTACTTAAATATGTTAATAATTTAGCCTACTGTCTCAACCTTAGTCCAATTAACACCGCATTACGTTATTTACACAAATAGCTGCATTTTATAGTTTGAAGGTTTATTTATAATACGCTAGCTTTTGCCCATGTCTTGGCTCGCACTAAATTCGGGGTGACGTATTGTTACAATAGGATAATTTTTACCGGGGGAAATTGTGTGGTTCCCTAGGGGTAGATAAAAACAAGTACTCAGCAACGGCTGAACCGATTCGATTCGCAAATTTGAAATGATAGTAGATTATAGCGCGAACGACGTCACGGGCACAGCGATTATATATACGTAGTGTATAGTAAGGATAAGAACAGTCCCGGTAGCAGGAACATTGTCAACAACGTCTTCGACTATTTTTGTATTGGAAAATGAACAGCGCTGCGGCGGTGAAAAGTGGAACTAAAAATTAGTATGACAATTTTGACGTTTTCGAATACGTTGTCGACAACGTTCCTGCTACCGGCACAGTAACTTAATTGTTCAACAATGATCCGTATATTCTACGTCTTGTTAGGTTTCCACGGTCTGATTGCTA
Source organism: Falcaria lacertinaria (assembly GCA_951449985.1). NCBI lineage: Eukaryota > Metazoa > Arthropoda > Insecta > Lepidoptera > Drepanidae > Falcaria > Falcaria lacertinaria. The sequence continues at coordinate 5,081,168 of OX602134.1, read as the reverse complement.
ATGGGCTCGCGGAGATTAATATCACTGTAAATATACATTTTATATGATTATATCTATATCTTCATCAATACAAAAAAATATTTTGCCTGTTTACAATTTAAAATGAAGGCTGGACGCGCATATCACTGTTATAACCACCTTTTTAAAGTATCTTTATCCATATCCTATCTTATTATTGGGCTATTTATTCGGTCCAAGCTACCCCAGACGCACGTCGACCCTTGGGATCTTTTGTGCTGCCCTTCGCCCCTTACGCTCTACTTACCTGCTGTATCAAATACTCCCTGTATGAGTCTGCAGATCTTGCCAGCAGGGAAGAGCATATAAGCCTCTGGTTCCGGATATGCCGTCCCCAGAATCTACTAACGCTGCCTCGCTAGTGCGTCACAGCATCTCTTTCATCTTTATACATGATCCGTCATCTTTATCCATAACTAGGCCCCAATAAATGATCGCAACCGGGATACTATGTGTAGTCACTACATATAAAACAAAGTCGCTTTCCGCTATCTGTCCTGTCACTGTATACTTAGATCTTTTAAGCTACGCAACGGATTTTGATGCAGTCTTTTTAAATAGATATTGATACAAGGGGAAGGTTTATATGTTTAATTAATTTCTGTATTGTATGTATTTAACTTATATGCTTAAAAACGCTGGCCGTGCGAAGTTGGGACGGGTCCCTAGACTGTATATTTAAAAAGAAACTGACTGGCTGAATGACAACGCACAGCTTATACACGCAGGGGTAAAAGAGGGGATGCAACTTATATGAAAAGCCGTTCATCATTTGAAGTTAAGCGCATGAAAATTGGCCTTTCAATAAATAAAAAAATACATATGTTAGGATTTTTGGAAACTCCAACCTTACGTGGGTAAAATATTAGACGGTAAACGTATCAGAACTTGTTTTTGATTAAGAATGTTTCCTTAGTAATTCTTAATATGTATGCTGTTGGTGTTTCTTAATAAATAAATAACATAGGGGATGACAGTTTGTTTGAAAATCCTTCATTTTTTAAAGTAAATCCATGAAAATTGGTGCTTATTTGGCCTACCGGTAAATACAAAGAAATATATACTTTGAAATCAAAAGTCAGAGAATAGTTTGTTATTGATTTACGTATTCACTTTACTACGCGTAGGAAGCCGCGGGCAAAGCTAGTGTTATGTATTTAGTTAATAATAGCACCTAGTTAGTATATACAAGAATTATGAATGAAGCTTCGAATAGCTCCTAACAATAGCCCGTCTTTAAAAAGACCATATTAAACCTTCTAACTTTGTTTTTATAGAAGTAGCAACTGCTAAAATCTGTTGATAACCTTTATTTTTACAAGTTAGCATAGTTACCATTATCTAACTATTAATATGAAACAGTTTAAAACTATCTAGCCTAAATAAAATAAATAAAAAGAAGCGACTTAAATGTTAGAAAAGTATCTTCTGCCCGCGACTTCGTCCGCGTTGAGCTAAGAATACCACAGGAACCTAACATTTTCTAACAATAAAAAGTTAATCCAGGTTATAAATTATCTGAGTTCCAAAGTTCTTTCAAATCCGTTGAGTAGTTTTTGCGTGAAAGAGTAACAAACATCCATCAATACATCCATACTCACAAACTTTCGCATTTATAATATTAGTAGGATAATTATACCGACACAAGATAAGGTAATGTTACATCAGAGTGCTCACGTACCCTTTATCTGTTGTTAGTTATCTTTACCTAATATGCCGAAGGGAATTTATAAATTTATAGCAAGAGTAAGGTATCGAAAAAAGATCTTAAAAGAAGAGAGGTACGGCCAAATGGCACGTCCTGGGTTTTCCCAATAATACTGGAGCCCGGCTGGGGACTGTACCTCCACCTTACAGAAGACCGCAGTGAAATAACACTACTTTGATGTAATGTTGTGTTTCTGCGGTAAGGAAGGTTGCCAGTGCTCCACGAGGATACGTTGGTCGCTAGTAAGTCACAGTGAGTCCTCATCAACAACATGGTTGGCAACGCGTTAGTGATACCCCTGGTATTGCTAGCAGCTAAGGTGACTGCTTACCATCAGGTAGGCCGTATGCTTGTGCCACCTTGGTAGTATAAAACAAACTTGTAATCAAAGTATATTCATAGAACCGCCCCGAAAACACCAGATTCTTAGAAAATGCACAAATATATAATGCCATTAATAAATTTTAAGGACTTTTTTTAAATACATGCATAAAAAGTTATGTAGTTAGTACTGTAAATTAAATTTAAACTAAAAACACAAGTGCGCGTCGCACTCACGCACGAAGGGTCGTATAAGAGTTAATGCTATGTAATAAGCCATTACAAATCGATCAAAAAGCGAAAAAAAAACGTTGTAAAAATAAGTATGGGAGCCATTTTAAATTCATTTTTATTATTTGTTGTCATAGCTGCAACAGAAATACACATTCTGTGAAAATTTCAACTGTCTACCTATCACGGATCATGAGATACAGTCCACTGACAGATAGACAGACGGACAACGAAGGCTCAGTAAAAGGGTCACTAAATTAAATGATTTTGCAATAAGACTAAGAAGAAGAAGCACTTTTTATTATGGGGATCTGCGGCGGATCTGGATACGATATTCATTCTACAGAAAAGGGCAATCAGGGCAATTTTTGCAATGGGTCCCCAAGAATCGTTAAGAGAATTGTTTAAGAAAATTAATATTCTCACGTTACCGGCTCTTTACATCTTTGAGAACTTGTTGTTTATAAAAAAGAACATTAGAAGTTTTCAGTTAAATTCAGACAACCATAATATTTATACAAGAAACAGAAACAAAATTGTGGCTCCTAGGTTTAGACTTACAAAAGTAAACAAATCATTTATGGGAAACTGCATCCGCTTTTACAATAAAATCCCACAATCTATTACCGAATTGAATTACGATAAGTTTAAGACTCATGTCAAAAGAGTTTTGATAAATAAAGCCTATTATAAAATTAATGATTATGTAAATGATAAAAATGCTTGGAATATATAGACTCACTCTGCACAAGTGGCTCCCCGCTCCTGGTAATTGTAATAGTTGGAATATGTATTTCATGAAAGCAGTGACAAAACCAACTTGGTAGCTTTCATTTTGATATTTGTAATTTCATACCAATGTCTAGAAGAATTTTGTTACAAATTGTTATATAATGATTGTTAATTGCAAAAAAAGACAGAGCACTGAGTTTCTTGCCGGTTCTTCTCAGGTGGCTTTTTTTCCGAACCGGTGGTAATTTAGACCTTCATAAGAGCCTTATTAGGGCCTAAACTGAATAAATGATTTTTGAATTTGACTTAAGTATTCAATAATCAAACAATGGTGCCAATTCTGTAACAAATAATCCAAAAAAAAATGCGTTGGCCGGCACTTTCAGATTTGGACCAAAATGGATGAAGTCTTTTATTTAGTTAAGTAAATTTGTAGAACAGAATTGGCACCAACAGCAGCTTAATTTCAACATTAGTCTGCAATACGAGAAGAAAAAAATATTTTAACGCACCGTGGTCAGTTTTCTTCCCATTCTTGGCGACAACAATGCTGTTCCCATTCTTCTCGACGACCTCCACGTCGCTGGTAGATACTCCATTACCATTCAGCCCCTTCATCTTCAAATCGAAAACTTCCAACGAAAAATAAAAAATAAACTCGCGAACTATGGCCGATTCGCGCGCTTTAAAATGTCACTTTGATACACTCAAATTGTATGTTTATAAGTGGCAATGGCTGTAGTAATTAGTGGAGCGGACTTGTTTTTTACGTTTAAGTTACCGCCAAGGTGATCGCGAAAAAGAATGTAATAAGCACTTGTAATAGGTATAGTTATTGTAAATTATAAAAAAATATGGCGGGACTACCGATCTCCGTCGCGGTTTAGACACAAATGGAACAGGCTTGAACGTTTCTTATATTTATACAAAAAAATGTTCTAACATATTTTTTTAATATTGTGTAAGTTTCTTTAATTGCCATTATTAATATGTACTTACAATAAATTAATTATACCATTAGTTTAGGAAAACTTGTAGTTACGAAATCTATTTGTTAGTTGCGACACTTGTCATGTTAGATAGTTATGATAAAGCGTTAAAATTCAACAACAAAAAAGGTTGATTAAAGTTTATTGATATTTCTGACAGTGTTTTTTTTTATAATTCTGTGATAAAGTTTTTTTTACAAATATCGAACACGTGACTTAGCATTTTGAGCTACTCAGTTCCTAATTCAAACATTTACGAATTTCAAATTATCATAAGGTTACCATTTTATAAGCGGTTGGGAAACAAACATGATCTACATAAATTATCTGTGGTAAGGAGTCTTGAACAATACAAATTTACACAAAATTATATTGATACCTGTGTAAAATATCACTCACACGATTAAAATAATTGTAACGGCATCTGAAGTAAAATCTATCACGCCGTATATATATACAAACATACCAAAACTAAAATAATTTTAAAATATTATTTTTTGTTGACTGAGCGTCTCCTGCGACCTCATCCACATAAAAGTAAGACAAAAATATGCCTATGTAAACTGTAGCTTTAAGAAGTGTTTATGAATGTAGAAGATGCAAAAGAGGTGTGCAAGTCAAGAGTGACGAAGCTTCATGATTTGTATGTATAAACTTAGTTTAAAAACAATGGGTTTGGTCCAGACTCCAGAGATACAACCATAAATGAGTGAAAATGAAAAGAAATGTGATATTTCATTGTTTCAACTATCTTCTGCCCGCGACTTCAGCCGCGTTGAGCTTAGAATCCCAGAGGAAACTATTCTCGGGATTAGAATCCCAGAGGAATATATTTATCAGGATAAAATGTATCCTATATGTTAAACTAGGCTACAAACTATACGAGTGCCAAATTTCATAGAAATCCGTTGAGCCGTTTTTTCGTGATTGAGCAACAAACATCCATACATCCATCCTTACAAACTTTCACATTTAATTCTTTTTTAAATTAGTTCATGTTTATGACAGTCAAGACTGCTAATTTACTAAATTGGTGTATGGTTTGTTTTTGTTTTGTTCTTCTTTGACTGAGAAAATAGGGCTTGTACCTTAGAATAATGACTTACGCTAGCTTGTACATACGAAACTATGTGCCTATGTTTAAAATGTTAACTACCTCTAAATCATAAATATGTAACCTTGTTATGGAAGAGGGGGTATCCTAACACAGGTATTTTCATGCTTAAAAGGATATCTCCGTCCTAATATAAAATTGTAAATCGTATGTTAACGAATAAAACATTTTTTTTTATGCTTCTATCTAGACATGTGATACATCTAATGTCGAAGAACAAAATCTATTCTCTCGGCCGCCATTTCTTTTTTGTGTTTGTAATTATTTTGTCAGGAGGAAGATCTTATGAAAAAAAAATATAAAAAAATAAATTTGTCTAAAATTTTGAATAAAAAATGTAAAAACCGAAACATTTTTAATTTCGAGATAAACTAAAGTTAATTTTCTCTATGGTGTTTTTTACATTAATTCATATCTAAGACAGGATATCTCCCAGACAGCTAGTAAATAAATGTATAAGGATCTTCCACATGAAATCCTTGAAATTGTCGTCTCATTCATGTGATTATTACTGAGCACATTTAAGGCCAATAAAACGCATACATTTATTTCAAATGGAGTATGAAATAGCATTTTTTCGGTACACGTTTGCAACATAAGAGTTTTTTCATCAAATTTTTCACAACTGACTCAACTTGAGCTACTATAAATATTAGTTTTAAACTAGCAATATAAACCCTAAATCTAAGAACAGTCAGTCCATTATCGTTTAAATAAAATGACGTCGGAGTGGACGGCATTGCTGGCAAAGTTATATTTGTATTTCAATAAATTTCACACTCAATGCCGTTTAAGTAAGGTCCATTCTACTGTTTCTCATTTGGCATGCCTCGTAAGGTATATAAACTTTTACTCATAAACCTTAAGATCGTATTTGGATGGTAATATTTTCCTCTTGGCGTATGTTGTATGGGAATTTACATTAGGAAGGCGATGACTGTGGCACGGCTTCCATTGGTATCGGGGATTTTATGGAAGAGTTTGTCATTTCAATTCTACTGCATAATAAATTAACATTTCATGCAGGTAAGAAGGTAAATGCATGTAATAATCCAATCATGGATACTTTTTACCCGCGTCTGGGCAACTTTTTATGAGGTAGGGTTTTTGCGAGCTGGGTTTTCCAATTAAAATTGGAGCCGCCCGGCATGGGACTGTATCTTACAGAAGACCGCAGTGAAATAACACTACTTTGATGTAGTGTTGAGTTTCTGTGGTAAGGTTGCCAGTACTCTGCGAGGATACGCTGCGCTAGTAGTAATGCTGCTAGCAGTGACTCCTCATCAATAACATGTTTTTTTTGCTAAAATAACACGTTGAACTGTGCATCTTAACAATTAACAAATATTTCGTTCAAGTATTCTAGTTCCTTTAAGCAATGATCTTCAACAATTTTAAATCTGCAAAAACATCAGATAGGGTCGGCGACTCGCCTTTAGCATCCAATTTAACAAAATAAGTAACTAAACAAACAATAATTTATTGTCTGTGGATAAAAATAAACGTCAAAGTTGTTACATAAAGTATTACAAGAGATTCCATCAGCAAAAAAAACCGTTACACTTTGTTAAGTAAATTCAAGGGTGAAGATTATTTTGGTTGGATTCCGTACAATATTGTCATTTTAATTTTTTTAGCTTGAAAGGTGTGTATTTTTCGGTAACGCGCGAGTGATACCCCTGGTGTTGCAAGCGTCCATAGGCTGCGGTAACCGCTTACCATCAGGCGGGCCGTATGCTTGTTTGCCACCTTAGTGGTATAAAACAAAATATATGGAACATGGCAATTGATTGGGAGATTCAAACATAGCCAGAAAGAGTGTGTATTTTATAATATTTTTTTGATGATCTTTATAATCAACTAGCTGCCCGCCCCGGCTTCGCACGGGTAGACATTTATATCAAATATTTTGTCTACCCGTGCAAAGCCGGGGCGGGCAGCTAGCCTATGTTAATCAGTGATAGTGTAGCTTTCTAAGGGTGAAAGAATTTTTGAAATCGGTCCAGTAGTTTCGGAGCCTATAGACATTTATCAAATATTTTGTCTACCCGAGCAAAGCCGGGGCGGGAAGCTAGTATAATATATAGCCTATGTTACTCAGTGATGATGTAGCTTTCTAACGGTGAAAGAATTTTTGAAATCGGTCCAGTAGTTTCGGAGCCTATTCAATACATACAAAAATACAAATCTTTCCTCTTTATAATATTAGGTCCTTACATATGAAATTGGCGTTTTGTATGGGAGGAACAAAAAGTCGAATATTTTTTAATATAATATATTTAATTAATCAAAGTATGAACCATTATTTTCTATGCACTTTTGCCATCTCATAGGTAGTTCATTGATCCCTTTACTAAAAAAACCAGTCGGACGGGAATCAATAAAATCTTTGAAGGCGATTTGGACTGCCCCATCGGAGTTGATTTTTTTCCCTTGCAAGAAGTTATCCAAATTTCGAAAAAAATGGTAATCTGTTGGAGCAAGGTCCGGGGAGTACGGAGGATGTCTTAGACTTTCCAATTGAAGCTCTTCTAATTTAGTAGCCGTCTGTAGCGCAGTGTGTGGTCTAGCGTTGTCGTGAAGCAGCAGTGGCGTGGAGCGATTGACCAGCCTAGGTTGTTTAGCCGCTAGCTTTTCCATCATGGTTTGCAATTCCTGACAATAGACATCAGCCGTAATAGTCTGGCCAGATTTGAAAAAACTGTAATGAACAATACCGGCACTAGTCCACCAAACGCTTACAAGTAACTTTTTTGGGGTTAATTTTCGCTTGGGGCAGGATTTGGCTGGCTGGCCAGGATCTAACCATTGCGCTGAGCGCTTCCGATTATCGTAAAGAACCCATTTTTCATCACAGGTAATGATTCGGTTTAAAATACCTTCATTATTGTGCCGGTTTAGTAATGTAACGCAGCAGTCGACGCGCGTTTGCCGGTTTGTTTCAGTCAATTCGTGAGGTACCCACCTTTCAAGCTTTTTAATCTTCCCAATTTGCTTCAAGTGAATTAAAACAGTTTTATCACTAACATTGCAGCCTGCAGCTAACTCGGACGTGGTTTGCGATGGATCCGCTTCCACAATAGCCTTCAACTCTTCATTATCAACTTGAGTCTCAGGCCGTCCACGGGGCTTGTTCTGCAGGTCGAAATTTCCAGAACGAAAACGTTGGAACCAAAAACGAACTGTGTTTTCTTTTGCAACACGACCGCCATACACATCATTCACCCTTCGAGTTGTTTCCGCAGCACTAGTGCCACGGCGGAACTCGTACTCGTAAATAATGCGATATTTAAGGTTTTCCATTTTGTAAAATGAGTGACGCAAACAGAAAAAAACAGAAGAAAAAAAACAAATGAATGACGATCATCGAAGCACAAATACATGAGTCTATAGCTGTACAAATTTGAATTTGGAATTCCTTACCAAAGAGGAGAAATTCGTGATTAAAGTGGCCAGTACGAAAAACGCCAATTTCATATGTAAGGACCTAATATTAGTATAGATATTATAAAAAAAATCGCGATAAACGCAAAAAGTACGAAGTCGGGCGAATATATTTACTCGTCTCATCACGTAGTGACATAAAAAAACGCCTAAAATAGAATAGGCCGTATGCTAGCTCGCCTGTTTTGTAGAATAAAATATTACAGACTTGCTCTAACAGGCTTCGCCCGGGTAGTTCTAGAAATAAAAGAGAGCGAGCCGTACCGTACTCACATGTGTGTGTATACCAACTGATATCTCCAACTCTTCTTATCGAAGACAAAACTCGTCAATTCTAGCGACAAAGTTGCTAAATTGGCAACACTGTCCCCTGCAAAAAAGGACAGGAAAGATGTTTCATATAAATAAATGGGATTAAAAAATCCTTAAAATCAAAATCACAAAATCATTTATTCAGTTTAGGCCCTAATAAGGCACTTATGAAGGTCTAAATTACCACCGGTTTGGAAAAAAGCCACCTGAGAAGAACCGGCAAGAAACTCAGTGCTCTGTCTTTTTTTTCATGCAACTTTTTCAAAATCGTTTCGTAGTGAAGAGTGAACAAAATAACTAACCCAAATTCTCATTTGTAATAGGTAGTGAATTTGTGTGACAGACTGACAGTGTGATTTCATATAATTGGTAACAGAACGTTTTTCTATACTATTTACGAGTCTCTGAATTCTAACATTGAGCTTGGCCGACATTTTTTGCATTTCGTTTTTTCCCTGTCTCTTTTTGCATTTACATTGTTATATTTCACGGTCAGCTGTTATATAATAACAGTAGGTTTGTCTGTCGGTTGATTCACGAAGGCTTTAAGGTCGCAGTCTGTTAATGAGTTAGACCTTGCGGGTAGGTTTCTCATACTGTTATATAGTTCCTAAATATTGTCTGCCAATTATGATGATTGGTAACCAATAATGATGGCAAAGGTTACGTTTACGTTTACGTTTTAGACATTTGCGGAGACAACTCTGGGTCCTTGGGGCCCGGATGCTCTCCAGATTTAAGAGAGGTAGGGCGATTTGGGATTTCCCGTGAGTTTTCTTTCCCATTTAAATTGGAGCCGCCCGACTGGGGACTGTACCTCCGCTTTACAGAAGACCGCAGTGAAATAACACTACTTGATGTAGTGTTGTGTTTCTGCGGTAAGGTTGCCATTGCTCCACGAAGATACGCTGGGCTAGTAGTAATGCTGCTAGCACAGTGAGTCCTCATCAACAAAATGGTTGGCAACCCGTTAGTGATACCCCTGGTATTGCTAGCGGCTATAGGCTACGGTGACTGCTTACCATGAGGTGGCCCGTAAGCTTGTGTGCCACCTTAGTGGTATAAAAAAAAAGCTTTTTAAGGTCTCACGTCGGCTGGTTGAGGCCTCCCGTGCTGGAACATATCTCGCTCAGCGAATCAGCATTGCTATCCAGCGTGGCAATGCTGCCAGCATTCTTGGCACGCTCCCACATCATTCTGGTTTGGGGACCCAAACCAGAGAGAAGAACTTTATCTGTAAGTAGGTAGGTTAAGTACTATTTCGGACATAAAAAACTAATGAATAGGGTTTATTTGTAATGTCAAAAAGATTTTTAACAATTCTAGCGTAGCGGTTGTATTCTCTTGGTTAACAATTAAAACCCGTTACAATAGTTGGGAATTGAAATCTCAAAATACGGAAAAAAAAAGTAAAAACCGGATTTAAGCTTTTGTTGTTCAGGTCTTTTCGGTTAATAATACTCTGGCTACATTCAAATGGAGTTTGGTGGATTGACTATTTATGTTTCTAATTCACGGAAGTCGCTTGTCCAGCTTATTTTTCAAGCATCCCTGTTTATACGTTGAAGACCGCAGGCAAATCACACTACACTGATGTAGGGTTGTTTCTGCGGTAATTAAGATTGCCAATGCTCCACGAGGATACGCTGCGCTAGTAGTAATGCTGCTAGCACAGCGAGTCTTCATCAACAACAGTGACTGTCTGCCATCAGTTGGGCCGTATGCTTGTGTGCCACCTTAGTGGTATAAAAAAAGTTCTTTTTTTCACAAATCTTTGTCTTTATCTGAAATATTCATGTCAGGTAATTGATTTTTATTTTAAAAAGAGTAATTGCTGAGTTTATCAGCAACAAAACTTTGTATGGAATCCAGTGGTAGGTTCTGACCATTTGAAAGTACTTATTTGTAAAGTCTAATCAAATAAAGATAAGTTAGGGTCTATATACATTAAATTAGAAGCCTTATGTAACATAGATGAGACATAACATAATGATTAAAACTAAGTAATTTCTAAGCATGTTATCTGATCTGACCTTTAAAAACGTGGGGTCGTCAGTATACCACATGTTATTTTGATAACATTTATGTAAACTACTGTTGTATTGTATATATTACCTAAGAGTAGATAATATACTACGTACCAGTATTACATAATGACGTGTTCGATCTAATCATAATGCTATTGCGGGAGGTCTCTAATCTAAAGGGAGGCTGGAAGCATATACAGGGCTTTTTGGAACAACCTATTCCTTCTTTGTTATGCCACTGAGGTGGCACACAAGCATACGGCCCACCTGATGGTAAGCAGTCACTATAGCCTATAGCCGCTAGAAATACCAGGGCTATCACTAACGGGTTGCCAACCCTGTTGTTGATGAGGACTCGCTGTGCTAGCAGCATTAATACTAGCCCGGCGTATCCTCGTCGAAACACAACATTACATCAAGTAGTGTAAACTGCGGTCTTCTGTCAGGTGGAGGTACAGTCCCCAGGGCGGTTAAAATTTAAATGGGGAGACCCACGGCAAATCCCAAATCACTCTATCTCTCAAGTTCTACCAAGTGCGAGTCGGACTCGCGCACCGAGGGTTCTGTACACACTTCTAGGTAAGGTTAAAAGTAGACGAAATTCAAATAAGGTCAATCGGTCAAAAATATTTTCAAAATTGAAAAATTAAACAACTTTTTTTTTAAACTCGGTCAGTTGCAATCTTGATAAAAAATCGTTCAATCAATTTAATTTGCGAGGCTTATGTATATTTTTATTATGTGTAAAGTACTAAGAGAAGATACATTGTCGCTGTATATTTTAGTTCAATAACCATTTCATGACCTTTTCAACTGTCCTTTATTTTACCAAACAGATAACTCCTGTTTCAATGTATGTAACAAATTAAATACATAATGTGTACATCACGTGTAACAGTGGTGATACTGAGTGGGTTACTAGGGGTTATATTAGATGCTGTTATCATAGAGAACGTGACTTGCCACGCGGATTCTCCGGTACTGGGGCGTTTCATACCACGCACGGTTCGGACCACGGTGTGAATCGCCCAACTGCCCTTTCTGAATTGGGTTTTTCGGACCACGGTGTGAATCGACTTCGGCTGTTTTTGTACTGGGTATATGAAATAAATAAACACATGTGTTTATTTATTTCATTGGCTAAGAATTTCAATTGATGTCATGATACATCATGTATTGTCATCATCATGATTGTGGACCTTTGAGATGTATACCCAATGATGAATATGTATAACTACCGAAGCGTGTTAAGATATGGTACCAATGATGTTGCAAGCGTCCATAGGCTACGGTAACCGCTTACCATCAGGCGGGCCGTACGCTTGTCACCTTAGTTGTAAAAACAATTTCTTCAGGATTTTATTTCACTGCTTTGTCGGCGTGATTATTATTTCAAATACATGCTAAGATTGTCTGAGATAAGCCGCAGACGGACAGACAGACAGACAGGCGGATGGACATGGCGAAACTATTATATAAGGGTTCCTTGTTGACTACGGAACCCTAAAAGAGACCGGGGATCGGCACCCAGACCTACTTCAAAGGCGGTAACTCTAACCACAAGACTACCGCGGTTTGTTTATTAAATATTTGTATTTTATTATAATAACAGGTTCTCTAATTGTTTATAACAATTTAGGATCATCAACATGGCATCTTATCAGCCGTCATTAAAAAACTGGTGGAAAAGTAATATTTCATAAGAATTGCAATCAACACGTAATTATAAATCATGAATAAAAACCTAATTATTTTATCAATTTGCCCCATGGAGTTTGGTATGTAAGGTATTTAAAATGTTTTGATTTGATAATACATATTTTCAGAACCGGTGGTAATTTAGACCTTCATAAGTGCCTTATTAGGGCCTAAACTAAACAAATGATTTGTGATTTTGATTTTCAACGTAATATTGACCCGTTGGTTGAGTGGTTAGTATAACTGATTGCTACGCTAGTTGTCGCAGTTTCGATTCCCGCGATAGCACATGTTATAGTTTTTTTATGCCACTAAGGTGATGGTAAGCGGTCATCGTGGCCTAAAGCCGCTAGCAATACCAGCGGATCACTAGCGCGTTGCCAACCCTGTTGTTGGTGAGGACTCACTGTGCTAGCAGCATTACATTACGCAGCGTATCCTCGTGGAACGCTGGCAACCTTACTCACAGTAGAAACACAAAACTACATCAAAGTAGTGTTATTTGACTGCGGTCTTCTGTACGTTGGAGCGGAGGGACAGTCCCCAGTCGGGTGGCTCCAATTTTCAATGTGAAAACCCACGGGATATCTTTCGCCCTACATCTCTTTAAATATATACACTGTCCTGAATATGTATTTGAATTTGCTATGCGTTTTGTTGTTTGATGTAAATTGTAATTTGAATTTTCAGCTTACGTGGGTAATCTACACTATCTACAATAATATTATAAAGAGGAAAGATTTGTATTTTTGTATGTAACGAATAAACTCAAAAAGTACTGGACCGATTTTAATAATTCTGTTTTCATTAGAAAGCTACATCATCACTGAGTAACATAGGCTATATATTATACTAGCTGCCCGCCCCGGCTTCGCTCGGGTAGACAAAATATTTGATAAATGTCTATAGGCTCCGAAAGTACTGAACCGATTTCAAAAAATCTTTCATCGTTAGAAAGCTACACTATCACTGAGTAACATAGGCTAGCTGCCCGCCCCGGCTTTGCACGGGTAGACAAAATATTTGATATCAATGCCTACCCGTGCGAAGCCGGGGCGGGCAGCTAGTTGCTTTTAAAAAGTACCTTTAGGCATAATATTATTTACCATTATTTTTAGATTTTTATAGAGCCGTGGTGGCTTTGGGGTATAAAGCGTTGTCTGCTATTCTAAGGACGTACGTTCGAATACCACCAGTATGTACCTATGAGTTTTTCTAACTAAAGTGCACTGTCAGTCACACCACGAGCTTTACGGTGAAGGAAAACTGAGAAGGTCTGAGAAGAAATTCAAGGACGTATGTAGTGCAACTATAACCGTACATAGTAACGGCAAACAATATCTGTTCTCGTATATATTTCTTAGACTGTTTACTTAATTAATCTAAGGTTTTCAATGTACCTGTGGCGTTGCACGACATGCCAGCCGTGTATTTGTATGTTCTTGGCCGAGTGTGACAGGCTTAGCTGTCACCTCGATTATAGTTAACTTTAGTTTTAGTAAGATTTATATTAATACTAGCGGCCCGCCCCGGCTTCGCACAGGTAGACTTTTATATCAAATATTTTGTCTACCCGTGCAAAGCCGGGGCGGGAAGCTGTTATAATATATAGTCTATGTTACTCAGTGATGATGTAGCTTTCTAACGGTGAAAGAATTTTTGAAATCGGTCTAAAAAATAAAAAAATAAATTTAAGGGTGGACTACCCCTAACATTTAGGGGGATGAAAAATAGATGTTGGCCGATTCTCATAGATACCGGATAAGCACAAAAAATTTCATCAAAATCGGTCAAGCCGTTTCGGAGGAGTATGGCAACGAAAACTGTGACACGAGAATTTTATATATTAGATTGACGTCGAGAATGTATGTTGTGGTTTGTCTATGATTGTAGAGCGGAGTGATTGTTGGGGGACTCTCTGGCTCTCCCCTTTTCAATTTCAACTGCCAACACATTTTTCCACTCCACATATAATTGTATTAATTTTATCGTACACTATTGTAAGAAGCTCCGAAGAAATACACCGTCAACCAGTAAGCTGTCTCTCATTCCATAACATCTCGCAACACCCTCGCAATATCATTGGAGACCAGCCAGGCCTCCAAATACCTATATCCCCTTCTTTGATACCAAAACCTTTATGATACTGAAACTGTCATTGTCATGTCTTTTAGCAAAGATTATAGGTTAACTATAATTGACTTTTCGAGGTATTTTATTTTAGTCATACAAAACATGTTTTCTACCGACGAAGCTTCATGCTCCGACTGCAAGTTGGAAAAGTTGGAACAAATTGAGCGAAGATGGCGGCGTCTGCTTTTAAATTGGGTACAATCCTCTATTGCCTACATAATTACTTATTAAGACAAGAAACTTAAAATAAACTAAACTAAGAAGTACAAAACTTAAGTACCTATTTATTTATTAGGCACAAAAAACAGAACACTATTTTTTAAAAAACAAGTACAAAGTAAAATGAGAAAATCTGATCTGAATTGTGCTCCAAGGTATGTGTGCAACTTCAATTATCTAATTGAAATTATGTTGAACTATATAATAAAACAATAACAGAAATAAAACTATAACTTAGGATGATAATGATGGATGGAAGATAGTTTTAATGATTCTAAAGTATTTGGGATTTTAAAAATAATGTCCCGAACCACCGTCACGGGGAAGTGTGCCAAGAAGGCTGGCGGCATTGCCACGCTGTATCAATGCCCATATAATTAAATTAAATGTTTATATAGTTGTATTTGTATGTGTCAAGTATACACTCCCGTATATTTCCCACAAATTTCACTTATAAATTCTTTAATTAATGTTTCATTGGATTCTCAAGATACAGGCCACCTAATTTAAGAGCCTCTGGTATTTCTATCATTCTCCCTTCACATCATTTTCTTTTGTACCACTAAGCTGACACTCATGCATACGGCCCACCTGATGGTAAGCAGTCACCCCAGCCTATAGCCGCTAGTAATACCAGGGATATCACTAACGGGTTGCCAACCATGTTGTTGATGAGGACTCACTGTGCGAGCATTTCTACTAGCCCAGCGTATCCTCGTTGAGCACTGGCAACCTTACTTACCGCAGAAACACAACACTACATCAAGTAGTGTTATTTCACTGCGGTCTTCTGTAAGGTGGAGGTACAATCCCCAGTCGGGTGGCTCCAATTTAAATCAAGGGAAATCCCAAATCGCGCTACCTCTCTTTCAAAAATTAGATTTTATACTCGTATACTTGTATTTGTATGTGTCAAGTAGACAGCCAAATATTTCCCACAAATTTAAATTTTCAAGCACACTCGCATAATACATAATACTTAATTAGTTTCTCAAGATACAGGCCTCGCCTAATTTGTAATACGCTGGCCCCTGGCCTGTAATATGCAGATAGTTGATTTTTTTACAGAATGTGTATTTCAGTTGCCGCTATGACAACTAATGATAACCGGCCAAGTGCGAGTCGGATTCGCGCACCGAGGGTTCCGTAAAACACACCAAAAATAAGGATACATTACGAACTAAACTTTACTAGCTCATATAGCAATACAAGCGTCTACTTAGTTTGTTGCCAAAGTAAGTCAAACTCGGAGTTTGGCAATTTTTTTATATTTCATAAATACATTCCCAGATAAATAGATGCGGTCACCCAAAGCCTCGGGCGAAGCAGTTGAGTCACAAGAGCTTGTTGGAAGTGATGCTGAAGTACAAATATGACTGCGCTAATGACGCAGAGAGGGCGATTCTACTCTCTGACGATATCGAATACTTCTTGAGAATAAAATACCCTGTGCTACGACTCAGGTGAGATATCTTTATTAAAGAAGCTTTTGCCCGCGGCTTGGCCTCATGCTTCTAGATAAAGTTAGCCTATGTCCTTCCCTAGGTTTTGATCTATCTCATTGACAAATTTCATTACGATCTGTTCAGCCGTTTAGTCGTGAAAAGGTAACAAACAAACTAGCATTTATAGTATTAGTATGGATAAACCCCACCCAACGTGATTGAGAGCTACCCTAAACATTTTTTTTACCTGGAACTCTGTAACGCCGCTATCCGGGGTCGACTGATATTGGTGTCGATTCTGTTGTTCAAAATGAACTAAAGTTAACTAAATTGGCAGGTCAAACAGAAACAAAATTGTGGCTCCTAGGTTTAGACTAACAAAAGTAAACAAATCATTTATGGGAAACTGCGTCCGCTTTTACAATAAAATCCCACAATCTATTACCGAATTGAATTACGATAAGTTTAAGACTCATGTCAAAAGAGTTTTGATAAATAAAGCCTATTATAAAATTAATGATTATGTAAATGATAAAAATGCTTGGAATATATAGACTCACTCTGCACAAGTGGCTCCCCGCTCCTGGTAATTGTAATAGTTGGAATATGTATTTCATGAAAGCAGTGACAAAACCAACTTGGTAGCTTTCATTTTGATATTTGTAATTTCATACCAATGTCTAGAAGAATTTTGTTACAAATTGTTATATAATGATTGTTTAATGCAAAAAAAGACAGAGCACTGAGTTTCTTGCCGGTTCTTCTCAGGTGGCTTTTTTTCCGAACCGGTGGTAATTTAGACCTTCATAAGAGCCTTATTAGGGCCTAAACTGAATAAATGATTTTTGATTTTGATTTTTGATTTTGTCTGAAAGTCTTGCTATCCCTTTCTCATGTGCGGGGTTAAATAAGGATGGCAATATTTTTAGAGCTGTCAAATTAGTTAAGTTTAGTAATTTTGAACAACAGAATTGGGGCATCATTGTCTACGACACAGTTTTAAACTCCTGAAGCTATATTATTGCAAATATTTTTTATATCCTATATATTTTGTTCCTGAATAAATAAATAAATATTTCGAATATGTGCTCTAATATTGTGACAAAACATATTAATAATAATAATAATAATAGTGCTCGCTCATTATCACACAGCGCCATCTGGCCCCAAACTAAGCAAAGCTTGTACTATGGGAACCAGCAGCTGATACAATACTTATATACTCTTATTTTTGTAAAAACATACTTATAATACATACCAAACACGCAGACGCAAGGCAAACATGTTTGTCACAAAAATGTTTGCTCCGACGGGAATCGAACCCGCGACCTCTAGCTTAGCAGTCAAGTATACTAACCACTAGACCAGCGGTCTCGTCAAATATTATACGTATATAATTATGACGTAAATTAAATTATGTATGTTCGTGTTCAAAATTGTTTTCTGTTAACAGTTGACTGTTATTTGCTAAAGAAGGAATGTAGAAATGGCAGATATTAAAAAAAAAATTGTAGACATCCACAATTTTTAATGTTCGCTTACTACCAGCCGTACTCTTATATGACTTGAATAAAAATATCCCACAACAACCCGCAGTTCTATAGGTCAAAAGATCTCATACCTGATAACTCGGGACATAGCTTGGTCATGTTAGCTGTAAGACTTACACTATACACTGTAAGGTCAAGGTCGCGTTATGTTGAAAGGTCATTGTAAGGTCAAACAGCGTCATGTAAGGTCAAAGTTGGTGACAAATGAGATCGTCTTCTTTAAAGGCAGCAAAAATAATTTTAATTCATGCACATATTTTTTTAAACAGTGCAAATAGTATTCGTCTGCTCTCATTCCATAATTGAATGCTATTTCCATAATATAATATAAAAGGTGAGATTTTGAAATGTATACTATTTAGGTGTTTAATAGGAACACATCGTAAGGAAACCTGCATACGTCTCAAAAGAAATTCAAGGACGTATGTAGTGCCTAAGAGACGGCGACGGACTCACCATATGTCACGTCGGCACCAAATTATCTTAATGGAAAGTGGCTGTTGTAACACCTCTGCCTACCCCTTCGGAGACACTTGGGTGAAGGCGTGAAGATAAAATTTGCAATAGTCGCCTATCGAACGCAACTAATTATGAAATATGTATTTCCAGAAACTTCTATCAACAACATGAACAGGCAAGAAAGTTGTATCTAATGGCGTCCGTATTGCTATACCACTGTTGTGTCAACTCCCGCGCAGGTCAAGTGGACTCCGACATCTGCAAGAGGTTGGGAAAAGACGAACAGGAAATGGTTCTTCGGTTCTGTGAGAAACTGAGCGAGATGGAAGCTACGGGAGCCAATATTGATCGCGCTATTAAAGGTATAAATTGAATCCGTGGTGACCTTGTGGTTGAAGCAACGACATGTCATCTGATGGGCGCAGGTTTAAGCCCCGGCCTGTACCAATGAGTTTTTCTAAGCTTAAGTACAGTGACTGTTGTTGATGTGGACTCACTGTGCTAGCAGCATTACTACTGGCGCAGCTTATCCTCGTTGAGCCCTGGCAACCTTACTTTCCGCAGAAACACAACAATACATAAAGTTGTGTTATTTGACTGCGGTCTTCTGTGAGGTGGAGGTACAGGCCCCAGGTTATGGGAAAACTCACGGGAGATCCCATTTCACCCTACAACTCTTTAATCTGAAGAGATCGAGAAGACTGATGAATGTAGAAGGAGCAAAAGAGGTGTGCATGTGAAATTGCGCTCTATACTCTCTGCCTACCCCGTGAAATAGTTATCATACAAATCTATACTAATATTATAAAGAGGAAAGATTTGTATTTTTGTATGTATTGAATAGGCTCCGAAACTACTGGACCGATTTCAAAAACTCTTTCACCGTTTGAAAGCTACATCATCACTGGTACATAGGCTATATATTATACTAGTTTCCCGCGCCGGCTTCGCTCGGGTAGACAAAATATTTGATAAATGTCTATAGGCTTCGAAACTACTGGACCGATTTAAAAAATTCTTTCACCGTTAGAAAGCTACACTATCACTCATTAACATAGGCTAGCTGCCCGCCCCGGCTTTGCACGGGTAGACAAAATATTTGATATAAATGTCTACCTTTGCGAAGCCGGGGCGGGCCGCTAGTTGCAGTATAAGATTAATAACAAAAATAGTTTGTGTATTTTATAAAATATCACGCAAGCCTTGAAAAACAAGTTATTGGACTTTAAGACTATGCCTTGCGGGTTCAAGGCACAATCGACTCTTGCTTGTGTTAGGTTAGTAACAATTTAGCATTAACATTTAGATATCTTGTTATCATATTAAAATTATTGTATAAGTAACAAATCTAATATTTAGTTTATTATTTTTAAGCTATAGCACGAATGAGTAATTAATTTTAATCTTCTGTGAGTATATAAAAGATGATACTGCCTGACCGACTGACGCACAGTCTAAATGGCTGAGGTTAGAGACTTGAAATTTTGACAATAGGTGCCTTTTATGACGTAGGCATCCACTAAGGAAGGGTTATTGGAAATGGGTGGTATTTCCAATAAGGGAATAACTAAGGGATAATATAGGGGATGAAATTTTGTATGAAAATCCGTCATTTTTTAATTTAAATCCATGAAAATAAGTAGCAGTGGGCAAAAGCTATCATCTAGATATAGGTACATGTTGACTTAATTACTTTACCACGCGTGCGAAATCGCGGGCACAAGCTGATTGATTATAAAAGTAAAAAAAATTACGTGCATTAAGTTAACAGAAGTTAACAGAATTCAAGGTAAAAAACAAAACGAAGTTATCTAACAGATCAGAAGTTGTCGAGTCAGGTTTATATCTCAACCGATGAGCATGTGAAGAGATGGATGGATGTGTAAGCAACGAAAGAGGAGTAATTGCTGTATCTATACTATTTGTTTTTACAGATTAGTATATGTAAGTAATTAAGTAAGTCCCTGCTGCAATTGTAGTGGTGTGTTTCTGTGGTGAGTAAGGTTGCCAGTGCTCTACGAGGATACGCTGGGTTAGTAGTAATGCTGCACAGTGAGTCCTCATCAACAACAGGATTGGTAACGTGTTAGTGATACCCCTGCTGATGCTTACCGTCACGTGGGTGGTATGCATGTGTGCCACCAAAGTGGTGTAAACAAAATTAATAAACCTTAATGATGTTTTTTTAAGAATATTTTAAAATGTGTTACTGCCTTTTCTTTCTATCCAGTGGTGGAGTAATTTTTATATTTATTTCAAAAGCTGCCTGTGACGCCGTCCCATTCAAAGAGCTACCAGAAGACAGATCAAAGACGGATTCTTTCAACGGTTCACAATCAACCCTCAAAACTAGTCCATCAACTTCAGACACATCCGTCGCAGCGCCAGACCCAGTACAGTGCAAAAAATTTGCCAGCTTAAAGTTCAAATCCTCAGTTACTGTATTGCCATCAGTTGTGACAGACACGTCTACCTATTCTGATATGATGTCCAGTTACATAATGAGATATGGCATGGATAGTGACGTGGAAAAAGAGACAGTCTATACGGACTCCAATGAGCTCAATGTCTTCACTGTGGGGGCTGGCAAGAATGTTGAAAAGCAAGGGAGCGGAGAAACAAGTGAGTTCGGTTTTGTAGTTTAGGCTACTTAGTTTAAAAGTTTAAATTAGAATGGCTATGGCTCTTACGGATCTAACGATCAAATCATTAGATTTGCTCACAGTTTTTTTTTTATAATTTGGATATTACAATAAATTCAGATTTACAAACTTATTTCTTTGCAGATTACGCGTTTGACAATGGACCACAGAAATGGGAAATTTAATTTCTGCTCTATCATTATACATTTTGTTTACATCTAAGTATAACTGAAGTCCTTTTCTTCAAGGCCGCCTTAGGGCAAGCCGGGGCCCTTGGCCAAAATTTGGGGCCCCTTTCATAGTCATCCTAGCCCCTTTCATAGTCATCATAGCCTCCCCCATTGATTTCTGCAATGACCGATTCAATGCGGCCCGCACCCAAAGCTTGCCAGCGACCTTCATCAGGTCATTGCTCCATCTAGTGGGGGGCATCCGACGCTGCGTATTCCAGTGCGTGGTCTCTACTTTACAACTTTTCAGCCCCTTCGGCCATCCGTTCTACGAGCTATGTGCTCTGCCCATTGCCACTTAAACTGGTTAATGTCGGTAACTTTAGTTTTTCAGCGAATCTCCTCATTTCTTGCAGAGAAACCATATAGCCCTATAAGACGGCACTGCTTACCTTAATTTACTAATCCCTCTTTTAATCGTCATCACGTTTGCCACAGAACAAAAGTGCCAGCCGCAATGTTCCTGTACTCAATGCACCGCGTCTGGTCCAAGCTGTGGTGATGCCGGCTGTTCGATGTCTAAGTGTGCTAGTCCTAAAGCATCCAAAACTAAGACGGTGCCTTTTGACATTTCGATGCTTAAAATGTAAGAATCTTTTATTTCTTTCTTGCTAACTTTACCAATGCTAAAAATTCGCAATCGTTTGTGAACAAGTTTCAACCAAGACCACGGCCGATGCATTTGGCCGGAGGCTTACATACATATCATCATAACATCAAGTCCCTCACAGGGTAGGCAGAGAGTATAAAGCGCCATTTCACTCTTGTCTTGCACACCTCTTTTGCTTCTTCTACATTCATCAAGCTTTATACATGCCTGTCGGATCCGTCTCCGAGTAGGTACTCTTAACCTTTCCATTATTGAGTTCTCTGGTAATTGCATCTAAAAAGTTAGAACTTGTCGTTTCACGGCGTCTTCATCTACTCACATGCGCATTAATAAACAAGTAAACATTGTGCTTAAAGCTCTTAATCATCACCATTCTAGGCTTATCCCAAAAATTTCTTGGTCGGCACGAATAGCCGATGTAGCTGGTTCCCTGATTTTTAAACTAACCGACTGCCATTTTACCTTCGCCACCCATTTGACCTTGGAAATCGGTTACCCGAGTTAAACTGGTTTGTGAGACAATCATCTTTATTTGACTAGACTATAGAAATAAACACTTTCAAATCGTCAGAATCTACCACCGGATTCGGAAGGTCGGTTTTCACTGAGAAGAAACCGGCAAGAAACTCAGCAATTATATACTCTTTTAAAAAAAGTGTATAAATAACTGACATGAATATTTCACAGAAAGATTGAGATAATGTAAAAAAGAACACAGCGTTAATATAATAAAAAAAATCTGCTTGCTTTACAGGGGCAAACAAAATTTCCGTCTTAAATGGTCAGTGTATTTGGGCGTGATTGGAATTGCGCTTTTGGCGATAGTCATAACAATACTTGCGACCGTTCCTAATTGGCACAAGAACCCTAATAACAACAAACAATTCATGACCAAGAGTATTTCAGATAAATTTGTTGCCAGCCGTGTTAAGTAAGAAAATGACATGTTATTTTCTTTTCATACCACGAAAGTGGCACCCAAGCGTACGGCCCACTTGATGGTAAGTCACCGCAGCCTATAGATGCTAGCAATACCAGGGGTATCACTAGCGCGTTGCCAACCCTGTTGTTAGCAGTTGATAGCAGCATTACTACTAGCGCAGCGTATCCTAGTGGAACACTGGCAATTTTACTCACCCCAGAAACAGAACACTACATCAAAGTAGTGTTATTTGTCTGCGGTCTTCTGTGAAATGTGCCTATGACCGATGATCCCACTACCTGTCACATTGAGACAGCAGCATTTTCGGTGAGCAGTGTTTTGGTAGTTTTTTTTAATATAGGTACTCTATAAAGATGGCTCTAAATCATCAAAAACTGGAATGTTTGTCAAATAAACCTAAAGATTGACAGTACATGGTCATCAATTAATTGTTCTTTCAGAGTTTTCAGCCCAAACACGTGGATTTGTAAGAAAAATTTGTGCCAAAAAATTTACGACCCGACTACTTTAGATGTATTCACGTCATATAGCCGATGCGTTCTCATTTGTATGGGACCCCAGTTGTGGCCTACTCCCATAGGCTACACACATTATAGCAATAAAATAGTTGCTCTAGCAACGAACAAACTCGAGTACCGGTTCCAATCAGTGCCTTCCGAAGCCGTTAACCAATATTTGGCCGAAGCTTTCAAACTCTTTTTGGGAGATCTGGCAAGACTTGAAAGGCTAGGCACTACACCCAAAAACAACACTCAAGATCTGACAGTCAAGAAAATGAACATACAAATCGATGTTGACACAGATCCGGATCCTCGAGTGAGATTGAACACAGAAGAAGCGTATTCACTTAAAATTGAGACAGTCAAAAATCAGGTCCTGATCAAAGTCAGCTCAGCATCGTTTTGTGGAGTGAGACACGGCTTGGAAACGCTCAGTCAGTTGATTCTTCTCGATCAAAGTACTGGGTATTTGATAACTTTATCTGGTATCGTGATCAAAGATGCTCCCAGTTATAAATATAGAGGACTCATGATAGATACTGGAAGGAATTACATTCCAGTGCCTGATTTAATGAGAACCATTGATGCTATGGCTACGACAAAATTGAATACTCTTCATTGGAGGATAACGGATGTGGCTAGCTTTCCACTATACCTCCCTAGACTACCGGACCTGTTCGCATATGGAGCATATGACTCCTCGTTGGTGTACACGAAAGAAGATGTCAAGTCAATAGTCAGCAGGGCAGGCATTCGAGGAATTAGGGTTCTGATGGAAGTAGCAGCACCAGGACCAGTAGGCAGAGCTTGGTCCTGGGCACCCGAAGCTACATGTCCAACCAAAAACGACAACCACACATGCGACAATATTCTATGCTTACGACTTAGAATGCAGGACTCAATTTTGGATATTTTGCAAGTTATATACGAAGAGATTCTTGAAATGACTCAAGTTGATGATATATTTCATTTGAGTGATAGTATTTTTGCTCTGTCCAACTGCTACTATTTGATTGAGGATCGGGTAGGGTTTTTGGATAAAGCCCTGCATAGACTGAAGCTAGCAAATAAAGGATTTTTACCTAAGCTTCCAGTGATATGGTTCACATCGCATCTGGCGAGAGATCTGGAAGCAAAGACCTGGGAAATGTTAGGGGTGCAGCTATACGAACAACCGGACCTCTCCGATCAGTTTTTGAGTAAATACAAAGTGATACATTCCAGTAAATGGGACTTGTCTTGTGAAGTAAAGAAGCAAAGGTGCAAGAGATATCGGTAAGTAAAATTGAATTCTATATGCTAGAGTTTAAGTTTAATTTTCATTGATTTTCATGTAGGTATAGGTAATATAAATATTAATAGGAACTGATATCTTTACGCCTACCCTAACAGTCCCTTTAATGGTAGGCAGAAGTGTCACATTAGTCACCCATTCCTCACTGAAGACGTTGGAGGTCACAACGTGGCACGAGGTGAGCCCAACCCTGTTCTTATAGCACAAGCCTATCCCCGTCTTTCATATGCAATAGGCAAATGTATAGATACTATATTTCAAATTAGGAAGAGATTAAATAATGTACTTCTAGTCCCCACATCCATTCTTGGTATTCTGATTTCAAAATATTAATCGTGAATTAAATTTGCAAATTTAATTTAAAGCGTCCTTCGTTTAATTGAACAATTAAATAATTACAAACTGTTTATAAAAACAGCCTTGTTAATGGCGAATTTGATTAGTACATCCGGATTAAGGATGGAGTCTACCAATACTTGTACTCGAGCCCAAGGCTTGCTGTTAGAAGTTTGGGAACTGCGAAGTCAGTGTGATATATTGTTTATCCGTGTTTGAATCAAAACTTGTTTATCGTAATTACGTCTACAATTTTAATATTATTCACCAACATATGACGAGACCGCTGGTCTAGTGGTTAGTATACCTGACTGCTGCGCTAGGGGTCGCGGGTTCGATTCCCGTCGGGCAAACATTTATGTGACAAATATGTTTGCCTTGCGTCTGGGTGTTTGGAATGTATTATAAGTATGTATTTACAAACAAAAAGTATATAAGTATTGTATCAGCTGCTGGTTCCCATAGTACAAGCTTTGCTTAGTTTGGGGCCAGATGGCGCTGTGTGATAATGTCCAAGCATTATTATTATATATTATTATTATTATAACAATTCATATACATTATGCTGCCATTGATAACGATGAAATGTCAAATACTTAATGACTATAAAAATCTAAAAGTGTCTATAACGTCTGCTCCATCGTCCATCGGTCTTCCTACAGACGCAACCAGCCCACTGACAATTCAGCTTGCTGATCCTACTCTTCGTTAGCCACTCCGCGGCCTGCACTCTAGGACACGTCTGCTCCGTCGACCATCGGTCCTTCCACAGACGTCACCAGCCCACTGACACATCAGCTTGCTGATCCTACTCTACGTTAGCCACGTCTGCTCCATAGACCATCGGTCCTTCCACAGACGCGACCAGCCCACTGTCACTTAAACTTGCTGATTCTACACTACGTTATCCACTCCGCAGTCTGCACTCTAGGACACGTCTGCTCCATCGACCATCGGTCCTTTCACAGACGTCACCAGCCCACTGACAGACATTTACGGATTCTATGAATCTTTGAGACTATAATAAGCCCACTGATATTTCAGCTTACAAATCCTTTGTATTTTTGATTCAGTGGTAAATAAATGATATGAAATGTATATTGTGCACAGAACGTGGCAAGAGATGTATTCTTGGAAGAATTGGCGCAATATTGAAGTGTTCACCATCGAAGGGGGGGAAGCTTTGCTATGGACTGATCTTGTTGATTCAAGTAATTGATTTATCTTTCACCGTTAATTACCATCAGCGTAGCAATAGAGTTAATATACCATATTTACTCAGTGATAATATAGAATTCTACAGTTGAAAGTTTTTTTTAAATCCGTCCTGTTATTTTGAGTTTATTAATTACTAGCTTCTTCCCCGCGACTTCGTCTACGTAAAACAACATAATATATAACTTATGTTATTTCAGTGAGAATATGCCATTATGCTGGTGAAATAATCTTTTGAAAAAATGCAAATCTCTTCTCTTTATAATGTTGGCTTCTAATGGTAAAAGAATGTGGCACACAAGCATACGGCTCATCTGATGGTAAGCAGTCACCGTAGCCTATAGCCACGAGCAATACCAGGGATATCACTAACGGGTTGCCAACCATGTTGTTTATGAGGACTCACTGCGCTAGTAGCATTACTACTAGCCCAGCGTATCCTCGTGGAGCACTGGAAACCTTACTTACCGCAGAAACACAACATTACATCAAGTAGTGTTATTTCACTGCGGTCTTCTGTAAGGCGGAGGTACAGTCCCCAGTCGGGCGGCTCCAATTTAAATGGAATAACCCACGGGAAATCCAAAATCTCTCTTTAAACCACTATATGTATGTCTGTATCTTTCCAGGTAACCTAGACCACCAGTTGTGGCCTAGAGCGGCAGCTGTTGCCGAGAGGCTTTGGTCAGACATTGTTGCGAATAACAGCGCTAATGGACAAGTGTACGTTCGCCTGGACAGTCACAGGTACTTACAAAATATATTTTATATACATATCATTGTAAGACATAAGTACGACATTTGAACACCCATATGGAGGTAGATACTAATATCTGTTCTACCCACGAATCAAGAATAACGAGATGGACACAAATACAATCAGTCAGCTCGTGACTACGGCCGATGCAACTCTCTCTCTTTAAGCCGTGGTGGCCTTGTGGTTGAAGCAACAGGCTTGTCATCTGATTGGCCCAGGTTCGAATCCCGGCCTGTACCAATGAGTTTTTCTAAGCTTAAGTACAGTGATTAATCTCACCATGAGCTTTTAAAAAGAGAGGTAGGGCGATTTGGGATTTCCCGTGGGTTATCCCATTTAAATTGGAGCCGCCCGACTGGGGACTGTACCTCCGCCTTACAGAAGACCGCAGTGAAATAGCACTACTTGATGTAGTGTTGTGTTTCTACCGTAAGTAAGGTTGCCAGTGCTCCACGTGGATACGCTGGGCTAGTAGTATTGCTGCTAGCACAGTGAGTCCTCATCAACAACATGGTTGGCACCCCGTTAGTGATACCCCTGGTATTGCTAGCGGCTATAGGCTACGGTGACTGCTTACCATCAGGTGGGCCGTGTGCTTGTGTGCCACCTTAGTGGTATAAAAAATTTAATAAAACTCGGTGCTAGCACAGTGACTCCTAGTTAGTGATACCCCTGGTATTGCTAGCGGCTATAGGCTACGGTGACTGCTTACCAACAGGTGGGCCATATGCTTGTGGGCCACCTTAGCTCGAAGACCTACTATGCTAGCAGCATTACTAGAAGCGCAGCTTATCTTCGTGGAGCACTGGCAACCCTACTTACCGCAGAAACACAACACTACATCAAAGTAGTGTTATTTGACTGCGGTCTTCTGTAAGGTGGAGGTACAGTTCCCAGTCGGATGGCTCCAAATTTAATGGGAAAACCCACGGGAGCTCCCGATTCGCCCTACCTCCCTTAGTATATTTTATTATTTTTGAAGATGCTTCTCAATGATAATCGTGCCAATTCTGTTGTACAAAATTAACAAACTAATTTGACAGTGCTAAAAATATTGCCATCCTTATTTAACCCCACACGTGAGAAAAGGATAGCAAGATTTTGTCGTCCTGTCAAATTGATTTAGATTACTGATTGTGTACAACAGAATCGACACCATTGTGTGTGTAAAAACGGTTACTTACAATATCATTGATGCTTATCAATTAAATATGTATGTCCTCAGATGGCGGCTGCTGATGAAAGGTGTGAAGGTCCAACCAGTGTGGCCCATGTGGTGCAGTTTTAATATTGGTACATGTTTGGAGAAAGTGCGATGATGTATGACGAAATACATTATTTATTTCATTTTAAATGTTTATTTTCGCACGATCAAACTGTGGAATGAGCTCCCCGCCGAGGTTTTCCCAAAGGAGTACACCATGGGGTTCTTCAAGAAGGGTCTGAAGAGATTTTTGAAGGGTCAGCAACGCGCTAGTAATACCCCTGGTGTGGCAAGCGTACATAGGTCACGGTAACAGCTTACAATCGGTGGGCCGTATGCTTGTGTGACATTGGAGTAACTCTGTTTCTGTTTACTCCCTCGTAGACAATGGGTCACTTTAGCACCTTGTATAACAATGTACTATTTGCCGTTCTGTGAATTCTAAATCTTAATTACTGATAGTCAAAAAACCGGGAAATACTTTAGACAATTTTGATATCTAAGAAAAGTTACAATATTTTATTATTTCCCCAATCAAACTTTAAACCACCAGACTGCGGAAGTACCATGTAAATTTACGGAGAACCGCAACCAAATTACTAACGATATTAATTATGTATATTGATACTTATTATTAAGTTGGTAAGTATGAGTTTTGAGTCGTAGAATAAGATGTACGTATCAAATCAAATCTAATCAAAAATCATATATTCAGTTTAGGCCCTATAAGGCACTTATGAAGGTATAAAGGTGTCCTCATACATACATACATATTACATACACACATACATACAAATAAACAAAATTTGCCGCTATACAATATGTTTATAGATAGATAATATATCTATGCATGTGTTTAGTTGTTTTTTTATATACCACTAAGGTGGCAAACAAACATACGGCCCACCTGATGGTA
Source organism: Falcaria lacertinaria (assembly GCA_951449985.1). Classification (NCBI taxonomy): domain Eukaryota; kingdom Metazoa; phylum Arthropoda; class Insecta; order Lepidoptera; family Drepanidae; genus Falcaria; species Falcaria lacertinaria. Next base: position 5,052,121 of record OX602134.1, on the reverse strand, counting down.
AGTAGTCACCGTAGCCTATAGCCGCTAGCAATACCAGGGGTATCACTAACGAGTAGCCAACCAGGTTATTGACGAGGATTCACTGTGCTAGCAGCATTACTACTAGCGCAGCGTATCCTCGTGAAACACTGGCAACCTTGCTTGCAAAGATCGAACAAAATAAAACTACCATAGTTAAATATTTACAAACATTAAACATTTATTCGTTCAAAGACAAAAATATCACCTTCTAAATAACTGTCCAGTCCAGAAGGCACAGTTTAACATTGATTTGAAATTCAACACTTTTAAAACTGGTTTTAGTGTACGTATATTATTTAGCTTTAGATTATTACATGTTTAGATTTATGAGTGACAATACAGATAAATAATGCTTGGACATTATCACACAGCGCCATCGGGCCTCAAACTAAGCAAAGCTTGTACTATTGGAACCAGCAGCCGATACAATACTTATATACTTTTTTTTCGTAAATACATACCAAACGCCCAGACGCAAGACAAACATATTTGTCACATAAATGTTTGTTTGCCCCGGCGGGAATCGAACCCGCGACCTCTAGCGGAGCAGTTAGGTGTACTAACCACTAGACCAGCGGTCTCGTCATAAATATATACTAATTTTAAATAGTCTTAAAAAAACAGTTTTCAGTTAAGTTACAATCGATTATTGCAAGTATAGTCGAGCTTATAATCGATTATGTAAGGTTTCAATATTATTGCAATCTGTACTCGCAACCTTTTCATTTATTTATTCGTATTGTTTATTATATTTGTTACAATACATTTGACAAATTAAATAATGATATATAATTTAATCATGAAATAAAAATTGAAAATATAATTCCTATTTGGGGGAATTCTCTACACATGGACGTCAATTTACCTAAATTCCAAACTCATTTATAAATATGCAAGACTAGTGGATATTTTAAGCCCCGACGCAAAAAGAGGGACGTTATAGGTTTAACCGTTAGGCCGAAGTCCTCTGCGATGGTCTGACCAAATCCGCACCGCACTCGACACACAATGCCATGCATACCGCTGAAGGTAGATCTAGATGGCGCGACATCGTACAAAAGAAAGTGATCCGTGGAGGGGGTCACGACCCTCAGTAATGAGGAACACAACGCGAGGAGGAGGAGGATAAGTTTAACGTATGTATCTGTCTGTCTGTGGCATCGTAGCTCCTAAACCGATGAACTGAATTTGATTTAGTTTTTTTTTGTTTCAAAGGTGACTGATGGCTATGAAGTGTCTTAGCCAAGATTTAAAAGAGAGGGGTTTTAAAATTATTATTTTAGGCTTTTATTATTATTAAATGGTATATTGTATTTCTTTATTAATATTTAGATGGACTAAGCACCTTATTGGAACAACTGTTTGTAAAATATAGGCACATTTCATTTATTACCTACAGCTAAGTTGGTTTTACAAAACACTTACATTTATTATTCGATTACGGATACATTATGGCATTCAAAATATGACTTTCATTTAGGTAATATATATTTTTATTTAGGTAATATATATTTTCATTTAGGTAATATATATTTTCATTTAGGTAATCTGGACTTATAATAGGTTTTTTTTTTGACATTTACACAAAAGCTTAAGTTTTTTATTCAATTCATGTATATGTGTATATTATTATAAAAGCACTTGGTAAGATATAGCCTACATGTTCATTATAGATAATTACTCGATTAAGCATATTTTATGATGTTTAATGTAAGCTAAGTTAAAATCTAAAGTGTGATAACCTTAATTACACTTTGGTAATAATTACCTAATTTATTTAACTAAATTTAATGTGAGAAAACGACTAATTATTTAATTAAAAATATAATATTTAGTAAACGTATGTTTAAATATAGAATTGATATCAAAAGCAAATTAAATTGATTGTGTTTTAAAATTTTATTAAATTGGAATTTTATGTATTCAGAATTCTTTTCAATTCTGAATATATATGTATAAAAAGTTACTGATGCGACTGAATAAAATTTAAATAGATAGTAATCTAGACATTAAATTAAAGAAATTATATTCTAATTTCACTTGAATTAAAAACAATTACATTAATATTTACATAAATTGATTAATTACTGGTTTTACGATAACTCGACCTTGGCTGCACTTTTTCGAAAAAATATTAAACACAAAAACGTTTTTAGCCAGTATTTTGTAGAATATTTCTGAAATAATATGTATTAAGTATCTTTTCATGTTAAAGTCTTAAAAATATACATAAAATACTAATAACACAAACAGAATTCCTTGTCACAAAGTGACCATGTTTAATTAAATTATTATTTTAATTAAATAGGGTCTCTTATTGCCAACGATTCTGAAGTACCTGACATAATAATTAAATAAGAATTAAAAATATATATTCCTTATTTATTACTCTGTACAATAATTATAAGAAGAGAAAATATGGACCGGAGACAAAACGAAAAACTGGGTTTTAAAATTTGTACTTTTAGATTTAATTAAAGGTAAATTAAAATACATTAGATCTCAATTATCCGGACTCATTCTCCACGGCTGTAATAACCGAGATTACTACTGCTTAAAAGCTTACTGGATTTTTTTTATATATCGTATTGTCTAAATGACGTAAGTAAAATATTTTTTAAAAACAAATTTTATTAAATTTAATTATTGATTGATTTGACTTTGAAATCGATAAGGATTTTAGATTATTCGGAATACGCCTGGTTGTGATTCGGATAATTGGGATTCTACTGTACTTTTTAAAATTTGTAAAATGCCAACGTATAAAAGCGAGCGATAATGTTTTAAATAGCACAAGTACGTTTTTTTTTTGTGTATTCCTTTGTAAGTAGTTTTGTCTCGTTTTACCACAAATACTTTAAACAATGCTAACAATAAATAGGTTAGACTATGGATTATTTAAAGCATTCGCACAAGCAAGTACATGAGGATCGTCGTGAACATAGCCGCTGGTCGGATGGAATGGGCATTGCTGGTACGGAACACTGAAAAGACAAAATCATTTTTTGGTTATTTTTTATTTAAAATATTTTTCGTTTTTTAATAACGCTTAAGTCAATTCCAAACGCTTTCACTAACTACAATTTAATATTTGTCTATTTTATCTAGTAAATGTCTATAAAGAACTACATATAGCAATGTGCCTATCACTTATTCTGTCATTTTAAGTTACGTGCTAGCTTTAAAAAAAAAATACATATTTGCGTATTTTACCTCTTTAATGTAACTGTTAGTATCACTTAAATAAGATTTAATTTTATTTAATAACAACTGGTTGTCCAAATATATTAATTTGATTTGTTATCTGAATATGAAAGAATAATAATTATTATAATAAAACTAATGAATGGAAACTAATGACCAAGCGTAACGCTGCATATCCATGAATAAATTACGCGTAGTCTAAAATGAATGATGATATGAGTCCATTCAATAAAAAAAAAGGATGTTCCAAAACGAATTCTAAAATTAATAAAAAACTAAATATAGGTGCAGTTTAATAAAGTTCAATATTAGAAAAAATAATAAAAATAATAACAATAAATGAAATGAAAGAAGCGATTTTTTTTTTATTTTTGACTGAAATTAATGTAAAGGATTATAAATGAAAATTTGCAATCTCACCTGACGCATGCTGGACGTAATCTGGCTGTGCATCTAAAACTTAAAAAAACAAAGCCAATTCAAAATCATGCGATGATGTACAAGAAAAAATTAAACAAATGAAAAATATTATGTAGGTATGCCAAATGGAAAAAAGTTTGTGTGTAATTTGGTTTTTATTAATCAAAATATTTTTTGGTATATTTTGTTAACCAATATGTGTTCATTACGGCTTCTTCTCTAGTAGTTGTAGTAAATTCTGCGACTTTACCTCTGTAGCCGTAGCAAGAATAACTTGCGACTATGTATTCGTATCGCCTTTGAACAGCGCTGCGGCGGCGAAAAGCGGAACTAAAATTCGTATGAATTTTTTAGTACTACTTTTCGACACCACGGCGCTGATAATTTCTCTATACAAAAACATTCAAAAGCGCTATGAATACCAAGTCCATAGTGGTTTTTATAAAGGCTTTTTATATACCACTATGGTGGCAAACAAGCATACGGCCCACCTGATGGTAAGCGGTCACCGTAGCCTCGCGCGTTGCCGACCCTCAAGGCAACTAAATATTCTAGAATTACCAATTTCCACCAAAGCAGGATCCTTGCTACTCCCCCAGCTGTGGTTGTTCTTCACCTTGATGAAGGCCTCATAGGTACCAGCTTCTAACTGCTGGTCCTCTATTTGGTACACCAGGTCGTACTTGTGTCCTTGTTGCTCCGGGATTGGTACAGATAGGCGTCTGAAGTCGCCATCCTAGGAAGAGTGATGGTTTAATTTTCAATATTTTGAGTGGATGATGACGGTTTTTTTTATATCACTAAGGTAGCCAACCATACGTACGGGTACGGCCCACCTGATGGTAAGCAGTCACCGTAGACTATAGCCACTAGCAATACCCGGGATCTCACTAACGCGTTGGCAACCATGTTGTTGATGAGTAGTCATTGTGCTATCAGCATTACTACTAGCCCAGCGTATCCTCGTGGAGCACTGGCACCTTACTTACCGCAGAAACACAACACTACATAAAAGTAGTGTTATTTCACTGCGGTCTTCTGTAAGGTGGAGATACAGTCCCCAGTCAGGCGGCTCCAATTTAAAATGGGAAAACCTACGGGAAATCCCAAATCGCCCTACCTCTCTTTTGTTTAAAGCTCATGGTGTGATTAATCACTGTGGGTTTGAACCTGGGCTCATCAGATGACAGGTTGCTTCAACCACTAGGCCACCACGGCTAATATATTTAATAAAAGATATTGATGTCGATTCTGTTGTTCAATAAACTAAACTTAACTAATTTGACAGGTCTAAAAGTCTTACTATCCCTTTCTCATGTGCGGGGTTAAATAAGGATGACAATATTTTAGATCTGTCAAATTAGTAAATTTAAATTGGCACCATTTTGAGTGTAAAATAATGTATACTAACCCCATTCTTATCTTTGAGCGTGACTTCGATAGCTTCAAGAGGCTGGTGAGAGTGCACAGTCCAGGATAACTTCGGGCCGTGTACGTCCACGTTCTCCACTACTGGGCTTTGGACCAATTCCACCGACTTGCTGTGTTTGCCGTGCGCATTTTCTGCCTGTAAGTACAAACAAGATACTTTAAAGAAAAAGTCAAATGTGTTATACTCTGTGCCGGTAGCAAGAACATCTAACGACTACGTATTCAAAAACGTATATCTCAAAATGTCGAAATGTTTACACGATTTTTAGTTCCACTTTTCGCCGCTTCAGCGCTGTTCATTTTCCCATACAAAATTAATCGATGGCAGAATCGATGGCGATACAAGTACGTAGTCTACTGGCCAAGCTAGCGTATGTTCAATGTCACAGTAAAAATGTTTTACGAATAATTTGTAAACTGGCCTAAGTGCATGCATATTTGAAAATATTATCAACTTACTATAAACTTGATTTATACTCGCACATTTATTCGCGATACCTTATTTACCCGTAAGAAAACATATACCCTATTTATATGTATTTTGTAATCGATTCGGTAATTACAGATATATAATTAATTCACTTTAAAATAATTCATTTATAATTGGTACAAAACCTACCAAGTACAATTTTACCTTTATTTATTTACTAGCTGTTATAGCCCGTGACTTCGTCTGTGTATCAATATAATGTGTAGCCTATGTTACTCAGTGATAATGTAGCTTTCTAACGGTAAAAGATTTTTTGAAATCGGTCCAGTAGATTTAAAGTTTATTCGTTACATACTAAAATACAATCTGTCCCCTTTATAATATTAGTGTACCAACGATTATCACAATATTATTTACATAGTTATAATGTGTATGAACTTTATATAAATGCACGACCACTTAAATGTAACATCGCATGCAATTTTAATTAGAAAATTATTCTATGAACCCATATTTTTATCCGTATTATTTCCTTCCTAGTGACCAGCCCCAGCATCGTAACACAACGGGTTAGGTACACAAAACCTAAATTGTACATAAAAACCTTCCTCTTTAATCACTCTATCTATTGCTGAAAACTGCTTTAAAATCCATTGAGTAGTTTAAAAGATCTAAGCGAACAGACAGCGAAATCCACTTAATTTTATACTATGTAAAGATTTCTAAGTCTTAATTTACCTCGCAAGTAAAAGTGCCAAAGTCAGCTGAGGAGGCAGGCGTAACAGTGAGATTCGAGTTGGTGCCGCTGGTGGTCACTGAGAATTGAGTGGACGAGTCTTCAATCAGCTTTCCGTCCTTCAACCAGCGGATGTGGGGCCTGAACACGGTAAATTGATATCTTTAATCGTTTATGAGACTTGGGATTGTCAGTACCAGTAAAAGAAGTTTCAGTCACCTCACAAAATGTAAGTGAACTTATAACCATGCAGACAGCTGCAATATTAAACACTTGTCGCATTGTCCGTAAATTTCAACAAGAAGAATCTCACAATCCATCAGCCTCAAACAATGAAGTTCACTTGGCCTAGGCCCGCGACTTCATGCTATTTACCGAAGTATCTTATATGCTTCGAGAAAAAACAAAGAGTACATAAATATAATAATAATTCTAGGAGATTATCTATCTAGCCCTAAACTAAGCAAAGCTTGTACTATGGGAACTAGCAGCTCATGTAATCCTTTTTTTTGTAAATACATTCTTAAAATACATACCAAACACCCAGACGCAAGGCAAACATGTTTGTCATATACATGTTTGCCGCGGCGGGAATCGAACCCGTAGCAGTCAGGTATACTAACCACTAGACCAGCGGTCTGGTCAAATATAGTGTCACATATGTATTATCATAATATACAAAGGTTACAACAAAGCTGAGGGCCCAATACGTAGTCTGTGAACACTAGCAATAGCAGGGGTATCAATAGGGCATTGTCAAACTTAGGAAGATAAATCACTGTACTAACAACAAGGTTTATACAGATCTACTTACTGCTAGTACAGTGTTTCCAGGAGCTCTAAAACCCTGGAAATACTGTGAAGCAGTGTTATATGACTGCGATATTCTGTAATTATTCTAAAAGTCATATTGAACGCCAGATCCCACTGTGCCCTATTTCTATATGGTTTTCTGTTATAATAGTTTTCTATTGAAACTACTAGAATAAGATACCCTACATTGTGGGTGCCAGATATACACAGTTCAAAAAAAGTTTTTTTTACACCACAAAGGTGGCACACAAGCATATGACCCACCTGATCGTAAGACGTCACCGAAGTCTATAGACGCACCATGTAGTTGATGAGGACTCACTGTGCTAGCAGCGTTACTATTAGCGTAGCGTATCCTCGTGGCAACATTACTTACAGCAGATACACAACACTACATCAAAGTAGTGTTATTTGACTGCGGTCTTCTGTAACGTGGAGGTACAGTCCCCAGTCGGGCGGCTCCAATTTTAATGGGAAAACCCACGGGAAATACGTAATCGCCCAACCTCTCTTAAAAGATTAAAGATTTAATACTCACTCGGCTTCCTCGTGGACTGAGCACTCTAGTACGGCCTCCATGTTGATTGCAGAGTTGACAATAGTCTTATGCACGTGGACGCGCGGCTTGCCTGGAAAATAAAACAGACTCTTACTTAACACTTACATTATCACTATAGATTATAATGCGACGCGGGTGAAATCGCGGGTAAGAAGCTGTTAATAATATATCTTCACGCCTTCAGACTAGGGTCCCCGAAGAGGTAGGCAGAAGTGTTACAACACCCTCTTTCCACCGAAGATAACTTGTTGCCAACGTGACAGACGGTGAGTGCGTCGCCATCTCTTACGCACTACATACGTCCTTGAGTCGAGTTTTATTACTCAGTTCACCTCACCTTGAATTGTATTACTCACCTAAAACCGAAACCCTAACTTCCGCTTGGCTATTTCCGGCTCTGTTGAAAGCGTAGCAGTAGTATCTGCCGGCCTGCTCTCTCTTGATATTCTTAATGAATACACTGTTCACGGAGAATTCGCCGTCTTTTTCGTGCAGGCGCTCATTCTGTAAGAAAGACAGGGACGTTATTTTCAGGATTTGCAGGCAATATTATAAATACGATAGTAACTCTGTTTGTTTGTTAGCTACGTTTGGCAAAGAGATATACTACATACTGGGGACGGACATAGCCACCTTTTGCCTTTGTATAAATGCAGACGTAGTCGCGGTTAACAACTAGTATTCTATAATGTATTCTACATATTAAGTTCGTAATTGATTTAAGTTTAGATTTATCAATATGAACTTAGGCATTTCTTTAATTACATAAATTCATAGTTTTACTGTTACATGAGATTACCTCTGCCATATTAAGATTATCTATCCTGAGCATCTGCTGCTTATGAATGATTCTGTAACTTGTTTGGTAGATATTGATAGTTCTACTATAGTATCTACTCTGAGGGTCTACGATAATGTCAATTTTGATTGATAAATTACAAGTTCTTAAAATATTAAAAAAAGATTTTTTATATGTCAGTTTACATGTCAGTGTAAAAAATTATACTACGCAAGCAAGCGTAGGTACGGACTATCTGGTGGTAAGCGACCACCGTAGCCTATAGACGCTTGCAATATCAATTATCACTAGCGAATTTCTAAGCCATAGTTGGGACTCACTGAGCTAGCAACATTAATTATACTTACTGCCAGCACACTTAAGACTCTCAGAGTTCTGAGAATATTCTGTAATCTAATTAAATGAACTGTTGGCAGTGCTCACCATTTAGCTAATATTATATCCGAGTCACAAATAGACTTGCCCGCACAGACAGACAGACAATATGAATAAAACGACTCCATCTAGATATATCTACTGACTAAAGTTAAATATAATTTCATGGAGTAAAATTAATTTCAAATTTGGGTGATTATACTCAACTGCACTAGAATTAGGGTTCTGTTTTTGTATGTATATTTCTTTGACACGCTCTACAGTCTAAACGGCTATATGTAGTTTACAATAGGAGGTGTCGTTAGATTCGTCTTCGTGTGGGATATTTTCAAAATATTAGGTCCTTACATATGAAATTGGCGTTTTTCGTACTGGCCACTTTAATCACGAATTTCTCCTCTTTGGTAAGGAATTCCAAATTCAAATTTGTACAGCTATAGACTCATGTATTTGTGCTTCGATGATCGTCATTCATTTGTTTTTTTTCTTCTGTTTTTTTCTGTTTGCGTCACTCATTTTACAAAATGGAAAACCTTAAATATCGCATTATTTACGAGTACGAGTTCCGCCGTGGCACTAGTGCTGCGGAAACAACTCGAAGGGTGAATGATGTGTATGGCGGTCGTGTTGCAAAAGAAAACACAGTTCGTTTTTGGTTCCAACGTTTTCGTTCTGGAAATTTCGACCTGCAGAACAAGCCCCGTGGACGGCCTGAGACTCAAGTTGATAATGAAGAGTTGAAGGCTATTGTGGAAGCGGATCCATCGCAAACCACGTCCGAGTTAGCTGCAGGCTGCAATGTTAGTGATAAAACTGTTTTAATTCACTTGAAGCAAATTGGGAAGATTAAAAAGCTTGAAAGGTGGGTACCTCACGAATTGACTGAAACAAACCGGCAAACGCGCGTCGACTGCTGCGTTACATTACTAAACCGGCACAATAATGAAGGTATTTTAAACCGAATCATTACCTGTGATGAAAAATGGGTTCTTTACGATAATCGGAAGCGCTCAGCGCAATGGTTAGATCCTGGCCAGCCAGCCAAATCCTGCCCCAAGCGAAAATTAACCCCAAAAAAGTTACTTGTAAGGTGGACTAGTGCCGGTATTGTTCATTACAGTTTTTTCAAATCTGGCCAGACTATTACGGCTGATGTCTATTGTCAGGAATTGCAAACCATGATGGAAAAGCTAGCGGCTAAACAACCTAGGCTGGTCAATCGCTCCACGCCACTGCTGCTTCACGACAACGCTAGACCACACACTGCGCTACAGACGGCTACTAAATTAGAAGAGCTTCAATTGGAAAGTCTAAGACATCCTCCGTACTCCCCGGACCTTGCTCCAACAGATTACCATTTTTTTCGAAATTTGGATAACTTCTTGCAAGGGAAAAAATTCAACTCCGATGGGGCAGTCCAAATCGCCTTCAAAGATTTTATTGATTCCCGTCCGACTGGTTTTTTTAGTAAAGGGATCAATGAACTACCTATGAGATGGCAAAAGTGCATAGAAAATAATGGTTCATACTTTGATTAATTAAATATATTATATTAAAAAATATTCGACTTTTTGTTCCTCCCATACAAAACGCCAATTTCATATGTAAGGACCTAATATTATGTCTTCTGCGATTGTGACGTATTAACGACAGTAAAACGTAAGTTGTATATTTTGTTAAAAATCACTAATCTAAACTTATTTGACAGGACTACAAGTATTGCTATCTCTTTCTCATCGTGCGGGGTTCAATAAGGTATGGCAATACTTTAAGTCATGTCAAACTAGTTTCTAATGATTTCGTACTACAATTTTAGCGCTATTTTATACCTCAGAGTACTGAGATATATATAATTACAAAAAAAAACAACTCTGCCTTCTAACCTCGAACTAAGTGCTTGTACTTAATTTTTTTTTCTATTAAGTTGTTACACAAGCATACGGCCCACCGTATGGTAAGCAGTCACCGTAGCCTATAGCCGCTAGCAATATCAGGGATATCACTAACGCGTTGCCAACCCTGTTGTTGATGAGGACTCACTGTGCTAGCAGCATTATTACTAGCGCAGCGTATCCTCCTGGAGAACTGGCAACCTTACTCACCGCAGAAACACAACACTACATCAATACATACATACCAAAGGCAAACACAATTTTTCATACAAAGTCTTGATTCTGGGTTTCGAACCAATGTCACCTAAGGTAGCAGCCTGGCCTAATATCCACTGCACCAACGGCGTCGTCAATTATAGGATACTTACACCACTGACTCCTTCCCTGGACCAGACAATCTGAGGTGCTGGAGACCCAGCAACTTCACAGGTCAGCAACAAGTCTGACCCCTCCACCACGTGACCGTCATCAGTAGCTTTGAACTCTGGAAATAAAAAAATAAGTCATGAAAATGCTTCTACGGTGCGAGCGGGATGCTCATGCTCAGCCGCCACAAAGAGAAGATCGTCCAGGTGTTGTGTCTGGGGAACAAGGCTCCGACTGCTCTAGTCGGAGACTGTATGTATGATACTGTGGGGCGAGCGAGGTGATCATGCTCAGCCAGCAAAGGGAAGATCCTCCAGCCAGGCGGGTGTTGTGCCTGGGGAACAAGGCTCCGACTGTTCTAGTCGGAGACTGTATGTATGATACTGTGGGGCGAGCCAGGTGATCATGCTCAGCCAGCAAAGGGAAGATCTTCCAGCCAGGCGGGTGTTGTACCTGGGGAACAAGGCTCCGACTGTTCTAGTCGGAGACTGTTTGTATGATACTGTGGGGCGAGCGAGGTGATCATATAATACGTCTGTAGACCGAGCAAGAATAATTTGCGATACGTATTCGAAAATGAAACTCGCGAAATGTCAAAATTGTCAGACAAATGTTTAGTTCCACTTTTCACCAGCGCAGCGCTGTTTATTTTCCCATACAATAATAGTCGAAGGCGATGAGAAGGGTTGTTCTCAGATCTCCAAAACCCATTGTTCTCGAAAAATTTGCTTTCATACAATAGTTCCTCATACGTGGAGGTGCATGACCGTTTAAAAAAAATCCTCTCTCCCACGACATCCATCCACGAGTTTCTTAGTATGATCAGGAAGAAAAGTTTATCATGATACAAATTGTCTGCCTGCCCTGTCTGTCTTTACGTAGTCGCAAATCTACTGTTTTTCTTTGCATAAAAGCTTCTTACTTAGAATCCTGGGTGACTCCAATACCACGACCGTATGGTTGATGGCTACTGGCGTGGTCTGAACAGTCTCGCATCTGTACACGCCGCTGTCATCGATGGTCAGGTCCTTAATCAGCAGGTCTTTCGAGTCTTGGATACTGGAATAAAAATCAACAAATATATGCAAATTATACACGTAAACCTTCCGCGTTTATTTTTCTTTCTATTAGAGAAAACCGTATCAAAATCTGCTTGGCGGTTAAGAAGAAGTAAGCGAACAAATAGACATTCAGACAGCGACTTTCGCATGGAGGGAACGCATTTTCATTCCATGGCGCACGGCGAATTCTATCAGACAACTCGCAAGTCGCGTGGAGGAACTTTATTCCAAAAATGGGTCTCAAACTTTGCAAACCTGGTCAGTTCTGTATAAAACGGGTACTAGCGAAAGCCTAGTGATCGAAAATTGACCACAATTCGATGTGTAAACAAACTTACGACATTCAGTAAGACTTGTGTGTGCGTGTTAAGTGTTTTTTTTATACCACTAAGGTGGCACGGCACACAAGCATACGGCCCACCTGATGGTAAGCATTCACCGTAGCCGATAGCCGCTAGCAACCCCAGGGGTATCACTAACGCGTTGCCAACCCTGTTGTTGATGAGGGCTCACTGTGCTACCAGCATTACTACTAGTCCAGCGTATCCCCGTTGAGCACTGGCAACCTTACTTACCGCGGAAGCAGAACACTACATCAAGTAATGTTATTGACTGCGGTCTTCTGTAAGGCGGAGGTACAGTCCCCAGTCGGGCGGTTTCAATATTATTGGGTACTAATTACCCAATAATATTGAAACCGTTATTAATCTCACTGTTTTTTAGTTTTTAATTATCCACACCTGCTCCTATGCTTCTACTGTCACCTGTGGTCGACTGGTAGAAAATGCTCTAAAACGCATTAAATCCACCATTGTACTTAAATTGTGAAATAAATTTTCAATAAATGAATGGGAAAACCCACGGGAGATCCCAATTCGTTCTACATCTCTTAATATTGTAGTTTTAGTGCATACTATGTACGAATATAAGCTTTCAAACTGTAATTGTGTAACATTTTGTTTCGTCTGCGCAATTTTTACAGTTTTGCTTCACGTAATAAACTATGATACTTACATGGAGATCTTCTTACTGTCATAAGATCCAGTCTTCATGTTGCCTATGAAGTAGGATTGGTTATCTTTGAACCATTCCACGACCGTGGCTGAAAGAGAAAAATACAGTTAAAGTAGTCTTAAAATTGAAGGCTATCCAGTTTTAATTATTTATATTTATTACGCATAAAAAAACAGAACACAATTTTATAAAAGCAAGTTCACAGTAAAATGGTAAAAATCTGATCTGAACTGTGTTCCAAAGCAATAAAAAAAATGCAAAAGTACGAGTTGAATTAGCACACCGAGGGTTCCATACTTAAAACACACTAGGTTAAATGACAAACTTAGCTTTGCCGTTCGATCACTCGACACGGTTTTTGAACCAACGGCAAATAATAAATTTGTAATAGTAAATTCGCTCTTTTTTCAAAAAATATAGCAATACACACTCTATGAGCATTTAAAGCGTATACTTACTAAGATAGAGGAAAGAAGACCAAGCGTCTACTTGTTGCCATTACTGAGATAGAGTAAAAAAGACAAAAAAAAACATGTTTCTATTTGGGAAGCCTGTTTTTTTTTAAACCACTGTAAAACCGAATTAAAATCCGTTGCGTAGTTTAAGAATTGACTTTTTCTATACTATGTTAAGATGAACCTACAAGAACCAAACCCTATCCAAAACGGATTTTAGCTACCAATTTTATATTCCATGTTTTCCCCGCGACTTCACCCGCGTGTCAATATAATATATAGCCTATGTTAGTCAATGATAATATAGCTTTCTAACCGTGAAAGAATTTTTCAAATCGGTCCAGCAGTTTCGGAGCCTATTCAATACAAACATACAATCAAATCTTTCATCTTTATAATATTAGTGTAGATTTCTAGGCGAGTAAAGTCGCGGGGGTAATGCCAGTTATTATAATAATAGTAAGTCGGTATAACACATACTAAGTAACTAGGTACACGGCAATTAACGCCGCCATATTAGTCGAAAGGTGACCATATTTGATTCTACCGGTGGACCGGAAGCGCACATATTTGGCGCCACGCCGGAAATAACGTCACATATATATATTGGTTTAAATATGCAATGAATCATACGCGATTAAAGTGCTAAGTTTAAGCGTAGAGCTTGAATCAATAAAACAAACTTCCCAGTCTGTGAAACTCATTCCAACTCTTTACTGAGTAACATTATTGTTGTTTTTATACCAAGGTGGCAAAAAGCATACGGCCTGGTGGCAAGCGGCTACCGTAGCCTATGGACGCTTGCAACACCAGGGGTACAACTCGCGCGTTGCCGACCCTAAACATAGGCTACATATTATACTAAATAAATAAATAAATAAATAAATAAATACTAGCTGTTATCCATGACTTCGTCTGCATTTGTTTAAAAACACAAGGATTAGGAAAAAAACTAACCTAATATAAAAAAAAAAATGCTTATGTGCTTCCTCATGATATAATCTGTCTCCTTGTCAAATTTTATCACAGTCCATTCAGCCGTTTAGTTGTAAAAAAAGTAGCAGACAAACAAACAGGCATTTATAATAATACTATGGATTGCTACACGGGCAAAGTAGCTTTTTGCTTCTTCTACATTAATAAAGATCTCGTTTCTTTAATATTACTCACTTTCAGGAGACACCTTGCACTCGAGCCTCACAGCCTTTCCAATAGTGATCTCGTAGTTGGTAGGCTTCGTCAGGATCGTGGCTGGTGCCTCCGTAGTCTCATTCTGGTCTGGAATAAAAAAGAAACGGTAAAATTTTCATTACCGCTAGCAGCATTCACTTTCGACTACGTATACGTATCGCTTTCAACTATTTTTGTATGGGAAAGTGAAACGGCACCGGCGAAAAGTGGAACTAATGATTCGTATGCAAAAATTTACATATTGAGAGTTACGGTTTCGAATATGTAGTCAAAAGTATTCTTGCTACCAGTGCTTTTAACACTTTCATAAAAATGTTTACACGTTTTTTTTAATATACCTACTAGCTGTGCCCGCGAGTTCATACGCACTGAACAATTTCTTTACAAAAGCTTTAAAAAATGAATCGTCATCGTTTGATCTTTCAACGTACATAACTATTTTATTTATAATCTGATTGAAATAAAACAAACACTACATTTTAAGTGAACCTTATCGCAATACATTAATGACAACCGCTTTCAAATAGGTTAAGAATTTTCGGAGATTATCACGCACAAACACACAAACATACAAAAACACCAACAGACAATAAAACTATCAATCATTTGGGTCCTATTACGTTGATCCATCTAGGGTCGGCTGGTAATAATCATCATCATCTATCTAAGAGCTAGGCTCTTGTCGGTGGAGCCATCGCCAAGCCGTTCTATCGCTAGCCATCTCTTTGACCTCTTGGTACGACATAACGTTAGCCTTCGTTAGTTATATTATAGATTTAAAATTCTTACCAGCTTCAATTTCAGTGTCATTCTGTGTCTCATCCTCATTAGCTTCGTCTGCCATTTGCGGTTCATCATAGATGTTATCATCATTGGTGTCCCGCCGCTGCACAGAGTGGCCTGCAAGAAGAGGGAAAACATATCTTAAGATAGTATAAACAATGTCGCAGCTGTCGTCTGTACGCTTAGATCTTTTAAACTACGCAATGGATTTTGATGCGGTTTTCACTAATAAACGCAGTCATTCCCAAGGAAGGTTTCTACACTAACATTATAAACAGGGAATATTTGATTGTTCGTTTGTGTTGAATAGGCTCCGAAAATACCGAACCGATTTCAAAAATTCTTTCACCGTTAGAAAGCTACATTATCACTGAGTAGCATAGGTTATATATTATATCGATACGCGGGCAAAGTCGCGGAGAAACAGCTAAGTATGTATAACTAGCTTTTACTCGTGGCTTCGTTCTTGGTTCTAGATAAAGATGGTCTATGTCCTCCCCAGGTTATAATCTATCTCATTGCCAAATTTCATTAGGTTCCGTTCAGCCTTTTAGTAACAAAATAAACAAAGTTACTTTCGCATTTCAAATATCTGTTTGGATTCTTTTAGGTTTTTTACGTATACACTTCTAATATTATTGCATATTGCATATAGTGCATACAAAATCCGACCTCAGAGGCACCCGTGCGAAGCTGGGGCGGGTAGCTAGTTTAGGAGGATGTGTTCTGCATTCGCCCCACGAAGTTTCGTCCTAAATGATTGATTTGATTTGATTTGATTTGAAATTGTATTCTCTTGTAGCCCCAAAAGAAATATAAGCTGTCACAAAGAGAGACCATAAACTGCTACTGTTATAATATCGGGCGGCTACAATACTGTACGGCCGATCCGCCTACACTGAACCATCTCAATACACAAATGCAAAAGTACTTCAGAACACCCAAAGAGCATTTCTAAATCCGTTCTGTCCGTGTTCCTACAATGAAGCGGCCATTTATAGCTTAAACTTGAGATACAATCACATGAATGAGAACTCATCTCTTTGATTATATAAGTGCCTTAATATTCATAAATTCAATTTGTAATAAGAGAAATACAATCTAAAGATTTCGCGCAATGCACGTATTCCTCCGAATAAATCACTGATTTAGTAGTTCGATTAAAAAAAAAGGTCGCACACAAGCATACGGCCCACCTGATGGTAAGCAGTCACCGTAGCCTAAAGCCACTAGCAATACCAGGGGTATCACTAACGGGTTTCCAACCATGTTGTTGATGAGGACTCATTGTGCTAGCAGCATTACTACTAGCACGGCGTATCCCCGTGGAGCACTGGCTACCTTACCTTACCTTACCGCAGAAACACAACATTACATCAAGTAGTGTTATTTCACTGCGGTCTTCCGTAAGGCGGAGGTACAGTCCCCAGTCGGGCGGCCCCAAATCGCCCTACCTCTCTTTAACCTTTTGTCATCTAAATTTACAAAAGCTCTTACTACAAATGCATCCAGTGGGAACTACCGGTACACGACCAGGATGCGAAGGGAATAACAATTGTGCATTATGTATGGGACAAGACTGCGTGTCGGTAACTTGCATGTGGTGAATGATAATGTCTCAAGCTATGTATAGTATGTAATTAGAGGGATATTTGTTTTGTAACTTAAGAAAGGTTCGCGACGCCTTTAAATAGCACGAAGTTCACAATCATTTGAGAATTATTAATGGAAATATATTGCGAGATGAAAAGTCATGGAAGGCCAGGGTACATTCTTGATCAAATTACCAAAGTACTCAATGATGGAAAGGTAAAGAGTACTCGGAAACAGCGGGCATGTATGAAGAGATTGATGAATGTAGCAAAAGAGTTGCTTTTTAAGAGTGACGCGCTCTATACCCTCTGCCTACCCAGAAAGCTTTTTAAATACATTTAAAACGCACACACTTTTCTTTAAATACAACCAAACATAAAAAGATAAAGATAAAAGATGAGATACATTTAGAATTACATAAGAATTGAAGAAAATTGGGTCAAAAAGCTAATCCGTAAACAATTCTTGTAGCAACTACATAAAACCGCGCATGTCCGTCCGTCTGGCACTAACTAATTACAGTTAATTGAAATGGCCCGGTTTCGCCTGTAATTATATTGTCGGGCTAACAACCGAACCTCCTAGATAGTTTACGAGCTTACTGCGTTGAACTGCAAACTGTGGTTTGAAATAAGTGAGGGAGAATCGTGTGGAATTTGGGGACACAGGAATTCACTGAAAAAGTTCATATTTCTTTTTTAAGATAGGTTGGGCAAATTGGAATGTCCCGTAGGTTTTCCCATTAATATTGGAGCCCGACTGGGGACTGTACCTCCACCTTACAGAAGACCGCAGTGAAATAACACTACTTGATGTAGTGTTTCTGCGGTAAGTAAGGCTGCCAGTGCTTCACGAGGATACGCTGGGCTAGTAGTAATGCTAGCACAGTGAGTTCTCATCAACAAAAATGGTTGGCAACCCGTTAGTGATACCCCTGGTATTTCTAGCGGCTATAGGCTACGGTGACTGATTACCATCAGGTGGGCAGTATGCTTGTGTGCCACTTTAGTGTGATTTTTATACCACTAAGGTTGCAAACAAGCTTACGGCCTGCCTGATGGTAAGCGGCTACCTATGGTAGCCTTTGGACGCTCAACACCAGGGCTATCACTCGCTAGAGAGCCTTAAAATACGACATTTATCACACAGCGCCACCTGGTTCCAAGATAGGCTTTATATAGGAGCCGAAAGCCTTATAGTATTTGTCACATTTACTGCCAAAAGCCAAGCCTATAGACGTCATTAAGCACCCATAAACTATGAATACAGCCTAGTATAGTTTACCACCTACCACGAAACTAGCCATTAAGCTTATAGCCTAAGCAATTATATTTCACAACAATAAAGCTAATTAATTTTTCCCTACCAAAAATCGCTCAACGCGGCTAAGAAAGTTTTCACTTCAAAAACAATTCACAAACGAAAAGAAAAAGTATTGACAATATTTTGTCCTTGTCTTTTTATATCCTCCTGGATGTGTGGGTGGACGAATGGATGTTTTTTACACTTTCACACAAAAACTACCTTACGTAATTTGGAACACAGATAATTTATAACCTGGATTCACACATAGGGTACGTTTTATCCCGGGAAAATATAGGTTTCTTTGGGATTATAAGCTCAATACGAAGTCGCGGGCAGAAGCCAGTCAATATTATCGCTCTCAAAACCAGTAGACAGTCATAATTCCAATCATAAAAGCGTTGGAAAGCAATTAAAAAGGTCATTGTGTGAATTTCGCACGTCCGTGGCCTAAATACGAATATAATTAGATCAGCCAATACCGTTTATTGGAATACATAAATTTAGTGGCATTACTGATGGCGTAGAAACACGATAGCTTTTAATATCGTCTGATGGGTTTTATGTATATCCAGGGCGTAAATTAAACCACTTTCTGTACATATGTACTAGGTTAGGCCATGCTTTTACCCACGGCTTAGACCCGCGTAGAAAACACAGACAATTTAAAATAAAAAATAACAAGTTTCTACCTCACTACCGCACTTTCAGTCCTTTTCCTCCTCTCAAAATGTCAAAACGTTCGAATTTTTAGTTCCACTTTTCACCGCCGCAGCGCTGTTCATTTTCCAATACGAAAATAGCCGAAGGCGATACGACGTAGTTGCAAATTGCTTGGCTACTGGTGTATTATAAATTTTACATAAAAAATCTCATTCGATGACTAACACTGTTTCCAGCCAACGTCTACTATTATTTCCAGCCACAAAAGAGTAATAAATAAGCAATAAAACATCAAAGCCCATACGAATAACAGCGATGTCATTCATACGGGGTCAGTTGGACCCTGCGGGCGTGCAGGAATGCATAACAAGCCACCATGTTCTTGCAGGGTTACTTTTGTGATGTGTGCCGGTAGCAGGAACATTGTCGACAACGTTTTCGTATCGCCTTCGACTATTTTTGTATTGGAAAATGAGCAGCGCTGCGGCGGCGAAAAGTGGAACTAAAATTTAGTATAACAATTTTGACATTTCGCAAGTTACGTTTTCGAATACGTTGTCGACAATGTTCCTGCTACGGGCACTGATGTCATTTTATATACTTATACTTGCTGACAAGACAGGCGATGTCCTGTCTTAGCTATGAATTCATATGACAAATACACCATAGCAAAAAGGACCTTTAGTTTATCGCGAAATTAAAAAGGTTCCGGTTTTTTTTTCATAAAAACCTCCTGACAATTTCAAACACAAATAAAAAAGAATTAGCAAAATCGGTCTAGCCGTTCACGCGTGATGCCGTGCCCAAGGGAAATAGGGATTCATTTTTATATATAGAGATAACTAGCGATCCGCCCCGGCTTCGCACGGCCAGCGTTATCCATATAAGTTAAATACCTACAAAACACAAATTAATTATACACAAAAACTTTCTTCTTGAATCACTCTATCTATTAAATTTATTAAAAAACCGCATCAAAATCCGTTGCGTAGTTTTAAAGATCTGTATGACACCATACTGGGTCCTGGGAGTGGAGGCAGTCAGCAGCAGGTCTTGTTGTGCGTGGTGGTAAATAAAACTAGTTGGTTGTATGCGTAGTCCGGTTTACTGGTTTGATTGAGCTCCTGGTCGGTATGTTCGGTTTGTTCAAAGAGTCTTCGTCGCTGAGATATATAGCGACGGAGACTCTACTGCGCGTGCTAATAATGCCTATTTATATTACAGCGACATCTAGTGGTCAAAAGTCCGTTAAACAAGATCTAAGCATACATAGGGACAGACAGACAGCGGGAAGCGAATTTGTTTTATACTATGTAGTGATATAACTAGCGATACATATAACAAAATAACAGCCGTGGAGGCCTTGTGGTTGAAGCAACGGCCTGTCATTTGATGGGCCCAGGTTCGAACCCCAGCCTGTACCAATGAGTTTTTCTAAGCTTAAGTACAGTGATTAATCACACCATGAGCTTTTAAAAAGAGAGGTAGGGCGATTTATTTGTTAAAATCAAGTATCGCAGTGTTTTTTTTTATAAATTAAATCGTAGATCGATAAAAGTAGATTATTAGGCTTACGATATATTTGAAATTCACATGTGTAGTTATAAGTTCACTGATATGAACTAATATGAAAAAACTCAATACTTGAAAGGCGTTCTTGAGTGCCCAATAATATCAGTTAAGTGCCCACCCTATCACTGATTCGTAACCGCTTGCATTATGAATCACGCAGTGCGGAACAGCTGTCTAAATAATTTCAACTTAAATGCCCACAGAGTAGCAAGAATAGTCTAGCGACTTAAATATCAGTAGACCGACAATTTTAAAAAGAGAGGTAGGGTGATATGGGTTTTCCCGTGGGTTTCCCATTGGAATTGGAGCCACCCGACCGGGGACTGTACCTCCACCTTACGGAAGATCACAGTGAAATAACACCACTTGATGTACTGATGTGTTTCTGCGGTAAGTAAGGTTGCCAGTGCTCCACGAGGATACGCTGGGCTAGTAGTAATGCTGCTAGCACAGTGAGCCCTCATCAACAACATGGTTGGCAACCCATGGTATTGCTAGCGGCTATAGGCTATGGTGACTGCTTACCATCAGGTGGGCCATATGTTTGTGTGTCACTTAATTGGTTTAAAAAAAAAGTTACCAATTGGGTTTTTTATTCAAGGGCAGATCCAGGTGGGTGTTATGGGGGCCATGAAGAGCTGGGTCTATCCTCTCAGGTGGCGGAATATAACTAGTTGCGATAGACCACAAAAGAAAATATAAATTGATATCCTATGTATTAAGATATAGCCTATGTTACTCAACGATAATGTAGCTCTCTAACGGTGAAAGAATTTTTGAAATCGGTCCAGTAGTTTCGGAGCCTATAGACATTTATGAAATATTTTGTCTACCCGAGCGAAGCCGGGGCGGGAAGCTAGTATAATATATAACCTATGTTACTCAGTGATAATGTAGCTCTCTAACGGTGAAAGAATTTTTGAAATCGGTCCAGTAGTTTCGGAGTCTATTCAATACAAACCCACAAAAATACAAATCTTTCCTCTTTATAATATTATAATATATTAGTGTAGATGTAGATAGTGTAGAAGTGTAGAAGTAGATTGATATTATAAACGCGAAAGTTTGTAAGAATGGACGGATGTTTGTTACTCTTTCACGGATTTGGATGTAATTTGGAACACAGATAATTTATAACCTGGATATAAGACACAGAATTTTTATCTCGGGAAAATATTAGGTTCCTCTGAGATTCTAAGCTCAACGCGGACGTAGTCGCGGCCATAAGCTAGTTCGATATAAATAAAATAACATTTCTTTGTTATTCGGTTTATTTTATTGTATTTATTTATTGTAAATGAAATTGGAGCGTGTCCTGACTAGACGTCGACAATATGTTTTTGCTACGTTTGTATGTTGGTTGCGAGCGTTGTGACCACAACCCTAGGATTTTTTATATCTATGGTTCTGACGACATTATGACGTAGAAGTAAAATAAAAAAAAAAATAATAATAATGCTCGGACATTATCACACAGCGCCATCTGGCCCCAAACTAAGCAAAGCTTGTACTATGGGAACCAGCAGCTGATACAATACTTATTTACTTTTTTTTTGTAAATACATACTTATAATACATACCAAACACCCAAACGCAAGGCAAACATATTTGTCACATAAATGTTTGCCCCGGCGGGAATCGAACCCGCGACAAAAATGGAGGTCATGGTTAGTAATCTCACAATATTTTCGCTTTTATTTCTAAAATGACTATGTTTCTGCGTTGAGTATGGTTGTCAGTCTATCGTAGCGGATGAATTCTCTTGGGTTGTCAGTGCTTCAGTCTTATATAATATAATAATATTATAAAGAGGAAAGATTTGTATTTTTGAGTGTATGTATGTATTGAATAGGCTCCGAAACTACTGGAACGATTTCAAAAATTATTTCACCGCTAGAAAGCTACATTATCACTGAGTATCATAGGCTTATACTAGCTTCACACAGGTAGACAAAATATTTGATAAATGTCTACCCGTGCAATGCCGGGGCTGGCCGCTAATATAGAATAAAGATAATTCAAAAAATTATACTTCTATATCCACTACTTGTAATCCCTTGTGCCGCCTTAACTGAACAACGAAGCTCCATTCTGTTCGTTGCGATAACGACACATAATTAGTTAGTGTCACCGAATGAATGAAACTCAAATTGGTCTTTTTTGGAACCGGTTGAAATGAAAAAGGTAAAAAACTAAACCGTTTTAAGTAGGTCTCTTGTGCAATGAATGGAGATTTTGTTGTTTGGCCGGAGTATAATACTTCCTTACATTATTATAATTTTAAGTGAGCGTACGGGTCAAATATTTCCATAGCTAGTTAACAAGTTTTCAACATAATTTAAATACTGTTTTTTAAACTTTCACAATTTAAACACATAATAATGACATGAAAACGGGTCTTATACGCGATATTAAATTGTTTATTTACCTCCCGACGTTTCCCCAGTCAGCCCGTGACCACGGCCGATGCAACTCGCTTGAAACGTCGGGAGGTAAATAAACAATTTAATATCGCGTATAAGACCCGTTTTCATGTCATTACTATAATTTAAATAATTATTTTAGGTACTTTTATTTGGATTACACGGTTTCGCTCATTATGTATGAGTTGAAATAATAAAGGACATCATCCATGTTTCATACAGATTTGGTCCAACCTGAAAGTGCCGGCCAACGCAATTGTTTTTTGTATATTCTGTTAGAACTTGCCCGTCTGAACATTTTTTACTATGGCACCAAACCTGTAGGACCATTGTAGTTGATATTATTTGAAATCGAAAATCTGAATTTCATACATTTTGTTTAAAATAGGAATTCAAAATCATCAAAACAAAAGAAATGTCCTATAATGTCCAACTTTGGTGACATAAATATAAATGCTCAGACGGACAAGCTCTAATAGAATATACAAAAAAATGCGTTGGCTGGCACTTTCAGGTTGGACCAAATTTCTATTTTTATTTTTAATTTTATACCACTAAGATGGCACACAAGCATACGGCCCACCTGATGGTAAGCAGTCACCGTAGCCTATAGCCGCTAGCAATACCAGGGGTATCACTAACGGGGTGCCACCATGTTGTTGAAGAGGACTCACTGTGCTAGCAGTACTACTAGCTCAGCGTATCTTCGTGGAGCACTGGCAACCTTACTTACCGCAGAAACACAACACTACATCAAGTAGTGTTATTTCACTGCGGTCTTCTGTAAGGCGGAGGTACAGTCCCCAGTCGGGCGGCTCCAATTTAAATGGGATAACCCACGGGATATCCCAAATCGCCCTACCTCTATTTAGGCAATGAAACATTACACATTAAACACTCTATGAAACATGGATGATGATATATATGATCCTTTATTATAATTTTTTTATTCATTCAGGAATAAAAACTCTAGATGCGACCATATTTCTTTCATCACATCTCTCCCTATATTTACCTATCTAGTAATTAATTTCTTGACTAAAAGCTACGAATGTTCAAACTTCCGGTATGCTAGTAGGAATAATCTCTCGTATTTATAACGCAGCTTCTACCTTAAAGTGGTGCACTTGAAGTTCATTAAGATGAATGGTCATAAAACACTTATAATTATTATTCTAATGAAAGGATAGATTGAAGAATCATAAAAAAATGACCATGTGCGAGTTGGACTCGCACACAAAGTATATTTCTTCATGCAGCAATTCAGGGGTGTCCTAATTGTAACTCAATGTATTCTAAAAAACCATTAATCCAGGGGTGCCATCGGCGTAAATTATTCAGCGCACCCACGCCCTACATTGTGGGTAGTTTGCAATAAATAACTAAATTGGGTTACCTACTAGGTATTTAATTACCTGATAACAATTCGATTATTTTATAGTGATGGAGGTCGAGTCACTCGAATAATCGACTACATTACTTGTGCAATATTATAACTATAAGCCCAAGGGAATCCGTAATATAAATTCACACGAGTATAAGTCATACGTTGATGGCTTTCATTACTAGCAATGTCATTTGAATAAGTCCTTGGCTGACGTCATAGCATACTTATTCCAATAATATTTTTTTCGAATAGGTTCGACTAATAAGGCATCTATGGGAGTTTTTGGCGGGAATCAGGCGGAGCGGTTGAGAATTTTTCCAGTGTCTCGTAAATTGTGTTATAGTGATCTTTAAAGTGTATTTTTGGTGTCGGTATGTGCAGTAAAGTTTCATTTAGTGACTGATTTATAGAAACATTGGAAATAATGCCATAATACGACTTTTGGGTTAAGTTATTTATCATTTTGGTTAATAGGTTACCTCTGACCTAAAGGCGTGTTACGATCTGCTACTGCCGTAGATTGTCTCCAGAAACTCCACTCAGCATTAGAATGCATGACACTAGGCATTTTAATGTGGCAAACACGAGAAATTTTGAAACTTGAAAGTTCTCTGACACTCGACACTGGCAAAAATAGTCCCAGAAGGGATTGATTGCCATACTTAGGAAGAAGAAGAAGGCATCTATGATAAACAAACCATTGATATAAAGTTGATCATAATAAAATAGTGAACAAACATAAAATCTATACGCGTCCGAAGAGTAGTAAAGATAGGCCATGTGTTTCATTTGAGAGGCCTTTCCGTGTTTAGTTTTTTAAAAGGAATGTTATTTTGACTGAAACTGTTCGTGTTTTAATTACATGCACATTGCACCATAATATTCGTTCTAAGCTCAACACTCTGAGCTTGGAAAGAATATGTTGGTACTTTTACATAAATATAAAAATAAAACTAGCGGCCCGCCCCGGCTTCGCCCGGGTAGACATTTGCCGCGCGACAACAATTTGGGACAAGTGTTTTTTTTATTTTAGGATAGCTTTTTCTCATTGTATTTTTATAAAGTGAGTGTTAATGAAATTAATTTAAAAAATATATAAAGACAGATTGCCTAATATTATTCGGTATATATTCAGATTTTTTTTAGTACTTATTTATTCAGTAACAAAAACCAACCAGCCATATTGCATTCAGACGTACGTCATTAAGAGTAAGCTATGACGTCATTAGGTACTGTTTCAAGTTCCAAAGTAAATAAGGCGACTTGGATAATCAATTAAAAGCTGACAGCCCTGGAAATTTAGTTAGTACTTGTATTGAGTATGTATGTACCTAACTACGTACTAAATTTTTTGTTTTTTTTTAATTTGTTTTTTAAATACTAAAATGCGAAGATTTTTTGGTATTAATAACAAAAAGTGCTCTGATTCGTAACTTTCCGGCGGTTAAAATACCTAGTACTTATAATTTAAAGAAGTTTTTTTGTTTTGATTTCAGACCAATCTATTTATTAATAACAAAAAAAAATAGACTTTCAGAAGTTAAAGGTCGGTAAACTTAGTTTTTTTAACTTTTTAACTACAACACTATTTGGTAACCCGTTACAGTTTACTATTCGTTTATATTATAACTATACCATTCGTAGCATCGTCTAAATGCAGGTAAAAACTGTTTCAATAAAAAACTTTTAACTGGCAGCCCTAGAATTAGGTCACAGCAGGACATATTATGTGTGTGTCACAATGACGTCATCGCCACGGGTCGCCATTGTCGCCAATAACTGTGAGTACATAATTTAGTTTTATGTTAGGAAAATAGGTCATTTCTAGGATGATAATTGTCTGAAGAGTCGTTTTATGGGGTTGTTGGAACTTGTGGTAGATGGATAGGTAAAACCACAGTTTCCTTTGAATAAATTGTATTGAAGATAGAATATTGTACATAGAAAGATTGACAATTATAGTGTGGAGCTCGGCCGTTTTCGCTGCGGCTTGGAATGCACGCCGACGTTGCTCTCTAGCGCCGCTTCACGGCGCTGTCGTCGATGGTGTCCGGTATGGTCCGGTCGGGACGCGCATGATTGGTTTGGCGCGAACAGGGGTGAATAAGGTCGGTACTAGATCCAGTGAGGCTGGTTATCCAATTTGACAAAAATCTGCCAAGTGCGGGTTGGACTCGCGCACCGACGGTTCCGTAACTAGGCACGGCAAACTTAACTTCGGCACGGCTATTGCACCAACCGTAAATGATAAGTTTGTAATTTAGCGAAAATAGTATAAATACATACTCTATGAGCATTTAAACATGTACTTGTTGTCATTTTTTTTTGTTATAGCGGGAACAGAAATATACATTCTGTGAAAATGTCAACTGACTTTCTATTACGGATCATGAGATACAGCCCGCTGTCAGACAGACGGACGGACGGACGGGCGAACAGAGGGTTCCGTTGGTTACCCTGGTATGGAACTCTAAAGTTTTATTCAAATCGGTCGAGCCATTTCCGAGTTGTTGCGAGACTAACGAACTTTACTTATAACGTTCACAATACCCACTTTCCGATGCTGTCGGGTAAAAGAAAAAAATCAATGGAATCTCTTGCCTTACCATATCATCGATCGGGTGTCGATATAGAATTTCCGAATGACGTTTGACCTCGTATCGAAGATCCCATTCCCTACAGACAGACCCCCTGTTGGGATGACACGGTACTTCTCCTTGGAACAAGAATGGACTCGTCTCTGAGTTGAACTGAATTAAGTTAGTTCAGTTCAACTCAGATCAAATAAAAAAGGTCGATGGAACTTTACGGACAACGAAGTGACGCCGGTTTTATAAACTTGTAGGGTGTTGGCAAGGCGTAGTTTTATTGTATTAAAGTTTTTGCGTGTAATTGTATATGTATGCACTTGTACACTGCAAGGCGTATCTTAACCGTTCACTTCGTTGTCAAAATACAATTTTGCGTGTAAAATCGGAATTTCTAATTTAAGTGATGTGGCATCAACTTTGACTGGCGTTTTAATATTCGGCCTTTTAAATAAGAAAATACTGACTGAAAAGAATACAATGAAAATGTGAGTAAGAGTAGTCGCGGGAGGTCAATGCTTAACTTCCTCGATCATTTAAATTGGAGCCCGACTGGGGACTGTACCTCCACCTTACAGAAGACCGCAGTGAAATAACACTACTTGATGTAGTGTTGTGTTTCTGCGGTAAGTAAGGTTGCCAGTGCTCCACGAGGATACGCTGGGCTAGTAGTAAAGCTGCTAGCACAATGAGTCCACATCAACAACATGGTTGGCAGCTCGTTCGGGATACCCCTGGAATTGCTAGCGGCTATAAGCTACTGCTTACCATCAGGTGGGCCGTATGCTTGTGTGATAAAAAAACAAATTGATGAATATAACAGTATAGTTTTTACCCATTTGACCGAAAATAGAAGCCCGTAGCCCCTTTACTTTACCTGTATCAAAGATTAATAAAACATAAACACATTACTGTAGATAACAGATGCTATAAGGCGACACTTGGGTTACTTTTAGTATGAGAAAATTATTAGGATTCCTCGCAAAAAAAAAACCATTAAAAAATTTCATTCCACGCGTACGAAGTCGCGGGGGGACAGCTAATCTACATCGACATCTACACTTCTACACTCAATAATATTATAAAGAGGAAAGATTTGTATTTTTGTGGGTTTGCCTTGCGTCTGGTTGTTTGGTATATATTATAAGTATGTATTAACAAGAAAAAAGTATAGATAGATAGATAGATAACTCTTTATTGTAAACCAAAATTGAACTGAAGAACATAAAATACATCATAAATCGGTACAATTGGCGGCATTATCACAAGATGTGATCTATTCCAGACAACCTGGGTTTAAAAAAGTATATATCCTTAAAAAAAGTATATAAGTATTGTATCAGCTGCTGGTTCCCATAGTACAAGCTTTGCTTAGTTTGGGGCAAGATGGCGCTGTGTGTAAAAAAAAAGTTGGGTTTATTATTAGGTTCAACATTGATGAAGCGTTGTCGTCGTGAATTGTGTCTCAATAAAGTGCAATCATGTTTATAGCCCCGTCTAAGCTAAAAGCTGTCTCTAAAAGGACTAGGTCTGACTCACGATTGACCTAGTCATAGGAATAGATTTATCGTCTATTGTATTCTGTCTATCTTCTCCGTTTATGGTAATGGCCCGTTATGTTATGTGATAGCGCATGCGCTTTGATACTGAGTTATGAAGATTAAAACAACTGGAGAGAAGGAGATATAAAGATTAAAAATATTTTTTTACACCAATAAGATACTCACCTAATGGTAAGCAGTCACCGTAGCCTATAGCCGCTAGCAATACCAGGGGTATCACTAACGAGTTGCCAACCATGTTGTTTACGAGGACTCACTGTGCTAGCACCATTACTACTAGTCCAGCGTATCCTCGTGGAGCACTGGCAACCTTACTTACCGCAGAAGCACAACACTACATCAAAGTAGTGTTATTTTATTTCACTGCGGTCTTCTGTAAGGTCGGGCGGCTCCATTTTTAATGGAATACCCACCAAATATTTATTACTAGACTCGAGTCAAGGGGGTGTTTTGTTGTCTGATTTATTTCTACCTTATTACCATTAAAACCAATTGCAATTAAAGTAAACAAGTACTGTTCTTCTTCTTCTTCCTAAGTATGGCAATCAATCCCTTCAGGGACTATTTTTGCCAGTGTCGAGTGTTAGAGAATTTTCATGTTGCAAAATTTCTCGTGTTTGCCGCATTAAAATGCCTAGTGTCATGCATTCTAACGCCCAATGGAGTTTCTGGAGACAACCCACGGCAGTAGCAGATCGTAACACGCCTTTAGATTAGAGGTAACCTATTGACCAAAATGATAAATCACTTAACCCAAAAGTCGTATTATGGCATTATTTCCAATGCTCCTATTAATCAGTCACTAAATGAAACTTTACTGCACATATCGACACCAAAAATACACATTAAAGATCACTATAACACAATTTACGACACACTGGAAAAAATCTCAACTGCTCCGCCTGATTCCCGCCAAAAACTCCAAGTACTGTTAGTGTGCTTTACATACCATAACGCAACGCTCTTTGCTCAAGTGTTGATATAATGTTCTGCAATGTATTGGCACTTGATTACACAGTGCAATGACATTGCCATATTTGAGTAGTTGTTTAGGTAAAGAGTACTCGGAACAGGCGGGCATGTATGAAAAGATTGATGAATGTATGTTTAGAGTCGCACGTTCATATATTGACAAGACCGCTAGTCTGGTGGTTAGTATACCTGACTGACACGCGAAGGGTCGCCGGTTGGATTCCCGCCGGGGCAAATATTTCTGTGACCAACATGTTTACCTTGCGTATAAGTATTTATTTAAAAAAATCTCAGAGGAACTTAAAATTTTCCCGCGGTAAAAAGTATACTATGTGTTAATCTAGGTTATAAACTATCTGTGTTCCAAATTTCATACACATCCGTTGAGTAGTTTTAGCGAGAAAGAGTAATAAACATCCATCCATACTCACAAACTTTCGTATTAGTAGGAAGTAGGATTGTATCAGGTGCTAGTTCCAATAGTACAAGCTTTGATTTGTTGTGTATGATAGCGCTGTGTGACAAGGCCCAAGCATTATTATTATTATTTCATTATACATCTACCTAACTCCCAGGTAGTAATTAAAGTACTGTGATTGCACTCTTTACCGTACCGTCTAGTCCACAGAATACATAATCACTACGTTTCTAATTATGGGTATCAAAACCTAAAACTAAAAACCTTAAAAATATAATATAAATATTAAAACATATTCATTATTATATATATAGCTCCAGCAGGCTAAGACTAGGTGTAAACGCACTTCGGCTTTTACCCGTAACAAACACAAAGACGACGTTTTATTTGACAGAGAGTAATGAACCTGAAAGCAAGTCCCACTTACCTACAAAGTGTTAAGCATCAGCGACCCGTAACTTTTTAAGTGTTGATGCACTTTTATTCGAGCAATTTAAGTTTTAATGTCGACGTTGCTCCGGCCGTGGTGCAAGGTATAAACTTACAGATGCAAAGTTAAAGCGTTGAAAATTTTAAATACTGTCAGTGCCGGTAGCAAGAATATCTCTTGACTACGTATTCGAAAACGTACTCTCTCGTAACTCGCATAGTTTTTGTTATTATTTTAAATAGAATTGTATTTTCTTAATGTTTACATACTAGTTATGTTTATAAGCTGTGGTCGCCTATAACATTTATATAATCTCCTTTTATATTAGATTCTCTAACTGTCAAAATTTTTATACGCATTTTTAGTTCCACTTAGGTACAGCATGGGGTGTGAAGAGATTTCTGAAGGAACGCGTGAGTGATACCTCTGGTGTTGCAAGCGTCCATAGGCTAGGAAAGCCGCTTACCATGAGGCGAGTCGTATATACCACAGTAGTGGTATAAAAAAAACTATACTAATATTATAAAGAGGAAAGATTGATTGATGAATAGGCTCCAAATCTGCCTCCCGAGAGTGACTTGGTGTATGTATGAGAATTTCCACCTCTACCGGTTAAAATTTGTCTGCTCCCATTTATAAATAAGGAAACCATTTTCCACATTATTATAAACAATAATAAATTATTTACATAAATCCATAGTGAAGATTGAGGAGTGACCACAGAGTAAGGAGGATGCATACTTTTGTTTTTTAAACATTCTTTAAAGATTGTGAAGTCAAGGCAACATGCTGCTGCAAAGTGTACAAGATCGCTCCCGCTACCGCGCCGGCCTCAGCTCATCACTCGCACACGATGACACGTGATTGTCAACTCTATGAAGTGAACAGGGCTTGTCCGCTTTTCAATTTGCTTCCATCATCTTGTGACTCAGTATGCGTCATGTAGGTGGCATCTCGTAAGTGTAGTATATGTGATATTAATCATTAAACATATTATTTCTTGGTATTATTAATCACAATTATTGCCCTGGCCTTTTCCAAGCCGTCAGTAGTTTTAACCCAATATGGCTGGCTATTTTTTTATACCACTAAGATGGCACACAAGCTTACCCACCTGATGGTAAGCAGTCACCGTAG
This sequence comes from Falcaria lacertinaria, assembly GCA_951449985.1. NCBI lineage: Eukaryota > Metazoa > Arthropoda > Insecta > Lepidoptera > Drepanidae > Falcaria > Falcaria lacertinaria. The sequence continues at coordinate 5,020,524 of OX602134.1, read as the reverse complement.
CCTATAGCCGCTAACAAAACCATACCGCTAATGATACTTTTGCGTATTCTGGAGCACTGGCAACCTTACTCACCGCAGTAACACAACACTTCATCTATGAGTGTTATTTGACTGCGGTCTTCTGTAAGGTGGCGGTACAGTCCCCAGTCGGGCTTCTTCAATTTTAATGGGAAGACCCAGGGGATATTGCCGTGCTCTTTAAACAGGGTGTGGATGAGTATAAGTTTAAAACAATAAAGGTTTATGATTTATGATATCCCACTTCGCGCTACCTCCCTTTTTCCAACTTTGGTTACCAGATTTTTACACAAATCGACTGCGATTTGGAAGCAGCCCATAAAGGTTACTTGGTTAATTTCTTGTCAGACTTCCTGCTTCTGGCAGACCTTAAAGATATTAAACTAGCCTTCGCAAGTTATTTACAAGTGGTTTCCTGTTATCTTTTTTAAGCTGCCAGCTCTCAAAAGCTTTTCAACAAAGCCTACATACGATATTATTTATTCCACTACACAAAGAGACAAGAATTGCAAATTCCTCTTCCGCATTGCACAACAACCCACATGGCATGCGCGATGCATGATAAGTTTCGCACTTTACCCTTACATTATTATTATTATCATACACAATATTTATATATTGTGACAATAAATATAATTCAATATCATTGAAAAATATATTTTAGGGTCGGCAACGCGCGAGTGATACCCCTGGTGTTGCAAGCGTCCATAGGCTGCGGTAACCGCTTACTATCAGGCGGGCCGTTTGCATGTTTGCCACCTTAGTGGTTTAAAAAAAAAATGTCGGTTGAAAGCAAGGGATTGATTATTGTTAAATACTACTAGTTTCAATGACAAAAATACATACATATTTCAGAAGCATTATTATAACTCGCAACAGTTATTGTGACTACATATTGTTTGAGATACATACCATCACACCAAGTGTCACTCTTCACTTTTTTATTAACATCTTATAAGAAATTATTTGTTTGGTACAATAGGTAATATATATAGAACAATAATAATACAAACTAAAACAAAAAAAAAACTAACCTAATTTAAAAAAAAATTACTTCACTTGAACTTTTATTCTACAATCACGAATTTCTTTATACATGCCTGCCAGTCGAGTACTTTTTATTATCTGTTTTTCAATTAAATGTATAATTGAAAAATATTAAATATTTATAAAAATATTCTTACAAATTTTAAACCACGAAATACATTTCTTAAAATCATGTGTTAATGTCGTAATTTCGACGAAAACATAAATGCATACCTGTATTCAAGAATTATGTCCCAAAAAGTGGAGTTCTCTTGGAAAAGGAAACGACGAATTTGGGACAAGCAAAACGGGTTCCGATAACATGTTCAGGGTTCCGTACCGAAAGGTAACTAGCAGGACCCTATTACTAAGCCTCCGCTGTTCGTCTTTCTGTAACTCCGTACGAGATCCTTAATAGGAGGACAGTTGAAACAACAACAAATCTAAATATATAATAAAATAGATATATTTGAAATGTACTAATTAACCCCTTTCGTTTGATACCAAACACGGCATAATTAAAAAAAAAATAAGTTCGTCACTTATTGTCTTTTAGAGGGCGCCACATTAGATTTTATGTGACGTCACATAGCCTATATCCAGCGAATGACCGAGACGCTTCCAACGATACCTCATTTGTCTAATTATGATAAGTAATTTGGAAGTTATGAGGGAACAGATGAACATACATACATACATACCGGTCAAGCACAAGCCTCCTTTTTGCTTCGCCGTAGTCCGGTAAAAATGAATCCCTATTTCCCGTGGTCACGGCATCACGCGTGAACGGCTGGACCGATTTCGCTAATTCTTTTTTATTGTCAGGAGAAGATACTTATGACAAGAAAAATTTGAAAAAAAAAACTGGATCATTTTTAATTTCGCGATAAACTAAAGGTCTTTTTTGCTATGGTGTATTTGACATATGAATTCATAGCTGTCAGGTCACATCGCCTGTCGGGTCAGCTAGTAAACAATACAAACACATTTCAAATTAAAGGTAGCTTCCCTACATAAACGTGTTTTTTGTCTTTTAGTACGGAACCCTCGGTGTCCAAATCCAACTCGCACTTGGCCGGTTTTATTCTTTATAGTGACGCGCAGTGATCGATTGCAAATTGCAATATCGATTACACCATGGAGTCCCGAACACATATTCCACGATGAGTTCTTTTATATATGTATGTTTTATTCATTTTACATACACACTAATATGGTCAAATCGAAAGTGACAATTTCTGTTTGTTACAGGTCTAAATAAGTCAACAGTTTTTGATGATTTTTGACTAGAAGATAGCTGGAATATAGGGTAAGGATACAGGCTATATTTTATCACGAAATTTTATTCCACTCGAATGAAGTAGTGACCATAATAATAATGTTCATGTAACAGTTTTTGGTTCTGGCATTTTGTCCTAAACAAGCATACGCTCAGCCTAATGGTAAGCTGTTACCGTAGCCTATAGAGATATACGCTTGCAGCATACAGTGTAATACAATCAAATAGTCAATATTCGCAGGAAATATAGGTTACATGCAACTTAAGAAAATAAGCGTATAAATTAAACAGATAGATAATTAAAACCGAGAAATAAGCGTATAAATTAAACAGATACAGAATTAAAACCAAGAAATGGGATAGCTATAAATAGTGAAGTTATTTTATCATTTACGTTATCACAAAACAATTAATAAACCGTAAAATGAAGGCTTCAAATTAAGAATACTAACATAAAGTAACCGAATCTTTAAGCGCTTATCTTTGAAAAGTTTACTTTCTTACTTTTTACAATAGCAGCGATGTGATGTTTTTACCATAGTACAACAGCACACGCAGTAACACTAGTACATAACAAACATTAACTCGCTTTAGGATCACCATTAACCTCTACTACCCTGCTACTGAGATAGAATAAGATCTGTATCCTTATTATTCAACAAATTTAAAGAAATTTTAGTTATATTTATTGTTTGTGTGTGCTCGATAGTGCAAATAACAGTCAACGGATTTTGATGAAATTCGGCACATAGATGAACCATGACCTGGAGGCTAACCTACATGTTATTTCTGAAAAAAAACTGTGACTAAATATTGACTAAAATACTTCTTTTTAGAAACGTCCACTAAGTTGAAGTCAGGGACAAAAATGGCCGTCGCAAGACGCCCGGCATATGTAGCATTAAATTATGTAATCCAAGCGCACAAAGTAGTCGAGAACGGTGGCGTAGAGGGAGCATGACGGCATGAGATTTACCGTCACGGCATACGAGTCGGTTTTACTGCTTAGGCGTGCCAATAGATGTTTCACATCAATTAATGAAACATTTGATGGTTTACTCAATCACTGAACGTGATCCTTGCTGACTGCAGGTAAACCACACAATAAGGTAGCGTTACTTAGCTACGATCTGGTGTATGTATGTAAATCCTTGCTGACTGCAGGAAAACCACACAATAAGGGAGCGTTACTTAGCTCCGATCACGTGTATGTATGTTCCTTTTGTAGTTTAGATACTGCTAATGTTGCCGCACTGTGCCTACCGTGTCTCGAGATAAACTTGATATAACAAAGATAAGTTTACAACATCGCTCCTTTTTGTTGCTTCGGAGAAAGTCGGGGTATAAAAATTACTTTGTAGTTTGTCGACATAATTTTTATGGGCGTAATGTCGCCTTTTGAGGATTTAGCAAAAAATTTATCATGAGTAAAGAACCTTTGATTTTAAGTCTTTGAAATATTGCGACTACTGGCGACCGTCGACCATGATTCTAATTGATTCATAACCTAGATTTTTAGATGTCGTTGTGAAGTTTATTTTTCGCGTTATCTATTACGCTGCACCTATAAATTATTTTATATAGTGAAAAGTATCTTAAGAACACATAATGTCTCCATCGCGCGTCTAATCGGAGCAGCCACTTACGTAGGGTTTTTTAGGCTCGGCAACGCGCGAGTGATTCACCTGGTGTTGCAAGCGTCCATAGGCTACGGTGACCGCTTACCATCAGGTGGGCCGTAAGCTTGTTTGCCACCGTAATGGTATAAAAGAAAGAAAAACAACTTTGCCTGGTTTCAATATTATTATTTCACGATCCGCCCCGTCTTCACAAGTTTTACACAAAACTTAAATGAATTACATAAAAACTTTCCTCTTGAATCACTATCTATTGCTGAGAACGGTATTAAAATCCGTTTAGCAATTTAAAAGGTCTAAGTGAACAGACATCGGGAGCGACTTCATTTCATTATATCTAATAAAGGTTTAATAATATGGCTGCATCAGGAATAACGAATAGATTTTTGGACTATAGACACTTAAAGTATTGCTAAGACTTTAAATATTTTAACTGCTGGTAACACACCATCTAAAGACTGGAGCACGGGTGAAACAAAATGATCTTTGTGCCAATTCGACCGGGTAACCGGTTCGCTATCCCTTGGAATTAAGGTTGTGATTCAGCTATCGGTAGTTATCGATATAATTACATGTTTATCGATACATTCCATGTTGGGTAAAAACCGATCTGTCCACAGTAAGTTCAAACATTCGTCATTTAAAAACGACCAGCTTGACCATTTTGTCGGCATTGTCTGTTGTAACCCTTTTTTTACAAAAATCTAGTATATTTCTAAACATCATTCCGGTTGAATTTTATAGCGATTATTTTATTTAATCGTGCCTACAATAAAATAGTAACGAGGCGCGGCTGAAAAACCAACTTTGTATTACCAAGCCGTTTAGGTTAGTATTTATGGACCTCAAATAAATTTGATTATCCGTATTAAATTCAACTAGTACAAGATACCATGTTATCAATATGAGAATAAAAATGAAATTTCCCCTATTATCGATAGAGCAACATCCCTACAGCAGAATGCAGCGCAGTAACCTATGTGAATGAACACTACTGAGATATAATATCGTCCGTTATGCGTCCCTTTCTTAAACACTAACGCGTATTAAGAGAGATAGAGAAAGTAGATTTCGGATTATAAAGTCGTAAGAAGGTAAGCTGTAAAAAGGAACAACAAAAGTTCTTGTGTTTTGTTTGTCTGTAACACATTTTAAATGTACATTTTAATGAATCGATAGTAGATCAATGGAGCTCGAACGATTTCATTGTGCGTTTACGAAGTTGGATAAAAAGTTTGATGTGGAATGAAAAATTCGATTGGATTTACTCTTTAAATTAACATACGTTCAAACGTCCATACTATATTATCATCACGCTTCACACAGCTTCTTCCACATTCATCCATCTCCTCATTCTTCTCTTAAAATGTATTCTCTCTTTATTTCTCATTCAGGCATAGTTTCTGTTCTGAGAACATACTGCTCTATATATCCGAAAACTTAATTAATACAACGTCGTTGTCGTTAATGAAATAATGATGCTCTTCAGTCTGTCCGTCTGTCCACACGCCGGGAATACTAATAAGATTGGATAAGTCTTTATCTTTTTTGTTTTTCTTACTTCACCATTCATGCACCGGAACCAGTATACAACCTTCTTTCACAATTTATGGACTTTTAACCTTCGCCTTCCTTTGTAGAGAAAATTAAAGCAGTTGGACTAAAAATTGGAGTCTTTTTGGAGTAATTGACAGACATCACGAGCAAGCAGTTGTTATGGTATGAGTATGCTATGATTTAATGGAGATAACACGATAAGAAAAGTTTTATATATGGTTTATATGAATGTCTTATATGGGTGCAAGGGTCAAGGAAAACTTAAGAAAGATGCATGGACTGTGTTAGATAACATGGATGCGAAAGGTGGGAATATAGTGATGATGGCTGATAGGGATAGGAAGTGACAAACATATTGCACCGACCACAAATAACAGGAAATAAATGTATGTTAGCTTTTTCAACCTATCTAGATTTTCTGTGGAGTGTCAAATGGGTTTGACAGATAAGCTGAGTGATGGAACGCCAGAGTCGTGAACGGAAGAAGTATGGGTAGTACAAATAGAGAGAGATTGTGTATTATAAATATAAAGATATTGTGATATGTGTATGAATGTGACCAAGATGTTTTAAGACAGTTGCTTAACATTGATAAGCAGTAATTGAGAGAGGCTGCTAACAGATAGAATAGGTTTTTTAAAGAGTTTGAATTTTAACGTAGACGATCATGTTGGTCTAGTATCTAGTGGTAATTTAGTTGAATGTTCACGGATTAAGGTCGTAATGCTGTCTTTGATACCTCCTGGTATTGATTTATGTGCTGTGGTGTTGGCACCGCATCTTTAGTTACAATGTAATGCTAGACAAACGACACGAAACGAAAAACATTGAAACACCATAAAACACTACATACACATAATTTAAAACGGTATGAATAATAATCAATCGTCGCGAGACCTCCTTGTACAGCAGATGAACCTCTGGACCCCATGGCCCCAGGGTCTCCACCGCAAACACAGCAAAAATGTAGCCCCTTCCGAGGCACACATACTTGCGGCGTTTGAGGCTCTCCTGTTGTTAAACGGTATGTGAAGTTGACAGTCAGATTGTTAAAAGAGTTTCTTGAGTGACTCTTCTCACCAAAATTCCCTCCGAATCCGGTTGTAGATTCTGACGATTCGAAATTACTTTGTTAAGTCTTGTCAAATGAAGATGGTATGACTTTGAAACAAGATATTGATTGTGTTAAAGTTATATCATTATATTAAGTTATATCATTATTATACCATTTAACCATATTTTATAAAATAAATGGAGGGAATTATCCGGCGTGCTGTGCGACAGCCGAATGCCCGTGCGCATAAAGGGACGAGTTTACAAAGCAGCCGTCCGACCTGCCATGACATACGGAGCCGAATGCTGGCCACTCAAAAAACAGCACGAAAATCAATTACACTGCGCAGAGATGAAGATGCTCAGGTGGGCAGGTGGTGTAACTAGGCTGGACCATGTCAGAAACACACACATAAGAGGCACCTTCAAAGTGAGACCTATCCCAGATAAACTACAGGAGAGCCGTCTGCGGTTGTACGGACACGTTATGAGGCGACCATCCGACCACATGACCAGAAAAGTGCTAGATATCAAAACTAAGCCCCGAGGACGAGGAAGACCCCGAATCACATGGATGTCCATAGTAAATAAGGACCTCAAAGACGCCCAAGTCAGCAAAGAAACGATCCAGGATAGAGCTGCCTGGAGAAACATGATACGGAGGGCCAACCCCAAATAAAATGGGAAAGGGCCAGGTCCAAGAAGAAGAACCATATTTTATAAAAACTAAGATACAAGCCGGTAAAGAACAATTCTGTAGTCGTTAAGGAGAAATCATTACCAAACGAAATTCTTTTGTACATCTATTAGTATTCATAAGAGCTTAAAATAACAAAAGGTTTTCTAGTAAAACATATTACACAATTCAAACTTACAGTCTTAAGCCTTGATCCTTGAAAATGACCGTTTAATTACACACAAAACGATAATAAGTATCACATAACTAATTAAACCAACTGACAACATGTGCCAAACATTTGCTGTCAGTTACTAACCAAAGAGTTTGTAATAACAAACTTAACGGAATACTAGCCTGTACAAAAAATATGGCGGAATGGCCTATATGGAGAAGGATGTTTTTTTATTAAGTTTCTGTACACATTTAGATATTAATTAAATATCGTAAAGTTGACATTAACAAAATATCTATGGAAGGTAACATTTTTTATAGACGTAAAGCTATGTCTTTAATTAAAAGTGTCGCTCTTGTCAATGATAAATACAAGTTCTCAAATGTCCTTGAAACCGGAACACTTGAAACATTTATTAAGCAAAACATCGATGCAGTTAGCCATAATAGGCGCTGACCACTTCTCACCGAGTAAGCTGCTAGCTCATATGTTCACCTGAATCAATAAAAAGCCTTTATTCCATTAGAGAGAAGTCGTCTATTTATCCAGTTCTATTATACTACTGATATTTCATTCAATTCCTTAGTGTGTTAGTGTATTTTAGGTTCATTGGTTGCAGTTCGCTTACGTGCCAAGCTCGAAATACCGGAGCTATCCGGGCGCTTTGGCAAAGTGTGTTATGTAGGAATCGCTGCTTTAGAAACGGAACTTTGTGAAGATGCTTTATCGAATATACCATACAAGTTAGGAAAGAGTTTCTTTGGCTCTAAACATCCAACACAACGCTTAGAAAGGTTTTGCTAGGTAGCTTAGTACGTTCAAAACGAACGATCAGATTGTAGAATGAACTCCCCGCCTTGGTTTTCGCAAAGGAATGCGAAATTCTTCAAGAATAGTGTGAAGAAATTTTTGCAGGGTCGGCAATGCGCGACTGATACCTCTACTGTTGCAAACGTCCATAGGCTGCGGTAATTTCTTACCATCACTCTGGCCATATGTTTGTTTGCAACCCCTTTTTATACCACCCTGCGAAAATCTTGAACCTTAATGGTATGAAAAAGAACAGATAAAAAACCAACATCGCCTTCTAGTGCTAGGTCAGAGCTGAAGCTCCTTATCTACACTCGTTTCTCACTTTTCTGGTTAACCTGTGGTTACTACTTATAGCTACATTACTTGTAAATATAAAACACAAGCTTTCTTCCATTTTTTCATTCATTATCACTCTTATCAGCGGTCAAGTGATAACTTGATAACCTGACCCATTTATCATTACGAATTCGGATGTGTGAAGTTAATGTTTACAAAATCAGTTTCATAATAATTTCGAGGTTAAAATTGAAATGGCGGGCATTCTTTCGTTCTATTTTAGCGCCATATTGGGAGCAATGACCCGTGGTTGGCGCGCGCCGGGAGCGTTTACGAAGCTCGATCGAGTTTTCTGTGTTTAGTGTTTTGCATTGTGATTAAATGTTTCTGTAAATTTTGTGTATTATCAATAAGCTAGGCATCATTATCGTAGATACTGATATTTCTATGGTTTTTTATTATAGAGCATAGTTAAGTTCTTTTACCAATCTATCTAATTGCTGTTACCGTCGTTTTTCACTTTTGCATTAGTTAAGTATAATATCATAATACATAGGTAGATAGGTATACTTATATGTTAATAATGTTAGGTAGTTAGCTTATGGCATTGAAAGAGAAGGCTATTACTAGTATTTTCAGAGGAGAAAGGATAAAGGCTGTGAATGATGATGTAGCTTATATTTGAGACATAGCTAATAGGTAAGGATTGAGTTTATAAAGACAGTTATCTCTGACCATATAACGACTAGCTAAGGACGTTAAAACAAACAAACAAACTTAAAAAATTACATGCAACAACAAATGCAGATGTTTAATTTCTCAATACAGTTAAGCGTTGACAGTTAACACCGTGTCATTCTGCTTCAAAAAAAAAAGAACAATCGATAAATTGTCATCAAGACCGAAGCTGTTGATTCGATTGAATCGATTAAGATTTCATCCCTACGAGTTCAAAAACCTCATTCAATTGGTTTAATGAAGGAATTTGAACGCACAATGCGGGTTTTTAGGAGTATTTACATTTAGAGTTTAATGAATGAGTTAACACTTGTTCTGTGCTTATCAGTTAAATGGTAGCTTTCCATTCTCATGATAAGCGTAATGGAGGAAATACTAACGTAAATGCGGAAACACCTTTTGTTGACAACGATTACTTCATATAATTAAAATACTTACTCGTTTAACTAATTGTCTCTTTAGCTTGATAGTCTTATGTTACATAAGCAAATATTATGTCCATCCTGACTGCTCATCTCGTTGTAAAGTCACGGAAGATGTCCACACGGAGAAAAATTGTGCATAGTCTACATCTATATATCCTATTTCAATCCTAGTGGGCTTTAAGAAAACCATTTTTTTACTCTTAAAAATACTGAATCGAATCTGGGCGTCTCAAGACTCACTCTGGTATGATTAGCAAAGGGTATGCAGAGTTATGTTCAGGTCATATATATCTTCCCCATTTCGGTGTCATCCTCAGAATGTCTGATGCAGCAGCGAAGTGTTCTGGATTTAGTCTCAATTCACTGAACTTTACCCTACGTTATGGTAGATACGTGGAATAGATACATATCTTGAAGGGCTTTGAGATTTTTTGTGATTCTTCAATAACATCTAAACGTAAGGAAGTTCGTGTTCCAGATTAAACTTTTCGTAACTGTAAATGCATTTTTACTAGTTTACTTTAAATCCATTTGCAATGTGAAAGTGTTCAATTGCAAAGGACATTTACAATTTGACATTTCTTTATTTTTAAACGTTGGATTCCATGATTGTCTAACTCTTTAAGGTAGTTTGTGCCGTTAGGTTGGCATACAGGAAAGAAAACCTTAATCAATTTGTTTGACATCCGGTGTGCGAGACATTAACCAATAATTACACACATATAGTCAACACATGTCTATCTGTGCGTGAGAGAGGCAAGTCTCGGCACTGGCAATAATAATATCCTGACTTATCTATCAACGGACAGAGGCTCTAGACAATGTGTCGTTCTTGTAGCGTAACTGCGAAATGGAAGTGCGAAAATAAATGTGTCGCTATCTCAGTCACGTGATCTCAAGTTTGTTTGGCTGAGGCGTCAATAGAAACAGAAGTAATACGACGCTTTAGATCTTGTCTTTGTGTTGGTGGGAGATTTAAAATAATATCCGGTTAAGCACATTAGATCAGAGCATAAAAAGAAGTTGTTAGTACCTACAGAGATTACAGATACACACCGGACAGGTGAAACTAAATACAAGCTTGTAAACTAAAAGAAGTTTCATCAGACACAATATATTAGTTTCAAACTTATTGAAAGATTAGAACCGGTAGCTAATGAAAACAAACTCTTGAATCATCATGATGCACACACAATGCTCACCATTCTTTACAAGGTCGACAAATCACCACCAAATATAAAAGCATCTTTCAGAGCTATCGATTTAACAATTTCGAAATAGGTGAAACTATGCCAAACGCAAGAATGTGATACGACAAACTTCACAGGGAAGTGTTAGCGTAAAACATACTACCATTCTAAAAATACACATCGGTTATTTAGTTCAATTTCTTATTGGGACGGACATTAATTGTATGGGAAGATCTTCTTTGATTCCTCTTACTGGAATAGACTACGACTCTACATGTTGCAATAGAATTGAAAATTATGACGTTATAAATCATTTTAAAAGAGCAAGCATTTAAGCGCTTGTCATGGTATCGGAAGATAACGGGGTAAGTAAAGTTTATGTGTGAATGTGGAAGGGTATAAGGGTAGAGACAGACCTAAGAATAGACGGATGGACTGTGTGAAAGATGGCATGGCCAGACAGGAAATAAACACAGATATGACGGCTGATAGAGAGATGTATGAGGAACACAAATTGAATGAAGAATGTGGTTATATCATTATGATATCAGTTATCGTAGGCTACGGTATAGTTATCTGGATCATTAATCGATGATATTCTAACAACATCAATTACTTCATTTATATGATTGATGAGTGTTCATAAATCGAAAGAAGAATGGAAGTAGGTGACAGGAATTAAGTGGCACTCTATACTACATACTGGATAAAAAACTTAAGAGGTTCTAAAGCAATAATATCTTAAAAATAAACTAAATGCTGCCATCTTCTTCAGACATCAAACATAAGAAGGGGATGGATGGAGATCCGTTAAATTCAAATTTAAGTGTGGAATGCACGCAGAATAAGAGCCATGCGTTTAATGAAACGATCAACAAAATCAAATTAAAAGATTATGATCTTATTAATTGGCTCGCTTTACGATTTGTTTACCTTCAAATAAACGCTGACAGGCTAATGGTTATTAGAAGATAATGTTGTTGTTATTAAATTAACAGCTTCAGTTTTTGTTTTATGGGGTTTGAAAGGTGAAGTGGGTGAAAGAATCGGGAACACATAAATGTACATGAGTTGGGGCTTAGTAATAGAATAGATAGCATTCGTCCTGTCTGTACGCCCTCTCGTACCCTCGATGGGTCTAATTAATTTATACTTGGCATAATTTCAATAGTTTTTTTATAATGGGGCATGGTAATGTGAAAAATCGCTTATAGTATATTTTCTATGCCACCAAAGTGGCACACAAGCATGCGGCTCATCTGATGGTAAGAAGTCACCATAGCCTATAGCCGCTAACAATACCAGGGGTATCACTAACGCGTTGCCAACCATGTTGTTGATCATGGTGTGATTAATTTAGGCCGGGATTTAAATCTGGGCCCATCAGATGACAGGCCGTTGCTTAAACCACAAGGCCACCACGGCTTTCAAAAGTAAGCAATTACAAATAATAAAGAATTATTCTTTTTGATTAATATAATTGTTTTATACCACGGTGACCGCTTATCGACCAGTGGGTCGTATGGTTGTTTGCCACCATCGTTGTGTAAAGAAACCATAACAACATGCTTTGTCTGCCAGTATCGAGTGTGAGGTAGAAATTGCTAGGTATAATTTCTGTAATTTTATAACCATCAATAGTATTATGTTCGATCGTGACTTCGTCCGCATGGATTTGAAAATTGCATATGCGTAATAATATACCTAGTAGTAAATAATATATCTTCACGCCTACCCATAAGCGTCCCGAAGAGGTAGGCAGAGGTTTTTAAAACACCAGCTTTCCACCGAAAAAAAATTGGTGCCAACGTGACAGATTGTGAGTCCGTCGCCGTCTCTTAGGCACTACATACGTCCCTGAATTTCTTCTCAGCCTTTGCTGGTTTACTTACGATATTTTCTTCTCCGTAAGGCTCTGATGTGACTATGAATTATATTAGTATGGATACCATACTTAATTGCCAATATCCCAAGGCATTTGACGCGCTAGGGCTTTTTTTTAAACATCAACGAAGTTAAACGAAGCAGAAAATCCCCCTAAATTCCCAGAACCAACCACACCGATGCATCTGTGAAATCAATTATTTTAATTGATTCAACAAAAAAACAAATGGCTTCCTCGCTTCGACGATTGACAGCGCCATTTGTAGTGTTTCCCGCTTTAGAAAATACAATATTTGTATTGCCGTATCGCAAAATAAATTAACCCTATTTAAAACTTTATTTCACTGGAATAAGATCTAGATTGGACGTGACATTGTACTTGAACTGAAAAGTCGAAATTTAGGGAATACAATTTCGTTCTGTTTTTGTCGAAAATACCTTTACTCTATTTTCGCCTTTATTTCCTTGTGATAAAGACTAGGCATGTTTAAGGGCATGCTATTTGCCTGCAAGTTAATGTTGGTATAGTAACGGCCGTGTTCCCTTTGTTATCTAAAAATAAATCATTGAATGAATGTATCGGAACTTCGTAACGAAATATATTTTGGTATTATCGTCCGCCATGTTTCTTATTCGGATGAACATCCTGTAAAATGAAAATAAATGAATCACTGAAGTAATTCTGTAATTCTCTTCACTCTTCATCTGATTTCAATAATTCCATCTCGCGTCTCAGCAATAGAAGTTTAATTATAAGTATAGTTTGCTCCTGTAATTGCATCAGTCGTTAAATAAAAATAATTTATTAACAATTATGTTTTACGAATTCATTAAACATTTGACAGGACTAAAACTATTGTCATATTATTTAACCCTGCACGTCAGAAAAGGATAGAAAGTCTTATTAGTTCTGTCAAACCTTTTTTATACCACTAAGGCGGTAAACAAGCATACGGCCCGCCTGATGGTAAGCGGTTACCGCAGCCTATGGACGCTTGCAACACCAGGGGTATCACTCGCGCGTTGCCGACCCTAAAACTACTTTAGTTTAGTGCCTTTGTACAACAGAATCGACACCAATATTAGATAGAGAAGGATGGAAAAGAAACACATATTGCGCCGATCCCAAATACGCCGGGATAAGGGCTATTGGTTGTTGATAAAGAATGTGGGGGTGAGAGACTAGTTCCTTTCATACAGGTTATCTTTTAACCTAGCTAAGAAGCTAGTTGCGACCCATAATATGTTTTTTAGACTAAGCTTCTTCACTCTGTACCTATCAGTTACTACATTGTAACGTCATTCTTAAATGAGTAATAAATTTATTATTATTATTTAAAAAAAAAGATTATCAACTCCCAATACTGATTTTTCAACAATAATTTTAAAATACATTTTAAGCAAATTATTAACTTTTTCTTATTAATCACCTAAGCAATTTCTTGTAGTATGTTTAGGTTGCTAATCATTTTTAGGTGCGTTTGCAGTTTAACTGGGTTAAAACTATTCTATCTATCATCTATCTAGCTAACGATGACTAAGGTACTAATACTAAGAAATGTAGGTAGCACCCATACCGGGTACCAATTTAAGTCGACAAGTGTGTGATAATACGTCATTTTGAACATACATCCACGAATATCACAGGTCAACGTCTATACCAAGCTATGCCCAGTTGAAGTTCCTTAGGGATCCTGTGGTTGCAGCCCTAAGTCCTTGTGAATAACACTAGTGATGCACTATACTATGTCTACCATCATACTTACGTAGGGATGAGTGAAGGCCGGCACATCAGTAAAATATTACCAATAAATAGAACTTGTTTTTTTAAATATCAAATTGTTGACCAGAATTTCATTAACTGCAATATATTATAGTCTCGGCTTAAATGATACCACCATGTATTTTCATAAATATTATTATTGTATTTTTATAGTTTGTGGCAGCCCTAATCATCCCCAGTAAGTGTGGGGTTAATAACCCTGTTACTAAAACAATATGGGCGCGAGAATTCGGTAAATTGTTGCCGGACTGCCGTTTCAATTCGGTTTGTCACACACCGGGTGGTTCTCAGCTTTATTATTTAACGGATTTATTTATTGGAAAATAAATTATAAATATGGGATAAATAATTTATTAGAAGAATACTGGCCAAAAACAGAAAATTCATTCAAAGCTTGAAGGCCCACGTAACTGTTTGAAGCGTCGTCAAAATATATTTCGCATGTAAAGTAATGTAAAGTCAAAGGCAATTCAAAAATTAATGTGGTATCAGATTTGACTAGTACTTCAGTATTCGGCCCTCATATAAGTCATGATATTCTAAAGAGATAAGAGCACCGAGTCGGTAGGCATTTATCAAGAGATTAATTAATGTTAAAGAAGCAAAAGAGGTGTGCAAGTCAATAGTGAAATGGCGTTCTATACTCTCTGCCTACCCCGTGAGGGACTTGGCGTGATGATATGTATGTATTTGTATTTTAAATGTTATCAATAGCTCAATTAGTTCGGTAACAAAATACAAATTAATTAAAAGCTAAATGCCAGTTAGTTCGGTGAAACACAAGCCTTATCGATTCAAAATAAGAACGCGTTTAGTTCCATTAATTAATTCGAACTTGGAATCCTTATTATTATTAACCCGGTGGCATAGAGTAACCGAATAACTTTTAAAAATTGGATATTTGGTGATTTGCCTAATTTAATCAAATGTTGGTTAAGTCAGAATTAAAGTTATTTTATCTTAGGAACGTCTACAATCCACGTGGGTGATAGTTAATCTAATTTAAGCTTTATTAAGAGACTTTTGTAGTAAGTTAAGACCAGATTTGTTGTACTTTTCAACATTCAAGTATTTCATTTGATGTACTCGTGTAGGTTGATTCTCATTAATTTCTACGCACGGACGGACTGGTAATCAATATACACATAAAGCCGTCTAATGTAATTGTTAGCGTGCTTTTTTAAGCTATGAGTGAGGATTTTTTCAAAAATAAAAGTTTTATGACAGCGCAAAAAGTAATTGTCAAAATAACTTTTTGCGCTGTCATAAAACTTCTGCTTCTGGACCTAGGATAGATAATAATTATCTATATCTACGTAAGATGTAGGAAGTAAGCAAGCAGTATTTAAGCTGTCTTCAGAAAAAGAAGGAAATTCTCAAAAGACTGACTTTTATATATTTTTTACCTTTTATTGCTTTTTCAATGAAAATATAGCAGTACACTTTCTATGAGCATTTCAAGCGAAGCGTCTACTTGTTACAATCATTAAGATAAAGCAAAAAACAACTCGTTTCTGGAAGGCACCAAGTTCTTTTTTTTGTTATAAAGTAACAATACACATTCAGGGAAATTTCAACTGTCTATCTATTACGGATCATGAGATACAGCCCGCTGACAGACGGACGGGCAGACGGACAGCGAAGTCTTAGTAATAGGGTTCCGTTGGTTACCCTTCAGGTACTGAACACTAAACAACGTCTCTGCTACACCATACAGTGCGGGTAGCAGGAACATTGTCGACAACGTTTTCGTATCGCTTCGACTATTTTTGTATTGGAAAATGAACAGCGCTGCGGCGGTGAAAAGTGGAACGAAAAATTAGTATGACAATTTTGACATTTCACGAGTTACGTTTTCGAATACGTTGTCGACAATGTTCCTGCTACCGGCGCTGGTTCGTTTATCTAACATTAATATATAAAGTAAATCAAACCATCCCACACGGGACTTCTTCAATGTCTTATTTCTAACGTAGGTGTTGCTATCATATCGAAACTGATTGTTGTGCTGTAGCTGTGACGTGTAATTGAATGGAGGCGGGTTGGTAAAATAATAATAATACTAAGAGACGTTGTCCTGTCTTAGCTATGCATTCATATACACCTTAGAAAAAAGCACATTTAGTTTATCCTGAAATTAAAAATGTCCCGTTTTTTTCTTTTCATAAGAACCCTGAAATAACAAACAAAAATAATGCGAAATCGGTCTAGCCGTTCACATATTTATTTAGCAAACATAGAAACCAAAAAAGTCTTTACACAGAAAAAACACAAACTAAGTAATACAAGGAAGGAATTATGAATGAATAGTCACAATTGAACATAAAATTATATCTTAAATATAAAAATGAGTCTAGAAATTAATTTTCATCGTCTTTGTTAATTACTGCATGCAATAGCAGCTATTCTTAAAATTTCAGAAAATTTCAAAAACTACGACGTCATTATTTAGATCAAAATTTTGACAGTATTAACGCCATTTTTATGTTGCTGGTACGTCAAAATTACGTCATGGTTATTGAAATACAATTGAAAATTTCATACTGAATTCATTAAAAATTACTCTTAGAACTTGGGCCCAATGAATTCTCTCGTATATAGGCCGCCATTGTGTTGTTAACGCATTGTATAGGTCGCGGCACGAAACTCTAGCGCTGACCGTTATTGCGCAGAAGTAAAAAATAAGGTGTCTTGGCGGGGTACAGGGGTGAAGGGCGAGCGTGCGTTGCGCCGATTGGCTCTCCAGTCGTACTCCGTCCCCCGTGCCGATACGACGCTCCGCGCACTTCCAGTGTACAGTCGCGTTCTGAATTGTTTTGTTGTCATCGTTAATTTTTGTTGTTGTTTTTTGTTAAGTTTGTTTTGTTGATTTGTTTGTTGTGTTTGTTAGTTTATTCACTGTTTGATTAAGTTTGAACAGTTTTTAAACAGTGAAAATGCCGAGGCCGAGAAGGAATACTGTTTTGAAAAGACAGGCACGGAAAATGGTGTTTGACGTGCATTGTTTTCTGAAAAGGGAATCGAATGATTTCATTAATTCCCTGAAACAAATTCAAAGTGAAATTGGCGAAGCTGCGAGTATTTTACTCGATTCTGACCGCAGCACTGTAGATATAAGTGAAATAAAACAAACTGCAGAAGTTATTCAGGCGGGAAATATAAAATTAAATAGTATAATTAGTGACTTACAGAAAATTCAGAAAAGGACAGCTGAATCTACAAAGACGTCCATAGCAACGGTAAGGAAAATCTCCACTGAAGCCAATAATTCCGACTTATTATCAGTATTTAGAACACCAGGCAAAAAACGCTCCAGATCAAAACCGGTCACAGATATTGATAACTTTGATCAAGGATTAATAAAGAGGTGCATACATAACTTTCATAGGACAAATAATGAACTTCCCACCGTCGGAAAGTTGAGAAAGAAGCTAGAGGAAGATATAAATTTCAAAGGCTCAGAACGAAGTCTTCGACGAATAATTAAGAGTTTAGGGTTTCGGTGGAAAAATACTGAAAACAATCGAAAAGTACTGATTGAAAGTTCAAATATACGTTTACTACGTATCGAATACTTACGCAAAATAAAACAATATCGCCAAGAGGGAAGGCCCATCGTATATACAGATGAATCTTACGTAGATTCATCGCACTCTGCTCCAAAAGCCTGGACCGATGGTACTACAAAAGGTCTCAAAAAACCTATCTCCAAAGGACAGCGGGTGGTCATTGTCCACGCAGGATCAGAGGCTGGGTTCATACCGAACGCACTGTTAACTTTTAAAGCTGGTGCGAAATCAGGCGACTACCACGACAATATGAACTACGACAACTACGAAAAATGGCTGAGGACACAGTTATTGCCGAACTTACCGCCTAATTCTGTCGTGGTAGTCGACAACGCATCATACCATAATAAACAATGGGACCTTGCACCCACTTCTAATTCCAAAAAAGCTGACATGCAGGGTTGGCTTACTGAAAAGGGCATACAATATGAGGAAACTCTACTAAAACCTCAACTATACAATTTAATACGGGCTAACAAAGATAGATTTAAAACATTTTCAATTGACAGGATACTAGCAGAGCAAGGACATCAAGTGCTAAGACTGCCACCATACCACCCAGATCTAAATCCAATCGAAATGGCATGGTCTGACATAAAGCAATATGTAGGCAGTAAAAATGTGAAGTGGAGTGTTGCTAAATGTATAGAACTAATTCAAGAAAAAGTTTTGCTGATGGGTGCTTGGGATTGGGGAAAGTTATGCCAAAAGGTAAAGGACATAGAAGAGCAATATGTCAAGAGTGACCATGTCGTGGATTTGGTTACAGAAGAATTCATCATTCGCGTTGATGGTGACAGTTCAGAGGATAGCCTTGGTGAGTCTGATGACGATGACGCTGTTAGTGCCGACGACCGAAGCAGCCCTGAGCCGGGGCCCTCAGTAAGCAAAAGGCCCTGTTGGGATACTATTGAAGGTGTAAGACCATTGTCTGATTCGGACTAGATATCGGAAAGGAGAATGCGGTGTCTGATGTCCACACCCTGCCGAACTCGCAGGTTTCTTCTATCCTGAGAAGAAACTTCAGTAGGTTCTTATGTAATTCGGACTTAATATAATTTTTTTTATTATTTGGTATTTAATATAAAAATTTACAAATCCGATAGTGTATTTATTTTTCTACTCCCCATAAACTTGTTAAAAATTATATTGTAGGTAACATGAAGTAATATTTGCGTGCGTGACAGTACCCATACGCAGTTAAGTTCCACATTTTGTTCACCGCTAGACTTACTATTTGACTTTACATTAAAACATTATTTTGCTGTTTTTAACTAAGCAATTAAATTACTAATTTGTATTGCGTGCGCGATGGTACCCATGCGCAGCTATCCCCTCCACGTTTCGCTCAGCGCTAGAGTTTCGTGCCGCGACCTGTAAACGTGTGTGGATTACAATTAGGATCGTTAGCACATTACAGGTCGCGGCACGAAACTCTAGCGCTGAGCGAAACGTGGAGGGGATAGCTGCGCATGGGTACCATCGCGCACGCAATACAAATTAGTAATTTAATTGCTTAGTTAAAAACAGCAAAATAATGTTTTAATGTAAAGTCAAATAGTAAGTCTAGCGGTGAACAAAATGTGGAACTTAACTGCGTATGGGTACTGTCACGCACGCAAATATTACTTCATGTTACCTACAATATAATTTTTAACAAGTTTATGGGGAGTAGAAAAATAAATACACTATCGGATTTGTAAATTTTTATATTAAATACCAAATAATAAAAAAAATTATATTAAGTCCGAATTACATAAGAACCTACTGAAGTTTCTTCTCAGGATAGAAGAAACCTGCGAGTTCGGCAGGGTGTGGACATCAGACACCGCATTCTCCTTTCCGATATCTAGTCCGAATCAGACAATGGTCTTACACCTTCAATAGTATCCCAACAGGGCCTTTTGCTTACTGAGGGCCCCGGCTCAGGGCTGCTTCGGTCGTCGGCACTAACAGCGTCATCGTCATCAGACTCACCAAGGCTATCCTCTGAACTGTCACCATCAACGCGAATGATGAATTCTTCTGTAACCAAATCCACGACATGGTCACTCTTGACATATTGCTCTTCTATGTCCTTTACCTTTTGGCATAACTTTCCCCAATCCCAAGCACCCATCAGCAAAACTTTTTCTTGAATTAGTTCTATACATTTAGCAACACTCCACTTCACATTTTTACTGCCTACATATTGCTTTATGTCAGACCATGCCATTTCGATTGGATTTAGATCTGGGTGGTATGGTGGCAGTCTTAGCACTTGATGTCCTTGCTCTGCTAGTATCCTGTCAATTGAAAATGTTTTAAATCTATCTTTGTTAGCCCGTATTAAATTGTATAGTTGAGGTTTTAGTAGAGTTTCCTCATATTGTATGCCCTTTTCAGTAAGCCAACCCTGCATGTCAGCTTTTTTGGAATTAGAAGTGGGTGCAAGGTCCCATTGTTTATTATGGTATGATGCGTTGTCGACTACCACGACAGAATTAGGCGGTAAGTTCGGCAATAACTGTGTCCTCAGCCATTTTTCGTAGTTGTCGTAGTTCATATTGTCGTGGTAGTCGCCTGATTTCGCACCAGCTTTAAAAGTTAACAGTGCGTTCGGTATGAACCCAGCCTCTGATCCTGCGTGGACAATGACCACCCGCTGTCCTTTGGAGATAGGTTTTTTGAGACCTTTTGTAGTACCATCGGTCCAGGCTTTTGGAGCAGAGTGCGATGAATCTACGTAAGATTCATCTGTATATACGATGGGCCTTCCCTCTTGGCGATATTGTTTTATTTTGCGTAAGTATTCGATACGTAGTAAACGTATATTTGAACTTTCAATCAGTACTTTTCGATTGTTTTCAGTATTTTTCCACCGAAACCCTAAACTCTTAATTATTCGTCGAAGACTTCGTTCTGAGCCTTTGAAATTTATATCTTCCTCTAGCTTCTTTCTCAACTTTCCGACGGTGGGAAGTTCATTATTTGTCCTATGAAAGTTATGTATGCACCTCTTTATTAATCCTTGATCAAAGTTATCAATATCTGTGACCGGTTTTGATCTGGAGCGTTTTTTGCCTGGTGTTCTAAATACTGATAATAAGTCGGAATTATTGGCTTCAGTGGAGATTTTCCTTACCGTTGCTATGGACGTCTTTGTAGATTCAGCTGTCCTTTTCTGAATTTTCTGTAAGTCACTAATTATACTATTTAATTTTATATTTCCCGCCTGAATAACTTCTGCAGTTTGTTTTATTTCACTTATATCTACAGTGCTGCGGTCAGAATCGAGTAAAATACTCGCAGCTTCGCCAATTTCACTTTGAATTTGTTTCAGGGAATTAATGAAATCATTCGATTCCCTTTTCAGAAAACAATGCACGTCAAACACCATTTTCCGTGCCTGTCTTTTCAAAACAGTATTCCTTCTCGGCCTCGGCATTTTCACTGTTTAAAAACTGTTCAAACTTAATCAAACAGTGAATAAACTAACAAACACAACAAACAAATCAACAAAACAAACTTAACAAAAAACAACAACAAAAATTAACGATGACAACAAAACAATTCAGAACGCGACTGTACACTGGAAGTGCGCGGAGCGTCGTATCGGCACGGGGGACGGAGTACGACTGGAGAGCCAATCGGCGCAACGCACGCTCGCCCTTCACCCCTGTACCCCGCCAAGACACCTTATTTTTTACTTCTGCGCAATAACGGTCAGCGCTAGAGTTTCGTGCCGCGACCTATACCACCTTTTGTCTATGGCGCGCTGATTGCGCGGGAACGTGCATCTGTCTTTTGGTTAGCTTTTCGTTATGGTAACTTATGTATTTTTTTATGTGAATAAATTTCGATTTCTAACATATTATGCTTGTAGGAATTTGAATAGCTTAACCATAAAAACAAGAAAAATATTTCCCGCTTTATACCACATAAAAGCAATTTTACATTAAAAATAATAAGTAAGGCCTCTTAATATAATGTCCAATTCAAATAAAAAAATGCAAATATCATTTGAACAAACCATTCACAAACTATTCAAGGCTTGAATAGCACGTGTACCGACACACCTGATGCAATCTATGCAAATCACATCCATTATAAGCTGATCTGCGAAAGCTTACTTTTTATAAGAAACCATAGCTCTATTTATAATGTGTAGCTAGTGTAAAAAGATCCCCCATCTTATCAATTTAAAGCGCTATTACGGGTCAATATTAATTGGTTGCCTATAAATCGAGCACCCGACTAAATTAAGGAGGTTTCTTTGACACGTCATTTACATTGCGAAGCGCATAATTTGATGCGTTAGTATTATGTATTGTGACTATTTAACTAAGACCTTTATGTCAGTTTAAATTGTAAGGCTAGAGAGGTCAAGGAAAGATTTGAGAACCAGTATAAAGATACCTCTATAAAAATGATTTTAATAAAAGCGCCGGTCTCAATAAATCGGTCACGTAGATTAAGTATGGGCATGGAATAATATATCGCAATGATTGTTTTCATTGAGTCAACTTGTATGATTAAAATTCTAATCCTTCCTGCGGTTGGAAAATGTATGATGTATGCATGGAACGCATTGCAATGCGTGTGATAAAGTCACATTGCTGGTTGGATATATATTAAATATCGTTCAATGTCCAGCCGTTGCTTGTAATGCCGCGTTCCTTGGGGCCCGGATGCTAATTTTTGAGGTCTCACGTTGGCTGGACGAGAGCTCTCGTGACTTTCTAAAAATTTGTTCACTGCTTCCCTCAGGTGGTTTTTTTGCACACGGCCTACCAGATGGTTAGCAGTCACCGAAGCCTACAGCTGCTAGCAATACCAGAGAATAGGCAGAAACACAACACTGTTGTTCTGTAAGGTGTAGGTACAGTCCCCAGTCGGGCGGCTCCAATATTAATGGGAAAACCTTCCTTTTTTTCCCATTAGGGATAATTCCCTGATATTTCAGGGAAGAGGTTAAATTCTACTATGTTAAAAAAACTTTAGCTATACTTACGGTGTTATACTTAATATTCGCCTAATAATTTTGTGTCCTTAAAGTCCTTACCTGAAAACAAAAAGAAAAACCAGTTAATAAGATCAAAGTAAGAATAATTCATTCTAGATTATAATTGACAATAATAGTTAGCTTAGCACTGAGTCCTCATCAACAACAGGGTTGGCATTCGGCAACGCGTTTGTGATCCCTGGTATTGCTAGCGGCTATAGGCTACGGTGACTGCTAACCATCAGGTGGGCCGTATGCTTGTGTGCCACCTTAGTGGCATAAAAACAAGAATGAGTCGTCATCAAAAACAGGGTTGGCAACGCGTTAGTGATACCCCTGATATTGACTTGACTGCTACGCTAGATAGAGGTCGCGGGTTCGATTCCCGCCCGGGCAAACATTTATGTGACAAATATTTTTGCCTTGCGTTTGGGTGTTTGGTATGTATTATAAGTATGTATTTACAAAAAAAAAGTATATAAGTATTATATCAGCTACTGGTTCCCATAGTACAAGCTTTGCTTAGTTCGGGGCCAGTTAGCGCTGTGTGATAATGTCCAAGCATTATTATTATTTTTGTACTCTTTGTTTTTTCTCGAAGCATATAGATACTTCGGTAACTATCATGTAGTCACGGGCCTAGGCCAAGTGAACTTCATGGTTTGGGGCTGATGGATGGTGAGATTCTTCTTGTAGAAATTTCCGGACAATGCGACAGGTGTTTAATATTGCAGCTTTCTGCATGGTCATGTAGGTGTTCTCAGGAATGTTTATAAGTTTGAGGGATTGTAAATGGTGTTTAGGGATTACCCCTGTACTGGACAGTACCAGCGGAACAATGTAGACTTTATTCATTTTCCAAATTCTTATAATTTCGTCTTTTAGTTCTGTATACTTGTTAATTTTTTCAGTAATAGTTCTATGGAGGTTGTGGGTATTCGGTACTGCAATATCAATGAGGATTACTTATTATTATTATTATTATTGCTAACGGCTATAAGCTGCTTACCATCGGGAGGGCTGACGATTGCGTGTTAAGCCCTACGCGGTAGATATTTTTTTTTATTATTAAATTAATTATCGAATTTTGATATCATCAGAAATCTATTTTATCACTAAATATTATAAAACAAAGTAACTTCCCGCTGTCTGTCGGTCCCTATGTATGCTTGGATCTTTAAAACTACGCAACGGATTTTGATGAGTTTTTTTAAAAGATGGTGATTCAAGAGAAAGGTTTTGAAATTCGTTGTTGTTTTGTAGGTATTTTATAATTTAACTTATAGGGCTAACGTTGGCCGTGCGAAGCCGGGGCGAGTCGCTAGTCATAGTATAAAACAAAGTCGCTTTCCACCGTCTGTACGCTTAGATCTTTTAATTATCTTTACGCAACGGATTATAATGCAGTTTCACTAATAGAGTGATTGTGGAAGGTTTTCGTGTTACAATGCACCCGTGCGAAGCCGGGGCGGGTCGCTAGTTCCATAATTCTAATGTTCCTCATTAGAAATCTGTTTGATTCCAAGTCTAGCAGGTAGCCAACAAAATGATGGCTACCCATAATCAACATATGTTTACACATACGCGTCATACTATGCACTTTTGACATTACAAGTTGATATTGCAAGTAATTAAGCAGAGTATAAAAATAAACACCACTCAAGGATTACTCATTTGTTTGCGGTTCTCACGAGCTGCCCCCCTATGTTTGATAATGCCAAAAATGTGAGCTCTTGTCAAATGTGTACACTAGACTGCTTGTAGTTAGGATTTATTAGTATTTGAATTACCTACAAGAAGCTAAAGAGGTCACACATTGGAACCGAAATGGTCACGCACTGCGCAGTTCCAAAGGAGATTCCTCCCGCGCACGATCAAATTGTGGAATGAACTCCCCGCCGAGGTTTTCTCAAAGGAGTACAGCATGGGGTTCTTCAAGAAGGGTATGAAGAGATTTCTTTAGAGCCGGCAACGCGCGAGTGATACCTCTGGTGTTACAAGCGTCTTAAGGCTACGGTGGCCACTTACCATCGGGCGGGCCGTATGCTTATTATGTGAAGGCCGTACGCTTGCCAATTCCAAACAAACAAGTAGATATTAGTTTAGGCCCTTAGGCCTTATGTGAATGTCTGGTATGCCATATCAAAATATCTTCGCAAAATTGTTTACTGAGTGCGGAAATATATGTAACAATAAAAGCTCCGACTTTAAACGTAACATCTCGTTGCGCCCTACTTCTCTACAAACGGTCAACGAAACATTACATAAATTTACCACCGGGGTATTTCCAAAGCGGATACGTTTTCCATGCGTTACGCTCATACATAAACCTCATACATAAATCTTCATACATAAAACTTTAAAGTCCATGAGACATTGTAAAAACGAGCGCCATTCATAAATCCATTTAGGTCAAGTCACGGACGCGTACACTGCCTGACAATAAAATAGGAACTGTTATATTTTGTGCTATAATTTTTCTTTTTGTTTCTGTTCTCTTTATTTTAACGTAAAACTACACGACGTGACGAGTTTGAACGCATGAAATTGTAAGATTACTTGTGATATGTATGCAAGATACAATAAATAACGCGCGTTCACAATTAATTACTTTTTATAGGCCATGTTGCAATGTTGTCAATTCACTAACGTCTTGACGCTTACCACAGTGCTGCCACCCACATAAAAATATGCACTAATGTACGCATCATTCTTACAAATCAACTTGAGTCTGACTAACATGTGTAATGAGTTTGAGTTTGTTTGTAAAATGTGGGCGTAAAAACTAAAACCTTTAAACAAATATCCTGGACTTCAAGTCTGCTCTCGTAGGGTACCCTTTGGGCTACCAATTTTGGGATACCAACGGGTACCCAACCGGTAGAGGTGACAGCAGTCAACGTCAACACACACTTGTCACTGAAGATATCATATCGGTATATTTATCGAGCATACATTTTACCAAAGTTTCAATTTGATACGCATGTTTAAGAAAAAGGTAAATCATGTTTTTGTCTGTAGCAGTTTATTGTAGTACATATCAATATAAATCCTTTTCGAGGTAGGCAGAGTCATAGAGCGCCAATTCACACTTGACTTGCAAATCTCTTTTGCTCCATCTACATTAATTAATCTCTTCACACATTTATTTTATTAGTTGGAGAAAATTGTGCAATTGACTATAGAGCAACTTAAAATGTTAAATCTTCTAAGTACATGTATACAAGGGTACCATTTTTAATGTCCGGAAGTGTAGTTTAAAATGCCAACTGTAGAAACATATGGTGGGCCGTCTGAACCGCGATTATGTTTTATATACAAGTTGATAATTAGGTCAGCGGATTTCATACTAATTTAATAATTTGGTGCGGAAATTGGGAGAATGATTGTTTGCAATCCAACATAAACTTTACAATATTGTAACCTTTGCTTTTGTATATGGTAACACTAATAAATTGTCTCTGTTCCGCTCGGACCGCCGCCATGCGAGTCATGCAAGTATGAAAGCTCTGTGTTTTATTTAATTTATTACATTTAAAATGTAATAAATACAGTCCATACAAGTACTTTCAATGATATTGGTGAATAATCTCCACGAGGATACTCTGTGGCAGTAAGGGTATGCTGCTACATACTTGGCAACTCGTTAGTGATACCCCTGGTATTGCTAGCGGCTATAGGCTACGGTGACTGCTTACCATCCGGTGGGCCGTATGCTTGTGTGCTAACTTGGAAGTATAAAAAAAATATAGCTTATGCCTAGTGAAATATATTTACAATCAGTTCATTGGGATTTGGGAGGTCCCAGAGATGATACCTACATAAAAAATGTTTTTTTAGTAAAACTCTGAATTAAACTATATTTTTATAGTATTGATTGCACTAGACTTTGAAAAAGACATCAACGCATCACTTATCTATTTATTTGGTCCTTCGACCACACTTAATGTATTTTTTATTAATTTAATATAATTATTATTGTAAAATATTTTTTTATGACTAATATTTATTTGCTTTTATGACACTTTATCAGAATTAACTATAGTAAAGCTCTAAAAGACAAGATTTATATTTCAGACACTAATCAAAGCATTGAAGTCAAGCGCCGTAAATATTTATCTCTGAAGGACGGGTACATCTTTATGGCGTTTGGGGTCGAAACTCTTGGGCCGTGGGGGCCAGAGGCTCATACCCTTTTTAAGGAGACCTCAAACAAATTATGCGAGGCCTCCTGTGTCAGGAGGGCTGGCGAATATTTGGCCCAAAGGCTAAGCATTGCAATACAGCGTGGCAATGCCGCCCGCCTTCTTGGCACACTTCCCCGTGACGGTAGTTCGGGACATTTATTTTACGTGCAGGTAAGTTTTGTTCTTCTTAGTTTCGTCTATTTTAATACTTTTATTATAAATGAATCAATTACTTTAAAATTTTCGTAAAACAAGTCGCCGTAAAACATATTGGGTTTCAACCTAATAACCTCATTTCGTACAAAAAAACTACGTGATCTAATTCAAATTAGGTTACGCGTAAACACCAGCATAACGAGACCTACTTCTCTTCCCTTACTGAAGTGGAATGAGGTCAACTAAAACTGGATAATTCGTAAAGTAACCAAAACATTTTGATCTCTAATTCTATACATGTTTCTAATAATGACAGGTCAGGTTTAAATTGTTTTTTATAAAATAGGTTTGCGTGCGTAAATTTGATCATTGGTAACGCAGTGTTTGTTATTTTTTGTTGTTTCGTAAAGAATTGCGTTCATACAATTGAGGGCGATTTCAGAATGACTGTACTATTGCCCTTTTTATGTAAATTGGTCAATGATCGCATAAACTAGCTTTTCACAGCGACTTTGCCCGCATAGCCATGGAATAATTATTAATAAGGTGTTTTTGGCGACAATCAGGCGGAGCGGTTGAGATATTTTTATATGATATTTAGTGTGTATTATGGGTTTCATCATTTTGGTTAATAGTTTACCTCTGAGTTCTGACCTTTAAAGGCATGTTATGATCTGCTACTGCCGTGGATTGTCTGCTCCATTAAGCATTAGAATGCACGACACCAGGCATTTTAATTCAACATAATATTGAGAAACTTAATAATTCTCTTATACTCGACACTGGCAAAATTGTCCATGATTTCCATAGCCGAGAGAAGAAGCAGACTACGGTAAGCTTGCTATCTGGTGGTCTGCGACACCTGCGTATCAGTCAGGTCCAACGGTGTGAAGACACCGTTGGAGTAGGTGGGCTATTGGTACCTGTTGTTTGAAGAAACAACAGGTACCAATAGCCCACCTACTCTAATTCAAATTTGTTTCGCAATTCTGACAGCTAATGTCAACAAACCTTCAACGTTCGCTTTGATAGTTGACACTTATGTCATTGATGACGAAAGACGTCACATTACAACACTAATTGTGTTTACTGAAGGAACAAGTGCTTCAAGTGTACGTGAGAAGAGGTTAGGGAGTTTCAACACAATTTTTGAAGGGCAGACGCGCCTTTAACAGTCATATACTGGAAATAAATTTGATCTAGGTCCTAGCCGCCAATCATAATGATTATAGCCGCCAATTCACTACTTCTACTAAGTACGTGTTTGAAATGATGATCTATCATCATGACAAGTCTCATTCGTAATTTATGTCACAACAACGTTAGCTTTTTTCTCTTCCTGTCCTTAATGGGGTACACTGTACCTTAGCTTTCCGCAGATTGTTAATAAAAAAAGAAAATGATGACTGAAAATAAACTCAATTGAAAGCCG
This sequence comes from Falcaria lacertinaria, assembly GCA_951449985.1. Lineage (NCBI taxonomy): Eukaryota > Metazoa > Arthropoda > Insecta > Lepidoptera > Drepanidae > Falcaria > Falcaria lacertinaria. The sequence goes on along the minus strand of OX602134.1, from coordinate 4,991,666 downwards.
GCACCAATGGGTAGGAAAGAGACTTGCAATTATTGGAACGGTCTCAAAGAACCAAGATCATGCTGATAAATATAAATTAAAAAAAACATGAAGTCGATAATAAATCTTCATTGCAAAGGGTAACCCTTATTTTAGGGTATAATTAATGTGTTTTTACACCTGGCGAAAGTCAATGGGGTATAAAATTGCAAGGGTGGGATGACACGCACGTAATTTATTGAATTTTGCAATTATTTTTAAATGTAATGCAAAAACTGCTGAATAATATTTGACGATACTTATTGTTGTTAGTGAGTTGCGAAAACCCTATCCATGATTCCAGTCTGGTGTTAATGAGAAGTAACTTGAAGAGAGATGGGATTTCTCATTGAAATAGGAGATGGTAAGCAGTCTCCGTAGCCTATAGCCGCTAGCAATACCAGGAGTATCACTAACGAGTTGCCAACTGTTGCCGGTTGTTAATGAGGACTCACTGTGCTGGCAGCATTACTACTAACCCATCGTATCCTCGTGAAGCACTGGCAACCTTACTTATCGCAGAAACACAACACTACATCAAACTAGCGTTAATTGACTGCGGTCTTCTGCAAGATGGAGGAACAGTCCCCAGTCGGGCGGCTCCAATTTTAATGGAAAATACACGGGAGATCCCAAATCGCTCTACCACGCTTTTTTAGTTTATGGTGTGATTAATCACTGTACTTAAGCTTAAAACAACTCATTGGTACAAGCCAAAGCCGGTTTTGAACCAGGGTCCATCAGATGACAGGCCGTTGCTTCAACAACAAGGCCACCACGGCTTCAGTTTTCCCCCAACTTGCAAAAGATCGCAACTATAAGAGTACGAATAGAGATGTGTTCCTGCGGTGAGTAAAGTTTTATCACTAGATCAGAATGTTGTTATTTGGTTGCGATTTTCTGTAAGATAGACGTTTATATGGTCAGCTTTACCGATTAATAATACTGACAAATGGGTAATCGAACACGAATCTATTTCCATAGGGTCGATCAGTCCTGGCTCGGAGCCAACACATACTGTCTTGTCTACGGCCGGAAGACGGTGTATCCTATAAATAGATAGTTTGATGTCATTCAATTTGAACTTAGTGTAATCGAGCTTAATCGATTTGTGTTTCATTTGTTTTTCGAAGTTTGATTAGATTTAACCGCTGTAGTTCATTGTGGAAATCTATTGGGTATAGGTCTTTGTTCAGCAGTGCACGTCTATAGGCTGATGATGATGACGATGATAATGAACCGTTGTAGTACAAATATTTATGTATACTAGCTGTCGCCTAGTTTCGAAATTCGACCACTTTTCCAAATATAAGCATATGACTATAAAATTTAGTGAGAATTGTTTCAAACACATAGTGGTGTGTGTAATTTTGTTTTTATTAAAGTACCTAATGTATTTGTAATGCATTTAATTTAAAAATATTAGCTTTATGCATAACTCTCCTTTAACTGTGCCAGATTTCATATTCCATCTGTGCAATTCTCGTTAAAAGGGATTGTTTCAGCTGCGCCGATTTCATAAAATTCAAAGCATAAAGAAACAGAACTCTCTATAAAATATATTCTTTAGCCACAGTGTAAGAACGTTGGTTTAAGCAAAACCAATCAACCAATTTTGACGAGACCTCTGGTCTAGTGGTTAGTATACCTGACTGCTGCGCTAGGGGTCGCGGGTTCGATTCCCGCTGGGGCTAACATTTACGTGACAAATATGTTTGCCTTGCGTCTGGGTGTTTGGTATGTATTATAAGTATGTATTTACAAACAAAAAGTATATTAGTATTATATCGGCTACTGGTTCCCATAGTACAAGCTTTGCTTAGTTTGGGGCTAGATGGCGCTGTGTGATAATGTCCAAGCATTATTATTATTATTATTATTATTATTATACATAGTGTTATTTATTTTAATTTCAATTTATTTTGGAATTACAACAAAGAATACACACATATTTACAAAATAATGCCAGAGTTTTATTAAAGAGTGCTCCTTCAATTATTAGAGACCACAGCATGCACTTAATAGCTATCAATGTGAGCATACAAAATTAATTTGTACATCATAAACACGATTTACAAACGTTATCAAGATAATGCAGTGTTGAGTAATACTAAGAAAACGTTACATTACACCAGTGTTCCTCAAACTGTGTGCCGCGGCACACTGGTGTACCGTGGTCATTCGTTGGTGGCAAAATTAGGGTCGGCAACGCGCGAGTGATACCTCTGGTGTTGCGTCCATAGGCTACGGTAACCGCTAACCATCAGACGGGCCGTATGCTTGTTTGCCACCTCAGTGGTATAAAAAAACTATCTCATAAAGTTATGTTCTCAATAGACGGACGGATGAAAACCCCTAAAGAGCTACAAATACCGCGAGCGAGGTGTTTTGTTTCGTTTGGAATCTCACCAATTATTATGATTAGATTAATAATATTTGAGAATTTTAATTTATGGTGCTTCTTCAAAAATAATAATCCTTGGACATTATCACACAGCGCCATCTGGCCCCAAACTAAGCAAAGCTCTATGGGATCCAATAGCTGATAGAATACTTATCTTTTTTTTTTAAATACATAGCTTATATTAGACGGACATATAACACTAATTTAAATATACTATGATAAAAATAGTACTTTAATATAATATAAAATAATAAGATAGATAATAATATTTTTTACTGAAAATCATATGGACATGTTGGTTCCAATAGTCTCTCTTGAGACCGTGCATGATTCTCCATGGACTGAATTAGAGTAGATATTCTTTTTTTAATCACAGTAGTTACGATTTAAGTATTCTATTGTAAAAAATTTATTACACTTATAATTAAACTCTCAGCAATATCGATTACTAGTCTTAACTAGTCGTAAATAAAAGCACGAAGCAAATTTGTTTTATTCTTTTTACAATAACAATCCAACGCGTTTACGTAAGAAACTCACATTTTGAAAAATCTCACGTGAGATTGGGGGATGGGGGAGGGGGTTGAATAAAATCTCACGACATCTCACCAGGGGGGGGAGGGGCAGAAAATAAAAAAAACACCTCACGTAATTTATGGACGCCCCCTAATGTACCTTGTGTACCGATGTACCTTAAAAACATAAAGTTTGAGAAACACCGCATTACACTGACCGGGTTATACATATATACTGTTTCCCTAATGTATGGCGAGTATTTCAGGAGATGAGGTTGTGGCTAAAATTGTAGCTTGCATGTGTTCGTTGTCCTACGATACGAGATTGTGCAGAATGGACACGGAGAGAAAATCTACGAAAGTAAAAGATAACCATATTTAAAATTATTTGCGTTAGCAATCCATCCTTTGAAAGGCGTAGTGACGCTTGTCAAAACTACGCCTTGCGGTTTACTTAAACACAATTATGCGCACATACCTACAACTAATACAAACATACTACTTCTGGCCTACGCACTACATGTTTAAAAACCTGCGTAAAATCGTCTTCTATTCTTCTTCTTCCTAAATATGGCAATCAATACTCTTCAGGGACTATTTTTCCAATTTGTCAAATATTTCGTGTTTGATGCATTAAAATGCCTAGTGTCATGCATTGTAATCCCATTGGAGTTTCTGGAAACAATCCACGGCAGTATCAGAATGTAACCCGCCTTTAGGTCAGAGGTAAACTATTGACCAAAATGACAAATTACTTAACCCAAAACTCATATTATGGCATTATATCCAATGTTCCTATAAACCAGTCACTAAATGAATCTTTCCTGCACATAACAACACCAAAAATACACATTAAACATCACTATAACACAATTTACGAGACACTGGAAATAATCTCAACCGATCCGCCTGATTGCCGCCAAAAACTCCCAGCTACACTTTGTTTGCACGGTTCCATCAACTTTTTTTTTTTATCTAATTGTCAGAAAAGGACATAGTACCTGGCATTCTAAAAAAATCTAGATTAACGCGGGCGAAGCAGGGTGTAGTAGTTAATTTACTATAATTATTTCTCGTTGGGTTATTTCGTCGTGTCGTGTAACAACGGACCTTATTCTGTGTCATTATTGAAATGAGAAAAAAGCTGTGCAATTCTTTACGTTGTCTATGACTCACTGTTGATGCCACATATAGAGTAACTGCTGCGGAGAATCGTAATGCAGCTTTTACATCGGCTTTATCTCTGTGAAGATTACATTTTGTTATTTTGATTATTTTAAACCGGCTCAAAAACGGATGTTGTTTATTTGATATGTTATGTGATATTTTAGTCTGTAGCGACCTCACCGCTACATAAACCAACGTTGGAAATCTACTAACTGACATAACATTTAACGGATGACAACTCCATACAGACGTCACAATCCTGCCACGCGCTAGCGAAGTTTTCTAAGCAATTCAATATATTATATACAAGTTTCCGACTAGAACAGTCGAAGCCGCGGTTCCCCAGGCACAACACCCGCCTGGCTGGAAGATCTTAACTTTGCGGTGGCTGAACATGATCTCATCGTTCGCCCCACAAGTCTACTGTGAACCGATGTTATTTCTTCTTTTATTAAATATATATACATATATATATATAAGGTATTATTAGCATTTTTTTAATTACCTACAATAAATTGGTTCTTAAATGTAACATTAGATGGCGTAGTACAATTCGTGTTCGCCTCTTTCTTAAAACCTCCTTGTAAAAAGTATTTAATCTGGCCATATAATTATTTAAAATGTTTCGAATAATGTCGTTTGTTTTTTCCCACCCTGCAATAAAATGTCGTAATATCAACATATATAATTAAGTGTTTATTTTAAAACAATATGAACGATGAATAAGAAAAATATAGTAGTTAAACTTGTAATTACTGGGATTTTGTTTGGACCCAATTCAGGTATTGATTATGTAGTTACTTTTTTTTTAAAACAGTTAAATATCAAAGTTCTTATATGCTATATCATGTTTATGGATTTATTATCTTTATAATCTTTCACCAAATTGGGCAATCAAGCACACGGCGGATAGTACGCGACTAGGCTTTTAAATTCCATCCAACTTAATCGATCAGACATCTCAATCCTAAAAGAAATTCCAAACCTTCACGGCATCACACGTAAATGGCTAGGCCGATTTCGCTAATTCATTTTTTGGTGTGTTATTACTGTCGGTAGAAAGTTCTTATGAAAATGAAATTCGAAAAAAGAATCGGTATATTTTTAATATCGAGATAAACTAAAGGACCTTTGTTCTATGGTTTATTTGTCTTATGAATTCATAGCTACAGGACAACGACTGTCGGGGCTATAATAAAAACCCATCTCTATTCCTCTTATTTAAAGCTCACAATCCCACAGCGACACCAAGCGAAGGGCTAACAAAGAACCCTTGGTTAGAATGGTACGTGCTCTGACCAGATGCTTAACACATATGCTCTGAAGTACCTTGAAATTGAAAGATATGATAATGAGAACAGTCCGTTGGGCAGTGGGAAAGGTGTGGGGATTGACAGAAAGCTAATAAGTCATGAAGTGGCAATCAAGCATACGGCTGATCGTAAGCGGCTTTTGCATCTATAGACGCTTGCAGCTGGGTAAAACAAGTAAGCGGTTACCGTTGCCTGTGGACACTTGCAGCTCCAAGGGTAACCTAACATACAGCCCGCTGTATGGTAAGCGGTTAATCTTAATATTTAAAATTCTCGTGTCCCAGTGTTTGTAACAAAACTCCGCCGAATCGACATGACCCATTTTTATAACTTGTGTATATTCTGTAGGGCTTAGAATAGGACGTAAACTATTTTTCATAGCCCTAGTGATATGAGTGGTCCATCCCAAAAACTTTTTGGCCAATTATAATCTACACTAATATTACAAAGAGGAAAGATTTGATTGTTTGTTTGTGTTGAATAGGCTCCGAAACTACCAGAACGATTTAAAAAAAATCTTTTAGTATTAGAAAGATACATTATCACTGAGTAACATAGGCTATATATAATATTAATACGCGGGCGAAGTCGCGGGGAAAACAGCTGGCTTGGAAATAATTTTGCAAAACAACGTTTGTCGGATGGTTACTTATAATCATATGCTTATAATATAAAAATCAATTCCGTATGTTTGTGTCCGCACAACTCGAAAAGTCATTGATGAATTGAATTGAAATATTCACATAACGTTAAAAGTATTTATGTAAGAGTGTTTTTGTTTTATTTTTATTCCGACGTTTAAATAGGCAACTAATAAAACAATAAGTCCTGTAAATAATCTATTGCACTGTTACTCGTTTTACAATCCGCTTAATTAATTAAACAAAAGACGAATGACATATTCTTCTTCTTCTTCTTCTTCTTCCTAAGTATGGCAATCAATCCCTTCAGGGACTATTTTTGCCAGTGTCGAGTGTTAGAGAATTTTCATGTTGCAAAATTTCTCGTGTTTGCCGCATTAAAATGCCTAGTGTCATGCATTCTAACGCCCAATGGAGATTCTGGAGACAACCCACGGCAGTAGCAGATCGTAACACGCCTTTAGATTAGAGGTAACCTATTGACCAAAATGATAAATCACTTAACCCAAAAGTCGTATTATGGCATTATTTCCAATGCTCCTATAAATCAGTCACTAAATGAAACTTTACTGCACATATCGACACCAAAAATACACATTAAAGATCACTATAACACAATTTACGACACACTGGAAAAAAATCTCAACCGCTCCGCCTGATTCCCGCCAAAAACTCCCAATGACATATTCAAATATCGCCATAATACATCTAGATGGCCTCGCCGGTTTTTACCTCATATGTGTATGATACTGGCAGTCTATAATCGATACACACCACTCCCCCACGGAAATGGTAAATATCCTTAAAATTATTTTCCTACTAATTTTGTCAATAACAGACTGAGCCGCAGCGAAACACGGCCGGGTAAGCTAGTATATTTTAAACTCAATCGTTAATGAATCGATTAAGCTAAGTAGCCCTATTAGGTATGTCACATTTTTTTCATAAGACGTAATCAATGTCATTTCAACCTAAATAAATGATTAATATCTTCTATAAAACCCAGGTGATCTACGCTCGACATAAATGGCAACCTAAGTGGACAACTTTCGTTAACCGATTATTAATAAAAATAGTTTATTTACTGCCATTGCCTTATAAGAAGGCTAATATGTTTCTACTGAGCTCCAGAGCTAGTTGAAATGGCGATCTAGGGTTGGGATACATCTTACTTATTAGTTGATTGATTGATTTATCGATCAAAGATTTCGTGGTGGTATTTTTGTTTGCTTATGGAGGTGCTAATTATCATATTTTACTAAAACATTTCGAAAAGTAGCCGCTAATTTATTTATAACTAGCGGCCCGCCCCGGATTCGCACGGGTAGACATTTATATCAAATATTTTGTCTACCCGTGCAAAGCCGGGCGGGCAGCTAGCCTATGTTAATCAGTGATAGTGTAGCTTTCTAACGCTGAAAGATTTTTTTAATCGGTCCAGTAGTTTCGGAGCCTATAGACATTTATCAAATATATTGTCTACCCGAGCGAAGCCGGGGCGGGAAGCTAGTATAATATATAGCCTATGTTACTCAGTGATGATGTAGCTTTCTAACGGTGAAAGAATTTTTGAAAACGGTCCAGTAGTTTCGGAGCCTATTCAATACAAACAAATCTTTCCTCTTTATAATATTAGTATAGATTATATTATTCTCAGTGTGATACACACATGTTGTTTAGAATAATCTAAACACGTTTTAATTATATCATAATGAAATGTAGTGTGTAAAATAAAACGCAAAAAAATCCCTTTACATTAAATATATATATTTAATACGAAAAAAAAGTCCGCGCGCTTTATTTTATTTATCAGATGAATAATACAGTTGTAAACGGACCTTCCATTTTAAAACAAACCAGTTACTACTCGTACCGTAAAGTCAACAAGTTGACACTGACAGCTAGCTGTCACTCACAGCTGCTGTCATTCACTGCTACTGTCAATTGACAGAAGGAAAGCGATATCCTCGGGCTGTCGCATCACTAGCGACCTCTAAAAGGCAATGTCAGAAAACCAAGACACGGTCATACCATTTATAGAAACGTCTGTGCTATCTAGAATCTAGGTTAATCTAATGGAATTATTTCCTTTATTCATGTGTGCCGGCCTATATTTGGAGATCGACACTTTCTACAATACCCTTATGGGGTTATTTCCGATCGAATATTCGTGTTTTCGGTTTTAGTAGACATTTTTCGATGTTTAGAGAATTATCCTATATACGGCCTGTGCTATCAATAATGATATATCAACGGGGGCGAAATCGAGAGAAAATGTAGTCTACACTATATTATTATAAAGAGGAAAGATTTGTATTATTGTGGCTTTGTATTGAATAGACTCCGAAACTACTGGACCGATTTAAAAAATTCTTTCACCGTTAGAAAGCTAAATGATCACTGAGTAACATAGGCTATATATTATACTAGCTGCCCGCCCCGGCTTCGCACGGGTAGACAAATATTTGATAAATGTCTATGCTCCGAAACTAATGTCTACCCGTGCGAAGCCGGGGCGGGCCGCTAGTACTAAATAAACAGTTTGAAGTCTTTTTGTGCGTCAAAATAACCGCATACTATATACACATGTACATATATGCATTACTAAATGCATATGAAAGTAACTACGGTACTTATAACAAAAAACTATGTTTTTGTTTTTTGTTCCGGCTAATTACCGAAACAGATAGACCGATTTTATCGGGACTTTCATCGACAATGACAGTTGTTATTAGGCTTTTATTTAGGAAAAACTAATTAGTGCTTAAAAATGCAAGTCAATAGTGAAATGGCGCTCTACACTCTCTGCCTAGCCCTAAGGGACTTCGAGTGATAATATGCATGTATGTAAAATGCTTCTCAGCCGTCCTATTGTCTAGTCACGTCTGCAGGAATCTACAGGACTGGTCTCGGGGCTTATTTGTGTAAATAAACGCATACTATCTATTGTAGGTTCAAGTGTTTAAGGATTCAGTCAAAAACTACATTCCTATGTACACGCTTGAGGATTGTTGGTACAGAGTAGTGAAGAACAGTAGGAACAATAGAAGTTTTTGAGCGAACTTCAAAAAGTTTTTTTTATTTTAGGTTTTTTCTTATCTTTTTCGCTGTCGATCCATAAGTGACTCTACTACTAAGCTTATGATGTACTTGTACGTCCGTCTTTCTGTCCGGCATTTAAAAGGCTGTATGGAAAATAACTTCAAACCGAACATCTTTTTCTTAAAGCATTTGTAAAAAATGAATTATTATTAATTGTATTGAAGTAAAAACAACATTCATAAATTCAACATTAATCTTCTCATAACTATTTGTTTTCCTTCTGGCGTTTTACGCAAAATAAAAAGGTCAGAAATTAAAATATAGTCGTCTATATAAATTACGCAACATCAAGCAAATTTAAATCGTTCTCTTTTGAAATAAGGTGCACAATTGAAATCGTTCTCCTGTGTAATAAGGTCTACAATTTAGCTGTCAAAGCAATCATATTTAGACAATCACATCAAATACCTACATTTACATCAATATTTACAAGCACAGAATGCGGTAAGTCCAATTCCCGAGTTATTTAGGTTAATAAGACCCATAATATTGCAAGCGAACTGATAATAACATATCTACTAACAACAAACTAGACGAAGCTACTTACCTTAGTTGCGGCCGACGGTTAGATGGGCGACCGCCCATACTGACGCGCGAGATCAATTTAATTGTATGAAAGTGTTCCCAAATGATTTCTTTATCTATAATCTTTATAAATAGCAATTCAGTTTATGTATGTTTGTGTCCGCAATCTTCGAAAAGCTATTAATTGATTTAAAGTCAATCAATTAACAGCTGTTTTTATTAACAGATTCTTACACGTCACATTTTACATAAACGTGTAGTTTGATATAAAAAACAAAGTGATCTTATAAGGGTTTTTGAGGTACGGAACTCTAAAAACAGAAGTTTTCACGGAACCTGGATATAACATGTTGTACCCTAATTAATTATTATCAGGCTGAGCCACACAATAGTTGTTTGTTTGTGAATCTCTTGGAACAAGGATAAATGCAAGCAAATTGTGAATTGATTTGATTATGAGAGCAGAATTGTGGGTCAATGATGGCGTGATGTTTTGTTACAGCATTTGAATAAAAGCCAATAATTTAATAAGACGATGGAATGAAATGGTGATAAATTTGTGACCTACTGACACTAATATTCTATTAATGTGTTTTGGTATTACTCCTGCGTCGACAGATCTTTTCACATCCTTTGTAGAAAGACACACTGAAGTTGTTAATGCCTTTGGAAAGTGTGCAACATCTTTCCACTCGCTTTCCTGGGAGCGATTTTGTGAAAAAGAAAATGTATTACACGATGCTGGGAATAGTGTTTCCAATTTTGCGACTTTGATACTATAGTGCCGTGATTTTTTAAGTCTTAGCGATAAAAAAATAGGAAGAGATTTCATATGCTGCACATCATAATGCGAGTATTGTACGATTCGCTCATTTCTATATTTAATCATCATCAATTGACAATATAATTAAATATCCACAGTGAAAAAAACTATTACACTAGTAATAGACGAGTTTTTTTTTTTTTTTAAAGTGACTCAAATGAAATACCTTGGAGTGATGATTGACAATAGAATGTCTTGGTATCCGCATCTGGAACTAGTGTATAACAGAATTAGGAAATTGATTTGGATATTCAGCGCCTTGAGACATGTTGTGCCAAGAAATAATTCTAAATGTACTAGAAATCATCTCAATGAAGTTTACGTCGCGTTGGCTCAATCCATATTAACTTACTGTATTCCTGTTTGGGGTGGAGCGGCTAAGTCCAAATTTATTAAGGTAGAACGAGCTCAACGTTCGCTTATAAAGGTTATGTATTTAAAAAATAGAAGATACTGTACCGAAAGCCTATATAAAATAAGTAACTTATTATCAGTTAGAAAACTGTATGTCCTATATTTAATTCTTAAAAAACATAAAACATTACCTTATACCAGTAGTCATAAATTAAAAAGGAAGAAATATAACGTTGCATTGATACCCATTTGTAAAACAGAATTTGCCTCCAAGCAATATAGTACACGCTCTGCAAAAATGTATAATATCATAAACAAACAACTAAATATATATGAAAAACAAAATTATGAAGTAAAAAAATGCATACTTAAGTGGATTCCAAACCTTAGCTTTGATAATACTGAAAACCTTTTGCAATAATAACAACATAACGCTTTAATATAATGTTTAACTCAACCTTACTATTAGTTTGCCACACACACACACACACACACACACACACACACACACACACACACACACACACACACACACACACACACACACACACACACACACACACACACACACGTAATATCGCTGACGCCTACAAAGTCAAAAAAAAAATACGTTCTCTGTATCCTTCACTACTCTACAGGCGAGCTCATTGCACACCCAAACCACGCCGGTCTTGCGTTAACACATTTTTTATATTACTTTTATAGCACAATTTACTTATAAACTGTTCCGTTGTTTCGTAATGGAGTACTGTTTGTTTATCGCTCTGTGACATGCTTGCTTAGGCTTACATTCTCACAAACAAAATGTTATTCTTTAGAGAAAATGCGCATTTGAGTTTCTAGGCCGTAATGTGTGAAGTTTTGTCTACGTTTTGAAGAAAGTAGGAAAAAAAAAACGATGATAAGTACGATTGAAAATAGGCCATTTACGACCTGACACATTCATACGAAATATCATAGAGGGAAAGATCGAAGTATAGGTACGTGGCAGAGGAAGGCGAAGGATAAGTTACCTGCAACGGATAAAGACGAAGGCTAACGTTATGTCGTACTAGGAGGTCAAAGAGATGGCTAACGATAGAACGGCTTGGCGATTGCTCCACCGACACGAGCCTAGCTCTTAAATAGATGATGATGAATGTGTGATGCCCTAATTGTGCCGCTTAAGTCTATTCGCAGCGGCATAATAATGAAATCGAGGAAAGAAACTTGAAAATATCTGGAATATTCGAAAAATATACCTGCTTATAAGCGGTTAGCCTATATTTAGATAAAGTATTGCAATTAATTCTGGCATGAATTCAACGTAAAAAATGTTGATAATTAGACTATTTTTTTATACCACTAAGGTGGCACACAAGCATACGGCCCACCTGATGTTAAGCAGTCTCCGTAGCCTATAGCCGCTAGCAATACCAGGAGTATCACTAACGCATTGCCAACTCTGTTGTTGATAAGGACTCACTGTGTGTATTACAGCTAGTGCAGCGTATCCTCGTAGAGCACTGGCAACCTTGTTTATCGCAGAAGCATAACACTACATCAAAGTAGTGTTATTTGTCTGCGGTCTTCTGGAAGTTGGAGGTACAGCACAGGGCGGGTCCAATTTTAATGGGAATACTCCCGGGAGATCCCAATTCGCCTTACCTCTCTTTAGAGACTAGACAAGGGATTTTGAGTGTGGAAAAAATAATTTATTAACCTGTGGAGTCATTGGCAAAGAGGATGCCCTTGCCGCTGCCGACGATCTGCTGGGCAATGCCCATCAGATCCTCCCGTACTTCGGGACTCGGGAATTGGACATTAATCACTGCAGCTGCAAACACCATGTAATTTATAAAAAGAGAGGTAGGGCGAATTAGGATCTCCCGTGGGCTTTCCCATTAAATTTGAAGCCGCCCGACTGGGGACTGTACCTCCACCTTACAGAAGACCGCAGTCAAATAAGACAACTTTGATGTAGTGTTGTATTTCTGCGGTAACTAAGGTTGCCAGTGCTCCGCGAGGATACGCTGCGTTAGTAGTATGCTGCTAGCACAAAGAGTCCTCATCAACAACAGGGTTGGCATCTCGTTAGTGATATCCCTGGTATTGCTAGCGGCTATGCTACGCAGTCACTGCTTACCATCAGGTGTGCCGTATGCTTGAGTGCCACCTAATGAGGACACACTGTGACATTTTATAACCTGGATTAACATATTATAGGATACTTTTTATTTTGGTATATTTTAACGGGAAATTGTTAGGGTTTTAGCGGACAAAGTCGCGGGCAGAATCTGGTATAGGCATAGATTTAATGAGTATATTGGTGTGACGCGTTGTTACTGTAATTTCAGCTTGGCACTGCGCCAGGAATGGTCTAGTTCAGCGCTGGAGATAAATATACCAGCCTAGATCGCGAATAGAAATATCTGCATTATGATTACCTAAAACATCTGCAAAGATTACGTGATTATTTACCATAGCGAACCAATATAACTTATGTATATAAAATCTCGGGTTGCGATGTTTGTCCGCGCTAAATTCTGAAACTTATATACATTTTGTACACTACTCCTTAAGCGAACTTAATAAAATGGTCTAGTCCCACTAGTTCGGTTCAGATGAGAATATTTTTCTTGTTTGTTCAGAAAATATTGTGTCATTTGGTCTAACTTGAGAGATGGGATTGTGTTTATCTCCATTGTTATTTTTGCAAATTAATACAAATGCAATTTGTGTAAATGTCATTGTTGGAAATTACGGGTCACTATAGTATAGTACCAACCTACGGTAATCGCTTACCGTCGGACTACAGATAGGCAGAAAGTATAGAGCGCCATATCAGTACCTATCACCCTAAGACGAAAGTAGTTTTCAGTGCTCCACGAGGAAACACTGCGCTAGTAGTAATGCTGGTAGCACAGTGACTCCTCGACGACAACATGGTTGGCAATTCATAAGAGTTATCCCTGCTATTGCTAGCGGCTATAGGCTACGGTGAATGCTTACTATCAGTTGGGCCGTAAGCTTGTGTGCCACCTTAGTGGTATAAACAAAATATATCCTGCATTTTATTGTAAAACTAAATTGTAAACAAGACAGAATTTTGTAAACACTGAAGCAATTTAAGCTTGGCTTAAACCTTGATCTAAAATTTACAACATGATGCATTGTAGTTATATTTTAAAAGCATACGCGAATAACACTTGTGCAGTAATTTGATGCCGGCTAAATTTATCACAATCAATTGTAATTTATCACACTTATATTATAAATGTAAAAGTTTGTGTGTGTTTTTGTACCCTGTTCAAGCTTCAACGGCTGAATTTGTATGATATTTGTAAGGCTTGTGAGGTACCTTATAAGCTGGATTAACATATAGGATACTTTTATCTCAAATGGCGACGCCGCGAAATACCGCTCACTGACTCAGTCATAATGAAATTACAGGAACTGCAAAAGCTTACAACCCTAAAATTAAACTAGTAGTGCCTAATAGCGAGTAGGCATCCACTAAGAAAGAGGTTTGATTTTCAACACCTAAAAGATTAAATAAAAAAGTAGGCCAACTGCGAGTTGGACTCGCACATCGAGGGTTCCAAAATCAAACCACAATAGGTTAAATGACAAACATAACTTTGCCGCTCGATCCCTAGACAGTGCTATTGCACCAACCGCAAAAAATAAGTTTGTATCAGTTAATAGAGAAAATATTTTAGAAAATAGAGCATTGCGAATGTCAGTGGAAGAAGATGCCGTGGAAGGCTAAAGTCTCCTTTCTACATTAAATTGACAAAGTATTGGGATGGAAAGGTAGTTACAGTACTCGGAACCTGGATGTATGAAGAGATTGATGAATGTAGAAGAAGCAAAGGAGTGCAAGTCAATTGTGAAATGGCGCTCTATACTCTCTGCCTACCCCGTGAGGGACTTGGCGTGATGATATGTATGTATGAAAGAATTCAAATGTCTAAGCTTTGTGCAGTCAGTGACGAGTGAATCCTGAAATAATTTATATTAACGCACATGTGGTGTAACGCTACACTGCTTGCGCAAGCGATTCTTGTTTCCATTAGCTAACGCGATAAGGGAAACATAGTCGGCTCATTCGTTTGAAATTTAATGAGGATGATATATTCCTCCTTTTTATACACTTATATATATTTGTAAAATATATAGGCTGTATTAAATTTTTGCGTTTTGTTCCACGCGTACACTGTGGGCTGAAAGCGAGTACGATATATTTTCCAAACGACGTCAGTTGTTGGAAACGCACCGGGAAAGATAAACCCAGCTGAATTTAGGTCGGACTTTCTGCGTGTTCGTTGATTTGTACGTTTTTATGATCGTACGACATTACCGACTTAAGGTTGCATTATACGGAGGTGCTGCCACCGATTTATAACACCACGAAGATCGCAAATACGAAAACGGCCCGCCTGATGGTAAGCAGTTACCATAGCCTATGGTCATTTGCAACACCAGGGGTATCGCTCGCGTGTTGCCCACTCTTCAGAAATCTCTTCACACCCTTCTTGAAGGACCCCATGATGTACTCCTTTGGGAAAACCACCATTTATTGTTTGTATCTTAAACGCGAGCGAAGCCGCAGGTAAATTTAGTTAGAAATTATAACTGTATTTACTTGTGACCGTCCGTATACACAGACTTTTAGTCCGGTTGTTAAATGTATGGAGACTGGAGTTAAATCGTTAAAAGTCCTAAAAAGTTGTTTACGGCCTTAGTTTTGTTTTTCGCGCTCTAAGGTAAGGCTAAATATTTTATGAGTTCGCTGTGAAATGTATGTATGTATGTATGTATGTATGTATGTATGTTTGCCTCGCATTTTCCAACTGAACCCACTCGTCCCCATGGCGTTTAGATAGTCAAACTCGTCCTCGACTGTAAGTATCTTGAAAGTAGTCAAGTTACAGAAGACCGCAGTCAATTAACACTACTTTCGTGTAGTGTTGAATTCTGCGGTGAGTAAGGTTGCCACTGCTCCACGAGGATACGCTGCGCTACTGGCAGTAAGAAAATGCTAACAGCAAGTCCTCATCAATAACATGGTTGGCAACCCGTTAGTGATATCCCTGGTATTGCTAGCGGCTATAGGCTACGGTGACTGCTTACCATCAGGAGGGCCGTACACTTACGTGCCAACTAAGCAGAAGAAGAAAACAGAATCGTATTTGAATAATAGGTATGTGTCTCGTTTTCGGCTGTAATTAAACTAGTACAAAGCAATATATTTGATAACCTTACGAATCATAAGATAATACTTTACTATGATACTATATGCGTATTCGATGTGGGTAATAATATCGGTATAAATGTTAAATTACATACACTAGTTGCTAGCTGCACATGTTTACAGACAAAAGTAGCCGTTCCCCAGGATATAATCTATCAAAATTAGCTGTTTAGTCGTGAAAAGGTAGCAAACAAACAAACAGAGTTATAATTATATATGTTTACCTATTAATCTGAATTTGTGTGTGTAAGAGCCAACCCTACTGAAGGCAAACTGAATCTGTTTGTAATTTTATATCATGTAGCGAAGACTTAAGGTATACCATATCGTTTTGTCTTAAGAAATGTGCATTGCCTAAAAATACATATATATACATACTTTTGACTTTAACGCAGGCAAAGCCGCCGCCGAATAACTTGTTATTAAATATGGGGTAGACTAGGATACTCAAGTCACATATTATTTTAAAAAAATACTATGTAAAATTATAGTTTTTAAATCCCAAAGTACCCTATGTTTCGAGGAACTGAGCATTATAACTAAAATTACCCGATGTATTGACCACACCTTTCGAAGTCCGTGGACCGTGGCCAATGGTGATAAATAATGATGGAGTACGGCGACCATGATTCTTGGTATCGGGGAATTTACCTGAAACAAAAAATACTATTATTAGAAAAGAAATAGAAAATATTTACGAAACATTTTTAAGAAGAACAATGTTGGGAGTATATTATTGCATTTTAGGATCACACTAACACTTCATTTTCCTGCCCGACATGACGGTTTTATAAACACAATTATGAAAGGTAAGAAAAGAGGAAGACCAAGGATAAGTTCCACCTGACAAGTGAAGGATAAGATAACCATCACGTCGTATAAGGAAGTCAAAGAAGTAGCACTGGACAGGGAAAAGTGGAGGGAAAGTCATCGGCTGCACCGACAAGAGTAAAACTCTTAAATGATAAGATCACATTTTATTTTTGGAGCCATCATCTCTGTATTCGATTCCTTTCTGGCCATGTTATCTTTCACACAGTCCATCCATCTTTTCTTAGGTCTACCTCGAACCCTGTACCCTACCACATTCGAAGTTAAACTTTTTTTACAACACTGACGAGAGTCGATTAGGCGCAGTCTTGATGTAATTTGGCTAGGATAAATGACATCTGTAAGTTATACTTGGATGATCTTACATCCTTTTAATACACATACATATTAATTTGACTCTGCTAAATAAACACTTATTTCTGAGTGAATTGAAGCGAAATAGTGCAAAAATTAAGATTAAAGAGTAAAACTAACAATAAAGTTTGGCTATTTAAATAACCACAACGTTCTGCAGAATAAAAAAAAGAGCACTACTCATAAAACTTCACAATCAGTCATTATCCAACGATAAGCTCCAGTTTATAATTAGTCCAAAATAAACCGATATTTTGGGCACAAATACCGATTAAAAAACCGTTTTTGTCCGCACACATGCCGTTCCGACCCACTGGGTGTATCATGACCTCTTTATGGGGTCAAGTTTGACCAAATTGGTACGAGGAAAATATAGTCTGTAATATCAATTACTATTGATTGGGTGAAAGTGTATTGTCTTCGACGTAATGCCTTGTTTGAGACTCATGAAATATTCATTGGTTATGTGAACCGAAAATGATAAATTACAAATAAAAAATAAACACTAAGATGACAAAGAAGCATACGACCCGCCAAATACGAAACACTTTCTCGTTTCTGCGGTAAGTAAGGTTGCCAGTGCTCCACGAGAATACGCTGGGCTAGTAGTAATGCTGCTAGGACAGTGAGTCCTCATCAACAACATGGTTGGCAATCCGTTAGTGATACCCCTAGTTTTGCTAGCGGCTATAGGCTACGGTGACTGCTTACCATAAGGTGGGCCATATGCATGTGTGCCTTAGTGATATAACAAAAAAAAAACACTGTACCGGTGGTAAATTAGACCTTCATAAGTGCCTTATTAGGGCCTGAACTGAATAAATGATTTTTGATTTTGAACTGATGACCATCCGTCCATCCACCGTAGCTTATAAATACCAGAGATATGACTCGCGGATTGACAGCCCTGCAAAACATATCTCCTCAAGGTTCGAGAGAAATACAGGAAGAGGAAGGTAACTCCTTTGAATTCACATAGTTGAAGACAATTTTCGTTTGATTGTCTGAGGGTGAATTCCCCGTTAATGGCGAGACGTGGGACCATGGGATGGTAGCTGAAGCTAGCCGTTAACAAGCTGGCAATAGAACAAGGTACTGGAAAACAATTTTAAACTGTAACATAATTATTTATAAAGAAAAAGCTATAGCATGTGCAAATCGGAAGGGAATAAATGTGTTCGGATTAACAGATGCTGATAATCAAGCGATCTCGAGCTTAAATTCATAAGCTGAAACGTTTGTAGGAAGAGAGACGCAGATATTTTCTCAAAATCACAAACCTTAACTGTTAATTGAAGACTCGTTATCCCTAATATTTAATTAGTGATTCTACAAGCCCACTAAACTTATTTATTTACGTTAACCACCATTTGGTAATATCCACAACTACAGAATAACAATTTTCAACAAAAAAATAAACAATTTAATCTAGGCCAAAGTTCAACGCACCTGCAGAAAATTCGCACAGAACCACTGACAGTCCAAATATTTAGATTAGATAATTTGTTTATGGAAGATGGTTACGAGATAGAAGTGGGTTATCGGGTGTGATCAATACTGATTTGTTTATTTTTATAATTGCGTGCGACGAGTGATGAGATTTCTTGTGTAGTTATGAATAATGTTTTTTTCTCTTTCTTTATTTATTTATTTCAGTATTATTGAAAGTTGTCCTTAAAAAAACTTTTCTCTAATGATTGATACCCAAGATAAAGCTAATAATAAGATTAAAATGCAAACAAATAGTCTTTAACTACCTATTGATGTATCTTAACAAACATGAAAAAAACATCCACGTAAACAATTTCTTACTCAATCCATTTGATCTTTATCCAGATGTGTATTATTATCCTCATTCCAGGCAGACTTTGGATAGCAAAATTGGGTCTAGGCGATACTTCTTTTAGTCTGGCTTGATTGCATGTGGTGTGGATACCAATTTCCTTTGGTGTTTTAACCTAGATTTACGTGGAATCTAGGTGGAGAGAATCCAGACCAATGTAATTTTGGGAAACTAGTTTAGTGTTAACCTTCTATTGTTTTTAGTTTTAAGTTTTGATACCCATAATTAGAGTTGATAATATATTTAATAAAGATCTTTTTTAGTTTATTTAATCATATGGGCAATGTGTTTTGTTAGGATCATTTTTGTATTATTTAAATATATTGTCACGTTTCTTTAATAATTTAGATGTTTAGTGTTGAACACATTTCTTAGGTATGTTTGAAATAATGATGTATCTATCTTCTTTATCACAATATGAGTTAAACTCTTGTCTCTCCTACAACTCTGTCTTTCAATATTCCTAGATGATCCGCGTGATTCTGGTTTGGGTCAGAACTTTATCTATAAGTAGGTAGTTTAAAATCTAAAGGTTACTTTAATGAATTATTGAATAATATTTATTGTAAAAAATGTATGTTCCAGTTACTAAGTGTAGGGTAAATGTAAATTGTATTTCTTTTTGGTAAAAACACGTAGTAATTTGTCATGGTACTTTCAGTTTTGTTAAATATTAAAATCAAATGCATCAACAGTAGCACAATTAGCTTTATATCACCATGCATCTAAACTACATTTTAAATACTTCTGCGCCATAGAATTTTTTTTTTAAATATTTTCTCGCTCTGTTACCTTTGCACAACTATGCCGTTGTCCGAAGTTAATAACCCGGTAAATGTGGACATATTACTAGCCCTATAGAGTAGGGTTATCACTACAGTGAAAGGAATTATTAATTGAAAGAACGTAGCTAATATAATAATGTTTGCCAATTTTCCTATCCTAATGTAAATTCACATTTTGAATAATAATATCCGTAGGAACTGGAAATTTTAATTACTTTACAGCTATAAGATATTAAAATTATTCCGTTACTTACAACCCTATCATCATTCTCCTGCCCTTATCCCATATTATTTGGGGTCGGCGCAATATGTATTTCTCTTCCATCCTTCTCTATCAGCCGTCATCTCTGTATTCACTTCCTTTATGGCCATGTCATCTTTCGCACAATCCATCCATCCTTTCTTAAGGCTACCTCGACCCCTGTACCCGTCCACAGTCATACATAAAACCTTTCTTACCACGCTCTCTTCATTCCTCCGCATAACGTGCCCATACCATGACAAACGCTTGCTCCTCAACTTTTCTGTCACTGGAGCTACATTGCTGGGGTTTTGGCAGATAGTTTTACGACCGGCCGACCGCCTGACATCAACCCTTTGGAATGCTATTATTTTGACTGACAACCCTATATGTTCAAAAAATATGTTTTCGTATGTGGCTTGGATTGCACTAATATTTTCAAACTGATCACAACATTTTGAAAGATCGAAAAGATTAAAAAAGACAAGAAATTATTGAACAAGCCAGTGGGCACCCTACATTTATTTAACCGAAGCAGGACATTTTGTCCCCACATAAGTTGAAATTGTTGGATACGAAACAGACAAAGCTGCGTGCTTAATGTACTATGCTGTGACCAAACAAGCTTCCTGTTTTAGTTTTTCAAATGTAAAATACCTACGTAGTACATACATTGAATATAAATTACGGAAAATGGATACTAGGAACCGGCGCCGGCGGGAATGTATGAAGAGATTGATGAATGTAAAAGAGGTGTGCATTTGTGCAAGTCAAATGATCGTCCATAAATTTACCTCGTGAGGGACTTGGCGTAATATTAACCCACCCACTGGCCTCTTGCAATAAAAGACTTACCTAAAACGTGCCTAAAACAGTATTTTTTTCACTCCTCATGCTCAAAAAGTTCATCATTGTAACGTTCCAGAGCGGGGAAGAAATAGAATATCCTATTCTAGGGGGAAAAGTTTTATTTGTTTTTATTTTTGTCTGTTACTTATAAAAACGCAGATATTTATTAATAAATAGAACAATTCTGAATAAAGACTCGACTTATTCTGTTTTATAATAACATTTTTTTTCGTTGCGTTTCTCTAATTACAAATTGAATTGATGATTTTAGCATTCGTAGTGATAATCACAATTCACAGGCAGCTGGGAAACAGTGTTGCCAATTTAGCGCTTATTCGCTAGAAGTGACGACTTTTTTTTAACTCTTAACGACAAAAAAGAGCTAAATTGGCAGATTTTACACATCTTAAGCGACTACACATGTTTTCTGAGAGTGTAAATTGAGTATTCGTAAGATCGTAAATGGTTATTTTACTATAAAACTATAAAGTAATAATTAGCAGAATGTTTAGCGAAGCCGTTGGCATTGCATAGCTCACATAGGCTAACTATTTCCGGCCCTGAGCTAATATTTGCCATGTTTCTTTGAAGAGTGATGTCATGGGATACATTTATATAGGCCGATGTTTGGTCTGAGACACAAACGTTAGCGTGTCATATTTTAACAAACATAAAAACGGTTCTATGTTAGTCTGTATGTGTTTTGAACAACCCCAACTAAAGTTTTGCGAACTAACCGACACATAAACCAACGTTGGAAGTCTAATAACTGACCTAATATTCAACGGATGACAACTCCATACAAACGTCACAATCCTGCAACGCGCCAGCGAAGTTTTCTACTCAACTATGAACGGGTTACTAACGGACAAGCGAGCTCCACCTTCGACTTACCATCAGGTGAGATCGTGGTAAATCGCTGACCCGTAATTAATAAACAAAAGTATATATACAAGGCTCCGACTAGAACAGTCTGAGCTGCGGTTACCCAGGCACAACACCGGCCTGGCTGGAAGATCTTCCCTTTGTGGCGGCTGAACATGATCACCTCGCTCGCCCCACAGTATAATACATACAGGCTCCGACTAGAACAGTCGGAGCCTTGTTTCCCAGGCACAACACCCGCCTGGCTGAAAGATCTTCCCTTTGTGGCGGCTGAACATGATCACCTCGCTCGCCCCACAGTATCATACCAGGCTCCGACTAGAACAGTCGGAGCCTTGTTCCCCAGGCACAACACCCGCCTGGCTGGAAGATCTTCCCTTTGCTGGCTGAGCATGGTCACCTCGCTTGCCTCACAAATCCATCCACGTCACTGATTGCAGAATGTGTCAATAGTGAAATCGATATGTATGTATGTAGCAATAAAGCCTCCTTAGAACCATAAAAGCCTTACCGAAGCAACACAAACACACCAATAGGAATCTTCGAGTTGCTATCTGAATTCGCTTTCAACTTAAACCAAACTTATCGCCGGAAATGGTCACCCTCCGACATAGGGTCAGTAGCTGTACTAATTAGGGCATAACGTGCTCATTACATATCAATATGTATTCCACACGTGGTGTCTATTGTTAACTTAGTGTGACGTATAATTTTGGGATCAAATTAATTAAATTACTAGGTTATTGCTAATGAGTCGACATTATATATGCTTTTTTTTGAAATTCACATTCAAAAAGATCTTTATTTGACTAGACTTTACAGGCAAGCACATTCAAATCGTCAGAATCTACCACCGGATTCGTAAGGTTGGTTTAGCTGAGAAGAATCCGGCAAGAAACTCAGCAATTACTCTTTTAAAAACCAAAAGAATTACATAAAGTTTACATTTCAAACACTAACTTAACATGGATACCTATCTCAAAAAAATATATAAAATACAATTGATAATTGATAAATACATTTGAAAATAATATTAACACAAAGACAAGTATATAACGCTTTTTACCGGGTGCAACTTTTATTGCAAGAGTCCTGTTGGGAATTATTGCCGGGTGGCGGGTAGTCTCTCGGAAATTGTGTTTTAGTGATCTTTATTAAGTACTAGCTTACATCTTAATTTCAAGCATTATATCCTTGTCTATATGCTAATGTTATCAATTGTTTTTATATATTCTTTTGTGAAATAGGTATTCATGTTAAGAAAGTATTTGAAATGTAAACTTTATGTAATTCTTTGGTTTTAAAAGAGTAATTGCTGAGTTTCTTGCCGGATTCTTCTCAGCACAACCGACCTTCCGAATCCGGTGGTAGATTCTGACGATTTGAAAGTGCTTGCCTGTAAAGTCTAGTCAAATAAAGATCTTTTTGGGTTTGAGTTTAGTGTGTATTGTATTTCGGTGTGACGTCATGAAAGTTGGACTCCTCCACCCCTTGTCACACTTTGTCACACTTCTACGACCCCCCCCCCCCCCCAAATTTACGTGTGACGTCATTTATGACCCTAAGCATTATGTCTTTAATTTCAATCCTCATTACGTCGCAAACAAATAAGTTCCTACAAAGCTGACTGGTTCATAAAAGTTGAAGTATGGACGCAGTTATTTCAACTGGTAGTATTTTTGGCTCTTGCGCAAAGCATTCAAGAGTTCTTGTTATTTACGACCCGGGGCGGACAGACTGCTCCTTGTTTGTGTATTAATGGTTCGCATACGGAAGTCAGTTTTGGTGATTATTTTTTCAGGAGATTAAATGTTTATTACATTTTGTTTCGACTCATTGAGAAGTGTCTCACTAAAAATGGTATGAACTTACCATAAGTTCTTTATAACTGACGGTCACTACAGCTCATGGATGGTTGTGACACCTAACTACTTGCTGCAAGAAATGTGCTAGTAGCACAAGAGAACTAAACTGATCTTTGATGAGACGAAACTAAGGGAAACTTTATTATGATTAATATTTTTTTCAGCCTGTCAATTTGATTATCCACATAATGACACGGCGAAACTAATTTGCATAAAACTTTCATTGACAGATAGAGAGAACTAAGATTCTATACTATTTTTATAATAATAATAATATATCTACATGCCTTCCCATAAGGGCCCCGAAGGGGTAGGCAGGGGTGTTACAACACCCACTTTCCACCGAAAATAATTTGGTGCCAACGTGACAGATGGTGAGTCCGTCGCCGTCTCTTAGGTACTACATACGTCCTTGAATTTCTTCTTTGACGTATGCAGGTTTCCTCACGACGGTTTTCCTTCAACATAAAGCTCGTGCTGTGACTTATCACTGCACTAAGCAGAGACATGTTACAGAGACATAACATGTCTCTGGCAATAAGTTAGAAAAACTTATTGGTACAGACTGATGGCATTCGAAGTTCGAACTTGCGTCGGTAGAATAGCAGGCAACGCATACCACACGGCCACCTCGGCCCAATTTTTATCCCTTGATTTGTAAACACTTTTTTGTCGACGTGGTCAAACCCCAGTAACATAATTTAAAATAAAAGCTTCTTTTAGCTTACATTCACTTGAAACAATCAAATGCTATGCCCACACATCCTTCGACAGAGATTTACATCTTGTCGGCGCTTCAAACGTCTTCTTTCCTTTGAAGTATATCTTTTGTCTCTTTCCTACACTATCATTATATGGAGTGACTGAAGGTAGTGGTACTAGAGGTCGTCCTTCAGAGTTTAAATATGGGAAGTTTCTTGAGAATACACGTAGTATATTATCTACTCTGAGAGAATACCGTGCGTTAGTTGAGTCTAGAAAACGATGAAATAAATAGGGTAGTAATGGTGGTAAAGTAGACTTTCATACGTGCCTAATAAGGACCTAAATTGAATAAATTATTTTTGATTTTGGTTAGTTATTTGCTTATTATGTGGCTGATCAGCCTGTGACGGCAACAACACGCTTAATTTAAAGTACTGAGTAGAATGATTAGATAGACGTTATACTCACGACAAGGAATAATATTGTAAATGTGAAATTATTAAATTCATTGAAGAATACACATATTAAAACGAGCACACAATAATTTATCACATCGTGCCCTACATTACGATCTAGTGTAAATAACTTAAGAGTCACGCTTCAGAAACAAAATGTATTCATACTGATTATCCTATGGTCAGGATATTGGGATAAACACAAATCAAAATAAATCGGTCGCTAGTTTAGACTATAAACTGTAGCATAAAATCTAGCTACACTAAAGATAGCCTCGCGGAACATCTTATAAAAAGAAAAAATAAGCAAGTAAAGTATCGGTAAGAGAGGTACGGCGATTTGGGATTTCCCGTGGGTTATCCCATTTAAATGGGAGCCGCCCGACTGGGGACTGTACCTCCACCTTACGGAAGACCGCAGTGAAATAACACTACTTGATGTAGTGTTGTGTTTCTGCGGTAAGTAAGGTTGCCAGTGCTCCACGAGGGTACGCTGGGCTAGTAGTAATGCTGCTAGCACAGAGAGTCCTCATTAACAACATGGCTGGCAACCCGTTTGGATACCCCTGGTATTGCTAGCGGCTATAGGCTACGGTGACTGCTTACCATCAGGTGGGCCGTATCCGTATGCTTGTGTGCCACCTAAGTGGTATAAAAAAAAGAATCAAAATAATAAAATAAACTTAATTATTTTCTTCATTTGGTTGTACAGTCTAATCAGCATTTTGACAGATTATGATGCACGATCCACAAACCAACTCTGCGGAGCTTCTAATTTAAAACCCTTGGATTCATCAATCAAAGTTTTGCTTGTTTTAGTAGTAACAAGAACGAAGGCAGTGGTCCAGCCTATGGAATTCACTGACCAAATACTACATAGACATCATGTCTAGTAATTCAAGAAAAAAGTGCCCGGTTATCATCTATATGAACTTGGAAATTGTATATAAATTATCTTAAAATTAAGTCTTATTTAATTACTGCAAAGCTTATTTCTGCTTATCAGCGACAGTCGTCTTGTATTGTCATTTATTACGTAGTCATTTTTTTTTGTTTTACTAGAAATAAATAGCGTAAAATGTGTGGCGAGAAGAAGATATGACTGTTACCTACCATATTTACGTAGGTGTTAAGAGTAAACATTCTGAAGTAGCCAAAAAGGATATCCTAACTTTGCTCCACTTTGTCAATATCTATTGTGGGGAGTTTCATAAAGTCAATGAGATTTGGTGAGAGGACCTTTACTTAAAAAGTTTTAAAAGATGGCGTAGGATGTATGCCACTATCCTATTCCTGTACGTACATAATAGAACCGGTATTGATCCGACACCCACACAATCCGGTCGCTTGACCATAAGTCCCGACACATCTCGTTATTGGATGCTATTGTAAAACAGGGATTTTAGGGTCGGCAACGCGCGAGTGATACCCCTGGTGTTGCAAGCGTCCATAGGCTACGGTGACCGCTTACCATCAAGTGGGTCGTATGCTTCCGGGGCTCTGGTGTCCTTACTCACCACAGAACCACAAAACTACACCAGATTATTGTGATTTGACTAAGATGCAATATAAGGAGAAACAAATTGAGATTGTTCAGAGTTTCAGACGAAATCATTTCTTCGTTTCAGGTCTTCGTGTCGATTCTCCATGAAATGCAACAGCGATGGAAATACTGCAAATCCAACCGTATGGCGCGTAGCGTTTGTATTCTTTTCGGGTATGCTATTCCATAGATCAGGGCTGTCCAAACAAAGGCCTGCAGGCCGCATGCTGCCCGCGGCTTGTTTTCATGCGGCCCGCGACGCATGTTTTAATCAGAAAATAGTTTTGGACATTTTATTTTTATTCTCGTAACATACCATTCGCATGATATTTAAAAGTGAAGCTATTTTAACTATTATTCGGGGAATGTATAAAGAAATTGAACTATGTATTATTATTACTTGAAAACTGAAAATATTTTTTTCTGCGGCCCTCCAGCTTTTGTTGTCAATTTTATGAGCCCGCGAAGGTATGCAGTTTGGTCAGCCCTGCCATAGATCATATAGTAGTAGTACCTATCAGTCAACGTCTATTCGCTCGCAGTCTTGCTCTTGTGATATGTAAAAAGGTTACACGGTCCTCAAGAATGCACGTACGAAGGCGTTTACTACCTATAATGATTGTGTTATGACGTCATTAATTAACAAGTGCTTAACACTTAAAACGTAAACAAAGCTCTCAGAACAAACAATTCTTCCAAACACTTTCGAAGCGGTGAGTAATCACTTTCTCACATACAATTTTGTTGACGTACGGTGTACTAACGACTAGTTTCTCAGCTTCAACGAACCGGGTCTTCTTAGGGTTCCGTACTCGAAATTAAAGCAACGGAACCCTATTATTAAGGCATCGCTGTCGGTTCGTCTGTCTGTCTGTCTCATGATCCATATTAGGTAGATCTTTGAAATTTTCACAGAATGTGTATTTCTCTTGCCGCTATGACAACAAATGTCTTTTTTCTCTATCTTAATAATGGCAACAAATACACGCTTGAAATGCTCATAGAGGCTATTTTGCAATATTTTCTGAAAAGAAAACAAACTTATTATTTGTGGTGGGTCCTAAATTCATGTCGTCACATTTCAAAATGTAACAAAAATTCAAAGTATGCAAACGCGATAATTTGAACTGCAGTCGAAAAACTTTTTCAGTCCACAGTCCTCAGTCGGGCCTCAAATTTAAATGGGAAACCCACTGGAAATACCTTTTTTTTTTTAATACCAAATACATGTATATGAAAGAATATACATTACCTATAACAAAAAATGTATGGTTTATGACGGTCTGTCTGTGTGTTTATTCCGGCTCTCTCACCAATTTTAACGTGACTTTCACTAGCATAAAGCTTATGTTCCAAGGCATAACTTAGGCTTATATTTCTTTAAAAAAAAACATGACATTGTGAACAAAATTAATAAAGTCACGGGCACAGCTAGTAAATATTACCGAACTACACAAAACAATAAACAAACTCAAGATAAGACGTATCTATACCAGACAGCGTCCCTTATACTTGTTAACACAACACCCCTTTTACTTGAACAAGGCAATCTATCTCAATTTATCGGATAAATTATGTGTTTCACACTTTATTAGCCTATCTTTAAACACGTCCAGAAAACTGGAACTAAAGTCACTCACATACTATATAACTATTGACCTCGGGGACAAGTATTTTAGGGTTCCTTTCCTTAAAAGGAACAAAGAAACCCTTATAGGATCACTTTGTTGTCCGTCTGTCTGTCTGTCAAGATTTTTTAACTCAAGAACGCATGGAGTTATCAAATTGAAATTATTTAGTAGTGTTATTTGGCTGCGACCTTCTGTATGGTGGAGGGTACAATCCCCAATTTATCGGGCGACTCCAATTTTAATAATATATAAAAAAATATAATGGCAATACCCATCGTAGGACAAAATGGGAGATCCCATTTCGTCCTACCTACTTCCTACCTATCTCTCTTTTAAAGCTCATGGTGTGAATAATGACTGTACTTAAGCTTAGAAAAGGGACCTATCAGATGACAGGCCTATCAACCGCAAGGCTACCACGGCTTATCTATCACAGGTCTCGGTAAAATGGTCATGCCTATACTCAGAGGCATTGTTTCCTATCTGTACATTGATTAAATGTACAACTACGGAGGCAAAAATGAGCACACTGCATCTTGCTCAATATCTTAAGATATAAGATCGAAGGAACCGCGATGGTATATTTTTTTATTCCTTCTTGAAGAACCCCATGCAGAGTACTGCATGGGGTAAAGGAGTACCAAAGGAGTACCTTTGGGAAAACCACGGCGGGGAGTTCATTCCATACGACTGGACGAAGCTCTTTTGGAACCGCGCAGTTCGGGACCATTTTGGTTCTAATGTGTGTGGATGAATTCCCCGCCGGTGGTGAGAGGTGCGATGGTCAAAACAAGACAGAGGAATAAGTAAATGTTAAACCTATTATTAAATTAAATTATTATAATAATCTATTATCTAGGATATGTACGAAGTTTAGTTAGAAGCTTAATCTGTTTTATATTATATAAATAAATGTGTTTCTAAAAATACATAATCATCATCATCTATCTAGGCTCTTGTCGGTGCAGCAATCGCCAAGCCGTTCTATCGCTAGCCATCTCTTTGACCTCTTGGTACGACATAATAATAAACACAAAAAAATTACATAAAAATAAATCCTACAGCTTATTACTTACGTAAAATCATGGTGTTTAATTAGTCAGAGAATATTTGTAGGTAAAAAAATATATTTTCCGTTTCATTTTGAACACAATAACAAGTTGAATGTTAAACATTATAATTCTTGTTAAATTATATAGGTACCTACTCATCTGTTATAACGGATTCGGTGGCACAAAAGATAAGCGTATTCTTGGGCACTGGGTAAACAACGATAGCTTATAACCCTTGCAAATCGGAACAATAAATACATGGAGACTGCCCCAATAAAACGTACGTTAAAAAAGTGTATTCGCTCATTAAGCTCTTTCATTTGTTACCCATGTAATAGGGGTTACTGTGGAAATTATAAAAACTCCATTTTGTGAAGTCGGCCATATTGGATAGAAATTGGCGGTTTTTTAGGTAATCTTGCGTAAACTTGCATTGTCTGCTACTGCCGTGGATTGTCTCCAGAAACTCCAATAAGCATTAGAATGCATGATACTAGGCATTTTAAAGCGGCAAACTCGAGACATTTTGAAACTTGAAAATTCTCTAACAGTCGACACTGGCAAAAAAAGTCCCTGAAGGGATTGATTGCCATACTTAGGAAGAAGAAGATAATACATAGATAAATAAAATAAAAAGAAATATAATAATGACTGCTGATCGTACCAACTTGTTCTCTTGGCAGATAACAGCGGGGAAATCCATATAAAACTTATTAGGTACGTACCGCTTTACAATAATATGCGGTCGCATTATTAACTGAGCAGTTTCATTGTGAGCACGTACTTCACTTGGAGTTATACAAAGAAGATTCTGAAGCAAAAGCTGTAGTACTTTGAGGTATTTATATATATCCTTTACTAGCGACTCAGCTCGGCTTAGCCCATAGTAGAGTACATAGAAATTTTATCCACTCGCCATCATTATTATAAGTCATGTATCTATCTTCTCCCCACTTCTGTAAAGCAC
The DNA here is from genome assembly GCA_951449985.1 of Falcaria lacertinaria. Taxonomy (NCBI): domain Eukaryota; kingdom Metazoa; phylum Arthropoda; class Insecta; order Lepidoptera; family Drepanidae; genus Falcaria; species Falcaria lacertinaria. The sequence goes on along the minus strand of OX602134.1, from coordinate 4,961,562 downwards.
TACCACTTATATCTGCAATCCACAAAGGTTAGCTGGAGGAAAATGCTATTTATTCATTTATATTTATATTTGACGAGACCGCTGGTCTAGTGGTTAGTATACCTGACTGCTACGCTAGGGGTCGCGGGTTCGATTCCCGCCGGGGCAAACATATGACAAATATGTTTGCCTTGCGTCTGGGTGTTTGGTATGTATCATAAGTATGTATTTACAAAAAAAAGTATATAAGTATTCTATCAGCTGCTGGTTCCCATAGTACAAGCTTTGCTTAGTTTGGGGCGAGATGGCGCTGTGTGATAATGTCCAAGCATTTTTATTATTATTATTTATTTATTATTTATTAGAACCTCAACAAGATATACACATATTTTTATGTTATAAATAAGCGATACAGAGTTCCTTATGATTCCTCGATAACAGGAGATCACGGAATGCAATGTAATAATATCATAGTATTATATATTTAGCATTAAGTATTTTTTTCTTTGAAATTATGTAATATATAGTAAAAGTATTAAAATAAACTAAACTAAGAAGAACAAAACTTACCTACACGTAAAATAAATGTCCCGAACCACCGTCACGGGGAAGTGTGCTAAGAAGGCTGGCGGCATTGCCACGCTGAATTGCAATGCTCAGCCTTTGGGCCAAATATTCGCCAGCCCTCTTGTCACAGGCCTCGCATGATTTGTTATTTTATTGTGCAATAAAGAATTTTCTATCTATATATTATTCATTCATCTTCAACAATCATCGTCATATTTCATTCAATTTACATAAATCTTTAATTAATTACTTTAATAAATTAATCCAATACCGGCCTCAGAAAACATTGGTGCTACTTTTGGAGGCCAGTCATCAAGCCATTTTATCCTTGTCTATTTGTTATATCCTTATCTATGTGTTAATGATATTTTTTTTTAATATTCATATTATGTTAGTAATTGAAATGTAAATTGTGTATTTCTTTTGGTTCTAAAAGAGTAATTGCTGAGTTTCTTGCCGGATTCTTCTCAGCAAAAAAAACCTTCCGAATACGGTGGTACGATTCTGACGATTTGAAAGTGCGTGTCTGTTAAGTCTACTCAAATAAAGATCATTTTGAGTTTGAGTTTGAATTCCGTCATAAACCAAAATCAAAAATAATTTATTCAGTTCAGGCCCTAATAAGGCACTTATGAAGATCTAAATTACCACCGGTTCGAAAAATAAAGCCATCTGAGAAGCACCGGCAAGAAAATCAGTGCTCTGTATGTAACAATCAAGATATAACAATTTGTAACAACCAAGTTATTGTTATTTTTCAGCGCACAATGCAGCTCATCATTCTCCTGTCTAGTTTGATCATCGCACAAGCTGCGGTGGTGAGAGATCGATGCGACGGGCTCCGGATCAAAGGAGTGTACTATGATAAAGAGATTCTGGTATCAGACCTAGACCGACCCTTCTTCCTAGACGCAGACCGTAACTCCAACAATCTGTACTTTGGGTACACGGCACCTGGAACAATTTCTGTGCCCGCGAAGATAAATCTTAAAACGAAAGAGTTCACACAAATACTCGGCGTTAAAGACGGGTTCGCTCACGCGATTAACCACGAAGGGAAGGAGATATTCATTGGCGGTGCTGATGGCATTTACAAATATGAGATAAGGAAAAACCAAACCACTTTCTACGGTGCTGGGGACAAGGACATCTGGAAGATGTATTACAGAGACGTCCTTTACTTCACCTCTTATCCTGAACAGAAATTATATGTCTTTAAGGACGGTCGATACAATTTGTTCGATGACTTGAAAGACACGAGAGCTCTCAACTTCATCATCGACGATGACAACATGATGTACTTCAATAATAATTCTGGGCTGTACAGACAGAAGGAAGGAACGGCAGACGCTGTGCTAATAAAAGAATGCTCGCTATTCACTGTACGAGCTCTTGCTATCGACCCCAAAGATCGCGTCTATGCGTGTTTGAATAACGGTGTTTATTTGCTGGACAAAGAAAGATTAGTTCTGGATGAATTGTTCCCAATACGTGATGCTTTCGGACTGACCTTCGATAGACAGGGCAACTTTATATATGCTGACAGTACGAGTATATACAGATTGGTACCAAATTATGATTTGAGTCATTAATTTTTTTATGTTTCAACTAAGAAACCCATGTCTAACATAATTGTATGTACTACTAGCGACTAGCCCCGGCTGCGCACGAGTGGATTATAAATAACATATTTGAATATGCTCTTTATTATATACCGTTTACAAACTCTTTGTATATATAATTAGTACTAATCAAACAAAGGCATTAATCTTGTATAATAAATTAGTATAAAGAAATCCATTTTTAGCAACTTTATGTTATCCTGTCTAGCTTATGATGTTTATTTAGTGTAATAAATTAATAAACTAATGTACGAACATTTCATTTTTAAACTACATATTTATTGGTGACGTCATAAAATAAAGAACGCCTAGGTTAACAATGTCTAATAAATATTTTAAGGCTTTGAAAGTACCCATTTTCTTCCATTTTAAGCATTGTATGGAAATATCAAAATTGATTATTATAATTATTACTTTATTAATTAGTAACAGTTTATCTTTATTCAAAACAGATTAAACTATTTACAAAAAACAGAACTTAACCCTACTTGTTGATAAAAGATCTGGCCCAAACCAGAATCATGCGGGAGCGTGCCAAGAATGCTGGCAGCATTGACACGCTGGATAGCAATGCTGATTCTCTGAGCGAGATATGTTCCACGCTTGTCACGGGACAAAATGATCCTTTCTTTTTATTTTAATGGACAAAACTACAGAGCGAGAACTTTGTATTTGAGGCCATTAAAAGCTACGCCTTAAGGCAATAAGTCATAGCGGACGCCATCATTAAAATATTAAAAAACAATAACAGTTGTATTGTATTCCCCACTATCGGGCTATCACCCACATAGTTCCTTGGACAAGCGGGTGGTAAAGTGAATTTGATTAGATTTTTTTATACCATAAGGTGGCACACAAGCATACAGCCCACTTAATGGTAAGCAGTCACCGCAGCCTATAGCCGCTAGCAATACCGATATCACTAACGAGTTGCCAACCCTGTTGTCGATGAGGATTCACTGTGCTAACAGCATATCTAAGGCACTGGTAATCTTACTTACCGCAGAAAGAAAATACTAGGAGAAGATCCCAAATCGGCCTCTCTTTTAAATGTAATATGAAAGTTGGTTTATATATCAATGCCGTCAAATTTCGCCCGCTAGGTTCTTAATGCCCGCAGCCCGGGCGGTTTTAGTCATGACGTAAAGTGTTACTACATGTCCTTTGTATCTAGTACACACAATCGATGTTTAACAGACTTTTGACCACTAGATGTCGCTGTAATGTAAATAGGCATTATTAGCACGCGCGGTAGAGAGTCTCCGTCGCTGTGCTATATATCTCAGCGACGGTGACTCTTAGCACAAACCGAACACACCGACCAGGAGCAAAAAACCAATAAACTGGACTACATATACTTTTACCATAGTTTTAATTACGACCACGCACAACAAGACCTGCTGCTGACTGCCTCCACTCCCGGGACCCAGTATAGTGTCATAAATCACAATATGAGAGGCACAATAGTATAGCCTTATATTCAAAGCATCAATAAATTATACATATTCCGATTTCCAACGTATTTAACGATCACTTTGAATTCCCATAATCCAAGAGCTTCTGTGCTCAACTGTACTTACACCTCGGTGGTCCTAAAAACCTTCAGTAACGTATAATTTCAAAGGACGTCCTAGATTTGATTTGATTCACACGATTTGATATTAAATATGAGATTTTGGATTATTTGTGACGCTAAGATATCGGTATGGAGCGAAAGTAAGATAATTTTCTCTTTAAAGACAACGCTACATCAAAGTTGTATTATTTGACTGCGGTCTTCTGTAAGGTGGAGGTACAATCCCCTACCGGGCTCCAATTTTAATGGGAAAACACTCGAATTTCCCACGAGGATTCGCTGCGCTAGTAATGCTGCTAGCACAGTGACTCCTCAGCAATAACAGGGTTGGCAACACGTTAGTGATAGCCCTGCTAGAGGCTATAGGGTACTGTGAATGCTTACCATTTGGTGTGCTACCTTAGTGGTATAAAAAAAACATATTTGAGAGGAGACTAGACCAAAATGTGCACCAATGTGGGACTAAGATTCAAGAAAGAGAACTTTTCTCAACTTTACATTAAACCATTTTAACAATGAATCTATTTGTGATTCTCCATAATAAGCGAGGCTATTCAGTAGTACTAGAAGCTATGAAACTTCTCAGAAACGCACAAAGGTGTGAACGTAAACAGTATTTCAAAGGTGGCCAATTGTAGCAAGGGCCTTACAATTGTAGTTTTAAAGCGTAAACTATTCGTGTAGGGTGACAGAGCTATAGTATTCTAAAGGACATTCGTTTAAATAATCTACAAATCGCAGTTGTTTTTAAGAAAAAAATACTTCACGTTTGGCTTGAACCGAATATTTTTAAATCAAATTAAATTTTTACTCTTTCGTCACATACTTTGTTTTGTTTTTTCAAAACTAAAGAAAAAGTACTGTCCTGTTTACTGCAATCATTAATTTATTAAGCTCGTACAATTTAATTAGTCACAAAAAAATACAAAGAAAATTATATGTCATCACGCGCCGAATCTCTTTCGGGGTAGACAGAGAGTATACAGTCTTCAATCTCTTCATATTTGGCCGGTTATCTACCTACTTTTTTAATTTACCTTTGATAAATAAATACTTTATTCAATAACATTAGAAGTTTACATTTTAGGGTTTGGAGCCTCCTTCTTAGCAAGGAATTTCTTTTATAAGGATTAGGAAATACCGCTCTTCGATAAAGCTATTAATTAGAATCATACATTACCTTTATATTTACAAAAAAAATCTTGTAACTATAAAGACTTATCCACAACACTTCAAATCATATGGTCGCAATAGCGCACGCGTATGCCCAAATCTGATTTATGCGTGTTGCACACCCGCCCGAAAGCAGGTGCGCAACGCACGCGCTTACCTTATTGGCTATTGTTCGGTTTTGTACCAAATAGGGCCTTTGGTAAGTGAGGCAGAAAGGTAAATTATTTGCGTTATGAATAAAAATAGTTTGTTCAAGATTTGACCAACATTTGGCTGAGTATTGGCCGAGTTAACAGTTGCATTTGCTAAAGTGTGTATCATAATTATATTGGTACTAGCTTCTGCCTGCGACTATGTCTCAGAGGAATCTAAAATTTTCCCGGGATGATAAGTATCCTATGTGTTAATCCAGATTATAAATTATCTATGTTCCATATTTCATCCAAATCCGTTGAGTAGTTTTTGCGTGAAAGAGTAACAAACATCCATCCATCCATCCATACTCTCAAACTTTCGCATTAATAATATAAGTAGGATAAGGTTGAAAATTAATATGAATGGACAAGTGTACATACAAACTAATGTGGGATCCTATTCGTGCAATCACAATTTTTATGAGCACCTAAATTATGTAATTGTTATTACCTAAAAAACTGAGGAATTCGTAAAAAGCTTACATCCCAAATCCACTAATGCTACTTCAAAGTACCGACTCTACCCTTTTTCAAAAACTCCTAATTTAAAACGGCGCCTAAAGTCAAGTAAATTACATAACTTATACAAAATGTCACTGACAAACTACAGTTTCGGACCAAACTCAACTTTACCGATTCACCAATAAACATCATACCCAAATACAAAGAACGTAATGTTATAAGCGTGCTACCTTTTGGCCAGGTAATCGCGTCTCAAGAATTTGTAACAAAAAAGGAAATACAAAAACGGTGCGGTTTCTTTTGTATTCGAAAAAACGTTAAAGATTACCAAGAATGGGTATTTCACTCTTTGACTCCGATTTTATCTACATTTCGTAAGAACTTAACAAGACACGCGAAATTTGTCGCCCTTTTGTTCCATTTAATGCAACATCCAACCCAATAAGGGGGCAATAAGGTGAGTTTTCGTTGAGCACAGGCAATTTTGTCGCTGATTTTGGCTCTTATCGCAAACAGTTTGCAAATTGCGATTGCTTACTGTCCATAAAAGTTGTGACGACTTTGTTATGTCTTTCTTTTGGTTAAATGACTTCAACAGACAAGTAAAGCAAATCTTATGTTTTAAGGTTCCGTAGTAAAAGTAGGCGGAGCCCTTGGAAAAGCATCATATGTGTCTGTATAAACGTCTGTACGTCACAGTATTATTCGAGCAGACATTTAGTGTTAAGTAAGAAACTGTAATATTGTTAAAAAGTTTTTTCAGTATCATTATTGTAAATATGCCCAAATAGTTACATAACTATTTAAAACAAGTCTTCTACATGCCAATATGGACTAATAAACTAATGAAATAATTTCTATAGAGAAGAAGTGCCACGATGGCAGTGTGGTATGAAGCGTTGCCTGCTATTCTAGAGATGCAAGTAAGAATCCCACCGGTCTGTACCAATGAGATTTTCTAACCTAAGTGATTAGACACACCGCGAGCTTTACGGTGAAGGAAAACATCGTGAAGAAACCTGCAGCTTGTGGGAAAGCGTGAAGATAAATAATTTCCATATGAAGTGTCTATGATTCATACATTTAATCACGCTAAGTCCCTATCACTATCAGGGTAGGCAGAAAAATAATAAAATGTATTTTTTTAATTTAACATACTTAAAATAGTTTATCATAGTTCAAAAAAGATAAAGTATTTCAACTTTTACAACCAAGTTTCTCAAATTTATCAGGCGACAGGGCCGACATAACATCACAATGCTACAACACCGAAACAAAAGAATTTTAATGTAGAATAACAAAAACGTCTGGAATTTTACAATACCCCAAAATGATCCTCGGTAGGTGGTGTTATAAAAACACGTAATCTTATTTTATTCCATCGTAAAACAATACGTGTTATGATAAAAGTTTTATTATCCCCAGAGTTGTGGATAAGATGGATATTTTTAATAGACATGAAAAAAGATGACATGTTTTATGACGGTGTGTGAAATCATAATGTAATCATTTATACGCATGACAATAGAAGTCGGAATGTGAACATTTCTCCAAACTTTAATTACGATTAAAAACAAATCATTAAACAAAAGTATATAAGTATCGTATCGGCTGCAGGTTCCCATAGTACAAGCTTTGCTTTAGTTTGGGGCCAGATGGCGCTGTGTGATAATGTCCAAGCATTATTATTATTATTTCTAAGGAGATTAAATACTAAAATATTCTGTTATGTATTATAAAAAAATGCTATATATCTGTCAATTAATAAAATGCAACAACACTTTTTTTGAGTAGTTATATCCACGTGACAAACCCACGAAAAATTCTCAAAAAATTCTAGACATATCTCCAAGGCTAGTAATCGATACTTTGCACGCAACATGATCGCATACCGTTAGACACAAATGGACAGCTGTCGGAATTGTATACCTATTGATCTTATTCATTGCTATCAGGTTACTAACTATCTATGTGCAGTGATCGAAAAAAAAACGCCAAAGCAGATGTGGAGCAGAGGCCAGCGTACCTGCACTTAATTTCAGGCTAGTTAGATTGGGAAATTAATGAGGTTTACGTTTATTTATTATTTAGTTCATCGACATCAGTTCCATCATGATAAATAAAAAATCTAAATTGAAAATAATTTATTCAGTTTCGGCCCGAAATATTAGGCACTAAGGAAGGTCTAAATTACACTCGTTCGGAAAAAACCACCTGACTGAATTCGTCTGTTTTTTGACACGAGATGGATTTTGGTGATGTTTTTTTTGTCATTTGCACGTAAAAATTTAGTAAAGATCATTGACGGTATGGCGGAAGCCGCAGCGGCTTTTCACTGCAGTTTTTTAAAGTCTATAAACCCATTCGGTTTTTGGTATCAAGTGGGAATAAATATATTCAACCCTATTTGGGGTAAAATGCACATTAAAAATACTCTAATTAAAAGCGAACTCACATTATTGTCCTTATTAAAATGTTGTACAAACGATTCAACGCAATGATATTACGAGTAAGCCCTATTAAACCAATTATGAATGTCCCTGGGGTTCCCTTGATGAAGACATGGCTTAATAGCGATGCGATCATAATCGGGCTTGCGCAGATGTCCACCATATTGTTGGATGACGTCAGAATTGTAATTGTGAGCTATTTTCACAGTCAATGGCAGTGTACTTAAGAGATAGATCGATTTAGGTTACTAGACGATAAGTTAGATTAGTGCTCATTATTTTCATCTACAAATGTTTAATGGATACACAGAAATTATCATGTAATATTAATATATCTTCACGCCTTCCCAAAAGGGTCCTCAACGAGGTAGGCAGTGGTGTTACAACACCCACAGAAGAAAATTTTGGTGCCAACGTGACAGATGGTGAGTCTGTCGCCGTCTCTTAGGCACTACATACGTCCTTGAATTTCTTCTCAGACGTATGCAGATATTTTCCTTCACCGTAAAGCTCGTGGTGTGACTAATCACTGCCCTTGAATTAGAAAACTACATTGGTACAGATCGATGGGATTCGAATTTGCATTGCTAGAATAGTAGGCAACGCTTCATATCACACAGCGACCATGACATTGTATTTTGTCAATATCAAGTTGGCTAGCCTAAAAGCCTAGCTATGTAATACACCAAAACGCCAGTTTAATCTGATGCCACACTCATTTTGTGTGGCCTTCGATTTCACATGCAAAATTCTATTTTAACGATGTATCAAACAGTTACATTGTTTGTCTTCGGTCGTAAAAAATCATTTATGACTTTCTGAATTTGACAGCTGTCACAAATGACACAACATTCTTCCCGTTACGTCATATTTCGTGAAAACGCATTTGATGCGTTTGGAATGCATTTACGATTTCATTGTTAAGGCTATAAGGCTGCAGTCGTAAACCTAAATACTGAACAATGTAGACAATCAAACAATCAAACCGGCGAATATTTGGGACCGGATATAGCGGGATTATAATAATTGACATACGGTGCCAAATAAAATGAAGGATTATTCGTTACAACAGTGATACCAACTTTCCAAGGTGTATTCCTACTATCCTGATTTATCTTAAAAAGAAAATGGAAATTAATATAATTTATTCGGTTTAGACAGGTTTGAGAAAAAACATTAAACTCAGTGCTATGTTTTTCATATTATAATTGATAACACAAACATGTTACTAAATATAAGGTAAGAAGAACCAGGAAGAATATACTAACTTGTCTTGCATATTACAATTGAAAACACAAATAGAAATTTTAATTCATGTAAACATTTTTATAGCGATAAAAATCAGTGGATTTTAGAAGAAAATCCATAGAATCTACTATGCAAGCCCATAAAATATGGTTGCTAGACTGACAGTGGAGATGTCAAAGGCCGCTTGCAAGAAACACATTAGCTATTTCTCAACACAGACTATAGACATTTCCTAGGCGTAGAGACGAGTCATAAGCTATTATTACGGCTTATGGCCTCATAAACCATGGAACCTACTCTGAAAATCCACTAGACGTTTTGTGTTTCAATTAAAGCTATTTTATAGCAACCACTAACAATCCCTTTTCAAATTTGCTCCTTGTATGTTTACGATTTTGTTTTTGCAATAAACAATTGCCTACATACTCGTATATTGTAAGCTTGGTACCATTGGCAACTTATTCGGTTGGTATGGCACTACGGCAGTATCATTCGGCAGTCATAAGAATTAAAATTAAACGGTTTAATCGCCAATAGGGGCAGCCAAAGATCAACATAGATTTTTTTGACATTTCGAATAAAAAATTGCGAATTAGCAATCAGTTTTTTTTTATCGCATTATCACATAGCAATTACTGAATTTATTAGGCATTAGCTACTTCAAAATAGGCGGACTACTTTCATTAGACTTGTAACGTGTGAAAAATAAAAAGAAATTTTAACCTAACTTTTATTAGTACCCTTCAGTACTATACATAAATTAACTGACCTAAAAACTCTATCATAACATGAAATATTGTAATAAAAACCTCTGGCAGCCCTCCACAATACTATTTGCCAAATGTAATGTGGTTTTTAGGGCAGTAGGGAGCAAGGCGCCTAACAGACGCCGTCGGTTACCATGACAACCCCGCCATGTTGGACTTCGGAAAGTAAATATGAACTCAGCATTTGTATTGTATCGAATGATAGATTGATTTGCTTATATTTTGGAATTAATAATAATAATAATGCTTGGACATTATCACACAGCGCCATCTGTCCTCAAACTAAGCAAAGCTTGTATTATGGGAACCAGTAGCTGATATAATACTTATATACTTTTTTTTGTAAGTACATACTTATAATACATACCAAACACTTACCATCAAGTAGGCTAGTAGCTTGTGTGACACTTTAGTGGTATAAAAAAATAAAATAAAAAAGGCTTGAATGTAGACGTTCATACTACACGTCCGGAAATTTTATTTTCTTCCGTGAACACAGCTAAAACTATATTTTACCTTCTCAACTGCACATGACATCATAAGCTCGAGGGAAATATTCACAAATGAACAATCAACATTGCACATCCTACTGATTGTATGCCCACTTTCACTGAAGGCCAAATTTAACGTGATTAGTGTAGGAGTTTTAGCCACTTCACTAAAATTAGGTTTGCAATTTCACTGTTTATTTTTGATGTGAGCAAACATCGTTAGTTAGGCAAGCGTAGGACGCCCTCCTGATAGATGGAGCGACGATCTGCGCACTATAGCTGGCAGAAAGATGAGGAGAGCTGAGGATCGAGCTCAGTGGCGCGCCATGGGAGAGACCTACGTCCAGCAGTGGACTGCGACAGGTTTATGATGATGTAAGCAAATAAATCCTATGAGGCTGGTTTCCCCACAACAATAAAGTACACGAATAAAAGTGTATAGCGTGTATTGAAATGAAATATATAAAAGAAACAATTACAGTGATAGAAATAAAACATAAGAGCAACAAGGAGATTAACGTGTAACAACAAAACTATAAATTTAAAAGGAGACAAGTTATAACGTGCCTTGCGCGTTCGTTGGTCGGCCGGTAAGAGAGAGTTACAATGTTACCACCGATAATATTATGCCTAACTAGTGTAGGAAGCGCGCGGGTCTACAGCCGCGCGAGGCTCTGTATGGCAACACTGATCGGTGTACTATATATCCAGATCTTGGCACGCTCCCGCATGATTACGGTTTAACGAATCTTTTATCTATTGGCCTACCTAAGGTTAAGTTACGTTTTTGTAAATAGTTCAATCTGTTTTGTATTAACAAATCAAGCACAAGTAATACATTGATTGTTTGTTGGTTTTTTAAGCGGTAAAATCTGAAACTAGAGCACACATTTAAATATTCATTCACAAATGAAAAGTTATGTATCGGATTTTAATAAAAAAATATAAACACACTTTTAATAAAACAGTTTCAAATTTGAAACTGGCCGGCTAAATTATTTTTTTTGGATTACAAAAATTCTTATTGACACAAAACAGATTAAACTATTTAAAAAAACATATCTTAACCTACTTACTTATAGATAAAAGATCTGACCCAAACCAGAATCATGCGGGAGCGTGCCAAGAATGCTGGCAGCATTGCCACGCTGGATAGCAATGCTGACTCTCTGAGCGAGATATGTTCCAGCACGCCTGTCACGGGAGGCCGTTTCAATTAAGTCGAACCAATTATAAAATTGGTACTAATATGGCGCGAATTGGTAGCCAGCAGTCGTAATAGAATATTCGATACGAGTGCGAGATGTCAAACCAAAACTGACAAGCGGCGCGACACTAATCAAACCATCTCTTCCTTATTCAAAAATCCATTTATTCAGCTTAGGCCCTAAGGCACTTATGAAAGAGTAAATTACCACCGTGTCAGAAAAAAAAACTCCTGAGAAGAACCGGCAAGAAACTCAGTGCTCTGTTTTTTTTTTCATGTAACTTGCTTTTGCTTAATTGTGCACAACATAGTGGGGCATTTAAGGCAATATAAATTGAATCTAAAGACATCCACAATAAGGCACCCTTTCAAAAATACCAAAGCAATGTGATTAATATTTTTGGGACATGTTCAAAACTACTTAATAGACAAAAGGTACATTTGTAACGGCTAAATAGCATCACGTAGCTACATACAAGCGTACATTGAGGGTTCGGACATGTCGACAACAGACTATGGTTCGTAGAGGCGTATTCACATAGGACATGTAAGCTAGCGATTAAAAAAGCTCTTCTTCTTCTATTTAAGAGTTTTACTCTTAGCGGTACTCAGCCGATGAATTTCCCTCCACTTCTGCCTGTCCAGTGCTACTTCTTTGACCTCAAAAAAAAAGCTATTAAACATTTAAAAATATAGAAGCTTTTTAAAAATAAAATTACTTTATTATAATGAATGCTCTTATATTAAGATAAATGATATGTTATTTTCTTATACTATCAAGGTAGAAAACAAAAGGTGGGAGTCGAGCTTATGGCTGGTTTCAGCTAATGCTTAAAACTTTAGTTCAAAAAATGTAACTGTGTGGAGCTTTTATGTTATATACAAAAGCATATGTGTAAAGAATACTAATCATAAATATATATACAATTAAATTACTATTTACTACTACTACTACTCTGGGTCCCTGGGGCCCGGATGCTCTTCAGCTTTTCAAGGAGGTCTCACGTCGGCTGGTTGAGGCCTCCCGTGACAGGCGTGCTGGAACATATCTCGCTCAGAGAATCAGCATTGCTATCCAGCGTGGCAATGCTGCCAGCATTCTTGGCACGCTACCGCATGATTCCGGTTTGGGTCAGATCTTTTATCTATAAGTAGGTAGGTTAAGATATGTTTTTGTAAATAGTTTAATCTGTTTTGTGTCAATAAAGTTAAGACTAATTACTATTTTTAAAAGTATTGCCAATATTTCCTCCTTTAACTCCGCATATGAGAAAGGGATAGCAAGACTTGTAGTTCTGTCAAATTAGTTTAGTTTAGTTATTTTGTACAACAGAATTGACAAAAAATTGATGGCAAGTTAAACATAAAAAACTATAGCATTGTCATCGCAACGCGTTTGATACACCACGAACTTAAATTGATTTTTTAAACACCCAAGTTTCCCGGTAATGTCTACATTTGCCTAAAGTTTGCGTGATCTTTTTTTAAATTTTAGATTATCGGAAAAGATAGCGTTATTAGCACGTGCTTTGAATTTATAGCACGCTATTTTGACTGCTTAGTTTTATGATTCTAATGTTGTTTGGTGAGAATGTATGTGTCATAATATTAATGAAATGCTTTATTATAACCAGTTTTTTTAACGCGGTTTCGCCCGCGTTTCGATAGAAAATACAGACTATGTTACTCAGAGACAGTGTGGCTTTTCTTTGTGATATTTTGTTTTAATTCAATTAAAAGTTTCAGATGTTACCCCACACAAACAATCAACCAAAATTTAAAATATTACTATAGAAAATGTATAAGTATAAGTATAGTATGCTCGGCAGGAGTGCCTCAAGCGCCGTAAATATTTATCTCTGAAGGACGGGTACATATTTATGGCGTTTGGGGTCGAAACTCTTGGGCCGTGGGGGCCAGAGGCTCATACCCTTTTTAAGGAGACCTCAAACAAATTACGCGAGGCCTCCTGTGACAAGAGGGCTGGCGAATATTTGGCCCAAAGGATAAGCATTGTAATTCAGCGTGGCAATGCCGCCAGCCTTCTTGGCACACTTCCCCGTGACAGTGGTTCGGGACATTTATTTTACGTTTAGGTTAGTTTTGTACTTCTTAGTTTAGTTTATTTTAAGTTTTTAATTTAATTTTATGTAGAGTTGAAAATCAATAAAGAATGATAAGTATATATATATATATGTATATCTATATATATTGTATTTAGATCGCAAACTAAAAAAATATCACTTTTATCGCATATATAACATGGAGCCGTGGTGACCTTGTGGTATGAAGCGTTGCCTGCTATTCTAGCGACGCAAGTTCCAATCCCACCGGTCTGTACAATTAGTCACACCACGAGCTTTACGGTGAAGGAAAACATCGCGAGGAAACCTGCATACGTCCGAGAAGAAATGCAAGGACGTATGTAGTGCCTAAGAGACGGCGACGGACTCACCATCTGTCATGTTGTCACCAAATCATCTTCGATAGAAATTGAGTGTTTGTAACACCTCTGCCTACACTTGTGAGAAGGCGTGAAGATATATTATGGCCAAACTGATCGTAAGCGGCAACGTATCCTATAGATCCTTCCAGTACCAGAAATATCACTTGCTCATTGCCACAATAAGTAATTTTAATTTGTAGCATGACTCGATTCCACGCTTAATGTGTTCGTTATTAAGCATTTTTCTCCATTCAAAATAACTGAATCGTGATGATAGGGAGGTAAATTACTCCAAAATATAATAGTATTTAGCATATAAATCAATAATCGGGTCTCGGCTCAACAGAGGGCATCGGTCAATGAATTGTGGGTATAATCGATTCATCTCATATCGATTGTAAAGGCCGATTACGTTTATAAAATATCAACATCGATTATTTATTATGTTATCATGAATCATTGATTCTTGCTTTAGAATTTTATAAAATACTATTTGGTAGGTAAACAAATAAAAAATATTGATATATGTAGTTAAATCAATCGATTAGATTTTCAAATTTGTCGATGATTCCTGAAGATGTCGCAAAAAATTATGACGCGCGGATAAAGCACACACAAACGTTTAGTTTTAAATGTACAGTCGAACTGGGCAGTTATAACTGACGCCCCTAGTGTCTACACACGTTCAGTTTAGAACTGAACAGTTGTCAGTTTTGCCTAAAGTGTGGAGCATGCTTAAAACTAATTCACAAATGTAGGCAATGCGCTGTGCATATGCGCTACCCGTGCAAACCCTGTGCGGGAAGCTAGTGAATTATAAATAATACGCTCCTTAGTTACGCTACTTATGCATAATAAATAAATTTTATGGCCATTGCACTACGAAAACAAATTACAACAAAATATGTACCATACAAACATCATAAATTAAGGCTTGAAAGAGGTGTTGTGTTATCGTAGCTTAGTGCTACCATAAAAAATAAAAAATTCATATCATATCGAAAAGTTATATAATTAAAATAAACAGTGTGTAACGGAACATCGGAAGTGAGTCATAAAACTTTTGACGTTTAAGCGCGCGTTTTTAAAACAGAATGAATGATGAAATTAATTTGAATGAATGAGCGTTTTGTTTTGTTGATTCTATGTATTATATTGATGTAATTAAAATTATATTACGACGAGACCGCTGGTCTAGTGGTTAGTATACCTGACTGCTACGCTAGAGGTCGCGGGTTCGATTCCCGCCGGGGCAAACATTTATGTCACAAATATGTTTGCCTTGCGTCTGGGTGTTTGGTTTGTATTTACAAAAAAAAAAAAAGGGGGACTTCAGATCCATGCGGGCAACGCCGCGAGTAACACCTAGTATTATATATAGGATGAACAAAATTATAAATGATAAGCATAATATACTAGAACCCTTACATTGTAACTTTGTCAACAAAACTTAGCATTTAGTTGACACAGCGCCGCCAGCTGAAAAATACATTTTCATAAATGCGAAAATGTCTCCAATGGAAATATTAGTTTTTAGTTGTTTTATTATTAGATACTATTTAATTTAAATAAATTAAAAAAAAAGTGTTTATGTTTTATGAAATAATAATATTACAATAAAATATGAGGCGCCTTTTATTTTCTCATAGTGGGCGATGTAAAGTAGAGTGTATCACTCGGGCGCAAAATTATTTTTGGCTCGGGCGACGTACTTTGAATCCCTCGCTACGTTCAGGATTCAATAAAGCGCCCTCGCCGTAAAAATACTATTTTGCTCCCTTATGATACAATCTACTATTAATTATTATTGCGCACTGTGACCGCGACATGCATTCTGTGGAGCAAATGAAGCTCAATGAAGCTTATTGAACGCGCTTCCGCGTTCTTGGTACTACTCGGTCATTTGCAAACAATCGTGTATATAAACACACGTATTACAAGCTATTATATACTAGTATGACTACAGGCTAGTCGCGACTTTAGCGGAGTCCAGACTTATTTCGAGTCGCTTTTTTTTTATTTCTGAAAAACCGTCGGCCTTTTGAGGTTCAAACGTGGTTTATATTTAATTTATTTATAGGACTACCAACGTAAAATACAGCAATTTCAATAAAATTATACAAGTAATTTGAAGAAAGGTTACTGTTTTTACAATTATAGGTAATCACAGCTTGCTTTGTGGATACATTTTAAAGATATAAAAGACACAAATTAAATTAAATTGGAGAATATAATTTCTATCAAAATATTTCAACACCGTGCAGTGCTGTCTTTACCAAAGGCCTAGGGCCCCCAACCCCACGGGGGCCCCAGAATGCTCAAAAACGCAAACTTTTTTCCGTCAACTTTTCTAAATTGAAATATCAAACTCAGCAGGGCGTCCGCGACCATCAAAGTTTTTTTTTACTTTCCAAAGGCGCCCCAAATATCCTAATACATAGTTTCTTGATATTGTGGTAAAAAGTGCACGCTTTCGTAATAATAAGTGAGATGGTTTGGGCATTTTGTAACGATATTTGCACGCATTTTATAAATTTGTTGGCAAAAAATTACAAAAAACTTACCTGCATCTCTATAACCAGTATTAGCAATTTTGTTACAAGGTCCTCAAACCATGTCAAGTATTATTGCGAATATCAATAAACTATTAGCAAACATACCTAATCATCTTTACCCGTATAGTGTCAATAAAATATACATTTTATTAACTTGTGCCAAAATCGTGATAACTCAATAAGCATCTGCCCAATTTCACACGCGTTAGCAATTATGATAAATAATGCGATGAAATATTCGTAAATTGCTTTTAAATTGGAGACAGACAGACGGCTAGGAATATTCAATGTAATTTTCTCATATAGAATGGAACAATATTCTTCTGGTTGATACCGTGGTTTCATTTGGTTCCTGCAACCTAGAAGACCATTTCGTTTGTTACCCCCAAACAGGACCTAAGAATCAATCTTCTGACGCTACGGTGTTATAAGTATCTCAAAAAATTGTCTTGTAATAAGCAATAATCAATATTAATTGGCTGATATACTTTTCAAGATAGGTTTTTTATACCACTAAAGTGGCAAACAAGCATACGGCCTACCTGATGGTAAGCGGTCCGTAGCCTATGAACGCTTGCAACACCAGGGGTATCACTCGCGCGCCGCCGACCCTGCGGAATTCTCCTCACACTCTAAAGATCCTCATGCTGTACTCCTTACCGCCACGTTACCTGATACTACAATTGCTAAGTAACGTTGTCACCAAATAAAAGGTTTACCTGAAACAAACAAAACATAAATTAATATTGCTATTTTCAATCTTAATCCTAGACCCCTTTGAAAAACACGTATAAAGCTGTATTCTCTGTAGTAAAAAAAAACATGTGATATAATTTTATAAATGTACTATGTATAAAATTTGGCACACGTTTATAACCTGGATTAACACAGAATACATTTATCCCGGGAAACTGTTAGGTTCCTCTGGGATTCTTAGATCAAAGCGGACGAAGTCGCGGGCAGAAGCTAGTGTTGAATATTTATGCCCATAGGATATTAGATCGCCCATTTTAATTTACCGAGCCCTGCGAATATCGACGCCGGCGCAGCACAAATTTATTAAATAATGTAGTTTTAGTAAACATCTCACAGCCAATGAACTTGTACCCTTGCATGGTACAGTAACCTCTCACTAAACTGATGCGCTTGCGCAACGAGTAGGCGCAGGAGACTTGCAACATTCTACCTACGGTTTTATAGTGGGTTGCGATAGATTTCGTAGAAACCAGACGGCTAGGAAATCCTAAAAAAGTCGGCCAAGTGCGAGTTGGTCTCGCGCTAAGAGGGTACTAAAAGACAAACTACGTTAAATGACAAACTTAAATTTGCCGTTGGATCCCTAGACACGGCTATTGCACCAACAGCAAGCTATAAGTTTGTAATTTTAATTTCTCTTTTTTAGCGAATTCTTTAGAGAGTATTTATTTTATTTTATTAAACTGTCTACCAACATAGAGTACACCAAATAAAATTTATGGATAAACATTTTCAGCTTTTAACATGCCTTAGTGTCACTACAATTATAGGGAGTCAACATGCATAAACAGAGCAATTTATATAAACAAAAAAAGAAAAATCCACAGTAATTAAAACGTTAAGCAAAAAAAAGAAAATAATGGATACGATCTATATCTATACTAATATTATAAAGAGGAAAGATTTGTATTCTTGTATTTTTGTGGGTTTGTATTGAATAGGCTCCGAAACTACTGGACCGATTTCAAAAATTCTTTCACCGTTAGAAAGCTAAATTATCATTGAGTAACATAGGCTATATATTAAACTAGCTGCCCGCCCCGGCTTCGCACGGGTAGACACAATATTTGATAAATGTTTACCCGTACGAAGCCGGGGCAGGCCGCTATGATATATATTTTTTTTAAAAGTAGCATAGAATTTGCAGAATTTGGGTCATAAAGATTGCCAAAGATGTCCTAGTAGCAACGAGTCCCCAATAGCTGAGTTAACCCCTATTTTTAGAAGCCATTTGCATTGCTTAACTTAAATAAATTGCTAGTACGTGGGGTGCGGGCTACAGAAATGGGTATTGCTACAACTTTATTAGGCACTGGGGTCGTATTGAAAGAATTGTGGGAAATTTTGGATGGATTTCTTATACATATTGATTTCAATTTAGATATATGATTGCCGTAGTGGAATTATCATGGTAACCGGTCACCTTAGCCTGGACGCCTGCAACACCAGGGGTAGAACTCGCGCGTTGCCGACCCTAAAAATGAGATGTTTCAACAAATGTGCAGCGTGACGATTCTCGATCGAATCCACATCGAAAGGATTCGTAGAATAACTGGTGTGAAAGAGGCTGTTATTATAAAAATTTCAACTGTCTGCCAATGACGGATCATGAGCTACAGCCCGCTGACAGACAGACGGACGGACGGACAGCGAAGTCTTAGTAATAGCGTCCCGTCGATTACCCTTCGGGGACGGAACCCTAAAAATGATTTATATGAAGTTAGAATGGTGAATTTTTAGAGGTTGAGCGATTTGGGTTTTTCCATTTAAATTGGAGCCGCCCGACTGGGTACTGTACCTCCACCTTACAGGAGACCGCAGTAAAATAACACTACTTGATGTAGTGTTGTGTTTCTGCGGTAAGTAAGGTTGCCAGTGCTCTACGAGGATAAGCTGGGCTAGTAGTAATGTTGCTAGCACAGTGAGTCCTCATCATCCACATGGTTGGCAACCCGTTAGTGATACCCCTAGTATTGTAACCGGCTATAGGCTACGCTTATTGCTTACCATAAGGTTGCCCGTATGCTTGTGGTTTAAAAAATAATAATTGAAAATAGAAATAATGTTATTTCTAGCTGTCCATCTGTTCAACCATTACCCAAACATGAGTACACTCCTTCAACGTCGACTCATGAATATTTTGTCCGTATTTAACATAATTCCAACACATGTTAACTAAAGTTGTGTTTAAGTTACAAATAAGAGGCACCGGACCGTTATAGCGGTAGTTGAAGGGCCAAGGTTAACGCTGCATATGCTACTCAACTTTGGAATTCTGTGTTACATAACTTAGTTCTGCTTTGTTATTCGCTCCTGACTTGAAACAGTCACACTGAGACAAGGCGACTAAGAGGGTTGAAGGGCCCGAGGGCAGCCAGAGTGGGGGCTCTGACTGCCCCTTCAAGCAGGCCCGGGTCTAGTGGCAGCACGACGTGGCAAGTGCTGTCAAGAGCACGCGAGGGTTCCAGGGGCGGCGACATGGCTGCCCCCGGGACGTGCTCAGGCAAAGTGCAGGAGGGCACCGGAGCGTTCCACTGGAGATTCCGGAGCCCTCCTACATGCACGGAGGATGGCCACCGGGGGGTTTTAGTGAGTAAAAATCTCACATTCCCCGTCTGCTACCTTAAGCAGGTTTTGTACCTTTTGAAGGCTTCCCCCTCGACAACAAACAAAGGCACGCTTAGACCGAAGTGACGCACTAGATTTTTTGGCAACGAGTGTGTCCGCTTGACACACTAGGCCACGGTAACCGTTTACTATCAGGCGGGCCGTATGCTTGTTTCCAACTTAGTGGTATCAAAACCGGGTCGTTTTATATCAGTTCATCTTTTATTATGTGTTGTTATAGCGGCAACAGAAATATACATTCTGTGGACATTTCAACGGTATACGGATATATTACGGATCATGAGGTACAGCCCGCTGACGGACGGCCGGCCGAACGGAGAGGGCAGTCTTAGTAAAGCTAAAAACATAATTAATAACAAAGCTAAAAAAACATAATTACGAGAGACAAGACAGACTTGACTTTAATCATATTGAAATTCAAATTCAAATTCAAAAAGATCTTTATTGGACTAGACTTTACAGGCAAGCACTTTCAAATCGTCAGAATCTACCACCGGATTCGGAAGATCGGTTGTGCTGATAAGAATCCGGCAAGAAACTCAGCAATTACTCTTTTAAAAACCAAAAGAATTACATAAAGTTTACATTTCAAATACCAACTTAACATGAATTCCTATTTATCAAAAAAATCAACTAAATACACACAATAAAATAACATGTAAGAGACTCATAAATAACTTTTCTCAGTTATATATTGACAACGCACTTGCATTTAAATCTAAACTCTTAACGTTAAGTGTACTTGAATTTACGAGACTTTCATCGTTAATTGACGTCTGAAGTCGATCATGGTTTACCAATTAAAAAGAAAGCTGCTAACAACATTAATTGCAAGCCCAATCTAACGTGCCATTGAGCGAACTACCAATCGAATTTTGTAAAAGTTGTTACATCAAATTCATCGTTATTCAATTTAGGCCCTAATAAGTAACTTATGAAGGTCTACCTTCCCACCGGTTTGGGAAAGTCGTCACGTAAGGTGTAAAAAGAATTGCCGGTACGTGAATTGTAAATGGCCACCTATTTTCGCACTTTTGCATATAATTTAGTTCGTCGTCCGCTTTACGGGCCAGTAAGGGACTCAATATTTTCGTAATACCTCTCTTAATAAATAAATAAAAAAAACACTTTTTCTTTCTGTTTTTCTTGTCCATTCTTTTCAGTCAAATTTTACTTTGCCCGTTAACCTAAATACCTTATCAGAAAACAAATAAAAAATGGTTTCGTTTTCAATTTTGATAATCAAGATAACTATCGCACTTCCATTAATGTGCAATTGAATTGCATTTATTTCCCCGTCTGTCAGAATGACAGGCTGTCTGACATGACAACTGCATTACCTAACCCCTGTCAAAATAAGCGGGGGTGGTGGATTAATTGGTATATTTTGTTCGACGGGTGTATCGATCGTGTCGAGGCATTTTGTTAAGCTGTTTCTTGTTCGGATTAGATAAACGTTTGCTGAAAAAGCAATAAGTATTCTAAGAAATAAAATGCTTGTACGTTTTAATACGATACTTTTGTTCATTTATTTCTCATATGTAGGTACATACCTACATATGAGAAATAATACAGATTATGCATACATTTCGATTACACTTCTATACGAAGTACTCGCGTTTTTAAATATATGTTAAAATTTATTAATGTCTTGGGAGGTATTTTTTTTAAAGAATAATTATTGTTTAATTTCGGAATAATAATGCCTAAATTAGTGACTTCCAAAGCAATAGAAACGAGGTTATGAAAATAATACTATAATATATTTTTTTTAATTCATACTAATTTATTATTTAATTATTAATTATAAAGTATATGTATAGTCATACATAATAAAATATATTTTTAGCTTTTTGGCATTAAAAGTCGTGCTTTTTTTATCACTACAGTCGGAATCACGTGACTCGAAAGCTCTGTCTGAGAGCCCTATCATGACCAATTGATGACTTACACATGGCAGCCCCGAAAATATACCAAATTACTAATAACCCGCATGATCCAATGATAAAAACGAGTTGACGCTAAATTAGTACGAATGACCTGTCACCCGTCCCTCTCTTTCTTTACTTATCGGACAAGGATAGCGCTCGTGGGAAAGAATTTGTAACTAGCAATATTTATTACGCGGCTCTGTTTATGTTATTGTGAACACGGCTTTAGGGATCCGTGTGCTGAAAAAAAGTTAACTAAATTCTTCATAATTATATATTACATAATTAAAAAAAAATATTGTTGCCAACGTGACAGATGGTGAGTCCGTCGCCGTCTCATAGGCACTACATACGTCTTTGAATTACTTCTCAGACGTATGCAGGTTTCCTCACGATGTTTTCCTTCACCGTAAAGCTCGTGTTGTGACTAATCACTGCACTTAAGTTAGAAAAACTTATTGGTACAGACCGGTGGGATTCGAACTTGCGTCGCTAGAATAGCAGGCAACGCTTCATATCACAAGGCCACCAATGCTCTCGTTAAAAGGTTATAGGATAATGTGTGAAATTAAAATACAGAATCATGTTTCTATCTACCAAATCGAGCTATCCACACCACTGTCTCCCTGCGCGTACTTTTAAATGTCTGCGCTTATCATCTACTTAACACCGGATACGAACAAATTAACTTAGGTAACATTAAGTTGCACAATTAACTGAATATATAAACAAGATATTTGGAAATGAAAAAATCTATAAAAGTATACATTAGTAAGGTATAAATTATGGCAGATGTTTAGTCAATAGCCGTCTGTCCGCCTGTCTGTCAGCGGACTTTATCTCATGGTCCGTAATTGGTAGTCAGTTGATATTTCCACAGAATGTGTATTTTTGTTGCCGCTATAACAACTAATAATAAATTAAAAATTAAAGGGGGCTTCCCTACTAGAATCGTGTATTTTTGGTATCTTGAAAAGCTCATAGAGATTGTATAACATTTTCTTTAAAAGAACGAATTTACTATAACCCTTATTATTTGAGGTTGGTGCAATAGCCGTGCCTAGGGATCGGACGGCAAAGTTAAGTTTGTCATTTAAATTTAACCTAGTTTTTCCTTTAGTACGGAATCCTCGGTGTGGGGATCAAACTCGCACTTGGCCAATTTGTTTTTATCTATCAAGTTATGTCGCTTAGCAATAATAAAATTTAAACTACAGTTTAAATATTATTATTTATTAGCAATATTATTAGCAATAATAAAATTTAAACTACAGTTTAAATTTTATTATTGCATTGATTCAGGTTTTACTTTGCGGAAATTCATATTTATAGAATACAAAATATATTATAATTTGCTTTGTCCGCTTAATGAGTGTGATACGGTCGAACGGCCTGCGCCCAGGTGAGCTCAGCCGTGGTTTCTTCCGACACGTGTTTCAGGACTTCCACGTCCCATCATCAGGGTGCCGCCGCGTTGGTCGAGCAGCGTGATGTCACATCGAGGTCTGGATGCTGGAGCAGCGCCGCAGCACGATGGTCGGACGCTGGAGCAGCGTCACAGGATGCTGGACCAGCGTCGCAGGATGCTGGAGCAGCGTCACAGGATGCTGGAGCAGCGTCACAGCATGATGGTGGCGTGAGACGCCACGACAGCACGTAGACCCTTCTGTAACTAACTAACTGTTGACTCATTTCTCAGCTTTAGTTACAGAAGGGTCTACGTGCTGTCGTGGCGTCTCACGCCACCATCATGCTGTGACGCTGCTCCAGCATCCTGTGACGCTGCTCCAGCATCCTGCGACGCTGGTCCAGCATCCTGTGACGCTGCTCCAGCGTCCGACCATCGTGCTGCGGCGCTGCTCCAGCATCCAGACCTCGATGTGACATCACGCTGCTCGACCAACGCGGCGGCACCCTGATGATGGGACGTGGAAGTCCTGAAACACGTGTCGGAAGAAACCACGGCTGAGCTCACCTGGGCGCAGGCCGTTCGACCGTATCACACTCATTAAGCGGACAAAGCAAATTATAATATATTATGTATTCTTTTATTATTGCTTTAAAAAAAAGTGAATTAACTAAAACTAAAGAACTAATAAATACTTGTCTAGTCAAACGCGACCAAAAACATCAATCGCTGTGCGTTGGTCTCGCAAAAACTTGAAAATGGCTAGACCTATTTGAGAAACAAAGGAACCGCTGATGATTCGAAAATATAGGTATTGCGTATGCTCTGCTACCCGTACGAAGGCGGGGCCGGTCGCTAGTCACGAAATATAAAACGTTTTGCGTTGCGCTTATAAAAAATAGTTGATACACCTTCTCAGAAGTTGATTTACTTACTAGTATTTAGTCCAGAGAATGCAAAGGAAGTCGCAGGAAGAACGTAGTATCACATACCTCTCCAATGACAGTTTAATAAACACTTTTATCAGTAGCTTCTGGGAATATGGCGCCTGCGCAAACATACTTATCTTGAGTAACGTCATCCGGATGCTGGCGAAATGAAGTAAGGTGAAATATACTTGGACTTTAATACGGAGAAGCTAGTAATAAAATTGACCAAGTGCGAGTTGGACTCGCACACCGAGAGTTCCGTACTTTTTAGTACAAAGCAGTTTAAATAAATCTTTCAATGTTACTATGAGCCCAATTTTTAATTTTCAATATTTATTTTAATTCTTGTTATTTTTATATAATTATTATTGTCACTCCGAGTGCGACAAATTTCCTCAGTCAAACCGAGTAATTGGTTATGTGGAAACCAAAAAAAAAAATCTTATTTTCATGAAATAAAGAAACCTTTTATTATTATTATTATTATTTTATTCTATAAAAGACAAACATAACGTTGGTTACCCTTCAGGCACGGAACCCTAAAAAGGCCAACTTTTTTTTAAGGAAAATTAAATTCCTTTTATACAGAACTTTATCGACTTTTACATACCTACAAGATCGAAATTCATTGTCTAATCCCAACGCGACAGAGATGGACAGCAACTGAAATTAGCGCCCAACAAACTCGATACTGTAACATATTTCGCCACTAATAACTCAATTATTACCTAATTACACGTTACATCTGTATGTACGAGCCGGCATGCCATTACCTAACTCAGCGGCGTCAAAAGGGTAATTAGCCATCTAAATAAATATTACTAGCCGCAGATTACGAATGATTTTTACGATCGTGCTCACATAGGGTTTGCCAACTTTTTTTACAAGAAATAAAGTATATTTAGGTCTGAGAAGAATACTAAACAGTATTTTAGAAAAATGAACAGTATTTTATTTATATAATGTTTTAAATACATATTTTTAGAGCTCCTTGCACACTTATTAATTTACAGTCTTTTTGAAAAGCTTCATACGCATCACTTCAATTATAGCTAAAATTAAAAAAATGAGGAGCTCATTTTTTATTAAATTAATAGTTGCTCTATTTCTATCCTCCCGCCACTTAGCATTCATGACTGAAAAAACTCTTTCCGTAAATGCTGAAGTGGCGGGAATAGAAAGTAGATATGAGACAATTTTAGTAATATTTTTAAATTCTTCAAATGTATTTACTAATAAATGGCTCCACTTTTGGCCAGTACTCATTTCAAGAAAATCTTTATATTCTGATACTTTTTCATAAATTACTTTGAAATTTCTTAATTCAGAATATAAATCATCCATACCAATGTTGAGTCTATACAGATTTAGATTATCTATAATTTTCTCAAAATGATCAAATGTGACCAAGGACTTTAATGACAAATAGCTTATTAATAAAGCCAGTTAGTCTGATTGAAATCGAACCATTTCCCTAAATATAAATTAGCCTTATCATTAAAAACTTCTTGGGAAGATTCTTTAATAGTTTTTAATACTTTTTTTGTTTCATGACCAAAATATTTATATTTTTTTCTTTGTATTAGCTCAGTCTTTAAACCAGTCATGGTGTTATAAACATCTAAAATTGTTATATTGTTTCCTTCTAATTTTTTAATTGTTTTATTGAAAACATTTAATATATGACTTGCATAACGAAGATAAGAATGAACTACATTATTTTCCATTTCTCTATACAAAATTAATAAATTTTGTATAACCATTGGACAGTCAACAACTTATAAAGTAGTTACAAATTGGTGTCAAATTAAGTAAAATTGTATCTATTGCTGGTAGAAGTGACAGCCAACGAGTGTGTGCCCTATGTGACGTTTTATCTCATGAAAGTCACCTTCAACAAGAGCTACAAATCTTTTTAATTCTTCTCTTCTGCACGCAGAAACAGAAAAGTGGCTATAGATTTTTAATATAATGTTCTCAATGTCATAATTTAATCAATTCATGGGCATGACAATTGCCTTTTATTAAGTCAGGCACAACCTCTAACATGTTTGTGTATAATGAATGATTATTTCCAAAATTTGCATTTGTATTGTCAGCGCTAAGACCAGATAATTGGCTGAAAGAAAGTTGAAATTATTGTAATTTGTTTGTGGCTACGCTGCACTGCATGAGCACCCTCTGACTGAATAAAAAATATGTGTGAAATGTTGATGCTGAAAACAGTAGGTATTTTGTATAATTTATTTTTGTTCAACAGTAAAAAGTAGAATGTACTGAAAAACAGTAAAATACTGTTTTTAACAGTATAGTTGGCAACCCTACTCACATTACACGAAAGTTGTTAGATTTTTTTTATATCACTAAGATGGTTAACAAGCATACGGCATGATGGTAAGCGGTTACTGTAGCCTATGGGCGCTTGCAGCACAAGGAGTATCACAAGAGTTGCCTTCACAAAAAAAAACCTATATTTTGGTCAAGACGTTTCTGAGGAGTTTTGTTACAAACACTGTGACACGAGAATTTTATATATTAGACTAGACTTGCCCCTGCTTCGCACGACCTGCGTTAACCATATATGTTAAATACGTACTAAACACAAACCAATTATACATAAAAACCATCCTCTTGAATAACTCTATCTATTTAAAAAAACACAAAAAAAATAGTTGCGTAGTTTTAAAGATCTAAGCATATAATATATATATTATATATATTATATAGTAGCAGACATACAGCGGGAAGCGACTTTGTTTTATACTTTGTAGTGATTTAACAGTCACCACTTCTCGCCGAAGCTTTTTTTTTATACCATTTAGGTGGCAAACAAGCATACGGCCCGCCTGATGGTAAGCGGTTACCGCAGCCTATGGACGCTTGCAACAGCACAGCACATCGCCATTTTTCTGGCACTTGCCAATCAAAATCTAATGTACAACCTACTGCCCTATCTTAAATTAATATATTTACATAGTAGATACATACTTACTACATGTTATTTCTAAGTAATGCTATCTACATAATAATGGCATTAAAAGTCTGCCCCCTTAAGTAAACCACGCACGCGCATGATTCGATACGCATTCCAAGTTAGTGATTCAGCAAGCTAAGAGAAACTGCATTTATACACTAAAAGCGATATGCTTATGCTATACAAAAGCTTTATATAGGTAAAATATACACCAACAACGCTAAGCTATACGAAAGCTATATTGAGTTATAACAAGTAAAAAATAAGTACCGTTATTTATCATCGGCCAAATCACAAATAGAACTAAATCTGAAAATAATGGTGAGCTTAATCATGGTTTCATACATGAAAAAAAAAATCATACAGACGATCGTAGAACCTCCACCTTTTCTGAAGTCGGTTAAAAATAATGGTAACTGCGTTGTTCATTAACCGTTCGCGTTAATTATCATAACAAAATTCTTCTAGACATAAGTAGTTTTGGTAGCGATTCAAAGATACAATAAATGTAAGTTTTGTCATTTTGGGACGTATACTTATTTGCCACCTTAGTGGTACAAAAAGCAGACAAAAAATTCAAACCCGCGCTATAAAAAGGAATAAAATCGGCCAAATTTGGGAGTTTACGAGGTAAAATCGACTCTTTCTATTGTTGACGTCGGTTCAAATATAGCCTATGTTACCCGGGCCATAATAACGAATCGATTGACACTTTATTCATCAAATCGGATGAAATCGGATAAGTAAATACAAACATACATACATAGACTGCTAAAGTCATAACCCTTCCTTTTGGGCTCGTCGTAGTCGGGTAAAACATGTGTGAAAGATTATAACATCGTTCTTTTGATGGTTTACAGCCCTTACCACCTTTCGTCACGGACGCAAGGTTTGTTATTTCGGTGTTATGGGGTGGCAGAGATTTCATTTGTACCCATTTGCATAGAAAATACCACTAACAACGAGTTTCCCCTCACTCTAACAAGGTGCAAGCACGCTTACAAACTTCTTTTTAACGGAATTTGACAGGACTGACAGGTAGAGACTTTTCAAAAAGCAATATTTTAAGTCTACTTTGTAGCCTGGAAAACTACGGGTTCTTACGAGATTTTACTGGCCTATCTAAGCGAATGGAAATCTTGAGCAAAAGTTTTTGAATATCTATACATCTTATTACATTACATCTTTTATAGCACTAAGGTGTCACACAATCATACGGCCCACATAATGGAAAGCAGTCACCGTAGCCTACAGCTGCTATAAATGCCAGGGATATCACTAACGCGTTAACAACCCTGTTGTTGGTGAGGACTCACTGTGCTAGCAGCATTACTGCTAGCGCAGCGTATCCTCGTGGAGCACTGGCAACCTTACTTACCGCAGAAACACAACACTACATCAAGTTGTGTTATTTAACTGCGGTCTTCTGTAAGGCGGAGGTACAGTCCCCAGTCTGGCGGCTCCAATATTAATTGGATAAAACTGTTTGTAATGTAAAATTATCACTAATTAATTATTTTTGTATTGTACATATAATCAAGTGCTAAAAATCACTACTCACGACATTCTCAAGGTGAAGAGTCCCTAAATAGCGCTTAATAGTCTCAATCTATTCCCGTCACGTATTTCAACCCTTTAGTGTCCCTCACTCATCAGCCTGTCAATTCTGATTTGACGTACAATTGACAGTGATATTTTTTTTATCAACCCTGAAATGAGTCACGGTAATTTACTTTTTTTTACATTATTTTCTATTTATCCCTCTTAGCAAACTGTCAATCATAAGCTACATTATCCTTGAGGAAAATAAGATACTTATGCATTTTGTTCGCGAGCGAAATAGCGGGACAAACCTAGCCAATATGAATACTATAAAGAGGGACTATTTTCATTTTCTTTGTAAGAATAAACGCCAAAACTGCTTAATATATCTAAAAAAAATATTTCCTCAGTAGAATGCTACATTATCATTAAGTAACTTAAGCTATATATGATATTGATACGCGGGCGAAGCCGCGGGGAAAAATGTAGGATTATCTACATCTACATCTACACTAATATTATAAAGAGGAAAGATTTGTATTTTTGTAGATTTGTATTGAATAGGCTCCGAAACTACTGGACAGATTTCAAATATTATTTCAGCGTTAGAAAGCTTATCACGGAGTAACATAGGCTATATATTGTACTAGCTGCCCGCCACGGCTTCGCACGGGTAGACAAAATATTTGAAAAATGTCTATGCTCCGAAACTAATGTCTACCCGTGCGAAGCCGGGGCGGGCCGCTAGTATCATATAAAACGGTAAGAAACTCGGTTAAAAACCCAGTCCATTTCAAGCGTTATTCAACAATTTGACAGCTCGCGTCATTTCACCTGTTTAATATAATCTCAGAGTAGATAATATAGTACGCACAATATAAGTATCGACAAATACGACGAAGGGTTTACGGTTTGTTTACATAATTATGTATTTAAAAGGCCCTAACGACGATAGTTCGTCGATAATAACGAAATAAGTACATTCTATTATTATAAATATTTACTTTAGGGTCGGCAACGCGCGAGTGATACCCCTGGTGTTGCAAGCGTCCATAGGCTGCGGTAACCGCTTACCACCAGGCGGGCCGTATGCTTGTTAGCTACCTTAGTGGTAACGTTTCCGTGGGAGCTTCCTAATAATAAGCATGTTAAAACACTCTTCTATAAAATGAGAATTTGTTTCAGCATTCAAGTCAAATACATCGATTACTTTTCTAGTCTCACAAACAAAAACATATGGAAGCTGATGTACAGATAACGATTTTTAGAACGAAATTGTATCGATAATATTGATGCTTGAAAATATTAGTTAATATATAGTTTGATCGTTATCAGTTAAAATCACATTAACGAAAAAATAATCGCTTAGTTGAATACAATATTGATATTTTTATTCGATACCAATAATTTTGTTTATTGAATATGATGGTTAATTTAAATATTAGTTAAATTTATTGGTTGATGGTTAATTTATTTATTGACACAAGATGAAACTATTTACAAAAACAGAACATGGTTATAATATAATAATGATAATGCTTGGACATTATCACACAGCGCCATCTGGTCCCAAACTAAGCAAAGCTTGTACTATGGGAACCAGTAGCCGATAGAATACTTATATACTTTTTTTTGTAAATACATACCAAACACCCAAACGCAAGGCAAACATATTTGTCACATAAATGTTTGCCCTGGCGGGAATCGAACCCGCGGCCTCTAGCGTAGCAGTCAGGTATACTAACCACTAGACCAGCGGTTGATGGTTATATTCAAGTTATTCAACATCTCTAGTCGTTAGCCAATGCAGTGGTATAAAAAGGTAAACTTTTTGAGGTTCTTTTTAAGCATGAAGTCACCGATGACGTCATAAGGGCTCAAGTTACGGTAGACCAAAGAGCTCGTATTGTTTATGTAACGCACATAATTTATATTTTAACCGGTTATTATTCACTTTGACGGTAACAATGTTTAGTCTGCGACTCGCAGCTGTGACGGGGGAGTTTTTTTTCCACTTTTTGACACCAACGTGTATTTTTAACCGTTTTGTGAGATTGATAAATATTTGAGGCCATAAATTACTGGGGTAGAATTTGGTAGGTAACTTCTTCGTAAGCTTTTTGTATAGAAACTAAGCCACAAATGAAATTCACTAAAACAACATAATTAAATAAGACAATTTTCGAGAATCAACTCTCTACGCTACATACAATCGTGGGTTATAAAAACTTATTTACCTACTAAATTGGTTTGATTATTGAAGTCGGACATCTTTCTTCACGATTTTCTGCACTCTTTAGTAGTGGTTTCATGAAAAGGGACGGAAGTTACAGGAAGCCGCAGCAGTGCTCAAATTAAAAATATCCTTTTGCATCTGTACTATTCCTAGTAATGACATGAAAACGGGTCTTATACGCGATATTAAATTGTTTATAAAAATATAAAAAATAAACAATTAAATATCGCGTATAAGACCCGTTTTCATGTCATTACCATGTGTTTAAATCGCGAAATTTTAAAAAACTGTACCATTCCTGATGCAATCCTACATACAATAATATTCTTTGTTTGCTTCACTAGAATATATATTGTGCAGCCGGTTCAAACGACAACAATAAAACTGACAGTCACTAGACAATATTATTAAAATCAATAAAAAATAAAACCAATGGCAATAAAATTATATTACATCTGTCGGAGGCAGTGATAGTTATGGCAGAAAGCATCGAAACGGCACTAATGGCCCGTGGACCGAGCGTCATCGTGCTTCGTCGGACGGTACTTTTCCGTTACCGAGTTCCCCTTCCTACTGACGCCTATAAAAAGGCCTGCGCTATTGTATCGGCACGCATTTCCAATGATTGCGTCTCGGTGCACGGACTACTGTCTAGTACGGTAACTGTCACTGGCTTCTTTCACTGATGTTTACGCGAGTAGATAATCAGTTAGAGAGAGGTTTCCTCTTACTGTGTAAATCGCTAATGTTTAATTAACGTTACATTGCTATTTTATATCGGTTATGACCTTTCGGTCCTAAAAGAGTAATTGCTGAGTTTCTTGCCGGATTCTTCTCAGCAAAATCAACCTTCCGAACCGGTGGTAGATTCTGACGTTTTGAAAGTACTTTTCTAGTCAAATAAAGATCATTTTGAGTTTAAAGTATTAGCTATAACCCTCGTTTCACTTCTGATGTCATACCCCCGCCACACCTGCGTTCCGACATCAGAAGTGGGATGGACTTGTGCCCACAATCAATTTAAAAGCTTAAAAACATGTAGCAAAGCGATTTTCTATTGCTGGAGTAGAAAAAAAATGTTGAAGGATGTCAGTGCGGTGTACTAGACAGTGGAAGTCATGATAATTATTGCTGTGGCTATAAGTGGAATATTCGTTAACCGTTCGTTCAAGTGTAAGCGACTTGTCGGGTCGTCGTATTGATTTTTATAATATAATTGTCTAATCGAATTCAAAAAAATACACAGTTGCACAATTATTAGCTCGAATCGTTGCTAATCTTAATTAATTTCATTCGATCAAGTGTTACATCAATCGAAGTGATGTTTAATTGTCGTTTTGATGCTATTATTTTGATAGACCGTGACCATTTGGAACCAAATTAACAAGTTTTAGAATATCAAAGAGATAACGAATTCATCTTATGAAATATTCCTGGCTAAGGTTGTGAAGTTCGATAATATTTCTTGTGCTAAATCAAGGTACTTAGTTACTTAGTTGTCGATCATACAGGTTGTGTTACATTAAAATGGCAGCCGTTATTTTTTTTAGTAAAATCATTCAGTCTAATTGATGATTTCGAAATAATTAAATTGAAAGCTAGGACCAGAAAAGCAAGTAATCTTCGAATAATACTTAAAGATTATTATGATAGCTGAAGAGTTGAGCCAAACTTTCTGTGAAGGTATTTTTGCATAAAAACAATATGCAACATGTGACAATAATTCTAAATTTGGTTCGATTTAGTCGAGGTGAAGCTAAAGTCAAACCCTTTTGCGACGGGTAATTTGTTTTCACTAAAAGTGAAGAACGACGCCAAACTAAGTTGGACGGAAAGTCTAGTTTTTGGAAAACGATAGGTATGAGTTAAGAGATGAATGGCTCTAATAGGCTGTAGATATTTTCCCACGAAAACGTACGCGAAGTACCTTGAGGCCCAGCAGGTTTATTAAGAAATTTCTGAAAATTATTGTAACCATGACGTGACGGCGTATATAGATAATTAATTAATTTTGTTCATGACACTGATCGCAATAATAACTTATTAACTGATTCTACAACCGATACTCTGTTCACAAATAGCGATACCTACTATGCATGTGGGTAGCGAAACTGTCTTTTATTAATGATACGTCTGTAAGCTCATGCACGTAGAAAACTATGATTAGTGTCGCACTATTCCTGAATGAACTTCATGTAATGGTTACAATTCAATCAATATTACAACATTAGCTACTGTACATGAAGAGTGAAAAATAATAATTGTTTAACAAATAAAAACCATGTTGTAGCATTATCCGGTTCAGTTCTAGTACGGAAAGGTACCATAATCACCTTGAGTTAAAGAGTAACATACTTGCTTTCTTGAAGAGTCTAGATGGACTGGCCCAGGTATATTAGTTGCACCTGTCAATGTCGAGACGAACACGTTTATTTCGGAATTTAACTACAACTGGTCAGGTAGGCCGAGTGGAGAATATTCTTCTGTGCAATAATTTCTAGTTTCAGATACAACGGCCCATACGAGGACGTGTGAATAGTGATGATGGCCATGTCGGAGGTTTATGAGTAACATCACCAAAACCAACGAAAAACGAACAAAAAAAATCTTTAATTACGTTTTGTCAAGTTGATTAATTGAAATTCTGTACAAAAATAATTCCTATACCTTATCAAGAAATTTTCAAGTACTTTTTGGGAATTCTCTGATGAGCGAATGTAACAATGTGGTTGAGATTAAGTTTAGTGTTGGATGAAGTCCAGGTTTTGTTTGCTGAAGGGGTCTTACCTACTTTTGTGGGGAACGATCTAGTCTAGCTAGTAAATGCTGTAGGGGTCTTGCTTACTTTTGTGGGTAACGATCTGGTCCAGCTAGTAAATGCTGTAGGGGTCTTTCCTACTTTTGTGGGTAACGATCTAGTCCAGCTATTGTCTCTTCTACTTTAGTGGA
This sequence comes from Falcaria lacertinaria, assembly GCA_951449985.1. NCBI lineage: Eukaryota > Metazoa > Arthropoda > Insecta > Lepidoptera > Drepanidae > Falcaria > Falcaria lacertinaria. The sequence continues at coordinate 4,927,472 of OX602134.1, read as the reverse complement.
TTATGACTAAGACGAGCAATAATTGTATTCACTTTACAGACCTTATTTTTTAATGTAATTCTAATAAAATATTATATTTCTGCAGATGCATGGGGTTATACGATCGAGGACGATCGATTGTCAGGGTGGCCGTGTCGGAGGCAGTGATAGTTATGGCAGAAAGCATCGAAACGGCACTAATGGCCCGTGGACCGAGCGTCATCGTGCTTCGTCGGACGGTACTTTTCCGTTACCGAGTTCCCCTTCCTACTGACGCCTATAAAAAGGCCTGCGCTATTGTATCGGCACGCATTTCCAATGATTGCGTCTCGGTGCACGGACTACTGTCTAGTACGGTAACTGTCACTGGCTTCTTTCACTGATGTTTACGCGAGTAGATAATCAGTTAGAGAGAGGTTTCCTCTTACTGTGTAAATCGCTAATGTTTAATTAACGTTACATTGCTATTTTATATCGGTTATGACCTTTCGGTCCTAAAAGAGTAATTGCTGAGTTTCTTGCCGGATTCTTCTCAGCAAAATCAACCTTCCGAACCGGTGGTAGATTCTGACGTTTTGAAAGTACTTTTCTAGTCAAATAAAGATCATTTTGAGTTTAAAGTATTAGCTATAACCCTCGTTTCACTTCTGATGTCATACCCCCGCCACACCTGCGTTCCGACACATCTTTAATCGTCAGTCAATATGCTATGTGTGTAAAAACAAAATACTATCGATTCTCAAATCAAATTACCAATTTTTTACTTTTTTCTTGCTGGCCAGTTTCTTATTAAAAATATATCAATTATAAATGAGACACTTTAACTTATTCGCCGCACCACAATTCACTTGACCTTCAATCTCGTTTGCAGTACACATCACGTGCAGATATTCAGCGCACATGCGCAAAGGAATAAAAAAGCTGCAAATTTTTATTTCATCTTGAAACAACTGAATGAAGCTTTGACTTTCCAATAACTTGAGTTAACTGAGTGAGTCACAGTTAAAAATGTTTCGCCTTTGTCCCATAAGGTTTGTAGGGCATAAACTACAATCACACCGCCACTGAATGGAGATGTAGTCTTGAATAAGTACCTAAGATTATTAGTGGATTTCAGTACATTGCGAATTTGTCTATCGTGGGACCGATGTCGATAGAGTGGAGCCGTGGTGGCCTTGTGGTTGAAGCAACAGCCTGTCTGATGGGCCCAGGTTCAAACCCCAGCCTGTACCAATGAGTTTTTAAAGCTTAATTACAGTGATAATCACACCATGAGCTTTAAATGAGAGGTAGGGCGAATTAGGATTTATCGTGGGGTTTCCCATTTAAATTGGAGCCGCCCGACTGGGTACTGTACCTCCACCTTACAGAAGACCAAATTCAAATAACACTACTTTGATGTAGTGTTGTGTTTCTGCGGTAAGTAAGGTTGCCAGTGCTCCACGAGGATATACTGGGCTAGTTAGTAGTCATGCTGCTAGCTCAGTGAGTCGTCATCAACAAACCTGGTTAGCAACTCGTTAGTGATTCCCCTGGTATTGCTAGCGGCTATAGACTACGGTGACTGCTTACCATCAGGTGGGTCGTATGCTTGTGTGCAAGCTAAAGTGTCAGTGGGCTGGTGACGTCTGTGGAAGGACCGATGGTCGATGGAGCAGACGTGTCCGAGAGTGCAGACCGCGGAGTGGCTAACGTAGTGTAGGATCAGCCAGCTGAAGTGTCAGTGGGCTGGTGACGTCTGTGGAAGGACCAATGGTCGATGAAGCAGACGTGTCCTAGAGTGCAGACCGCGGAGTGGCTAACGTAGTGTAGGATCAGCAAGCTAGTGTCAGTGGGCTGGTCACGTCTGTGGAAGCCCGATGTTTTCCGATGGAATCAATTAGTATTGCATTCTTTGCCGTCTAAAGTAGAACAAATTGAATTTCCAGCAAGTAGCGGGTCTATGCAAATATTGTCTTCGATACAGACACAGGTGTTTTTGCGAGGAATAAAAATACGTACGGTTATGTCTAACTGCTTATCAAATAATATACGAAATCACTAAACAAAACTATTTTGTCAGGCCTAAAAGTATTTCCATCCTTATTTAACCCTGCACATGAGAAAGGGATAGCAACTTGTAGACCAGTTAATTTAGTTTAGTTAAATGAGTTCGTACAATAGAATTGGCACCAATATCTTGTCAAAAACCACGAAGGCTAGCTTCAGACCTAACACAGCCAATCGGTTCATCGTCGCAGCGAGCGTATCTATCATTATTGCCTTATATTTTTAAGCGACTTTAAAAAAGGGGGGATTTTATGTCAGCTTGTATCTTTCGTATATCCGATATTTTCGTCAATTCTGATTTGATTAAAAATTATGTTATTATTTTATACTCCATAGGTGCTACCATTACAGGCCAGGATATGATGCCGAACTATCCGAAAAGTCGTGGGAAATCCGCATAAAATATATAGATTAAAAATTTGTATCAAGAAATAAATTAATCAATTAATTTTGATATTAAATACTAACGTCATCGTATTTCATAAATGAACGTCCGAATGTTTGCACAAATCGAATACTTCATGCTATACGGTGTAAATGCATCCGTCTATATTTAAAAACCGCCTGAAAATAAAAATAAAAGCAAGAAGTACTGCGAAATCACTCCCCTCAATATGCTAATGGATATTGACATTTATGGCCAACGTGATAAAGATGTGTATCGCGTGTTAATGGTTTTAGCATGCCTTACTAGTACCTCAGAGTAGATAATATACTGTGCCAGTACCTTTACAGGACATGACATCGAACATCAGACCTAGTACAAAATTAAAAAGAAAGCATCCGGATCTCAGCTATATGAACTTGATATATATGTCACCGGAAGATAACAAGAACCGCTAATTTATAAATTTCCTAGGAAATTTATCAACCTCCGTAGGATTCTAAACGAGAGATTAATTGTATTAATTTACGCCCACATCTTCGCAAATTAATAAACTTACCGAACAAAAAAATCAACCAACGTAAATTAATACAATTAATCTCTCGTTTAAAATCCTACGTAGGTTGAAAAAAATCCTAGAATTTCTTACTTTACATATACAACATATACAAGTATACCTAATATGTTTCATATAAAACTAAAACACATGAATATACTTATATTCATGAATACTTATTCATTTCCATTACCGCATAGCTTATTTTTCTTGCAACGATTAAAAGTCTAAGCGTAGGCGCGCGTTAATTTGTACAAGCTTCTGCCCGCGACTACGTTAGCGTTGAGCTGAGAATCTCAGAGGAACCTAAAATTTGCCCGGGATAAAAAGTGTCCTATATGTTAATCTAGGTTATAAATTATCTATGTTCCAAATTTCATCCAAATCCGTTGAGTAGTTTTTGCGTGAAAGAGTAACAAACATCCATCCATCCATACTCACAAACTTTGGCATTTATAGTAGGATTCACATTTTGTAATGTTTTAACTCCCGACAGTTTTGTGCGTGGACCCGAAGTCCGTTTATCATTAGGTAAGTGTTTTGTATTATTAAAAAATTACGTATCTCCGCGCTGTTATTAATAAACTAAACAATGACTGCTTGTGTACAAGATGACACACAGTGACGCAATATTTATACTTTCATGTCGTGGCGTATTCCTAGTTGATGTAAGCTAGCCCCTACTATAGGACCTCAAACATTTCTCGACACACCAGTTAAAACAGCAAGTTTTACGGCGAGTATTGAGTGAGAACCGGGAGTTCTAGACTCACCGGTAGTAATAAGTTTAACACAGATTCGATTGAAATAAAGTGATATGATTATTTGTATTGTTTAGGTCCTAACATGAGTCTCTCAAAGTCTACCAGTGAAAGTACCTACTTAACTATTTAAAACTAGCGGCCCGCCCTGGCTTCGCACGGGTAGACATTTATCCAAATATTTTGACTACCCGTGCGAAGCCGGAGCGGGAAGTTAGTTTAATATATAGCCCATGTAACACAGTGATAATGTAGCCTTCTAACGGTATAAGAATTTATTAAATCGGTCCAGTAGTTTCGGAGCCTATTCAAAACAAACATACACACAAAAATACAAATATTAGTTTAGATAATATTAGTAAAGATATATCTCGAATGCTGGGCCTGATAGGTTCATTGCTTGTTTGTAGTTTTCTGCAATAATATATATTATTATCTTTAATAATATATATTATTATCTTTAATAATATGATGAGGTTGATTCCCGCCAGGACAAAACTTTGTGCCGAAAATTTTTCCTTTAGCCTAAGTGTTATGTATTATTTACAAAAAAAATACGCATTCTACCAATTCTCTTGTATCCACACCATACCTACAACAAAGTTTGCTTAGGACTCACATTTCGACACTGAAACAGTCTCGAAAAAAAGTCACTTGCAACTCACTTAACCTACAATCCGCGTGGAAACAAGGCGTACCATAGTAGTGGCTCTACGATATCAAAATTACGAAATATAGTTTGATAAGGTGAACTACCAACTTCCTAAAACCCGCAGTGATAGTAAATAGGCTTATGTATTATCAAAAACTGCTAAGACATTAGATTAGAAGGATTGGTGAAATATTTCGTAACTTACCCAACTCGGACGATAATACGGGCCAGATTATTTTTTAATAAAACAATGCCTAAATATAGGAAGTACACCAGAATTATAATTAAAATGCTTAAGAATTACATTGGCGGCAGAAATGTAAGTAACCTATTTGTCATTTTAGATTGTGATCAAATTTACCGAGTTCCCTATTCTGTTATTAAAATTGTCTTTAAATGATGCCATACTGACAGATTTGTTTCTTTTGGTAATCTGCTAATTTGCTTTGCCATAAGAGTAATGCTAGGACAAAGAATCTTCTGAACAATATGGTTGGATACGCTTATTTACCACCACTTTCCACCAGGCAAGCCGTATACCTACCTATCTGTTATCAAAACCAAAAATCTAAATTGAAAATATTGATTCAGCATACGCACATATGACAGTCTAAATTTCCATTAAATTATCTTAGTAGTACCTATAAACAATCTAACCAATTCACATACATACACATAATCGCACCAAGTCCCTCACGGGGTAGGCAGAGAGTCTAGAGCGACATTTCCCTTGCACACCTTTTCTGCTTAGTCTACGTTAATCAATCTCTTCATACATGCCCGCTGGATCCGAGTGCCCTTCTCACCATTAAGTAATTTGACAATTTCTCAATTGAACATACTAATATTATAAATGCGAAAATAACTCTGTTTATTTGTTTGTTTACTAGCTTTTCACGACTAAGCGGCTGATCGTAATTAAATTTGGCAATGAGATCCATTTTATCCTGGGAAAAGTCATAGGCTACTTTTGTTTTTAAATAATTGCAGACGAAGTCGCCGGTAACAGCTAGTAGCTAATAATCCTCTTGTTACTCGCAGTACGGTTTATATACAATTTACGGCAAGGAATGCGTTGCACAAGCCGATGATAAGATGTGACTGATAAGGTCTCAAGTAATCAACTTTCCCAGCCAACACATCTCGTAAAATCTCTACAAATATGTATTACAATTGTGGGTTGTCACAAGCGACGTTGGGAAATATTTATGTTATCGTTTATAATAGATTTGAGCCCTGCTTTAAATATTATATCAGTGTCTGAATTCCTTAACCTCTTAATTGGGGAAAGAGATGCAGAAATCAAGATCTAAATCTTGCTCTACTGTCTCAGACAGCACTGAGTTTCTTGCCGGTTCTTCTCAAGTGATTTTATTCGAACTGGTGGTAAAATAGGCATTCATATCTACCATTTTTGGTTTTGATTTTAACTTGACAAAGTAGGTCATGTTAATTAAACGTATCTGCCCCTAATGCTATTCATAAACAAATTATCGGATCAATGGCCGAATACTGAAACACCTAAAATATGATACCACGTACATTTTGAGTGGCCTCCAATTTTACATGCGATATTGTATTGTGACGACGATTCATACAGTTACATGGGCCCTCAAACATTGAATGAAGTAATAGTATTCAGCTGTAAGGCTTCTGACAGACTTATATTTAGCCAAAGATATTATTGAATGGTGCCCGGATGCTCTTCAGCTTTTAAAGGAGGTTAGCTTACGCAGCAAAAGAAAGCGATTGAGGGTATAACGTTTTGTTTGCCCTTCGTACACCGCACCATCGCAGTAGGTTCCGTGATCATGGTGCTTGCAACAGCATCCAAATATCGGGAATTAAATAAAAATATCGTGGTAAGAACTCGTCAAAATGAATTTTATACGTTTTAAGGAGGTCTCACGTCGGCTGGTCGAGGCCTCCCGTGACAGGCGTGCTGGAACATATCTCGCTCAGAGAATCAGCATTGCTATCCAGCGTGGCAATGTTGGCACGCTCCCGCATGATTCTGGTTTGGATCAGATCTTTTATCTATAAGTAGGTAGGTTGTTTTTTTGTAAATAGTTTAATCTGTATTGAATGGCACCCAAGATAGGCCCTAAGTCAGTGATGGGACTAAGAGGTCTGCTAGACGGCGTACACGGCGCATATATAAAGCACGGTATAACTCAGCTGAGTAAATAAAACACAAACGGCTAATACGATAATTTTATACGTATTTTATCGCATCGTATAGTAAAACCAAAACCGGTGAAGTTACATTCCATTTAAGTCAAGTCGAGATACAATTATATTAGCTAAGTTAAGTTACGAAATTTCGTTCAATCATTCATGAGTCATTCGATCAGCTGATTAAGAGTGAACGGTTAATTCTATTGTTCGCGTGTTGCATAAATGGTTTTATGAATTATTTACAAGTTCATTTGTATCATCATATCAGGGTTATTGTTCCCAATTGGCAATCTGAATGGCGGAGCTTAATCTTATCTGTTTTATCCGACTGTGATCAGCGTTTTAATGGGCGCCCACCTTTATAAGCGTGGGTTAAGATACATTGAGAGGTAGCGGGTAGAGTTTGTATCATCATCATCAGGAGGCCGGATATCATATATGGGTGTTTTTGATTTTTTTAGAATGTAACATATGTATTGACACAAAACAGATTAAACTATTTACAAAAACATATCTTAACCTACCTACTTATAGATAAAAGATCTGACCCAAACCGGAATCATGCGGTAGCATGCCAAGAATGCTGGCAGCATTGCCACGCTGGATAGCAATGCTGATTCTCTGAGCGAGATATGTTCCAGCACGCCTGTCACGGGAGGCCTCAACCAGCCGACGTGAGACCTCCTTGAAAAGCTAAAGAGCATCCGGGCCCCAGGGACCCAGAGTTTCAACCGCAGATGCAGAAAATATGTGCCCTGGACCAAGACAATATATGTGATTATTGATTTAATTTATTAATCTTAGGTGGCAAAACACACCCGTAGTCCCAAATTGTTGTCACGCGGAAGGGTGCTAAGAAAGACTGACAGCATTGCCCCGCTATAAAGAAATGTTGATCCATTGCATAAAATATGTTCCAGCTTTCTTGTCACCTGACATATTAATATTATTTACACCGCTAAGGTGGCACACAAGTATACGACCCATCTGATAGTAAGCAGTCATCATAGTAGCCTAGTGGAGATACAGTCTCCAGTTGGGCGGCTCCATTTTTCTTTAAAACCCCTTGGGAGATCCCAATTCGCCCTACCTCTCTTTTTAAGCTCATGGTGTGGTTAGGACGCAAGTCACAAATTCATGAAATACATGAAGTAAAGCACAGTTGGTTTCGTGTAATTCTAAGCTTTATGTAAGTGTGTAATCAGTCTTGATTGGACACGTGCGTGTTTGGTAAGCATTCACTCCCTACCTGGTTCTAGGAAAGGAACTAAATTAGGAGGTGGTAAATATTTTTCGTTTAATTCGGAGTAATTCGTTTAGACACAACTTTTCAAACAACAACGGTTATTTTTTGACAAGCTACTGATATAGGTACCTGGCTATTGTGAATAGTTAGGTATATAAACAATGTCAATACCTCGTATAAGACCAGTCTGCTATGTTATTAATAATATGTGTTCTGCACGCGAAAGTTGGGAAAATAATATGGTTTATGGTAATTTTCAGCTAATGGAATGATAAAATATTAATGAGAGCAAATTTAAAAATAACTTTGCGGCGTCTTAAAGCAGTAAAAAAACTTAATAGAATATTTTTTCCTGTAAAAAACATTAAATAATTAACTATGTACATAATATAAGACCGTTATCATATTCTTAATTAACAGAAGTAAAACAATACCTCGTCCAAACATCCCACATCCACTCCCAAGCAACATTTCACAAATGTACGAAGTATGATAATGCACTAATTAATTGAATGGGTTTTTTGCCCCACAGTTACAATGCTTGGAGCCCCGGCTTTTGGGGCGTGACGCGTATTGTACTGAATTTACATAATTTCGGTCCTTTAGAACCTCGCTGTTTAGAAAGGAACCATATTTTTGACAGATACATAGAATGATCGTCACACGAGGGTTGTCAGAAATGACGTACGTGACATGCAAGTGTAGAGGGAGTAACTAATAGAGGCAATGTCATCTTCTGCTCTCCTCACACACAAAGAGAAGGCTATATACGGTACTAATGTGACAAGACACAGCTATACTATTTTTTGTCTCTTACAGCGTGCAGGGTATTTTTACATTTCGTAAATTACTTTATGTAACTTAACATATCTTTTGGTTCAGTTTTTTTTTATACCACTAAGAAGGCAAACAAGCATACGGGACGCCTGGTGGTAAGCGGTTATCGCAGCCTATGGACGCTTGCAACACCAGGGGTATCAAGTATAAGTTACTTCTATTTTTTTCATTCATTGCGAGTAATGTTTTCCTTAAAATCTCTTTATTTTTCACTCAATACCATTCACCTGTCTAAAGAACACAAAAGCCAGCACAAGATTTTACTAAAACAGAAAAAAAAAACATGAATATTCAAATCCATAACAAAACAACGCCGACATATAAAAACTTAACGGTATAAGCCTTCTAGCCGCGCATCAAAAAATACCCCTATGTAGTTTGACAGCTGTCATGTTGACAGCTAGTTTTGACAAGCATTGTCAGTGAAACCGGCAATTAGAGTCGCGTTACGGGATTCGATATGAATGAGTTCATATTACACTTGAAAGCATTAATATGATACGGATAATGTTAGGCTATTAAAATGTGGCTGTTATATTCTTGTATTTTTATTTTCTGATTATATAATTATCCTTAATCTTTAGGGTTCCATACTCGAAGGGTAACCGAAATGACTTAATTTGATTTTGACAGCACTAACTATAAAATAGTTTTATACATAGGCTAGTGTGTGACAAGAGAATTAGCACCAACAAGCACCTCATACGCACCTTTTAAGCACCATGAAGTACAATACACAGAATTTCAAAAACATTGAAACGAAAAAAGGCTATCTACATTGATTCAGCAAGACGTCCAAACAGACAATGAGATACCTACTTTTTTATAGTTTACTAGCTTTCACCCGCGGTTTGCCCGCGTGGTTCTAGATAAAATAGCCTTGTCCTTCCCCAGCATATAATCTATCTCATTGCAAAATCTCATTACGATCCGTTCAGCCGTTTAGTCGTGAAAAGGTAACAAACAAACAGAGTTACTTTCGCATTTATAATATTAGTTTGAATTAAAGCACAAACACGCCCAAATTCACAGTAGTCTTAAAAATGTGCAGTACACCGAAAATATCTAAGAAATTAGATTGAAAGAAGAGTAAGAAAAACACCTTTTTTTTTCATACCACTAAGGTGGCACACAAGCATACGGCCCACCTGATGGTAAGTAGTCACCGTAGCCTATAGCCGCTAGCAATATCAGCGATATCACTAACGAGTTGCCAACCATGTTGTTGATGAGGAGTTACAGTGCTAGCAGCATTACTACTAGCCCAGCGTATCCTCGTGGAGCACTGAGCACACAGCTCAAAAATAGCTTTAGAAAAATACGTCACCGCTAAGTCTGCCTGGATCTTATTTTCATTGCAAAAAAAAAGACCTTGAGGTGTTGCATTTGTTTTGCCCGCCATTACACTTGATATATGATTCCGGTCGTCTCGACCTAGAATTTAGATCTAAAATTACATTTGGTATTACTACCACCGAGGGTATTACTCATAGACTTCCTATGTTTTTGTATCATGTTGCTTTTTTCTTCTTTTTTATCTTTAATTAATCTTTATATATAGCTAATCATAATTTTTAGTTTTCACATTTAGAACGGTTTTGTTTTTTATTTTTATTTACTAATATTCCAAGATTTAATTTGTCATAAGTCAACATATTTTCTGTCAGAACTCTTTAAATTTATAACATGTGTACTTTTTATGGACTCGTCTGAAATAAAGATTTATTATTATTATATTACCGGTGATAAATATAACATATTCATTATCTACCCGCCCCGGCTTCGCACGGGTAGACATTTATCAAATATGTTGTCTACCCGTTTTTGGACTTTTTCAAGCAATTTATTAATTTTTTCTCACAGTAAGAACCATCCTCGTACTTCAAAGAATATTCTAAAAAAAGAATTAGTGAAATCGGTTCAGCTGCTCTCGAGAGCTGCGCTTAGCGACACATTCAGCGATTCATTTTTATATTATAGATTATGTAATTTTAGTATTATAAATACCTGTGTATATCTATATTGAAAGTGTGTGTATGTATTCCAATTTCATGGGTTTTTTGTGCGCGAAAAACATTTTTTTTTTTTTCAAAATAAATGTAACTGGAAAAAGTATTCTTTATGTTAATCCAGCTTAAAGTCCACCTTCAGTGCAAACTCCGTGCTAATCCATTAAGCTGTTGAGGCGTGGAGATGAAAAACACATACAATGACAAAGTTTCGCATTTATAATTTTGACGAGACCGCTGGTCTAGTGGTTAGTATACCTGACTGCTGCGCTAGGGGTCGCGGGTTCGATTCCCGCCGGGGCAAACATTTATGTGACAAATATGTTTGCCTTGCGTCTGGGTGTTTGGTATGTATTATAAGTATGTATTTACAAACAAAACGTATATAAGTATTGTATCAGCTGCTGGTTCCCATAATACAAGCTTTGCTTAGTTTGGGGCCAGATGGCGCTGTGTGATAATGTTCAAGCATTATTTTTATTATAATATTAGCTCAGAGAAGATAATATACTAAGTACAAAAATTAGTAGAATCGGAGACACGATTCAAATCTTAAATTCTACAACTCACCTGAACATTGTGACACTGCAAGCACCAGGAACGCGACACAAACAGCCAACCTTCTTAATTCCATCGTGTTATAATGTGTTCAAATCACTTGTATCAACACCGCACTGGCAGTGAAGAATAATTAACTATTCACTGATTTATCACTATCACTTTTAGGCACTTGATTCTTCGATTAATCAGGCACTTTTCAGTCGGATATCTGAAAAAAGGTAAAATATGATTATTTTTTCTTGATGCTAGATAATTATAGTACGACTGAGCTCCGATTCTGCTATTGAAATTGTCTTTCGATCGTGTCACTATAGCCCAATCAAGACACATTTATAAATATTGATATACTGCACATTTGATTCATAAAAAAAAATGGTGTTGGAATACTTTTTCAATGAAATACTAGACTCGGATCCCTGAACAAAATCCTTTAACATTTTGTTGATGATGTGTCTGATAATAATTGAGCTACATTTATTTCTCTAAAACGTATGCGTTCTATTTCTCATAATTTAAATAATCTGTGCATTGTGCATTTTATGCGTGTGGAGCGAGACAACCAGAACCTCAGAATAAGAACTAAGCTCGCTCTCTAAGCGAGTTGTGTCCTTATTCTGAGATCAGAACAACTGTACGAAAACATTTCATTTGAATATTGTTGTGACAAACGGATTCCAATTTAAAAATAGAATTGATACTAATTTTATTCAAAATCTGGTAGAACATTTCTTCAAGAAGTAAGTTAGGCTGCCAGTGCTTCATATAAGAAAGATAAAAAAGGAGGATTCAAACCATTTTCGCATCATCATAAACTTAACTGCGCTCCTTTACTATCGGCGGATATAACTCCTAAGTTAATGTATTTTTTACGATCGCTTTTAATATACGGGCGAAGCTAAAGGCTTCATCTTACATTGCATATTATTATATCGTCCTTTACGAGTCAAGACATCTATTTAACTTTCCAGTGCTTCAACAAATCGGAAAAACAACTGATTTTTTATTTCCTTTTTTCAATTCGAACTTGGCCATTTTTTTCAGAAGCGGATTAATTTAGATTAGACCATCATAACTACCATATCAGCCTAAACTGAATAAATGGTTTTTGATTTTGTTTCATGGCAATCAAACGTACGGGCCGCATGATGGTTAACGGTTATCATAGATACCTATCAATATACCGGATTCTTACGTCCTTTTTACCAGCTTCGAGACGTATTTTTAAAGTTATTTTGAAAGTGTACACGTATTGAGGACCGATGATTATACAGTATCCTGACTAGGATCACCTGGATATATACATTTCATTGTGTTTTTTAGATTTTTATCCTGAACTAGTTGTCCCGACAGACGTTGTCCTGTCTTAGCTATGAATTCATATGACAAGTAAACTATAGAACAAAGGTCCTTTAGTTTATCCCGAAATTAAAAACATACGGATTCTTTTTTTAAATTTTATTTTCATAGAGCCTTCTACTGACAGTAATAAACAAAAAAAAGAATTAGCGAAATCGGCCTAGCCATTTTCGTGTGATGCCGTGACCAAGGGAAATAGGGATTCATTTTTATATACATATAGAGATAGAGAAGATTTATTTGACTTGCAACACCAGGGTATCTGTCATGCGCATTACCGTTGACCCAAAAGCAAAACCACAATGAAGTCACCCAACAAACTCTGTGATGACTTATACTGCAAATATTGAATGTGTTACGAACGAAGCTTTAGTGGGAAATGACCCAGTGACTCGATTTTAATTTGACCTGCCTCGGTACATACACTTTCACTATTGCTCTTCACTACAACGGACGATTAGAGAGGTTCTTTTAAGACTGCCAAAGAAGTAGTATGGTTTTTCAAGACTGACAAATAACAAACAATACCAATGAGAGTTGGAGAAGCCGTGGACGTTCAAGGTCACACTTTCTAGATCGAATTGCCAAAGTACTCAATGATGGAAAGGTAAAGAGTACTCGGAACCGGCGTCATGTATGAAGAGATTGATGTAGCAAAAGAGGTGTGCAAGTCAAGAGTGAAATGTCGCTCTATACTCTGCCTACATGAGATATACAGCATACTAGCGGTTACCTGCGAATTCGTCTGTGTTTGTTTAAAGATAAAAGTAGCCTTTGTTCTTCCCCACGATATAATCTATCTCCATGTAATTTTTTTTTACGATTTGTTAAAAAAAAAAACAGAGTTCCTTTCGCATTTATAATATTATTAGTATGGACTTTGATTATACACTTGTCATAATCAAAGAATATGGATTTAAAATTCTAATTGCTTGGAAAATAAATACTCGCTTATCTAGCATATTTAATTATATAGTTTCATGCAAGTAAACCGAATAGAAAAGGACAGCACTAACTATTCCCTATTCGGCCCTACATTAATCCCATCATTTCTATGTTAAAGTAGCATTTCATATTAGTTTCTCACCAGTCTGTAAGCCTTCTAATATTTATTTCATTATAAAGAATATCCGTAATCTATTTTTCATGTTTTCATTTGCATCATAAGAACGTATACATCCTCTTTGTAATAAAAAAAATAAAGAAAATGGTTTTGTTATTCAACTAAAATAAAATTTACATTTAATGAGAAAAGCTCTTCTGTAGCAATATCATTTCTTTATTTAATTATTATTAATTAATCATACGCCATATTACTAAATTAAGTTTCTCAAGTATCATAGCGGAAGGAGGCCAGGATAAGTAACTTTCAGCTTCAGGTCAAATATAAAAAGGTAGATGGGACTTAGCGAACAACAAATTGATGCCAATAAAACTACGCCTTGCATTTTCCATACACACAATTACACACACCTACAACGAATAATGTTGCCAGTGCTCCACGAGGATACGCTGCGCTAGTGAGTCCTCATCAACAACAGGGCTGGCAACGCGTTAGTGATACTCCTAGTATTGCTAGCGGCTATAGGCTACGGTGACTGCTTACCAACAGGACAGCTTGTATGCCACCTTAGTGGTATATAAATAAGTATCATTTTACCATACTTTTAAACTTTTAAAAGTATCGTAAAATGCGTGCACTATCTGCAGTACGTGACTCAAGGGTTAATGGGAGTATCGTGACTACTGCCCTTATACGCAATGATATCTAGCTCTAGACTTGCCAGACATGCTAGAAATATTGGGTTCGATTCCTCGCGAGGGCAAACATTTATATGGTAACAAAACAATAGTTGTTAACCGATGTGAGCGTATGCTCAAGGCAAAGTTGCATACGACCAAGTGTCCTCTGAAAATCACTATTAGTAGATATTTACACGAAGTTCTGTATTTGATAAATATTGAATAGTTTGTACGTAACATTTTCAGAGCCGGTAGCAGGAAAATTTTTCGACTACGTAAGCGAAAACGTAACTCGCGAAATGTCAAAATTGACATACTAATTTTTAGTTCCACTTTACCGCCGCAGCGTTGCTCATTTTTCAATACAAAAATAGTCGAAGCCGATACGAAAACGCTGTCGCAATTTATTCATGCTCGCGCTACTGATTTGAATATTTTCTTGTTTTGTTTCATACATTTTACAGCGCAAGTTTTCAGTCCGAATTTTTTGAGATGCAAGATTACCTAAATTAAGCTATTATCTTAAATTATCCATACAAGCATAAAGGTAAAATAAAGAGTGTAGCTTACGACCATATATATAATGTTATGTTCACATATATATCACACATGTTATATGTTAGTAAAAAGTAAGCTTTCCATCCTGGTAGATCAAAGACAAGGAAGGAGAGTACGTCAATAAATCTTTGTCTATTTTCAGTTTGTAAGTAGAAGCTTCCTGTATCGATAGATGGTATTAATAACGAAATACTTATGCGTTATTTGGCCCGTAATCTTTATTATTATAATTATACAAATGGAATTTAATGACGCAAGAATTAAGCCTAGTAATCGTAATATAAAGTGCGATAGTTCGGATGTTTCAGTATTCAACGCTGAAACAGCTAGGAAATTAAATTTGGTTCAAAAATTCACGCCATGGTGCCAATTCTCTACCTAATTAATTAATTTAGGATAGGGTAATCTGTTGTTCATTGAAACTTTATGACAGTACTTAATTTGATTGTGTTTTGCCATATAAATTATTTATTTATTTTTCCTATTCTCAGACCTAGCGATTCTTTTTTTTTATATACAACTAAGTTGGCTCACAAGCATACTGCCCACCTGATGGTAAGCAATCACTGTAGCCTATAGCCGCTAGCTATACCAGGGGTATCACTACGGGGTGCCAACCATATTGCTGATGAGGACTCACTGTGCTAGCAGCAATACTGCTAGCCCAACGTATCCTCGTGGAGCACTGGCAACCTTACTTACCTCAGAAACACAACACTACATCAAGTAGTGTTATTTCACTGCGGTCTTCTGTAAGGCGGAGGTACAGTCCCCAGTCGGGCGGCTCTAATTTAAATGGGATAACCCACGGGAAATCCCAAATCGCCCTACCTCTCTTAAAACATAAAAATGTGTCAAGCCGTTTCAGAGGAGTTTTGATACAAACACTGTGACATGATAATTTTATACATTAGAAGATGAATAACCAGAGGTTTGTCTGATTTTAAACCTAAGTGTTTCTAATCATCTAATAAGATGATAAAAAAAACTAGAGAAAGTTGAATGTGATGGAAAAGTTTGTCAAAGAAAACCGTGGGCGAATACTAGTAGCGGTTATCTTATTAATACATTCGATATAATATTTCGATTAGAATATCCATAATCGTGACAGTGTTTCTCAACAAGCGACTCTGATTTGATTTATACGTCCCATGTTTCCATGCTAATCAGTTTTCTGATTAAACTGACTGTCTGTATGTAACAGTAAAACTATAGTTTCGTAAGCTCCTAACGAATCTATCGGCAAAACCATCTATTGATAATAATAAGTCTGTCAGGAAAAGTAGTAGCTATACTAATATTATAAAAAGGAAAGATTTGTATTTTTGTATGTAACGAATAAACTCAATAAGTACTGGATCGATTTTAATAATTCTTTTTTCATTAGAAAGCTACATCATAACTGAGTAACATAGGCTATATATTATACTGGCTGCCCACCCCGGCTTTGCTCGGGTAGACAAAATATTTGATAAATGTCTATAGGCTCCAAAACTAGTGAACCGATTTAAAAAAAAAACACCGTTAGAAAGCTACACTATCACTGAGTAACATAGGCTAGCTGCCCGCCCCGGCTTTACACGGGTAGACAAAATATTTGATATCAATGTCTACCCGTGCGAAGCCGGGGCGGGCCGCTAGTTTTATATATAAGAGTATTTTTATAACTTAAGTTCAAAATTACATCGGTAATTTGACATTTAATTACTTCGGCTTCGGAATGTCATCAAAATAGAAATTAAAAAAAGGTAGCTGTCTTTGATTATAGATACAGGGTAGATAATATACTATTATAATCAAAGGTAGCTGTAATCAATTTTCCGGATTCAATGAACCGGATTCTAAGCCATCACAATTAGACGAGGCGTGCAAGTCGGGAGTATAATGGCGCTCCATGTCCTCAGCTGCATGAAAGGGACTTGACGTGAGGATGGTGTATGTATGGTTTTTGTATGGTCTTTGAATGCCAATCCGCCAATGTCTACAACCAGCATTATAGAATTCGGAATTGTAAATTAACATATTTGCAATGTACCTGTCGTTCGAGTCGTAGGCAACGCGCGATTGATACCCCTGGTGTTGCAACTTTGCGAGTCCCCACCGGCTGTGATAACCGCTTTCCATCAGGTCGTATGCTTGTTTTCTACTTTAGTATAAAAATCTGTCTAGATACATAGTAACTTTTTCGCCACGCTATTATTACTAAGTACTATATTTACTAAGTCGCTATTTTTACAGAATGCATTTCAAATCCTTTAGTGCCCTACCTTTTTGATCAAATTACAAGTATCCTTGAGATATATCGATCGGATAATCCTGTGATCTCTAATCACCCGTATCACTGACTCATCGCTATTGTGCTCGATCAGTGATGGAAACGGCCTTGACTAGGTATTACTGTGCCACTAACTATCAGGGTTATCAAACGGTCCAGGCGCTGCCGTTATGAATAGAGAAAATATCTAGGAAATCAATTGACATGTTGACAATACAATGGACTAGTGGTTAGTAAACCTGACTGCTCGACTAGGTGGCGGGTGTTCGATTTTTTTTATACCACTAAGGTGGCAAACAAGCATACGGCCCGCCTGATGGTAAGCGGTCACCGTAGCCTATGGATGCTTGCAACACCAGGGGTATCACTCGCGCGCTGCTGACCGTAACCTTCTCGTTAAATTTATTATCTGTATTTATTTTAGGCGTTAATTAGGTCAAATTTTCGCCGTAAGCGTAGATAATTTGCTGTTGTAATTCTTATGGAATTTAATTGGTCTAATTACGGAACTTCTGACTCATTCAATATCATCCACCCATCCTAGTACTGACCTCAACCTTGACACGAAATAAAACAGTGCCTTATCATTCTGGGTTAAAAAGCAAAGGACTTTAAAACCAATCCATGAGTCACGAATGACTTATTAGTATAAATACACATAATAAGAAACTTTTAAAATATCCATTATTTATGACTAACTTATCCCGACCAGGTTTGAAGACTTTGAAACATGACCAAAGGCTTTTTATCGGTTATTTTTTATTTTTTTCTTGATTCAATCGACGGTCACGCACGACATTCGAGTCACGACTTTTCACATCTTCCGTCCTCTTCCCACGAGGTCACAGAAAGTGACATTATGTTTGTCTGTTTGTTCAAATGTTTGGTCAAACATGTCTACTGACACATTTTATGAGCTCGTGCTTCCATGGATCTAGCTAGACTAACAAGTTTCCAGGCTGTCAGTTTGCATTTGACGTCATATTTGACAGCTGTCATGAAGGTTAATTTAGAGAAAAAAATCGGGCAAACTCAAGCTCAAAATCATCTATATTTGACTACACTTACAAATAAGCACTTTCAAATCCGGTACGAAACTCAGCAATTACACTTTTCAAATAAAATATTAAGTCACATTCCAATACTTACGTGACATAAATATATCACAAAAATATAGATAGTTAGCATTAACACAAACAAGTATATGTTTGGATTACAAATTCTATGGGGGAGGCCTTTGTACAGCAGTGGACGTCTATCGACTGATAATGATGTTCTGAAAATTGACCTTTTATCGTGTCCCTAGTATAGTTCTTCTTCTTCTTCTTCTTCTTCTTCCTAAGTATGGCAATCAATCCCTTCAGGGACTATTTTTGCCAATGTCGAGTGAAAGAGAATTTTCAAGATTCAAATCTTCTCGTGTTAGCCGCTTTAAAATGCCTGTCATGCATTCTAATGCTTAATGGAGTTTCTGGAGATAATCCACGACAGTAGCAGATCGTAACACGCCTTTAGGTCAGAGGTAACCTATTGACCAAAATGATAAATCACTTAACCCAAAAGTCGTCCCAATTTTCCTATAAATCAGTCACTAAATGAAACTTTACTGCACATAACGACACCAAAAATACACATTAAAGATCACTATAACACAGACACTGGAAAAAATCTCAGCCGCTCCGCCTGATTCCCGCCAAAAACCCCCTAGTATAGTTACTTCTACGCTAGAAACATACTTCCACGTCAAAGGGCAAAATACAGGCCAGGTAATCTGTTATCGCAGCTCGCCGTGTTCGATTGAGTGACGCAAGTTCGATTGCTTATCGACAAAGTGGAATACGCACATTTTCGTTAGTATATCAGGATATCGCACTTGAATAAAATTCAGCGTGATATGCTGAGATTGGCTACAAATATTGTTGTTTTGGATACATTTGCCAAGATATTTCAGAATTCTATAATTATAGTTATAGTAGGGGAGCCGAAGCGGGGATTTTGGGATTTACACGAGCGTGTCAGATTAAAATAAGGGGGGTACCCTGCACCATGGTGAGTACCTCCATATAGGTCCGCGCGTCTAGGGCACCTTTTTTTTACTTTCAAACCATCAGTTTAAGAAATATCCTCCCTATCACCGTCAGATTATGAGTCAGCATGACTGGCACATCAAGCTGAACCTTCTGTAAAAAAATCTGACGCGCTCGTGTTTTCAAAATCGCTTTTTGTTTTTTTGCATATTGTATTTTCAAAAATTCATCACGAGCTTGCGTCACGTCCGAATCGTCAGTCTTTCGAATAGTAGCTTTTGTCGGGTTCGCTTAACACCCCCTCTGAAAATGTGACGCGCTCGAGTAAGTCCATGTGGCTGTTTTATCTACATTTAAAAAAAAACTTGCGGACGCTGTCTCCCCACCGGCTTAGGGGGGAATACTTCATATAACCTTATTTTCTACCTACTATCTAACCTTCAAAAATAGGTCCCCATGACGCTCGAGTGAATCACCATTTAGCATCGTGGGCTCCCCGACTATTATGATTGTTGTTTTTCAACCCTGCTTGCAGCATTTCATATACATACATGAACCTACTATTCTATGTATGTGCAAAGCCGTGGTCATAGTGTTTTCTAATTTAAGGGCTCTTCGACATGCAATAGAAGATTGACTTATAAGATAATTGGACGTAAAAATAATTTGCCTTTTTTTTATATTTCGCAAAACACATCTAAGATTGGTGGTTTTATTTAGAGATATTTATCAACCATTGTTATAAATGAAAGGACGTCATCCATCCTCCAATTACCAAAACAAATGAAATGTCCTGTAATGTCCAACTTTGGTGCCATAGTAATAAATGCTCAGACGGACAAGCTCTAACAGAATATACAAAAAAAGTATTGGCCGGCCCTTTCAAATTTGGACCAAATCTCTATGAAACATAGATGATGTCCTTTAAGATAAGTTCAAATGCCGAAGCGACACAATGTCTGCAAGTGATAAATTACACTGTTTATCAGTTTTGAACCCTTGACAGAGTCACATACGCAATGACACGTGATGAGACGAGATGAGAACGCAAAGATTGCATCATCACACATCTTAAAAAAGGATCTGCAACAAACGCAGTACAAGAAATAAATAAAAATTGGCCAAGTTCAAGTTGGACTCGCACACCATACTAAAAACACAAACCAAAGTTGCCAAGTGCAAGTCGGACTGACCGCACACCGAGGGTTCCGTACTAAAAGAAATCAGTTTAAATGATAAACTTAAAATTGCGGTTCGATCCCTTGACACAGCAACTGCACTAACCGCAAAAAACTAGTTTGTAATAGTAAATTCGCTGTATTTTTTTAGAAAATACCGCAATACACCCTCCATGAGCATTTCAAGCCTCTGCTTGTTGCCTTTTTAAAATAGAGCAAAAGCCCTTATATCACTTTTCTAGTAGTCGTCCTCTTTAATGATTTATTTATTTTCATTTTTATTATTTGTTATAGAAATAGAAATACAAATTATGTGAAAATTTCACCTGTCCAGCTATTACGGCTCATGAGGTACAGCCCGCTGACAGACAGACGGACGGACAGCGAAGTCCTAGTAAAAGGGGTTCCGTTTGTTTCCCTTCGAGTACGGAACCCTAAAAAACGGGCAAGCCTTACAGTAGTGAACGTCAACTTCTTAATGAATGACTTCTGCTGGGGAGTTTTTGGCGGGAATCAGGCGGAGCGGTTGAGATTTTTTCCAGTGTGTCGTAAATTGTGTTATAGTGATCTTTAATGTGTATTTTTGGTGTCGATATGTGCAGTAAAGTTTCATTTAGTGACTGATTTATAGGAGCATTGGAAATAATGCCATAATACGACTTTTGGGTTAAGTGATTTATCATTTTGGTCAATAGGTTACCTCTAATCTAAAGGCGTGTTACGATCTGCTACTGCCGTGGGTTGTCTCCAGAAACTCCATTGGGCGTTAGAATGCATGACACTAGGCATTTTAATGCGGCAAACACGAGAAATTTTGCAACATGAAAATTCTCTAACACTCGACACTGGCAAAAATAGTCCCTGAAGGGATTGATTGCCATACTTAGGAAGAAGAAGAAGAAGAAGACTTCATTCATTCTGATTGGAGATTTAAATAAATGCATTCCATTGATTTATTTATCAGGTGCAGTTCCCAGTGCTCCACATTCGCCCGTCTTCCGATAACACATTCGATTGTAATAAATCTTGCTTACTAAAAGACCCTTTATCAAGAAAGTCGCTCCAATGACCCGTCAGACCCGGTGTATTTCACAATAATGTTATTGAGACTTAAGCAGTATTGTTGATTGAAATTATTATTTACGCATGCTAATTATTTAGCTTCCACTACTTAGATATGTTATGTAAAATGGATGTTAACGTTGAAACAAGGCCTTGTATTCTGAGTGTCACTCGACTTCGTGAGTAAGTTTCGTGTTTAAGTAAGTTGGTCGCATTGTGGGTTTTCGTAATACATAAGTCGATGGTTTCAAACACAGGTCAGTCTTTTATTAATAAAAATATGTATGTCAGTACTTTGAATTTGTTAACTATCATTGAAAATTAATTTAATTTGTAAAATTATTAGTTTTTCTAGCTTAAATGCAGTGATTAGTCACACCACGAACTTTACGGTGAAGTAAAACATGGTGAGGAAACCTGCATACGTCTGCAACTTAGGCGATGGATTAACTTGATATTTTAACACAACGTTATATTTTAGTAGAAGGGTGTTACATAATACTTTTTAGTGCAGTGCCGGTAGCAGGAACATTGTCGACAACGTTTTCGTATCGCCTTTGACTATTTTTGTATTGGAAAATGAACAGCGCTGCGGCGGTGAAAAGTGGAACTAAAAATTAGTATGGCAAATTTGACATTTCGCGAGTTACGTTTTCGAATACGTTGTCGACAATGTTCCTGCTACCGGCACAGTTCTCACGGAAATGGGTAATTCCCTAATAAATTAACAGCAGGCTGAGCCACACACAGTCACCAAGTTTTATTTTACTTGAATTTAAATACATCTATGTTCACTCCACGCAAATCCAAAACGCAGTAAAAACGATTGAAAGTACCGGTCTGTCATTCAGTGACCGAACGTAATGAATAGTGAGTGAATGGAGCTGATTAGCATAACCGGACCCGTTCTTTTTTGTAGCAGGCAGCATTGGTGCCAATTTGATGACTACACAATTTGAAAGCAAATCGAACATTAGCTTTAATATCGATTACCTACTCGTTTTTTTTTATTTAGACCTAACTGTTTTTTATATTTAGGTGGTTGTATAAGGTAGCTATGCTTTTTACGCTGCTTTTTGATCAGATAAATAAACTGTAGTTAACTGCTGTCTTTTTCATCACCACTTTGGAGGTCAGTCATCTTTTTTTTTAATGCTACTCTCTGTATCAAATGGCCGAATCCTGAAACGAAATTTAAAATTCGAAAGCCCACGTAACTGTTTAATTAAAGCGTCGTCAAAATAAAATTTCGCATGTAAAATCGGAGACCACTCAAAATTGATGCGCTATTATATTTGACGGGCGTTTCAGTATTCGTCCATAAACCAATTAGGTTCATTGAAAACATGTTTGAATTTTCTATAGTAACTCTTTTTTTTTTTTACTAGAACTCCAGTTTCGGCTCTAATAATGCACTTATGAATGACTACTGGTAGTATAGTAGTCATTCATAAGTCCAAGTACGATATTCACCTACATGGAGTAGGTGAATATATGAATATATATATAGTGAATATAAAAGGTATATGAGTACTTTAAAATTGTTTTATACTTACTTGTTGACATTGCAACATGTGTGGCAGTCCAATTATCATACGTCAAAAGAAATTTACAATTCCAAAACAAAAAACGTGACCTCGTCTCGATTTGTAAGAATGAATAGCGGTCTGCCATCTTGTCTGGCAAATTATCGTATAACCTCGATTGTAAGTTTCCATACTCGATTGTAATGCCTGTATAATCGACCGATTAACATTTTTTACAGGTGAAATTAGTTAATTATTTTGCGTTTTTGAACATCGAAGGTTGAAACAGGCAAGGTAGAAACCTTCTTCATGTTAAAATTCTTGCAATAAAATTAAAAATTAAGGTTATTATGTTTTAATTTTTAATCACTACAATGCTAATGCTAAGCCAATATTTGAACAGCTAACATAAAGATACATTTATATTTTAGAGAATATGTCACATTGGCAAATTTTATCTATTAATTATATTATTTTAGAAGGGCGATGATAAAAAATTACTTTTGAGAGCTATAAAATGTGACGTAAACCAACGTTAACACGCCGATTAAAAATATGAATCGTTAGACATACGGATCTGTCAAAAGTCACCATTTATATTGACTCTACTATAGTTCTTGTCATCTTTCTTGTCTAGGGCAACACTGCAACAAAAAGACCGCAAATAGATGCGCTGAAGACGTCATCAAATAGCCAATTACCCTAATGTCCAATCAATCACCATCCAACCGAAACGAATGCGCTAAGCAAACTAAATGTAAATCTTTATTCGTATGCAGTGGCAAGCCTTAGTATCATTAACCTATTAACATTCAAATATCAATAATTCCGATAATATTGTCATAAGATAATTACAATGCCCGTTAATTAGGTATTATCGAATCCTAATCGTAAGCATTATTATATTATGTAGGTATAAAATATTTTAGGGTCGGCAACGCGCGAGTGATACCCCTGGTGTTGTAAGCGTGCATAGGCTGCGCTAACTGCTTACCATCAGGCGGGCCGTACGCTTGTTTGCCACCTTAGTGGTATAAAAAACAGCATTTTTTTCGCATGTGAAGATTAGCATAGAAATACAAAAATTAACATTTCAGTTTTGGCAGGAATCAGGCAGAGCGGTTGAGATTTTTTCCAGTGTCATTATGCGCAGTAACGTTTCATTTAATGACTACGTAAAGTTTGATTTATTGGAACACTGGAAATATTACCGTAATATGGCTTTAGGGTGCGTGGAAGTGATTTATCATTTTGGTCAATAGGTTACCTCTGACCTAAAGGCATGTTATGATCTGCTACTGCCGCGGAATGCCTCAAAAAACATTAGAATGCATGATACTAGACAATTTCATGCAACACAAGTTAATATTGAGAAACTAGAGACTGGCAAAAATAGTCCTTGATTGAAAAGTTTTGATTGCCATAGTCAGGAAGAAGAAGAAGAGCACAGAGCTAAATTGGAAAACAGCATTTAAATCGCTGTTTGATGCCGCTGAGATACCAAAAATATTGTTGTTAAATATTTCGCAATTAGTGTTTTATTTATGATACCTGTTATCAGTATTACATTGATAAAATGTGAGTTTACACGAAAAATAAATAGCTGAATAGGGTTGGCGAGTTTTCGCCTGTGCGATAATTGAGTAATTCAAAGAATAGGTACCTACCCTAGACGAAGAAAATAAATATTTTGTTAGTTTGTTAGGAAAATGCAGAGAGTATAGAACGCCATTTCACTCTTGACCTGTTTTGCTTCTACATTCATGAGTCATAAATTAATAATAAAGTCAATGAATCAATATTACTACATGCAGACCCCCTTTTGGGGTCTCAGAGATAATTAAGCGCCATTTACATCCAATAAGTCTAATGATCGAATGCTTAAACGTCAAAGAAATCCTTTCACATACTTTTTGAGGTTATATAGCCTTCGATTTTAAATACAAACTTGTATTTAAAATACGCTTCAAACAGTTACGCTTTCAAACTTTGATTGTCGTTTCTGTATTTGGCCGTAAGTGTATTGACACACCACAATCCTGGTTAGATTATGAAATCATGAAATGGTCTGTTTATTGTCAATAGTTACGCCCACAGTGGATAGCATTATTTATTCCGATTGTGAATGGAAAAATAAATATATTCCGCTAATATAGCATCTGTCGGCCGGATTGAGTGTTTGGCAAACACACTTGATCGAGTTTACGCCTCATATTGGTGAGAATACGGCAGCGGTTCAATGAATGGTCAAAACTGATCATTAAAAAGATATTGATGTAGAAGAAGCAAAAGAGGTAAGTGTGAAATGGCGCTCTATACTTTCTGACTGCCCCGTGAGGGATTTGGTGTGATGATAATATGTATGTATGTAATTGTTATCATTGGACTAAGACGACAAATCTCAAACGAATTTTCTTCGTATTCTCCTATATTTAATAATGCAAACTAAGCAACGCTTCTACTATGGGAAGCAGCAGCTGATAGAATTCTTATATATACGTTTTTTTGTAAAATACATACCAAACACCCAGACGCAACGCAAACATGTTAGTCACATAAAGAATCGAACCTGCGACCTCTAGCATAACAGTTAGGTATACTAAGCACTAGATCAGCGGCCTCGTCAAAAATGTGAATGATCTAGAGTCTAGATCAATAACATGAGAGCTAGATTCTAGAGCTAAACAGTTCAAAACCTTAAGTACCAAGTCAAAGAATTTAAAGTATCACTTCGTTCAGTAAATATGTTACCACGATCACATCCTTAGTAAAGGGCTCTTAGTGATGGGGAATTCCCATAATGACTCTTAAATAATATCCCTACAGCGTGAGATTATACCGGTGGGTAACCTTGAAAACTGATATAAAGCCATTTAGCAAACAAGGGGTTCATACAAAAGGATGCGATGCGAGTAACATGAGAACGCATCAAGGTGTTAAAATTCCATTCAAAAGGACCTTGAATTTATAACCGGTTAAGGGTCCCAAATTTGAATCTGAATTAATGGCCGGTAATATGGTTAGGAGTCCAATTGTGATGCAAATTCTTCGTCAAATTAGCTAGTATAATAGACGGGATGATGGCATTTATTGACTGTTTTATTAATTTGTCGCTTTTGGTGGGAGATTAAAAACAGCTGATAATAGGATAACGGAAATTATTGTGGTTGAAGCTTTGGCTTGTCATCTGATGGGGCCAGGTGCAAATCTCGGCCTGTACCAATGAGTTTTTAAGCTAAGCTTAAGTACAGTGATTAATCACACCATGACCTAAAAAAGCGATAGGGCCCCAATTCGCCCTACCGCTTTCTCCCGTGGGTTTTCCCATAAATTGTGGAGCCGCCCGACTGGGGACTGTACCTCCACCTTACAGAAGACCGCAGTGAAATAACACTACTTGATGTAGTGTTGTGTTTCTGCGGTAAGTAAGGTTGCCAGTGCTCCACGAGGATACGCTGGGCTAGTAGTAAGGTTGCTATCACAGTGAGTCCTCATCAACAACATGGTTGGCAACCTGTGTTAATGATACCCCTGGTATTGCTAGCGGCTATAGGCTATCGTGACTGCTTACCAATAGGTGGGCCATATGCTTGTGTGTCACTCTAGTGGTATAAAAAAAATCTATCATAGTTCACTAGTTTATTTAAAGAGTGTAGGCTACTATGTCGTTATCAGGTCCCTGTCGATACCTATAGATAAGATATGTTATAGTTATACAATGCGACTGATAGCGTTTGAGGTCGCGAATATTCCAAGCCAGTGATCGTATTATTTAACCAGCGTCAGTTTTACATTTTAATAGGTATGTTTCGACTTTACATAACTTAAAATTCAAGGTTACGTTGACTTTTCGAGTATTGTTATTTTCATTTATGTATTTATTATTATAGTTATCTTTATTTTTAAGACTCTTTGGGTTGGCAAAATGTAGAAATTACCTTTCTTCTTCTTCTTCTTCCTAACTATGGCAATCAAATCAATCGACTTCAAGGCCTATTTTTACCAATGTCGAGTGTAAGATAATTATCGAGTTTCTCAATAGTATGTTATGTGGAATAATATAATAAAAATACACTGTTTACGAATAGACCAAACAAATTAGATTCCAGTGCTCTTGGCAGAGTACCTACCATTGTACATTTTTTTGTCGTCGAGTAATTTTAGTTACGTGAAAGCGTATCTACTCTTTTTGTATTGTTATTTTCTAAATCGTGAGAGTTAGTTTCTTTGTACACTGGATGGCAAAACATTTACCCAACTACCCAAATCTCGATTAACTAAGCTTAATGCTCTTTTCTTAAAGATTTTTTAAGTTTATATTGTAAAATAATTCGAGTATTCTTAAAAATAGCAATGTATGAACGTAGTGTGAACAGATTTTTTGATACGAATTTTCAAACTTCAGCGCCAAACGGCTTTTGACAACTGACGTAAAATATGTGTTCGAAATCCAAATTCAATGGAAATTTTGCTTTAAGCACTCCGCTGAATGAGCATCGTGCGCTGTAACGAAAATTGCTATTTTCTATAAACTTAGCTCGACTTTTTATATATTACTCAGAATTTTTGGGCCCTAGAATTTTACTCGCACACTTCATATACAAAACAATATTGAAAAAGTAACTTTCAAAAGTAAAGTAACAGGTACATTTAAATGTTGCCTAATTGTTATTTTGAGTGTGTCATCCACTTCCCCGAATTGAACGTAGCGTGAACGTATGTAGGTAAGACCTAAACCTTGCTTACCATTATATAAATATGTACGGATGTGTCATATTGTCTCAGTATGGCATATTATTTAGTTTTTCTCTCGCTTTCCTGCAATCTCTGGGAGTGACTTCGTGAAAAGGGCAGTGTATTACAGCAATCCGGGGAAGCGCGCACTATTCGATTTGACCAATGAGCGCGCGCGGTGTTGGAGTTGGCTGTCAGATGTGAGATGTTACACATCACATGCGACTACTGTAAGGCTCGTTCATCTTTTAACGAAGTAGCGTGATTATTATTTAGATGACAAACGCAACCCACTTAGTGAAAAGAGAACGGTATCACTAAAATTAAATGTAAGTATGCAGTAAAATAAAAATAACAACCGTTGTACAACATCACAATGTCAAGGCTATATTCATTATGTAAATTTATGAGTCGTACGCTTGTGTCGTCTAATTACAATAGATAATATTCGCAAATTATGCATGACATCAGCATTAATGTTGCCAATTTAAAAATGCCACGATATTCACTGTGGTTTGACATTACATTCGATTAATAAAAAAATATGATGTTCTTTTTTATTTGTATTTAGAACACCGTATGAATATGAAATTATATAACTGGCGTTAAAGAGCTACAGAGTAAAAATTTTTCTATCAGAAAGCAAAACATTTTGAAATTCTTATGAAACAGTTAAATTTTAACCATGAAGTAGGTCAAACGCGGGTCGTCGACTCGCCGAGTGACCGCGAAATGTGAAAAGTGAGAAGTTCTGTTAATGGATTGACGAGTTTTTATTTTATTGACTGGTATTGCTACTTGGCAAATGCGTCGCACTTTTTATTTGCGTTTTGTTATTATATAGGTAATATTTAAAAGCAGTGTTATGCCGTCCTTTAATTTTAAAATATAAATGGTATCGCTGAAGTAAAAAAAATATTTATCATAATCGTGCGTATAGATGGCACCGAAACTGTATTGAAATCAGCAGGTTTTATGTGATAATGATATTATTTATTTCATTTCTGGAATATTTAATGACAAATGCCAAATGCCATCGCCGAAACATGGAGCATTGGCTCTGATTTTGTAAGGCATTAAAATGACTTTAAGAAATCTCAATAACTACCTAATAAGATTGTTATTTGATTTACTAAAATATAGACAGTAGAGTTGTGTTTCTGCGGTAAGTAAGGTTGCCAGTGCTCCACGAGGATGCGCTGCGCTAGTAGTAATGCTGCTGCACAGTGAGTCCTCATCAACAACATGGTTGGCAACCCGGTAGTGATAGATAGATACCTCTGGTATTGCTAGCGGCTATAGGCTACTGTGACTGCTTACCATCATGCTCGTGTCCCAGCGTAAAAATTATAATAAAATAAAATTGATGCCAGATGTCAAGCTACAGTGACAATTAATTTGGAGAGATCAAACGCATTTGCTAAAGTACCTATGACATATAACATATAGAAATATGAGGGAAATTCATATGCTCATTTAGGTGTAGGTACATTTAAATTGCATACACAGCTCATGGCTTATAACAGTAATGTTTTAATTAAGGTCAGTTGCACTCAAATTATTCTCATAATTGACATCTGTCATCGCAATAAGCAATGTCATTTCGTACTGAACGCAGACATGAGAGAGCATACCTACATCAGTAAATTAGAGAATTGATCCTGACTGGATTTCTTGTTTTTTTTTTAAATTGTATTTTATAATTTTTAAGCTATATTGAGACAGTCGCAGAATTTTATTACATCTTAACTCATATCTAACTTTACTCATATCGTTCTTGACTCCAAAAATAAACTTAGCGATGACGCTTCTGCATTCTATAACTTTTTTTTTATTAATTACGGGTCAGCGATTGACCACGATCTCACCTGATGGTAAGTGAAGATGTGGTCGAAGGTGGAGCTCGCTTTCCCAGTAGTCTATTCACTCTAGACAAAGAGTCCCAGGTTGTAGGATTTAGGGAACACTGACGAGGGGAGAGAATTCCAGTCCTTTGCTGTACGCATTATAAAAGATGATGCAAAACGCTTAGTGCGTATTGGTGGTGTGTCCACAACGTAAGGCTGAAAGTAAGGGTAGGTAGGTAAGTGTAGTAGCTTAGGTGACTTCGATCGCAAATCCTAGTGACTACAACTAAAAAACAATATAGGTAACATCCCTCACGAGGTAGACGGAGAGTGTAGAGCGCCATTTCACTCTTGACTTGCCTCTTTCTTCTACATTAACCTATATGCTCAACTTTTTTGAGTATTCTAGTCATAAGTAGACTGTTCATCAAAACAATTTCCTTTTATGGCTTGAGGTTCTCGCATAATCTCTACGAAATAAAACTTTATTTATCTATACGACACTACTACTTTTATCTATATCCAAATAAATTTAATTAAACGTGAAATCTAATATATAAAATTCTCGTGTCACAGTTTTCGTTGCCATACTCCTCCGAAACGGCTTGACCGATTTTGATGAAATTTTGTGTGCATATTGGGTAGGTCTGAGAATCGGCCAACATCTATTTTTCATCCCCATAAATGCAAAAAAAAATTGTCCACACGAGCGAAGCCGGGGCGGGCAGCTAGTAATCTATAAACTATTCCTGAGTAACGATGTTTTTTATTTGAAGGTTTTTTTTTAAACCAGCCAGTATTTGAAAGTAGAATAAGCCAGTATTTAAATAAAATAGGTGGCTCATAAAATTAAATTTTCTAAGAATTAATGGTGGCTACTGATATTTAAAATGTGTACGTACATACTAACTAACATATAGCTCGAATTTTGTAAGTGTTCAATAGGGAGATTTTTAATCAATATGTTCAAATTACCTGCTATAAATTGTATGTATGTTTAAGCTTAAATATAGAAAATACTTCTAAGTTTAAGTACACAGTTTTCAAAGCAATATATTAAAATGTTGTTCAGCCCTGTAGCCAGGCCACGTCTAAAATAACCTTACCCGCTCCACAGTTATTTATAAAATGCATTGGCTAAATAAATAAACTCCGACACAGAACTATCATTAAAAAAATAATAAAAACCAGAATTATTATTCCCTCCGAACACAATGCACAGATTAATAAAAACTTTTTTAATCACACTTAAGCACCTGGAACACAACCAAGACTTTAGGGCCGTAAAAATAGCACAGATATTATTTCATACTTTTTTTGAAACGGAACGCATTCGTTTAAATTTTTTTTAGAATAAAGTTAAAATCGGTGGGAACGCACCGGGCAGTCGTTCGACGCGACTGTACGGCCGCTCTCGCAAACTCTACTGGCTGCTTTCAAAGAACTTTTATTTTCCAACGCAACGCTCTTCGCTTTCCGAACGAACACAGGCGAGGTTGATCCTCCAGCTTCGCGCGTCGTGTACACTCAGGTGTGTGCGTGCGTTGTAGTGACGTAGAGGTATCGATAATAATTATCGACAGGTATATTTATTTTACTTGAACACCAAGAATTATATTACATGGGTCGGTTGGCAGTTTGTGTAATGTCCTTTATCTATAATAAGATAGTTTCTTAAGTTATTTTAATGAAATAATAATAATAAATAGCATGTAAGCTTCCCCTGCTACTTGTAACACAGTTACTTTTTGTTTTTCAGGAAATCACTCCCACAGGTTGCAAGAAAGCTAGTGAACAGATTTTACACTTAAAAAAATTTCAGTAACATACATATAAAATACTAGCTGCCCGCCCCGGCTTCGCACGGGTAGAAAAAAAATTTGATAAATTACTACCCTTAACATTTAGGGGGATGAAAAAAGATGTTGTCCAATTCTCAGACCTACCCAATATGCACACAAAAATTTCATGAGAATCGGTCAAGCCGTTTCGGAGGAGTTTAACTACAAACACCGCGACACGAGAATTTTATATATAAGACTAGCTGCCCGCCCCGGCTTCGCTCGTGTGGACATTTTTTTTGCATTTATGGGGATGAAAAATAGATGTTGGCCGATTCTCATAGATACCGGATAAGCACAAAAAATTTCATCAAAATCTGTCAAGCCGTTTCCGGAAAGGCAGTAGGATGAACTAAACGCGTCTTAAGAAAGTGAATAGTAAGTGGATACATTAAAACACCTCGAGTGCCGCCAACTAAGTGAGGTAAATATCACATTTTAAAGGGTATTGTAACTACCGCATATGGTAAGGGGTAACCTTTACCGCCATTTAGTACAAAATAAATAAAAATCCCTACGCAAAAATCGACAGTATGATTACTTACCGGATTCCCAATTATAGTCCTCCATCGTCTTTATGTATGTATCTTATCTTATTTATTACATTCTTGCCCAAAGGCTCTCCCTTATAATATTATCAGAATTGAATTTCGTCTCAGTTTATTGTAAATGTAATGTGGTAAGCATTACATTTAACTTGCAATTTTGTTGTATAGCATATTTCTTCTGGGTTATGGAAGTGATTTCGTATAAAGGCACGAAAATGCACCACAGAAAGCCGGGGAACAGTGTTGCCAATTTAGCGACTTTGACGCTAGAAGACAAAAAGGTAGTTGCCAGATGTTACATCTTGCAACTTGTCTACTGTATGGCTCGTTTTTTACTATTACTCGTTGTTGTACATGTAATTCTTCATTTAAATATTAAGACTGTACTAATGAATGGCCATCAATGATAATCGGAATTTTATTGGAACGCATAGAATACAAACAAATAAACAGTTAATGAATTGTACAACGTAGTCTTCCTTATATGAACATTATAATGCAAATTGTATTATTATCAAAAATACCTCGACTTAAATTTAATTTATCGATAAATACAACACACATCCCTAAATCGTAACAGTATCCCAAATTCAGACACACACACGCACATTACCGCGCAGCGCTTGCTTATACTCAAGGTAGAGCTTAGAAGCTTTCAACATACGCTACATTACTTTGACTCTTAAATTGAAAGTAGAAGAGTATATTTTTCTATAACCTAATTATATCTCATACGTGATTCAAGATTGTATCGAAATATGATCATAGCTTGTTTGAAACGAGCGATAATAAATTAAATAGTATTTTTTTGTTATAGAGAAGCTAGGCTAGTTAGGAAATCGAATACGAAGAATCGAGTTAAAATATTTTGAATTTAATCGATTGACTATCATTAACTAATTATATTATTATTATTATTTTAAGCTACTGATCACAAAACAGATTATAAAAGACTAGCGGCCCGCCCTGGCTTCGCACAGGCAGACATTGATATCAAATATTTTGTCTACCCGTGCAAAGCCGGGGCGGGCAGCTAGCCTATGTTACTCAGTGATAGTGTAGCTTTCTAACGGTAAAAGATTTTTTTAAATCGGTTCAGTAGTTTCGGAGCCTATACACATTTATCAAATATTTTGTCTACCCGAGCGAAGCCGGGGCGGGCAGCTAGTATAATATATAGCCTATGTTACTCAGTGATGATGTAGCTTTCCAATGAAAAAAGAATTATTAAAATCGGTCCAGTACTTTTTGAGTTTATTCGTTACATACAAAAATACAAATCTTTCCTCTTCATAATATTAGTGTAGAAAACATTTTAAGGAAAACGAGATGCGAAAGTTATTTAAATAAATAGAACTACGTACCTTAGTACATTACATTGAATAGAATATCTTTTATAAAACTGAACATTTAAGTATATATATAGGACATTGTTAACAATAGTACAATCTAAAACTAAGGTAAAAAAATACTAAACTAAAATAAAAAAATAAAACGCTTTTCCCCAATTCGTCAGTTCATTCTTTTCCTCAGTTCGCGGGAGGGTGCCAAGAAGGCAGCATTGCCCGCTGAACATTTAAATTAATTCCTACCATAATTAAAAAAAATTGATGTAGGGCGAATTGGCGTCTCCCGTTGGTTTTCCCATTAAAATTGGAGCCGCACGGCTGGGTACTGTACCTTACAGAATAGCACTATTTTGATGTAGTGTTTCTGCGGTAAGTAAGGTTACCAGTGCTCCACGAGGATACGCTGGGCTAGTAGTAATGCCGCTAACACAGCGAGTCCTCATCAACAACAGCGTTGGCAACGCGTTATTGATACCCCTGGTATTGCTAACGTCTTAGGGAACTGCTTCGATGCTGTTACCATCAGATGGGCCTAAGTTAGTAGAATAAAAACACAGAGTACTCACTACAATTTCCATTACGAAGCACATTCCTCAAAAAACGCAGTCCAATGATAATCCCCTAACACCAGTGTCTAAACCACAAACAATTGTTACTACAAAGTCGTCCGTCAATCAATATTCTACTAGCGTTGATGGCGACCGATAAGCCCTATTCATCGCTTTCCAATTAGGAGGATGAGTGATGATTCATGCTCGGATTGTAGGCCTAGGTATCGGTCTTGGAATTTGAAGCAAGTAGTTAGTATTATTATTTACTGGCTTTTAGCCGCCACCTTCGCGCCACGCCTTCCCACAAGGGTCCCCGAAGAGGTAGGCAGAGGCTACATCACCCACTTTCCATCGAAGATAATTTGATGCTAGACAGATGGTGAGTCCGTCGCCGTCTCTTAGGCACTACATACGTCCTTGAATTTCTTCTCTCAGTATGCAGGTTTCCTCACGATGTTTTCCTTCACCGTAAAGCTCGTGTGACTAACCACTGCACTTAACTTATAAAAACTCATTGGTACAGACCGGTGGGATTGGAACTTGCGTCGCTAGAATAGCAGGCAACACTTCATACCACAAGGTCACCACGGTTCTACTATAGTATTGTTATGTAAGCTATCAAAGAATTTGAATTCAATGTAAATATAGAAATGGAAATGGCAAGGTAGTCGTTGCATTCGTTGTAGATGTGTGCGTGTATACGAACACTACAAGGCAAAGGTTTAATCTGCGTCAATTCGTTGTTCCGCGAAGTTTTACAAAACGCAAAGGCATGGCATATTGGCAAAACGGTGTTATTGTAAAACTACATGATCGATCATGAGTCAGGATTATAAAATAAAAGCTACGTATGTCACCGAGTAAATAAACAGTGCCTATGTATCTAATACATTCAGGTCACGTTTTTAGAAAGAAAAACCGCACGTTGGATTGTGGTCTCAAGGAAAACATTATATAATATACAGGCTGCTCCAATTGGCTCTTATATATAGGTATATAATATATCGAAATTAATGCCTTGTAGATCTATGTAATAATAGGTATAATATACAGTATTTTGTTAAATTGATAAATTAATGGCTATAATCACGGCGTCGTGGGTGGAACTTGTGGAAACGTCGAGGTGAATAAACAATTTAATATCACAAGATCGCAAATAATTCTTAAGTCATAATAATGTGTTTAGATCGCGTAATTTTGAAAAACAGTAATGCATAAATTTATATTGATTCTTTCTGCCCTCCATTATTTCTACATATTAATCTACGTACAGTACACACCATAGACTAATATGATGATGAAAAGAGATTTGTAATCAATTTTTACTTAGGGAACTTCAACTGGTCATAACTTTTAAATAAATCGCAGAACTCTCAAATTTTCCATGAATGTCCATTATATTATATACACACGCGAAGTCCCTCACGGTAGGCAGAGAGTGTAGAGCACCAATTACCACACTTGACTTACAGTCTGGCAAAAAAGAGCAGAAAATAATAGGGGCTGTACTGTGCCGTTCGTATGGCAACCCGCCGCAGCTCGTATAGAGCATCAACCGTCTTGATTGGTTTGTTTACAGTAAACGTCATAACATGGATGCCATTTTGTGAAGGTTGCCAGTAGACATATTAGTTCCGTTTCTAGACTTTTTTTGTCAAACTATACACATCTCTTTTACTTCTGTTACGTCAATTAAAAAAAAAGTTAGATGGTTCTTTGCGAACCGCGAAGTGACGCCGGGTTTTTAAACCTGTAGTGCGTGGGCAAGGCGTACTTTCTTTGTATTCGTTGAATTTTTTTTATACCACTAAGGTGGCAAACAAGCATACGGCCCGCCTGATGGTAAGCGTAGCCTATGGACGCTTACAACAACAGGGGTATATGTTCAGACCCCTCTTGATCTTCGTGTTTCTGTGTATATGTCTGCAAGGCGTAGTTTTAACCGACGTCACTTCGTTGTTCGCCAAGTTGCATCTACCTTTATTATTTGATCTTATCCTAGTACATGATGTATAGTATAAGCGTTATATCTTCCGATGACGTGACATCTAGAACCCTTTACACTCGTCAGACCAATTCACAATGTAATAAGGATGATAATAGCTTACTAAACAACAAATAAATGCATCATCATGATATCACGCATGCATTTATATGCGTTACTCAACTGAGAAGTAATATTTCTTAGAATGCTGTGGAGAACCTATTTCTTATCTGTGTTCAAACTGCACTATGCAGTCAGCTCTTACAAAATATCTAATAATAATCATTGGAGTTTATGTTCATTCATAACTCAACTTAATTACATGGACGAAAGCACTTGAGAGCCTTATCTGAATGACGTCATTCTTCGTTCGATAAACGTCAAGATGTTTCAGATATGTCACACAGTTTGACATTGACAGTTCGCGCGTATTTTGCTGTCAGTCAAGTTAATTTCATTCACATCCTATGACGATAAGCTTCCTCTCCAAATTCGTTGGAAATTGAGCGGTGGAATGTTTGCCAAAATTCGAAAATACAATAAAAATTTCAAACATAGAATCTCACTTACGCGCAATTTAAAAAAAAAAAAATCGCGTTTTGTACATACATTGAGTTATTATGACGTTAAAGTTAAATAATATTATTAAGATGTACCTGATAATCAAAATGCCTGCTTTTGATTTTGTTGGATTATCTTCAGAACTACTGCATAGAATTCGAATTCAATACCTATGTGAGTAACGTTCGGTTAGATAATTAAGTGTTATAAATAAATAAGATAATGGTGTTTATTCTGTTGTTTAAAATTACTAAACTTAACTAATCTAAGAGGTCTAAGTCTTTTGCTATCCCTTTCTCATGTACGAGGTCAAATAAGGATGGCAATATTTTTAGACCTGTCAAATTAGTTAAGTAATTTTGAACAACAGAATTGGCACCATTATTCACCTTTATACATAACTTAAATCATTGCCATTATTCATACAAACTTTGCCATTCTTACCGAGAACCGATTTGAAAAGCTTCGCTATCACAAAATAATAGGAAATAGGTGTGGCACTCGGAGACTGCCGCGGTAAAGCTATTGCATAAAATTTTTTATCAACTTATGCAATTATAATTATTTATTTATTTTATTAATGCAGTATTTTTTTATATATGTACCTATATATTTTCTCATAAACAGCTGATTACGGTAGTTTTCCAATACTACCAATGCCACCTAAAGGCGGGTTGCTGAACTAAAGAGACAAGCGTGATATTTCAAAAAGTCATTAAAAGTTCTGGTATTTATCGATAGATGGAACTAAAAAGTATCACCGCTGTGCCGGTCGGAGTGGGGGGTGTTAGGTTTTTTTCGTTACGGAATTTCTGGATTCGGTCCCCACGCTCAAGGCACGCGATAAAAGCTATGCAATAGCTTAATAAAGCCTTTTTTATGCTTACCTGTGATCCTGATCCTATTTCTATACGGACGAAGTCGCATCAAAATCTAATTTAAAATATTAATAAACTGTTGACGTCAAACAGTTTGCCTGTATTAACTAACATATTGAATGAAACAATACGTTGAAAGCTAGACTTATTTTCCTTTTTAATTGTTCCAATGTTATCGGCAATGACCTTTATGTAATCAGCTGACATCGGAACTGCAAACTTGTTGTTTGGATGAGGCAAATAGGGTGCGCTCGCGCTAGTACTAATGCTGTTTAGGTCACCCCTCATCAACATGTCGATACTTTCAAATAAATCGTATATCAGATTATGACTAATGCATAATCGACTTAAAAATCATCACCTATACAATTTTTAATAGAATAAGTAGCTCTAATGATCACGCGCCTGTTTCTTCATGAAAAAAAAATTTTGGCGCTTTTTTTCACCTGGCGCGCCTATAGTAAACCACAGAGTACATAAACTAGCGACCCGCTCCGGCTTTAGCGTTGCGGCTTTAGCGGCCAGCGTTATAGCGACATATAAGTTAAATACATACAAAATACAAATGCATTATACATAAAAACCTTCCTCTTGAATCGCTCTGTCTATTTAAATAACCGCATTAAAATCCGTTGCATAGTTTTAAAGATCTAAGCATACATAGGGACAGACAGACAGCGGCAAGCGACAATGTTTTATACTATGTAGTGATAGTGAATTATATACTCAGTGAGCTAGTCCTTATTCTGAGATATACTCCATGTAGTCTGTACAATAATACCGTTTTATAAAATATTATTATAATAAACACTGCACAAGTGTTCCAATTAGCATTGACATTAAACACGACCCTACAGTCTGTCATGGCGACCGGCGGGTGGATAGGTTACACTTTATAAAGTATCTCAAATCAAATAAAAAGGTAGACGGAACTTTGCGAACGAAGACGCCGGTTAAAACTACGTCTTGCTGTGTACATATTAAAAGCTACACGCACACACCAACGACGAAACGAATTAATTTTCATGTTCACGTATTTTTTAAACGGTCAAATTTTCCCGCTTATTCACGATCGCACCACAGATTACTTACAAAATAACAAAGATCAAAGACGTCACCTTTCGTTACTACATGACCAGCTTTCTAGTGGCCAGTTTTGGTACAACAAAGGTGTAGTAACACATATAAAATAGGTTTGAATCGTTGGCGGTTGTAATAAATCAATCGTATGAAACATTACAGTGCGTGCACATGAATAATTTTGCATTAAATCAGCGCAAATTGCAAATTCATTCTTTTGAAGTCGTGAATGGAAATTTGGTCAACGGAAGTTTGCTTGTGGAATTTCACTTTTTTTTGTTGACGAGGAGAACCTCCGAAAGGTACGGTCTGGCAAAAAAATATAGAAAATTAAAAAAAAAGGGTGCCATTGTGCTATTCGTATGGTAGCTCGCAGCACCAACCGTCTTGATTGGTTTGCTTACAGTAAACATAAAGACACATATTCTGTGAAAATTTCAACTGTCTACCTATTATGGATCATGAGACACAGCCCGCCGACAGACATACGGACAGACGGACAGCGGAGTCTTAGCATACGAATAAGTAAAATAAAGCTAAGGTCTGTCACATAATATGTCAATGTCAAATGTAGACTGTTTTATCTATGCTTTAAAACTATAACTCTATATTCTTGATTAGTTAGTCTCTTTTTAAGAAAATCTACAAGGGCTAACAATGGCTGCCCATACGGCGCCTTCGAAGCAAGACCTGTGCCTGTTGTCCAGGCATTTCAAAGTAAACTAGCCAATAATGTCAGCATCTAATCTTTGATTATATCATCTAATTAATCAATCAGTGTACTATATCGATCAGTAATAAAAGTCGTTGATTCAAATTGCGTTCTCAATCAACAAGGTCATAGTAATAGGGTTCCCCTCCTTCGGGTACCTACGGAACCCTAAAAATATAATCAGAATATGTAGTCGTGATTGAAATAGTAATGTTTAGCGCTGTCATTACCGGTCATCAAATATGGACGTACGACTTATTTTTAGTCGTCTAGTCTAGACTTCTAAGTTAGGTACCGTGTTTGAAGTCTAGGAAAGTAGCGGCGCTTAGTATCTAGTGCCGAAGCAATAAAACGGCGTGACAGAATGTTGATCCGTGGAATTGTCAAATTTAAGTAGGGTCACCATGAGAAAGTCTTCAGCATATTTTATCGATTTTTTTAACATCTAGCTTTTTCCCCGGGACTAATGTTACTCAGTGATAACATAGCGTTCTGCTGGTGAAAGAGTTGAAAATCGATCCCGTACTTTTTAGCTTTCATTACATACAAATATTTTCTCTTAGGTACCTATAGATCGTCCATGTGTGGCAAGGATAATTGTATTAAGCCTGAATGTGCCTACAACACTGTCGTTTATTTATAGTTAGCCCTCATGGTAAGCATAGCCGGCATCTCATTAGAATTACTTACGCGTTGCCGGTCCTCAAGAAATCCTGTTTACGCTTTAAACTTTGATTTATAGATCAGTGGCTTAAATAAAAAAAGGTTAAAAAATATATAACATTCGAAATTCAAATATTTGTTAGCGGCCAGGAGAGCAGAACTTTCAGTGTGCGCTATGTAACTCAACGATTGCAAATCTATGGTTACCCTCAATCTCACTCAATAAATATTGCAATCATACATTTAATTTTGGTGATGAGTGTCCTGTGTGTAAACGTGACTGAATTACCAAGCAGACCGAAATATGAATGAAAAAAAGAACTGCGAGTAGTCACAATGTTTATGATGTCCGCCTTGGCCTTCCAAAGTAATATTTCCGTGCAAAATGACAAGTTAGTCAGCTTCTAAGAATAGGTGGTTTTTTGCACGTTTGTACTTTCCCAGTTTCCTGCGTTGTTCCAAAGCTGAATTGAATTTTAAAAGTTGGTTCATTGCACCCGAGATCATGATTTTTGTGTTATAATATTTTATTTAAATGTTTTCTCCGATCATTCAAGTCGACAGTCGACCCTGTCACGTTTTACCCTGGCATGTCAAGAGTCATGACCCAGGGTTACATTATTATTTAATACCAACTGTGACACCACTTACAAGTAATAAAACTTGGTAGGGTTGTACTATTTAGTAATCCTTGGTTGGTAGTTGGTACCTCTATGAGTGAACATTTTTACTCAAATATCTGGAAACTATAAATAACCGGGAACATTTGTTTTTCCGGGTTAATACAATACCCTATGTCGATAAATAGGTCTATCTGTGTCCCGTAGTGGTAGCAAAATCGTATCAACCGTTTCAGCTTCATTGAATGACAACCAATGAATATCCGTACTTTCGCGTTTGTATGTATTATTAGGTCAGTGCGTTTATTCTATTAAGATAACTTACCAAAACTGTCTCCAAGAAATTTTACTTAAGCTGGCAGTTTCTGAACGAAATATTATACTTTAGACATTTTGTTTCTGAATCGGACAGATGTCAAAAGCAGGGTGAGCAGATTTCGTATTGATATTACCTTTATAGCAGGTTTCAATATATGTCCTCAGTATATATTGAAATTTATAATAGTAATAATAATATACATACCAGACAAACTCCACAGTCTAACGTACTTTATTAATTAATTTTCTTTAACAATAAATACTATCAAATTTAATACTTGAAGATTACGAGCAAAATTGTTAAAAAATATAATGACTGAAAACAAGCTATTTACTTAAATTCACTATAAAAATTAGAACCGAATAATTAATGATAATGGACTGGTAGCCAGTTCAGCATAATCCAAAATGGCGCACGCGCATAAACTTAGCAGGGATTAGCTAGAACCCATGTACAAATAATGAAATGAAATTAATATTAAAATATTGATAAATGCAAGTATCTGTTCCACATAGTTATATTATTATTTCAGTATTACATAAGCGTCATACTTTTTTATTTATTTATCATTACTGTCAAGGGTGGTAACATTTCGAATTTATTTTTCAAATATCAAAGTACTAACGGTAGAATATAAGTAGTTATAATTTGGTAACACAGCACTTTTCACTGTCAGTGACACTTGACAAAAACAAAAGGCAAAGTAAAAGTAAATTGAATTTGGACTTTGTTCGTTTACTTTTTATTTCTAACGTAACTAAATTAAATAAAACAGTTGACTGCAGGAATTGTCATGTCTTCCTTGATTAAAACAATCGCATTCAGTCAATCAAAAACACTATTGTCGAGTAAGTTCAACTAAAATGTATTTCTTTAAAGTTATGATATATTATTTATATAAAAAGAAATATTAACTGATACTCATATGGATATTCAAAACTATATTACTTACATATCTGGAAGTGCTGTATTTTAGGTACCTAACATAATTTTTCCTAATCCTAATCCTTGAACTTATTTTTTTTACTTCAGATACATTTCTAAGAGCCCTATCGTCAAACACAGCACCAGAATTTGAAACACTAGCTGTAACCGTGCCGAAAAAAAATGTTTATCACGTCGAGTTGAACAGACCGAAAAAAATTAATACTTTCAATAAGGATATGTGGAGGTAAATTTTTAATTAAGTACCTTAACTCCCTATGATTTGCGAAAAATTATGAATTTTGTTTTATTCTGCGTAGAAGGAACACCATTACCAGAATATAACTTGCATATAGCAAAGATATTGTTATGTTGGTACTCAATGACTTTTGGTTCGAAATCCTGGACAGACATTTTTTTCTATACCTCTGATTTGGCACACATGCATAAGTATGGTTAGCCTGATGGTATGTCACCATAGCCTATAGCTGCTAGCAATACCAGGGGTATCACTAACAAGTTGCCAACCCAGTTGTTGATGAGGAGTCATTGCAGCATTACTACTAGCCCAGAGTATCCTCATGGAGCACTGGCAACCTTACTTACCGCAGAAACACAACACTACATCAAAGTAGTGTTATTTGACTGAGGCCTTCTGTAAGGTGGAAGTACAGTCCCCAGACAGATCCCAATTTGCCCTACCTCTCTTTTTTTAAGCTCATGGTGTGATTAATCACTGTACTTAAGCTTAGACAATCTTATAAGTACAGGGTAGGATTCGAGCCTGGGCCTACAAGGCCAACATGGCTTAAAAAGCATATGGTCCGCCTGATGGAGCAATTACCATAGCCTATGAAGACTTGCAACAGGACACCATGGGAGATACCAATTCGCCCTTCCTCTCTTAATAAGTCATTTATTGCAGTCTGTTTACAATACAAATGTACAAATCCTTTGTGATTGACATTCTGTACACTACCTTTTTTTTGCGTAATTGTCAAACGTGCATAACTTTGTCAAATTTCCAGAGAACTAAAGGAATGCTTTTCATCACTGAGTGGTAATCCTGAATGCCGTGTCATTGTGCTGTCAGGGCAAGGGAAACATTTTACTGGTGGTAAGTAACACATGTGTATGGGTTTTATTTTTCTGTGCAGAACATCAAAGTAGATAATATACTATGCGGTACCCAATTTTTTCTTTCATAGGAACCTTCTCCTGACAATAACAGAAACAAAAAAAAGAAAGGTCCAGCCCTTCACACGTGATGCAGTGACCAAGGAAAATATGGATTCATCTATACTAATTTTATAAAGAGTAAAGATTCGTATTTTTGAATTTTTGTAAGTTTAGTATTTTTGTGTGTATGGTTGTATTGTATAGGCTCCGAAACTACTGGACCGAATTAAAAAAATCTCTCACCGTTATTATACTAACTGCCCGCCCCTGCTTCGCACCTGTAGACAAATATTTGATATGGCCTATGTTACTCAGTGATAATGTAGCTTTCTAACGGTGAAAGAACACAAAAATACAAATCTTTCCTCTACTAATAATATAAAGATATTATTAGTATAGATACTTCTCTGGAGCTCTGAATAAGATAATTGTAGTCACTCATGATATGTATTTTTGTATCTTCAGGTATAGAATTGAACAGCCTTGTGGAACTGGCGCAAGAGGTCGGTAGCATAGACGACACGGCGCGCAAAGCACGATTCAACTATCATTTCATTAAATACGCACAGGTGATAAGAAACATTTTATACTTAGGTGAAAATAAGAACAGTGCCGGTAGCAGGAACATTTAGCGACAGCGTATTCAAAAAAATTACGGCTAGCATGAATAAATGCGACGTTTTCATATCGCACGTAGTATCATACTCTGAGTTATCGCCTTCGACTATTTTTGTACTGAAAAATGTACATCGCTGCGGCGGTGAAAAGTGGAACTAAAATTAGTATGAAATTTTTTCGAATACGTACTCGTGTGCTTCTTTAACCTGGCTTTGTCAAAAACTGATTGCGGGTGATATTTTAAAAACTTTCGGCTCGCTTTACCTAAAAACGTAACTCTTAAAACTGTCGTCGTTCATACGAATGTTTAGTTCCACTTTTCGCCGCCGCAGCGCCAGTTAACAATGTTCTCCGGTGTAGGCTAATATCGTGACCTTGAGCCCGTGCGGAGCAGGAGTTTCCATTCTACTCAGCTATTTCTTATTCTTATGACTACTCGTGTCCCAGGATGGCATATCGTCGCTGGAGGAGTGTCTGAAGCCAGTATTGACAGTGGTACATAGCGCTTGCGTCGGCGCTGGAGTGGATCTGATCACTGCGGCAGATGTCAGGTGGTTTTTGTTATACCTTATGATCGCCGGCGCAACGTTTAAATAAAATTAAGAATTTCTAACTCTCCACTCACACATGACACAACACCATACATTTTACCAATAACAGTTAAGAATTTATACATATAAGGAAAATAAGGATTAATTTTATGTATAGAAATTATTAATATACATAAGTAATAATAATAAGAAATAATAATAATAATAATGCTTGGACATTATCACACAGCGCCATCTGGCCCCAAACTAAGCAAAGCTTGTACTATGGGAACCAGTAGCTGATATAATACTTATATACATTTTTTTTTTTTGTAAATACATACCAAACACCCAGATGCAAGGCAAACAGATTTGTCAGATAAATGTTTGCCCCGGCGGGAATCGAACCCGCGACCTCTAACCTAGCAGTCAGGTGTACTAATCACTAGACCAGCGGTCTCGTCTATAAGTATTTTGTACGTGATTTGGTCCTGTGTTATAATAACATATCACCTTTAAGGTATTGCACAGAAGATGCGTGGTTCCAAGTGAAAGAGGTTGATGTGGGGCTGGCGGCCGATGTTGGCACTCTGCAACGCTTCCCAAAGGTACTACCCACTACCTCAGAGTAGCTAATATACTACATACAACCACTACTAATACTACTCCCATACTAATATTATAAATGCGAGATTAACTCTGTTTGATTGCTGCCTTATCACGTAACTGCTGAGCGGATCGTAATGTACGATTCGGCAATGAGATAGATTGTTGGGGTCGGTAGATCCACCCCATGTAGCTGCTTACCTGTAGGCTTAGCAATTACAACTTTGAATTATTCGATTAGCTTTCGACTATTCGTATGGGAAAATTAGTAGCGCTGCAGCGGCGAAAAGTGGAACTAACAAGTCGTCCCACTTTTCGCCGCTGCAGCGACATTTTTGACACTGAAAGTTACGTTTTCGAAAACGTAATCAAGACTGTGCCGGTAACAGAACATTTTT
Source organism: Falcaria lacertinaria (assembly GCA_951449985.1). Classification (NCBI taxonomy): domain Eukaryota; kingdom Metazoa; phylum Arthropoda; class Insecta; order Lepidoptera; family Drepanidae; genus Falcaria; species Falcaria lacertinaria. The sequence continues at coordinate 4,882,592 of OX602134.1, read as the reverse complement.
CGAAATCGTTACTCGCGAAATGTCAAAATTGTCATACTAATTTAATTTTTAGCTCTACTTTTCAGCGCCGCTGCGCTGTTCATTTTTCAATACAAAAATAGTCGAAGGCAATACGAAAACGTCGCATATTATTCATGCTCGCACTACTGCTCTTGCTACCCGAGCCCGAGCATAAATAATGTGCGACTACGTATTCGAAAACGTAACTCGCGTATTGTCAAAATTTTCATACTAATTTTTAGTTCCACTTTTCGCCGCCGTAGCGCCGCTCATTTTCCCAAAGGTACGTAGTATATTATCTACTCTGAGGCCATACAATAAAATAAAAGGTGAAGGTGATACGAAAACGTACTACAGTACTGTAGGGCTAGCATGAATAATTTGCGACAACGTTTTCGTATCGCCTTCGACTATTTTTGTATTGAAAAAGTAACAGCGCTGCGGCGGTGAAAAGTGGAACTATAAATTTGTATGACAATTTTGACATTTCGCGAGTTACGTTTTCGATTACTTTGTCGAAAATGTTCGTGCTACCGGCACTGGGTTGCCAGCTGCATAGGGTTAGTTATAGCCGACCTCAATAGTGTTTGGGATCAGGCGATATTGATGGAGGATATAATAAGATGAATCACATCAGGTGATCGGCAACGCGTCTTTGGCGAGAGAACTCTGCTTCACCGGCCGGAAGTTTGACGCCAAGGAAGCTGAAAAGATGGGGCTCGTCAGCAAAGTATTCCCAGATAAGGACACGTATGTATGACTTCTAATCAGTTGTGTATGTATGTTACAAGACGATACAGAAGAGTTAGGCCGCATTAGGATCTCCCGTGGGTATTCCCATTAAGATTGAACCCGCCGGATCGGGGACTGTACCTCCGCCTTACCAAAAATAGTCGTTGGCGATACGAAAACGTTGTCGCAAATTATGCATGTCCGCACTACTACTACTACTACTGGTAAAAAACAGTAAAACATAGTAGAGGCTCGTATAGAGCATCAACCGTCTTGATTGGTTTGTTTACAGTACACGGCATAACATGGATTACATTTGTGAGGGTTGCCAGTAGCCAAAAAATGTGTTCTGCATTTTGTAGAAAAGCGTTTATTTTGACATTACAAACACTTCATTTTATTTATTAGTATCCATACCATACAAATATTATAAATGCGAAATTAGCTGTTTGTTTGTTTGTTTGCGACCTTTTCATAACTAAACGGCTGAACGGATCGTAATGAAATTTGTCAATGAGATAGATTATAATCTGGGTAAGGACATAGGCTATCTTTATCTAGAACCACGCGGGCGACAGGCTAAAGCTAGTACACTATATTTTTGTTAATTCCCCCAGTGCACTCTCTCACGTACTAGACGTGGCTATGAGTATCGCCAGCAAAAGTCCAGTAGCGGTACAGACTACTAAACAGAGCCTCGTGTATTCACAGAACAGGCCCAACCACGACGGACTGGAACATATTGTGAGTTCATACAATTATTAAATACTAGCGGCCCGCCCCGGCTTCGCACGTGTAGACATTGATATCAAATATTTTGTCTACCCGTGCAAAGCCGGGGCGGGCAGCTAGCCTATGTTACTCAGTGATAGTGTAGCTTTCTAACGGTGAAAGATTTTTCGAAATCTATTCAGTAGTTTCGGAGCCTATAGACATTTATCAAATATTTTGTCTACCCGAGCGGAGCCGGGGCGGGCAGCTAGTATAATGTATAGCATGAGTGATCATTTAGCTTTCTAACGGTGAAAGATTTTTTTAAATCGGTCCAGTAGTTTCGGAGCCTATTCAATGCAAACAAATCTTTCCTCGTTATAATATTAGTATAGAAAATAATAAAATTATATATTCACGCCTCCCACAAGGGTCCCACAAGGGAAGGGGCAAGCAGAGGTGTTACAACACCCACTTTCCACCGAAGACAAGTTCGATTAGTCACACCACGATTCAAGGACGTATTTAGTGCCTAAGAGACGGCGACGGACTCACCATCTGTCACGTTGGCACCAAATTATCTTCGGTGGAATGTTAAGAATATAAATTATCTCCGTGGACCCTTGTGGGAAGGCGTGAAGATAAGACTTTGATGCAAATTCTGTTGTTCACTCATCGTAACTAAAACTGAACGTAAATATTTACCCCATACGGTTGTTAATTGAAACTCCAATCATTTTTATAGGACTTAGTTAATAATAATCATAATAATAATAATTATACTTTTTTTTGTAAATACATACTTATAATACATACCAAACACCCAAACGCAAGGCAAACATATTTGTCACATAAATGTTGGCCCCGGCGGGAATCGAAACCGCGACCTCTAGCGTAGCAGTCAGGTATACTAACCACTAGACCAGTGCCGGTAGCATGAACTTTTTCGAAAACGTTTTCGTATCGCCTTCGACTATTTTTGTATTGAAAAATGAACAGCGTTGCGGCGGTGAAAAGTGGAACTAAAAATTAGTATGACAATTTTGACATTTCGCGAGTTGCGTTTTCGAATACGTTGTCGACAATCTTCCTGCTACCGGCACAGCGGTCTCGTCTAAAGTTTAAGTTGAGTTTCGTCTAAGTTGGATTTGTAATGTAAATTGGCATTATTAGCACGCGCAGTAGAGAGTCTCCGTCGCTGTGCTATATATCTCAGCGACGGAGATTCATTGAACAAATCGAACATACCGACCAGGAGCTCAATCAAACCAGTAAACCGGACTACGCATACAACTAACTAGTTTTATTTACCACCACGCACAACAAGACCTGCTGCTGACCGCCTCCACTCCCGGAACCCAGTATGGTGTCATACACTAAAACAGAATTTGACTGTTCTGAGCTTAAATTTAGTGTAATTTAGACTAATCTAAAACAAAATAAAAACTCATTTATTTAGTTTAGGCTCTAATAAGGCACTTAGATGGTCTAATTTACCACCGGTTGCGAAAAATAGCCACCTGAGAAGAACCGGCAAGAAACTCAGTGCTCTGTCTTTTTTCATTTAACAATCATGATATAACAATATTTATTAAAATTCTACTAGACATAAGTAAGTATATTACAAATTTAAAGTGTGATAACAGAATTGACACCATTGAAACTAAATATAGCGTGAAGATGACAGGCGTGCTGGAACATATCTCGCTCAGAGAATCAGCATTGCTATCCAGCGTGGCAATGCTGCCAGCATTCTTGGCACGCTCCCGCGAGATTCCGGTTTGGGTCAGATCTATTATCTATAAGTAGGTAGGTTAAGATATGTTTTTGTAAATAGTTTAATTTGTTTTGTGTCAATAAACATTTACCGCGTGAAGATAAGATATTGGTGTCTATTCTGTTGTACAAAATCACTAAACTAGAGTAATTTGAGAGGACTAAAAGTATTGCCATCCTTATTTATCCCCGCACATGAGAAAGGAATATCAACACTTATTAGTCCTGTCAAATTAGTTTATATTTGTGGTTTTGTACAACAGATTGGGCACCATTGTTACTATTTTTTTTTATTATCATTTAATGTTATGGTAAATTTTTCGATATTTAAAGCATCCAATTAATTAATTATTTTTTCAACAGCGTCTCCTAAACTCAGTGATGCTACAGAGTGAAGACTTGCCCAAGGCCGCGATGGCTCAGGCCACCAAGAGCTCACCCCCGGAATTCGACAATTTGTAAAAGTATAGCCATAGTTAAGTATTATCACAGACACAGACAATAAGATCGGTAACGTGAAACCCAGTTTGCACGTTACGTGCGTGCATTGTATAGGTTACGGTGACCGCTTACCATCAGGCTGGAAATATACTTGCTTACTTTATTTATGTATTTATTTATCTTTGCTCAGTGCCGGTAGCAGGAACATTGTCGACAACGTATTCGAAAACGTAACTCGCGAAATGTCAAAATTGTCATACTAATTTTTAATTCCACTTTTCACCGCCGCAGCGCTGTTCATTTTTCAATACAAAAATAGTCGAAGGCGATACGAAAACGTTGTCGACAATATTCCTGCTACCGGCACAGTTTAGAACCAGATGCCGCTGTGTGATAATCTGAACATTATTATTATTTAAGTCATTTACTGTTCATTTTTTATATACTACGAAGTACGAAGGTGGCACATAAGCTTAGGGCCTGCCTGATGGTAAGCGGTTACCGTAGCCTATAGTTTGCAACACCAGTGGTATCACTAACTCCTATGTAGTGAGATTTATGTATGGAAATTATTTTTAATAGTTGGTGGAATGATGATAAATAAATCATGCTTGGACATTATCACTAAGCAAAGCTTGTACTATGGGAACCAGCAGCTGATACAATACTTATATACTTTTGTTTTGTAAATACATGCTCATAGTACATAGTAAAATTTAAATATTGATACAACAGATACACAAAAAAGATAAAATAATGCAAGAATTAAATAGATGGATAGCAAGCAAAATACAAGTAAATTCATATAAATAGATAAATATAAATAAGATTAAATATAACTCACAAACTTAACCAAATAAATAGTTAGAAAATTAAAAACATGGATGTGAAACGGCCCTGACCACTGTAAGAGGGATGCGTATGTAATTAATAAATAAAAAAAAAACAACCAGACGCAAGGCAAACATGTTTGTAACTTTTTTTACTGCTACTTTACACAAATTTCAGCTTAACCCTTGCTTAACCGGACACTGGGAAGTGGGTCAAATTTTCTTGAGACTTTAGATTTGGGTGAAACTAAACAAAAGCTTGAAAAACAATGTTTTTCTATGACACAGGTAAGCTTGGTGGACGGTAAGGTATTTCATGTAACCACTTGATAATTGGTAACCGTTTTCTCTATATGCTTGCAGCATCGCATATGTCATGAGCTTAATCAGCTTAAGCTAGTTACTAGGTAACTTAATAACAATTTTCCCATGGTGACTGCGCAGGTAGCAGTATGAACTTCATACTTCACACTACAATTACTTCATACCATACCAGTACCAGTGTGAGGTAGTAGTAGGTGACCAAATAACAGCTTTCTACACACATCACCGTTTCCTATGAAACGAAATTCTGTTAATGAAATAAGCAATAAATAAATTATTACTATCATGATATTGATTGCTAATCTAATAAGAATATTTTAGAACTAGCGGACCGCCCCGGCTTCTACACGGGTAGACATTTATATCAAATATTTTGTCTACCCGAGCGAAGCCGGGGTGGGAAGCTAGTATAAATAGCCTAAGTTACTCAGTGATGATGTAGCTTTCTAACGGTGAAAGAATTTTTGAAATCGGTCCAGTAGTTTCGGAGCCTATTCAATACATACAAATCTTTCCTTTTTATAATATTAGTGTAGATATACTGTGTTTTTTAATCAAAGATATACAAACATAGATGTATGAGAGATTAAAAATGTAAATTATGTATTGAAATAAAATGAGTTCTATGAAATGTTATGTCTCAGTTTTTTTTAATGCACGTTTCCCGCATATGGAAGGGGTTTTAGAACACCCACGTTCCACCGAAGATAATTTGGTGCCAACGTGACAGATGGTGTGTCCGTCGCCGTCTCTTAGGCACTACATACGTCCTTGAATTCCTTCTCAGTCGTATGCAGGTTTCCTAGCGATGTTTCCTTCACCGTGAAGCTCGTGGTGTGATCAAACGGTGCACATTTTTCTTTTTAGAAAAACTTATTGTTGACATTCGAACTTGGAGTCGCAGTTTAGCAGGCAACACTCGCTCAAAACCAGACGTCCAACGGCTGGTTACATTGAAATAACACTGGTTATGTACCATTTCACCTTAAGAACGATATATAAAAAAAATAAAGACATTTAACTACCTACCTACATATTTTATTTTAAATGTTTTTTTATACCACTAAGGTGGCACATAAGCAGTCACCGTAGCCTTAAGCCGCTAGGAATACCAGGGGTATCACTAACGAGTTGCCAACCATGTTGTTGATGAGGACATTACCAGCGTAGCGTATCCTCGTGGATCACTGGCAACACTCTCACCGCAGAAACACAACACTACATCAAAGTAGTGTTATTTTACTGCGGTCTTCTGTAATTTGGAGGTACAGTCCCCAGTCGGGTGGCTCCAATATTAATGGGAAACCCACGGGTGATCTCAATTCGCCCTACCTCTCTTTTTTATCTCATGGTGTAATTAATCATACTACTTTAGCTTAGAAAAACTAATTGGTACAGGTCGGGATTTGAAACTGGGCCCATCAGATGACAGGCCGTTGCTTTAAACACAAGGCCACAACGGCTTATGGTTGTCATGAAGATAAATAAGCTCAATATTATTTTTAATTATGGCTTCGTCATTGTTGCTACCAAATGCGGTATCTTACTATTTATATAAGATAACGCATGTGACCCATTTAAATACCAATTAATATAGATAAACTGCCATTACCATATACGAAAGTTTTATAAAATACTTTAATTCGTAGTTGTATTACTTAGAGATCAACTTTTACTGTAAACACTTTAAAGTCTCCATATGGCGTTTGGGGTCGAAACTCTTGGGCCGTGGGGGCCAGAGGCTCATACCCTTTTTAACGAGACCTCAAACAAATTATGCGAGGTCTCCTGTGACAAGACGGCTGGCGAATATTTGGCCCAAAGGCTAAGCATTGCAATTCAGCGTGGCAATGCCGCCTGCCTTCTTGGCACACTTCCCCGTGACGGTGGTTCGAGACATTTATTTAACGTGCAGGTTAGTTTTTTATTAGTTTAGTTTATTTTAAATGTTTAATTCCTTGTGATTAATTAATTTATGTTCTGTTTTTAAGCATAATATTTGTGATTCAGTTAGTTGTATTAAATATAGTTACATATATTATTCAAAGCACCTTGAAATAGTAGCCATTCTACTCAAAAATAAATTCCTGAGATACAAAAAAAATGTGTCAACCTTTAAAACTGAAATTTAAAAATATACAGCCTCTGACGTCATAGCGGGCTGGCTACGTCACTGTACCGACTATTAACAAAGAGAATCAGGTAACCTAGTTTCCAAAGGCTTGCAGTGCGAACGACCTGCCCAAATATAGAGCAGATATAAATAGCCTTTGGAGCCCGCATGCAGCGCCGCCTATGAATGATGCAGGCAGGGCAGCCACCTTGCAACTAGGGCACGCTGCAATCATTTGACCTATTTATTTTTCAATGGGACGATGCATGAACGGGGATGGCTTGCGAGCCCCGCTTCATTCAGTAACCGTCGAACCTCCGAGGCCGACGTGACCCAGTTACGCTGTCCGCCCTTAGCAACTGCAAATATATCTTAATGCTGTGTTAAAATTGTATTTTCTGTGCGTATTTAAGTGTAAAACGTTAAAATAAATAACTAAATCCCAATTAGGAAGAAGTTCGAAGACTCTGCGAAAAAGAATCTACCGGCATTGTAATATTTTTAAAAGCCCGCCTCTTGTTATATATTATCTATAGTGCTACGTCACTGGCTGTTAGTAAAGGTGCTGTGACGTCATTGGTCGGTTAGGCGTGTGTTGAACGACGCGCCAATCGCGTGTTGACGCTCGCGAGCTCCGCGCGACCGGCACGCCACCTGTCGCGCGAACACGCCGCGTTCATTGAATAAAATAAAACCCGCCCGGACTGTTTTATCGCATGCGTACTGAGGCCCAACAAAGGGCCGAAATAAGAACGGTTCGCAAGTGAATCTGATGTATTTATGTCATAAAAATGGTGAAATCGGTGAAGTGGCGAGTAGAAATTAGGATATTCGACGTGTCAAATCATGACCGAGGCATCTGAAAAGTAAGTGATGTATCTGTAACTCAGTTTTTGTTTGTCGTGCTTCGCCCTGTTCTAGGTAGGTAGGGCCTTACCTCGGCCATTTTCCATAGCTCAGGGAATGTGTAATGTGATTTATGGTGTTATGCCGAGCCTTTTATGCTCCCTGCGAGCCTAAGCTGCAGTGTACATATCAATTAAAAGCTAAAGTATACGGCAAAATGCATACATGTAATACGCGACCGCCGCCCTTAGGTCAACCCTGTTCGCACCGTTCTGTGTACAGCTATAATCAATGAGTCGACGTTCATTCACAATAATGTAGGCGACTCTTTTCGGGGTCATTTGGAGCTGGCACGAATCAAACGAGCTTTTTACTCAATGAAATGATGTTTTTACGATCAATGGCTTATGACAATCTAAAATTGCTATCACTTTTCGCGCAAATAAAAACAGGCTGTTTAGTAGTCGTGTTTTTCAATGACAATTAAAAAAAAACTAATGATTTTGTAAAGAGATTAGTTAGAGAATAGAGAACCTTTTTTTATTGCTAACCAATTAGATCATTCTGCTTCAGTCTCTTTTATATGCAGCAATTTAAAAGAAAATATTGATTGCCTGTTGCAAGGTCCTACTCAATTTCCCTTATTTTAAATTAAATCAATACTATAATATTAAGTTTCTGTTACATTTAATGTTTATAATTTATTGGTATAGTTAGCTATATGTTTTGATTGTATTAAATCTGTAAAATAAAATTATACCTAAGTATGATCCAATAACATTTTAAATTTCTTAGGCAAGTAACTAGGTAAATTTCCTATCATACCAGTTAATTATTTGTCAGCTAGGTTTATTTATTAAACAATCTGACAGCTGGTGTTTCTTTTTAATTAAAACTACCGCCTATCAAATACTGGCCACATTTAATGTTGAAAAGCATTGACTGAAGGACCTATTTGGGTGTCATGTTTTTTTAATATTAATTAAAAACTTGCTAGCCTGTACTTTCCAACCTTTGTCAAGAGCTGTAAGCAGCATGTTAAAAGGGTTTAGTCTTAAAACATCCACATGAGTTCTTGGGGCATAAATCTACTCTATAAACCCATCAGATCCCTCATAAACTACCAGCTTTTTCAACTGCGTAACCTAGCAACTGAGAACCAGTAGCCGATAGAATTGGTATTTTATATCTAAAGTAAATAAAATCAAAAATCATTTATTCAGTTTAGGCCCTCATAAGGCACTTATGAAGGTCTAAATTACCACGGGTTTGGAAAAAAGCCACCTGAGAAGAACCGGCAAGAAACTCAGTGCTCTGTCTTTTTTTTTTCATGTAACAATCATGATATAACAATTTACTTTATTATACTATTAAAACATACCCAACACCCAGGTGCTAGGCAAACACTTATCAGGAATGCTGGCTTTTGTCTTGGTGCAAATCAGTAATTTCTGTTAAAATGTATGGGGATTTGAATTGGCCTTGTCATCCTCTGCAGTTAAATTAAAAAAATACTTTGATGTAGCGTTGTTTCTGTGGTGAGTAAAGTGGCCAGTGCTCCACGAGGATACACAGTGCTTGTTGTATTGCTGCTAGAACAGTGAGACCTCATCAACCACAGGGTTGGCAACACATTGGTAATACCCCTGGTACTGGCTATGGTGACTGCTTACCATCAGGTGGTCTGTATGCTTGTGTGCCAACTTAATGGTATAATGGCTGCAGTAGTACTAAGTGTGTGTGTGGTGTACAGTGCCTACCTGGTGCGGGTGCGCGCGCAGGTGATGTGTCGCGACGAGGGCACGGGCGGCTGGCTGGCGCTCGGCGGCGGAGGCCTGGCGCACGTCATGGTGGGCCGGCGCCGCCGACACCGCACCTCCGGTAACACACACTATACACACACCGCACCTCCGGTAACACACACTATACACACACCGCACCTCCGGTAACACACACTATACACACACCGCACCTCCGGTAACACACACTATACACACACCGCACCTCCGGTAACACACACTATACACACACCGCACCTCCGGTAACACACACTATGCACAAACTTTACACACACCGCACCTCCGGTAACACACACTATACACACACTTTACACACACCGCACCTCCGGTAACACACACTTTACACACACCGCACCTCCGGTAACACACACTATACCAATCTTTTCTCTGTATAATATTAGGATAGACATACCTAATAAAAGTTGATGCTAGTCCTTGAGACATTTGTGTAGTATGCTACGTGTTCAAGTGGTAATGTTGTGTGTGATACGTATTGCAGCTGGTGGTGAGAGCATCTGCGACACGACATCCTCCTCGTCGGCACCCTCGCACGAGTACTACATACACGGCCGCCGGATCAGCGACAATATGGTACGATTATTCATCATTCTCTATCATCATATTCTATACCAGGGCTGTCCAAACTACATACCTTCGCGGGCTAATAATTAAAGAGAGGTAGGGCGATTTGAGATTACCCGTGGGTTTTCCCAGCCGCCCGACTGGGGACTGTACCTCCGCCTTACCGAAGACCGTAGTGATATAACACTACCTGATGTACTGTTGTGTTTCTGAGGTAAGTCAGGTTGCCAGTGCTCCACGAGGATACACTGGGCTAGTAGTAATGCTGCTAGCACAGTGAGTCCGCATAAACAACATGATTGGCAACCTGTTAATGATACCCTTCGTATTGCTAGCGGCTATAGGCTACGGTGACTGCTTACCATCAGGTGGGCAGTATGCTTGTGTGCCACCTGTGGTATAAAAAAAATACTACAAAAGCTGAAGGGCCGCAGAAAATATTTTTTTCAGGTTTCAAGTAAAAACAATGCAGAGTAACAATTTCTTTATACATTCCCCGAATAAAAGTAAAAGTAGCTTCACTTTTAAATATCATGCGAATGGAATGTTACAAGAATAATAATAAATGTCCACAACAATTTTCTGATTAAAACATGCGTCGCGGGCCGCATGAAAACAAGCCGCTGGCCGTTGTTTGGGCAGCTCTGTTCTATACCATAGCTTCTCTTCTTCTTCTTCTTAAGTATGGCAATCAATCCCTTCAGGGACTATTTTTGCCAGTGTCGTGTTACGAGAATTTTCATGTTTCAAAATGTCTCGTGTTTGCCGCATTAAAATGCCTAGTGTCATGCATTCTAATGCTTATTGGAGTTTCTGGAGACAATCCACGGCAGTAGCAGATCGTAACACGTCTTTAGGTCAGAGGTAACCTATTGACCAAAATGATAAATCACTTAACCCAAAAGTCGTATTATAGCATTATTTCCAAAGTTCCTATAAATCAGTCACTAAATGAAACTTCACTGCACATAACGACACCAAAAATACACATTAAAGATCACTATAACACAATTTCCGAGACACTGGAAACAATCTCAACCGCTCCGCCTGATTCCCGCCAAAACTCATCGACCATCTCTTTCCCTCAGGTGGTTCTAGAGTGCACGATAAAGAAGGACTTTCAATACAACAAGGTGATGCCGACCTTCCACCACTGGGTGACGGATGAGAAGCGGTTCGGCCTCACCTTCCAAACAGCCGCCGACGCTCGAGCTTTCGACAAGGGCGTGCGCACCGCCATTGAAGAACTGCTGGACGGTAAGCTGTAGCTTGGAAAAAAATCTAGAAACGGCACTAAATTTTTGGCTACTGGCAACTTTCACATAATATAATCTATGCTATGACGTGTTCTTTAAACAAATCAAGACGGTTGATGCTCTATACGAGCTGCGGGTTGCCATACGAACGGCACAGTACAGCCCCTATTATTTTCTGCTCTTTTTACCAGACTGTAACATGTACTTAGTCAGTCGTCAGCTAATATAACTAATACGAGGGCAAAATGCACAAGATTGTACCCGTAAGAATAACTTACACGCACAAACAACATTTTCGTACATTTAAAATATAAATAAAAATAATAATAATACCGCCATGTGGGGGTTGACTCGGCCGTCATTGTCCCGATAGTAGTTTCTGCGAACGGTCTCATAGCGAAGAGTCTCGACCAACACCTCAAGACGCTCTCGCTCGATGGTTGGGTCAAGGGTCGGATACAGAAGGCAGTATTCCTTGACACGGCACGCATTGTCAGGAGGTTCCTCACTTTGTAACCCTAACCACCGGTAGCTTGGCTCGCGCCTCGTTACCGGTGGCTCCCTAGTTTTGGTGGTATTTTTTATAATATGTGTTTTTTTTTGTAAGAATATTGTAAAAGAATAGCCTAAACTAAGATGTAAAATAAATAAAGGGAATAATAATAATAATGTAACTGGTCGCTGTCTAATTGTCTATACGTGGACGATATTTTAGAAAACTAAACCCAAAACAATGATTGTTAGATTTTTGTCTGCTTGTCTGTACGTTTGTACTACGATATGTTGTGTATACTTCTCTTAAAATGTATAATGGTATACAATAAAGTTTTTAATGAATATGTATGATCAGCCACTGACCAAATAATACATGTACTTCGGTGACAAAATGCGAATACGAAAGACAACCGCGCCCCAGTCTCCGTTTGGTGGACAAATTGTTGCAAGCAAAATTCAACTGTGCGTTAATGAGATAAAACTGAATTTCTTTCTTTTTGGATTTTTATATAGTGCTACAGATGCTTTTTTTCGTGAATTTTGAACTAGAACTAGAGCCTTTTGTCCGTGTACTGTTTTGTTAGGTCATTGTATATATATATATTGTTATTGTTGATAATATGAAATTTTAATGTTCGTGAACTAATTTATCTAATGTGTTTTCTTTTGCCTTCCCTTTACCGTATACTGGATTCTTACACGGTGAGTTATAGCGACAGAAGGAAAAAACGACCGAGCCGTTAAATTGTCGCATATGATGTGTAGCATCAGACATCTGAAGGCCAACATTACCACCGCGCGCGCACATTGGTCAAATCAAATAGCGCTCTTCCCCGGCTTCCTGTAACACACTTCCGTCCCTCTTCACGAAATTACTCCCACAGATTGCAGAAAAGTGAGACGGAGGATGTTACACATAAATAAATGTAGCATAATATGTTTCTCACTTTCATAACTCTTTATATTTATTATTTTCTTTCTTTCTCTCTTTCTTCTCACAGTTTAGCCTGAAATAATTAGTGATATAGAAATCGGCAACAATCAGCATAAGCTTTAAAACTTTAATTATAATTCTTCTTCTTCTCTTCTTAACTATGGCAATCAATCCTCTTCATTTTTGCCAGTGTTGAGTGTAAGAGAATTATCAAGTTTGTTTTTGATAGAATTATAAATGAGAAAGTAGCTCTGTTTGTTTGGGACAGAACGGCTGAACGGATCGTAATGAAATTTGACAAGTAGATAGATTATATATACAAGAAGAATTTTAATTGAAAAGAAATTGAATAGAATGAGAAGGAGATAGAGACAGACGTAGTCGCGGGCAACAGCTAGTTTAGATATATGTTGCTATAGTAAAATAATATGTATTGTCCAGGTTTGGGGGGGGCGTGGCCGTCACTTCACGCGTACAAAAAACATAATCCAGCTCCTAAAGAGGATGACGAAGAGAACAACATATTCGAGGTATCTATCTATATACATTAATCATTTTTTTTTATTTATCCTAAAAAAATAATTACAAGTATAAATCAGTAGTTAGCACCAAAGAAACCACTAAGGTTCATACACTGGTGTGTTATGTGTGATGTAGGTTATAATAATAAAGCTCGGACATTATCACACAGCGCCATCTGGTCCCAAACTAAGCAAAGCTTGTACTATGGGAACCAGCAGCCGATACAATACTTATATACTTTTTGTTTGTAAATACATACCAAACAACCAGACGCAAGGCAAACATATTTGTCACATAAATGTTGGGTAGGAATCAAACCCGCAAAAAATATACTATGAATAGAGCATGATAGAGGGCAGTGTATGAGTGTATGAGTGTTCCTCAGTGCCTGAACCTGCCTTCTGAGTCTCGTTCGAGCTCGTCCTCGTCGGCGGGGTCCCGCGCGCGGCGCGACCAGACCCCGATCCTCACCGCCATCACGCTGCCAAGGCACCCACTATCCGGTTACAAAAATTACACTAATTTATCGAGTTAAAGATTTATAATCCTCGGCGCGGGCTTCGTCCAATAAACTTGGTTAGAATTCACCTCAGTAGGGCTAGCATGAATAATTGCGACTACGTTATCGTATCGCCTTCGACTATTTTTGTATTGGAAAATGAACAGCGCTGCGGCGGTGAAAAGTGGAACTAAAAATTTGTATGGAAATTTTGACATTTCGCGAGTAAAGTTTTCGAATACGTTGTCGAAAAAGTTCATGCTACCGGCACATGATTCGTCAATATTTACTACACACAAACATACAAACCTTGTCAAACATAAAGCGGGGCCGGATTTAGAGGTCTGTGCCGGTAGCAGGAACATTGTCGACAACGTATTCGAAAACGTTACTCGCGAAATGTCAAAATTGTCATACTAATTTTTAGTTCCACTTTTCACCGCCGCAGCGCTGTTCATTTTTCAATACAAAAATAGTCGAAGCCGATACGAAAAGGTTGTCGAAAAAGTTCATGCTACCGGCACTGGATGCCTCGGGGCAACAAAGCAGTGGAGGCCCCCTGGACACAAATCATTTTCTTTTAATATTTGCTATAATCATGGTTGTACAAAGAACTGTAGTAAGGTAAAACGCGAAAAAAAAAAACAAAGATACAAGTGTTCACTACTCTGAATTGTTTCTTTTTTCGAAGTCTATTGTGGAGGCCCCGGGCTGTAGCCCCGGTTGCCCTCCCCTGAATACGGCCCTGCTAGATACCCCACGTGTGCAACACCAGCGGTAACACTCGCGCATTGCCGACCGAATACTCTAAACACTAGTACATACTAATAACACCGTGGTTTTCCCAAAGGATTACAGCATGGGGTTCTTCAAGAAGTGTGTGAAGAGATTTCTGAAGGGTCGGCAACGCGCGAGTGATACCCCTGGTGTTGCAAGCGTCCATAGGCTGCGGTAACCGCTTACCATCAGGCGGACCGTATGCTTGTTTGCCACCATAATGGTATATTTACATTAAAAAAAAACTAATAGTATATTGCGTGACCATTCCAGACTCGCTGAAACAGTACGAGGTGCAATACGAAGACAGACTCGGGGTGGATGACTCGGATCCAGACAGGTGTCCCTATGTACACCTTTCGGCAGTCAGTATTTTTTTTTAATCATTTATTTCAATCACCAACATAATAATCATGTCTTGGATAACGAGATTAACTTTTAAAGGATTTTTTTATTAATACTACACAATATAAAAACTATTTTACTCAAAACAGATTGAACTATTTACAAAAACGGAATATAACCTACCTACTTATAGATAACAGATCTGTGCCGGTAGCAGGAACATTGTCGACAACGTATTCGAAAACGTAACTCGCGAAATATCAAAATTGTCATACTAATTATTAGTTCCATTTTTCACCGCCGCAGCGCTGTTCATTTTCCAATACAAAAATAGTCGAAGGCGATACGAAAACGTTGTCGACAATGTTCCTGCTACCGGCACTAGCGAGATATGTTCCATTACGCCTGTCACGCTACAAAAATGATAATAAGCTATGGTGACCGTGTGCCGTTCCCTGCCATTCTAGCCACGCAAGTTCCAATCCCACCGGTCTGTACCAATGAGGTTTTTTTTAACTCAAGTGCAGTGATTAGTCACACGGCAAGGTGAGGAAACCTACATATGTCTGAGAAGAAATTCAAAGATGTATGTAGTGCCTAAGAGACGGCGACGGACTCACCATCTGTCTGGTGAGTAGGTGGTGAGTAGGCTTCGGCCTATAGTCGCTAGCAATACCCGGGATATCTAACTAACGGGTTGCCAACCCTGTTGTTGATGACGAAAATTTTAATTCTTAAATTAAGTTTTTTTTATACCACTAAGGTGGCACACAAGCATTATGGCCCACCTGATGGCAAGCAGTCACCGTAGCCTATAGCCGCTAGCAATACCAGGGGTATCACTAACTTGCCAACCATGTTGTTGATGAGGACTCACTTAGCTAGCAGCATTACTACAAGCTCAGCGTATCCTCGTGGAGCACTGGCAACCTTACCGCAGAAACACAACACTACATCAAAGTAGAGTTATTTGAATGTGGTCTTCTGTAAGGCAGTTATTTAGTAATATGTATTTTTCTGTGACTTTTAACTCCACCTAACAGAAGAGCTGTACATTTATAGGAAATCCCTACGGTAGATCCCCACGGGAGGTCCCATTTCGCCCTACCATTCTCGCTATTTCCACTCACATTTGTATTGGATATGTTTTTTATCGATTCTTTCATCATTAATGCGTGTTTATGTCACTATAAAAGTTACAATGATTTCTCAGGTGCACGAGTATACCTACCCCCAGGTGGGTCCGGCGGGCGTGATCAGTTCAGAAAAGTCTTCACCAAACACCAAACCGCCGCTGTTGAAACGCGATTCAGGTACATTTTATTCAATAGATCATCGTTCCAGCCTTATAGACGTAATTTTATTTTCAACTAGTTGTAACCTGCGACTGCGTTTGCATTTGTTTAAAGAAAAAAGTAGCCTGTCTTTCCCCAGGATATAATCTATCTCCTTGTCAAATTTTATGACGATACATTCAGCCGTTTAGTCCTGAGTAGGTAGCAAACAAACAAACAGGGATACTTTCTCATTTATAATTCACTAGCTGTTTCCCAGCGCCTTCGCCCGCGTATCTATGTTACTCAGTGATAATTTAGCTTTCTAACGGTGAAATATTTTAAGTTGTGTCGTTTTTTTGTGTATCTCAAATGCTTTATTGTGCATTATGTACAGACACTTCAATTGTTTTTATTTGTATACACTTTAATTCGATAAATTAATATTCTATTATTGTCTTATAGTAATATTATATTATTATAAAAAAACAGAATTGAAGTGCCTCGTATTTCCATTACGACGGCAGAATAAACAACACAGTGGTAGATACTGACGATTTGAAAGTACTTGTAAAGTCAAGTCAAACAAAGATGATTTTGAGATGAGTTTTAATTTAGTCTTTAATTTAGTTCATTTATTTAACTATTTTGAGAAATTTAACTCTTTACTGTAAACGGTAAAGCAATTTGTGGTGTCGTGTGTGAGTGGCAAAATAAAATATAATTTCTATCTTTTCTTCCTATATTATACTGATGTAACCAATATTGCAGGTTCCATCAAGACGTGTAGCTACAGCGGCCCGCCGCCCTTGCCGGAGAAGAAACCCGCTGAAACCTTCCAGGCGCGGGTCAAGTGCAGGTCGTTACAATCACTATATATTGTAAAACAACAGCTGTCTGTCTGTCTGGCAAAATGCAGTCTGTACTGAAATGTTTTATTTCAATTTTTAACCAAACCAATAGTCGGGAACGGATTAGTAAGGTTGCGAGGATACGCTGGGCCAGTAGTAATGCTGCTAGCACAGTGAGTCCTCATCAACAACATGGTTGGCAAGAGCAACCCGTTAGTCATATCCCTGGTATTGCTAGGGGCTATAGGCTATATATAGGCTACGGTGACTGCTTACCATCAGGCGGGCCGTATGCTTGTGTGACACCTAATAAAATGGTACAGATCCAAACGGGAGATCCCATTTTGCCCTATATCTCATCATTTGTTGCACATTAACAAATATTTTTTTCGATTGATTTACCTTCACTGGCTGAAATTTTTATGTAAATTGTCTTATACCTATGTTAAATTGTTTGCTTTGTATGTTTATTGATTATTCAGAGTAGACACGTTCAGGTTACTAGGTATCCCTTTAGCTAATGTTGTTTGCACCTGTCTAAACGTAATGTTACAATAATGGTGGTAATTTAGACCTTCATAAGAGCCTTATTAGGGCCTAAACTGAATAAATGATTTTTGATTTGATTTGATTTTGATTTGAATATGTCGTATTGTTGCTGTACCTATCTATACTAATATATTAAATGAGAAAGAAGCTCTGTTTGTTTGCGACCTTTTCACGGCTGAACGGATCGTAATGAAATTTGCCAATGAGATAGATTATAACCTGTGACAGGACATGGCTATATTTATCTAGAACCAGGCGGCCGAAGCCGCGGGGAAAAGCTAGTCTGAAATAAATAAATAAATTTATTTTAATTTCCTCAGGCATTGCCACGAATGGTATCTGGAGAGTGCGAACCGCGCAGGCGCGTGTGAATTCGCCCCCGACTGCTTCCGCTCCTGCATCGACTACATCACCTGCATTAAATGTGCTCAGGTAACTCTCACTACTTAATCTGTATCTATAATATAAAAATGAATCGCTGAATGTGTTGCTAAGCGCAAATCTCGAGAGCAGCCAAACCAATTTCGCTAACTCTTTTTTTAGAATATTCCTTAATGTACGAGGATGGATCTTACGGAGAGAAAAGATTAAAAAATTGTCAGAAAAAGTCTAAAAACGGGTAGACAAAACATTTGATAAATGCGAACTACCCGTGAGATGTCTGGGCGGCCGCTAGTAATATATAAAAATGAATCCCTATTTCCCTTGGTCACGGCATCACGGGTGAACGGCTGGACCGATTTCGCTAATTCTTTTTTATTTGTGTTTGATATTGTCAGGCGAAGGTTCTTATGAATAAAAAAAAAAAAACGCGATAAACTAAAGGTCTTTTTTGCTATGGTGTATTTGACATATGAATTCATAGCTAAGACAGGACATCGCCTGTCGGGTCAGCTAGTAAATTATTTATCTTCACGCTTTCCCATAAGAATCCCCGATGGGGTAGGCAGAGGTGTTTCAACACCCACATTCCACCGACGATAATTTGGTGCCATTGTGAGAGATGGTGAGTCCGTCGCCGTCTCTTAGGCACTACATACGTCCTTGAATTTCTTCTCAGACGTATGCAGGTCACAACAGCCTTAATACATACCATAGTAGCGAAAAAAAACCTAGGTATTTGCTTATATGTCATAATCAAAGATACAGGGCCCGTATTCTGTATGTCTGTCATTTTGACATTTTACATTTGAAGTAGCAGCATGGAAGAGATCCCTGGGTCTGTCCTATTTTTACAACACAGAAGTTACTAATTTTCACTAGATACCGGTGAATTTTCTTTACACCGAACTTAGAATCTCCGTCCCTTGTTCTTTGCTCTACCAAAAACGCGACATTGGCGAAATTGTGGCAACCCTGCAGAAGCCATTCATAAAGAAGTTGAAGTTGAAGTGATAAAGCCGCGAGACCGAAAAATGACGAGACCGCTGGTCAAGTGGTTAGTGTACCTGACTGCCGCGCTAGGGGTCGCGGGTTCGATTCCCGCCGGGGCAAACATTTATGTGACAAATATGTTTGCATTGCGTCTGGGTGTTTGGTATGTATTATAAGTATGTATTTACAAACATAAAGTATATAAGTATTGTATCAGCTGCTGGTTCCCATAGTACAAGCTTTGCTTAGTTTGGGGCCAGGTGGCGCTGTGTGATAATGTCCAAGCTTTATTATTATTATAAAGCCGCCATTTGTACTATACTATGTCACATCACAGTGTGTTCATATGTTGTATTCTTTGGTGTTTTACATTAAAGTTTGAAAATATATAAAAAATAAATGATTTGTTTTGGTTGAATTTTTCTCAAAAAATGACGTAATATTTTTTATTCTAGTGTATGGTGTATCACTGCATGTCGGACGCGGAGGGCGACTTTGCAGTCCATCCCTGCGCATGCGCTCCGCCAGACGAGGCCTGCGCTAAACGGTATATAATGTCTTTTAACTCGCGACTTTGCCCTTTATATCGCAATACATATAGCATTTTACTGGTGAAATCATTTTTAAAACCCGTCCAGGATTTCAAGTGTAAAAAACTGATATTTATTAGTAGTAGTGTTAGTGTAGATTTTATCAATACTTTATTAACTGGGTATGTGTGCAAGTAGATGTGTAGTGTAATTGAATAAATCAAAATGCTTATCTTGGTGAAATATTTTATTGTAAGAAAGTGCTAGAACAGGAAAAAAGTACCACTTCAACTACTATGAAAATCAAAATGAAATTTGTTATTTTTGTGTGCGAGTAAGCGCAACTCAGTTCTTTGTAGGCTAATGTGTGTGTCTGTGTGCAGGTGGGTGGGTGTAACTCTCCTGTCGCTGGTGGTGCCGGGGCTGTGTTGCTACCTGCCGCTGCGCGCCGCTCACCGCGCCGCTCGAGCCGCGCACATCGCAGGTGGGGGACATGCTCCCTACTAAGCAACAAGAAAAACAAACAGTCATGGGTACTGCAGACAGTTGTGGAACTATGGAACAAGACGGCAGCTAAGCATGTCGCATGCAAGCAACTTTCACATCAAAGAAAGCATTCAGAAATAGATGAAGAACAAACCACTTGCTTGAAGATCTACCACCCACAGTGTAGTGAAACAGTGTTTATATTATGTACAGTTCAAATGCTTGCGCTAACTCCAGTGCCGAATTTGCGGATGCAAATGTGCGTTTAAATAGTGCAGTGAGGTCTCAACAGTGAATAATATAATATACAGTGAGTTAAATGCATTTCATCATGCCACAAGAAAGAAACAAAGTATCCACTAATCTCGTTGCCATTGAAAAATTATATAAAAACCTTAAAGGTAAGGTATATTTTGGAATCTACTACATTATGGCAACTATGCAAAGAAGTTTGATTATATGATATATTTACGTGTGTATTTATGTTGTCTATATGTGAGAAAGTACAAGTCGCACTAGCGCTATATTTGAAATAGTTATAGAGGAAGCAGTGATATTGGACAATACTGCGTTGGGATAGTGTGTGATAAGTGATTATCTTCTGGGAATGTGATAAGCTGAGCAGACACTTTCAATATTAACTATGATACTGTTCTTTTCTCAATTTCGTGTTGAATGAGATAACTTGTATCATTGGATTACTGTTATGAGTGTTTGTGTTAGCCTGGACTTGTTCATAAATTTATCAAAGTGGACTGTATCGAAGTTGATATTTCGATAAATATTGATAGATTAATGAATAAGTAACTAGGCTATTGCTATTGGATAGTGATGGGACGCTTGTGATAGTGTGTGTTGTGGTGTATTTCGATTATTTATTTTTAAAAGGTGTCGATGACAGTCGTCTCATCTCATCGTACGCTTGTATTTTTTATTAATAATTAATCGGTGTTTTAGTGTTAAAATTGGACATAATTCGCCATGATCAGGAAAATCAAATACCGTGCCATAACTGTATTTTATCTTCTCAAAATGTAAACAGATCTATATTTATTTATTATCTGTAAAATTTAGTTTTTATGAGTGAATTTGTAAAATTATTTGATTTGTTGTATTTCTAATATGTCGTTTTTAGAACAAATTTGTCAACATAGTCTACCCACTTAGACAAGATATATTTCAACAAACGACTTGCTAGTTTCCAGCATAACAATTCATTATAAGGTACCAAATACTTGAGTGTTTAATGGTATCTATGGTTGTTCTAATTGATGTAATAATAAATAAATGGATGAATCTAGATTGTCTATTACATTTCTAGACAAAGCTCAACAAAGCTAAACAGCTTTCTTGTTTGTAACAAATCAAACTTCTCAAAAATGATTATCTTAACTGAAGCGATTGTCGTATGGACGCTAAAATCTTGTCAAGGGGACAGACGCGTTACTATAAAATTAAATTTTACCGATAGTTTTAGATAGTTAGATAGTTTTTAATTCAAAAATTAAGTATGATTGCTGGGTCTGTTTATAAATCTCGATATAATAGTAATACTTTCATTCGCGTACGAATGTTACTATAGATAAAACATATCTCATATGTACTTGTTATCTTTTGATGAAATCTATGTTTTTTTCTCGATTCTTCGATTCGATCTTTGTCGATTGAAATCAGGTAACATAATTATGTATTTAAAAGTAGATTTTTTAGCGTTTATTTTTCACTACGGGTAGCATTGTTAGAACATTTTCCGTATACCACCAAGATGTGCGATCGAATATTTTTTAAATTATATAACGAATAAAGAATTGTAATGTCACTTGGAAATAACAAAATCATATTTAACATTAGTGTCTATAGAATAGTTGAACATTAATCTGTTAAAAATATAAATGATTAATTATGATAGAGATTATTATCAATGTTTACGTGAATCTTTAAAATGTATAATGTAGTCGGTAAATGGAGTTGGAGGGAGGTTTTTACATTAAATTATCACTCATTAATCCCCGCCATGTTTACAGTAAGAAGCTATCATTTCTAGTCTGTACCCACTAATTATTTTCACAATTAATTAACATTGATTTACAAGTTAATATTCACAAAAAACACTGACCAATGTTTTCTATGTTTATAAATAAGCGTTTGTAACGAAATCGTCTGTTGCACCCGGTTTTGGGGTACGACATGAATTCTCAAGAAAAATACATGTATTACAAAAGAAATATGGTATTTAGTAGATTAGATATAAAATCTCATCTAATTCTCATGATGAGGGCTCACTTGTGGGAATCAGTGAAGATTTTATGTTATAAAAGCAGAAGTGCTATGGCCAGTTAGCCGTAACACTTGTGTGTAACAGGACCTAATATCTAAAATGATAATATTAACTATAAACTGTCAAACAAAATGACATTATCTCCAAAATGGCGTGTAAATTCGATTTCGTAGACATGTTACTCCGCAGTAATTAAATTCATTGTACGTAATTGTTAAATGTATAATTGAATGTAATTGTAAGAGATGTTTTTAAAATATTAACTTTAAAATTTCGACTTTGCAGTTAAGTTTCGGTACACAACCCTATCTAGGTGTAATGAGGCGTAAATAATATTTACTCTATTTAAGTATTAAAACTAAATAAATATATATATGTTTAGTGTTATTGTGTATTCTTTTAGAGTAATGAATCACAAATTTGATGCAAACCAAAGTTTAAAAAACAATACTGGTTTAGGCCGGGCTTCGCCCCGGTTCGTAATGGTTGTTTAAAACGATAAATGTATTAAATATGAAATAAATAATCGTACATGTATGTATATGTCGCTTTATTTTACCACCGTAGTTTAGCACCACCCTACGATTTTATTAGTTATGGTAACAAAAACACGAATCGTCAATTCAATTCACATATTGTAGTAGGGGAGCCGAAGCAGGGATTTTGGGATTTGCATGAGCGCGTCAGATTAACATAAGGGGGGTACCCTGCACCATGATGAGTACTTCCGCCATATATGACCCCTCCATATAGGTCCGCGCGTCTAGGGCACCTTTTTTTAGTTTTCAAACCATCAGTTTAAGAAATATCCTCTCTATCACCGTCAGATTATAGTGTCTGCATGACTGGGACATCAAGCTGAACCATCTGTATAGAAAACTGACGCGCTCGA
Source organism: Falcaria lacertinaria (assembly GCA_951449985.1). NCBI lineage: Eukaryota > Metazoa > Arthropoda > Insecta > Lepidoptera > Drepanidae > Falcaria > Falcaria lacertinaria. Next base: position 4,859,376 of record OX602134.1, on the reverse strand, counting down.
GTTTTCAAAATCGCTTTTTTGTTTTTTTGCATATTGTATTTACAAAAATTCATCACGAGCTTGCGTCACGTCCGAATCGTCAGTCTTTCGAATAGTAGCTTGTGTCGTGTGTGTGTCGGGTTCGCTTAACACCTCTGAAAATCTGACGCGCTCGAGTATGTCCATGTGGCTGTTTCATCTACATTTTTTTTAAAACTTGCAGACGCTATCTCCCCACCGGCTTAGGGGGGAATACATCATATAACCTTATTTTCTACCTACTACCTAACCTTCAAAAATAGGTCCCCATGACGCTCGAGTGAATCCCCATTTAGCATCGTGGGCTCCCCGACTATTGTGAATTCCTGACAAATTCCTACAGCTTCGATTGACGCCCCCGAAGTCCAAAAATAATATTTTGTCAGAAATATAATATGAATATTTACAGTTTAAAATGTTGTCTATCCTGTCTCTATAGGATACCAGGGATACTCTATCGGATAGCAGGGGGTGGACACCCCCTGCTATCCATTTGTCATAGGCCAGTGTAACAGTGTAATAGTCCACTTATAACATTGAAAATCGTCCATTTTCAGTTGAACTCTAGACATAACGAATCTAGTCCATTTCAGGGGTCAAGTGAACCTTTTATTAGCTGCGAGCCTATAGAGTGAAGTGCAGTCTCTTAAAACGTAGTGATTATGTACTCTGTGATGGATAGTGTATGAACTTGTATACATGAATACTCTACAAATCAAAATCAATGTCCCAGCTAATTTACTTACAGTATGATATTGTTTACATCTATCGGCTTACGAATCAATATAATCTAATACTGATTTGATCACGCAATTTTATAGTATATACTATATAGGTATGTTATTTTCAGTATATAGATTTTTTATAAAAGACATTCGAAAACAGACGTTGAAAAAAGCTCGGTAGGTGCAAATACAGATAAAATTCGGAAGAAAACAACCACAAGTTATAAGAATACAATATATTTAATAGCTATCTATTTACAAAACATTTTACCTATTTATTATAGCGTTAAAATAATATCAAAATACTTGCCTTTTTCGAGAGGTAGGGCGATTTGGGATTTCCCGTGGGTTATCCCATTTAATAGGAGCCGCCCGACTGGGGACTGTACCTCCGCCTTACAGAAGACCGCAGTGAAATAACACTACTTGATGTAGTGTTGTGTTTCTGCGGTAAGTAAGGTTGCCAGTGCTCCACGAGGATACGCTGGGCTAGTAGTATTGCTGCTAGCACAGTGAGTCCTCATCAACAACAGGGTTGGCACCCCGTTAGTGATACCCCTGGTATTGCTAGCGGCTATAGGCTACGGTGACCGCCTACCATCAGGTGGGCCGAATGCTTGTGTGGCACATTAGTGGTATAAAAAAAAAAGTTACCATGATTCATAGTACTTTCAATAAATTAAATTCTATAAAAAAAATGCGTTACTCGTTAAACTTCTCTTAAATTACACTAGCCCTACGGTGTCATTAACTTAATTACCTTATAATAATTAACTTACACAGAACAATATAGCAATAACAAATAGTGTAGAAATCATTGAGAAAGCTGTAATTTCTGCGTTGGATTTCAGTCCTTCGCTGGCGGCTGCAGCTCCCGCCATTGTGATGTTGTAGAGCGGGGGATCAGATTGCTCTAAAACCGGTGTTATATCCGTATATTCTATCTGTGCCGGTCCGGTGTAGCCAACTAGAAAAATAAATTAACCATAAATTCACCAAGATTTCTTGGTGAGTTTCAAGCAATAGCTTTAGACTAGAAGACCTTAGGAGTTTTTGGCGGGAATCAGGCGGAGCGGTTGAGATTTTTTCCAGTGTGTCGTAAATTGTGTTATAGTGATCTTGAATGTGTATTTTTGGTGTCGATATGTGCAGTAAAGTTTCATTTAGTGACTGATTTATAGGAGCATTGGAAATAATGCCATAATACGACTTTTGGGTTAAGTGATTTATCATTTTGGTCAATAGGTTACCTCTAATCTAAAGGCGTGTTACGATCTGCTACTGCCGTGGGTTGTCTCCAGAAACTCCATTGGGCGTTAGAATGCATGACACTAGGCATTTTAATGCGGCAAACACGAGAAATTTTGCAACATGAAAATTCTCTAACACTCGACACTGGCAAAAATAGTCCCTGAAGGGATTGATTGCCATACTTAGGAAGAAGAAGAAGAAGAAGAAGACCTTAGGTCTAAAATAATTGGATGATATCACATTTTTTTTTTCGAAAGGGTAATTATTACGGTAGTTATGACTCAGGTACCGTAAATTTTTGGATCTCAGTACATTATCGTACCTAGTTCGTTTCTTTAGTTTTCACATCAAGAATGGTTGTTTTGTTTTTATTTTATTTTATTAATATTTAAAGATTTAATTTTCATAAGTGTTAATTTACATATTTTCTGTCAGAACTCTGTATCATGTGTACTTTTTATCGACTCGTCTGAATTAAAGATTTATTATTATTCCCATTATTTATTTCAAATCTTAGTCTAGGTGATTTTTTTACAATATTCTTGAAAAAAAAAACAGATATTATAAAAAAAAAAAACACCAAAACTGTATTATTATTCTCTTTCACGGACTTGTAAGGTCCGGTCCTTTATCTAGGCTTGCGTGGGGATATACATCCAACACGTAGAGGCCCGTTCGAGAATTTTAATATTAGGTAAGGGATACACGTGGCGAGTATCAACGCCGGAATGCATAGTGATGCACCCGGGGATGATCCTCGCCGAGTGCAGAGACTATTTAATTGGGAGGGAAAACTAAAATTGGTCTATTATGGTGAACTGTTAATGGATTAGGATACTGGGCTATGGGATGAGACTACGGACGTCTGCCATGCAATATGTCTCAATATTGGATAAAAATTGGCAGACGGTGACTCGCCACCTGCTAGATGGGCCCCCCTTACGTGGGGCGTATAATATGCCGCTGAGGGACAACATGGACGCAGGCGGCTGAAGGGTGTGGAGAGGTGTGCACCGGTTTCACCATCGCGGGTACTGGCATAGCAGTCCCCGAGCGGGTTTCCCCGCTATTACTGGGAATCAATTATAGTAAGAGTCAGAATATTCAGTGTCAAATATTTATATATTTATTTATTGAGAGTAGCGATCGATATTGATGTGATAAAACAAATACTTACCCCCAGGCTCTGTAGCAAAATGTAGAATAGCCGACGGTTTACTCCAACCAAATCTGGAAGCAGTAACCAGTAACTATTCATGTTATGTTAGTAATTGAAATGTAAATCATATTTGTATTTATTTTGATTTTAAAAGAGTAATGGCTGAGTTTCTTGCCGGATTCTTCTCAGCAAAAAACTACCTGCCGAATTCGGTGGTAGATTCTGACGATTTGAAAGTGCTCTGTAAAGTCTAGTCAAAAGAAGATCATTTTGAGTTTGAGTTTAGGTAGTATTCTTCAATAATCAATAAAATTCAGTCATTATTAAATTGAAAAGGAATTCAAATATATATTTTATTTTTGTTTAGTTAACCAATTAAACATGTCCATGTCGATATATTCTAATACGAGGATATCATATTGAAAGCGCGAACAGCTCGTCAAACAGATGGCTTAAATTTTAACCTTACCTATTTCTCGAAGTGACGATGGCTTCGTAGACTGTGGAAGGGGTTAGTCCCCTCACTGTATATATTGCGCTGTGGATAGGACCTGAAGACAATTATAAATTATTAATTACTTTTTTTTCTACCGTAAAATATGAAATGTTGTGAATATCAAAACTACGGCTGATAGAGAGTAATAGAGATGAATACATGTTATATAGAAGGATACAGAGGGTTAAAAAGACAGAGCACTGAGTTTGTATTTTCGGCATTCTCAGCTATTGTATCGTAGGCTACAGCTGAAAACCAGCGTTGGATGACCGGTGCTGCAGTACTGGCATCTAGCATTATGATGAGCTGCTTAGCCTTTTTGGCACAATTTCAATATACTTTTAATTTTAAGCATTTATATTACTATGTTTTTTATATGTTGTTGTGTCAATAAATTTTTTTTCTTTCTTTCTTTCTATTTTTTTTTCCAAACCAGTGGTAAGTAGTAGTAGTTGTTTTTATGTTAATATATTTTAGACACACAAAACAGATAAACTATTTACAAAAACATATCTTAACCTACCTACGATTTGTTTTTATTGTTTTTCGACAGTCCTTTATTAAGACTTCACGATTCAGATCAAGATTTCTGAGATGCTTTCGCTCTAAAAATAGTACTCCCTACATTTACAATTCCCTCACGGGGTAGGCAGAGAGAATAAAGCGCCATTTCCCTCTTGACTTGCACACCTCTTTTGCTTCTTTTACATTCTAATCATTTCATACATGCCCGCCGTTTCCGAGTACCTACTCTTCACCTTCCATCATTGAGTTAGTAGAAGTCATCATAGATGTCACATAATATGTCAAAGTAAAAGGAAGACTATTTTATCTATGCTTTAAAACTATAACTCTATCTATATTCTTGATAAGATAGTCACTTTTTAAGAAAATCTACAAGGCTAACAATGGCTGTCCACACGGCACTTACGAAGCTGGACCTGTGCCTGTTGTCCAGGCATTTCAAAGCAAACTAATAAGTAAGAAGTAGCCAATAAGGTCAGTAATGTCTAATTAATCAATCAGTGTATATGTCACCGGAAGATAACAAGAACCGCAAATTTATAAATTTCTTAGGAAATTCTTGGAAATTTATCAACCTTCGTAGGATTCTAAACGAGAGATTAATTGTATTAATTTACGTTCACCGTTTGTAACATTGTAGTCCGACATGGCCGTGATAGGTTAGAAGGCTAGCAGACGTTGGTTGTTTTTTTTGTTCGTTAAGTTTATTAATTTGCGAAAATATGGGCGTAAATTAATACAATTAATCTCTCGTTTAGAATCCTACGAAGATTGATAAATTTCCTAGGAAATTTATGAATTTGCGGGTCTTGTTATCTTCCGGTGACATATATATCAATATCAATCAGTAATAAAAATCGTTGATTCAAATTGCATTCTCATTCAACAATAGAAAAGAAGTACTGTTTACCATCACTGGAATCTCCCGGCACAACGATCTTGACCCATCGGTTGGTCGGCGGCTCCGTGGTGAAGGCATCCGGCTCAGGAGTCACCAGGCGACCGTAGTACGGACGTAACCACAGGTTGTAATCTACAACGATATCGTCTAAGTAAACCAGCTCTTGATAGCTCTTGGAAATATTGTACTCTTCTTGGAGATGAGAGACTAGTTCCTTTAATACAGATTATCTTTTAACCTTGTTAGGAAACTGGTTGCGACCCATACGTTTTTTAGACTAAGCTTCTTCACTCTGTACCTATCAGTTACCACATTATAACGTCTTTTATTAAATGGGTAATCAAATTATTATTATTATTTATCTAAAATCTTAGTCTAGGTGATTTTTTTACAATATTCTTACAAAACAGCGCGAACAGCGCTGCGGCGGTGAAAAGTGGAACTAAAAATTCGTATGAACATTTCGGCATTTTGAGAGTTTTCTAATAAGCAGTCTAAAGATGTTCCTGCTACCGGCAGTGATACAATACACGATTGGGTTCATCATATTACCACCAAAATTTGTATTACTTATACATACTAGAATTCATCATCATTCTCCTGCCCTTATCCCATATTATTTGGGGTCGGCGCAATATGTATTTCTCTTCCATACTTCTCTATCAGCCGTCATCTCTGTATTCACTTCCTTTCTGGCCATGTCATCTTTCACACAGTCCATCCATCTTTTCTTAGGTCTACCTCGAACCCTGTACCCATCCACATTCATAAATAAAACCTTTCTTACCACGTTATCTTCATTCCTCCGCATTACATGCCCATACCATGACAAACGCTTGCTCCTCAACATATCAATCACTGGAGCTACTTTCAAACTTTCTCAAATTAACTCATTTCTTATCTTGTCCATTCTCGTTACGCCACACATCCATCTCAACATTCGCATCTCAGTTGCATGCAGTCTTCTTTCATCCGTCGCCTTAGTACATATTACCTTATACATACTAGAATTTTCTACTTATTTAAGGTTGTTTAAAGTTGCCAGAGCTACACGAGAATACGCTCTGCGCTAGTAGTGTATGCTGCTAGCACAGTGAGTCCTTAACATTAGGGGTGGTAACGCGTTAGACGTTAGTGATACCCCGTCTGAACATTTTGATGTAATGTTCCTACTCAGAACTGTTACGAGAACATCTATCGTCTACGTTTTCGAAAACGTGACTTAGAAATTTAAAATGTTATTACGAATTTTTTGTTCCACTTTTCGTCGCCGCGGCGCTGTTCATTTTCCCATACAAAAAATACATATACATAATATTTATTCTAATAGTCGAAAGTTGTTCGTGCTAGAGCTACTGTTAAGCAACAATTGTGCCCTATACCTCGCACGTCATGTTTCATATTATATCTTCACGCCTTCCCACAAGGGGTAGGCAGAGGTTACAACACCCACTTTCCACCGAAGATAATTTGGTGCCGTGACAGATGGTGAATCCGTCGCCGTCTCTTAGGCACTACATACGTCCTTGAATTTCTTCTCAGACGTATGCAGGTTTCCTCACGATGTTTTCCTTCACCGTAAAGCTCGTAGTGTGAATCACTGGACTTAAGTTATAAAACCTCATTAGTACAGACCGGCAGGATTCGAACTTGCGTCGCTAGAATAGAAGGCAACGCTTCATACCACGGCTCTTAACGTCACGCCATGATTAATATTACAACAACATAGTAATCCTAGTTATCTTACCAATTATAGTGGAATAAGAATCCACTTCCCAAACGAGTGTGAAACTAGTCGACGTAGCTTTGTTCAGTTTGGTGTCTATTTTAAATGAAGCCGCGTTTGGTACACCTATAATAATAACGCTTTATCAAAACACAGTAAAGGTATAACATATTGCATTACATCAATATTAGTATTATAAACTAGCGGCCCGCCCCGGCTTCGCACGGGTAGACATTTATCAAATATTTTGTCTACCCGTTTCTAGACGTTTTCAAGTATTTTTTTCTCTCCGTAAGAACCATCCTCGTACTTCAAGGAACATTCTAAAAGGATTAGCGAAAGATTTGCGCTTAGCAAATTCAGCGATTCAGTTTTATATTATAGATAGATGAAATCTGTTTGTTTGTTTGCTACCTTTTCAGGTAAAACGGCTGAACGGATTGTAATAAAATTTGACAAGATAGATTATATATTATATCTTAGGAAAGGGAATAGGCTACTTTTGTCTTTAAACAAATGCAGACGAAGTCTCGGGTAAAAACTAGTTATCCATAAAATAACACAGGATACAGTTCGTTCCTCTAGCTTTTCTGCAATCTGTGGGAGTAAAAACCGCATTAATCCGTTACGTAGTTCAAAAGATCTAAGCATAAATACGGCGGGAAGAGATTCTGTATTAATTTTAATACCATAGTCTTCTGCATATGTCACCGGAAGATAACAAGAACCGCAAATTTATAAATTTCCTAGGAAATTCTAGGAAATTTATTAACCTTCGTAGGATACTAAACGAGAGATTAATTGTATTAATTTACGTTCACCGTTTGTAACATTGTAGTCCGACATGGCCGTGATAGGTTAGAAGGCTAAGGCGGGTGCGAAACGTAGCGGAGCACCCGCCTTAGCCGACGTTGGTTGTTTTTTTTGTTCGGTAAGTTTATTAATTTGCGAAAATGTGGGCGTAAATTAATACAATGAATCTCTCGTTTAGGATCCTACGAAGGTTAATAAATTTCCTAGGAAAATTATAAATTTGAGGTTCTTGTTATCTTCCGGTGACATATATATGTATAAAAGAAGATGCTGACTGACATTGACATATCAACGCACAGCCTAAACGCGAAAAAAATCCTAGGTCTGTGGCCTAAACGGCTGGGGTTAGAGACTTTAATGACGTAGGCATCCACTAAGGAAGGGTTATTGGAAATTCCAACCTTCAGGGGGTAAAAAAGGGGATGAAAGTTTGTATGAAAATCCGTAATTTTTGAAGTTAAACGCATTAAAATAGGTACTTATAATATAAGCCGCGGGAAAAACTATCATTTATAAATATATAGGTAGGTACATGTTGATTTATTCACTTAAACACGCGTGAAAAGTCGCGGGCAAAAGCTAGTATTATATATATATATATCTTAAAATATCAAGATTACCAGTCAATTTGAACGACACATCGGCCATCCCCAGTTTGTTCTCGGCACGAAATGTATAGTTGCCAAAATCCATGCGCCGCACTGATCGGAATATCAGCTGATACAAGTTATCTTGTATCATTTCCACGACCCTGGAATAAATAAACGAAATCGGAACCATATCTACATCTACACTCATATTATAAAGAGGAAAGATTTGTATTTTTGTGTGTTTGTATTGAATAGGCTCCGCAACTACTGGACCGATTTCATAAATTCTTTTCGTTAGAAGCTACATTATCACTGAGTAACATAGGCTATATATTATACTAGCTGCCCGCCTCGGCTTCGCACGGGTAGACATTTTTTTTGATAAAATGTCTACCAGTGCGAAGCCGGGGCGGGCCGCTAGTATATTACAAAGAGGAAAGATTTGTATATAACGAATAAACTTAATAACTACCGGACCGATTTAAAAAAAATATTTCACAAGCAGAATGGTATATTATCACTGAGTAACATAGGTTATATATTATGTTGCTACGCAGGCAAAGTCGCGGGGGAAATGCTAATAATTATACTAATAGTACTAATAATGTTTGTACTTACACAGCGCCATCTGGCCCCAAACTAAGCAAAGCTTGTACTATGGGAACCAGCAGCTGATATAATACTTATATACTTTTTTTTTATAAATACATACAAAATATACACACCCAGACGCAAGGCAACATGTTTGTCACATAAATGTTCACCCCAGCGGGAATCGAACCCGCGACCTCTAGCGTAGCAGTCAGGTAACCACCAGACCAGCGGTCGTCAGTGAATTAAGTCCATAACGCTTTTGGGCGGCTTCGTACAATTTTTTTCATCTACTGCGTACATGCAATGTGCCAAAATACATCTGTGCCGGTAGCGGGAACATTGTCGACAACGTTTTCGTATCGCCTTCGACTATTTTTGTATTGGAAAATGAACACGCTGCGGCGGTGAAAAGTGGAACTAAAAATTAGTATGACAATTTTGACATTTCGCGAGTTACGTTTTCGAATACGTTGTCGACAATGTTCCTGCTACCGGCACGGTACTGACCTGTCATCGGTGCGCACCGGTTTCCCATCCCTGTACCAGGCGGCGCGAGCGTGAGGCGCCGCGAACTCTATTCGAGCGGCCAACGCGGCCCTCAGCCCTTCGGCTGAGTGCACGAAACTACGGACCGCTGTCACTACTGGCGCATCTATTTAATTGATTATAATAATGTCATCAACTGACATAATATACTTAGTATTGTTATATTATTGTTTGCCTTATTATTTTATTGGACATAACCTATTTCCCTTTGAGGTTAATAAGTTAATCAAAATCAAAAATCAGTTATTCAGTTCAGGCCCTAATAAGGCACTTATGAAGGTCTAAATTACCACCGGTTCGGAAAAAAAGCCACCTAAGAAGAACCGGCAAGAAACTCAGTGCTCTGTCTTTTTTTTTCATGTAACAATCATGATATAACAATTTGTAACACAATTCTTCTAGACATTGGTATGAAATTACAAATATCAAAATGAAAGCTACCAAGTTGTTTTTGTCACTGCTTTCATGAAATACATATTTTAAACTATTACAATTACCAGGAGCGGGGAGCCACTTGTGCAGATAATATATCTTATATGTTTTAAAGAGAGGTAGGGCGATTTGGGATTTCCCGTGGGTTTTCCCAATAAATTGGAGCCGCCCGACTGGGGACTGTACCTCCACCTTACACCTCCTACTTCATGTAGTGTTGTGTTTCTGCGGTGAGTAAGATACAGTGCTCTACGAGGATACGCTGAGCTAAAGGATAAGTCGTTAAAGGATATTCTTGCTAACAGTAGATAGAGTATAGCTTGGTAAAAATATCTAGAAACTTATTTTTGGACAATATGTAATCCAAGTTATGACGTGTACTGTAAACAAACCAATGAAGACCGTTGATGCTCTATACGAGCTGCGGATTGCCGTACGAATGGCACAGTGGCGCCACAATTATCCATGGTGTCCATATTAGGTTAGTATTTGAAATGTAAACTTTATGTAATTATTTTGGTTTTAAAAGAGTAATTGCTGAGTTTCTTGCCGGATTCTTCTCAGCAAAACCGACCTTCCGAATCCGGTGGTAGATTCTGACGATTTGAAAGTGCTTGCCTGTAAAGTCTAGTCAAATAAAGATCTTTTTGAGTTTGAGTTATAAATTTCTACTCTTTTTTGCAAGTCTGTACAGTACATGATCCAAAAGGCCCATCGTGAAGTAACGAATTAAAAATATACTAACCTTGTATATCAACTCGTATGGCCGCTCTAATGGGGTCTCCAACGCCATTGTTAGCGGTACATTCATAAATTCCCGCCAATAGTCTATGCTCCGCTCGGAATCTGATGCGGTGTCTATGTTCTAGAAGGGCCATTGGTTCTCCCTGAGGGACAAGGGTAAAAAACTATTAGAAAAACACAGAACAAAGTGAGACTATCTAACTTTAAAATAAAATAAAATTCGTTAACGGATTATTTGGAACATTTAGAAATTAAATCACGAATTCCAACTTTAAAAGTGCTTCATACTGATTGTAGTATGTCGCACTCCCATTCTCCTCTCTAAAAGTCATTAAACGAAATTCAAGTCCTCTAAGCTCGAACCTAAATTTGAGTACCACAGTACATAACCATGAGTACATTTGGCGCCCTGGACCTATAAGGTTTACCACCCAAAAAAAGCCTTGTTACGATTAAATAAAATAAATACGATTTATTTAGTTGTAACGTACATTCTTCCGCCAGTCCACAATCGGGGGCGGGGTGCCCGCAGTCTCGCAGCCGATGTCCACGTACTCTCCCTTCTTCACCTCCAAGTAACCGCTGTCAGGAACAGTCCTTATTGTTGGGGAAGCTGCAATGTTATACATAGCTCCCTTAAATCTGTCATACACAGTCGATTAGGGATTTCCCGTGGCTTATCCGATTTAAATTGGAGCCGCTCGACTGGGGACTGTACCTCCACCCTACAGAAGACCGCTGTTGTATTTCTGCGGTTCGTAAGGTTGCCAGTGCTCCACGAGGATACGATGGGCTAGTAGTAATGGTGCTAGCGCAGTGAGTCCTTATAGCAAACATGGTTGGCAAGTCATTAGTGATACCCCTGATTTTACTAGCGGCTATAGGCTATATATACGGTGAGTGCTTACCATCAGGTGGGCCGTATGCTTGTGTGCCACCTTAGTAGGATAGAAAAAAAAATGCGCCAGTGCCTAAAAGAAGCCTTAAGGATGTTTTAAAGTGAAGACAAAATAACCTATAAGTTTGGCAATCAAGTCTAGAAAAGGAACAATATTTTTGGCTACTGGCAACCTTCACAATGGAATATATGTTAAGTTAAGACGTGTACTGTAAACAAACCAATCAAGACGGTTGATGCTCTATACGAGCGGTGGGTTGCCATACGAACGGCACAGAGCCCCTATTATTATATACTCTTTTATGCCAGACCGTACTTACATTGAACCTCTATGGTGTGTGTCTGCCTTATAGGTCCCCAAGGTGCAGGCCGTATCACCTACAGTAACAAAAAAACATTATGAACAATAAAATAAGAAATTAGATAATATACATTCACGAATACCGTGTAAATTGCCATGCGGTTAACAGTGTAATTTATAGTGTAGTGTGGTTTAGTGACAGAGAAATAATATAAATAATAAAAAAAAATATAGACTAGAAATTCAAGGAACACATAAAAATACATAATTGATAATTCTCCTGCACTACACACAGTTTATGGCAGCAATAATAATTTAAGTGGGTTTGGTTGCCATAACTAAAAAAATATAACTAATTCGATTTTGAAATTAGAATTTCTAAACAACAAATACAACTTTATTGCCATCTCATCTCATACCGGACTGTCACTTATAAATTTTATTACAGGCAATAAGACCAAAATAATGTTAGCCGACCATGTTAGTTAATTAACTAAAGGGTTGTTCTAATAAAACATTAATTGCCTGAGGATTGTTAATTATCAGTTTCCGTTTGCTTCAGTCTTCAGACATCTAGCCTGTAATGTATTTCAAAGCAGAATACAAAAATATATTATAATTTGCTTTGTCCGCTTAAATGAGTGTGATACGGTCGAACGGCCTGCGCCCAGGTGTGAGCTCAGGCGTGGTTTCTTCCGACACGTGTTTCAGGACTTCCACGTCCCATCTTCAGGGTGCCGCTGCGTTGGTCGAGCAGCGTGATGTCACATCGAGGTCTGGATGCTGGAGCAGCGCCACAGCACGATGGTCGGATGCTGGAGCAGCGTCACAGCATGGTCGTCGCTGCTCCAGCACCCTGTGACGCTGTGACGCTCCAGCACACATTTAAGCGGACAAAGCAAATTATAATATATTTTTGTATTCTATAAATATGAATTTCCGCAAAGTTACACCTGAATCAATTCAATATTTCAAAGCATTTTTTTATACCAATAAGGTGGCACACAAAAAAAAATTCCGCGCAAAAGTCAAAATCAAAAATCATTTATTGCCTTAATAAGGCACTTATGAAGGTCTAAATTACCACCGGTTCGCGAAAAAAGCCACCTGAGAAGAACCGGCAAGAAACTCAGTGCTCTTTTTTTTTCATGTAACAATCATGATATAACAATTTTTAAGAAAATAAAAAAGAAAGCTACCAAGCTACCAAACAAAATCATTCCACGCGTAGGTACTAAGTCGCGGGCACAGCTAGTATCATATTATGTAGAGGTAACGGTTGTCGGTCTGTTTGTTGATCATTTTGCTCCATTTATACGGACAGTATACATGTCACAGTCAGTAGACTAGTCCGAAAGAGTTGTCTAATTGGTAAATTACATAATTGGCCACTCTTGAGGAATTAAACTATCCGAATAGTGATGTTAAAGATACGATGTTTTATCGACGTTTTACTTTTAAGTAGGTAATGGTTATTTATAACCATTTATGATAATTAGAAATAAATTATCTTAAATATACAAGTACCTATATGACATATGTCACACACGTAATCCTAAAAAAACCTTAATGCAGGATCATTTCTGGGTGTTAAAATGGAATTCCGATAATGATGAATGATAAGAATTCAAATGTATAGAACTCTGAGAAATTTTCGAAGTAATTTTCGTACTATGTCAAGTTTATTTATCGATAATAGTTGCGTCGGTACATCACTAGCACCGAATTATCCGTTAGTTAAGATCGAAGGGCGGCTTCTACTACTCCAATTAACTATCCACTGGATAAAAATGCTATTCCATTGGCGTTTCGCAATTTGTTCTTGGTTTGTTTGCTGTCAATTGATGAAGGAATTAGTCTTTCAGTTTGTCCCATACAATAATCATGAAATGACAATGGTGCCAATTCTGTTGTTCAAAATTGTTTAATGAGAATGCAATTTGAATCAACGATTTTTATTACTGATTGATATGACATTATTGGCTACTTCTTACGTATTAGTTTACTTTGAAATGCCTGGACAACTGGCACAGGTCCAGCTTCGTAGGCGCCGTATGGGCAGCCATTGTTAGCCTTGTAGATTTTCTTAAAAAGTGACTATCTTATCAAGAACAATAATTAATAATAATAATAATAATAATAATGTTTATTTGGCATAACTCTTAATACAAAATACAGAGGAAACGATGACAGTAGCAGAAGTTTAAAACTGTGTCGCGTCTGTCAACGCCCACCTTCGGAGAGTACAAAATTATTAAAGTAAACTATAATATTATAAAACTAAAGAAATTTTAACTTGGCTTAGGACTATTACAAAGGTATTGTATGCAGGTGTGTGTGCGTGTGTGTGTGTGTGTGTGTGTGTGTGTGTGTGTGTGTGTGTGTGTGTGTGTGTGTGTGATGATAATGTGTGTAAATGCGTATGTATGTGTGCGTGTGTGTGAACATGCGTGTGTGTGTGTAAAAGTTGCGTTAAATATGAGTTTGAAGTTGTATAGTATAAGACTTATATAGAGGTAGTGTCGACTTGCAAGGGCAGTCCGTCGTCTTATAGATGGACAAACCTTGTCAAATCTACATTTAGAAGATGTAAAATTAGGGTCATGAGGTAATTCTAAATGCTTACGTAAGACGGTGCGGAATATGAACAATTGCCGAACTGTTAATACCTCACAGATAGAAAAAAGTTCTGCTGTGGGAAAGCGAATTGGCTTTTTAATGAGGACCTTAAGAACTGCCCGTTGTGCCCTTTCCAGTCTCAGCATGTGATATTTACCAGAGCCACCCCAGCACGATATGCAGTATAATAATATTGATTCACCTAGCGCAAAATATACATTTTTCAAACTCTTGGAGTCCATGATATTACGCAGCTTTTTAAATACATATATATATTCTTTTATCCGGGCTGCAACTGAGTGAATTTGGAGTTTCCAAGTCATTTCATCATCTAAAGTGACACCAAGGTATTTTATGAATGTGGCTCGCTCAATCGATATGCAATTGCAAGAAGATGAAACCAAATGTGCAACACAGGTGTGCGCTTTGATTGAAAAAGTAGCTGGTGCTTGTGAGGATTTATGGGGAGAAAAAGCAATAAATTTAGTTTTAGCTATATTAAGTGTGAGAAAGTTGGAATTTAACCATGTCATAACCAGTCTTAAGGCATTTTCAGAAAAGTGATGGACATCTTTCCAGGTTTGCCCATGGATGAGGAGGGCTGTGTCATCTGCGTACGTAATGATTTTACAATTTGGAAGAATAAGGTTACATAAATAGTTATATAAGGAACAGGGTAGGTCCGAGAACGCTACCCTGTGGAACCCCATAATTCAGTGGTTCTTCTTGACTTTTGAAGCCGTCAACAGTGACAAATTGGGAGCGATTGCTTAAGTAACTGCTTAAGATGTTGAGAGCAACGCCTCTAATACCAATGTTTTTCAACTTTGTAAGAAGAATGGGGATAGAAATAGTGTCAAACGCTTTTGAAAGGTCTAAAAATATACCAGTAGTATTTAGTTTGTTGTCAATATTTTGGGCAATTGTGTCAGACATATATAAAACAGCATCTTCCGTACATTTTCCACTTCGGAAACCAAACTGATTTGCAGACAGGATATTGTTGTGGTCAAGAAATTTTAGTAATCTGCTGTAGATAATTTTTTCAAGAATTTTTGACATATTTGTTAAGACAGAGATGGGTCTATAATTGTTAACACTATCTCTATCTCCACTTTTGAAGATAGGATGAACAGCAGCTTTCTTAAAAGCATGTGGAAAGATGCCTAAAGACAAGGAAAGATTGAAAATATGCTTAAATATGGGAATAAGAACATGCCTTGCAGATTTTATAACCATTGTGTTAATACCATCCCAGCCAGCCGCGCTCCCATCCCTAAGGTTCAAAATGATACGCTCAATCTCATCATTGTCTACACTAAAAAGAGCCATAGAATTTGAAAGCGATGCAGAACATGAGTAATTTAGGTCCCGAATAGAATTATCGATAGTCGATCTTGTCATTGGAATTTTGCTAACTAGGTTCCTTCCTACGTTCGCAAAAAAGTGATTAATCGAGTCTACAGACGAACAGGATTATCACATAAATTCAATAATTCAGCCGAAGTTGATTTTTTCTTCTGGAGGTTCGCAACTTGTTTAATAATATTCCAAGTAGCCTTCGCATTGTTCTTGGCATTGTAAAATTCTTTTTGTTGATAATTATTTTTAACTTTTTGTAA
The DNA here is from genome assembly GCA_951449985.1 of Falcaria lacertinaria. Taxonomy (NCBI): domain Eukaryota; kingdom Metazoa; phylum Arthropoda; class Insecta; order Lepidoptera; family Drepanidae; genus Falcaria; species Falcaria lacertinaria. The sequence continues at coordinate 4,843,416 of OX602134.1, read as the reverse complement.
AAGATTATTGCAAAAACTGCGGTATCGGGTATATATTTTTTTATTTAATGTATTTGTGGGATCAGATTTAAATTTTCGGTATAGTTTATCTCTGTCTTATGCATCTTAGAAGGCCTGGAGTAATCCAGGGTTTGATGATGCGTTTTCTACTTGGAATTAGAGACGAACAGGTATGTTTTGAGACTAATCGAGAAACAATATCAACTAAATTATTTGTAGCTAAATCTGTATGCGTAGTTTCGAGAACACATGTAAAATCTGTATTGGACAATTCATCTACAATGGCTTGTGTATCTATACGTTTATATGTTCGATTTGCCTTATTTTTGTTAGGGTTAACATTCGTATTGCAACAGAAAATTACTGGTGCATGATCCGTGATGAGAGTGTCAAGAACGATAGTTTTTGCTGAGCTATCACATCTTGCAATTACATGGTCTAAACAATTTTCTTGCCTTGTGGGATATAGATGAGCCGGGAGCATACCGTGGGAAGCTGTAAGATTAAGGTACTCATCTAAGGTGTCAAGACTACCTGGAGAAATATTAATGTTTATGTCCCCTATAATAGCAACATATTTGTATGAGTTCAGGGTTTTCAGAACTTTATCAAGGCTGTCCATAAAAGGGGAATAGTTTCGGTAAGAAGGGGATCGATATAATGCAATAATAGCTATGTTGTTAGAGATTTTTAGGACTATACAGTTTGCTTCATTGAAATAAGGAGTTTCGATATTACACGACAGACCATTTCTGACAAAAGCAACAACACCATCATTTTGGTTTTTAAATTCTGATGTATATGAATCATAACCTTGGAGTGATGGGATATTAGGAGATTTACTCAACCAACATTCTGATAGTATAATAGCATCTAGGCCATATTATAATCTAAGTAAAAGAGTAAGAAGAGTACACTTTTAGTTTTAAAAGCTAATTTGACAGGTCTAAAAATATTGCCATCCTTATTTAACCCCGCACATGAGAAAGGTATAGCAAGAAAGTTTAGTAATTTCGATATCGACACCAATATCTGTTACACTGAAATAGAATTGATCTAGTGTAGTTATTCAAATTCTACTAGTACAAACTTATTATATGCGGTTGCTGCAATAGACGTGTCTTGGGATCAAACAAAGTTAAGTTTGTCTTTTAACCTAGTTTGTTTTTAGTATCCTTAGTGTGCGAGTCCAACTCTGGCCAATTTTTACCAACTTCTAGACGTATTAAGAAACGATGACAATACCAATAATTTCATAATTTTATCCTTATATTCTAGCCAAGATCATCAGTAGGGCTAGCATGAATAATTTGCGACTAAGTTTTCGTATCGCCTTCGACTATTTTTGTATTGGAAACTGAACAGCGCTGACGCGGTGAAAAGTGGAACTTAAAAATTTGTACATGGCAATTTTGACATTTCGCGAGTTACGTTTTCGAATACGTTGTCGAAAAAGTTCATGCTACCGGCACAGGATAGTATGAATACGCGTTGAAGCGTGTTTTTTGTCTCAGTTTTCACGTACCTCGCAGGTATAGTCGGCCGTGTCCCCAGCTGCCAGCGAGTCTACCTGCAGGCTGTAGTTGGTGTGCAGGCACACCCTGGGCGGCGGCAGCTGGTGGGGCTCCGAGCTGTCTCCCAGCAGCGTAGAGTCCTTGTACCAACGCACACGCAGCTTCGGTTCTGGAACACAGAAAAACTCCTATCAGGAATTATTCTTTTTTATCTTCCCTCTTACTTTGCTGCGATTTGTGGGTGATTTCGAGAAAAGGGACGGAAACGAGTTACAGGAAGTCAGGGAAGCGCGCTATTTGATTTGACCGTCAGGAGTCATATGTTACTCATCATTTGCGACTATTGTAAGGATCACTCGTTTTTTTATTCTACTAAGTTGCCAAACGTAGCGAGCGTACGGCCCACCTGATGGTAAGCGGTCACCGTAGTCTATAACCGCTAGCAATACCAGGGGTATCACTAACGCGTTGTCAACCATGTTGTTGAACTAGCAGCATTACTACTAGCGCTATGTATCCTCGGGAGCACTAGAACTTGCTTTGAAACTTGTAATTTTGGGGACGCCGAATAAAAATCGGTGCGCGGTGGAAAGTATAACAGAATGTAAAGTTATATTGTTTGTCTTTCCTCTAAAATTATATATATGGATATGTAAAATAAAATATGGGAAATGTAAAATAACTCAACCTAAGCCGATATTGCAAATCATATTTTTTTTCTAAAGGCGGTACATCTAAAACGTTTGAGAATCACTGCTGTAGATTATCGACAGCGCTACCAAGATTCAAGATGGCGGACGGCGTATATCAATAGTACAAATGGTCCCAATTGGTACACAAAGATACCATCTACAATCTACCGCATCTACGGGCCCTTCCTGCCGGTAACAAGCGACCCGCGATGTGCGAAGCTATGTTGAAATGGAGGAGGCGTGTGAGATTTCTGAAAGGTTGGCAACGCACGAAGGCGAAACATAAAATTATGAGTTTATGCCCTAATAACGCACTTAAAAAAGACATAGATTCTAATATCAATTGGGAGAAAAATCTACTGACTGATGGAAATAAGGTCTAGCTTCACGACTAACCACATTTACGAGCTAAGGTAAACGCTTACCATCGGGCAGGTGAGCTGCCAGCTTGATAACAACCAGACATTTTCGATAAATATCTTGCTCTAAGGCTAATCGATAGCTATGTACGTATACAATTTATCTTATGTTGTCTTCAAAAAAATCCTTCTTCTTATGTAAATTTCATAATTTTATCATCTAAATTTTAACACCTCCATAGTGAGAGAGATTACTGATCTCTGTGACACAGTGGTTTGAATATTGTATTGTGCCAGTACGTGACGCGATAAATACAAAAATGAGCAGCTTTTGTGTTGCCTTTTGTAAGGCAATGATTTATTTGTCGCTCAGTCTGGACACGGCGTGTGGACTTCAATTCATAATGTTGCCACAATTAAATTTCTTTTGTAGATAATTATCGTATCCAATGTGCATGATTTTTGGCGATAGAAATTTTACTGAAGGTCGGGCGGGAGTTGCTTCGTGTGAAACGTAAATTATACTACTAAATGATAATAATGAATAATAACTAAATGACTGTTTAAAAACAAAAAAAAACTTCTTGTTATATGCGATTTCCTCGCTCTGATGTTGACAGATCGAGATCGAAAAGGAACAATTATGTTTTCAAATTAAATTAAAGAAGTAGGATAAGATATAAATATGGGACAATCTAAAACTAAAAGAAAAAAAACAACTAAGCTAACATAAAAAAATAAAACACGTCCCAAATCGTTGTCACGCGGGAGGGTGCCAAGAAGGCTGGCAGCATTGCCCCGCTGTATGGCAATGATGATCCTTTGCGCAAAATATGTTCCAGCCTTCTTGTCACCGGAGGCCTCAGTTGTTTTACAGTGATTGGGTACATCACACAAACAAACGATAATATTTTCGCATTAGTAGCTGAACTACATAGCTTTAGCTGCTTTCGCGACATAGATCTTAACAAAATTATAAAAATGTATTAAAGGTGGATCTCTTATTTTAATTTTATTATCGAGCCTTAAGTGCTTTCAAACTTTTGGTACCTTACTAGTAAAGAAGTTTTTACTGCGAACATAATAATATTTTTAACTACATATTGGTATCTGCCGTACAACATCACTGAACTAAACTAAACTTATTTGACAGGACTAAAAGTATTAGCACATGAGAAAGAGCATAAGAGATAGCATGACTTTTATTCCTTTTAAATTAAATGTGTAAGGAAGTTGATTGCTCTATGAAAAAAGCGCTGAGTTAGCAAGCTCAATCTCACAGTAGATAATGGCTGTTACACAAAACAATAGTTCCCATGTACTCCAATTTATTTAACAACAAGGCAATGAAAATTATCGTCATCAAACTTTAAACTAAATAGATAGTATCACGCGACGGTCCACGTCAAATGGGCTGGCAGCCGTGACTAAAAACAAAAAAGCTGTAAGACCCGAGTCAAATTATGTGAACCGAATGTAATAATATCTTATTGGGTATTTTAAATATGATCTTGTCCATAAAGGTGTTCGTTAACTAGTATGGGTGAAAAACAAAAGGGTCATGCATTGCAACCAAATTACTTTGTTTTTTTTATGCAACTAAGGAGACAGACAAGTATACGGCCCACCAGATGGTGAGCAGTCACCGTAGCCTATAGCCGCTAGCAATAGGATATCACTAGCGCGTTGCCAACCATGTTGTTGATGATGACTCACTGTGCTAGCAGCAATACTACTAGCCCAGCGTATCCTCGTGGAGAATTGGCAACCTTACTTACCGCGGAAACACAAGTCTATAAATCAAAATCAAAATCAAATCAAAAATCATTTATTCAGTTTAGGTCCTAATAAGGCACTTATGAAGGTCTAAATTACCACCGGTTCGGAAAAAAGCCACCTGAGAAGAACCGGCAAGAAACTCAGTGCTCTGTCTTTTTTTGCATTTAACAATCACTATATAACAATGTAATGCTCGTAATTTCTACAGAATATTAATAATTAATTGTGTTGAATGGGATTCCTTCATTTGGAGTCAGTCAGAGTAGATACTACGTATTTGGATGTTGAAGTCACGTCAAAATTTCTGCAAAATTAAAAAACAAGATCTAAAAAATAAGTGTAAGTAAAAATTCAGAGGTTTTAATAATCCGGTAGATGTCATCGTTTCTCAATTTGATTCTAGCCATATGTTTCTTAATTTAAAAAAATAATATTTTCATTTCATTTTTCAAGCAGGCCTCACTAGATATAAAATAACATAATATAGTTTGCCTTCGAATGATAACAAAAACAAATTAGCTATTTAATGGTGCCAATTCTGTTGTACAGAATTACCAAACTAAACTGTCAAGTTCTTAAAATCTTGCTATCCCTTTCTTATGTGCGGGGATAAAAAAGGATAGCAACACCTTTAAAACTGTCTTGCCGGTAGTAGGAACATTGTCGACAACGTTTTCGTATCTCCTTCGACTATTTTTGTATCGAAAAATGAACAGCGTTGCGTCGGTGAAAAGTGGAACTAAAGATTAGTATGACAATTTTGACATTTCGCGAGTTACGTTTTCGAATACGTTGTCGACAATGTTCCTGCTACCGGCACAGAATTGGTACCATTGTGTCACGTATTACGTGTTGATGGCAATAAAGATCCTTTTTTTTAGTTAATAATTATGTCTACTTTCAAGGGAACCTAAGTAAAGCTCCACCCTATACTAACAACATTCAAATTAAGTTATTGATCAAATCCTATTCTCTAAACGCATCCTTTATTATGTAAATATAGTTAAAAGCTTTGAATAGTGCAGTCTGTCCGTCTGGATTGATGGACAATGTCAGATTATGATCTACAAAGAATTATGTTTTAGTTTTATCATTTTAATGTGCTTTCATTCAAACATTGACGTCGATTTTTGAAGCCGCGTGGCCTTGTGGTTGAAGCAACGGCCTATCATCTGATGGGCCCAGGTTCAAATCCCGGCCTGTGCAAATGAGTTTTTCTAAGCTTAAGTACACTGATTAATGACACCATGAGCTGTAAATAGAGAGGTAGGGCGATTTGTTATGTCCCGTGGGTTTTCCCATTTAAATTGGAGCCGCCCGACTGGGGACTACTCCACCTTACAAAAGACCGCAGTCAAACAACGCTACTTGATGTAGTGTTGTGTTTCTGCGGTAAGGGGTTATAGGCTACGGTGCCTGGTTACCAACAGGTGCGCCGTATGCTTGTGTGCCACCTTAGTGGTATATAAAAAAAGAAAAGCTCTAGCTGGATATGTGCATGAGGGACGGCCGACAGACGTGTATGTAGTACCTAAGAGACGGCGACGGACTCACCATCTGTCACGGCACCAAATTATCTTCGGTGGAAAGTGGGTGTTGTAACCTCTGCCTACCACTTCGGCGACTTTGTGGGAAGGAGTGAAGATATCATTTTATACCACTAAGATGACAAACAAGCATGCGACCCAACTGATGGTAAGCATCCTATAGACGCTTGCAATACAATGTAAGAAAGAGTAGCTACAACTGGCGCGCTTCCGATACAATTTTTTTTTACAGTAGTAATTCATCTGTGGCAATACCTGTTACATCAATATAGCAGGGTAGCAACACTGTGTCATTTTCATAAGTTTTCACAGTCACGGGCACACTGACAAAAGGTTTCTCACAAATCACTATATTCTGCACTAATATTATCACTGTCACTATATGTATTAACATGTTCATTTTGGTAATTATTTGAAATAATCCCAAGTAATCACAGTTGTTGTTCAAATTTTAAACAGAAATGCGGCCAAAAATATTTCCTAAAAAAATTTATTTAAAGTGATTATCTAATCTTGAAAATTAAGTATATTTTCTTTGATTAAATTCGTAAAGTGTATGTGATTTCATTTTATTTTAATCAAATGTACAAATCACGTGGTAAAATATTCTGCGGTAATCCCATCATCTTAATTTAATCTCAAATGAAAAGCTGATATTCAGCTTATATTATAATATCTAAGAACGCATATATTAAAAAATAAGAAATCGTTAAAAATCTTTATAATAAATTTATTAAAATAGTTAATAATTTATATATATATTAAAATAATTAATAGAAATTAGAATATTTTTCACTACAACCTACTTTTATGTTTTTATTGCAAGATAATTAAAATAATGGTGACAGCAGTGTTAATCTGAATAGTTCAGTATTCACATTAAAAAAAAAGCTTGATTTTAATAGTTTATTTTTATTTGAAATAATATCGATTATGATTTTTGAATGATTTATTGTTGAAAAAGTACGTGATAGATACGTTCCGTTAATTATCTATCAAAAACGTTTTAAGATCACATTAATTTGTCAAAACAAATAGTTAATTAAACAGGAGATAAATATTATACCGATCTCAATCACATAACACGCAAAACAATCGAACGAAAAAATTAACGACATATGCGCGCGCACGGCAGAAAGTCAACTGCAAACTGTCATCGGCCACGCAATACGCATACAGCTAGGATGAGTGTTCTGTAAGGATAGAGATACACTGGGACACTGGAGGTATACTTACACGATTTTTTTTTTTACTAAACGAACTTCTGACTATACGAACCACAAAAACCAACTAGATTATTAATTACAGAGAAGACATGACAAAAAATAGTGATTTTTAAGCCCAATATCTTTAAATTCTAAAGAATTTTACACGTTATTTACGTGTTCTGTGGTTTTAAATTAGGGCTGCAATCAGGAACTTATTCCAAATACACATATTCAATATGTTTTATTTTCCTCTCATATTATATTTGGAAGCAAAGGAGTCTTTGTTACTTAAAACTAACGTTAATTAAGTTCATCTTCATACATTGGTGCCAAATGATTCTACCAGCGCCGAAATGTTCACCTTGACACCATAAGGGTGCATGTTCTATGAAGTGACCAGTCAATAGCCCCCACCTTAGCTACCACCCCCACCCCGACACAATAACTAAGGTCCACATCTGGTTAAAATGTTCAATATTTATTACGTTAAGTTAACTAACAATAAACAAGAGCAATATAATTAATTTAATAAACACCAAAGAGATGTTTTAAGTCTCCTATTGGTTGCAATAAGTGTACAAGGAGCAGGGTGGGGCTAGTTACAGATACAAGTGCAAGCTAACACAATTTAAAACTAGTCAGGCGTCACGTTGGTCGATAGCACGTTTCCAAATAAGCTTTCTTCTATGGTTGTTCAGGTTGTGAAACGAGCTCCCGCTGTGGATTTTCTAAGGGACTTCAGCATGGGTTTCTTAAAGAAAGAGATATTTGCAGGGTCGGCAACACGCAAGTGTCACCTCTGGTGTTGCATGCGACTTTAGGCTACGGTAACTGCTTGCCATCCAAGGAGGCCGCATGCTTTTTTGTGAACTGTGGTGCAAATGTGGTGTGTATAGTGGTATACAAATTTATCCCTTTTTTTGGGTTTCCGTTCCTTAAAAGGAACCCTTATAGGATCACTTTGTTGTCCGTCTGTCTTTTTTTTTATACCACTAAGGTGGCACACAAGCATACGGCCCACCTGACGGTAAGCAGTCACCGTAGCCTATAGCCGCTAGTAATACCAGAGGTATCACTAAACGGGTTGCCAACCATGTTGCTGATGAGGACTCATTGTACTAGCAGCATTACTATTAGCCCAGCGTATCCTCATGGAGCACTGGCAACCTTACTTACCGCAGAAACACAACATTACATCAAGTAGTGTTATTACACTGCGGTCTTCTGTAAGGTGGAGGTACAGTCCCCAGTCGGGCGGGTCCAATTTAAATGGGATAACCCACGGGAAATCACAAATCGCCCTACCTCTCTTTTTAAAAGCTCATGGTGTGATTAATCACTGTACTTAAGCTTAGAAAAACTCATTGGTACAGGCCGGGGTTTGAACCTGGGCCCATCAGATGACAGGCCATTGATTCAACCACAAGACCACCACGGCTTAAAATTAAAGTCTGTCTGTCTGTCAAGAAGTTTTATCTCGCCTTTATAACGCCCATGCGTTATCAAATTGAAATTAATATGAAATACCGGGGTCTGTGGTCTCTTTCAGCTGTAAAATAATCATAAAGTCAACCGATAGTACCGTCCATATTTTTACATGCACCCGGTGTGGCGCGGTGTTTATGAGTATCCGTCAATTAAATGTATCACCTTTAATTTAACCCGGGAAGAAACACGCCTCTGGCTAAGACACATTTTTAAACAAGGTGTAGGCGACGTATATTTGATTGTATATTTGTCTATTTACCTTGTTGATCCTTTTACATGTTTCTAGATACTTTTTTATGTACTCATATGGAATATTTAGGACTAGTAACGCCATCTGTTAAAACTTTTTAAAGATAATGAAATATCGATATTTGAGGGTGCATGTCGTTTTTTATGTTAAAAAATATGTAGGTAATTTGTTAATGAGTCAGTCGTTCCGTGATTTCTTTACGATACAGTGCTTTAATAAACGCATTCTTCAATTTTGGACTATCAGAGTTTCGGTGTTTTAATCTATATCCTACAATAGGTTTTGGTCTTCGAGCAGGATCATTAATCAGTGCACAGTTTGATGTCGCAAACACCGATATCTAAGATTTTAACTCGACGTCAGCGACTAGAACTTTGTGACGTCAGCAAGTCGGAGAATGCACTATCTAAAGAATTTAAGAAGTCGATGGACCCGATTCCCTCTTGTGGCACCGATAGTCATAAAACGTCACGAGATGAATTCAAACGTGAATCGACACCTAAAGCGTGCGCGGTTACGCCCGGCATGTCGGTTCGAACTTCAGTAACGGTAAAAACCAAGAAGTCTACGGCGTCGTCAATAACTCGTCGTAAGCAGCTGGAATTCGAAGCCGCTGCGGCAAAGGCCAAGATTCAGTTAGAGCTTATTGACAAGCAGCTGGAGGTTGACCTTGCCAAGGTTGATGCCGAGGAAAAGTCACATATCACCGATAAAGAAGTAGACCGAGACGTGAGCGGTGGCAGTGAAAGCCATAAGTCTTTATCCCATAGCCGCGCTCACTCTGATGTTGAGAAATGGCTGGACCAGCATACACCAGCCCCGCCAGTTGACAACAGCATACAGCAACTGGCATGTACTTTGAAAGACATGATAAACCAGTCTACGAGTCACCAGGAGTCACGTCTTCTCAGCCGTCTTGCCACGCCACGTGAGCTACCAATATTTAGTGGTGATTGCATCGAATGGCTGCATTTCAAAAGTGCTTATGAAGAATCAACGCACATTTGTAAGTTTAGTGACTCGGAAAATTTATGGAGACTGAGAAGAGCATTGCAAGGTGAGGCCAAAGAGACGGTGACAGATTTACTGATCGGCAACACTCCGCCTGGGGCGGTGATGGAGGCTCTCGAGCTAAGATTTGGTCGATCAGATATAATTATGTTCAAGATAACGTCACAGATAAGAAAATTACAACCTTTGCCGACATATTACCAACAAGACCTGATTAATTTCGCAGTGAAGATAAATAATTGTGTTGCTACAATCCGAGCCTTAAATCAAGTTGATTACCTGCGCAGTCCAGAACTCGCCGTAGCTGTGACATCCAAGTTACCGAGCACCTTACTTTCAAAGTGGACTGACTATGCTTATAATAGATTACTCGAAGGCAGACCGAAACTCGAGCTGCTGGCAATGTTTTTAAAAACAGAGGCAGAGAGATTATCCCTAGTTGGTTTTACACAACCGCACGAAATTAAGAAGCCAATTGAAATAGGCAGGCGAACGGAAAAAAATAAACATCGTTATAATAGGCCTATACTTACCACTTCATATACCGAGGAAAGCAACAATTGTAAATTCTGTCATAAAGGAGCGCATTCGTTACCGGATTGTCGCATGTTTAAGCGAGCGATGCGTAAGGATAAATGGCGTTTTGTTAAAACGCGCGGATTGTGTTATTGCTGCCTTATCACTCGACACGATAGAAACACATGCCCTGCACCTGTCTGCGACATGAATAACTGTGGTCTCGCACACCACCGCCTACTGCACTGGACGAAGCCTGCGAGTACGTCACAATCACAAGAGAGCGACGCGCCACGGGATGCAGTTCCATCGATCACTGACGCGACCGTCGCTCACGTAGTTAATAACGGTGACGTCACGTCAGCATGCCAAACCGAGGTCATGTTATTAAAAGTGGTTTCAGTGAAGTTAAGTGGCCCTAAAGGTGTTGTGCATACGCATGCCCTCTTGGATGATGGTGCATCAATATCGATGATCGATTCCGACTTAGCCGATAGTTTAGGTTTACCATGTGAAAAATCGAGTCCTATAAAGTTTACTGATGCCTTCGGAATTGAAGTGTATCAATCAGACGCACCGAAGGTGCCTGTTCAGATATGTGGCAGTGATAACAATAGTTACAGTATTAAGTTGCGTAAAGCCTCAAAGTTTAAGTTGTCAGTGCAAAATTTATCTGTTATCAACAAAATTAATTGTACTCATTTGGCCGCTGTCAAAGATTTTGTATGCAAAGATCGTGTAGTGCCGCGAGTTCTCATTGGTCAAGATAATTATTTCTTAATAGCACCTCACGAAATAATTCATGGTGATAAAAATTCTCCGTATGCTTCACGATGTTTGTTGGGATGGGCTATACATGGCTATCACGGCAGGCATCGCACTCACTCCAGCTCCAGGGTAAGTCAAATAAACCATATTAGCCATCTCGCTCACTCTCTCACAGAAGAGGATTGTCCTAACATTAGCGAACTGAATGACCTAATAAAAAAATCATTTGATTTAGATTCAATAGGAGTCCACCCATTACGACGCGAAAATACGTTACATGTCCGAGCTATGCAAATTTTGGATGATACTGCACGTCATATGGGGAACAGGTGGGAAGTTGGCCTACCGTTTAAGAATGATAATTTTAAATTGCCTGATACCTACAATTGTGCATTATCACGCTTGAAGTTATTGTTGCGAAAGTTTTCAAAGGATAGTAGCTACGCTGAAAAATATAAACAAGAAATGCGGAAGTTATTTGATAGTGGTTACGCTCGAGTACTCGACGATAGTGAACCTTCAGCTGATCGTGTTTGTTACATTCCCCATTTTGGAGTGCAAAATCCCAACAAACCTAATAAACTACGTTTGGTATTTGACGCTGCCGCAAAGGTCGAAGGTAGTTGTTTAAATGATTATTTACTTACTGGCCCGGATTTATATAATTCGCTTTTAGGTATAATGTTTCGATTTCGCGAGAATAAAATAGTAATTATTGGCGACATTAAAGATATGTTTTTACGCGTTAAAATACGCCCTCAAGATCACACCCGATAGTCCGATTAAAGTATGTGTTATGAATAGTTTGATTTTTGGTGCCACATGTTCACCCTTTATTGCGCAATATATAAAAAATAAGAACGCACTTAAATACGAGGACTTGAACCCCCAAGCCGTCCAAGTTATACTTAATGATCATTATATGGATGACTGTCTGCATTCTACTAATGATGACGAAACGGCAAGTAAATTAGTCCGTGACATAACTTCAATTCACAAACAGGGTGGGTTTGAGATAAGAGGTTGGTCGAGCAATAGCAAACCGGTTTTGAATACAATACCAGCTGATGCGCTCGCCACCTCGGCGATACAATTTAAGAACGGAGCCATGAATACAACTGAGAGCACACTTGGATTGATGTGGCATCCGAGTGATGATACATTTGGTTTCAAAATTTCGTTAGACCGAATACCGGCGGAAATATTAGATGGAAGTACGCCACCTACCAAGGCAAAAATGCTTAGTATAATCATGTCGGTCTACGATTTGCACGGTTTTTTGGCACCGTTTATAATAAAAAGTAAAATAATGTTACAAAATGTGCACAGAAGTGGTGTTGACTGGAGATGCCACATCCATTTAGATGATCATGCTAGATGGATGAAGTGGATCGATGAATTAAAACAGTTAGTTGCCTTGCGTATACCACGTTGGTATAGTGCCGGGACTTGGACTGACTGTGACTCACTGTCACCACTTACACCTAGCACACAAGTGGTTATGAACGTAGTAATAGACACGCAAATGCACATTTTCAGTGACGCATCCATCAAGGCCTATGCCGCGGTAATTTACTGGCGTTTTACGAGATCGGACGGAAGTGTGTGCGTATGCTTCGCAGCCAGCAAAAGCAGAGTGACTCCGCTTCGACCCGTTTCTATTCCCCGGTTGGAACTACAAGGCGCTTTATTAGCCGCGCGCCTTGCCGATACAGTGCAGAAGGAACATAAGGATGTTAAAGCAGTCAAGCGATTTTTCTGGACAGATTCTACTACTGTCTTGCAGTGGATCCGTAGCGACCCTAGGAATTACAAGCCATTTGTAGCTCACAGATTAGGTGAAGTTGATGAGCTTACGTCCTTGTCTGAATGGCGTTACGTCCCCTCTAGCTTAAATGTGGCTGACGTGGCGACCAAGGATGATACACCTCCGCTCCAATATTCAGATGTCTGGTTCCAAGGTCCTCACTTTTTACGGCAGTTAGAAGACAAATGGCCGAAAGATTTAAAAAGTGCTAAGCTTTCGGACGAAGTGATTTGTGAGGAACGGAATATTAATGTAGTGTGTGTCAAAATATTAGAATCTTCGTTACCTGATGAAATTAAATTTTCTTCTTGGTTACGTCTTGTCAGAGTTACTGCTAATGTATTGTTATTTATTGCACGTTGTCGAAATCGATCTAAAGACATTCAATTAAATATTGATTTTATGAATAAAGCTGAGATATTGTTATTATTAAAATCTCAACAAGATTCGTTTTCGTTGGAATTAAATTATATGCAGCAAAATAAACCTTTATTGTCTAGTAGTCGGTTATTAAATTTGACGCCAACTCTTAATGACAAAGGCCTATTATGTGTTGGTGGTCGTATAGACAAGATTGATGGTGTTAATCAGTCTACAATAAGCCCTGTCATATTGGATGGTGGTCACCGGATAACTAGACTCCTTGTTGATTATTATCATCGACGTGCTTTACATGGGGCTAATGAATTAGTCGTTAATGAATTGCGGCAACGATATTGGGTGGTTAAATTGAGGCCGACTGTGCGAGCCGTAGCGGCTCGTTGTTTGTTTTGCAAGTTTCGACGCGCTGCTCCAAAACCTCAACGCATGGCCAACCTACCTGCCGCACGCTTACAGCACAACCGGCTCCCATTTACGTTCACGGGAGTAGACTTCTTTGGCCCGATGGAGGTTACAGTGGGTCGTAGGAGACATAAGAGATATGGAGTGCTGTTTACATGTCTGACTATCCGCGCCATCCATTTAGAACTAACTGAAAGTCTTTCAACTGATTCCACTATCATGGCGCTTCGCAGAATGATATCACGCAGAGGTACGCCAGCCGTCATCTATTCCGACAATGGTACGAATTTAAAAGGAGCCGACGCGGAACTAAAACGTAATTTGGAGGAGCTTAACACGCATAAGCTACGTGATGACGGCACGACCAGAGGTATCGAGTGGCGATTTATACCACCTGGCGCACCAGAGATGGGAGGTGCGTGGGAGCGTATGATTCGAACTGTAAAAACGGCACTCAAAGTTGTTCTGAAAGAACGCGCCCCACAACCGGAAACTTTGTCTACCTTTCTGGTCGAAGTCGAAGCGCTCGTTAACAGTCGCCCTATCACACACGTCTCTGCTGACCCAAGCTACCCTGAAGCGTTAACCCCCAATCATTTTTTGATTGGCACTTCCTCTAATGGTCCTCTCTTTGGCAGGTATGATAACGATGACCTTTGTCTTAGGAAACAGTGGCGAGTAGCACAACGATTAACGGATATGTTCTGGGTTAGGTGGTTAAAAGAATATTTGCCTACTTTACTGCCTAGACAAAAATGGACTAGTGATGAGAGAGCGTTGCGGGATGGTGATTATGTTTTACTTGTAGACCCTAATTTAGAACGTGGCTCGTGGCGTCATGGTGTAGTGAGTGCGACGCACGCTGGTGATGACGGGCGCGTGCGTATAGTAGATGTGCGCACACGCACAGGGTTGCTGCGACGACCAGTGACACGCGTCGCCCTACTCACACCTGTGGATGATTAGTGCTGAACCCACTCATTACTTTGCCTTTGTTTTATTTTACCTTATGTATATTGTTGTTGTTAGTATTTTTTTTATTAGTTCAGCACTAAGGGGGTGGAATTGTAGGCGACGTATATTTGATTGTATATTTGTCTATTTACCTTGTTGATCCTTTTACATGTTTCTAGATACTTTTTTATGTACTCATATGGAATATTTAGGACTAGTAACGCCATCTGTTAAAACTTTTTAAAGATAATGAAATATCGATATTTGAGGGTGCATGTCGTTTTTTATGTTAAAAAATATGTAGGTAATTTGTTAATGAGTCAGTCGTTCCGTGATTTCTTTACGATACAGTGCTTTAATAAACGCATTCTTCAATTTTGGACTATCAGAGTTTCGGTGTTTTAATCTATATCCTACACAAGGCAAGAATTTATTGTTAGAAAGTTATAATAACTTAATTAAAACTGTATGACTTAGATTTAATTGTTAAATTTGTTTGTTTATTTGTATCATGTATGTACGGGGTAAGCCCAGAAACTAGTGAAAAAATATGTTTCCAGATTTTCTCATAAATCGTCATTCCATATTATGCTTATATTTCGCACAAGCGAATGTACAGACAAGTCGGTCGTGTGTCTTATACCTACTGTTCGTGTTATAGAATAATAACAAAAGAGATCCTATATTATAGTAAATCTAGCTTGTCTTTGTAGAGTCATCATAAACTCAGAAGTAATACCACGACTCATTTAATAATTAGCGTTTGGACTAACTAAACATGACGTCATGATATCCATTTTAGAAACTTAACTGTATAATTTAATTTAATACTAGCGGTCTGCCCCGGCGTCGCACGGGTAGACAATTTTCATATATTTTGTCTACCCGTGCGAAGCCGGGGCGGGCAGCTAGTATAATATATAGCCTATGATACTAAGTGATAATGTAGCTTTCTAACGGTGAAATATTTTTTGAAATCTGTCCAGTAGTTTCGGAACCTATTCAATACATATTTTTTTCCTCTTTATAAAATTAGTATAGAAAATAACATAACTGCTGACTGATGACAATACTTAATTTAGTTTGATTGAGTTATATATCAAGATTAAAAATAAATAAATGTGACCATACGTTAAATTAACGGCTAATGATATCGATTCTACCAACACAATAATCTAAATGAGTTCGAAATTTCAAATGTCGATTATGAATTCAATTTTCAAATGTTCATTAGAACTTGATTATGAATTTTATTTTGTACGTGTCGATCTGTTTCGATATGAATGCGTAGGTAGGGTTTCTATTAAAATATTAATATTTAATATAAGATAGTTTTTGAACGTCTTTGAAAAAGGAGGAGGGTCTATATTCGTCTGTTACGACGTTACGTGTACGTTAGAAGGCTCTCCTGGCGTCTGCATGACAACAATTGCCGGTGACCGGAAATGCGCTGTTCGATGTATAGAGAGGACTTGGCATGGACGGACGGTCACCCATCCAATTACTCACCGCGATATGCGTAGCTTCGAGGCTGTGCCTTGAGATATCTCTCTTTACAATAGTCCATCCATGTAGAAAAAGAGTAAATATTGATAATTCTGTAATGAGACATCAAACAGGTAAGTTTACCTTAAAACTTATGAGAATAATGACATTAAACGTAATAAAAATGTAAGCGCAACAAATTCCACGTTTATGGGACACAATGAGACACTAATTTGGTCTCAACTCGTCCAAACGAAGAACCCATTACTAATAAACAACCTCAGAAATTTCATATTTTTAATAACGCTCTTATGGTTCATAAGGTCAAGATTAATGTTGCCATAATAATAAAATGATAACCAATATTTATTTGTATAGTAACCATAAAATATGCATATATTTTAACTAGCGACGCACCCCGTCTTCGCACGTTCAGCGTTAGCTATATAAGTTAAATAGCTACAAAATACAAATTTATTATACATATAAACCTTCCTCTTGAATAACTCTATCTATCATAAAAAAACGCATCAAAATCCGTTACGTAGTTCTAAAAATAAAATAAGCATTCACGGGGACAGACAGACATCGAGAAGCGGCTTTAGTTTTCCACTATACAGTGATGAACTTTTTAAGTCAACTAAATAAAAATAATGTTCTTTTTATTTATTAGTTTTATGTATTTATCCATGTACGGTAATTGTCATTAATTACATATTTGTAATTTTATCGGAATCAATTTCGTACCTAATCAACTTTAAAAAATGTTAAGTCATCTGTATTATTTTCTCAGGTCAAATTGTATAGGATAACTTTATTAACTGTGTAAACATTGGTCTCCAGCGGTTATAATATATTCATCGTAATAAAATCGGATTCATAAGTTGTTAAAATGTAGTGATTAAATATGTTGTGTAAAGTTGTAGGTACTACATGTACCAATATGACCGTACGTAGACTGAGTTAGTGTTGTTGCGATAGGGATAGTGTATCGATAGATCGTGACCTCGAAAATCAGTTACTCTAAAGATATAGTCTTATCGAAACTATCGACCCTTGACGATACTATATCTACTAGATAGTATTGCAGGATTTCGATATTTTCGATAGGACTATTCGCGCTATCGACTATTTTTCAAGGTCAACTATCGATAGAGAAACTATAGCTATTGTAATACTAGACTGAATAACTAATAGCTAAGAGTAAAGTAATATTTCACTGCGTTCATCTTTAAGGTTATGGTACAATCCCCAATCGAGCGGCACCAATTTTAATGGGAAAACCCACCGAAAATCACACATTTCACCCTACCTCTCTTTTTAAGGTCCTAGTAAGATTTATCACTGCGCTTAAAGCTCAAAAAAACTCATTGGTCCCTACACCGGGGCTCCAACCTTGTCCCATCCCAAATTACAGGCGGTCACATCAACGACATGACCACGATGGTTTGAACACTTTGTTACAGCGCCCTTATTTATTAAGTCCAAAGTATTACGTGGTTGTACTGCCCAGTCAAACATGCGGTCGTCGACGTTTCTCGGCCCATTGTCCGGACGGATGTTACAATAAGTGATCAATTCATCACTGCTTGTCGACAATGTCGACAGCCGCGGTGCATTGTCGTCAAACTAACTATCGTTATCCTTAAATTATTATATGTATAATAAGCAGACTATTGCAGACGAAATTCATTCAACAGGCACAAATAATTTTGCTACATTTTAGGGTTGTTTAGTAATACAAATCAGTTGAGAAAAATCCTTGTTTTCTAACGGTAAACTAAACGACGCAGAGTATATAACCACTATGTTTTACTAAACGAGAATGACAACCGGCGTGGTTTACATTGGCGGCAAAATAAATTACGTAATTAGTGTTTTTAGCTGGCAACTCCTTTACAAAATGTCCGACGGTAATTGCAAAGATGATTCAGATCAACCATCCAGCAAAAAAATTAAAATTGATCTCGAAAATGAAAATGGTGTGAGTGAAAATAAGTTGCAACTGAAAGACTTTATGTTGGACAAGATATTGAATAACAATACAAACAGGAAAACAGTGTGTGTGCTAGGAAAATTCAAAGATAAAAGTGGTGTAGCATTGATTGTTTTAGAGAAAAACTCTTTCAAAGAAGACGATTTGGACAATAATGGTTATTTCTCTGTAGAGACAGAGTTGCGGACGTTCTTCCAGAACGATATTTACGGGAATTTTGAGTGCTTCCCGCGTACTTCATTAAACGGTAAAGTATTCAACTTTCAACAGACTCTTTTCCTTTCGAAATTCAAGGTTCTCATTGTTGTACCATTTCCTCTTGCATTAGTCATCGAACGACGTGCGCTATTTTCAACTTTATCATGAGTAAATCATTTCTTGATTTTAAAATATCACAGTCATTTGACTTCTGTCAAGGACTAAGAACGTATTAAATTTGATTTAATTCTCACTATTTCTTTGTTACTAAATTTTTTGAACATATGTGAGTTAATGCGTGTTTTGTTTAATTTTCAGCCTTATCTATGTGAAATTGTGGAGGTTATCTGTCTAAAACATTTTCTGTTTTCTTTGTTAAGCTACAAATTAGATAATAATAATAATCATAATACTTCATAATTCATGCAGGAATGTAGTGTGACATTATTTGTTGTGTAATCATTAATATATAATGTGCTTGACTATGGAGCCACAATGAAAATTTTAATAAATTCTCAAATAAATTCTTTGTATGAACAATCCACCAACTACTCTAGTGAAGATTTTTGGGAATCAAGACAACCATTGACTAGCATTAGGTTATTGTTATAAGACAAAAGATAGATGGTTGCTTAAGTACTTCATTGACTTCATAATTTTAGGGCATCCATACTAATATTATAATTGTGGAAGTAACTCTGTTTGCTACCTTTTCACAACTAAACATCTGAACAGATTGTAATGAAATTTGGCAATGTCATAGACTGTAACCTGGGGAGAGACATAGGCTATCTTTATCTAGAACCACGCTAGGCTTGATATATTTTTTAGCATGCTGCACTGAAGCCTTTAGCCTTCTAATGCTGGACACATGAGCTTTAATCTCACAATATATTACTAAGCTAAACAGTCTTTACTACCTTCCAGGTGTGAAGACGACAATAATTTACCCAGCTACTGAGAAGCACATTGCCAAGTTTAGTCAGCAGGAGCTCCACATTGTGCTCGAGACTCCCGAGCTGTACCGGGACTTGACATTACCACACATTGAGAAGGAACAGTTCAATTTACAGGTAAAATTTATCCTGTTTATGTATTCTTAGCCATGGCAATGAATCCCCCTCAATGAGTATTTTTGCCAGTTTTGAGTTTATGAGAATTATCAAGTACCTCAATAGTACGCTGTTGTATTAAAATGCCTGGTGTCATGCATTCAAATGTTTATTGGAGTTACTAGAGACCCAGTAGTAGTATATTTTAACAGGCCTTAAGGTCAGAGGTAACCTATCCACCAAAATATAGATTACAGATTGTTTTATGAATATTATTATTATGATATAACATTTTGGTATTTTATTATATTTCTGTCTATGGAAACACCTTTGGTTACTATTTGAATTTTCACATCTTTCTTCTTCTTCTTCTTCCTAAGTATGGCAATCAATCCCTTCAGGGACTATTTTTGCCAGTGTCGAGTGTTAGAGAATTTTCATGTTGCAAAATTTCTCGTGTTTGCCGCATTAAAATGCCTAGTGTCATGCATTCTAACGCCCATTGGAGTTTCTAGAGACAACCCACGGCAGTAGCAGATCGTAACACGCCTTTAGATTAGAGGTAACCTATTGACCAAAATGATAAATCACTTAACCCAAAAGTCGTATTATGGCATTATTTCCAATGCTCCTATAAATCAGTCACTAAATGAAACTTTACTGCACATATCGACACCAAAAATACACATTAAAGATCACTATAACACAATTTACGACACACTGGAAAAAATCTCAACCACTCCGCCTGATTCCCGCCAAAAACTCTTTCACATCTTTATTGAGCAGCTGTGTACATTATATTAATAAAATGTGTGGAAGTGAAATATAATGGTGAAATCATAATTCCACTGCCAATTCTTTTTTCTATAGCAGCACCCAATAGTAACAATGCTCAGAATTTCGCTTATTGAACCATATTTTTAACTTTTATTGTGATTTCTAGCTACTACATACTTACAAACTACTGTGGTCATGTTTAATATTTCTTTGCGCTTTGTAAAATTTGTAATTTAAGAAATATTGTTATCATGCTGACTTTGTTCCAGTGGGTGTACAACATTCTAGAAGGAAAGAGCGAGCAGGATAGAGTTGTTCACGACAACAAGTGTGAGAGAGAGGGCTTTGTTTTAGTACCTGACCTGAAATGGGATGGTTTGACTAAGGAGACGCTGTATTTGCTCGCTATCATCAGACAAAGAGGAATCAAGACACTTAGAGATCTGGATGACAGCCATCTACCATTGCTGAAGAGAGTGCGCGACGAAGGAAAGGTGAGAATTTTCTTTTGTTAAAGTGGCAAGCATGCATTAGGCCCTTGTGATGGTAAGCGGTCACCATAGCCTTACCAGGGTCACAAGACTAGTATATTTCAACCTCATTGTCGAGAGGACTCACTGTGCTAGCAGCATATGGTATCCTGACGGCCAGCACTGTGTGTAAAATCAAGCAGCTCTGGTGAGCACAACACTACATCAGAATAGTGTAGCCTCTGTGGAGTACAATCTTCTGTAACATATAGGTGATGACAGTCAGGCTCAAATTTTATTAGTATGTCCTATTCAATTTTCTTTTGTGTTTCTTTATCTACGTATTATACAAATATCAGACAAGACAAGTGTAAATCACTGCTTCGTTTTTAGATGTCTCCGGCGCCAAATGTCCAGTAATTTTTTAGTTAAAACTTTTTATACAAGTTCATAACTGAAAATTATACTTTTCTATTTCAGAAAAAGATCCTTGAAAAGTACAACGTTCCGGGTAGTCAGCTACGCATCTATTTCCACTACCAGCCTTCCTTCTACCACCTGCACGTCCATTTCACGTACCTACGCCACGAGGCGCCGGGCATCTATGCCGAGAAGGCACACTTACTTGACACTGTCATTGACAATATACAAATGATGGGCAATTACTACCAGAAGGCATCCCTTCCCTTCACCATCAGGGAGATGGACAACATCTTTAACATTTATGAGACTAATGGACATGTACAGAGAATAAAGCACAATAACGAACTTATTGATAAGTAAACTTGCACATAAATTGTGTTTATAGCGTCCCAAAGAGGATCTTAAGCTTAAAATGTTGATTAAAAGTATTTTTATGGAGCTACGCTCAAGATTAAGGAGTTGTAATGTGTATATTACAACCGGGATAGATTTTAGTAAGAATTGTAACTTGAAAATCAGTATACAAGCTAATTGTATTGTACTGAACTATTATAACGATGAGAATGATAAGCCCAAGAGGCGGGACAGTCTTTCTTCAATAGAAAGTCTTTCCGATTGTTACTCTGAGGATGAGTCTGAGATAACATCAATCATACCAATCCAGGAATTCTGTCAAATTATCCCAAACTCAATGTCGTGTTTGAAAATAGACAAGAACACCATATCATTCAGAATATTGACCGAAACTAAAAATGGTGGTACATTTTACAAGGAGATTTTGTCCCCAAATAAAGTACAAGCCTCAAGCAAACTAGAACAACTCAAGATTAATCTAAAAGTCGATGATGAGCTTAAACTGACATGTTCGAATTGTTCAAATTCTTTAACGGACAATTGCGTTAAATTTGACAGAATTTTAGAACTACCCTCTGAAAATATAGATATGTCAGAATGGTTCTGTCACGGTCATGGCCATGGCCATAGCCACGAGATACAAAGCAATCTACTTTTGAAACAAAACAAAAGTGATTTTCTCTACAGACTAACATATTTCGTTGTAAATAACTCAATTTTGTCAGAAAAAACTAATAAATTCAATAGTAAACGCGATGTATACCACTGCAACCGCTGCTTAGCTTGGCTAGGTCTCAAAGTGAAGGACACAGTGAAACTATTCAATTCTGAAGTGAAAGTTGTTGTGAATGCTTTGGAAAAATCTGTTTTCTGCTACAAAACTGCCGTAGAAGACATTTATACAAATGATTTCATATACACCATAGAGAATATGATGAAGGAATTCAACCTAGGTTTGCAGTACAGTGTAATGTGTAAACTAGTGCTAGAATGCACCATATCAGCTTCTAATAAGCAGTACTTACTAATTTGGGTGATGGATAAAGAACTACAAGTACTGAGAAACACTGAAGAGAGAATATTTAACGATAAAATTGTGTTACAGTCATGTTTTTTGTCAAAGATTTTGTATAAAACGGAGACTTCATTGAATGAAGAAGTTGAAGCATGGTTGTCAGATCCTGGTGTTGTATCTTCACACATCTCCAAGAATATGTACAACCATGGCTTGGATCACTTGCAGAAAATGTCTATGAAAGTTCCAGAGCTGTTTCGAAGCACCAATGGGTATTTTGTAAGCTATCTCAAAGTTTGAAATAATAAGTTTTAAAAGTATTATCAGCTTTTATTTTGATATTAATTTTTCATGTCCTAAAAACCTGTTCATGTATTAACAAAGCCTGAAAGGACAATTGACATTTGTATCTCGGTGATACTGCTATATTATAAAGCAATTTGCATCAAGACACATTTTTGAAGATTCTCCGAAAATATACCTATGAATGAAAAACAAGAATTTATTAAAATAACTGTTTATTAACATTAACCCGAACATTTATACATAGATTCAGATTCGTCTGAGTGTTTGGTATGTATGAATTATCAGAATGTACTAACTGTTTACAAAAAAAGTATACAAGCTGTCTCCAGTCTCATGTTACAAGCTTGCTTGGTTTGGTATTAGATGGCGCTATTATTTTTATTTGCTAGTTTACTCAAGTATATAATATTTTCCGCGTACGATATTATTTACTGCCAATTTAAAGTTCATATCAATATGGTCCTTTGAAATGCATAGCTCTAAGTTATGAATATTCTATCTTATAAATAGACAGATCATTCGTCAAAAGCAGTCCTGGACTCCACAGCACTCACTAAAAGGGGCTCTTTTACGTGATCTGGGATCAAACACCCAAGAAAAGAATTTAGCCATCTGAGTTTTGTACATTGAATTCATTATTCAGATAGACAATATATTTGGCGTTGATGCTCAAGCTTCTAGTTTGCAATAGAATTGCAGAATGTAAAGAATGTTGATCTACATTTTCAGACTAAATTTATAAAATAAACACTCCATTTTCAATACACACAAAGTGATCCTAGATATACAATCATTGTTGTAGAGAATAAATAACAAGTCAATGGTCCATAAAATACAATTTGGTGTGAACAAAAGACTTATACCATGTTTAAAAGCAAATACCCAAAGCACCATTACTATGAATAAAGAACATACTATTGATTAAAAACATGACATTTCTATAATATTTTTGTTTGTGTAGAAGTTCCTCGCAGCTGTGACACACCGGTCATGATTATTGTATAGTTGAAGTACCAGAATAAACCAAAAATTACAACTAGGATTACATCTGATGGACCTGTTCAGGAAATTATTTTATTGGCTTAAAGTAGGAAAAGGAATGACCAATCCTTTTTCCAGGATAAAAAGTATTTATAGGTGACCATTAAGGTAAATTACCTTAATGGTCACCTATAAATAAAAATAAATAGCTGAAATGCACATAACATCCGAAAAACTGCACCAATTGTTTGGAAGTTATAAATTAATTAATTAAAGCAAGGGTGGGTAGCTAGTTTCCCATAAAACGCAACTGTTTTATTACTTTAACCCAAATTAGTTACTCTAACTGATAGTTACAAAGATCAAAATTTCACATTATCATATATGTTACCAATATCTCAGAGTAAGTAATATATTAAACCAATATTTGTAGTGGTCTGGTTTCCTAAAGTAAGTTCCGCACGCTATGGGCAGATCAATTAAGTTTTTTAAAGTTTGTAACATGAAAAACAAATCTGCAGGATCATTATAATATAAGACTAATGATCATAATATCAGAATTGAAGATTTACCTGCTGCCATTTGAGGTAAAATAGCACCTTGAAAGCTAGAAGTTTCGCCTTGGAAAGAAAAAGGTGACATCATTGAGAAATTAATGCAATTATCACCTATTGTTTCTTCACCATGCATGTAATTAGTTCTGGGTCATTCTCACAGGCAAACAAATAATCGAATTAACAATATTTGGGTACATACTTTTACAAACTTTTATTATATATATATCTATTTATGTAACTTAGAAAAGGATACGCATAGTTATTTTCTCCCAAGTCTCCACCATGTACAGTTCAGTCACCAGAGTGTACCTCAGGAACCAGTAGCTGAGAAATTTCTGGATTTTCCGTGCTATATCCATGTTGATAGCTGTCCTAAAGTGATCCTAAACGGTGTCTATAAATGCTTTCGTCGTGTTACAAAGATACGATACAGCAAAACTGCACTTTTTTCCAGAAGCCCTGCTGTATTTCTTTTCTTGATAATATTTTTTGGTACTACAAAGAGCGGGTGTATTCCCTTGGCTACAAGGCACACGCACACTCAAAATGAGAAGAGAAGCCGCAACTTCAACTTCAACTTTTTTATTAATGGCTTCTGCGGGGCTGCCGCAAGAAAGTTTATTTATGAACTGTCACTTTGACAGCCAGCTGGCACGGCAAACTTTTTTACTCATTATTTAAGAGTTGAATACGGATCTTTCTTCTTCTTCCTAACTATGGCAATCAATTCAAGGACTATTTTTGCCAGTGTTGAGCGTTAGAGAATTTTCAAGTTTCTCAATTGTTCGTGTTTGTTGCATTAAAATGCCTAGTGTCAGGCATGGCATGTGTGCTGGAGTACCCAGACCCAGAGACAAACCACGGCAGTATCTGATCGTATCATGCCTCTAGGTCAAGGTAACTCATTGACTTAAATGATAGATCACTTCACACGAGTCATATTTATAGCATTATGTCCAATGTTCCTATATATCGATCACTAAATGAAACTTTACTGCACATATCGACACCAAAAATAATACAAATTACGTGACACAGGAAAAAATCTCAACCGCCTGATTCCCGCCAAAAGCTCCTACAGATCTTTTAGTGGGCTATCTTAATGTGTGATTAGAGACATGTAATTCTATATTATTATAATAGCTGTGCGTGATTTAGTTATTTATTACAAAAAAACATAAAGAAGAAAATAAAGAAAATTTATTAACCTACCTTTACAGGATAGCATAATTATAAAATTACCTCACCTTAGTTAAATACATTCGGGATGTGAGTGGCCCCAGCTCCCACCATACTCGGACTTCGGTACCAGTACCTATACATGGGCTACGCTCTTCGTTTGTCTCCAGAAGCCTCATGGAATATTGAATAGAGACTTTTCTAATTCTCCTGCACTCGATAATTGCAGGGGTAATCAATCCAATATTTTAGGGACGGCCACAGAGTACATAATCACTATGTTTTGGGACGGCAACGCGCGAGTGATACTCCTGGTGTTGCAAGCGTCCATAGGCTACGGTAACCGCTTACCATATGCGTATTACCATAAATCTAGTATCCGTAACTAATAACAAGATAAAGATGGTACATAGATACTCTTGATTGTAATAGTGTAAAGAAAATACAATTCTGTGTGCAGTATATATTAGGTCCTTACATATGAAATTGGCGTTTTTCGTACTGGCCACTTTAATCACGAATTTCTCCTCTTTGGTAAGGAATTCCAAATTCAAATTTGTACAGCTATAGACTCATGTATTTGTGCTTCGATGATCGTCATTCATTTGTTTTTTTTCTTCTGTTTTTTTCTGTTTGCGTCACTCATTTTACAAAATGGAAAACCTTAAATATCGCATTATTTACGAGTACGAGTTCCGCCGTGGCACTAGTGCTGCGGAAACAACTCGAAGGGTGAATGATGTGTATGGCGGTCGTGTTGCAAAAGAAAACACAGTTCGTTTTTGGTTCCAACGTTTTCGTTCTGGAAATTTCGACCTGCAGAACAAGCCCCGTGGACGGCCTGAGACTCAAGTTGATAATGAAGAGTTGAAGGCTATTGTGGAAGCGGATCCATCGCAAACCACGTCCGAGTTAGCTGCAGGCTGCAATGTTAGTGATAAAACTGTTTTAATTCACTTGAAGCAAATTGGGAAGATTAAAAAGCTTGAAAGGTGGGTACCTCACGAATTGACTGAAACAAACCGGCAAACGCGCGTCGACTGCTGCGTTACATTACTAAACCGGCACAATAATGAAGGTATTTTAAACCGAATCATTACCTGTGATGAAAAATGGGTTCTTTACGATAATCGGAAGCGCTCAGCGCAATGGTTAGATCCTGGCCAGCCAGCCAAATCCTGCCCCAAGCGAAAATTAACCCCAAAAAAGTTACTTGTAAGCGTTTGGTGGACTAGTGCCGGTATTGTTCATTACAGTTTTTTCAAATCTGGCCAGACTATTACGGCTGATGTCTATTGTCAGGAATTGCAAACCATGATGGAAAAGGTAGCGGCTAAACAACCTAGGCTGGTCAATCGCTCCACGCCACTGCTGCTTCACGACAACGCTAGACCACACACTGCGCTACAGACGGCTACTAAATTAGAAGAGCTTCAATTGGAAAGTCTAAGACATCCTCCGTACTCCCCGGACCTTGCTCCAACAGATTACCATTTTTTTCGAAATTTGGATAACTTCTTGCAAGGGAAAAAATTCAACTCCGATGGGGCAGTCCAAATCGCCTTCAAAGATTTTATTGATTCCCGTCCGACTGGTTTTTTTAGTAAAGGGATCAATGAACTACCTATGAGATGGCAAAAGTGCATAGAAAATAATGGTTCATACTTTGATTAATTAAATATATTATATTAAAAAATATTCGACTTTTTGTTCCTCCCATACAAAACGCCAATTTCATATGTAAGGACCTAATATATACCGTACGTTACCGAGAAGGTTTTACTCTACTACATAATAATGGCAAAATACTTGGTATTATTTCTAAATTTCCAAAACAATTGACGATTAAAGCAAGGTGATTAAATAAAAAATGCAAATAAAATTAATTTAATACCTTTTATTCGCTGGTTAATATAGTGTGACCTTAAACTAAAATAAAATTGGTATCAGCCGCTTATTAACTACAAAATGTTGTAAGCCTTAAAAACAAATTGATTTATACACTGGTATTACTATTCGATAAAAATCACGATTTTGTACTTATTAAATTGTATGATAAATATTTCATTAGACGAATTTAATTGATGTTAATTTGCATGATAGATTAAAATGCAATTATTTTAGTTTTCGTTATTAAAATCAGTAATGGCCACCAATCAATTGGCTTTCTTGAAGCCTATAACTGCAAGTACACAGTGAAATACATGCATAATCATAAAACTCATAAAAATAAGGAACTATGAACTTTATGCAATAGCATTAAAGTCTATAATCACATCGTTTGTAATCCTTCAGTCAGTTACACCGAGCGTGCTGTGTAAACGATTTTATAACATGAGCAAGTTAATACAAAAACAAATTGTATGTATAATCCTGGAAAATGCACCCATTTAAAGATATTTTTCTATTCTACGTAGAAAATATAGGCGGTTTTGGTAAAAACAAAGCCTTTAAGTTCCTAAAAACATACGGTTTCGGTCTAGCCGTTCAACCGCGATGTTGTGACCCAGGGGAAATAGGGATACATTTCATATATATAGATTATCGTTCTTACTATAAAATATTTCACAGATCACGCTCAATGTGTGACCGACTACATTATTCTGTACTTAATTCATCAATTCCTTCGATAAGCCGCCATATTTATTTTATATTAATACAATACACCAAATGGTAACGTTATAAATGTATATACGTGCCTTAAAATATAACTATATATATATAATAAAATAAATTGACAATGGTGTCGATTCTGTTGTACTCAAGTGCGGAGTTAATTAAGGACGGGAATACTTTAAGTCCTGTCAAATTAGTTTGACAACAGAATCGCCACCAATATCTCGGTCGAACTTCAAACATCCTCTAACAGTTCTAGGTTTTTAAGCATTGGACACTGGTCCTTTAGACATTGTCCTTCAAAAATTTTTTTTTTCAAGTAATTATTTTCGTCTTTAAAATTCGAATTTTGTGGACGTCGAGGTGTGTACAACATTAGGGCGTCGCACAATGAACTTTATAAAAATGTACAAAGAGTTTAAATTTCAGTAATAAAATAAGGCATACTTCTCGACAACCAACTATTCAATGCGTATAATTCATATTCCGTGATTCAGTCTTTACACAAGGCACCATCCTATGTATTATTATACGTATATATATACTTTACAATTTGTATATAATTTATAAAAATAGCTGCTTTCATAGTAACCCGAGTTAATTGGCACACTTAGGTATTATCTTAATATTGTCTATTTTGCATTAAAATCGAGACAAATTTATTGAGACACTCGCATAAAATTCCCAATTTTTATTGTATCACAAGTTTTATTCACTGATCTTTGAGAAAGTTAGTGTGTGGGCTCGTTGGATAGAGACTAAAAAAACGAACAAGCCTTACAGTAGTCGCATATGATGTGTAACATCGGACACCTGACGGCCTACTCTCCACCGCGCGCATTGTTCAAATCAAATGGAACACTTCCCGTTACAACTTCCGTCCCTTTTCACGAAATCACTCCCAGAGATTGTAGGAGAGAGGTCAGATATCGATCGATACGTAATTAAAAATATTATGTGAGGGTCTTATAAATTTAAATTCACAAATATACAGACTGACTGGTTGAACACTTTACATACTCAAGGGCATGATAATTTATGGTCACATGAAACCTTTAAAAATATAAAATAAAAAAAATACAAATCAACTACAGAGAAAACCTTCATTAAATTAATGTGCTAAAACTCGAAATTTGTGGACACCGCAGTGCCTCGCTTGGGCGGGGGCGCGCGCGGGGGTGAGGTACCCCGGCGGGTGAGACCAGGGTTGCATCCAATCATCGCGTTCAAACGATGCAACGATCGTCGACCAGTGTCAACAAACAAGTACCTACTTAGGTAGTACCTGGCCGCGTGACCGGCAAATTCTGTTACTAAGCTCGCGCGGTGCGAGTGACCACGCTTATTGTTTTGAGTAGATAAATTAGGCAAACATTAGGCAAATATTCGGCACCTATTTTTTTGCTTAATTAGAACGAGAATCGAGTACTGAGCACTCTATATCAATATGTAAAGTGTTCAACCAGTCATCCTGTATAGTGTTCGTAAAATTTGGAATACAATAATGAACATAATTCATTAATTACTACATTAAATTAGTTTTTTAATGTGATACAAAAATCGTTAAAATATCACCGTCTCTTTGTGGTGACCTACGAAAATACATTTCTGGTAGGTCTACGTCAGAGCACATATTTTCATTACAACCAACGATTTCTTATCTATGGTAGAATAGAACACGTTACCAGCCCCTATTTATTACTTTTTATAAGAATTCGCAAAAAAAAACACTAACAACACTGAAATTCTAGTCAGATAATTGACAAATAGCATAGAACTCGATACGGTAAAACAATACGAAATTGCTGGAATATCGCCTATAGCCAGAATTAGACAATGCAGATATTTATTTAAACTTCACCAGTAATGTTGCAAATAAGCATACGGCCCGCCTGACGCTAAGCGGTTACCGTAGCCTATGGACGCTTGCAACACAAGGGGTGTCACTCCCGCGTTGTGGATCCTAAGACTAGGCTTGCCTATCGTCTATCGATAGTAGACTATCGCTAAACTATCGATAGTCTATCGATAGATGACGTCATATCAATAGTATTACATTAAAAAAATCGGTACTATCGATAGCACTATCGATATTGTTACTATTTTTCAAGGTCAACTATCGACAGCGAAACTATCGATAGTCGGGCAACCCTACCTAAAACCTTGTTTAATTCATTCTAAATACTCGGTGTATCCTTGGGCTCCTGTGAAGATGACGTCGATCCATATCCTGGCAGATTCGCCTGATGGCGCCATGAGGTAGTAGCGACGCTGACGAGTCTTCACTATGAAGGTGGTCTGAGGGTTCGGAGACTTGGACGTATTCCCATGATCAAAGTATACCTCTTCAATTACCTAAAGGACGATTATATTGTCAAATATACAATTTGATAACCGCTGGTCTAGTGGTTAGTATACCTGTAGCGACATGAATAAATTGCGACAACGTTTTCGGATCGCCTTCGACTATTTGAAAATGAACAGCGCTGCGGCGGTGAAAAGCGGAACTAAAATTAGTATGACAATTCTGACATTGGTACGCGTGCAGTTTTTTCACGTTTCGTAAAATACTTTACGTAAATGAACCTATCTTTTGGTTCAACTGAGCGGGAGAAGTCACTTGTGTATTAGCACTGTACGCACACGGACGCACACATTGATAACTATCTCCATCACTTTCTAGGGCACGCAGTACATTCGTCTATTAGTGACTCAGTCAACAACTGTACATTCATCCATACTAAAATTATAAATGCGAAAGTAACTCTGTTTGTTTTTCAAATTCACGACTAAACGGCTGAACGGATCGTAATGAAATTTGGCAACGCGATAGATTATAACCTGGGGAAGGACATAGGCTGTATTTATCTAGCACCAAGCGGGCAAACCGCGGGTAAAAGCGAGTGATATATACCTGGAAGTAAGCGCCGCCTCTCGGTTTTTTCTCGCTCTTGTCCCAGTAATAGACGAACGTTTTCGTTTCCCTGTCGAAAACGAACCATCTGCAACAGACACATCACTTGTGTTTTAATTATATAGATAGTATTGCATTAATTTCAAAACAGATTAAACTATTTACAAAAAACACAACTTATCCTACCTACTTATAGATAAAAAATCTGATCCAAACCAGAATCTCGCGGGAGCGTGCCAAGAATGCTGGCAGCATTGCCACGCTGGATAGCAATGCTGATTCTCTGAGCGAGATATGTCCCACGCCTGTCACGGGAGGCTTCAACCAGCTATGGATACATTTAAATTGCTGATGGAAAATTAAAAAGTACCTACTCGGAATCGGCGGCCATGTATGAAGAGATTGATGAATATAAAAGAAGCAAAAGAGGTGCGTTTGCCAGCATTTGGCAAGAAGTGTAATGAGATTCGAGGGTATTTAGTCTGCATTATTTTTGACCAGCTTCTGCCTGCGACTTCGTCCGCGTTGAGCTTAGAATCCCAGAGGAACCTAACATGTCCCCGGGATATTTTTTTTGTTATATGTAATTATAATAAATAATAAATGCAAAAACTACGGGACCGATTTAAAAAAAATATTGCACAACAGAGTGCTACATCATCACAGAGTTACATAGGCTATATATTATAATTATAATAATAATAATGCTTGGACATTATCACACAGCGCCATCTGGCCCCAAACTAAGCAAAGCTTGTATTATGGGAACCAGTAGCTGATATAATACTTATATACTTTTTGTTTGTAAACACATACTTATAATAAATACCAAACACCCAGACGCAAGGCAAACATATTTGTCACATAAATGTTTGCCCCGGCGGGAATCGAACCCGCGACCCCTAGCGCAGCAGTCAGGTACACTAACCATTAGACCAGCGGTCTCGTCAATTATATTGATACGCGGGCGAAGATGCGGGAATCGAACCCGCGAACCCTAGCGCAGCAGTCAGGTACACTAACAACTAGACCAGCGGTCTCGTCAATTATATTGATACGCGGGCGAAGATGCGGGAAAAAGGCTTGTAATTTATATAGTAAAACACCTGAAAGGGTATAAAGATGTGACGTAAATCAAAGAAAACTGCGAATAAAAAGAAAACCTCGAAATATATTAGTAACAGTGATTCATGGGCGTTAAACTTTTAATGGCACCCTCTTTGCTTCAAATTTATATATATTTTACGACAATTTTTATACAATTCTTTCATTATCTAATAAAACTGAGCATAGCTATAATATACTAAAATATTATATATACAGGGTGCCCAGGTTTGTACCATGAAAGTCGAGACTATATTGAATTACACGTCATTGTGGGCAATGAATATGACTTTTTTTATTTCTATCTATATATAAAAATGAATCCCTATTTCCCTTGGTCACGGCATCACGCGTGAACGGCTGGACCGATTTCGCTAATTCTTTTTTATTTGTGTTTTTTATTGTCAGGCGAAGGTTCTTATGAAAAAAACTGGAACCTTTTTAATTTCGCGATAAACTAAAGGTCATTTTTGCTATGGTGTATTTGACATATGAATTCATAGTTAAGACAGGATATCGCCTGTCGGGTCAGCTTGTTTGCAATATTTTACTTATGTGATGGCCCTCACTCATCCCTACATAAGTATGATGGTAGACATGATATGGTGCATCACTAGTGATATTTACAAGGACTTAGGGCTGCAACCACAGGACCCTAAGGACCTTCAACTGGTCATAGCTTGGAATAGGATGGTCTTTGACCAAAATTTTTGTGTGTAATGAATAAACTCAAAAACCACTGGACATATTCCAACATTTTTTTAAGCTATTGCATAGCTTTTATCGCGGGCCTTGAGCGTGGGGACCGAATCCAGAAATTCCGTAACGAAAAAAACCTAACACCCTCCACTCCGACCGACAACTCCATCTATCGATAAATACCAGAACTTTTAATGACTTTTTGAAATATCACGCTTGTCTCTTTAGTTCAGCAACCCGCCTTTAGGTGGCATTGGTTGTATTGGAACTACCGTAATCAGCTGTTTGTGAGAAAGTATATAGGTATAAAAAAAATACTGCATTAATAAAATAAATTAATAATTATAATTGCATAAGTTGATAAAAAATGCTATGCAATAGCTTTACCGCGGCAGTCTCCGAGTGCCACACCTAAGTTTTTAACAGCAGAATGCTATATTATCAGTGAGTATCATAGGCTACATATTATATTGCTACGAGCGAAGTCGCGGGGGAATAGCTAGTGTATAAAAAGAAACGTTACTTTTCTCACATAAATATCGTTGAGTTAGCTTTTACATTTATTTCATCAAAACCTTGGCTATTTTATCTGTTAAATGACATTGTTTACAGTCTGTTATATTGAGCTGAACTATAAATCTTTGCTATAAATATGTTGATATAAAAATCAGGGCTAAGAACACCACTCTATGTTAAGCGACATATTTTTACTATTGGGTCAATGCCACCGTTAAAATAAGAAGTTATCTTTATTTCATAATAAATATTGTTCTTTATTTTGTTCAATCATAATATACAGTTTTATAAGCAACTAGCGGCCCGCCCCGGCTTCGCACGGGTAGATATTCATCAAATATTTGGCTACCCGTGCGAAGCCGGGGCGCGTAGCTAGTATAATATATAGCCTATGTTACTAACTGTGATAATGTAGCTTTCTAATGGTGGCATAATTTTTGAAATCGGTCCAATAGTTGCAGAGCCTATTCAGTACAAACACAAAAATACAAATCTTTCCTTTTTCAAAGGAACTTTTCCTTTCAAAGTATATAGTATACAAAATGTCACCGTGGGACTACATAAACATTTTTGTTCTTCGCTATCTTATCGTGGACCCCCACTTAAGACTTGTGCAACCCTATTTCTTTTTAACGCTTACGTGGACCTCCGTCAGGTCTCCCTTGGACCCTTGGGGGTCCATCTGGACCGCTTTGGGAATCACTGCCGTGGGACATGAATCAACATTTTTAATTTCTTGATAAACTAAAATTCCTTTTTTCTATGGTGTATTTGACATATGAAGTCATAGCTAAGACAGGACAACGTCTGTCTGGACCAGCGGATTGAGTCAGCGCGGTGCCTGGAGCAACTATCAAAAGGCCTTACTTAGTTTTGCATTGCCAACTTGCGTGCAGTGCGGTGCAAAACATTATTTGTGGGGTCACCAGCGCTCACTTTAAAAAAAAAGGGGGGGGGGGGTCAAATAGTCGAGGGTCTAGTCAGGACACTTGAATTACGATTACAAAGAAATGAAGTTATCTTAGGATATGTCTACTTAATTAATATCAATTTTCCTTTCCCTTTTGTTGTCAATTGAAACGAGTTATGACTCTCTACATGAACGGGTAGACCCAGCCCTGGGGGGACATGACCCCCATGCCCCCCTGGATCTGCCCCTGTGAGTATGGGTACCGAGTGTTAACTGGGGCCCTTTCAGCAGGGTGTGTTATTAAGCTTACCGTTTGGACCAGGTGTGGAACTTGGCGCCCAGTTTGTGAAGATACCCGCGGCAGGAGGTCGGGCTGACCGTCACGTAGGGGCACACCTCAATCTGGTGGCCTGCAATTCAAAATTACAGTTGGTAATTTAGACCTTCATACGTCCTTTATTAGGTCCTAAACTGAATACATGTTTTTTAATTTGATTTGTTAAACGACCAGTTGGTTGGTGGAGACAGGCGTAACGTTAATCATCACTAAAGATTTGCTCGTCTCGACGCCTGTAATTTGTAAGTTAACCGTATGTGTCAGCGTGTTTAACAGTTTGTGTAAGAGTGTTCAACAGTAACAGTTTGTGAAATTGTGTTTAATGGGTTGTGTAAGTGAGCTTAACAGTATGTGTAGGAGTGTTTAACAGTTTGTGTAAGCGTGTTTAATGCTATGTATGTGTGTGTTTATGTGTATTACCGGCGGACTCGACGTGTCGTCGTAGGTCGAAGTCGTCACGGTCGACGGGCAGGTAGCGCGTGAGAGGGCGCTGCGACTCGCTGTAGGGCGCCACGCCGCGCCGGCTGCGACGGGGGGCGCCGCTGAGGGATACTGTAACCACACGACGAGTATGTAAAACCAACGATTTTTTTTAAATGAATACTTCATAAGCTGCGTTGAACGATTTTTAAACGACTATTTTTTTGCGTCACTAACATGTGACATGCTTGCAACGTGCTGTTGCAAAGTTTTAAATTTCCATTTCTGTCGGCATTCCTCATGACTGCCTATTGTTTTATACCACTAAGGTGGCTAACAAGCGTACGGCCCGCTTGATGGTAAGTGGTTATCGAAGCCTATTGACGCTTGCAACACCAGATGATCCGATTTCATCCGGATACAAATCACGGCTACTGCAAACTAACAAATACAAATTAGTATATCGTGTAGGTACGCGACAGAGAATATAATCGTATGAATAATCAACGACGTGTGAAGTCAGCGGTGGACAGTTTTAAGGGACTGCTCATAAAATGGCGGAACTGCGCGTTATTAACAGTGTTCATGATAAATATAATAATACCACCTTGTCCGGTGACTAAGGCTTACATACCATCAGCTTGGCCACACAGGTATTGTGTTTGTTATTTGTCCTAGTCGTCACCCCAAGCATACTAGCTACACACCCACATCAAATAAAGAAAGGTCGATGGAACTTTGCGATCAACGAAGTGACGCCAGTTTAAACTACGCCTTGCAGTGCAGCTATACGAAAAATATGAAATAATTTAAACTTTCTACCAAGGATACGGGAAACCCTACAGGAAAATTTAAATCTCTATATATAAAAAACGAATCCCTATTTCCCTTGGTCACGGCACACACGTAAATGGCTAGGCCGATTTCGCTTTGTCAGTAGAAGGTTCTTATGAATATAAAATTTGAAAAAAGAAACGGTATATTTTTTATATCGGGATAAACTGAAGGACCTTTGTTCTATGGTTTATTTGTCATATGAATTCATAGCTACAGGACAACGTCTGACGGGACAACTAGTTCTTAATATCAGTTCACATTCGTTCAGCAAAAATAATATACTCGATAATGATTACCTTAAGTGGGCGCCACAGCCGCCACAATATTCTAGCCCGGGGCGTCAGTGACCCTCACGCCGGTACTGTATAGTGGAAAGTGGATACATTAGATTACTCACAGATGTTGTCTCTACTGAAGTCGGAAGCGTGGCTGAGAGGACGGCTGTCATCGCTGCGTTTGTCATCCTCTGTGGACTCGGTGCGAGAGTTTCTTACTTGCAGCTGTGGAAAACAACACTTGGTAAGGATCACGAGTCACGGATAGTGATACTTTACTATAAGGGGATACGGGGCCCGAGCCCAGGGTCCCCGACCATACGGGGGCCCCAGAAGGCTGATACAACGTTTGCACTCAAATTCACTTATTGGCGCTTATTACAAGCTTTTATTTAGTTTCAGTTTTCCGTGGTGTGTGTGTGTTAGTGTATATATTAAAATCTTGCATCTAAAATTTGACTGCACGATCATCTTTTTTTTAGTGCAGCATATCCTCGTGGAGCACTGGCAACCTTACTTACCGCGGCAACACAACACTACATCAAATTAGAGTAGTGTTTTTCACTACGATTGTCTGTAAGGTGGAGGTACATTCCCCAGTCGGGCGGCTCAAATTATAATGGGAATACCCACGAGAGATCCCAATTCGTCCTACGAAATTGTGATAAATCAAATAGCGTTTGTTTTTGGTACGGATTCGGTGTGTGAGTCCAACTCGCAGTTGGCCAATTATTTTGTTAATTTATTTTTACGTCATTTGAAATACTCACAAGTACAGGCTTTGGTGCGCACGGTAGACCCCAGTGGGAACTCTTCACCAGAGTTAGCCACACAGACATAATGTTCACTTGTACGACTAGCACCGTGTTGTCTCACTCCCACTTAACAGACTAGCATCAATCTGTCTTTGTCACATTCACTTTCGAAACTTCTTGGCCTACTATGTTGAGATTTGAGACAAATTGTTGTGACTGATTTATTCTATATATTTATTTTTTAACGTTGGATTTATCTGTGCTAAGTAAAGTTTAAATAAGAAATGGAAGTGATATCGATCCGATTTCATGGAAAACAATGGAATTTAATAATGTACAGTACACAGATAATATAACGCATATATTTTTCTTAGACTACGATTGTGACATAGTAGTAGTACTTTTTGATACTTAAAATTTCTGTTGTACAAAATCACTAAACTAATTTGACAGGACTAAAAAGTCTTGCTATCCCTTCCCCACGTGCGGGGTTAAATAAGGATGGAAATAGTGTTGGTGCTGTCAAATTAGTTAAATTCAATGATTTCTTAAGAATTAGCACCATTTAATAGACTAAAGATAGTTTAACTTTAAATAAACATCATGAACAAGATATTTTAAATAGAATGTATATTTGTAGCATTGACAGTGACAGATAAGTGATAAGCCTGAGTCACTGACATTGACATTTGACCTTCGTTCTTTCGGCAATTCGGCAATATGGACGGCTAAAATGTTTTCTTATGAGGCAAAATGAGTCATTTTTTTAATAATTTGTTGGCATCAGGCCTTTCTGCCGAAAAAATAAACAATAAGATTTTATTATTCGTTATTGATGGTCGCCCTTACTGTCATCCTGGATTTTTCCCGAAAATTGTTGTGAACACGAAAAAAGCTTGCCGAAGCCAGTCTGAATAAAACCAAAACTATTCCTGTTACATAAGTTCAATCCTTCATCATCATTCCTGGTACATACCAGGTATATATATTCTCTACGTGTACATTTTAATCTATACTCTAGTATTACAAAGAGAGAATATTTGTATTTTTATTTGTCATTTTATAATTAATAAACTCAAAAACTACTAGACAGATTTAAAAATATCCTACAGTAGAAAGCAATATTATAACTTAGCAACTTAAAATAGCTACGCGGGTAAAGTCGCAATGAAAAAGCAAGTCTACAATAATTTCCCAGCCCTCTATTCATCACATCAGACATATTGTCTGGTTGTAAACTTATACGCTTCAAAATTATCCGATTGTTCAGCCCACGCGAATAGCTCTGGCGTACGTACATCGTATAAATTGCTCTATCAAAATACTTTGTGGGCTGTTTGGCAGACTAGAGGTGGGTATTTAGTGTTGGAGTGTATTTTAAAATGCTCAAGAGCTAGAGGATAGTTGTTCTTGATTTTAATATTTGAGTTATGGTGGCGTTGACGCTAGTAGCGGGTGTGACTCGTTTACCTTATACATTACTAGCTGTTACCCGCGACTTCATATGCAATTGTTTAAAGATAATAGTAGTCTATGTCCTTCCCCAGGATATAATCTATCTCCTTGTCAAGATTTATTACGATCCGTTCAGCCGTTTAGTCGTGAAAAGGTAACAAACAAACAGAGTTACTTTCTCATTTATAATATTAGGATACCGTTACCTATCGCATTACATAATTACTTAGTAGAGATATAAGTTGTTGGTTGTTTTTTAGGGTTCCGTACGTTAAAAGGAAAAAATAACCCTTATAGGATCACTTTGTTGTCCGTCTGTCTGTCTGTCAAGAATTTTTATCTAAAGAACGCGTGAAGTTGTGGCTGTAAAATAATCAAACCTGTAAGTCAATATGAAGAAAAGATATGACCGTTTATGTCGAAATTTTTTGCATATTTTGCGATTTCACAAGGGAATCAAAACCTACAGGGTACTTCCCGTTGACCTAGAACTATGAAATTTGGCAGGAAGCAATGACTTACAGCACAAGTAAAAGGAAAAATCTGAAAAGCGTAAATTTGTAGTTTTATTAATGCGAATTTACTAAATAATATTTCCGAATCGCGCTGTCGAGAGTCACCGACGAATAATGACCTCATTTGAAGTTCGCCTACTTTTAACCTTACCTACAAGGGTGTACGGAACCCTCGGTGCGCGAGTCCGACTCGCACTTGGCTTGTATTTTTTGTCTTGTAATTTACGTTATACAGTTATACACTCATTTCGCAATACTCCAGGCATGATATTATCATCTCAGTCAGGGTTTGCTTAACGCCCTCTTGGAGTCTACTCCAAGAGGGCGTTAAGCGCAGTTTTTGTTCGTACGAAAATGTTTTGTTGTATTGCATGTAAACTTTTTGTTATTATTCGTCGGCTCCGGCTGTAGTGTTTACGGAATGTGAAAATATGTTCAGTGCGCGAGTGACGCAGAAGTTTTGTTTATAATGGAGCCTACGAAGGCAAGTAAATTATGGCGGAAATGTGCACCACTGTGGTATAAAAAAAGAGTTAACGAAAAATATTGCGATATCAACGGTATTTAGGGAAGGAAACTCATCAATTATATTGTTTTTTTTTTATTTCTATCGCTACATTACATCGCCCACTTGGTAGAAATCCATTTAAAATTATTACTACCGTCCAAAAAAAAATTCGCCAGAATTATAAAAATTAAAAAGTTTCCTGCCGCTTGTGATAAGATTAATGTTTTAAATATTTTGCAAATCTATTGAATATCAATTATTTCAGCTACACATATCAACGCACTGCAAGTAATTACTAATAAATAAATTTTCACTCGCTTTACATATGACATAAAATTGTTTACTAAAAAAAGAACTGCCATAAATTAAGAAATTTAATTCTATATACGCACTTGCGTATTTCATTTACTATAACACATTAATTACCTACAATGTCCATTGCGTATACGCATAACAAAATCACTGACAGTAACACTTTATCTTCCACCAAATCTCGCGCCAACTTTACGTCAATTTTTTTTTAATCGCACTTCGCGTTTATTTTTTAAAGCTTTCAAGGCACGCGTACCACGGCGTACAGCCAAACTCGACTGACACGTAGACTGAATTAAAAATTACATGTTTATTTTTGTAAACGTGGGAAGATCGTGTAAATGAATGTAATATTATTTATATCACTTGGGCGGCTAATGGGTTCGCACTTCGCATTAATTAGCTATCCGCGATTTTATAATTGCACAGACGATTTTAATAAAGCGTTTTCAATTTCGAGGACTATCTTAATTATGATTTAGCCAGAAACGTCTGGTTTTTGCTAATTTTATTAACATGATGTCAAATTCGCAACGTAGTATTTTTTTATGAAAGTCCGACAAGTCGCAAAGATATTTTGATTTAAAGGACATCATCCATGTTTCATAAAGATTTGGACCAAATCTGAAAGTACCGGCCAACACATACCGAGAAAAAATATCCCACTAGTTCAGGCAACTGAACCGGAGAACTGAACTAGTGGGAATAGACATTTTTTTTTTGTATTTTCTGTTAGAGCTTGTCCGTCTGAGCATTTATTACTTTGGCACCAAAGTTGGACATTACAGGGCATTTTATTTGTTTTAGTTAATTTTGAATTCCCATTTTCAACAAAATGCATGAAAATTCTGATTTTAACATCAACTACAATGGTCCTACAGGTTTGGTGCTATAGTAAAAAGATACAGACGGGCAAGCTCTATCAGATTATACAAAAAAATTGGTGTGGCACTCGGAGACTGCCGCGATAAAGCTATTGCATAGCATTTTTTATCAACTTATGCAATTATAATTATTTATTTATTTTATTAATTCAGAATTTTTTATACAAGGTGTATCCCACAATGGTGTTTGTATCTGAAACTATACTAAAGTACCCATGATTATGAACAACTTTTCTATATACGACTTTCCCCAAAAGTCAATAGTTTTTGAGTTATAAGTGTCTAAAGATTTCATGACAAATAAGCTAACGCAACCCTATCATCAGCTGTGTTTCATATTTGGGGTAATGACCGCAACTGCAAAATGGCCGACGGACGCTACCTATCCGCATGCCCTATCCACAATACCGATAAAGGAGTCAAAGGCACCGCCGCACGCGCCAACTAGCCTACGCGGCTCTTTCGGCGCATGTCCTTTGACTAATTCGTTTCACCACCATTGCATAAAAGCCTAAAATATTTTTTGTAGGCAAAATTCAGTTCAGTCGCTCTAAGCAGCTAAAGGCATTCGGGTGTTTATTTCGCTAATTTGCTAACGTGAGTCGTGTGTTTTTGTTCGGATTATTGTAGTTATTGTTATTAATAATTCTGTTATTGTTATTGCTTATTAGTATTGTTTTGTGTCAAAAATGTCGACGGAGACCTACACCAATCAGGAGGACTATTATGTTGTGCATTGGTAGATTTGCGATGGATGTAGGTACGTTTGAGAGCATCGGGGGCTCTCCGCAAGTGTTTCGATACGTGATATTCTTAAAGTGAACAAATACGTGACGTGTCCGATCAAATAAAGCAACATAATCATTAGAACAGGTAAGTTTTAGATAATTTGAAATCAAACAAACAGGTAGATGTAAATGGATGCACAATCCACTGTTACTGAGTAGGTTAATTTCAGCCGGTGCGGCACGTGTAAGGCTCTTTGTAGTTTACCGCCTGCCGCCGCGCGCCTCATTCATCGAATAATGCATAGCTATAGCTCAAGAGGGTTGCTACTATTTTGAAATAAATTGCATAACTTAATTTTAGTATGAAATTAAAAACATACGATCTCCGAGTCGGGACGTCGGCTGTGTAACAATCACAGGTGATACTTTGTATTGCCTAAATATCAGGACTCCCTTTCCGATAAACCTTGTATACCTATATACTTTCTCACAAACAGCTGATTACGGTAGTTTTCCAATACAACCAATGCCACCTAAAGGCGGGTTGCTGAACTAAAGAGACAAGCGTGATATTTCAAAAAGTCATTAAAAGTTCTGGTATTTATCGATAGATGGCGGAGTGGGGGGTGTTAGGTTTTTTCGTTACGGAATTTCTGGATTCGGACCCCACGCTCAAGGTAGCCGCGATAAAAGCTATGCAATAGCTTAAAATGCATTGGCCGGCACTATCAGATTTGGGCCAAAATTTACGATGTCCTTTAATTATTTCTATAGATCCTAAACGAACTATATTTACGAAAACATGGTAACAAAAGTTTTATGTTTGAATGTAGATGGGCACTGGGGTCGCTGTTGACCTAATAAAAGATGTATGAACAGTGTGAAAGATGACACGGCTAGAAAGGAAGTGAATACAGAGACGGCTGATAGTGGGGAATGGAAGAGGAACACATATTGCACCGAACTCAAATAACATGGGATAAGGGCAGGAGAATGATGGTGAGTGTTTATTTGTATTTTCGTGGTCACGATGAAGTACCTATTTACCTTCAACCTATTTCCAGTCCGCTATCTGTTTTGTGTAAACACTTCTTTGCTGCGCGTATCCGAACACTATGGGCGTTTGGGTGACGTCATTAATAAAACACTCAAATTATTGCCTTCTGTATATTTGTCTGTACAAGAAAGTAGTCTTCAATCTAGACACGCATGAGTCAAGTTTGTAAGATTCATGTTGGAAATATAAAAATTGAGTTTATATTTATTGGTTTGAGGACTAAACTAAAAATTAATAAGTAGTCGAGATTGAACGGTCGAAACTAATTGACAAGTTAGAGAAGATAATAAACCGTTTTAATTAAAATAAGATAAATAAAATGTTACGACAATAATTTTGTTTTAAAAAAAATACAAGCAAATTATTTTGTTTTTGGTCAAGTTAGCGTGCTATAGGTATACTACGTTTGACGTGAATTACAAAATTAAATTTTGGTCCAAATCTGGAAGTGCCGGCGAATTTTTGTTTTTATACATATATTCTGTTATAGCTGGCCCGTCAGAAAATGTCACCAAAGCAGTCGGATCATAGACGTGGATTTTATTTGTGTTCGAAAATCAGAATTTTCATACATTTTTGTTGAAAATAGGAATTCAAAATAATCAAAACAAATTAAATGAACTGTAATGTCCAGCTTTGGTGCCTTAGCAATAAATATTCAGACAGACAAGCTCTAACAAATAATACAAAAAAAAAGCGTTGACCTGTACTTTCAGATTTGGACCAAATTTCTAATCTATGCAACATGGATCACGTCCTTTCAATAAAATCCGTTCAACAAGTGAAAGCGGGAGAATGTAAATAAAAAAAGAAAAACAGAAGATTTTTTCCCGTAACTTACGCTTAGGTCTTGCATATCTAATAACCAAAAGAAGCACAGATTAAACTCGATTTCGTTTAAAATATATAAAGTTAAAGTGACTAATCCGCTTGACACAAGCAAGCATATCACTGGTCAGAAAATATTAATATCCAGTACACATTCCATTAAGATAACTATGACGATAAGATAAATAAACAAAACAAGATAACATTTGTTAATTGTACTTACATACACAAAGCTGGACAGTATTCCAGTAGCACAGATTATTAAAAAAAGAAAAAAGAAAAAATAATATACGAAAAATTCAAAATTGGTTCATCCGCTTAGGAGCCACGATGCCACAGACAGACAAATAAACAAGATTTTTTTCAAACAAGAATACGGCCCGCCTGATGTTAAGCGGTAACCGCAGTATCGTACGTTAAACTTATAGCCCATCTGTATTACGAAGGAGTTTCAAAACTAATGGATTATTGCTTATCATAGATATTTTTATCTTCTATATCATAGTTTAATACAACCCTTATTGATGTATGAAGAGAATTCAGTCTAATCAGATTTAATTAAACTAGCGTGTCTGTGTAAAGATATATTTTCGGGTTAAGTTTAGAATCGTCTTAAAACAAATAATAAAGAATACATACGTATCTATTAAAATAAATGCAAGTGAAGTGTATGTTTGTAATGTCAAAATAACATAGTGTCACTAAATGCACATGATAGTTTAAACGACAATTTAAAAAAAAATATGACTGTATGTTTTTCCCTGCTAATCTCCAAAACGGCCTGATCGGTTATAGCAGAATTTCACCGGTAGATAGCTGATGTTACAGGGCGTAACTTTGGCTACTAATTATGTTTTAGAATAAGAATTAGGATAAGAAAAAAATTCCATCCGATTTCAAGACTATAATTTGACCAAAACCATTCAGTATACGTTGATAAACGATGTCAATGTCGCATCCGTAGCTTGTCCCCTACAGAATGTGGAATTGTGGACGTAAATATAATATTGTTAGCTGTTACCGAAATAACATCTTCAAGCTATTTATAATTTATATTGTGTTTTGAGAAGTCAAAAGAGTGGTGTGCAAGTCAACAGTCATAAGAGAGTCATAATATTACCATTTACACGCCTTCCCACAAGGTTCCTCGAGAGCTAGGCAGAGGTGTTACAACGCCCACTTTCCACCGAAG
Source organism: Falcaria lacertinaria (assembly GCA_951449985.1). Lineage (NCBI taxonomy): Eukaryota > Metazoa > Arthropoda > Insecta > Lepidoptera > Drepanidae > Falcaria > Falcaria lacertinaria. Next base: position 4,799,085 of record OX602134.1, on the reverse strand, counting down.
ATAATTTGATGCCAACGTGACAGATGGTGTGTCCGTCGCCGTCTCTTAGGCACTACATACGTCCTTGTCTTTCTTCTCAGATGTATGCAGGTTTCCTCACGATGTTTTCCTTCACCGTAAAGCAGGCCACCACGGCTCTCAACATACTTAACATACAAATAATATGACTATACAATACAAATCGGAAGGTACTATTATGGGCGGTCTTATGACAAGATTTGATTTCTTCCAGACAACCTAGTATATACATCTTCTGTACATATAAAAGAAGAAACTAACTGTCATATCGACGCACAGCCTACACGGCTGGTGTTAGACTTAACATTTTGACAGTAAGTACCTTTTATGAGGTAGGCACCCACTAAGGAAGGGTTATTGAAAATACCACCCCAAAGGGGGTAAAATAGGGGATGAAAGTTTGTATGAAAATACGTCATTTTTGAAGTTAAACGTTTGAAAATTAGTATTTGCGTTTCAGTCAAAAATACATATAAAGCTATGTATGTAATATATATGTTTAGATGTTCATATTAACGCGACTCTTATAAATTACTAGCCGCCCGCCCTGGCTTCGCACGGGTAGACATAATATTTGATAAATGACTACGCTTAACTACCGTACCCATTTAGGGGGATGAAAAATAGATGTTGTCCGATTCTCAGACCTACCCACAAAATTTCATGAGAATCGGTCAAGCCGTTTCGGAGGAGTATAACTACAAACACCGCGACACGAGAATTTTATATATAAGATTATGTTTTATCAAGAAAGGTGTGAAGAGATATTTGCCGTGTCGACAATGCGCTCGACTTGCAAGCGTCCAGAGACTAAAATAACTGCTAACATCATAAACTATGTGTGGTAAACCTATCCCATTTTAGTTCAAGCCTACAAATAACCTATTATAAAAAGCCCAATTAAGGTGTCACGCAAGCATACGGCCCACCCACCTGATGCTAAGCAGTTACCGTAGCCTATAGCCGCTAGCAATACCAGGGATATCACGAACGCGTTGCCAACCCTATTTTTGAGCAGAATTACAGGTCGCGGCACGAAACTCTAGCGCTGAGCGAAACGTGGAGGGGATAGCTGCGCATGGGTACCATCGCGCACGCAATACAAATTAGTAATTTAATTGCTTAGTTAAAAACAGCAAAATAATGTTTTAATGTAAAGTCAAATAGTAAGTCTAGCGGTGAACAAAATGTGGAACTTAACTGCGTATGGGTACTGTCACGCACGCAAATATTACTTCATGTTACCTACAATATAATTTTTAACAAGTTTATGGGGAGTAGAAAAATAAATACACTATCGGATTTGTAAATTTTTATATTAAATACCAAATAATAAAAAAAATTATATTAAGTCCGAATTACATAAGAACCTACTGAAGTTTCTTCTCAGGATAGAATAGAACTAGATAGATAGTTCTTCCTTCTCGGCCTCGGCATTTTCACTGTTTAAAAACTGTTCAAACTTAATCAAACAGTGAATAAACTAACAAACACAACAAACAAATCAACAAAACAAACTTAACAAAAAACAACAACAAAAATTAACGATGACAACAAAACAATTCAGAACGCGACTGTACACTGGAAGTGCGCGGAGCGTCGTATCGGCACGGGGGACGGAGTACGACTGGAGAGCCAATCGGCGCAACGCACGCTCGCCCTTCACCCCTGTACCCCGCCAAGACACCTTATTTTTTACTTCTGCGCAATAACGGTCAGCGCTAGAGTTTCGTGCCGCGACCTATACTACTAGCGCAGCGTATCCTCGTGGAGCACTGGCAACCTTACTTACCACGACTTATTAATCCTATTAATATTATTATAAATGCGAAAGTTTGTGAGTATGGGTGTATGAACGGTTGTTTGTTACTCTTTCACGCAAAAACTACTGAACGGATAACCTAGATTAACACATAAGGACATTAGGACTTTTATCCCGGGTAAATGTGTTTATCCCGCGAAATTGTTAGGCTCCTCTGGGACTCTAAGCTTTACGCGGATGAAGTCGCGAGCGGAAGCTAGTATATATTTACTTAACACATACCAACCATAACTAAGAACGTTTTTAATGGCGCTTCGTTTGATCATTGTATATACACTGAGACGTCAACTGAGAGCTATGGAATGGATTTCTCAAGTCAAAACGCCAAGAAACGGACAGCATTTTTAGTCGGTAGTAAAGAATAGATATATCTATATGTCTATATAAAAATGAAACCCTATTTCCTTTGGTAACGGCACCACGCGCGAACGGCTGGACCGATTTTGCTACTCCTTTTTTATTTGTGTCAGAAGGTTCTTATGAAAAGAAAAAAAAAACCAAACCTTTTTAATTTCGCGATAAACTAAAGTTCTTTTTTGGTATTATATATATGCTATTTGAGACATGAATTTTAAGCTAAGACAGGACATCGCCTGTCGGGTCAGCTAATTTAATTTAAAATGGTAACCAGGACTGTAAGAACTTTAACCGGCGGGCATGTATGAAGAGAATGATTTATATAGTAAGATGTGTCCAAGTCAAGAGTGAAATGGTGCCGTATCCTTTAGCTTACTGCCTGACTGTGCCGATTTGAAAGTACTTTTTGTAAAGTCTAGTTACATAAAGATGACATTGAGTTGGAGTTTACACCGAAAGGGACTCGGTTCTCGTTTTTACGTATGAGAAAACTATAACGTAAATTTTACAAAATCACAGACAACAGCAAGCTGTCAGAGGAAATCACATATCAACTTCAACGTTACTACAAAAAGATTTCTCTAAAAGGATATTGTAAAAATAAACCACATTATACGTTTTCCTTTTCCGTTGGCGTTCGTTTTATTTTGGGGAATCGTATACACATGTTGCGTTCCCGTTCTGTTCTTGTAGCATATGCATAATAATTGCTGTGGCGTTTATGATTATACCAAGGCTTAAAATACGAACCGTTTTTGACGGCGAGATATACTATAAAGCGCAATTTCACTACTGAAGTAATAATAATAATGCTTGGACATTATCACACAGCGCCATCTGGCCCCAAACTAAGCAAAGCTTGTACTATGGGAACCAGCAGCTGATAGAATACTTATATACTTTTATTTTGTAAATACATACCAAGCACGCCAGACGCTAGGCAAACATATTTGTCACATAAATGTTTGCCTCGGCGGGAATCGAACCCGCGACTCGTAGCGTAGCAGTCAGGTATACTAACCACTGGACCAGGGGTCTCGTCTAATTGTCTCTTCCGCTTGTTCTTTCCCCGCCACATTTTGGAAACAAAAGGATTTCTACTATTTTAAACTAAATTGGTGCCAACGTGACAGATGTTGAGTCCGTCGCCGTCTCTTAGGCTCTACAAACGTCCTTGAATTTCTTCTCAGACGTATACAGGTTTCCTCACGATATTTTCCTTCACCGTCAAGCTCGTGGTGTGACTAATCACTGCATTTAAGTTACAAAAACTCATTGGAGTAGCAAGCAACGCTTTCATACCACACGACCACCATGGCTCATACTTTAATTTATAACGACCATATCAAATAGCTCATAGACAAAGGAGCGAGAGAGAGCTATTAATATTAATTTTATTACACAATAGTCTTACACTACACAGAACACCCTGTGGTTTAGTACAAAACGTCGCATTTCTGTATTTTCCTTGTGAAGAAAGTCGTAATTCGGGACATCCTGCTGTGGAGCTCGGGAAACTATCATTTGTCTTGTGACGAGCTCCGATAGTTTTGTTAGACGGTGTAATGTGTTGACAACTAATAACAAGCTGTGGTGGCGTTGTGGTTAAAGCAACGGCCTATCATCAGATGGGCCCAGGTTCGAATCCCGGCCTGTACCAATGAGTTTTTCTAAGCTTGAGTACAGTGATTAATCACATCTAGAGCTAAGGTAGGGCGAATTGGGATCTCCCGTGGGTTTTCCCATTAATATTCGAGCCGCCCGACTAGGGACTGTACCTCCGCCTTACAGAAGACCGCAGTGAAATAACACCTACTATCATGTAGTGTAGTGTTTCTGCGGTAAGTAAGGTTGCCAGTGCTCCACGAGGATACGCTGGGCTAGTAGTGATGCTGCTAGCACAATGAGTCCTCATCAACAACAGGGTAAGCACTTCGTTAGTGATATCCCTGGTATTGGTAGTGGCTATAGGCTACGGTGACTGCTTACCATCGGGTAGGCCGTATAATTGTGTGCCACCTTAGTGGCATAAAAAAGAAACTTCTGCTACCTGGGCTAGACCGTATCGAGCAATCTCACTATAGAGCAATCTCACTATAGCATTGGCAAGTCAGCCACGATGTTTGCGCAAGCGAAAGGCGAAAGGTTGGGAGAATTAACACCTCACAATTAGGACCAGGATGATCGTCTACCAGACCTGCATCTTGAGCATACTCTTGTGCATCTGAAACCTGGACTCCCTACGATAAACAGGAGGGAAGACTTAACACATTACATATGCGTTGTCTGCGCAGCTTTATGGGTTTAACTTGGCGGGACAAAATAAGCTGGGCTCTCAAGTCTGCACAGCTGCGTATTATCATCGCTCATCTCAAAATGAGGAGATTGCGCTGGCTAGGTCATGTGCACTTTTTTTTTATAGCACTAAGGTGGCAAACAAGCATACGGCCCGCCTGATGGTAAGCGGTTATCGCAGCCTATGGGCGCTTGCAACACCAGGGGTATCACTCGCGCGTTGCCGACCCTTCCGTAATCTCTTCACACCCTTCTTGAGAAACCCATGCTGTACTCCTTTGGGAAAACCATGGCGGGGAGTTCATTCCACAGTTTAATTGTGCGCGGGAGGAAGCTCCTTTGGAACTGCGCAGTTCGTGACCATTTTGGTTCCAATGTGTGAGGATGAATTCCCCGCCGGTGGCGAGAGGTGCGATGGTAAAATGTTGCCGTGGGCATCATGTCAAACAATTCCTCTGAACACTGTCCGTTATACAAGCGGTAGAGCAGGAGGTAGGATGGCCCCTTCCCTTTCTCGGTTGCCTCGTTCCTTGGGAGAAGTTGCACATGCCAAACGCCCTAGAGGTCGCCATTTCACTATTGACTCGCACTCATTCGTTCGTGCTATAACTCGGCGTATTAGTGTGTATAATATTACTGTTGTCATATGTTGGTTAAGACGAAGCCTTTTCTTGTAATACAACCGATAGTGAGATAAGAATGACAAGATAATATAGATAGGTATTGATTGAATTCTCTAAACGTTGACAATATGATTGATTACTTCTGTTCTAATCGGATATATTTAGAGTTTAATAAAAAAGTGGGGCCGTGGTGGCCTTGTGGCATAAAGCGTTGCCTGCTATTCTAGCGACGAAAGTTCGAATCCCACCCGTCTGTACCAATGAGTTTTTCTAACTTAAGTGCAGTGATTGGTCACACCACGAGCTTTACGGTGAAGGAAAACATAGTGAGGAAACCTGCATACGTCTGAGAAGAAATTCAAGGACGTATGTAGTGCCTACGAGATGGCGACGGACACACAATGCGTATATGGAGGTCCAGTCGGTTGTTTGTGTGTGTGGTGATGTTTTCCCACAGATCATCAAGCATTCCCCTAAATTTATATAATAATACTAATCCAGCCCAATCCATTAGCTCGCCCCCAGCAGCGCCCTAAGCTGAGGTCTGAGCCCCACTATGGGGCGCTCTTAGCTGTTGCTCAGCAATAATCGTGCTTGGAGGCATCGGTCTCGCCTTTATTCGGTAAAATAACACAAGTTACCCGAAAATCACGTCACGAGTTGGTTAAAAATGGAAGTAGTTGCATCTTAATGCTCTTTAATATGTATCATTTAAATTGTATTATATAAGTTACCTCTTCTATGGATGATGACAGCAGCCCCGAACTGTAACAAAACAAAATAATATTTAAAAATTGAGGAAATCTTACAAAGTTTATGTAGATTTGAGACACAGCCAATTGAAAAAAAAGAAAATAAATAGACATCGGTGCCAATTCTGTTGTACAAAATGACTAAACTAAACTAATTTCACACAACTACAAGTCTTGCTATCCCCTTCTCATGTGCGGGGTTAAGGATAGCAATACCTTTAGAACTGTCAAATTAGTTTAGTTTAGTGTTTTTTTTACAACAGAATTGGTACCATTAGCTACGTTGAATTAAGTAATGTCACATTATTTTACAAAACAAATACATTTGACGATTAAAATTTAAGCCGTGATGGCCTTGTGGTTGAAGCAACAGGCCTGTCATCTGATGGGCCCAGGTTCGAGTCCCGGCCTGTACCAATAAGTTTTTATAAGCTTAAGTACAGTGATTAATCACACCATGAGCTTTTAAAAAGAGAGGTAGGGCGATTTGGGATTTCCCGCGGGTTATCCCATTTAAATTGGAGCCGCCCGACTGGGCACTGTACCTCCGCCTTACAAAAGACCGCAGTGAAATAACACTACTTGATGTAGTGTTGTGTTTCTGCGGTAAGCAAGGTGCCAGTGCTCCACGAGGATACGCTGGGCTAGAAGTATTGCTGCTAGCACAGTGAGTTCTCATCAGCAACATGGTTGGCACCCCGTAGTGATACTCCTGGTATTGCTAGCGGCTATAGGCTACGGTGACTGCTTACCATCAGGTAGGCCGTATGCTTGTATGCCATCTTAGTGGTATAAATATATATATGCAACACCGACAAACCGTGCATTCGAATACGGATTATATTATAATTTGAGGAAGTAGCTATCATCTAAAATACGTACGGTTTTAGACATATGGAAACAATTTTTTACCCGACTACGGCCAAGCAAAAAGGTAATGATTTTCACCGGCAATTATATTATACTGTTAAATTCGAACACGTTAGTTGTTAAGAGTGTAGTTAACTGCCTAAGTAAATGTAGATAATATTTAATGCACAACACTGTGTCTGCGTGTATAATGACTGGCATATATTAGGCAACGTCAAGTCTAGTAAACACAGAACAGACATAATTTTCCACCTGTGTCATTGAAGAGGTTATTTTAAACATAATCACCGAAGAATTAATTTTAATTATTATTTATGAGATATATGTGGCTACGTTCAAATGTTCATCACATTGTATCGTTTACTTACGCGTATATGTTATATTTTAGTAGAAAACGATTTTTAGATAAAATAAAAAATAAAAACGACTGAACGGATTTGGAATGGTACCTCCATTCCAAGTGCCATAGCTTATACGCTAGCTAGATTTACGTATAGGATTTAATATTATCGATGGGGGAACACAAAAAAACAGTACAGATTAATGTTACGAGTGTACCAAAATGGTTGCCAGCATTGCCACGCTAGAATGGCTGGCAATGCAGCAATGGCTGATGGTGGTGGTCTGCGCGTGCCAGAATAACTAGCGACTACGTATTCGTATCGCCTTCGACTATTTTTATATTGGAAAATGAACAGCTGTGCGGCGGTGAAAATTTGAACTAAAATTCATATGTAATGTACATATGAATTTTAGTTCAAATTGACATTTTGAGTGTTACATTTTTGAATACGTAGGCGAAAGATGTCCTTGCTACCGACGTGTGTCGAGCGTTGCCATCGCTAACAATGAAAAAGCCGGACTTAGCCCTCAAAAAAGCCGGGCTTTTAGGTCCCATAGCCGGACATAAAGAGACATTATGGATTTTTAACGAAAATATCGAATAAAACTGTCCGGCTTTAACCGGACGGATGGCAACGATGTCACCGTCCTTAGATTAATCCAACGGTTATTCAGAAGGCACGTTCTTAATTTAAATCACACTTACCAACATAATAGGCTGTTGTTTTTTTTATTTTTCGCGTTAGACATTTTTGTATTAGCTCACCAAACCCACAAAATCACAGCACTTACTAAATTCTCAACACTTCACATATTGTTCAAGAACCAAACAATTTGAAATTCTACGGCTTTGACATACAGTCCAAATTAATATAAGATTTATTGTTTGGCGCTCCTTACAGAGTCTTCAGAAAATAACAAATTATACGAATATCCTTAGATATTTAAAATATTTTAAAGGCGTAATTATTCAACGTTAAAATGCGTATTGTCGTTTACTTGATAAATGGAGACTTATTATGCAGCTTCATTGCCAAATGGTCTTGGGTTGCAAAATGAATTAAAGTCAATTTTTATTATTTTCGGTATTTTTCCTTAAACGTGTAGGTAGGTTAGTGTTAGGTATTCTTAAGTGTACGCAAGTTATTTTTGTGTTTTACTAAATATTGTGTAATATACAAAAATATTAACGTTTATTTGTGAACTCAATCTTTTAAAAGTAGACATGTAAAAATAACAATGAACGATTTCAAGAGATGATAACTAATTTGAGATCTACAACAGACCATGGTGATTAGATGTCGAAAAATATGTTAAAAATTAATTTATTTGTAAATGGGTCTTAGATAATTATTTTCTGGATGACACGAGCAACTTTTATAACAGTCTCTCCTTTATGCCACAAACAATTTTTAAATAGATACGCCTACATTTTCCCTACACGTAAAACTATGTCTGCGTTAATCAAATCATAATAAAAAATGTTTATTTAAAAACATATTTAAGTCACTTCTCACACCATGCGCATGCACATACGTTTCCCAACTAACGTACAGCGTGCGTGTTATTTAATCTGTGGCGAGCGAGTATAATGAGCTAGACAGAACGATGAGCGAAAACATCTGGCACTAACCGAACGAAGGAAGTATACAAATGCGCTGGCGCAGACTGTACGGGGTGTTGTGTAGCTGTTTATTATGATAATACTGGCCGACTCGGAAAATGTTGTTTTGCAATATCACTACTACATAGTATAAAACAAAGTCGCTTCCCGCAGTCCGTCTGTCCCTATGTATGCTTAGATCTTTAAAACTACGCAACGGATTTTGATGAAATACCCGGGTCTATGGTCTATTTCGGCTGTAAAATAATCAGACCTGTAAGTCATATGAAGCAAAGATATAGCCGTTAATGTCGCAAATTTTCGCATATTTTGCGAGTACACAAGGGAATCAAAGCCTACAGGGTACTTCCTGTTGAACTAGAACCATGAAATTTGGCAGGAAGCAGTGTCTTACAGCACATGTAAAGGTACAAATCTGAAAACCATAAATAGCTAGTTCTTTTTTTATTGCGAATTTACTAAAGAATATTACATTTTCGCGCTGTTGAGAGTCACCGACGAATAATGACCTCATATGAAGTTCGCCTACTTTTAACCTTACCCTAGCCTTACCTACAAGTGTGTACGGAACCCTCGGTGCGCGAGTCCGACTCGCACTTGTGCGACTCGCAATGTTTGCCCCAGCGAGAATCGAACCCGCGACCTGAGTAGTCAGGTATGCTAACCACTAGACCAGCGGTCTCTCTCGACAAATATAAAACTAATCACCCTGTACATCGGCTGGTACCACTACACATGGTGTGCCCTAAATATGAATCACAGCAAGTTGTATATTCAATCAAAATGGTCGCTCCGTTAATTAACTAGGCGAGACAATCACTAATATGGCACTTGGAACAATCAATCGATAGATAGACCTACTGGAACTATTTTATCTGTCTATACTTCTATACTAATACTAATTATATTTAAAAGAGGAAAGATTTGTATTTTTGTGTGTATGTTTGTATTGAATAGGCTCCGAAACTACTGATCCGATTTCAAAAATTCTTTCACCGTTAGAAAGCTACTTTATCACTGAGTAACATAGGCTGTATATTATACTAGCGGCCCGCCCCGGCTTCGCACGGGTAGACAAAATATTTGATAAATGTCTACCCGTGCGAAGCCGGGGCCGGCCGCTAGTAGTATATTAATACGATAGAGGGGTTATGTCAGTTTGTACTTGAGACATTATTGATGTCTGATTAGCTTTTGCCCGTGACTTCGTCCGCGTAGAATTCGAAAATGGTTCTCTATTAGGATTTTTCATTGTTTTTTTACGTTAGTAATTTTGTGATAGCATATAAATTATTACTATACTCATACATATACTCACGCAGAGTCAGTGATAACCCCATGTTACATTTGAGCTCAGCGCGTTATCTAGGTTGCTACAGGCATACTTCTGTGCCGGCAGCATGAACTTTTTCGACAACGTTTTCGTATCGCCTTCGACTATTTTTGTATTGAAAAATGAACAGCGCTGCGACGGTGTAAAGTGGAACTAAAAATTAGTATGACAATTTTGACATTTCACGAGTTACGTTTTCGAATACGTTGTCGACAATGTTCCTGCTACCGGTACTGGTTGACAGTCCATTGTGACCGGCTTAGGTGTCCATTAAGAGGGATTATTCTATTAAATCCGAATTCAATAGATGCATTCAAGATAGGCAGGGTCGCCAATCAAATCCCCGCACGGAGTCAATGAACCGTAGGCACTGTAGCCCGAGCTAGAATAATTATTCACCATTCGACCACGTATTCGAAAACGTAACTCGCGAAATGTCAAAAGGACATTATCCCTTTTGGTCCAAATAAAAAAAAAAACTAAAAGTGGCGGCGATCGCTTTTTTTTGTATATTCTGTTAGAGCTTGCCCGTCTGATCATTTTTTACTATGCCACCAAACCTGTAGGACCATTGTAGTTGATTTTATTTGATTTGAAAATCAGAATTTTCATACATTTTTGTTGAAAATAGGAATTCAATTCAATCCAACTTTGGCGCCATGGTAATAAATGTTTAGACGGACAAGCTCTAACAGAATATACAAAAAAAAATGCGTTGGCCGGCACATTCAGACTTGGAACAAATCTCTATGAAACATGGACGATTTCCTTTAAATATTACTTTTTAGTTCCACTTTCACCGGCGCAGCGCTGTTAATTTTCCCATACAAAAATAGTCGAAAGCGACATGAATACGTCGATGAAAGTTGTTGTTGATCGGGCTACTGAAATGTTTGTTTGATCACTAAGTATACACTTAGCATAAATTATAACGCCGTAAACTAAATACTAAAGGCAAAGAGTGCTCAGAACCGATGGGCTTATATGAAGAGATTGATTAATGTATAAATGTATAAATTTTACAGTTTACAATTAAGCTTGTAGAGGTTGAATGCCTATCAAAATGTCTGATGGCATGACATCATACCAATTAATTAAGGCAAACTCAGACGTAATTGATTTGTTAAAGACGAAAACTTATATCGTGTTCTTTTTTTATTCCACTCGGGTGGCAAACAAGCATACGTCCCGCTTGATGGTAAGCGGTTACCGCACCCTATGCACCATAGGGAGGAAATGTCTCTCCCGAAACATAGGGTGTCTAGACGGCTTGTAAGCTTGGGAATGTCGATAATTCTTAAAGCGCGCCTTTGAAGTGAGTCAAAAGGCCCGAGCTGGCTCTTCCAGGTGCCCCCGCCCACAGATGACAGCAGTACTTCATATGGGGCCGGACTTGCGACTTATAATGTTGCAGTAAGGTTGAGTTTGCCAGTGCTCCACGGGGATACGCTGCGCTAGTAGAAATGCTGCTAGCACAGTGAGTCCTCATCAACAACAGGGTTGGCAACACGTTAGCGATACCCCTGGTATTGCTAGCGGCTATAGGCTACGGTGCACTGCGGACTGCGTAGCATCAGGTGGGCCGTATGCTTGTGTGCCAGCTTAGTGGTATAAAAAAAAGTCTTTGCCCCGGTGTGTAGTACTGCTTCGCCCTATTGAGCACACCAAACTCTTTGGATGCCAGCCTGACCTTGTCCTCCCAATGACTTCGGAACTGGACGTCGCTAGAAATGTCGACGACAAGCGTCTTTAGAATTCCTTTTAGGATAATTTATGAACGCTTACAACCCTAGACCCCAGTATCCTTAGATAGAGAAGTAATTACAAATAAAATGATTCATAAAGAATGAATATATCGCATGAGTCAAAGCGACAAATCTCGATGAACTAAATATAAAATAAACTTCATAAACAGCAGACATTATTTTAAGTTCTATTAAATTTAAACACAAACCCCTTCAATTCTTAAAACACTACAAGACTATATTTCTTGTAGTTATCGTCCCATCAGAAACAGTTTAAAATTTGTTTCGCTCTCAAAATTTTCTCCACATACACAAACCGTATCAAAATTCCTGCGACACGTTTTGACACTAATAATTTAATAAACACACCACGCCATACTTATTCAACTTTATAATTAGTACATTAGAGCAAAGAGTTTTGCAATAAAATGACGACCGCGTATGTAACCGACGACGGTCCGGTAACGACTGATATCTTATCAGCTGTGTTCTGTACCTATTGTCAAGCTAAAAGTTTCAGTGTGTTGTTAGTTTAGATACGCCAATAATGTTTGGCCTAGATTTCTTGTTGGGAAAGTGACTTGTTATTTTGCGTTATGAATACTAAAGAAAGTCACTAAGTATTGTCTGTTTAGATTTTTTTCTAAAGTTTAAATAGAGTCGCGTATGCTTGAAACACTTATAGTCCTGGTTGAAGCAATGGCCTGTCATCTGATGGGCCCTGGTTCAAACTTCGGTCTGTACCAAGGAGTTTTACTAAGCTTAAGTACGGCGATTATTCACACAAAAAAAGAGAGGCATGGCGAATTGGGATCTCCCGTGTGTTTTCCCATTAAAATTGGGAGCCGCCAGGCTGGGTACTGTACCTCCACCTTACAGAAGACCGCAGTCAAATAACACTATTTTGATGCAGTGTTGTGTTTCTGCGGTGAGTACGGTTGCGAGTGCTAAACAAGGGTACGCTGCTTTATTCAATTTAGACCCTTATAAGGCACTTATGACGGTCTAAATGACCTCCGATGAAAAAAAAAGCTACTGGAGAAGCACCGGCAAGAAACTCACTGCCCTGTCTTTTTTATGTAACAATCATGTTATCTACAACATTTAACATAATTCTTCTTGGTATAAGTAGATAGGTATTTACAAATATCAAAATGAAAGCTCTGTGCCGGTAGCAGGAACATTGTCGACAACGTATTCGAAAACGTAACTCGCGAAATGTAAATATTGCCATACTAATTTTTAGTTCCACTTTTCACCGCCGCAGCGCTGTTCATTTTCCAATACAAAAATAGTCGAAGGCGATGCGGAAACGTTGTCGACAATTTTCCTGCTACCGGCACTGGTCTTTAAAAGCTCACCTCTCGTCGAAGCCAGGATCTCCAATGAAGCTATCGTACTCCCCATGGGCCAGTTGGACGGGTAGACTGCTGAACTCTGCTTCAAAACCCCTTTGCTCTTTACACTTCAAGTCCCACAGCTTCCTGGTTTCGTCTTGAGCGCGCCTCTTCAGCTCCGAAATTTTCTCTCGTTCATTTTCTATCATCTGACATCCTAAATAAAAACAAGCCTTACAGTAGTCGCATATGATGTGTAGCGGCTTTATTTATTTCATCACACGGGTGGACATTTATCAAATATTTTGTTTACCCGTGCGAAGCCGGGGCGGGCAGCTAGTATAATATATAGCCTATGTTACTCAGTGATAATGTAGCTTTCTAACGACGAAAGATTTTTTGAAATCGGTCCTGTAGTTTCGGAGCCGACCCAATACAAACATACACACAAAATTCATTTTTTCCTCTTTATAATATTAGTATAGAATTAAAAGTTTGGTACATTTTTCGATATTTCAGCATCCAAGAAACCACTGAGGTTTATGTAGGTGCCATAACATTGAAAATATACGATTCCGTCCCTTCATCTCCTACTGATTGCAGGAAAGCGAGAGGAAAGGTGTATTTTTAGTGGTTGCAGGAACGGCCTTTTTCTAAGCTTAAGTACAGTGATTAATCACACCATGAGCTAAATAACAGAGGTAGGGCCGAATTGAGATATCCCATGGCTTCTCTCATTAATATTGGACCCGCCCGACTGGGGACTGTACCTCCACCTTACAGAAGACCGCAGTCCAAAAAACACTACTTTGATGTTGTGTAGGGGTAAGTAAGGTTGCCAGTGCTCCACGAGGATACGCTGCGCTAGTAGTCATGCTGCTAGCACAGTATGTCCTCATCAACAACATGGTTGGCAACCCGTTAGTGATACCCCTGGTATTGCTAGCGGCTATAGGCTACGGTGACTGCTTACCATTAGGTGAGCCGAATTGCTTGTGTGCCAAAAAATTGTTAAGCTTTCGTGCAAAAGAATGCGCACGATTACCTTGTTCCTCTAGCATCTCCATTCTTCTCTTCTCTATCTCCATAAGACTGTCCAAAGTCCGTTTGCCCAACGAGTTCATATCACTGGGCAGTAATGGCGCATCTATCGTCACTTTGGATATCCTATCTATGTCATCTTGCGATGGTATCTTGTTAGTGTCGGAGATCTTATGGAACTCACTCTTCATGCTTGGTTCGTCCCCACAACTCTTCCTGTGGCGAATCTTCTGCTGGTTCCCGTCTTTAACAAGAACGTCGAATGTAACTCTCCCTTTATCATTCTCTTTCAAATCTTCTACAGTTTCCTCTGTAATCGAGACTTCTTTCTTCTCCGGAGATAGAGATTTGGCCTTCACGTATTTGTTGTCTGTTAAGATCGGTTTTGGATTTTTGACGTAGCGGTTCTTAGTTTCGTTTTCATCGGTTTTAATGCTATTCTCTCGGGATTTCCGGCCGAAGGAGTCCTTTTTCATTATCTTTCCTAAAGCGGCGAAGGTCGGTATTTTCGAGGACGAACTACTTTTGATCGGTCCCGATTCCTTCTTGTCCTTCTTCTTGGAATGTCTCAAGCTGTTAAACCTATCAAGAGGCTCACTTTCAATATTATCGCTATTATAAAAAATATTCTCGTTCAGACTTTGCGACATGACATCTACTTTTTCGGGCGACTTCTGTTTCTTCTTCCTTTTCAACGAGTCGAAATTCCTCTCCCAAAATCCTTTCTTTTCTTTGGAAGAAGTAGAAGACTTAGACGGGCTTTCGCTGTAACGTTCGTCTTCAACATCAAAGACGATTCTCCTCTCAATATCTGCGGTCATCGACTGAGACATTTGATCGATAGAGTTGAATTTATCTTTGATCTGTTTGGTGTGATCTTCGAAGTTGGTGATCCTAACATCTATATCATCGTCGGAGCTCTGTGGGGAATACCCGAACTCACCAGATTTAGCTCTCGTCTGGTCTGTATAGAAAGCACTATCCGGCGATTGTGTTCGTTCAACTTCGTTCAATTTCGTGACAATGGGTTTTAGTTCCTTCTCAATAATTTGTACTTTCCCCGTCAGTTCTTCAACTTGGTTTAGAAGTCTGACATATTCACTGTGTAATACTTTTGTCTCGTCTAATGCTGAAGTCAAATTGCTGTTAGCTTCAGATTTTAGTGTTAGTATCCTGGTCTTTTGAGCTTCGATTTTTTTAGTTAGCAGTATTATTTCGTTTTGGATGTCTTCTCTGTTCGATAGCCTGTAAATAGCAAAGTTTCAGGATCATGTAAATTATGAATTTATATATAGGCAGACTCAGAAGGTGGCATGACGGCCTGGTTGCCTTCCGGAGGGACTGGATCCATATTGCTGGTGATGTGGGGACATGGGGGGAATCGGGGGAGGCTTTTGCCCAGCAGTGGGACAGTACAGGCTAATAACAAAAATACAGTAAAACACCCCCTTCAGATATGTGCTTATTATTATGGAAAGTATGATATTTTTGAAAATAGCCGGTTTGTCTAAATATATATAACTCAAAGGTGACTGACTGACTGACTGACATAGTGATCTATCAACGCACAGCCCAAACCGCTGGTCGGATCGGGCTAAAATTTGGCATGTAGGTAGATGTTATGACGTAGGCATCTGCTAAGAAAGGATTTTTCCTAATTCCATCCCTAAGGGGGTAAAATAGGGGTTGAAAGTTTGTATGAAAATCCGTCGTTTTTGAAGTTAAACGCATGAAAATTGGTATTTGGCCTTTTAGTTAAAATAAATAAATACGTATTTCAGGCTTTTTGGAAATTCCACCCGTAAGGGCGTAAAATAGGGGATGAAAGTTTTGTATGAAAATCCGTCATTTTTGAAGATAAACCCATGAAAATTGGTATTTGGCCTTTCAGATAGTATGTAATAAATAAATACGTATTTCAGGATTTTTGGAAATTACGCCCCTAAGTGGATAAAATAGGGAATGAAAGTTTTGTATGAAAATCCGTCATTTTTTAAGTTAAATCTATTAAAATAGGTAGCAGGGGGGCAATAGAAAAAAAAATAGAATTTTAGATTTAGGTACATGTTGACTTATTCACTTTACCACGCGTGCGAAGCCGCGAGCAAAAGCTCGCTTAAAGTCTGTACTTATCTATTTTGCCTGCTTGTAAGCGCTTCTCGTATCTCTTCTCGGAAAAATCGATATTGAAATCGATCGGTTAGATAACCGCGGTCAAAAACTACTGATATAGTGTTGTGTTCCTGCGGTAAGTAAGGTTGCCAGTGCTCCACGAGGATACGCTGGCTAGTAGTAATGCTGCTAGCAAAGTGAGTCCTCATCAACAATATGATTGGCAGCTCGTTTGTGATACCCCTGGTATTGCTAGCGGCTATAGGCTACGGTGACTGCTTACCATCAGGTGGGCCGTATGCTTGTGTGCCACCTTAATGGTAAAAAAAATACTCACAGTTCCGATTCTTCTTCTAGATGTTGAAATTCCAGGTCTTCTGAGATTTTAGTCTCATTATCGAGAATGTCTTGGGCATTCTGGAGTTCTTCCAGCGTGGTGGTGTTAGCTTTCAAGTCTTTTTCTAGCCTAGAATCGTATGATAGTGGTTAGACAACAATACAAAACTATGTTTTATGCAAATTGATTAAAACCGGTGGGCTTGGTTGGTGAACTTGATTTATGTTTTCCTTGTGTTTGTGTGATTTATATTGTATACAAGAAAACCAGCCAAGTGTGAGTCGGACTCACGCACTGAGGGTTCCGTACACACTTGTAGGTAAGGTTAAAAGTAGGAGAACTTCAAATGAGGACATTATTTTGGTTATCATCATCATATACATTATAGCGGCCCGCCCCGGCTTCGCACGGGTAGACATTTATCAAATATTTTGTCTGCCCGTGCGTAGCCGGGGCGGGCAGCTAGTATAAGATATAATCTATGTTACTCAGTGATAATGTAGCTTTCTAACGATGAAAGAATTTTTGAAATCGGTCCAGTAGTTTCGGAGTCTATTCAATACAAACCCACAAAAATACAAATATTTCCTCTTTATAATATTAGTATAGATTGAGTTATCCGGTATATCACAAGCTTTGGTAAATTTGGGACCAGATGACGCTGTGATAATGTCAGAACTTTATCACCATTCAGTTTGTTTGTATGTAACTGTGTCCTGTTTTGTGAGCCAAATAAAAACAAATACGGCTATGTACAAGTACCGTAATAGAGAGTACACTTTAATCTTACTTAGTAATTTGGTAGCAATTCTCTTACCTCTCAACTTTAAGCGTGGCGACCTCAACACGATCCCTCATCTCATTCTGCCGTGTCTCTTGTTTCTCCTTCAGTAGTCTGATCTCTTCCTCAATCTGTCTAGACTTCTCAACTAAGTCTGTCTTTTTCTTTTGTTCTATATTCAGTATAGCTATCTCTGAATCGTATTCGCCCTTGATCAGAGCTTTCTCCATTTCCAACTGTAATTAATAATAAAAAAATATTAATAATCTTTTAACTTTGATTATTAAACACATCTTTAAAAATAATAAGTTATCTGCTATTTCGTTAGCGTGGAAATGGTACAAAAATGTTTTAAGAATCCCTAGATTTTATTTTTACCGGAATAAAAGTACGCTATCTTTATGGTCCATCAAAACAACCCGTATTGCCGTAATTGATTAACAAACTAACAACCAATTTGCACTTCTTGCTACCACTAAGGTGGCAAACAAGCATACGGCCCGCTTGATGGTAAGCGGTTACCGTAGCATATGGTTGCTTGCAACACCAGGGGTATCGCTAGCGCGTGGCCGACCCTTCAGAAATCTCTTCACACCTTTCTTGAAGAACCTCACACTGCTGATTTATTATATTACTAAATAAGACACGAATACAAATAAAATCTAAGATGCATTAAATGCTGTAGTGCGAGCATGAATAATTAGCGACGTTTTCGTATCGCCTTCGACTATTTTTGTATTGTAAAAATAACAGCACTGCGGCGGTGAAAAGTGGAATTAAAATTAGTATGTAAAATTTGAAATTTCGAGAGTTACATTTTCGAATACGTAGTCAAAAAATGTTCCTGCTAGCGGCACCGATCTCGTTTGTTAAGTAAAACTTAAAGACGATTAGGGAAATGAGATTTCATTCATACAATAAGGTGCCTCAGAACTAATACGGTTGCGTATGGGAGCACTCAATCAAGCTGGACTGAACTGGACAACTGAACTAGTGGTAATAGACCAAATTTTCAACCAGAAAACTATGAGATTGAATTTCCCGCCTGAGGCATACATGCGTAGTTTGGACACATCTTATTTGGCTTACCTCTCTTAAAATGTCATCCTCTTGCGATCGTATCTCCGACATTTTGCACTTGATATCATGTATTTCTGACACTAGTTTCCTTCTATCTTCCTTTAGTTTTTCATACCTAGCCTTCATCTCATTTACATTACAATCTAGAACTGTACTGTCTATAGAATCCGCTTCAATATCTATCCTTCTCATATCTTCTGTAATATTCCTTATAATTTTATCCCTTTTATTTTCCTTCAAATCTTTCTCAAACTCTTCAAGCTCCGGAATATCAGCCATTAATTCTTTTTTAACGTCGTCAAAACTTTGATTCTTAGTCAAAGGTTTACTTTCGTCTTTCAGGTCTTGTTTTTCATCTTTGTCGACAACTTTTGAGTATCTGCACTCAATATCATTAGTGAGGTCATCATCGATCATTGGAATTTCCTCTTCAAGTGACAATTGTTTTTCAATGCCAGTGAAATTTTGATCTTTTCTTACATCTTTTGTATTCTCTTCAGCGTTATCATTTGAATTAGGACTGAAGATAGGTTTACTAGAATTATCTTTAGGAGGCGGAGTGGGAAATACGAAATATTGAGGCGACGGCAAATTTTTATGAGCGAAAGTAGTCTTAATTCTCGTCCTGGGACTTTGTGTGTTAGGAGATTTCGGCTTCAAGTTGCCGTAAACATTATTTCTATTGAAGTATAAATTTTCGTACGGGCTTCCTACTGGCGATGACAGATTTGGGCTAAGCCCTAGCCGATTCTCAGCGTTTTGGTGCAGTTTCCTTATCATTATTGGACTAGAGAGTTCGTGTATAGGGTCGTCAAACACTGGAATACCAATTTCATCCATACGACCTACGTTCTCGTAGTTATTTTGGCTTGGTATAGTGACTTCTGGGGTTGATTGGTCTTGTGGTGATGAAGCGTCAAAGTTTTCGTAGCTAGAGAGATTTCTTTGTAACGGTAGAGATTTATTTAATGAGTTGCTATCTATTTGACTAGTATCGAACCTGGAAGGAAATGTTATAATTTAGAAATTAACTTAAATAGATTCATTTCATCACTACACATTTCTGCAGCAGGGCAGGCACTCTTCAGTTTTGACTTGTACAATTCTTCTAGTATCCATCATCATCCATCATTGAGTTTTTTTATACCACCAAGGTGATCTACCACGGGCGTAGCATTCAGGTATACTAACCAGCGGTCGCGTCAATCCATGGCATGTAATTATGTCTAAACTTACTTAAAATAACCTTCGGTCGTCTGTACAAAGTTGGGATTGTTCAATGCTACACTGCGAGGGAGGGAACCGTTCGTGATGATCTTGTTGTGCGGCCGTTTCTCTGTCGGGGTGTTGGGGGTGCCTGCAATGACAGAAGCTGACTGACTGACTGACATATCAACGCACAGCCTAAACGGCTGGGGGTACAGACTTGAAATTTTGACAGTACGTACTTTTAATGACATTTTGGAAATTCCACCCCTAAGGGGGTAAATTAGGGGTTGAAGGTGTGTATGAAAATCCGTTAAAAGTTAAATCCATAAAAATTGGTAGCAATGGGCAAAAGCTATCATTTAGAATTTTAGATATAGACATGTTGACGTATTTACCACGCGTGCAAAGCCGCGGGAAAAAGCTATTTATTTATAAGTGTGTGTGTTCTACCGCTTGTACAACGGACAGTGTTCCGAGGAATTGTTGGACATGTTACCATCGCACCTCTCGCCACCGGCGGGGAATTCATCCCCACACACTGGAACCGAAATGGTCCCGAACTGCGCGGTTCCAAAAGAGCTTCCTCTCGCGCACAATTAAACTGTGGAATGAGCTCCCCGTCGTGGTTTTCCCAAAGGCCGGGCCGGTTCAAAGCAAGTTTTCACATTAGTGCCAATTCTGTTGTTCAAAATGACTAAACATAACTAATTTGACAGGTCTAAAAATATAGCCATCCTTATTTAACCCCGCACATGAGAAAGGGATAGTAAGACTTTTAGACCTGTCAAATTATGTAGTTATGTTTAGGCATTTTGAACAACAGAATCGACACCATTCACTCATTCCAATTCGTAAGAATCTTACAAGAGCTAACATGTATAAGTGCTACCATTATAAAAAAAAGCCTTTAATTCCTTATCCTTAATTTCCATTTCAATTGTGGTATTAAATTGTTAGTGTTACCATTAGGCCACTCCAATTTCAATGGTAAAACCCACGGGAGATGCCAATTCACCCTACCTCTGTTTTTTAAACTCATGGTGTGATTAATCACTGTACTTAAGCTTATGTGGCCTGCGGGATTTAACGAGGACATATTTTATTAGTCTATATAATTTTTTAGCTTAATTTTGTTTGATGCCCCAATTTATTTATAGCTAGCGGCCCGCCCCGGCTTCGCACGGGTAGACATTTATCAAATATTTTGTCTACCCGAGCTAAGCCGGGGCGGGCAGCTAGTATAATATATAGCCTATGTTACTCAGTGATAGTATAGCTTTCTAACGGTGAAAGGATTTTTGAAATCGGTCCAGTAGTTTCAATACAAACACACATAAATACAATAATACAAATCTTTCCTCTTTATAAAATTATTATTGTATAGATTATTTGTTTCAATACACACCTGTCGTGATCTGCCTCTCGTATTCAGCGCACATGCTAAGAATCTCCTCAAGTCGCGCTGTTTCTGCCTCCTTCTGCTCCTCTTCCTTCACCCTATCCTGGTAAGCCTGAAAATATATTTTTTAACTACACACATGGTATGTAACTGACAACTGTAGCCCCGAGCAATAATACGTAACTCGCAAAATGTCAAAATTGTCATACAAATTTTAGTTCCACTTTTCACCGCCGCAGCGCTGTTAATTTTCCCATACAAAAATAGTCGAAAGCGATACGAATACATAGTTGACAGTTGTTGTTGTTGGGCTATTGGAGCTGTATTTTGTAAAATTAATAAATGTACAGCCTCTTGATGGTAAGCGATCACCGTATCATGGGTATCACTAATACGTTGCCAACCTTATTATTGGAGCGGACTCAGTAGCTTTATCAAGAACAACTCGATTAAATGACAAATTTTCCCAAGAATTTTGAGTTCCACTTTTCGCTGGCGCAGTGATGCGCTTTTCCCATACGTACGTAGTATATTATCTACTCTGAGCCCATACTAAATTAAATAGTTGAAAGCGATACGTATACGTAGTCGCTTTTCATTCTTGCAAAATTTTACAGTACAGCGTAACCTCCAGAAGCACTGGCAATCTTACACACCGCAGTAACACAACACAAGACTACATCATAGCGTTATTTAACTGCGTTCTTCTGTAAGGTTTAGGTTGGTTTAGCACTAATATCATTATAACTTACCATACCACAAAATAATTTATCAATCTTCTTAATAATGCTATTGTAAATCTCATTCCTAATGTACAGTTCACTGAACTGGTTGTATTTCACTTCGTTGCCAACAACAATAATGTTGCTGTTCTGTATCGGCGAGGACACATTATTTAGCAGCGATTTGTTCTCACTGGCAACACTACACAGGTCCGCCATCTTGGATATCTCAGCCTTCAAATCATCGTAAGACTCTTTTATTCGAGTTTCCAAATTGATGACTTTGGCAGCTATAGAACTCTCGTGGTCTCGCGTTTGTTTGATGTAGTGGTTAGTTAAAATTGTGTTGATTGTTTTGTATATTTTAATATCGTTGCGTAGTTTGTGTACTACGTCTAATTTCTCGTTCACAGATTTCGATATGTCGACCACACGTTCGAAGTTATCGTTTTTATTATTGGTATCGATAGAAGTCTTTAGTTTCTTCAACGCTAGAGTATTTTTCTTTAGACCATTCACGAATAGCTTTAGCAAATGATTGTGTGACGATTCCTTTTTTGATTTGGCCGTCATTTTTACTTTTTTATTCACACTTTTCACTTAATTACTTTCACTGCAGTTATTTTGTGATAAAACGTTATTTACAAAACACAAAGATATATGTGGTTACTGCAATAATGATTGAACGAAATGAAATCGAAAGTACAGAAATTGATACTTGGCATTGTTGAATAAACCTATATGAGTTGGGCCTTCAACATTGTAAAGTAATTTGATAAGCGATCTATCGTGCAAGACATGTAACTGGGTCAAATTAAAAAAACACAATTTTTTCCACCTTGAAGTAACGTAACATTGGAAAACGTCTACTAACTACTTAATTTTAAATGGTTCAAATATATCGATCACGAAAGTTTTAAATTTTATTCTTCGACAATAAATGTCTTTGAAGCCATGAAATTAATCACATTTTACAAAAACATTTTAAGCTTTCAGCGAATCTTGCGCAAACCACACTACTCAGTTTCAAATCTTGTTATTCAGACCGCTACGAAATATTCTACTCGTCGTCTGAGTTTCACGAAATTTAATCAGTGAAGTTTAGTCGTTTTGATGCGCCAATTACTCTCGAAAATTTGGGTAGTAGTCACCATTTTTACCATCAAAAAGTTCACGAAACACTTGTAAATGTACAAAACATCGCCACATAACAATTATAATCAGTTGTGAACTGAAGTAATCTGTCGCATTTGTTCGTAATATCTGCAGTAGCTGTTATCTTTGCGTCAAGCCGAACGTTATCAACGATAATAACTATTGTTTCTTCAAATTTAATTATAATTTGTTCTGGTTATCTACGCCCCATCGGTCCTTAGATACTAGACAACCTTGCTTTGTTTTTTATGCTAATAGTGTGTTTCTATATTTTGATACTAAATCTGTATTATCTATACTAATAATATTATAAAGAGGAAAGATATGTTTTTTGTGTGTATGTTTGTATTGAATAGGCTCCGGAACTACTGGACCGATTTCAAAAATTCTTTCACCGTTACAAAGCTACATTATCACTGAGTAGCATAGGCTATATATTGTAATATTAGTTGCTTGCCCGGCTTCGCACGGGAAGACAAAATATTTGATAAATATCTACCCGTGCGAAGCCGAGGCGGGCCGCTATACCTATATAAATGAAGAAACTGACTGACTGATATATCAACGCACAGCCTAAACGGCTAGAGGCTTAAACTTAAAATTTTGATAGTAGATACTACTTTTAAGACTGAAGCATCCACTGAGGAAGGATTTTTGGATATTCCACCCCTAAGAGGGTAAAATAGGGGATGAAATTTTGTATGAAAATCCGTCATTTTCAAAGTGCCGCAAAGCTATTTATAAACAGGGATATACAGAATGTGACAACCAACACAGTCATATTTGGGAAGGCTGTTTGAAATGCTACATAATCATACAACGAATGTCAGAAAAAAATAGCCATTACGTTTTTACTTCTTCATGAAAAATTACAAATAACCTTAAAATTTCAAAAATCAAAATATTCAAAGAAGCATCCCTCAGAAATTATGTTACTTTGAGCCGTTAGGGACCTAAGTTCAATTCCCAGGTCGGTCTAAAATAAATTGATGACTTATCTATGTTTACAATTGCTCATCTATTTGATGTACACAGGCCGTGATTAGAATAAAAAAAATCAATAAAAAATATCAGTTTAGGACCTAATAAGGCACTTATGAAGGTCTAAATTACCACTGGTACGGAAAAAAGCCACCTGAGAAGAACCGACAAAACGTGCTGATTGAATATATTTGGTGTATGAATGGGAATGGTAACAAGGCAGACCTTAGAAATATACCTAAATGCAGGCGATGGCAGACAGTGAGGAGTAAAACATAAAACATTACCAACGGCATGGGATAAGGATAGAAGAATATTAAAAAAAAACTAAGTAAAAATTATGGTGGCCAACAAGCACACGGCCGACCGG
The DNA here is from genome assembly GCA_951449985.1 of Falcaria lacertinaria. NCBI lineage: Eukaryota > Metazoa > Arthropoda > Insecta > Lepidoptera > Drepanidae > Falcaria > Falcaria lacertinaria. The sequence goes on along the minus strand of OX602134.1, from coordinate 4,774,780 downwards.
ATGGTAAGCGGTCACCATAGTCTATAGACGCTTGCAACACCAGGTGTATCACTTGCGCGTTGCCGACCCTAATATAGGTAGATAGATAGATAACTCTTTATTGTACACCTTAAAACTATAATACAGAAACAGTAATATGTTAAAAGGAAAAAAAACTCACCCTAATTCTTCTACTTTCAGCATCGGTACTCCTCTCATAATTGTTATTGGCGTAAACAGGACAGTATTGGGGGTTCCTATCATACGCAGGCGACGGTAGACCGAAACTCTTCCCACTGTAGTCCTTTCTAGAAACTTCTGGAACATTCTCCACGGTTTCTAGACTCTTCAGGTCTTTACCGTCTTCTAATTTTCTATCTACATTGATTTTACCATAAATATTATCAGTATTCACTTGGTCGTTATTAATTTTCTTCGGAAGTTTACTAAAATCATTAGGCAATTTGAAATCATTTCTATCAATAACTGGATTAAACTCGTTTCTGGTCTCATTAAAACTTTTGTTCAAGTCATTTTTCTCATTAGTCGATTTATCAAACTTTTGGATGTCATTTCTGATGTCATTGGGATTGTAGTCATTTATTTTATCGTTGAAAGATTTATTGAACTCATGTCTCGAACCATTGGAAGGCTTGATCAAATCATTTCTTGGGTCATCGAAGTTCTTGACTATGTCGTCAATTTTCTTATTTCGAATGGCGACGTTGGCATACGAACAATTCTTAGGATCAATGGCATTGTTTTCATTTAACGCTACTGTCTTTTCTTGCTTTTTGACCATGTAATTTGGTACAGCCTTACCACCTAAGACATCTTTAGCTGGCGTGTTGACTGTTAAAGAATTGGAACTGAAGACTTTGGGTGATATCTCGTTGTCAGTGGTCGTGTAAAACTGACTTCTGCCCACACATTTCTGTTGCTTAGCGTAATATTCGAACTTTGAGACTTTCGCCATTATGCTTGACACTTTGGTCTTGCATTCTTGGTCTGAATTCGAGTCGGATTGGTCTAGATCTCTGTAAGGCTTTTTGGGTGCGACCGGGGGTTTCTTTCTAGACATTTCCTTGAGGGTCATGTCTAGTTCCTGGTCTAGTTGCGTTAGGGAACTATCTTTGTACATTCTGTGGACGTTTTGGTAACATTGACTGCTGGGCTCCGTGTGGTGGTTTGCGTAGGCTGAAAAAAAAGAGAATTCGTTATGATATTGTCTAATTGAAGCCATAATGACATAAATATATTTTTTTTTATACCAAGAAGGTTGCAAACAAGCATACGGCCTACCTGATGGTAAGCAGTCCCGTAGCCTATAGCCGCTAGCAATACCAGGGATATCACTAACGAGTTGCCAACCCTGTTGTTGATGAGGATTCACTGTGCCAGCAGCATTACTACTAGCGAAGCGAATCCCCGTGGAGCACTGGCAACCTTACTCACCGCAGAAACACAACACTACATCGAAGTAGTGTTATTTGACTGCGGTCTCCTGTAAGGTGGAGGTACAGTCAGTACAGTTACCTGGTGCGTTGGGGCACTGTATGGGAGGCATGGTGATATGTGACGGGAGGACGGATTTCATCAGCTGCGCCTCCGCCGGGTGGTTGAACCGCAGGTAGTTCGCACGCCCGATGGTCAGCATGCTACCTGTCGGGCGACACAAACTTTATATAAGGTAACTGAAAAATGAAAAAAAAACCCTAGTTCAGTCAACTTAACTGTACAACTGAAGTAATGGGAATAGACCATTTTTTTACGCTGGCACGAATTTTTAACATTAATAAAAAAGCTTGGCAGAAAGGTCTAGAAACGTAATCTATGTTATGCCGTGTACTGTAAACAAACCAATCAAGACGGTTGATGCTCTATACGAGCTGCGGGTTGACATTCGAACGGCACAGTGGCGCCCCTATTATTTTCTGCTCTTTTTTGCCGGGTGCACATAATTTAAGCATAACTTAAATTTATTATATTAAAAAAGAGTATAACAGATGTAGCGACCTCACGGCAACATAAACCAACGTTAGAAATCGACTAACTAGCAGGACAACATTCAACGAATGACCTCACAATCCTGCCACGCGCTAGCGAAGTTTTCTACGCAATTCAATATATATACAAGTTTCCGACTAGAACAGTCGGAGCCGCGGTTCCCCAGGCAAAACACCCGCCTGGCTGGAAGATCTTCCCTTTGTGGTGGCTGAGCATGATCACCTCGCTCGCCCCACACTGGTGACCCCGACGTGATTTTTGACCATGTAATGTTTATATTATAATCACGCAAAGTTCCTCACGGGGTAGCCAGAGAGTATAGAGCGCCATTTCACTCTTGTCTTACACATCTCTTTTGCTTCTTTTACATTCAGTGATCTCTACATAAATGCTTGCCGGTTTTAAGCGTCCAAAGGCTACGGTACCCGTTTACCATCAAGCGGACAGTATGCTTGATTGCCACCTTCATAATATAAAAATAGACAGACAGCGGGAAGCAACTTTGTTTTATACTATATAGTGATGTTACCTGCATACGTCTGAGAATAAATTCAAGGACGCAAGTAGTGCCTAAGATACGGCGACGGACTGACCATCTGTCACGTTGGCACCAAATTATCTTCAGTGGAAAGTGGGTATTGTAACACGGTAACACGGTAGGCAGAGGCCTACCACTTCGGGCACCCTTGTGGGAAGGCGTGAAGATATATATATTATTTATATTTATTAGTGATGTTACCCTGTGATAGCCTCGTGGGTCTGTCTACCGGTAGGCCGTCGATGAGAGTGCTGCCGCTGAGAGGGTAGAGGGTCACCACGCCGTGGGAGGTCTCCACGCGGCAGTGCACGCTCGCGACACCAGCCCCCACCACGTACACATCGCACGTGGGGTCCGACCCTACCGTCACGCGGCCTGCAATACAATATCACAGTTACCATCAACAACCAGGAGGAATATAGATAGTGAATAAAGATTTGAGAGCCGTAGTGGCGTTGTGGTTGAAGCAACGGCCTTCCTACAATTTGCAGGAAAGTTTTGTTGTCAATTTCGTGGGTTTTTTTTTGCATCGAACCATTATAATTTATCCAAAATAAATTATGCCTGAGTTAAGCTCAGCTACCTTTCAGTTCAAATTATGCCCAGTAAAATCAGCTATCTACCAGTGGAAGTCTCGTTCAAATCGGTCTAGCCGTTTCGGTGATTACCCCAAACAAACAGACAGTCAGCCAAAAATTTTTTAAATTGTTTTTTTGTCATTATAAACGTGTTTACTTTCATATGCATTTCGTAAAAAGCTGTTATTTTGACATTACAAACAGACACTTCAATTTAATTTATGTGTATAGATGAGGTTCGAGTACCTTGTTTCAGGGGGTGTAGTGTGACCGCAGTGCTCAGCCGTCCTGTCCCGAGGCTCACCAGGTGAGGAGTACTGGTAGCCACCCTGGAAATATACAAACATTTGATTAGTCATTGCCGCCTCATAGTAGATAATATACTATACTACTGCCGCCTTGGACTTGGGACTTTTCCCCAAACTGTACAAACATAATTTTTTGTTACTTAATTAAACTTATCTGAAAGGTTTCTTATGGTGTACTGTGTATAGATTCAGTGTTAGGATTTGACTACACTATTGTGTTAGAAATATCATATACCTGTGATAATAGTTGTAAAATTAAATAATACATTTAAAAAAATATGACCTTTTTGAAAACTGTATGCAACTGTACGTTTTGTACGCATGGTTTTTTTTATTGAGTTAGTTTTTTTTTATACCACTAAGGTGGCAAACAAGCATACTGCCCGCGTTATGGTAAGCGGTTACCGCAGCCTATGGACGCTTGCAACACCAGGGGTAACACTCGTGCGTTGCCAACCCTTCAAAAACTCTTCACACCCTTCTTGAAGAACCCCATTCTGTAATCCTTTGGGAAAGCCACGGCGGGGAGTTTATTCCACAGTTTAATTGCTTAATTGTGTATAATAATACAGTATAATAAGGATCTCTTTTAAAGAACCTTAGTAGGCCACGTATTGAGTATTTTTTATAGATAAAAAACATAAAACTTTTCTTGCCACGTTATCCTCAATGCTCAGTGCTAATAAACCGGAGTCGAGAATGGAGCAAAAGCTAAGCGTGAGACTAAAATAGACCCCGTTTCCGTTTCAGTTGTACACTAAAGTCTTAGGTTGGCATTAATCTGGGGTTAATTTTAAGTTACAAGCAACACAGTCAATCTAAGTATTTTCGTCACTTCCGTAAAGCTTTGCTCCTGCGCGGGCGTGCCATGGGCCCACCAAATGACAGGCCGTTGCTTCAACCACAAGACCACTCGTCAAGAGCATTCGTCATTTATTTCATTTCAAACACACTAGAAATTAAGTCCCTAATGTGACAGATACCAGTCCTATTCCTGCATCTCATCTGTCACCCAAAACGAAAAGTTAAATACACAAACGTTTACACTGTCAACTTTAAAATCAGGTAATAAGGTTGGAAATAGTTTGAGTAGGTATACTTCGCTGACAACTTTACGACTGACAATTTATATGATTTATTTGTGCAGTTGCTGCGGACTTTATTTCAAAAGTGATAAGGTGTATTTTGGTCTGTGTAAATGTAATAACATTCGGGGATTTTGGTACGAGAATAGACACTACGCATGTGTTTCCCATTTCTGGTTAAATTATCTTTAGTTTAAAAAAATACTGCTGGTTACAATAATGTGTAGTTAAATTGGTCATGGTTCACACAGAGTTTGAAACGATTATTATTTAAATCTATAAAAATAAATAGATATTAATGTCTGTTTGTAATGTCACGGCTGGGTTGATTTGCCCGGGACTTTCACTGGCAGGGCAGGTAGCTGATGCTATAAGGCGTAACTTTAGATAAATTAGAAAAAAAAAACATCATTACCTACTTGTTTATATTATCTATACTTTTCAGGGTTCCGTACCTCAAAAAGAAAAACGGAACCCTTATAGGATCACTCTGTTGTCCGTGTGTCTGTGTGTCTGTCTGTTTTTCTGTTAAGACCTTTTTTAGAAGAAGTTTGTACGGAACCCTCGGTGCGCGAGTCCGTCTCGCACTTGGCCGATTTTGTATATTAAAGTAGCTCTAGGTGTAACTTTTTAATGGTGTGCCTCTTTTATGCTAGCTTTTATAAAATAAATCCATCTAATCAAAAATCGTTACCATCGTTATTTGATTAGACTACAAAGAAGTGTTTTTGAATCGTCAGGGTTATTTCTCGGTCTCTTCCCATCAAAAAAGCCACAAAACTACAGATTGAACCAATATGTGAAGCAAAAAGCTTAAACCACAAGATTAATTAACTATTATAAGTAACTGTTACGTGATCTGGGATCAAGTGATATTGCACATGCTCTCGGCCGTTAATGTAACAGAAGCCTAGGTCTGTAATATGTAATATTCCATTACAGACGGGTTGTAATTTGTAACTGATCGCGCAGTGTTGAGATGTGATATTCTGAGAGTAACCGTAACACATGGGATAGACATATTCCATGTATCTATATACGATAATGAATCGGTGATACAGGAGGCACTCTGGTGCATGCTATTTGCCGATGACATTGTGCTGGTCGGTGAAGATGGGCTCGAGGTCCAGAGCAGACAAGTAAAATGGCAACACAAATTGGAGAGTGGTGGCTTGAAGATCAGAAGAAACAAGTGAGAATGCATGTTCTGCGATTTCGGCGGTATCTCCAATCCTAAGGCCATAACACTAGAGGAACACCTATACCAGTCTGCTCTACCAGTTCGCCCATGCAAAAGAAATACCTACATATTGCGCCGAGCCCAAATAATATGGGATAAGGGCATACATAAAACGATGTCTACAGATATAAAGTTGTAGGCAATCCGCAGACAACCTGAACAAATGTGGTAGTTTTTGTTTTTTTTTTCAATTGTCAAAAATCAAAAAAACAACACATGTTAGGTTCGCATAGAAAGCAAAACATACAAAATAAAAACAGACGTAATTTACGAAAATTAGTAAGCTTATTCAGCGCCAAAGCTTTAATTCCGCTTTTGATGGAAATAAAGCAATATTAATAACAAATATTATTCGTTACTTATTTATAAAAAAATGATATACCACAAGTCGTGAGAACCAAACTAACTTAGATTCAAGCAACGTACACGTTTCAACACATCTGTTAAAAACATATTTTATTGCTTGTGGGAGTGCAATGCACTGCTATGGGATCTCTGATAAATAAACATTACCAACTTATTTGTGAGATAGATGATTCTTTATACGATTTTTATTAGCGGAATATGTGTGGCATTCTGCGTTGCCAGACGTCCCATTCGAGACGGCCAGCGACTTTATTTTGTAAGAATATAACTATTTAAGGAGAGGTAGGGTGATTTCGGTATGTTTTCCCATTTAAATTGGAGCCGCCCGACTGGGGACTGTACCCCCACCTTACAGAAGACCGCAGTGAAATAACACTACTTTGATGTAGTGTTGTGTTTCTGCGGTAAGTAAGATTGTCAATGCTTCTAGCACAGTGAGTCCTCATCAACAACATGGTTGGCAACCCGTTAGTGATACGCCTAGTATTGATAGCGGCTATAGGCTACGGTGACTGCTTACCATCAGGTGGGCCGTATACTTGTGTGCCACCTAAGTGGTATAAAAAATAATAAAAAAATATTATTATTCTGACGTAATTTTGATAAAGATATAGCAGCAACATTAAAATTGCGGTTACGGTCGCCAAGTTTAAATTTTTTTCCGATGTTGAACTAAAAAAATACATCTGATTGATTGTAACCTTGATTATAAAAAAATACGGCCCTTGATTTGTCACTGTCCCGCTTCTTTTACGTAATTAGATAATTTCTTAAAGCTGTCATTTCCTAAATACATTTACAGCAATACCCTGAAGGTAAGCCGTGACCGTAGCCCGAACGCTTGTGAAACAAACGTTGCGGATCCTGAAATACAATTATGGTAGAATTGTGTTGTTAGTTGTGAATTCGCAGTCACTATCGAAAGTCTTTTCTGATTCTGTCTAGCTCGTAAATTTTTGTAGGACCCGTAGTCTACAATTCAATCTATAATGCCGCTGCTGTACAACAGCAAACGCCACAAATATGTCTGCCTGGGAAGAGGATACATATTTGCGTTTTAGCGGGGGAGACCTTGGGGCGATGGGGTACAGAGGCTCATCTACTGTACAAGGAGGTCTCGCGACGATTGATTGAGGCCTCCGGTGACAACAAAGCTGGAACATATTTTGCGCAAAGGATCAGGATTGCCATGCGGGGCAACGCTGCCAGCCTTCTTGGCACCCTACCGCGTATATTATAGTATAGTGTTTTTACTCATTGTATTTTTAAAAGTAACTTTTCTTATAAAAGAGATCCATAATTACTTCAATTTGTATAATATAATCTCGCACGTAACGAGTTTCCGCCCGGAGTCCGGACTAGCATTCTCACTTTCACCAAGATGGTTCAGAAAATCATTAAATTGTCGAGGAAATCTGTTATTTAACACCGAAAGTGATGATTGTTATGACCTTATTCATGTTAGGTAACCTATTGTTTTTGCTCACAATTTGGTGCAGGTTCAACTGTCACTTGTAGATCGCTGTGAAGTTGTATTAATGCGCAATGATCTTTCTCTCTGCTATCAACTTTAGATGAAATAGTGGCCGAGCGCCTTTATATAGTACTACTAGATGTGCCCGCAACTTCTTACGCGTGGAATGATTACTTTTCATGTTTTTTTTGCGTGGAACACCAAAGTACCGCGTTGTAGTATCTGTTATCTACCAGTGAAAGTTTCATTTAAAACAGTCCAACCATTCGGATTTTATTCACAATTTTATGGGTTTTTTATTTTTTGCGCGGAACACTAATTATTTTTCCCAAAAAAAGTGTATGCCTATGTTACGCCCAGTAAAATCAGCTATCTATCAGTAAGTCCCGATCAAATCGTTCCAGCCGTTTCAGAGATTATCCCAATCCTTTCTTTTTTGGGTGTTCTTCGGAATCTTTTTTTTTGGTCCAAAAGAAAGTTGGTAATAAAAAGAGGGTTTAGTTAGGTTACCATTACAGGTACAGTATTGAAAAGTAACCCTGTCTGTCAGATGTTATTGCAGCAAAAAATTTTTGATACTAATAGCACAGCAATTTATCATACAAACCAATCAGCGGAAGATATTTAAATATAAAAGGACAATTCACTACTACGAGCGGCCATGACATAATGTACAGTACAAATAAGCATAAAAGCTTTGCAAACCGATAACACAATTTAACTGTGCTCAATTTATTCAATTAAAATCGTTCAATCGGTATATATATAGCACAATGGCTGCTTTTATAAGGCCTGGAATGTAGGAATGAATAATGTATTGCGATTATGTTTAAGAGAGGTAGGGCGAATTGGGATCTCCCGTGGGTTTTCCCATTAATATTGGAGCCGCCCGACTGGGGACTGGGACTATACGTCCACCTTACAGAAGACCGCAGTGAAATAACACTACTTTGATATAGTGTTGTGTTTCTGCGGTAAGTATAAGGTAGCCAGTGCTCCAAGAGGATACGCTGGGCTAGTATAAGTAGTAATGCTGCTTGCACAGTGACTCTCGTCAACAACAGGGTTGGCCATTCGCTTGATATCCCTGGTATTGCTGGCGGCTAATACGCAATGGTGACTGCTTACCATCAGGTGGGTCACCTGATGGTATAAAAAAACTGTACCTGTAACTTTAAATATAAACCAGATTATTGTAACTAGGCTTTAATAAACTGTGTAATTTCTGATTACACTATCCAGTACTTTTATTATTTATTTTTAGGTACATGGCGAAAGTTTCGATATTGGTCATTCAATCACGCTAAAAGGGTCGAAATTAATCAAAATATGGTTACTGAAATTCGGTAAAAAAAATCTAAACATCTACTTTTAAAGATAAATGCAGTGTATACTCTCAGTTTGTCAAAGCAAAACTAAGAGTAAAGCCGTGTGATGCAACTTTATTAAATACTAACTAGAATATAGATACCACAGAATATAGATACCACAGAATATAGATACCACAGAATATAGATACCACAGAATATAGATACCACAGAATACAGATACCACAGAATATAGATACCACAGAATATAGATACCACAGAATATAGATACCACAGAATACAGATACCACAGAATATAGATACCACAGAAAACAGATACCACAGAATATAGATACCACAGAATATAGATACCACAGACTATATTTGGGTCGACATTTAGGTCCTTTTATAACCGACCACATTCATACAAACAAATCTCCACGTTCCTTCCACATCTACAAAACGAATCTCAAATACGTTACGAAACAAATAAGAGACGAGGTGATAAAACGTGCATAGAAAAAGCACTCTTGCACTTTAGCTAACATAACACTGAGTCAACAAATTGCATTTGGCGCCTCTACATGATGCAATGGTTTGTAACATATGGCTAGACAGCTTATATTTTTGTTACATCATAAATTGTTTAGTAATTTTAAGAGAGGTAGGGCGATTTGGGCTTTCGCGTTAAATTGGAGCCGCCCGACTGGGGACTGTACCTCAAACTTACAGAAGACCGCAGTCAAATAACACTACTTGATGTAGTGATGTGTTTCTGCGGTAAGTAAGGTTGCCAGTGCTCGACGAGGATACGCTGGGCTAGTAGTAATGCTGCTAGCACAGTAAGTCCTCATCAGTAACATGGTTGGCAACCCTGTGTGATATCCCTGGTATTGCTAGCGGCAATAGGCTACGGTGACTGCTTACCATCAGGTGGGCCGTATGCTTGTGTGCCACATTAGTGATATAAAAAAAAATGAAATAATTCTAGTCACTTGTTGAAGTAACTGTCAGTGTTTTGGTAATTAAATTCAATTTCTTTTTCTGCGGACGCTCCGGTTGTAGAATGAGCTTCCCGCCGTGGTTTTTTCAGGAATACAGCAAGGGGATGAAGAAGAGGTGAAGAGATTCAAGATGCCGCGATAGATTTTTGATCTACGATGTATAATTATAGAGACAGACAAGCTTACAAGGACGGATGGACTGAAACTTAGAAGCTTTTGGGAAGCTTAGAAGCTGTAATAATTTTCATATCCATACTTAATATTATATATGCGTAAGTAACTCTGTTTGCTATCTTTTCACGACTAAACGGATCGTAATGAAATTTGGTAATGCTATAGATTATATCCTAGTAAGGTTATCTTTATCTTTATCTATAACCACTGCGGGCAAAGGCGCGGATAAAAGTCAGTCACTAAAAATCTGTTATGTATTTTAGATGCAGAATTTTACAGAATAGCACTGCTGATAGAACTTCAAAAAAGGAAGGAAATCAAGTGAGGCGTGAATCACAGAAGAGACGCCAGACGTCGCAGTCAACTGCCATTATAAAATTAGCCGGCGGTAAATTAAGCTAAATTATATTCTAAAAACACACGCACTGACTATGACTATCACTCCGTCGTCACAGTTGTTGCATATCCACAAAGATTATGTGATGTCTAGATATGTCAAGATACAAGTATTTATTTTATCGAATTCAAAACTTTGCATATTTCTACAATGTTTGGCGAGGTGGAAATGCACTCGGAACAGAAAATTATAGTGCAAGGATTAGACTTTTTGATGAATTTTTTTTTATTTGGTTATATCTCAGTTGGACAACTCCTATTCCGAAGGGGGATATTATTGTGCTCTTTATAAAGCCCACCCTCTGGTAGGTTCCAAAGATCTAATGAATTTATTATATAAACACTAATTCCTTAGACTTTCGCAGCGCCATTTGCGTGGGCAAACATTTATTAGAAACATTTGTAAGATCTAAATCGAATAGCAGATTAGTCATAGCCTGCAGACAAATGCAAGTACATCCAGAACTAACAACTATACACAAAGGGCATTGACCAGTAATTAATGTTTTATTTTATTTATTTATTTGTTAGGCACACAAAACAGAACACAGTTATACACAAACAGGTGAAAAGTTAAACAGTTATAAGCTGGACTGAGTCCCAAAAAAATGTGTACACAGCATGACAGGCAGGCAAAACTTATAAAATAAATTGTACTAACGAATTATAACACGAAAACAGAAAAAAGCAATAAGTGAAATATAATAAAGCTACGTGGCCAGGGATTGAGGAGTGATTTGAGGATTCAAGATCTTAAAAGCACGTTTTTTGTATAAGAGATAACGAGAATCGAAAACATCGAGATTCCTATGGACTGAAACCAACTCATTGTATGTACGACACATCCGTACAATGGGGTTATAATAAGATGTATTATTAATATGAACATTAAGAGTAAAAGAAAGAAAAAGAAATTATTTAAAATTTAATAATTTCTAATAAATATTTTAATATAAAAAAAAAAATAAAAAAAATCTATGTAAAAAAAGTTATCATTAAAATATTTTTTTTAATGCTAAGGATAGCTGACTGAATCAGATCTCTCTGAATGCAGCTATGGCACGATTCACTACATTTCACAGTCAAATCGGATAACACTTCCTATTTCTAATTAATCCATTATTTGACCTAAACTAATCACACGTAACCTTACTCCTTATTAAATTCGATGCCGCATCTGCGAATCTAGCGCGTGTGTCTCTCTATGACAAATCCAGGAATAAACCGTGGTTAGTTCATCGACCTCTCATAGTTGCATCAATTTATCTTAATTGTCAGTGTGTTCGGTTGATATGTTTGTTTTGCTGGTCTCTTTGATGTCCCATCTGCGCCGTGCTTCCTCTTTGCTGTATTTGTTTACGTTTTGGCCATCTTTTTAGGACAGTAGTTCAAATCACTACGCATTGTAATGTCGACTTTGTTTGGTTTACTTTACAGATCAAAGTTTAATGTGCTATATCATGAAGATGCCTTGTTGATAGCTAAATTACATTGGGAAAGTTTACTTTATGAGCAATAAATGTAACATTTTATTTCTTATTTTTATTACCGTTAATATTATTATTGATGCTATCCTATCTATTATCAGATTATCTACAGTTAGCAGTGCAATCAAATCGCGCTTTTCTAGATAGGACCATGTATTAGGTCCTTACATATGAAATTGGCGTTTTTCGTACTGGCCACTTTAATCACGAATTTCTCCTCTTTGGTAAGGAATTCCAAATTCAAATTTGTACAGCTATAGACTCATGTATTTGTGCTTCGATGATCGTCATTCATTTGTTTTTTTTCTTCTGTTTTTTTTCTGTTTGCGTCACTCATTTTACAAAATGGAAAACCTTAAATATCGCATTATTTACGAGTACGAGTTCCGCCGTGGCACTAGTGCTGCGGAAACAACTCGAAGGGTGAATGATGTGTATGGCGGTCGTGTTGCAAAAGAAAACACAGTTCGTTTTTGGTTCCAACGTTTTCATTCTGGAAATTTCGACCTGCAGAACAAGCCCCGTGGACGGCCTGAGACTCAAGTTGATAATGAAGAGTTGAAGGCTATTGTGGAAGCGGATCCATCGCAAACCACGTCCGAGTTAGCTGCAGGCTGCAATGTTAGTGATAAAACTGTTTTAATTCACTTGAAGCAAATTGGGAAGATTAAAAAGCTTGAAAGGTGGGTACCTCACGAATTGACTGAAACAAACCGGCTAACGCGCGTCGACTGCTGCGTTACATTACTAAACCGGCACAATAATGAAGGTATTTTAAACCGAATCATTACCTGTGATGAAAAATGGGTTCTTTACGATAATCGGAAGCGCTCAGCGCAATGGTTAGATCCTGGCCAGCCAGCCAAATCCTGCCCCAAGCGAAAATTAACCCCAAAAAAGTTACTTGTAAGCGTTTGGTGGACTAGTGCCGGTATTGTTCATTACAGTTTTTTCAAATCTGGCCAGACTATTACGGCTGATGTCTATTGTCAGGAATTGCAAACCATGATGGAAAAGCTAGCGGCTAAACAACCTAGGCTGGTCAATCGCTCCACGCCACTGCTGCTTCACGACAACGCTAGACCACACACTGCGCTACAGACGGCTACTAAATTAGAAGAGCTTCAATTGGAAAGTCTAAGACATCCTCCGTACTCCCCGGACCTTGCTCCAACAGATTACCATTTTTTTCGAAATTTGGATAACTTCTTGCAAGGGAAAAAATTCAACTCCGATGGGGCAGTCCAAATCGCCTTCAAAGATTTTATTGATTCCCGTCCGACTGGTTTTTTTAGTAAAGGGATCAATGAACTACCTATGAGATGGCAAAAGTGCATAGAAAATAATGGTTCATACTTTGATTAATTAAATATATTATATTAAAAAATATTCGACTTTTTGTTCCTCCCATACAAAACGCCAATTTCATATGTAAGGACCTAATATTATGGAGTTCTGAATTGCCGTCATAATCGGATTATGTGGTGGGATTGTGAACGGAAGTGGACAGCTTGGAGCTATGATGGTGAAAATGTACGTGACCACATTGTAATAACTTTGACTTAGTATTATTCAATTGTTGTGTTCATGAAGTGATTAAGATCGCCAGGACTCCTTGTGGAAGGGATATGCTATCTTAGCTACATAGACACGTCCCGTTAAGCTTGTAGTGTACTGTAGTTTTGTACTTCTGTAGTAAGTAATCTAGCATCTAGCATCATCTCCATAAGAAAGCGCTATGCATACGGCAGCAAGAAATATCCGCTTTCATGTACCATAAGGAACCCTTATTTATAAATTAGTTACATTTATTGGTTCATCGCAATTTATTATTATGTCATCGTTTATATACGTCTCATTATCATCAGTTGAATGAACGGCTTAGCTATTTAGAACTATATATTCATTGACCATTGTCTTCCATTCTGAACTAAAGTCGTGTGGCAACTTATTAGTGACATGTGACTAATCTCAAGAGAGCGCAGAGCGTGACCAGCAGATTAACATTACGGAAAGATTGCGATTGACGAGAAGACACTTGACGAACAATAAGCTAAGCAGTGAGAGCATCTTAACCGGAATGGACACACGCATTTGACATTTATGGAATGAAAAACCATTCATTGAATGTGATTGACAAGATCTCTCCTCTTAATGGTAAGATTATGGTATCTATATTTTTTAGAAATTTAATACTAGTATGATCTGATCTGATACATGAAATACCATCTTCGTAAAGAATTGTATAGGAGCTATTTATCCAATAAAAGATGTAATTCGATAAAAATCTCAGCTCAGTAATAGAATCAACTACCCTGAAGGCTAAGTTGGGAAGCCAAGCAATTGTCCACATCACGTGCGACGAGCCGTGGAATTGTTATTTAATGCATTAATGTACACCACAAGAAACAAGATTCTTAAACTTGCGGTACCATGAAACGCAAAAAGAAATTTGGGTGAACATTTATATTACAAACACGTGATACCGCATGCAAATGCATCCGGGTACAATTGAAATTTTCCCAAAAAATACTTCAGATTTCAAGGAAACATGAAGCAATTATTGAATCTGGTATTGGTATTTTTAATATTAGCAAGAAATTAAGAAGTAAGGATATGAGTATGGTGATCGATAATACCCAACCAGAAAACAGTGTTGTCGAGATAGCTATAACCATTGAGAGACTAACAATCATTAGAAATTGCATGACAAGCACTCGACAATATTCAACATCCGCGTTGAATAATTAAGCAAATCACTTTTTCAACACAGCCGTAGGCTATTACAGTATTTACAGCACAATCAGAGGAAACCAGTTAAAGTCGCATTATATGTATATTATAATTGTCTGGCTTCAATTTCGAAATGAACCTTAGACTGGTGATGATAATAATAACCCCACTATGGCATTAACATGAGAACTCTAATGATATATAGATTACCTTATTTGACTGCTTGAACAAAGCTAAATATGAGTAGAGGTTGACTACAAAATAATAAAGATTCAATTTTAAGGTTTAAGAGACATTTAGGTCGAGAAATACCTAAGAAGTGATAAAAGTGCAAAAACGATAAAAAAAGGCACCAAGCAATGTGAATCAGAGACGACTTAATATGATACGAATGAATAAAGTAAAGGCACAGAAAACATACAGCGACCACACATGGGACAAGATCACAATAATACTGTACAGGTATTTGTGTCATAATTCTACAATTTCAACACTGCAATGACTCCATATTTTTCATGTGTTTTATTATAATACAAAAAAAAGAACTACAAAGATGGCCAACGACCATAGTAGAGCCATAACCACAAACATTTTCTACCATCTGAAGATGAGCTAGAGTAACGCGTGATTTTCGTAAACAACGTGCTTTAATTATAAATTCAATCGTGGCCTATGGATGTTAAAGAAATTTGATACAATGAATATCTTAGAAAATTACTTCGCCCGTGGGGGATTAATTAATTGCCCCGGATTTTTACCACATTACCTCCCTGAATCCTGACCGCAAACGTTTGTCATTATGTAGTTCAATCAATTACCACAACCGTATTAAACTCTGTAATATTCCTTTCATATCCTTCTTAAGGAGTTCTAGACTGCAGTAGCTCCGTTTCACAAGCTGCTGGTGGATGGAAGCTGCACTTCAACAGTGCAGTTTTGGTCAGTACTAATAAACAAATGAGATGAGATAGTTTATAATCTCTTCTTCTTACCCATATTCTTTACTGATTAGTTTTTGACACTTAACGAGCATTTATGATAATCAACAAAAATATTGTTAGCGAAATTACACTGCGGAACTGTAATATTTTTACGATCCTATTTATTTCTAACACGATGTACTTTCACACCATTGCGGAATTCTGTATGTTTTAAAGAAGCCTATTCAACTGAATTCTCTTCAGATGATGTCATGTTGTTACACATATCTATGACATCATCAGGTGCATAACAGGTCAAGCAAAGATATTTAATTACATATAGATAAGGATTGATACTTATTTTACTATCCACTTAAGAACTTGCTCAAGTTAAGACGAAATGGCTAGAGAGGATATTATTGCCTATGATTAAGATAAAGGAAATCTAATTCGCGACCGCTTAACGACAGTGGAAAACAAGCTTGAAACGATAACAATGACGTCTCTTATAAAACACGCCAACCGCGTTGGAAATAGAATGGAAATTATGAGCATAATAAGAATAACAATAATAATGATTTTATTGTTTATTTATTTTTACATTAATAGATTTTATAAATTCTTTAAAATAATGCTCAAATTTTTGTCTTTATCATAAGCCATAAACAAGACAAGGACGGCACTTAAATGGTGTCTATCAATAATACATCAAAATGGTTTCCCCTACTCGACAAGGTGTAAGCGCCTTGACTAGATGATCGTCCGTCTAGCAACGCATGTGCCAATAGCAACAGCTCCGTAAAACGTGACATGACTCATCATCGGCTTATGAAAATACTATAACTTATTACATTCCTTAGAGATTACACTAATGGAAAAACATCGACCAAACTATCCTTCTTTAAGGAGCAAAATTTTGTTCCTCGCGTTGGTAAGTTTATTAATAAAAGTAGTTCCACTTAGAGCTATATATCATATAGCTTTTTCCTATATAGCTGTGACTTCGCTCGCGTAGCACAATAGTATTATCCTATACCCGTTTTCCCGAAGAAATTAAGCATTGTCCCGCGGTAAAAAGTAACCTGTGTTCATCAGGAATAATGTCGGCTTCTAATGGTAAAATAATTTTCAAATTAAAATGTCCAGTAGTTTCGGAGCCTATTCAAAACAAACAACAAACAAATCTTTTCTCTTTATAATATTTGTGTACATGTAATTGGAAAGATTAATTCACGCGATTCTTGAAAATAAGCCTTTAATTAAACCTATCTCGCACTGAATCTCTTTCTGTTCCTCTGAGGAGAACCTTTTCTTTCTTGAACTTCTTAAAGTATGTGGACCATTTATCTCCAGAGATAGTGTAGAATTAAAAAAAATAAGATAACTCATCTGGCAAGCATACGCTATCTGTCACAATCAGACATCAGTAAATATCAATGACCTCATTGACAGATGCTAAGGTCTATTAATAATGAACGTAATCATTTATTTACATGTTCACGTCGACCTATATTCCTTATCAGTTTAATTAATTCGTGTTAAATGTGCTATCAGTCGCTTACATCAACCACGGCTTTATCTAGTTCACAAATCACAATCTATACTAATAATATAAAGAGGAAAGATGTGTATTTTTGTGTGTATTGACAAGGATCCGAAACTACGGAACCGATTTCAAAAATTCTTTAACCGTTAGAAAGCTATATCACTGAGTTCAGTGATATCTTACACATCTTACTATGTTACTACATAGGCTATATATTATACAAGCTGCCCGCCCCGGCTTCGCACGGGTAGACAAAATATTTGATAAATGTCTACCCGTGCAAAGCCGGGGCAGACCGTTAGAACATAATAAAAAGCAAAGCTATAAAAAAAGTGTTTTCACGAAATACTGAATCCAAATATGAATCACGGGATTATAAATGTTTACAGGCGTGTGAACTAATTAATTTCTTCGTATATTATATCGTGTCAAATAAATCTTGTGATATGGATGCGGTATCTCAGAAACACATTATAAATACGACTCTTCTTTAGTCACGCTTAAGGACGGGAAACGGATGCTCAGTATAATTTCAAACTAGAGGCGTATTAATGTAGAATGTAATAGAATAGTAATGAAGAATTAAAAGAGATAGGGCGAAATGCTAATTTGCCATAAAACCATGCAATCTGTAGGGAAATACACAACGTGCAGCCAACAATTATTCGCTCTAGTGAACACCCCCGGATATTATTGAGTTTTAAACGAAAACAGTATCAGTGGAAACCCTTCCTTATACCCATGGCTTTAATGTATAAAATTGTGTTATATCTAGGATTCAAATTGAATTATCTAACCATGACGGTCGGAATCGAGTTTTATCTTTCACACCGTTCCGGCGAAAGAAAAGCGAGTATGGAAATGTTGAATGGTATTTTATTTATACATATTTTTGTCATATTGAAACGGCGGAATGCATTACGAATTTACCCAGAATTAATCAATGTGGAACAGTGCTTACAACGCGTACTGAATATTTAATACGGAAGACATATACTCCAATTTTGGAGTACCAAGAATATGGAAAATTATAGTAGAGCTGAACTCAAAGTGTTTTATCAATAACATGTTTGTTTATTTGGTTAGACACGTAAAGAAATTTATTGTATACGCAAAAAATACTACTAAAACACATGGAAGATCTTTAATTTTATCATAATCATCATCATGAGTTAGCCCGTTCTAACCTGATGTGGCTACCCGATACCTACGCAAAGCGACTGCCGTCTGGCCTTTTTTTTTTACCACTTTGCACAGCCCGTGAGCAGTCACCGTAGCCTATAGCCGCTGGCAATACCAGGGGTATCACTAACGGGGTTGATGAAGACTCACTGTGCTAGCAGCAATACTACTAGCCCAGCGTATCCTCTTGGAGCACTGGCAACCTTACTTACCGCAGAAACACAACACTACACCAAGTAGTGTTATTTCACTGTGGTTTTCTGTAAGGTGGAGGTACAGTCCCCAGTCGGGCGGCTCCAATTTAAACCTTCGCGACTCGCAACCCAGTTTTTATATATAAATTGTTATATCAAATCAAAACTAACCTCAAAGCATTTCCCTGTTCTCGAACGTCCACTCCGTTGATCGGCTCCTCAGCCCGTGCTTGCAGGCCGGACATATTCCACCAATCAGCGCGCGCCGTTATAACGCACGCCTCGGCACAGCCAATCACAGTGGCGCCTCATCGCTGTGCATATGCCAACAGTGGCAGCAACATCGCACTGAAATAAATAGATACAAGCTTTGAGAATATTTAAATCGAATCCTTAAAATACTCTTTATCCGTCATTCCATTCCATTCAGTCACCATCCCAGCACTACCTCCTTTCCCATTTTTACTACTATTCACGTCCCTAGCTCAATCCATCGACCTTTCCTTCGGTATTGCCTTTAGTCTACCAACTAAATATTTATCGCTTTGTCTCTCAATGCATCCCTTCTCATACAAATCTATACCACGATCGGTACCCTAAACTCAATCTCATTTTGTTCCGCGGAATTCTTTGTCTAGCACTTTTTAGTTTTATTATTCTCTGAATTTGACGTGACCTCTAATCGCCATTAAATAATTCTGATCGCACCAGCTTATCGCATAAGGCGTGGAAAGGAAGTGACAAACAACGGTTCGCTACCAACGGGTTATGTAACTGTAAAGTGGAATATAAGGAAGGATACACCGAGCACTGGATGTGTGAATTAGCGCAATTTCGTGTCTTGACTATTACGGTTAAGGATATCGGGAATGATGGCCGAAAAGATTTTGAAGCCGTGGTGGGCTTGTGGTTGAAGCACGGCCTGTCATCTGATGGGCCCAGGTTCAAATCCTGGCCTGTACCAAAGAGTTTCTCTAAGCTTAAGTACAGTGATGAATCACACCATAAGCTTTTAAAAAGAGAGGTAGGGCAATTTGGGATTTCCCGTGGGTTTTCCCATTTAAATTGGAGCCGCCCGACTGGGGACTGTACCTCCACCTTACAGAAGACCGCAGTGAAATAACACTACTTGATGTAGTGTTGTGTTTCTGCGGTAAGTAAGGTTGCCCGTGCTCCAAGAGGATACGCTGGGCTAGTAGTAATGCTGCTAGCACAGTGAGTCCTCATCAACAAAATGGTCGGCAACCCGTAAGTGATACCCCTGGTATTTCTAGCGGCTATAGGCTACGGTGACTGCGGAGGTGGGCCGTCTGTTTGTTAGCCACCTTAGTGGTATAAAAAAAAAAGATATTCAAGAAGCTTTAACAGCAAATGATAATGCTGAAGACGGTAGTAATGCAGAAATTATTCCATATCTAATTGATTTTACATATAAAAGAGTTGGGATTGTTGTATAATTGTGTGGATGAGAAATTAATAAAGCATTAGTGGTGGTTATTCTTTTAATACTGATTTTCTAAATTTAATAGAATGTTTATTTGTGTATTTTTTTTTCAGCGTATTCAGAATTCTTAGTACATGGCCATCGATAATGTAGTTTGTCCTTAAGAGAGAAATATGAAAATGTTAACTAATACAATGGTAAATTTAAACTTTGAAACAAACAATAATATCCCAAAAAAATTGGAAAACCCATCGAAACAAATGCTTTAATCAAATTGCACAACCGGAGGAACGAACGAAACAAATAAAATTTAAGCGCGGTGCCAACTTCCTACATTTCAACACGGCGCATCGCTCTTACATCTGACGTGTAAATTTAGACCAAATGGAGACTACATTTTACGACCGACATAAATTCTAAGGGCTGTTAATCATAATGACCCCCATATGAGTAACAGACACTTTGGTTCTAATATGTTTTGTTGATGAGGAGATGAAGATAAGAAAGGATTTTTAATGATATGTAAATGTAAAGAAAATATGTATAGCATTTCTGCATACATCAACACTTGTCCGATGATTGTCTTCAAACAGTTGCACTCAACACCGAGGATTGATCATAAGGCGCAAGAATCATGGCGCTAGTCTCTTCTAATGCAATTACAATCGAAGAACCGACCTTGAAATGAATGAAGAACAAGAGTCGCAGATAATAAAATCACATTCATCAAGGAAATCTTAAAATTTCGTATTTGATAAACATTCAGATAAACTACGTTGTAATTCTAGTTAGTGCAGTGTAGAGAGGTATGCCTGTGATTCTAGTTCAGGGTCATGTTTAATTGGGTCTTCTTTTAATCGACAGGTCATCGGACTTAGAAGGAGGACATAACTTCCGATAGAGTCCATTAAACATTCAACTCTCATTTAAAGTTTAATCCGCAATTAAACTTAAAAATAAAGTGTAAATTTTCCCTACAATCTTAATTTCCATTCATAAACCATATATAATTAATTTCGCTCCGCAAATCTATGAAGCTAAATCAATCTATGAACTAGTTTATTTTAGCTGCACATAAATAGTCAGTGAGTTACGCGAGTCGGTGTGCAGAAATAGTCTTTTGTTTAGCTATCGTAATGTCAAATGGTACGCGCTGTCGACCCCGCCGAGGGCCAGCTGATATGTTTAGAATTGACGAGAGCCGACGAACCATGTTGTTTTTATTGGCTTCTATAAGGTATCGTACCAAAAATTTGGAAATCGGCTTATGTTACCCCTATACATAAAGGTGGCCCCAAGAATGCGGTGGAAAATTATAGACAGATCTCGAAATTATGTTTGTTTGCGAAAATCCTGGAGAAAATGGTATATACTCAAGTTTATTCAGCGCTGCGGCATGTTCTAATGCCACAGCAACATGGCTTTCTTAGGGGCCGGTCTACAACATCGAATCTCATTTCATGTACTGAGTACGTCAGTAAAATTATGTCTGAGCCGTCGCAAGTGGATATCATATACACTGACTACAGCAAGTGTTTTGATCGCATTGACCATATGGTTTTACTGGAAAAACTTAGGCTGGTCGGTATGAGAGGTAACTTGTTTAGGTGGTTTACATCATATGTCCATAATAGATGCCAAACAGTTGTTCTAAGTGGATATTCCTCCTCTCCTATGTTTATTCCCTCAGGAGTTCCGCAGGGATCTTTACTCGGTCCTTTGTTGTTCAACATTTTTGTGAACGACATCTCGTGCTGTTTTTTAAATTCCAAAATACTACTTTATGCAGATGATATGAAAATTTTATGCAAAGTTCAGTCTGTTAGTGATGCACAAGCCCTTCAAGAAGACCTTATAAGGTTCCAAAATTACTGCGCCATTAATAAATTAGATCTAAACGTCTCAAAGTGTTATGTTTGTTCTTTTACCCGTAAACAAACTACGCTAGAATTTTCTTACACTCTTCACGGTATACCCCTCACTAGAGTTGATACTATCAGAGACTTAGGTGTACTTTTCGATAGTAAACTAATTTTTGATGATCACATTAATAACATCACAAGCAAGGCATTTCGTGCACTTGGTTTTGTTTTACGAATGTCATCTGAATTTTCTAATATAAAAACCCTAAAAATCTTATACTGTGCATACGTTCGTAGTCACCTGGAATACGCCTCGCAAGTTTGGAACCCCTGTTATGAAGTCTATGTTCATAGACTTGAAAGTATACAAAAGAAATTTTTAAAATACTTACAGTATCGAGCTGGAATTTATCTTCCAGACTACACGGCAAGATGTCACAAATTTCATTTTCTTCCTCTGCACGAAAGAAGGAATATATCCGATCTTTCTTATCTTTTGGGTATAGTAAATGGCACGGTGGACTCCTCTGAGCTGCTACAACTCATAGGACTGCGCACAAACGCGATCGCGCTTAGAAACCCCAGCTTACTTTATCTACCGTACGTAAGAACTAATTATAGGCAAAACGCTTTTTCTGTAAGAGCATGTAATTCATTTAATGTTTTAGCGAAGGCAAATGCTGACATGGATCTTTTTAACACCTCAGTTCCCAAGTTAAAACGTTTCCTAAATAATAAATTCTTTTTAGGTGATAGTTAATTTACCATTTTGGGTGACAGTTAATTTTTCCTTCTTTTTTTAGACTTTGCTCGCTGTTATCTCCTTATTTTGTAACATCATCGTCTACGTGAAACTGTTTTTGAGAACATTACCTACTATAAAGATGTTTATCTGCGGAAACTTGTAATTGGCCCTCAGTGTATATTCGCTTTTTACTGTATAACAATATGAAATAGCTGTAAGTTTTCCTAAAATATGTAAAATAAAAATAAAATAAAAAATAAAAATATAATGATCGCCTGCCATAATAATACAAAATAAATATTTGTGGTTTCTTTCAATTGCGCGTCTACCTGAGATGACTAGAAGGACTTAGTCGACGATGGCAAAAACAGTTGAGTATTATATTTGATCATCAACACATAAAGTAATCCCTTGACTGAAGATGTCTCTAACTATGATATGATATGATGTATAACATTTCTACGATAACTTCGTGTTGATTTTCCCAAATTAATTAAACATCAAAAGATCATGTGTTATTTGGCTCAAATTTGGCACAGATATGCTAACAAATTAACAAACGTTTCAACAGACCATTAACTATGTTCAATTATAATACGACCTTTCCCGAGATGTTCCAAGCTGGTGGTAGATATTTTTTATACGGCCAACCTGATGGTAATACCAATACCAGCTAGCAATACCAGGGCTATCACTAACGGGTTGCCAACCCTATTGTTGATCCGATTGTGCTAGCATTACTATTAACTCAGCGTATCCTCGAGGAGCACTGGCAACCTTACTCACTAATCCAAATTCACCCTCTCTGTCAGGTTTTCAACTTCCGATGATCTGGTTAATGGAGTCAATGTACCAAAGCATATTTCTCGTCCAACTAGTTTCGTAACAAAATTATGATTGCATGAGATGCTCAACATTATTTAACATGTGTCGAAGGTCAGGTGGCCACGTGGATCTGTTGATGCTACTGGTTTAGTACTGAAAGAACTCCAATGTGCATTCTTAGCGTGGCAATGACTGGAATAACTAGATTCATTGCTGATAATATTGTAACTATGAGTGCAGGCATGTCTGGATCTCTAAGAATTTGTTTGTAAAATATATATAGCTATGATATGCACGCGAATTAATCAGTGTAGATACAGTATAACACACAAAAGCATAAGATAAAATGCATAGCTAGCAAATGGTAACTTTTCATTTGGGTTGGTTTCAGTTTCAAGCGCTGGATGCGGGCCGCATGGAATCGGTCATTATGGAAATCTATGGGGGAGGCCTTTGTTCAGCAGTGGACGTATATAGGCTGATGATGATGATGAAGATTTGGGTTCTATTTAAATCGTTTAAATTATTATAAACTAGCGACCTACCCCAGCTTCGCACTGCCAGCGGTAGCCATATAAGCTTCCTCTTGAATAACTCTATCTAGAAAAAAAGCCGCATCAAAATCCGTTGCATACTTTTAAAGATCTAAGCATACATAGGGACAGACAGAGGGAAGCAACTCTGTTTTATACTATGTAGTTAACCTTCTCGCTGAGGGTCCAGTAGGTATGAGATTACTCCAAAACTACCAAACAAACACGTAGTTATCTTTATATAACATCAGTATAGATATAGATTCCACTTTACTAAAGATGAGCTCATCAACTCTGAAACCTGAAGTATCTTCATTGAGAAGTGTGACGACAGATGACACTTCTGGCTACTAAAAGGGATTCAGAGACATGGTGTGATGGTGAAAGC
Source organism: Falcaria lacertinaria (assembly GCA_951449985.1). Taxonomy (NCBI): domain Eukaryota; kingdom Metazoa; phylum Arthropoda; class Insecta; order Lepidoptera; family Drepanidae; genus Falcaria; species Falcaria lacertinaria. Next base: position 4,750,465 of record OX602134.1, on the reverse strand, counting down.
AATGATATTCATAATAATTGTAATTGATCTATTATTATAAATATCTAAACTAATATTATAAAGAGGAAAGGTTTTTATTTGTGTAAGTATGTATTGAATAGGCTCCGAAACTACTGGACAGATTTCAAAAATTCTTTCAACGTTAGAAAGCTACATTATCACTGAGTAACATAAGCTATATATTATACTAGCTGCACCCCCCGGCTTCGCACGGGTAGACAAAATATTTGATAAATGTCCACCTGTGCGAAGCCGGGGCGGGCTGCTAGTCATTGATTAAAATATTACGGACCTGACTACGACCTGACTATCAACACACAATAAACACATGAATGACAAAACAACAATTACACACAATTATCTCCACTTAATTGAAAAAAAAAAAACAAGTCGCGTGAACTTGTGCTATGTGAAACATAAACAATTACAATCATATACCACAGTTGATTTGAACGTGTCTGAAGCTGCGTAGGCGGCTTTTTATTAAACAGTTTCACGGGATTCCAGCTAATTTGGTTCTGTTAGTTGAATGCACGCTAAATGTTAAGTAACTTTGATGCTTTGTTGTGTGTTCAAATGGTTTTAAGCATATGCTGACACCGTTGCGGTACTGAGTCATGAACTGACCCCATTTAGTATTTATTTGATACTTACTTTTAAAGGAAATCTTACAGTTAGTGACGCAAAGGGTCAATACTAATATAATTTTCTTTAAATCCCGTTTTCCTTAGATTCCGCTTCAACTGGGAGACCATTGTTTTCAAAGATAAAAAAGCCTATGTTGTCTCTAGGCTCGCTGGAAACCGAACATTTAATCAGTCTCTTTAAATATTCCACTATATGTTCAACTGTTTAGTGTCGTTTGATCTCACTTCACCAATCTGATTGTTACACCTAATTGTTAATTAGTATAATTGGCTTGAATCGGTTCTAATTAATTAAAATAAATAAATTACTTGAGGATATCTATACTTCAAGTGTATAATCTTGACTCGTGTTAAGTGCTAGCATGAATCTCTACCCTAATCTAGTTTTAGGTCGAAATTTTTGTGAGCATGTCTAAAATGTGTCTACTTTCAGCTTTCGTTTTCCAAAGCATTGTTTCTTTATGTGTATCACGAAATAAGTGTGAATGGAATTTTAGTCGTTGTGTACAAACAACACATCATGTTCACATGTTTACATTACTAAGCTAGCCTTACATAAGTCATGTTATGTACGTGACTTGTTTCGGCAATAATTTTCAACAACCTGCCATTTATGATGTCATCGTTTTTGTAGGCATTTGGCGTCTTTGCAAAGGCTTCTTGGCACACAGAACTTTTGTATTAAATAGTTTAATATTCTATCAACACATCATTAACAAATACACTAGCACTATTGGACATTGCGATGTTAATGTAGGAAATCAATTCATGAATCCCGTGAAATATATATTTTTCTTCTCCTTCTTAAATTTGGTGGCGACCAGCTGATTAGTTTTTTTTATACCACTAAGGTGGCAAACAAGCATACGGCCTGCCTGATGGTAAGCGGTTACCGCAGCCTATGGACGCATGCTACACCAAGGGTATCACTCGCGCGTTGCCGACCCTAAAAGTTATTTCGACATTAGTGCCAATTCTCCTATCCTACTCTTTCTCATAGATATAGAATCTGCGAAAATCCTAGGTCTGTGCTCTACCTAGACTCGTCTGAATTACGATCGACAAGCGACATTGGCAATATTCGTTTAAGTGTTAACCCTATTTTTGCTTTTTTATTTCGAATCCCGTAAAGAGTTAGAACTTGTAAATTATTAACTAGCGGCCCGCCCCGGCTTCGCGCGGGTGGACATTTATCGAATATTTTGTCTACGCGTTTTTAGACATTTTCAGGTAACTTTTTAATATTTTCTCTCCGTAAGAACTCCTCGTACTTCAAGGAATATTCTAAAATAATAATTAGCGATATCGGTTCCGCTGCTCTAGAGATTTGCGCTTAGCAACACGTTCAGCGATTCATTTTTATATTATAGATGTAAATAAGACTGAATAGATTTAAGCAAGCCCCGTTTTAGGTATTAGCAATGTAAATATTGTTTGTATGTAAACGTGGCATTGTCCTCGCGTCATGTCTCATCTAGGGTAGACCTTGGGGTCACAGTCATGGGTGACAGCGGGTGTAAATCAGATATATTTAAATGTACTGAAGATAAAGTAGTAATGGATCAAAAGCTCTCCGTCAAAACGTTTCTTACTCATAAAATTATTGAAAGATTATGACACAGTTTAAGTTTACGAAGGAAAGGGGTGCCGAAAGATTTTTTTTAATATGCAACAGAAACACAACTTTAAAAAAAATACGCACACTACAAACACACATGCTAGTGGCGTTTAACCATATACTGAACGTCAACCTGACGTGACAGACGTTGTCCTGTCCAAATACGCTACGTTTAGTACTTAAGTACTCTGTGCCTACCACGTGACATTGGCGGAATAGCTGTATTTAAAGCTTGTCGCCATTAACTTAAAGAAGAAGTAATAACACCGTATATTAATACCCACAATTTTCTCGTTAATCTTAAAAGAGTATGTACGTATTTCGATCACTAAGCGACCTCTTGTAATATTTATTCCGCAAACGCTTATTCCTTAAACAAATACATGACGTGAATGCCGATTAGAGACGATCCATCTTCGTATTGGTTTCCACATTGTAGAATATGACCTAAATGGTGGTTAGGTACATTCCTCGGCCATCTTAGCTGTCATGTTTTCCTGTTGTATTTTAATATGTTGATGTTACCTAGTTCCTAGATCTATATATTTCCTATTTACTACTAGTACTGTTAGCAGAGGTCTACCAGATATAAGAAATGTTCCTAACGTGACCGTCAGCAGGCAAGCTTTTTATTTATTTGGATGATTTTATTTTATTATTATTATTAATTAAACTGCGACAACTATAAACCACTTATTATTAATACAAGGCATATACGATGTAAATATGACGTCACCGAGCAACCGGTAACCATAAAAGCCTCACCTTAATACACTGAGCACCTTGCGAGCGAAATATTCGCCAGATAAGGACTTATGTACTTCGAAAATCTCACTTACTTATGTACGTCGAAAGTTCATTAACTTAACATAAGAACTCGTGGTACCTAAGAAAATGTAACTTTACATAGACACAAAACAGATTAAACTATTTACAAAAACATATCTTAACCTACCTACTTATAGATAAAAGATCTGACTCAAACCGGAATCACTTTATATTGGATCAAACAAATTAAAAGCAAATATATATGCAATGTATAAGGAGGAGGCATATAATATAAGGTGCGACAGTACCGCCTTTTGACTATACAGGTACGGTATGTGATTTCTTGATCCACTTTATAAAACGAGAATGAATTTGAGACGCATAGGTACACAAATTGGAAACTATCAGACAAACTGATTTGGACCAGGCTAAATCCCAGGAAAAAATAAACTCGTCTTATTCTGCTTCGAAGTTTTTTTTTTTACGAAATGTATCTGGGCTATACAAAACATGTAACACTCAATATTGATATTTGTTTGATATCGCGCAAAATCTTCAAAAATGAACTGGATAAGTCCAAAATGTTTATTTTTGGTACTCCCATACATTTGCATGGCATTGCATGCAATGATTTACCACCAGGCTTACTCTGGTTCTTCCCAAAATTGAACTAAGGTAAGAAAAATTGATAACCCCAATTACCTTAAAAGAGAGGTTGGGATCTCCCGTGGGCTTTCCCATTAAAATTGGAGCCGCGCGACTCCTCAACCTTACAGAAGACTGCAGTCAAATAACACTACTATAATGCAGTGTTGTGTTTCTGCGGCTCGTAAGGTTACCAGTGCACCACGAGGATACCCTGCACTAGTAGTAATGCTGCTATCACAGCGAGTCCACATCATCAACCTGGTTGGAAACTCTTAAGCGATATCCCTGGCATTGCTAGCGGCTATAGGTAACGGTTACTGCTTACCATAAGGTGGGCCGCAAGGTTGTGTGCCACCATAGTGGTATAAAAAAAAAACACTATACCAATGACGTAACCATTCGATTCCCATAAAAATCGAGGTCAAATACTTCGGCAATAATCATAACGTACGATGGATAGACAGACTCTAAACTAATTATCAATAGACCGTGCCGTGGGTTGCATGACCTTATAGTTTTGTGGGTCAATGTGGCATAACATATGTACGTATATACATACATACTAAAACAAGATGAATGTGCGGGCGAGGCATGAAGGGCGATCATAGTGAAAATTATTATAATACATAGTAGCTAAGTATGTGGTTTCTTTTTTATTGCCAATCTCGCGTACCGATTGCAGGATGGACTTGGGCAGATAATCGCAACATGCGGAGATAAATTTAAGTAATTTATCCGCCTTTTTTATCTAAACCTTTACCTACTGTATTTTTTATCTAATTTCCAGTGTATGTATGAAAAACGTAATATGTATTTATGTATGTTGCATGTATTTGTTTGCAATTTACAACCAGTGTTTGCAACGCTGTAGCAAAATTGTGGTCGTTGAAAGAGAGGATACAAAAAAGGTTTTTAACAAATAATTATCTTTTATGCGCTATTTTTACTGCCTTTATCAATAAATACCCTTGAAAGTCGCACCAAGCAATCACTATGCATTTGTGGGAGTTTTGATCATACAAGCTGCCCACTTAGCCTCGTTATGTCGAAACGACCAAAGATGCAAAAGTAATATTCAAGTAGCCAGTAAATATAAAGCAGGTATCTGGCATAATAGGTATGTGGCTTATTATATTATACATAAAAATGAATTTTTTTAGACTATAACTTAGTTATTTTATGTTCAAATATTCAATGCATTCGTGTACAAGGAATCAAAAAAAATCTTGCTAGAAAAAAGGATCACAAATGTTTAATCAAACCATTTATTAATTAAAGTTAGAACTGCTAAAATTAATTTTTTTGAGCATAAAAATTTTATTCAGTCGGTAAATTTTAGCTACACAAAATACAGAACCAATCCTACTGTAGTTTTCATATCCAAATCGCAATTATTTTCATCCGGTAACTGTAAGATTCTTATAGGATAACGGAAAGGGCACCTTTTAAAGCGATGTATCGCATGCAGACGTAACCGAATACAAAAAAAACTATAATTTTCTCATAAATATTCGAGAAGGTTTTTGCTACAACAATTTGGCAACCACAGTAAACGCTACGGGCAGGGTAAGCGATCCAAAAACGTCATCCTACCAGCGGCCTACCATATCAGGCAGACCAGTTTCTTACGAAAGAAAAAGACAAAAATATTTAAACGCCCAATCGTAATGCAATCTAAGACGGTAAATGTTTGTTTATTGAGAGAGATCTTAGAAACTTAAGTGGAAGTTATTGACCGATTTGATTGGGTTAGTTTTACAGACGGATGTTATGGAATTGAAATTTCTTATTCAGTTTAACCTTGATAAGGCAAATTGGTTGTCACTGAGAGAAATATAGAAGAGGTGATTGATGTTAGATTTATTGTTAAATATAAATTAGTTGTTTTACTGACTCATCCATACTAATAACGGATCCTAAAGAAAATTGACAAGGAGATAGATTAAATCGTGGGGAAAGACATAGGCTACTTTTGTCTTTAATCAAATGCAGACGACTTCGCGGGTAAAAGCAAGTATATTTATATAAGAACAATTTGTAGATCTGAGTATTAATTAAAACAAGCTGCTTACGTACTATGTTATAACATACGTCACTCATACGATACCAAAATCCAATTGGTACGACCGACACATCGATTACTGAAGTCCGATTGAAATAAAACGAATGAAGGAACGGTTTTACGAATCGAATTAATTGATTCAACGACCCAAGCATTTTTAATCGGTTCATAAGCCGCAGTTGCTGGGATGTTTACATCGTAAAACGCTAGGATGTTTGGATATATCTTGAAATTAGGTTTAAACGTGTTTTATCTAGATTTAGGACAGCAGATTTAGTGTTAAGGACTGAATCATCTGTTACTAATATTAGGTCCTTACATATGAAATTGGCGTTTTGTATGGGAGGAACAAAAAGTCGAATATTTTTTAATATAATATATTTAATTAATCAAAGTATGAACCATTATTTTCTATGCACTTTTGCCATCTCATAGGTAGTTCATTGATCCCTTTACTAAAAAAACCAGTCGGACGGGAATCAATAAAATCTTTGAAGGCGATTTGGACTGCCCCATCGGAGTTGAATTTTTTCCCTTGCAAGAAGTTATCCAAATTTCGAAAAAAATGGTAATCTGTTGGAGCAAGGTCCGGGGAGTACGGAGGATGTCTTAGACTTTCCAATTGAAGCTCTTCTAATTTAGTAGCCGTCTGTAGCGCAGTGTGTGGTCTAGCGTTGTCGTGAAGCAGCAGTGGCGTGGAGCGATTGACCAGCCTAGGTTGTTTAGCCACTAGCTTTTCCATCATGGTTTGCAATTCCTGACAATAGACATCAGCCGTAATAGTCTGGCCAGATTTGAAAAAACTGTAATGAACAATACCGGCACTAGTCCACCAAACGCTTACAAGTAACTTTTTTGGGGTTAATTTTCGCTTGGGGCAGGATTTGGCTGGCTGGCCAGGATCTAACCATTGCGCTGAGCGCTTCCGATTATCGTAAAGAACCCATTTTTCATCACAGGTAATGATTCGGTTTAAAATACCTTCATTATTGTGCCGGTTTAGTAATGTAACGCAGCAGTCGACGCGCGTTTGCCGGTTTGTTTCAGTCAATTCGTGAGGTACCCACCTTTCAAGCTTTTTAATCTTCCCAATTTGCTTCAAGTGAATTAAAACAGTTTTATCACTAACATTGCAGCCTGCAGCTAACTCGGACGTGGTTTGCGATGGATCCGCTTCCACAATAGCCTTCAACTCTTCATTATCAACTTGAGTCTCAGGCCGTCCACGGGGCTTGTTCTGCAGGTCGAAATTTCCAGAACGAAAACGTTGGAACCAAAAACGAACTGTGTTTTCTTTTGCAACACGACCGCCATACACATCATTCACCCTTCGAGTTGTTTCCGCAGCACTAGTGCCACGGCGGAACTCGTACTCGTAAATAATGCGATATTTTAGGGTTTCCATTTTGTAAAATGAGTGACGCAAACAGAAAAAAACAGAAGAATAAAAACAAATGAATGACGATCATCGAAGCACAAATACATGAGTCTATAGCTGTACAAATTTGAATTTGGAATTCCTTACCGAAGAGGAGAAATTCGTGATTAAAGTGGCCAGTACGAAAAACGCCAATTTCATATGTAAGGACCTAATATAATAATGATGAAATATGTGTATTTTTGTTTGTAATAATAAATCTCATAAATGACGGCACCGATTTTAAAAAATCTTTACCCAAAAAATATTATCACTGAGGACACTGAGTAACATAAGCTATATTATATTGCTGCGCAGGCAATTCGAGCTAGTGATTTATAAAGCAGTCGACAGACAAAAGAAAACCTGGTGCTGGTGATTGAAGATTTGAAGCAAATTTAATCTTTTCTGTAAGAGACATTACGACCTGCCCTGTTCTTCTAGTATCATTAACATTAAAGATGTATGACAAGAATATGGTTCGGTATTATGCTGAAATGACTGAATATGTTTTAGGAGAAAAAGTCACGTGACTATTATTGGTAAATTTCGTCGTATTACATATGGCCAGTCACAGAGGAACAAAGAAAACTTCGTTACCAAATATCACAGTTATGGACCTTGGTTACAACGTAATGTAACATTTTCACTCCTTAATAAAATACAAAGCTGTATGAATGTGGGTGGTTACACGGGTAGACTCAATAAAATATGGATGGACTGTGAATGATGTTATGGATACAAAGGAAGTGAATATAGAGGCGACAGCTGATAGAGATCAATGGAAGTGACTACACGTTGCGTCGACTACAACTAATGGTATAAGGGCAGATGATTCTAAATCACGACATAAGCAAACATGACGTATAATTATCCTAGACTACGGTACCAGTGCCGGTAGCAGGATCATTGTTGAGAACGTATTCGAAAACGCGAACTCGCGAAATGGCAAAATTGTCATACTAATTTTTAGTTCCACTTTTCACCGCCGCAGCGCTGTTCATTTTCCAATACAAAAATAGTCGAAGGCGATACGAAACTGTTGTCGACAATGTCCCTGCTGCCGGCACTGATAACAACTAATTTACCAAATTAAAGTAGGTAAGAAAACTACAAAAGTTGCAACTGAGAATATTATTTCACTCACAGAATAAAATCACGACTAATGATGTCACGCACGATTGTATAAAAGACTATTTAATGAGTATAATATTCGGTCAGGAACTATCGAACAATTATCAATATTATATCGCTGAGTCACTCATAATATTCAATACATGCTTATTACTAAGTCCAAGTAACAGACTTAAATGTATATACCATTACAATTTTGTATATTATGTAACAGCATAAAGCCTGTGACCAAATAGGTTTAATAACTCATTGTATCTCTTTTATATCCTCCTATCTAACATTATCATCATCATCAGCAACGAAATAAAAACCACACCTACAGTTTTCCACAACGATCGGTAATATGTCGCCTGCATCTAACTCTTGCCGTCAACTATCTCCTTTCCTAATCCAAATAAAATAATATATGGTCGGTATATAATGATTTTCCATCATCAGTCCAGATCCCTCTATTCGCTCTCACTCACAGAATTCATCCACCAAAGCTGTAGGCCCTTTGTTCACGATTTTATTTGAATTCGAAAATCAGAATTTTCATACATTTTTGTTGAAAATAGGAATTCAAAATAATCAAAACCAATGAAATGACCTGTAATGTCCATAGTAATAAATACTCAGACGGACAAGCTTTAACACAATATACAAAAAACAACGTTGGCCGGCACATTCAGGTTTGAACCACATCTCTATAAAACATGGATGATGTCCTTTAATCCTTTCAGGTGTTCCTAGACGTTTTATAATCGCTCTTCCTTATGTTTTGGCCCATTCTCGAGCATACATTAGAAAGTGTCGGACGAATGTGGGTAATTTATATACACTTGGCATTGATACAGAGTTGGCATGTAACGTTGTTTGTATTTGAAGGGACTTTAATGGGCCGTAACTAATATTTGATAGACACACGTGCTTAATAGAATAAAAGTACTTTCAATCTAAACGATGAAGTGGCTCTACTTGATAAAACCATATATTTGTTTAAATGAAGATAAAGTCTGTCCTGGATTTCTCAATAGGCCGTATAGACTGCGGCCTAGGGGCGGCAGCGTCCTAGGGGCGGCAGATTTCAGAGAAATTAATTAGTCTTAGACTTAAAATTCCGCAAAAAATTTACACGATTTTTTATGACTAATTCATTCGTTAATTAAAATTATTATTTTAGTTAGGTACACGGGCGGCGGAAATAAAGTGGCCTACATTCATAAAGAAATCAAATTGGGCACTGAATAAAGTACAAATTATTATGGAAAAAAAAACCAATCCGAGGGCACAAAGGAAAGTCAATAGCAAACTCTTTCAATAAGGTTACTAACAAAATATGATTTTTCATCACATCTCCGTTATCGTGTGATAGCAAGATTTTTGGGATAGCGCGTCAGTTTGTCGTTGGCTTAACCGCAAGAGAATGGCTAGCAAACAATATTTCACTGATAACACACCTCGAACGTATAGATAAAGTTGTTGTACCCAGATGCGGGAATTTCGTAAATTCATTCACCTTCACCTAGAAATTGTGGAAACTGTAGGAGCCCTACCTACAACCTCAACCTAAAACTGCGTATCATATTGTAAACAAGTTACGATGATGGATTCTGTTCATGTATCAATATTTAATATATCTTCAATCCAGCGAGACAGGGTATTAGGTATATTTTGACGAGACCGCTGGTCTAGTGGTTAGTATACCTGACTGCTACGCTAGAGGTCGCGGGTTCGATTCCCGCAAGGGCAAACATTTATGTAACAAATATGTTTGCCTTGCGGTTGGGTGTTTGGTATGTATTTACAAAAAATATAAGTATATAAGTATTATATCAGCTACTGGTTCCCATAGTACAAGCTTTGCTTAGTTTGGGGCCAGATGGCGCTGTGTGATAATGTCCAAGAATTATTATTATTATTTGGGGTGACCAATATTTACTAATACATACACAAAATTTTAGGAATATGTTTCTTTTATCTTATCTTATTTGGCCATTGCTGTTCCACTGTTGGGCGAAAACATTTTACATTATATTTAACATAAATTGTTAATTGCCTACTGTACAGAAGTACTACCTTACAGAAGACCACAGTGAAATAACACTACTTTCATGTAGTGTTATGTTTCTGCGTAAAGAAGATTGCCAGTGCTCCACGAGGATACGCTGGGCTAGTAGTAATGCTAATAGCACAGTGACTCCTCATCAACAACAGGATTGGCAACTCGTTAGTGATACCCCTGGTATTGTTAGCGCCTATAGGCTACGGTTACTGCTTACCATCAGGTGGGTCGTATGCTTGTGTGCCACCTTAGCGGTATAAAAAAAATATCTTTTCAGTGATACTAGTAACATTAAACTAAAGAATACTTGACGAACATTCAAATCAGACGATACAAATTTCGATGTAGATTATCCAACTTCTTACAAATTCGATAAAATCTAAATAATACACATTCACACCATTAGATTACAGAACGAGATAATGATACAAAGCCCATCATTGCGCAACCACTCGATTATTTCGAATAACGAATCGCATTCATCGATCATATCATAAGTGCCCTTACAATTACGCTGTCAATCTCGATTCTCAGTATAGGATCGGCACATCGAGTGAAACGATTCGTTGAAACAATCCCTGCGTGCATAAGGCCTATGTTTATTTTTATATACCGTTTGGGATGTAGGGAGGTACTAAGAATTTTACGTTACAGATAATGGATCTTCGTTATAGTTTCTTTATCATTCTAGTTAAATTAACGACTTTTGTTACATCCGGATTATATCCGGTTAGTCCTACTAATCCTACTAATATTATAAACGCGAAAGTTTGTGAGTATGGATGGATTTTTGTTACTATTTCACGCAAATACTACTACTATATACTACTATAACCTAGATTAACACATAGGATACTTTTCATCCCGGGAAAATTTTAGGTTCCTCTGAGATTCTAAGCTCAACGCGGACGTAGTCGCAGGCAGAAGCTAGTATTTTACATTTCTTGACCTTTGTCATGGGAATGTAATTCATTGAGGCGTTCTCACTTTAAATTGTTTTTAATGGATGAAGCGCGTACTGTGTAAGGAGATCAGCGGTTGCAGAAATTTCTGAATGGCTAACTAACGCCTAATAAATACCTACCTCAGATCAAATGAAAAAGGAAGATGAAACATAGCGAACAACGAAGTGACACCAGTTTATTAAAAGTGTGAGTGGGCAAGGCATAGTTTTAACCAGCATCACTGCGACTGAAGGACTTGTTTCCATATCATGAACAAATATGTAAAAAAAAATTACCGGCATCACTTCGTTGTTCGGAAAGTTCCAATACCTTTTTTATTTGATCTGAAGTACGTAGGTATTACGTACGTTACGTACGTATACATACGTAGGTAGGTAGGCATGTGTGTAGACACAAACATCAAAACCTAAATCTAATCAATCTGAATTATGAAAAAGAAAACGTTAGTTTTTATACAGAGATTTACTTTATTTTATTTTATTGGCACACCAACAGCTTATAGACTAATTTGATAATTTCACACAAATGAGTACATTCCGTCTTATTATCTAGCCTACTTACTAATAACAGGTGTGTCAGCATTAAATTTACACTACACATGACATTACTAACTATTTAAAATCCTCACAGTGATTATCCGATGATAAATCAGTACTTAAAAATATGCAAAATCTTGTACTCGATTTTGACCCGCAATTAAAAAGGAACAGCGGGCCTCATTAACGGTAAGCTACCGTCTGTATGAATTATTTCAAAACCTGTAGAGCCGGTTTGATGCTAAGTAAAAAAACATTATCCAACGGTACCCGACTGAACTGTCACAATAATATTATCTTTGACAATTTAATTGTTGTCCTAAAAGCTTACAATATACGGTTGATAATAATTTGATATGATGATGGTTATTAATCGGCTGACCAGACAGAACAAATTGTGTGACCAAAAGAAAGTGATGCTTAGATTAGAATTTAGAAACAAAAACCAATGAAAGTGACTCTTGACGCCGACGCACATTATTATTTTAAACAGTTTTCATTATAATTATAACCACTCAATACGTATTTCAATATAACGGTACTGTAGTGAAGTATTTAACTCAATTATGAAATGTGATAGCGATCGGGGCACTGTATTAATGTGAACTGTATTATGTAATATAATATAATTTAAATATACGTCAGAAGAACAAAAACATTTATCTCTAAATTATAAAACATAAACAGGCCTATATTCGGCCAGCCGCGAACAAAAACACTCTCGCAGAAGAGTTGCATATTAAATTTACGCAAAGAGTTCTGCCTGATTTCTGTGTTTTCACAAAAGCATGCACATCCTGTGAAAGCATAGATAATCTCGAGACCTACTTAACTACAGTATTACTGGGTATTATTATTATTATTACAGTATACTACAGTATTACAGTATTACAGTAGTACTGGGCGCCGTATGCTAATAAACTTAGCTACTATATGCGACGCTGATCATACTTGCAAAACAACCATAAGACCATAACGTACCTAGATGATGTCATCGTTGGAGGGCAAGACGTTTGTATACCGTGAAACAGGAACGCTGATCAAAATAAAACTATTGAACATTTTACGTCTATTGCTACTAGTCCAGTTGACTGAACTTTACAGGCGAAAAGTTATTCCATACATATGTATTACTAATAAATATAAAGCTCAGAAGTTTTTTCGTTACATCACCCTAAATTATTGAACTGCAAAAACATTTGTTGATTTTGTAAGACGATGTGCTTTTTATAAAATTTTGGTTTAATTCAACGAGACTCAGTAGAAAAATCTTCCTCTTAAGGGGTGAAATTGAATGTACAATTTTATCAAGGATACCGCGGACGAATCTGCGCAAACAAGAATTACATAAACAGCGTAAAAGCTTTAGCAGATTGACGATAATCTCCTGACTGTAATGGTTTGTTAACTGTATTAATTAATATATGTCTCCTTTCGTGTCACATACATTTGTACATTTGGCATAGAATACAGTTTAAATAACAAAGCTATTTTTTACAGCTACGGCACTAAAGACGATAAGTTATATAAGTAAATTAATAATAATATATATTGTTTTAAACTATCGTGGGTATGGTCTAAATGTTTATGAAATATCTGACAACTAATTAAATAAAAATACCGTGGTAAGAACCCGTCAAAATGTATTTAAACAAAAAAAACTTAAAATCATATTATATTAGATTGTTTTTCTTCTTTATCTTAAGATGTTTATAACGCGTTATATCTCAGTCGCGGCAAAGGAACGCCATATGACCATTTATAAGCAATTATCCTATAACCTAATTGTACTTTTAGCTCATATAGAAAAAAACACGATAGGCTCATTGTTCTTCAAACCAAAGTAGTCGTTTCCTATTTATAAAAATGTTGCATATAGTTTTTCAGTTTACCAAACTTAGTAAGTAACTTAAGTTTAATCTCAAGATCATTGCACAATGTGTGCTATCCTTCGGTAGCTTACTAAGTTTTAAGCAACTAACCATTCCGGTTTGTTTGTTGCAAAATATTTTTGCTAAAATTTGACGAACGAACCATATTGTGTACGTATATCATTACTAGGAAACTTAATAAAGATAAGACAAACATTTACACATAATCAGATAGTCTTATACAGCAAAACGCCTATTTAAATCTGCAACATGCAAATGTGTTCTCCAAAGTAAATTACGTCACGAGCATTAGCTATGCTTGCCACAAAGAGGTATACGTCGTTTTTTTTTATTCTCCCTCGCATTGTGACGTCTAACGGCCACAAAGATTTTTACGGAACCATCACGATTTTAGATGATGCATTGATTTATTCATGTTAATCATAATTAGGGTCACTCACAAGCGAAATATTTGCATAGTAGTATACTTAATTACACAATCAATAAGATTTTGTACATCTACTTTGAATGATGTCGCACCAATAGTATTATATCCAAAGAATAGCAATTTCATACAGTGATTGTGTTCGAAATCGCACATAGTCATGGTATTCTGTTAATTATACTAAACTAAATTTAATTAGTATTACTTTCAACAATAATCTTATGTTTTAGGCAAATTATTGCAAACAGCCAAAGCAGATTTGGTTTATCTTTATTACAAACTGTCTGTCCTAATCGGCTATTGCAAATACCATCACTAATTGAAATCAACAATACTGTTGCAAATAAGAATTCCGCAAATGCAAATTTACTTGCCGTATTTTTTGTCACTTGTTTCGTATCTTCGACTTTATGCCCGGGTGAGTTTTATAGTTTCAACGGTGTTGTAATAGTTTGGAAAGCGATTAATTAATGATTTCCGATATGTACGAGAGCTATCAAAGGATCCGTGTCTCGTATCCCAATGTAAATTTTCAACATGAATTATTCCTGAAATTAAGACTCACATTGTTCGAAACGCACATCAAATTCTACTAATATTATAAATGCGAAAGTTTGTGAGTACGGCTGGATGGATGGATGTTTGTTACTCTTTCACGCAAAAACTACTCAACGGATTTGGATGAAATTTGAAACACAGATAATTTATAAACTGGATTAACACATAGGATACTTTTTATCCCGGTAAAATGTTTTTATCCAGGGAAAAAAATAGGTTTCTCTGAGATTCTAAGCTCAACGCGGACGTAGTCGCGGGCAGAACCTGATTAGTAGGATAAATTGGTAGTTGGTACGGTTCATATTATAAAGACGAGTATCAATAGAAATTTATCAAGCCATGTTTGTACAGTCTACGGAATCTCTATAGGCCGTCAAACCGGCACAGTTGCTGAGAAAAACACAATAAATCTGCAAGCTCTACTAGCTAAATGTTAAAAGAGAAATAAAACACAAGATTGCTTAATGTCACAAGGCAATTTAGCACGAAGTTCAATAAATATTTCTAGTTTAAGTAACAGGTATTTTAAACCCACGAATTTAAAGCTGATAAAGTTCTACAGTTCCTGAAAAAAAAAATTGCATTGGATGATCATTTAATGTTTGATTATCAATTGAATTGACTTGACTTATCAGCCTGTGTCTGTCTCCACCCTAAAAACTGCACATAAATGTGGAAATAAACCCATCAAGATGCGCTTATTAAGACGAGTATTTGGCCTATTCCATGGGAGCCGCATTTAAGTCTTGAACAAACATTCGATATTTGTCCAATCCATTACATTCTTTGCTTAGCAGTAGGTAACGCCCTAACGTGCTTAGTTTAAGAGTCGGCGAGTGATACTCCTGCTTGTGTTACAAGCGTACAAAGGCTACGGTGACCGCTTACCATCAAGTGGGTCGTATGCTTGTTTGCCACCTTTGTGGTATGAAAAAAAACTACTTCAGTTTCCCTGCAAAGCAATGTTAATTAGCAGTCGTAGCCGCAGGCTCGGTTTGGTCGCTCTACACGTGTGTAGCTCTGTTAGTAGCTGTTTGTTTAGCTATGACGTCAATCGTTTGAACGCTTTGATTGTCTGTTTTATCTGCATTATCAAACATTCTGTTTGCTGTTAGTGGAGACAAAAAGTTGTACAAAGGTGATTGTAATAACACTTTTCTTCCGGAATTTAGATGTTTCTATTTGGAATCTGCCATTTTTAAGACTCATTAATCAGGTCTTCTACCGTCTACAGGTATTTGAAGGATCACCTTACAGAAGACCACAGTCAAATAACACTACTTTGATGTAGTGTTGTGTTTCTGCGGTGAGTAAGGTTCGAGTGCTCCGCGAGGATACGCTGCGCTAGCACAGTGAGTCCTCATCTAGTTGGCAACCCGTTAGAGATACCCCTGGTATTGCTAGCGGCTATAGGCTACGGTGACTGCTTACCATCAGGTGGGCCGTATGCTTGTTACGTTGTCGAATATATTGTCGAAAGATGTCTTGCTACCTACTGGGCTCCTTGTTGAGATAATGTCCCAACTAGCTGTCGATTCTTCATATACAATTGAGAAATACGCAAACCATTAAAAATTCTGTTATGTTACAAAAATTCTTCCACTCTTAGAATCTTGAATATAAGGTAGACAGAGAGAGCGCCAATCTACTTCTATTTTGCTTGTTCTAAATTCATCATTATCTTCATACACACACGCCCGTCGGAATACCTAACTTCACTTAATCTTTGCATATAAATAATATTCTCAGCAAATTGACAATTAATCTACTGTTTATCAATATAATAGCTCGTTTATAAATACTAAGTGAGTAATTGATAACTCAATCGTAATGTATATATAACTATGTTATAATCTGTACCAGACAGGATACTGACCTACTGATATTATTTAGTCCACAATTTAACTCGTTCAAATTGGTCAATTTAACTTTCTAACGCCTACTGGCAGCATCCTTGGCCCATTGTCGCCTCTATAACTATTGTTATATGGGTGAGAATCGCGTGACACTGCACATATGGGTGTTAATGGGCCAAGTATCGGGGGCAAGCAGATCTAGACAATTAAGGGATGACGTCATTAGGACATCTTGCTCGAACTTATAAGTAGGAACAAATGTGCCTAGGCGTATATAGTCGATCCTGCGAAAGTTTGGAACGTACTAGAAGATGGCCAGCTAGCGTACTGCCCGTCTTATGGTATGCGGAGACCGTAGCATATAGCCGCTAGCAATACCAGGAGTATCTCTAACGCGCTGCCAACCGTATTGTTCTTGAGGACTCACTTTGCTAGCATCCTTACTAATAGCCGGCTTATGCTTAGAAAGTTAAAGCGACAGTTAGTTAGTACTACTAAAAATATCTAACTAAGAATAGGGGTAGGGGAATACCTAGTTTTAGGTACAACAGATGTGCCCGCGACTTCAAACGCGTGCAATTGATTTTTGACTTATTAATTATTAAGCTAATGAGCTACCATCATTTGATTATTCAATGTACATATTTTTTTTATTTATAATTTGATTGAAATACAACAAACACTAGTGAAAACTGTATCCAAATCGATTGAGCCATTTCTGAGATTAGCGAGCAAAATAGTTTTTCTCATATATCTTCCATGTACAGACAGCAACCAGTTTAATTTTATTACATGTATTGACAAGACCGCTGGTCTAGTGGTTAGTGTACCTGACTGCTACACTAGGAGTAACGGGTTAGATTTCGGCTGGGGCAAACATTTATTTGACAAACTTGTATATTTAAAAAAAAAGTATTTAAGTACTCTATTAGCTGGTGACTCCTATAGTACAATATTTGCTTAGTTTGGGCCCAGGTGGCGTTAAGTGATAATATTATCTGAGCATTCATTATTTATTTATTTATTTATATACCTGGGGACTAGGTTCATTTAGCAAGTATAATGATGGAAAATTATCTATTTTGTTCAATGTCATTGACCTCCCGAGTTGAACAAATCGTTATTTGTAATGCAAAGTGTGGCAGCTACAACTGTAGGTGTATATTACATACATGCAAGTGAAAGAAAGTGTCTGCTCCTTATGTTAAACAGGTTTTTGTTCTTGGCTAGTATTGTACCTACTATACTAGTACCTAATCATTGAGTTATTCAGCTTATACCTAGTCCTTAGAAAAGTTGCTTAAAAAAACCTTTCGAAATTTGCCCTTCCTCAGTTCTTTTTAGAGTTCATTTTAGTGTACTCAATTAATTCATGTTATATCTCAGTTTTAATTTAAATAAAATGTATGTTTATGATAGTCAAGGTGGATTTAGTTATTTCTCTAAATCTTATTTTATGGTGTGTAGGGTTGTTCCCAGACTGACTCCAATTATGAAATTGTATTATACCACTAAGGTGGCACAAAAGCATACAGCCTGATGGTAAGCAGTCACCGTAGCCTATAGCCGCTAGCAATACCAGAGTTATCACTAACAAGTTGCCAATTGCCAACCCTGTTTTTGATGAGGAATCACTGTGCTAGCAACATTACTACTAGCACAGCATATCCTCATGGAGCACTGGCAACCTTACTTACTGCAGAAACACAACACTAAATAATTTTCACTTTCATTTTGTAGAAATAAAATCAATGTCAACTTACACAGGATTATTAATAATTAAATAAATTTTCAATTTACATTGATAGGAGATTGTCATTACATGAAAGCAAATTTAAAATATATTTCTATACATACATACTTTTAACTATTACAATTGAACATCAATTTGGACATCCATCCAAAATTTAATTCAATAATCCTTAGAATACCTACTCTAAGCACCTGTCGGGAACACATTGTTTTCAAGACTCGGCTAATACAAATTAAGTGATCAAAGTCACTGTGAGAAAACATTAAAATGCAACTCTACTGAATAAAGCAATGTAGGGCAGATCTAGCTGTGTGTGGATGGGTATAGGGGTCGAGGTAGACCTAAGAAAAGATGGATGGATTGTCTGAAAGATGATACAGCCAGAAAGGAAGTGAATGCAGAGATGACGGCTGATAGAGAAGGATGGAAGTGAAATACATATTGCACTGACCCCAAATAATATGGGATAAGGGCAGGGTTAGGATTATTTTGGGAAATAGGTATCCATGTTAAGTTAGTATTTGAAATGTAAATTTTATTTTATTCATCTGGTTTTTAAAAGAGTAATTGCTGAGTTTCTTGCCGGATTCTTCTCAGCAAAACCGACCTTCCGAATCCAGTGGTAGATTCTGACGATTTGAAAGTACTTGCCTGTAAAGTCTAGTCAAATAAAGATCTTTTTGAATTTGAATTTTGATTCATGTTCCTGATGTTTGATGTTACAGAGCTCTTTGATTACCTGTCTACTTTCTCTTTCACTCCATTTCTTATGTATCCAAAGTTTCATGGAAGAGTTTTTGCAATATGGCCACTTTTGTTTCATCTCAATTGTATTACTTAAACTTTGTAACTTAAGTGTGTAATAAGTATTTTTGATATAACATTCAGGTAAGCCCAGTGTTCTCAGTACAGGGAATACCCCGCAAGCGCACTAGTCAAAACTAGTAAGTACATGGCGATAAGTTTCATTTCGGAAATTATAAAACTAATTTCACAATATTTAGTAAATAATATATAATTTCATAATATTCACAACGACGACTACACTATGTATTCAAACACGTAAGGAGGTCAAATGCCGCGAGAAATATATATTTTCGCAATGACATCAATCAAATAAGGCAAATGATAAACAGTTTCGTAGGCTGACTTAAATTTTGTTATTGTTATAAAATATTAACCAATATAAATAACCAAACACTCACCGCAATTTATATGACGAAGCGAACAACTATTTACATTACAGATAACACAGAACTACGGATATAAATCACAAAAAGACATCCGAAACTAAATATCCAAAATGACTGCAAATTTATTTGCAACGCTCATACATCGTTATACATAATCACATTATCACTCAACACACGTTACTTATTTAAAATAGTTAATTAATGCGATGTAAACAAAGGAAAGCGGTGATATAAAGTTTTAATTTTGTAAAGTAATATAAACAAAACAAACAAGACGCACGAAGTAAAACACGGAATAGACTGAAATGACCACAGATATCTACTATAGTGAAATGACGTGCTTGTACCGATGTTGCCACCTCACGTTGACATCCCTAAAATACTTTGAAACCAAACAATATTTTAAAGGGCAATTTATTCCTGGCTTATATTTGTAAAAATGCTTAAGTTTGCTACTTGAAGCAACTGGAAACGATACAAAGTTGCAAAAATATGTTTTTCTTTTCCTTTCTAATTGATATGCACTGGCAATAAATTATTAAGAGGCCAACATTACAATTAAAGCTTAGAACCTTGGGGATACCATACCAGGAAGTAAAAAAATATTTTCCATATAATAGATGAATAAACATGCACCTTTTTCATTTAATAAATAATAAGAATATTATTTTGTGGGTACCTATTAAATGTACTGGTAATTCTTAAATTATCAGTCACAGTGACAACATAAAAATGTGAACGAATTCGTAAACTATTTCAACAAATAATTCAAAGATGGCGCTATACCATATTTTTTTTAATAATTGTAAAAATAAGATTTACAAACTTTATGATTGTAATCTTTAGTGCGCGAGTTGGGACTTTTAAATGAACAAATTTGTACGTCATAATGAAGCTATATAAATGGAGATTAACAATAAATAAATAATTGATGGGCCACTATTTACCACAAAAATAATGTGTAATTTAACGAAATTGTACAGAATATTTGCTAGAGAATCAACTTCATGAATTGTAATGAGCGGCTATATTGGAGTTGATTAAAAGGAAAATATTGGCAGATTAATGAGATTAATTTACCAGTTTATTTGATTTATTACTGTACTGAGATGTCACCTTAAAATTATGAGCTAGAAGGGACCTAGGTTTTCAAGGTTGAGTGACTCGAAGAAGCTTTTGAAATTATCGTCCCGGACTGCTCGGCTAGACAATAAAGTTTGCGGCCCTTACTAAAATACTTACCTCCGCATGAAAATTGAGAGTTCCTAGATTATAAATTATTTTACAATGTAACAGTTTGGTTAAAATTGCACACGAAATAGTTTTTGGGTATACTTCTTTACATAGTATAAAATGAAGTCGCGTCCGCTGTCTGTTCGCTTAGATCTTTTAAACTGCTCAACGGATTTTAATGCAATTTTCAGAATTAGATATAGTGATTCAAGAGGATGGTTTTGATGTATAATACTATGATAATTATTCATTTAGGTTTTGTGTAACCCTTGCGAAGCCGGAGCAGGTCGCTAAAAATGCATGAAAAATGTGGCATAAAAATAGCCCCCAAATTTGCCGCTCTACGCTCAAGAACCTTTGAATAAACAATGTCGCATCTCGCCGTCTCTATACCTTTTTTTTAACGAGGGGGAAACCTTTAAAAGGTACCCGCCTGCTTAAGGGGAGCAGACGGGGTATGTGTGATTTTGACTCACTAAAATACAGTCAGTACCGGCGTTGGGGCCACTGACGCCCCGGGCTAGAATATTGTGGCAAGAATATTCTGCTTCTCATTCAAGAGTTTTTTTTACTCTTGTCGGTGTAGCCGATGAATATCCCTCCACTTCTCCTTGACCAGTGCTACTTCTTTGACCTCCCTATACGACATGACGGCTATCTTATCCTTAACTTGCTTGATGTAACTTGATGTAAAAACTCCTTGGTCGTCCCCTGCCACGCCTTCCTTCTTCTTCTTCTTCTTCTTCCTAAGTATGGCAATCAATCCCTTCAGGGACTATTTTTGCCAGTGTCGAGTGTTAGAGAATTTTCATGTTGCAAAATTTCTCGTGTTTGCCGCATTAAAATGCCTAGTGTCATGCATTCTAACGCCCAATAGAGTTTCTGGAGACAACCCACGGCAGTAGCAGATCGTAACACGCCTTTAGATTAGAGGTAACCTATTGACCAAAATGATAAATCACTTAACCCAAAAGTCGTATTATGGCATTATTTCCAATGCTCCTATAAATCAGTCACTAAATGAAACTTTACTGCACATATCGACACCGAAAATACACATTAAAGGTCACTATAACACAATTTACGACACACTGGAAAAAATCTCAACCGCTCCGCCTGATTCCCGCCAAAAACTCCCGCCTTCCTTCTATTTTACCTTCCATAATTGTATTTATAAAACCGTCATGTTGTTTAAGGTGACCAATCACTTTTCCTCTTCTATTTTCGATAGTAGCCATTAACATTCTATTTTCATTTATTCTTCTTAGTACTTCTTCGTTTGATATTATTATCAAGTATATTTTTTTGCTGAACCAATGTGAAATTGTATTAATTAAGAATTTAATGTTTCTCTCAGTTTACCGGCGCAGGCAATGATATTATGTGTTTTTTTATTTGATTTTTTTGGCTCCCCCAAATTTGGCGCCCTGGGCCGTCGCGCCATCACTATATTTGATTGTTACAAACCGGGGTGTCAAAAACATGTCTTATCCAGTTAAGGATTGCAATGTTCTTGTGGTAATTTACAAGGATCATGAATTATGGAGTATGAGGGATAAGTATTTAATGTTCGGATTCGTTGTGTCAACAGTGAGTTCTGAGCAAGTTATGAAGATGATCGCGTGTAAGATTTCATCTCTTCTCATATTGACGATGGTGTAAGTACAATATATAATAATAATAATAATAATGCTTGGACATTATCACACAGCGCCATCTGGCCCCGAACTAAGCAAAGCTTGTACTATGGGAACCAGTAGCTGATATAATACTAATATACTTTTTGTTTGTAAATACATACTTATAATAAATACCAAACACCCAGACGCAAGACAAACATATTTGTCACATAAATGTTCGCCCCGGCGGGAATCGAACCCGCGACCCCTAGCGCAGCAGTCAGGTACACTAACCACTAGACCAGCGGTCTCGTCAATATATATCTATACAGATAAATAAAATTTAAGTGTCTGTTTGTAATGACAACTTTACTGTTAATTGCTAGGCTAGCGACCCGCCGGGCTTTTCAAGGCGAACATTAGCCGTATAAGTTAAATACCTACAAAACGCAAATGAATTATACATTAAACCTTCCTCTTGAATCACTCTATCTATGAAAAAAACCGCATCAAAATCCGTTGCGTAGTTTTAAAGATCTAAGCATACATTACTTTTATTTAAGTAGTCTTGCCTACCGGTGCGAAGCCGCCGCGGGCAGCTAGTTTAATATATAGCCTATGTTACTCAGTGATAATGTAGCTTTCTAACGGTGAAAGAATTTTGTAAATCGGTCCAGTTGTTTCAGAGCCTATTCAATACAAACATACACACAACGATACAAATCTTTCCTCTTTATGATATTAGTATAGAAGTATAGATATAGACTATAGATATAGAAGAATAATTAGATTTCTGCACAAAAAATATTAAACCTATGAAATGTAGAACAAAAACGTGTACATAGTCGCGGGCACGCGATACGTACGAAACGAGGCTTCATTCATTTGCTTAAATCCATCAATGAAATGACATACATAACTAATCTACATACACGGATGACGTCACGCTGGGTAAAAAGTAAATAACATGATAATACATATCTTTATGATATAATAAAAATGAATCGCTGAATGTGTCGCTAAGCGCAAATCTCGAGAGCAGCTGAACCGATTTCGCTAATTATTTTTCTTCTCTTCTTAAGTACCTAAGTGGTGATCAGGTAACATTAAAGAGAGGTAGGGCGAATGGGTATCCCCCGTGGGTATTCTCATTAATATTGGAGCCGCCCGACTGGGGACTGTACCTCCACCTTAGAGAAGACCGCAGTGAAATACCACTACTTGATGTAGCGTTGTGTTTCTGCGGTAAGTAAGGTTGCCAGTGCTCCACGAGGATTCGCTGGGCTAGTAGTAATACTGCTAGCACTGTGACTCCTCATCAACAACAGGGTTGGCAGCTCGTTAGTGATATCCCCGCATGATTCCGGTTTGGGTCAGATCTTTTATCTATAAGTATACCTACTTATAGATAAAAGATCTGACCCAAACCGGACCAAACTTAATCTACCGATTAAGATATGTTTTTGTAACTAGTTCAATCTGTTTTGTGTCAATAAATAAAATTAAACATTATAAGCGGTATTCCCAGTAACTGAAAAAGGTCATGTGATAAGATGACTGATGCGTACCTGCATCATTAGACAACTCTATTGATGCTGGCCGCAGAATATTATCTACTCTTTGATGCTGGGAAGTAAACATATATATTGTGCCTTATCTACCTTTACTATCAATAACAAAATACATTCGAGTACAAGTTATTTTTAATTACCCCTAATCACATCACTACATAGTATAAAACATAGTCGCTTCCCGCTGTCAGTCCGTCCGTATGTACGCTTAGATTTAAAACTACGCAACGGTTTTTGACGCGTTTTTTTAAATAGGTAGTGATTCAAGAGGAAGGTTTATTTGTATAATTCATTTGAGTTTTGTAATTTATAAGTTTAATTACGTAAAAAAACAATTAAAAACCCTATTAGAACCATTTTCGACTTTTACGCGGACGAAGTCATGGGAAAAAGCTAGTTATATTAATGCGAAAGTTGTTGCCAATGCTGAATGGATTCGTATAAAATTTGGAGTGGAGGTAACCTACAAGCTTCTATTTAGAATTATATAAACGAATTCGGTCTCGTCACGCGTGTCGCATCGGTGTGGGACAAGTTTTTCTTTCTCTCTCTCTTTTCTCTCATCTTCTATAATATGTAATCGACGTATTTTCAACCAATGTACACAAAACCACGAACATAGGACCTCCTCCGTTTTGAAATCTGTTGAAAAGGGCATGTTACCTTTACAAATTACACGAACCAAGTCACAGACAAATGCTAGGGCCATATCTGCCAGAGCTTAAAAACTGTATGTAATCTTTTCTGACAGCTCCTTAGCGCCATTTAATTAAGTCGCGCGTAAATTGTCTGCTTTAATCATTGACTTGCCGACCATGGCAGTGGCTAGACTAGACTGTTTGCTGTCTGTACGTCTCGCCAGATTATTATATTTAATATTAAAAATGAACCCTTTTTACCGGCCAGTGTTATTCAGAAAGTGTAACTAGGCGCTAGGTTGTCAAATTAGGCCGGACTTAAATTAACTTGTGTGTCCGCAAGTGAAGTGATATGTTGTGATTTGCCAGCGCAATGATTTCCGTTGCCATCTATTTATGTATTTCGGGGTCGATTGTGTAAGTAATTTCAATATTTATTTAATTTAAGAAATATTATATAGGCTGGAACACATTTTGCGCAAAGGATCAGCATTGCCATACAGGGGGGCAATTCCGCCAGCCTCTTTGGCACCCTCCCGCGTGACAACGATTTGGGACAAGTGTATTTTTTGTATTAGTCTTTTTCTTTCTCCTTTAGTGTTTGTTTTTATTATTATTGATCTGTTAACATTTGACAAACATAATATATGAGCTTTTTTATGAGTTCTTTTCTTTATTTATATTCACTCCACATAAACTTAAGAAAAGAACGAAAAAATAAAATACTTTGCCAGGTGATAGGTCTCTTATTGCAAGACGGTACGCAGGTACCACCGCAGCCGGCTATATTGACATTAAGCACTAGTGTGTAGGCATTACTGTATTCCGGTTTGAAGGACCGTAGAGCCACGGTAATATAATATTACCGTGGTAATATAATATTACCGTGGTAGAGCCTAGCGACATTACTGGGCAAAGAACACTTATGAACTGCAGTGTCGAGGTGACGAGGGCGGTGCGGCCACGCGGACTTTTACGATTTAAGGTCCTGGGTGGAACTGCATCGGTTGCATGCGGCATGACGCTTACCATCAGGCAATCGATTTGCAGTCTCTGCACCTAGTAAAATAAAATTAATACTTTCGTAATGTGTAGGAAACTATTTGGTTTAAAAAAAACTATTTAAACATTCGGTCAGGATAAGATAAAAATAGTTAGTTATCTATACTAATATTATAAAGAGGAAAGATTTGTATTTTGTGTGTATGTTTGTATTGAATAGGCTCCGAAACTACTGGACCGATTTCAAAAATTCTTTCACCGTTTGAAAACTACATTATCACTGAGTAACATATGCTATATATTATACTAGCTGCCGGCCCCAGCTTCGCACGGGCAGACAAAATATTTGATAATGTGCGAAGCTGGGGCGGGCCGCTAGTAACTGATAAATACGATTTAATATACTAAACAAAACTGATAATACTCTTGCCCTATGAGACCTTAGACATGACCTTTGGTATAAAGCAATATAAAAAGAGATAGGGTACAACAGTACCTGCCTCTCTCTCGTACAAAGTTGAGCCGCCCGAGTTTACCTCACCTTTCAGAAGATTACTAACAAATAATACTACTCTGATGTAAAGTTGTGTTGTTACAGCCACCCCAAGAAGGAAGAGCCCTTCTCTATCTCTCCCTATCTAGCCCTAAAGTGGATAAGAACCTTTCGTTCGAACCAATCGTTTTGACAGCGCTTAATTTCATTTTGACAGCATTAAGATAAAATTGGGTGCTATTTTTAGCACCAATATCATAAATATTAGTCACATCACATCACTACAACAGTTCGACTGATTACTCACAGCTATTTATCTTTGTAAAGAGGAAACAATGGACAATCGAGACGATCATTATATCCGGTATGTTCAGCAATGATCCGGTAGTATCCAGTCATCTGCCATTAATTAGTAGAGACGGAACGAAAAAGTTTATACTGTGAATTGGTAGGAAACCAAACTTAAATAAAAAAACAACTTAAAATCGTGAACATTAGGTATACAACGTGAGTTTTTGGCGGGAATCAGGCGGAGCGGTTGAGATTTTTCCAGTGTCTCGTAAATTGTGTTATAGTGATCTTTAATGTGTATTTTTGGTGTCGTTATGTGCAGTAAAATTTCATTTAGTGACTGATTTATAGGAAAATTGGGACGACTTTTGGGTTAATAGGTTACCTCTGACCTAAAGGCGTGTTACGATCTGCTACTGCCGTGGATTGTCTCCAGATACTCCATTAAGCATTAGAATGCATGACACTAGGCATTTTAATGCGGCAAACACGAGACATTTGAAGATATGTTATTTATTATTATTAATAATGTTTTTGAGATTGCACCTGCACTTTACCTTTCTATGTTTCCGAACTTGATAGGGAATTCGCATTAGTCATAGGGGAATCCTTATATACCCAGCTTGAACATTTTACGACACATCAATGTCTAGGACAGATAAATATGTCCATATGTCATTCTAAATGCCGCGTAGGTTCGAAGTCCATATTTACTATAATGTTCACTTTACCAGCTATCATTTACGATTCAAAATCGAAAGTTTTGACCACTTTAATGTATTGTTGTGTTTCTCCGACAGCGTGTGCACTGTGTTACTGTTTCACCAGCATATCTCTTTTGATTCTTCTACATTCATCTATCTCTTCATACATGACCGCCGGTTCCGAGTACTCTTTACCTTTCCGTCTTTGAGTAATTTGCTAATTTGATTTATATCTTAGACCTTGGCCATCCACGGCTACGTCTTCTACTCAAATTGTTATTGTATTCTTGATATTTGTCTTCTTGATCAGTCTTTCATCACCCATTCGTTCTTTATCTCCAAATTTTAGAAGATTTAAAATGTTATGACTTGTTTCAGATTCGTTGTCGATTCTAGCGTTTTCCCAAGAAATTACAGGTATGGATATTTCGGTTCCAACGCTGCAAATAGTGGGATTGCGTCCGAAGACTCGACCTCTTTCCTGGATGCGTATGGAAAGGATGTCGTCCCGATCTATTTACTGTGAGTATTTTTATACCATTAAGATGCAAACAAGCACTCGGTTCGCCTGATGGTAAGCGGTCACCGTAGCCTATGGCATCTATGGACGCTTGCAACACCAGGGGTATCACTCACTCTAAAAACACTTAACTAAGTGTAACAAAACTCGGAACTCCAACAGCTATGCACATAAGTGTACCATTCCCACTTTCACCATGTTTTTAGGGTTCCGTACCCGTAGAGTAACCAACGGAACCCTATTACTAAGATTTCGCTGTCCGTCCGTCCGTCTGTCTGGCAGCAGGCTGTATTTTATCTGAACCATAATAGGAAGACAGACAGTTGTTTTTTACAGAATATATATGTATATGTATTTTTGTTTCGTATAAAAATAAAAATAAACAGCTTCTCAAAACTTGTTTTTATTCTCTATCTTAATAATGACAACAAATATACGCTTGAAATGCTCATAGAGTGTGTGTATTGCAATATTTTCTAAAAAAAGACCAACTTGCACATGGCCTTTTTTTTATGTAACTTATTCACTTTACAGCAAGCTCAGTAACCGTCCCGAGGTAGGGAACATAGATGATGGCCTCCGGTACAACATTATAGGCGATTGTGAGAATGACTACAACTGTCCGAATAGGTAAGTGCATTTATCGACTTCGAAAAGAAGGAGGTTCTCAATGTTCAATTCTTTATACTAGATAACTCAAACTCAAAATGATCTTTAGGGAACCCTTCCTTAGGGAACCCTGTGATTGCAGCCTTGTAAATAACACAACACATTGTAAATTCAATGTATACCATCAAACTTATGTACCAATAAAGAAAAATGCCTGTTCACCACCTTAGTTGTGTGTGTGCTGTCACGTGTTGTTGTAGAGGAGTCACTGTGCTAGCAACATTACTACTAGCCCAGAGTATACCCGTGGAGCACCGGAAACCTTACTTACCGCAGAAACACAACACTACATCAAAGTAGTGTTATTTCACTGCGGTCTTCTGTAGGGTTAAGGTACGATCCCCAGTCGGGTGGCTCCATTATTAATGGGAAACCCACGGGAGATCCCAAGTCGCCATACCTCTCTCTTTTAGCTCACTATGTGATTAATCACTGTACTTGAGCTTAGAAAAACTCATTGGTGCAGGTCGGGATTTGAACCTGGGCCCTTGAGATGACAGGCCGTTGCTTCAACCACGAGGCCAACTCGGCTGCGTCCATTTTTATGTTGTCCACTCTGGTCCTGACACGGTATTCTCTTGCAGTTTTTATGAATATCTGCCGGTGCAAAATTATGTGGGCTTCGGTACCGTGGTACAAAACGCAAGTAAGCGAGAAACACAGCAACCCATAACCACTACTATGTGAGTATACAATAAAATACAAATAGAACTGCATTTAATATAAATATAGGTACCGTAGTAAAAAAAAGAAGTACCTATTTTTTTTTCTAACACTAAGGTGGCACACAACCATACGGCTCACCTGATGGTAAGCAGTCACCGTAGCCTATAGCCGCTAGCAATACCAGGGATATCACTGATGGGTTGCCAACCCTGTTGATGATGAGGACTCACTGTGCTAGCAGCATTACTACTAGCGCAGCGTATCCTCGTGCAGCACTGGCAACCTTACTCACAGAAACACAACACTACAATATGAAGTAGTGTTATTTCACTGCGGCCTTCTGTAAGGTGTACTGTCCCAGTTGGGCGGCTCCAATTTAAATAGGAAAACCCACGAGGAATCCCAAATCGCCCTACCTCTCTTAAACTACTACTTGGCAACCTGTAAGTGATACCCCTGGTATTGCTAGCGGCTATAGGCTATGATGACTGCTTACCATCAGGTGGGCCATATGCTTGTGTGTCACCTTAGTGTAATAAAAAAAAAGATGAATCTTTGCAAACTACGCCTTGCAGTGTACATATACACACACATCTACAACGAATACAATGAAACTACGCCTTGCCCAGCACTACATGTTTAAAACCCGGTGTCACTTCGTTGTTTGTAAAGTTTCATCTAGGTACCTTTTTTATTTGATCTGAGACCTTACATTATATTGGTACACGGGCGAAGTCGCGAGGAAAAGGCTAGTTGTTTATAAAATTATGTTACCGATGACGTAAAAGAACTAATCACCATGAAATTTATGTTTCAGAGAACCTTTAAACCAAGACGATGGTATGCCAAATCCCATCTTGAACAAACCAGGTAATTAACCAAATACTTTTTTTTTTTTTTTATACCGCTAAGGTGGCAAACAAGCATACGGCCCGCCTGATGGTAAGCGGTTACCGCAGCCTATGGACACTTGCAACACCAGGGGTATCACTAGCGCGTTGCCGACCACCAGGCAGAAATCTCTTCACACCCTTCTTGAAGAACCCCATGCTGTACTCCTTTGGGAAAACCATGGCGGGGAGTTCATTCCACAGTTTAATTGTGCGCTGGAGGGAGCTCCTTTGGAACTGCGCAGTTCGGGACCATTTTGGTTCCAATGTGTGGGGATGAATTCCCCGCCGGTGGAAGTGCGATGGTAAAATGTTGCCGTGGCCATCATGTCAAACAATTCCTCTGAACACTGTCCGTTTCATATAATACCAAATTTAATGTTTTTTCATAGTCAACGTAGCTAGTGACAAGGGCATTCAAAACGGCCATTTGATCGTAAGCGGTCACCTTACCCTATAGACGCTTGCAATACCAGAGGTATCACTAAAGTGTTTGCCACCGCAATGTGCTGGCAGTATAATATGGTTCCATCAGTCTACTACAGTTACATTGAGCCCTCCCAACACAATACCATCGATTTAAACATAGGTTTTTACTTTTTACGAGTATACCTTTAAGGAGGCAATTAAGTATACAGCCCAGCTTATGTTAAGCGGCTACCGTAGCCTATGAACCGACACCAAAGTTCTCTTGTGCGTTGCCGACCTTCAGCGAACTAAATAAAGCGATGTTTTTTTATACCACTTAGGTGGCACCCAAGCATACCTGATGGTAAGCAGTCACAATGTAGCCTATAGCTGCTAACAATACCAGGGGTATCAATAACGAATGGATCAATGTTGTTGAAGGGATCTTCTGTATTAAACGACTTGGTCAATGAACATGTTTTTGCAGCGAAGAGTACATGTTCTTCAAGAAAATGGGAGATTTTTGCGGGGTCGGCAAGGCGTCCATAGGTACCGGTAACCGCTTACCAGCAGGCGGGCCGTATGCTCGTTATACACCTTAGTTGTATACAAAAGCAAATTGTAACTAAGTTTTTTTCTTTTTCAGAGCCCGGATCGAACAATGAACTTGATTCTAGATCTACAAACCCGAAACGTATAGTAGAACGTATAGTAAGTAAACATTGCAAATATTTCTATATTCTTAGATCAAATAGAAAGAGAGGTAGGTCAAATTGGGATCTCCCGTGGATTTTCCCATTAATATTGGAGCTGCCCGACTGGGGACTGTACCTCCGTCTTACAGGAGACCGCACTCAAATAACAATACTTTGATGTAGTGTTGTGTTTCTGCGTTAAGTAAGGTTGCCAGTGCTCCACGAGGATACGCTGCGCTAGTAACAACAGGGTTGGCATCTGGTTAGTCATATCCCTGGTATTGCTAGCGGCTATAGGCTACGGTGACTGTTTACCATCAGGTGGGCCGTATGCTTGTGTGCCACCTGAGTGGTATATAAAAAAATATATACTTCTGTGAATAAATAAGAATGTAATGGTGCCAATTCTGTCAATACGGTCATTCGCCGAGCTAATTTGACAGGAATAAAAGTATTGTCATCCTTATTTAATCCTAAACATTTTAGTACTGTCAAATTAGTTTAGCTTAGTGATTTTTGGTGATTTTGTACAAGGACTTCAATTTTTACAATCAAAGGAAAATGTTGTCTTGATCTTGTCTTGATATTGTTTAATTTATTATGTGAGATACGGTGGTGTTTATTTTATTATATAGGCAACGTATAATGTGACAAATATTCCACGGCGTGTTCAACAAAAGTAAATCAAATAATATTATGAATTATCAATATGAAGATTTTTTTCTGGTGATTGGTGAAATGAAGTCCATGACTGTCAGGAAGGACGTTGCCAACCTTCTTGTTGGTTATCCCACCGTACGACGTTGCCAAGAGGATCCTATCTTCTTCTTCTTCTTCTTCCTAAGTATGGCAATCAATCCCTTCAGGGACTATTTTTGCCAGTGTCGAGTGTTAGAGAATTTTCATGTTGCAAAATTTCTCGTGTTTGCCGCATTAAAATGCCTAGTGTCATGCATTCTAACGCCCAATGGAGTTTCTGGAAACAACCCACGGCAGTAGCAGATCGTAACACGCCTTTAGATTAGAGGTAACCTATTGACCAAAATGATAAATCACTTAACCCAAAAGTCGTATTATGGCATTATTTCCAATGCTCCTATAAATCAGTCACTAAATGAAACTTTACTGCACATATCGACACCAAAAATACACATTAAAGATCACTATAACACAATTTACGACACACTGGAAAAAATCTCAACCGCTCCGCCTGATTCCCGCCAAAAACTCTTCAGGATCCTATCTATTATCTACATGACATTGGCAAAATACGAAACGTACTTTTTTGTGTTGCCATTAAATAAATAAATAATGTTAATGTTAATGATTTTGTACAACAGAATTGGCACTAATATTGATTTATTTACAGGGCTACCCTAAGCCAGGATATATACAGAAAAATAAATACATGTACAACTAGAATTGGACACCATACACGAAGAAACCCAAAGATAAGCGGCTCTGGATATTTTACCTTCTGAATACGAATTATTTACTTATTTGTAAAAAAAAAAAATATTAGGAATATGACTTTATAAATATTTGCGTAGCGTAGGTATATCGCCTATGTAAATAAAAAAAATACACGCGACGGCAAAATGTAGCGTGGTCAAATAATTTACATTGAAATCGTTGATTATATACCAAAGATTTGAACCTACGACATGTGCTAGGAACTAATTTAAACATTATAAAAAGAAATATAATGTTGTTGATTCTCAAACAGACAGAGTATATATTTTTGACAGTATTACAAAGTAAGATTGTTAATCATTAATTAATTTGGTTATTAAATAAAATAACGAATTAGTGTTTAAATACAGCGTGCATGTTTTTATTTAAGTCGTCATGAATATGTCGTCCATATAAATACTTTACAATTTGTATGGAGCATTTGAAACTAAATATACAATCTAGTCTTAAACTAAAGGAAGTCTGTTTCACTAAGCTTAATTGGAACTAAAGATTGATTCTAGTCATAACCATTGCGAAGTCGGGTACTGGTGAAGCGGTTTGAGTGCGGTAAGCGTGCCGTCAAAATGGCAGTTAGCCATTTTGACGGCACGCTTCGCGGCTCTATCCGCCCGCGTGCAGAAAAACGGCGATGACTAATTATTTTTGTATGAAGCGTATACGACTAAATAAAAGAAAGTTTTGTTCACTATCTAAGCTTAATTGTTAAATTTAAGAATAATACTCTTACTTATTTAGTAAAGTTGATATGAAATTCGCAACAAAATTTAGTACAACATTTTAGTTTCTGGTTGTTAGCCATTAGTGACTTAATTTTGTCAAAGAATAATGCTAAAAGTACAAATGTCTGGCAAAAAAGAGTGTATAATAATGGGGGCGCCACTGTGTCGTTCGTATGGCAATTGGCAACCCGCAGGTTTTTCAAATTATTGTATTACTTTTTCCTTTTCGTATGTTGTTAATTACTAAAAATGTTACTCTTTGTGATTAAATTACTGTGAGCATTCCATTCGGTTGTTTTTTTATAGTACACACACACACACATGCATACATATCATCATGTCAAGACCCTCACGGGGTAGGCAGAGAGTATAGAGCGCACTTTACTCTTGACCTACACACTTCTTTTGCTTCTTTATTCATTAATCCGTTTATACTCGTACATGCCCGCCAGCTTAGAGTACTTTTAACATTTGGTAATTAGATCTAGAAAATTATGGGATAACTTTAAATTAAGGGAGTACCTACAGAGCGAGAGGGCGTCGTCACTTTCGTAGACTGACTAATAGACGAAGGTACGTGCCCTAGAAAGAGATGGAGATAGTTATCAATGTGTGCGTCCGTTTGCGTAAAGTGCACACACAAGTGACTTCTCCCGCTCAGCTGAACCAAAAGATAGGTTCAGTTATGTAAAGTATTTTACGAAACGTGAAAAAACTGCACGCGGTACGGGACATAAAATATGATACCTGTGTCCTTTCTTAATTGAGTTGCCTGTGCTTTCACTGTTGCCTATAAACACAAATGAATGACATAAAACCTGCCTCTTTAATCACTCTATCTATTAAAAATCCGCATCAAAATCCGTTGCGTAGTTTAAAGATCTAAGCATACATAGGGACAGGCAGCGGGAAGCGTCTTTGTTTTATACTATGTAGTGACAACATATTTATCTTTAGTGATAATTTTATTATGTCCGAGTGATTGCCGCACTACTGCAAAGTTCTTAGATCAATATCCTTAGATTAGATATACTCTAAGTCAATATCGTGGTGCTTGGAACAACTAGCAAACTACTAAAAGGTTCTCTAAAATATCAAATCAAATCAAAATCAAATCAAAAATCTATTTATTCAGTTAAGGCCCTAATAAGGCACTTATGAAGGTCTAAATTACCACCGGTTCGGAAAAAAAGCCACCTGAGAAGAACCGGCAATAAACTCAGTGCTCTGTTTTTTTTTTCATGTAACAATCATGATGTAACGAAATGCATAAATATGTAATTTGCTACCATATAATGGTGCCAATTAAGTTCTACAAAATCACAAAACTAATTTGACAGGACTGATGGATTGCCTCGCTGACTGTCGTGGGTTCGATTCCCACCTGGGCAATATTTGTGATGATCATTTGTCTTCGATTGTGGGATACAATTAAAATGGCACAAATTAAGTAAGTAATTTATTAAGTTTTATTGATAAGTTCATGGTGTTATCATCTAATTTAATGCAATTTTTACAATACAATGCTTAAAATGTACGTTAATCCAATCACCGTCTTATGGGAGTTACAACATGATTCTCAAAATTAATGTCCGCGTTTCGGGTTTTTTGACGCCCTGTAAAAAAAGGTAACTTAGAAGATTGTTTTATACCTTCGTATAAATATTAGGGAGTTCTGTCACATAACACGTTGTAGAGGGTTAGAACAAATTATAGCACTTGAACATTTTGATGTTCATTCAAATGTAATGCTGCTAGCACAGTGAGTCCTCATCAACGACATTGGTGGCAACCTGTTAGTGATACCCCTGGTATTGCTAGTGGCTATAGGCTATGGTGACTGCTTACCATCAGGTGGGCCATATGCTTGTGTGTCACCTTAGTGGTATAAACATTTTTTTCATTGATTAATCATTTTCTAGCCAACATTTAAATCTCTGGTCATCCATCCAACTATTTCTGTAGGGTTGCTTAACTTCGCACATCGATCAATGTTTTTCCTATAAAAACTACCAAATCTGAGATGAAAAACTGTTACCTAAATTTTGGTGAAAACCTCCTTTTTCTTGCCTCGTTATTTACCGACACGTCGTTAGTAGTCACCTGAATGAGACAAAACATACTTATTTTAGTAAATTTTGTATTTTTTTATGTATCCCTTCTCGCTCGCACATGACAAAACTTGATGAAATAGCAGAGTTTTCCGCTATCGTTGTTTAAGATAAGCGCATAGTATTAGCTGCTGCTTGAGGCTACAAAGAAATTGAGGGAAACCTATCAAATATACTCTCTTTTTCTGCTCAGCAAAAAAAACCTTCCAAATTCGTTATAGATTCTGACGACTATGAAAGTTCTTCTTTGTAAAGTCTAGCCAATGGAATACATTTAGATTTAGGCCTATTTATAAAAGTATTCATTATGCCCATAATAATCCTCATTGAACCAAAGCTGTGGAGGCAGTAGGCAGTAAATGGAAAGTTTCCAGTACCTGGGCAACTGCTGGCAAGAGGAGGTCTTCCTTAGGAGGTCCATACTCCCTGAAGCCAGGGGGTCCGTACTCCAGAAAACCTTCGGGTACAGCCAAGGATCTATAAACAAAGTTTTTAATAGCTTTAAGATTTGCGCGGTCAAAGGCTTCTGGGAAAACCATGTCTTTAAATAGTTTGCAATAGGATTCTTGTTGAGAGTCCCAAAAACAGCTGTCGCAAGATTTTACTGTTATAATAAAATCTCCTTGTTAAGCGTGGTAAATAAATCAAAAGTCTTTATTCATACGTCAACTTAATAAATATGACTACTACAGAGACTCTCTACCGCGAGTTTTAATTTGTCATCCGTAGCGATCAACGACATCTAGTAATGAAAATACAAATCAAGTTGACACATATAACACAACATAGAACCTTCGGGTACAGCCAAGGATCTATGAACAAAGTTTTTAATAAATTGAAGATTTGCGTAATCAAAGGCTTCTGGAAAAACCATACTTTAAATCGTTTGCAATAGGATTATGTTAAGGTATCATTGAGTATTTGTATACTGTTGCTATTGATGCTAATAATATAGATAAAGTTATGCCTAATAATTTCTTGAATGTATCAGTGATTCTAGGTAAATGCCCTTACAATCAAGAAAACTAATGAAACTCTCAAAGTTTTGACGTAAAGATTTCACATTTGACAAGACCTTGAATCTAGATAGAGGAATCGATAATTACCCTGAGTTATCTTCGGTAGTTTTGATTTGGACTTCATTTTGAACCTGAAATAGGAGAGCAGAAAATTTACTTTTAATGTATCTGTGGTTAGTTTCAATGGTACCATCCGCATGAAAATTCAATCAGCATGACGTCATTTTGACGTAGAAGCACCATAAAAATGGTACTTTTGGTCAGTAATGTAAGAGTGTTTATCTTAAAATGACGTCATACTTCAAATGTGATTGAATTTTTTAAACAGAATTGGGTCGCAGATGGAATACAGGAATACAATATGTGTCTTTGTTTTGTTGTTGAATACTTTTGCTATAACGTGGCTTTTCCTTTTATCCATCATCATGAAGCTCACTCCTCCACCTTTACTAACCATAATGTTCATCTAACTCTATCGTTTTCAAACTCAATTCCTTTAGTTGATACGAAATTAAATAATACCTGCTCAGTTTTAATTTCGTTCCCCAAATTGACAAGAGTTTGTTCAATACTCTTGACGCTTTCATCAACCGATTTCACTTCAAACTGTACAACTTCTTCTATCTTCTCAACTTTCTCTTCTAAGGCAGCTACAGTAGCAGCAGTTTCTACTACTTCCTGAATTACTTCTACAATCTTCTCACTTTCCACTGATTCAGTGTTTTCAATTTTATCTTCTAAGATTTTTTCTGATACTTCAGCAGTAATGCCAACATCCAAAGATCTCCCTTCGAAATTAGCTTTAGTGCTTTCATCAACTGCGCTCTCTGTGATCCCTTCTTCAGATACAATGTTAGATTGTGTAACAATTTCTTCAATTACTTGTTTTTCTTCGACAAGTGTTGCGTCTGTAGAAACTTCTTCAGTTAGGGCTCTAAGAGTTACTCCGTCTTCGACTGTTCTCTGCTCGTCGTTCACTAGAAATTTGAGAGGGGTGCTATTAAAATCCACAGGAACACGCAATGCAGGTAAATTAATGAGCTAAAAAAACAGGGTAAAAGACTTTTTCGTACTTATTTACGAACCTTATATTAGTGCTAGATACTTCTTCAACTAATAACTAATTAATTAAATTCAGACTGTGTATCTTTCTATAAATGAACCATGAACTGTAAAAAATGCAACATCAATCTTACCAGCAGTCTCCACCTTTTCAACATCGACAGTAGGTACTTCGCTAGCTTCGACATTAGCGTTCGTTTCTTTTACTTCAGCTGCAAATATCTGTTCAGTGATCACATCGGGTAAGCCTTGGTTTGCTATATCCTGCGATACTTCTTGCACTTTAGGAAAGCTAACTTCACGAAGAGCATTCGAAGCTTCAGTTTCTTGGACGGACTCATTGATAATGACCTCTAGTTTCGGTGGGCCATATTCTTGAAGGGAATCCGAGCCAGATGCAATATTTTCTTGGGTTGTTTCTTTTACAGGCACTTGTACTGGTTTCTGTAAATGAAAATAAGAGTTCTAAAGTTAACGTATAAGTGTATTAAGTAGTAGTTTCGTATACAATAATCATGACTTTAGCGTCATATATTGTATGGACTTTGTCGCATTGTGCCAAGAGAGAGCAGGGAGGGGCAGTTTCCATACTAGAGATTAAAAATAAACAGCCAATTGGAAAGTAACCAAAATCCTTCCATTAATGACTATAATTACAAGAGCTTCTCCCAATGGTCTTTGTACCTTTCTTATCATAATAAACGTCGGTAAACCTAGGATTCACGAGCCCTTAACTGTACCTACGATCCATTATTCTCCCATTCTCCAGACATGAACTTAACCAAGAGCGACTGGCGATGCTAGTGTCATCAAAGTTCAAACATAAATATAAGCAAATTATTAAAAGTTTCAACAATTTGTAAACATACCTGGTTCTCAGAAGGCAGGAAGAACGCTGGTCCTTCTGGTCTCCATCCACTCGGAAGATAGGGTCCAGAGCCCAGAGCTGATACTGAAGCCACGGTCAGGACGATTGTGATAAAGAACTAGTGAAAAAGAAAAAGTTTAATTCAATTTCTGTGCGCTTCCCAATGTGGATTGAGCCCTCGACTTGGTGTTCCCAAAAGAGTTCAGCATTGAGTTCTTTAAGAAGCGTGTGGAGAAATTATTATAGGGTATTGATA
Organism: Falcaria lacertinaria; assembly: GCA_951449985.1. Lineage (NCBI taxonomy): Eukaryota > Metazoa > Arthropoda > Insecta > Lepidoptera > Drepanidae > Falcaria > Falcaria lacertinaria. The sequence goes on along the minus strand of OX602134.1, from coordinate 4,712,040 downwards.
TCTCTGGTGTTACATGCGTTACTAGGTTACGGTAACCGTTTAACATCAAGCTTGCCGTATGCTGGTTTAGCTACCCTATTTTTGTAAGCATTACTTATACCACCAGCATATGACCTCCCTCACTATGAGCACAGCGTATCTTCGAGGAATTGGCAAAGGACATCATCCAAGTTTCATAGAGATTTGGTCCAAATCTGAAAGTGCCCAACGATTTCTGGTTGAGCTTGTCCGTCTGAGCATTTATTACTGTGGCACCAAATTTGACATTACAAGACATTTCATATGTTTTGGTTATATTGAATTCCTATTTTCAACAAGAATGTATGAAAATACAGATTATTGAACTCAAATAAAATCAACGACTATGGTCCTACAGCTTTGGTGCCATTCTAATAAATTTTCAGACGGGCAAGTTCTAACAGAATATACAAAAAAAAAATGCGTTGGCCAGATTTGGACCAAAATGGATGATGTCCTTTTGCATGTTCTTGGAAACGTATAAAAAAACAAAACGATTTAAATTTTGGGATGAAGCAATTACGAAAATTATAATCCAATACCGTAAACTCGTAAAGTATGAATGTAAAAGTTTTAATAATTTTAAAGTTTTACCTTCATCTTGACTCTTGAGATCCTGAGAACTTGGCACTAATGATGATCAAACATACGACAACCCAGTTTATATAGCTGAGATTCGCTCACGATATTCAAACAAATATTCAGACCTTGATCTGTTAAGTAAACCACTTGTTTAACTTAATGCTTATTAGTTTAATTCGATTGTGCAATTATTCTATACATGAGGAAGGAATCTATTTGCGAGGGTACTCCTATGTCTTCCCCGTAATTGACTGGACTGTACTTCCACCTTAAAGAAGACTGCAGTAAAATATAACTACTTTGATATAGTGCTGTGTTTTGTGCAATGCGTAAGGTTGCCAGTGCTCCACGAGGATACGCTGGGCTAGTATTAATGCAGCTAGCACAGTGACTCCTCATCAACATTTAGTCAGTGATACCTTTGGTATTGCTAGCGGCTATAAGCTACGGTAACTGCTTACCATCAGGTGGGCCGTACGCTTGTGCCATCTTAATGGTATAAAAAAATTACCAACACAGCCATATAAAGTTTTGTGTGCTTTTGCCTACTAAATACAACTCTGGTGTAGTGCCGTTTCCGCGGTACGGTTTCCAGAGCTCAACGAGGATTCGCTGTGCTTGCATTAAGGAAACCATATACAATCCGAATCAAGAACCTCCTTATTTGAAGCTGGTTACAAAATTTGACACACCTAATTTGACCCTAATAATGATTGTGCCCGGAAATCGATCGATGTGCAAATACGATTCTATAATGATAATTCAAGGTCTTATTTCGTGTCGTTCAAGACAGATTAGCTCTATATTAAATATTTAATCATTTCATGCTTGATTTACACCGTGACGTCAATATGTTGGTTCGTTTGATAATAATTTGTAGAACTAATAACGTTACGATTGGTTCGACGAAAGACAAAGTAGATTGTTATACAAGGTGCTAAAGTGACCCATTGTATACGATGTAGTTTTACTCCCGAACTGTAACGAGGGAGTAAATAGAAACCGAATTAAAATGGGTTTTAGCGCCGTTTAACACTCTGCTTTACACTACGAATGCAAAAAAATAGCATGATCCAAAAATAAATTATGGTCATCAATTCAATTTGTAATTAGAGAAAAATTCTAAAGATTTCGTGCCAATGACTTTTTATTTCTTCTGTAGCCGCAACGCAATGCACGTATTCCTCCGAAGAAATCACCCATTAGGTAGTTCCTTTTTCAAAAATTAAATTATACAACATTAATAAGTCTTTATTAATAATTGTTCTATTTATGAATAAATATTTTCGTACTGATAAGTAACAGACAAAAATAAAAAAAGTAAAAACTTTTTCCCCTAGAATTAATTTTTTTCCCCGCTCTGAAACGTTGCAAAGACGAACTTTTTAAGCATGAGGAGTGAAAAAGGTATTTAATATGTGCTATACGAATGTGGAAGAAGCCGTGGAAGACCATGTTCCAACTTTCTAGATCAATTCACTAAAGTAGGCAATGTTGGAAAGGTAAAGAGTGCTCGGAACGGGCATGTATGAAAAAATTGATAATTGAAGAAGCAATAGAGGCGTGCAAGACAAGGTGAAATGGCGTTCTATACTTTTTGCCTACCCCAAAGGCGAGAGGAGAAAGATTTTAAGCACACGTGGCAAGTACCTCTGCATGTGATCCAAATCAAAGCAAAGTTTTATCAATATCTATATATAATATATCTCAGAATGAAAGCAGTGATAAAGGTACATAAATTATAATTTATTTATTAAAATAACAGCAATAAAATACATAAATTATAACTAGATTAAACTTTATAAAAAAACTTTTTTACAATAAAATTCATATAGTTCAATATACTTGGGCTTGAAAAGAAACTAAATACAAAGTAAATATATCAAAATTATATCTAGACAAGATACTATAAGGTTGACATTTAGTCAATAGCCGTTAGAGCGCGCTTTCCCATGGCTACCGCCGCCATTGTACTCGTTGCCATGGTTACCGAAATTGGCGCGAGCATTGTTCGCATTCGCGTCATAGCCCGCTGACCGGGCGAATGAATCGTCGGAATCCTCGTAAGATATATGAGGTTTGAATCCACGTTCATCAGCCTCATAGCTCACGGTCTGTGAAAGAAAAACGTCTTTTTTAGTTACTTATGAAATAAAGTATAAGAATTCAAGTTTATTTTCTCTAATATTGTTGTCGTGGATTTCCCAATGGATTACAGAATGGGGTTCTTCAAGAAATGTGAAGTGAATTCTGCAGGATCGATAACGCGCAAGTGATACCTCTAGGGTTGTAAGACTTGCGTCCATAGACTACGGTAAATTAACAATTCTTTTTTTGCCAGCCAGAAGAAATTTCTGTGAGAAGTACTTAGTAATCGTAGAAATAGTATACTTATGATTGAATTATCAACACCTGTTATATAGATTTAGGAATATCTAACACAGCCAATTTTGATTTGAGGTTGCCTTAGCTGCGGCAAATAATATAAACTTTAATCTGATGCGGCGGCGGGTCGAAATGCGCTCCCAACAACCTTTCCGCCATTGCGTGGCAGGTCTTTTTCGACAAATACTAGGTAGGATTAAGGTGCCACATAGAATTTTGACCACAAACCCGAAATATATATTTGCCACCGCTATCTCTTACAAATATTCAAGGTTCAGCACCAGCGAGAGAGATAAGTTTTCACCGAGCGCACCAACCGTTAATTAAGTACTTTTTTGGCCAAAATCTACGAGGCCGTTACTGCGGGCTAGCTTTTAGTGAATTCCTCAGAATCTTAAGACCCACCTGCTTCCTCCCATCAGGCAATACGACGTGATACTCCCCCTGTGCTCGTTCCTCCACCCTCTCCTCATGGTGACCGAAATCCGTGCCTTCCTGGTAATCGTTTACCATATACCCGAAGTTGTAGTACGCTGGTTCCTGTACAGAATATAGCATAAGTACTGTTTTCTTTATAAGGAATATAAATTAGCTTTGACTAAAATTTTGAGGTTTAGAAGATTATAGATATAAGTACTTATACTTATTCTGTTACGTCACATTCTGGCTTTGAAGAATGGTGGAGATTCTATGGTTTTAAGGTACTTACGCTGCTGACGTCATCGAGACCATTTCGTCCGAAAGCTGCAGCGTTTTGGTCGTACCCTTGGTCTTCGGGGCTGAACCTGCCTTGAGGCTCGTGTGCGCCGTGGGTCTGCGGACCGGATCTGCGTTTAAAGCAAGATTTTGTCAGCTATAACCTTCATGATTGCCTAGAAGGGCAGAATTGTGACAATACTCAACGCTAACTTTTCACCAGAAAAAAAATCGCAACTGGATAGGTGGGTGTTAAACGTAAAAAGTTTTAAAAAGAGAGGTAGGGTGATTTGGGATTTCCCGTGGGTTTTCCCATTTAAATTGGAGCTGCCCGACTGGGGACTGTACCTCCACCTTACAGAAGACCGCAGTGAAATAACACTACTTTGGCAACCCGTTTGTGATAACCCTGGTATTGCTAGCGGCTATAGGCTACAGTGACTGTTTACCATCAGGTGGGCCGTATGCTTGTGTGCCACATTAGGGGTATACAAAAAACGTAATAATAATAATTCGCTTCATTTAAAAGCGCTGACGAGATTGATGAAGATGTGGTCAAAGATAGAGCTTAGTTCTCAGGTCTGCCTCATTCTTTCACAAGAATTTCAAAGCTATAGCTTTCACGGAACACAGACCGGAGAAATTTCTTTAGCGACTTATAGAGAAAGATGAACTTTTTGCACAGTTCTGTGCAAATAACGTAAGGTCAGAATGCTCACCTTGCAAATCCAATGGCAGCTTTCGAGCCAGGGGTAGTGTGAGCACCAAAGCTCTGTCCCAAGCTTCTGGCTGCTACGATCTGGGGTTCGAAGTTCTGAGATGGAGCACCCGCCTGGGGGTAGCCAGTGGAACCGCGCCCGCCAGGAGGGGGAGGAAGGTAGCTGGAAAGGCAAAATCAGGCAAATCATTATTATTACCAAAATTCAATCTCAAACTCAAACTCAAAATCATCTTTATCTGACTTTAAAATCGTCAGAATCTACCACCAAATTTGGAAGGTCGTTTTTTCCTGACAAGAATCCGATAAGAAACTCAGCAATTACTCTTTTTAAATAAAATGTATCATTTATATTACATTGGTCTCGAGCTATGCGGTTTCAAAAAAGCTTCCTTCAGAAGTTGGTGGAATAAGCTCCCCATACTTTTCCCAAGGGAGTATTCATGGGGCTCTTCAAGAATGGTGTGAAGAGATTTTTACATGGTATTGCAATTGTCCTTCCATAAGCTATAAGCCTGTGGTTTTACTATTCGCTTACCGTCAGGATAGCGGTATGTATACTTGATAACCAACTAAGCGGTTAAAAAAAACATTTTTTTCCTTTGGATATCCCGTAAATCGTTGGCATAATTAAGATTGTTAAAACATTAATATTAAATTAATACTTTAAGCATACGTTAAGGCTCTATTAAAAGACATAAAATGGCACCGACTTTTTTATGAAAGCCATTTTTTTTCGGACAGCATGAATCCGTGAGATTTAAATTGGAACACAGTGTCACAAGATAAACTGTAACTTAATGTCAAAATTAAACCTTGGATGTTGCGAAACCGTGTCATAATTGTTTTCAAAGTTTTTCTTAAAGTCTTACTCATTGATAGGCATAGCTTCAAGGATAGAAGACAAAAGAACATGTGACATAAAAAGCCTCGTGATCCAAGCCTTAAAGCTATTAAATAAAATCACTAGTGAGTCTCACATCAAATAAAAAAGTTGGATGGAGCTTTGCAAACAACTAAGTGACGCCGCTTTTATAAACATGTACGTGTTTAGTTATATTCGTTGTAAATGTGTGCGTGTTATTGTGTATATGTACACTGCAAGGCGTAGTTTCTATAAACTCGTTACCTGTGAGACGGAGGGGGCTCAGCTAAAGCCATGGCAACGAGGAATACCGATGCTACGAGGGTCTGGAAAGAAAAAATATATAAAAAATAACTAAAAGCATACAAGAACTTATAGACTTTTTGCGTGTTATTGGCAGGCTGGCTTGTATGTTCAAACAAAGAATATGAATCATAAATTTAAAAAAAAGTTTCGAATTACAGAATGAATTCGAAATTTAATTTTATTATATTGTTACCAGAACGTAGGCAAGTGTGAACTTCTAAATATAAACTAATAATATAACTCTTTATAAATACACACAAGCTAGTCGTAATTTAAAATAATAGACACATAAAAATTAATCCGCCTATCTTAATCACTATCGTTACATAATCCATTAAATCTTCAGTGTTCTCTTTTTAAACATTAAAAAAAATATTTCTGATTTTGAATTCCGAACTCGGCGAAGAAGTCCTTTTTTCAGTTTTAATGATACGTAATAAATTTAAATACCTTCATGGCGTGTCAAATGTTACTAAAAGTTATCACAGAACGACGATGTAGGTAGAATGATACAACTGTGTCGAGTGGTGTACCTTTTATACAACCTGAACGAGTAGGGGTTGAAATATTGCCTACGATTAGCAACACAAAGGATGAGCTTTCAAGGTACGTCGGATTTAGAGGTTAGAGAACGCGTGGAGTCGTCTCGACGCACGAAAGTCCGTGCAAAATTTAAATTACGTTTTTAATAGCCTACTATTTACACTTTTTATTTAATTTTAAAGTAACTGTTACCCGCGACTTCGTTTGCATTTGTTAAAAGACAAAAGCCTGTATCCTTCTCCTGGATATATACTATATCCTTGCCAAGTTTCATTACGATCCGTTCAGCCGCTTAGACGAGCAAACGTAACATACGAACAGAGTTTCGCTAAGATTATTGGATTAGTATTGGGCATTTATTTTACTAAAAGTATTATTTGTTACAGCCCACCTGTTGGTAAGCAGTCACTGTCGCCTATAGCCGCTAGCAAAACCAGGGGTATCACTTGCGAGTTGCCAACCCTGTTGTTGATGAGGACTCACTGTGCTAGCAGCATTAATACTAGCGCAGCGTATCCTCGTGGAGCAATTGCAACCTTACTTACCGCAGAAATATAACACTACATCAAAGTAGTATTGCTTGACTGCGGTCTTCTGTAAGGTGGAGGTACAGTCCCTGTTCGTACAATGGCCTCCACGTTTGTCGTCCAATGGGTTTTTTTTACTTTGGAAAATAAGTCACGCGGCAAATCTATGCAGTGTCGTCTCCACGCCGTATTCTGTTCTAAAATCAGTCTCAAGGAGGTGTCGTCAGTGACACGAACTCGGCTCACAGCTTCCTATCCAGCGACCTTACTCCGATTTTGGAGTCGTGATCTTAGGAGGGCATTAGTCCCATTGTGTGAAAGATCCGGGCCCAACGCTTCTGGAAAAACGGTGACTAAAATCGGCGATATAAATACTCGGCGTCAAAAAAGCTTTTAAAAAACCAACTTTGACGAGACCGCTGGTCTAGTGGTTAGTACACCTGACTGCAATGCTAGAGGTGCAGGTTCGATTCCCGCAGGGGCAAACATTTATGTGACAAATATGTTTGCCTTGCGTCTGGGTGTTTGGTATGTATTTACAAAAAAAAAAGTATATAAGTATTATATCAGCTGCTGGTTCCCATAGTACAAGCTTTGCTTAGTTTGGGGCCAGATGGCTCTGTGTGATAATGTCCAAACATTATAACTTCAAGCAATTTTAATACTAATTTAGAATTATGAAGCCGTGGTGGCCTTGTGGTTGAAGCAACGGCCTATCATCTGATGGGCTCAGGTTCCAACCCCGGCCTGTACTCATTGGTACAGGCCGGGGTTGGAACCTGCTTCTGTTGTCGTTGGAACCTGTCTAAGCTTTAGAACGGTAAATAATCACACCATGAGCTTAAAAAGAGGTAGGGCGAATCGGCATCTTGGGTTTTCCCATTTAAATTGGAGCCGCCTGACTGGGGACTGTACCTCCACCTTACAGAAGACCGCAGTCAAATAACACTACTTTGATGTTTACTGTAGTGTTGTGTTTCTGCGGTAAGTAAGGTTGCCAGTGTTCCACAAGGATACGCTGGGCTAGTAGTAATGCTGCTAGCACAGTAAGTCCTCATCAACAACATGGTTGGCAACTCGTTAGTGATACCCCTGGTATTGCTAGCGGCTATAGGCTACGGAGACTGCTTACCATCAAACAGGTGTTCTTGTGTGCCACATTGATGGTATAAAAAAAATAAGAGTAATGATGGGTATTGTTTAAAAGGTAAATAAGTGGTACACAAAACAATAATTTATTGTTTTTTTTGTTATTGGAGCAGCACAATAAAGTTTAGGGTCATAACAAGAAAAAACCTTCCTTATGTAAATGATTTATTCAAATACGAAATGTTATAGCAAGACACACATTTAGGGTCGGCAACGCGCGAGTGATACCCCTAGTGTTGCAAGCGTCCATAGGCTGCGGTAACCGCTTACCATCAGGCGGGCCGTATGCTTGTTTGCCACCTTAGTGGTATAAAAAAAGACAGAAATTTGTCTAAACATATTTTACACTTTATTTTGACTCTTCTTAACGTTAGTTTATCATAGTAAATAGTTTAAGTTACTCATTTATCTAACTGACAATAAAAACTAAAAATAAACTAAAATTATTACGTATTAACTTTATATATAATAAATAAAGAATTGATGCAAGTGTATACAGCGGCAATGCAGATTCATTTTATTTGTAACTAGCTTTTTCCCCGCGACTTCGCCCGCGCCGCAATATAGTATACTATTACCCGTTTTCCCGTAGGAATGAAGCATTTTCCCGCGGTAAAAAGTAGCCTATGTTCATCAGGGATAATGTTGGCTACTAATGGTAAGAGAATTTTTCAAATCGGTCCAGTAGTTTCGGAGCCTATTCAATACATACAAACAATCAAATCTTTCCTCTTTATAATATTAGTGTAGATTTAATATGTTCTTGTTTGTATTTCTTCGTTGTGGTGAGCAGCATAGAGTATTTGTTACCTACTGAGTATAATAGAATCCATACTAATATTATAAATGCGAATAACACTGTTTGTTTGTTAGCTACCTTTTCAAGACTAAACGGCTGAACAAGCGTTATATACTCGCCTATGTGTTAATATTATTTTTTAGTGTTATGAATTGTTTTTTATATATTATTTTGAGAAATAGGTATCCATGTTAAGTTAGTATTTGAAATGTAAATTGTATGTAATTCTTATGGTTTTTAAAAGAGTAATTGCTGAGTTTCTTGCCGGATTATTCTCAGCAAAACCGACCTTCCGAATCCGGTGGTAGATTCTGACGATTTGAAAGTGCTTGCCTGTAAAGTGTAGTCAAATAAAGATCTTTTTGAATTTTGAATTTTGAACGGATCTTCATAAAATTTGACAAGAAGATAGATTATATCCCGGGGAAGAACATAGAATGAAGTCGCTGGTAACAGCTAGTTCGTAATAATATTTGAATACGATATATATGCATGGCATTAACACAAATTTATTCATTAAAAACTTATACTAATTTAACAAGCAACTAACATCTAAAAAATTATACATTTTCTTTACAAAATTCTAAAATAAATAAATAGTGGTGTCGATTATGTTGTTCAAAATTACTAAACTAATTTGACAGGTCTAAAACTCTTACCACCCCTTTCTCATGTGCGCAGTTAAATAAGGATGGCAATACTTTTAGACCTGTCAAATTATTTAAGTTTAATGATTTCGTACAACAGAATTGGCACCAATTTCACATTTGAATACTCAATTTTTATGATTGCTTTGTACATAGAACAGTTTTCACTCCGTAGGGTCTCGTATAAAAATATATTGTTTATTTGAGGTTTGTTCAGTAGGGTCCGGCAGCACTGCGAACCTCTGCAGCAGACTCCAAGAAGATCCTGGGCTTGAACCCTTGCTCGTCTGCCTCATATTCCACCACCTAGGGACACAACATACAATGAAAAGTAAGTCAAAAAACTAAAACCCGACGTATATTTTGTTTTATATACGTACTAGCTTCTGGCCGCGACTACGTCCGCGTTGAGCTTAGAATCTCAGAGGAACCCAAAAAATTTCCCGGTGTAAAAAGTATCCTTTGTGTTAATCCAGGTTATAAAGTATTATCTGTGTTCCAAATTTCATCCAAATCCGTTGAGTAGTTCAACATCCATCCATCCATCCATCCATACTTACAATCTTTCATCTATCCATACTTACAATCTTTCACATTTATAATATTACTAGGATATTTCGTAACAAATCGATTCACACCTTATTCATCAAAATTGGATGAATAGTTAAGGCGCTACGGAAGAACATACATAAATCTAAGCATACATGGACCGCTAAAAACCTAACCCTTACTTTTGGCTTCGCCGTAGTCGGGTAAAAATTTACATTATTATGATGTAACAGTCTGGGGAGCTCCATCGTTCAAGATTTACTTGTATATATGTATAACTTATGTAAGTATCAAAAAAGCGCCATTTCACACTTGACTTGCACACCTCTTTTTACCTAACTACGGCGGAAACATTGGGGGGTTATAAGGGTTCTAGTAAATTAACCAATCTTTAATACATGATATTCGTTATGTATATACATCATATTATTATTCTGTGATTTTATTTTGCAACGAAGCATGTTCCGCTTTGCATAGTGTCAAACAGCTGCCTTCAGCAAGTCTCTTCCATGTACATAAATAAATCATGAAAGGATTTATATAACGTTGTTGCTAGAGCCAATAAGATCATCACTTATTCTCCTGCCCTTATCCCATAATATTTGGGGTAGGCACAATTATTATGTATTTCTCTTCCATACTTCTCTATCAGCTGTAATCTCTGTATTCACTTCCTTTCCGGCAATATCATCTTTCACACAGACCGTCCAAGTTTTCTTAGGTCTACCTTGACCCCTGTACCCATCCGCATTCTTAGATAAAGCTTTTCTGACTACGTTATCTTCATTCCTCATCATAACATGCTCATACCATGACATACGCTGAAGTTTACGGTAAAGTGTCTAGACGTATTAAAATGTATATCAAAATTTACCTGCTTAGTGCCATCAGGTAGCACAACGAAGTAAGATCCCTCAGCCCTATTCTCATGCCTGGTTTCCTTGTGACCAAACTCGTTTCCTGATTCCTCATCATTGACTGCGTACGCAAACTCGTAGTTAGCTGGCTCCTCCTGAATTTATATAATGTTAGCATATAATATGTGGCAATGGGCTGGGCACATAGTCCGAAGAGCTGGCGGCTGATGGGGCCAAAAAGTTTAGTAGTGGAGTTTCAACGTCGAAAAGCTTCCAACCAGATGGAGGGACGATCTGATAAAAGCCGCTGGGAAGTGTTGCGTTGGGTGTAAACGGCTTTACATCGATCGATGTGGAAATCAAGTGGCTGATGATGTTATATTTTGTTGGAGGCCACACTGGATCTAAACCGATGTATCTAGTTTTTAACGATGAACTGCCATATGACCTTCATTATTAGCTAGTTCTTACTGGCTATCGCCAGGCACAAGAAGGGATTTTCTTTAGACATATTTATTTTATGTATATTAACTACAAGTGAAGAACTTCCTTTCACCACACTATACAATTCACAATATTCTTTGACTAATGGTTTTATCAGACTACCAAAAGTTAGTTTTATTACATTCAAGCTAAATTCATGCTATTATTGGAACATAATTAAAATAGTAAACTCGGGTCTTAGAGAATATACGTGAAAGTTGAATTATCTAATCATATTCAATGTCTTACCTCATCTTCAAAGCTCAGAGAATTTCTGGAGTACTCGTATCCCTGGTTCTCACTGGAGCCGTGTTCTGGAGCTCCGTACATATCTGATGGAGAGGCGTCGCGAGCTGATGGAACTCCATACGTTTCTGGTGGGGAAGACCTGAAGGAAATAACAAGCTTTGTAGACTACAATTTAAAGTAAGGTATAGGTAAATAAATAAGCGATTATCTAATGAAACCGCAGCTTAATCCGCTACTGGCTTCAGTCGCTGTTTTTTCAGAATTATATTGCATGTGACAGGAAAGAGATATATTTGATGAGATATGAAGAAACGGAGGTAGGACACAACTTTGAGTATAATCAGATCATACTGCCTAAGAAAGGCACTATTGATATTAAATTTAATCTAATGCCTTAAACGAATTTATCAAAATCGCAATTATCAAATCATCAATCATCAATTTCTTAGAAGCTAACGTAAGATTACCTTGCAGCGGGATAAGGTGCGGCAGAATTAGCATTGGCCTTCAATTCTGGTGCGCTGTATTCCATCGAGACAGACATTTCTTCAGGAGCTCCATAGCTCTCCGAAACATTTGGTGCACCGTAGGTTTGAGAAACATCTCTAGCATCGTGAGAATAAGAGTCAGAGTTCTTTGCATTCGGAGCTCCGAAGGTCATTGAGAGGGATCGCGAAGAAGGTACGCCGTAGGATTTAGATGGAGCTTTTTTAGGGGCACCATATGTTCTGGATACAGTGTGAGAAGACTTAAAGGCTTTCTTCGCATTGTAGCTTGATTTGCCAGAGTAATCTTCAGAAATGTTGCTGTGAGGTAGGCTACTTTTAATTTCAGGGGCTCCGTACGTTTCGGTTGGAGTATAAGAGTCAGAATTACTTTGGGCTGGAAGGTAAGTCTTTGCAGGCTTGGACCTCAATTCTGGAGCACCATATTTCTTTGAAGGAGAGCTATGATAAGAGTCTGAAGTTCTTTGGGCGGGGACGCCGTATTCTTGCGAAAGTTCACTTCTAGCGTTAGGGGCTCCGTACTCTTGGGACAAGCTTCTAGAATGACCGGAATTTCCATGGATTTTAGATGTAGGAGGGCCGTATACTTCCGATATTCTGGTAGGTGGGCCGTAAGTTTCTGAAAGAGTGTCACGAAGGTTTGGTGCTCCGTATTCCTGAGAAAGGCTTCCAGTTTTAGGTGGTCCATAGCTAGTTGACAATTCGTGATGTGTTCTTGATGATGAGCTGTGGTCGTGATGACCGTGGTCGTGGGCCCTAGCCGCAGCATACCCATCACTGTAATGTATAAAGATGTTGAATGTAACAACTGTCCATATGGTAACGAAAAGTAATTAATCGTCATTATATCAATGCTCTCTGATTGAAGAGTTATTAAGGATTTAGCAGACAAAGGCAATATTGTTTTGCAGAGATCATTTATGATCATGTTTGATAACGGTTTATAGGAAACTCATTCTTTTTATACAATTCTTCATAAAACACGATTGTATTTAGCAGTATAGGACTTGGTTAGTGAGTATAGACCGTAAAATGGTAGTGGAAACTTGATAGCAATAACACTATAACTCAATGACGCAACCGAAATACTATTTGACACTACACTTGATGTAATTTTATAAGTATGTTATGGTTTATGAATTAATGAAAAAGTTACACTTACCCAACTGGTGGTTCAGCGAGCGCAAGGGAGACCAAACACAGGAGAGATACAAACATCTGGAACAGATAAATTCGTTTTGCACTTAAAACTTATTTAATTCGCAGAAAATAATTTAGTTGAATCTGATTTAGTGATAACATTTCAACATTTCAATGACTCATGTTGAGATTCGCTTAAATGTGGTGTTTCTTTAATTATTTAAAGGGCACTATAGATTGTGTAATTATCTTAAGAAAGTGTGTAGGGCACGCACTTTTCATATTATAAAAAATATAGCTTATATATTAGAAAATAACTACAAACATATTTATGTCTCACCTTCATGCTGTTCAGTTGAGATCAGTTGAATGGATGAAAGCTGAAAATGGAAACAAGTGACATTAATCTCCGATACTGTCGTAATAAATTACTATAGGCGTTGAATGATCCATACAAAAAACTTTAATTATACTGAATTCACTATAAGATTGAAAAAATATTGGCATTCGATAATCTTTACGGTGAGTTGAACTTTATATATCAACCGGAAGATTTCCTTTAGTAGTTTATCAGAAATTAACTTTGTCTATCTGTTAACTTATTACAGTAACATTAAGCCAATCTTCATGTTTGGCTGTCAGATAGCCAATAGCACCTAGATCCCTACATTCTCTTTTATCATAAACTTTATCTCCTTCGTTGTCTTTTTCTTTTTAAAGGATTGTATTTTCGTATTTTACTGTCTCCTGCCAACCTACCTTAGATTCGTAATGGTACTACGAAGATGTACCTGTCGAATGATCTTAGTTCAATCTCTTCACCTATTTATACGGCTCTAAACTCTACAATAGTTACATCACCACGTTACAAATGAACTTGCTAAGCCTCCTCGCCTTCGAATTTGAACCTTACGTCTCTCAAATTAAGATGTGCTGGTACATTTCAGCCTAGTTCATTAAGGTTGCTAACAGTAACATTGTCCGCTCTTCTATATGTCGTTGTAAACTAATTAAATACCATAATGACCGGTACTTAGGGAGGCAGCGTGATTGATTGAGGCGAGCAGAACTTGTGACCTTCACCTCGATTCCAAGGTGGGTGACCGGTGGTTGAAAGAAAGTTGTTGACGCCTACATACTCACATATCATCATGCCAAGTCCCTCACGGGGTAGGCAAAGATTGTAGGGCGCCATTTCACTGTTGACTTGCACACCTCTTTTGCTTCTTTTACATTAATTTATCGTTTAATACCGGATGATTTTGGAGATGTTTTCTAGATTTTAACACGAAACGACTCTATCGTATTTCGATACATTTACAATACTAGCGGTCCGTCTCGGTTTCGCACGGATAAACATGAATTTTTAGTTTTCGCAGCGCACGCGATGTAAGGGATTTTTTTACAGCTTGGGTTACGTTATTATCATACGGAACCCTAATGGCTTTTTTAAATAAAATATTGCTCGTGTTCATCACAGATAATGTAGCATTCTAATGGTGAAGGAATTATTCAGATCGGTCCAGTAGTTTCGGAGGATATTCAATACAAATAAACAAAATCTTTTCTCTTTATAGTATACATATTTTATGCTAGGGGCCGCAGATTCGATTCCCGTATCAAGACAAGCATCATTTGTGTTGAGTGTGTATTTCAAATATATATTTACAATAAAAAGTATTTGATCATTCAATGAGTGGACTGGCCCCGAAAGTACAACCTATGCTTAGTTTGATATCCCTAGTGTTGCAACTTGCAAGCGTCCATAGGCTACGGTAACCGCTTTCCTACAGGCGGGCCGTATGCTTGTTTCACACAACCTCACAGCTTTAACGACAACTTTTAGAGAGGTAGGGTGAAGTGGTATCTTCCGTGGGATTTCACATATAAATTGGAGCCGCCCGACTGGGGATTGTATCTCCATCTTACAGAAGACCGTAGTCAAGTCTACTTTGATATAGTGTTGTGTTTCTATGGTGAGTAAGATTGCCAGTGCTCCACGAGGATACGCTGCGCTAGTAGCTCAGAGAAGATAATATACAACATCTAGTAGTAATGCTGCTAGCACAGTGAGTCCTTATCAACAACAGGGTTGGCAACGCGCTAGTGATACCCTTGGTATTGCTAGCGGCTATGGGCTACGGTGACAGCCTACCTTCAGATGGGCCGTATGCTTGTGTGCCTTACCTTAGTGGTATAGAAAAAAACCGACTGCGTTGACTACAACACTTTTGATTTAACGCTTGTTAGTAA
Source organism: Falcaria lacertinaria (assembly GCA_951449985.1). Taxonomy (NCBI): domain Eukaryota; kingdom Metazoa; phylum Arthropoda; class Insecta; order Lepidoptera; family Drepanidae; genus Falcaria; species Falcaria lacertinaria. The sequence continues at coordinate 4,696,768 of OX602134.1, read as the reverse complement.
TATCAGTCCTCATAATATTTACATACCGAAAGCAAAGTTTAAAAAATAAAAGTTATGATAGCGCTGTGTAGTAATGTCCAAATACTCATATTTCTTTAATCATCATTCCAATTTGATTTTTCTTAAAGTCATTGGCTCAAATGTAAATACTCACTAACCTCAGCAGTAAGACTAACAAATTCAAATTGCTTTCGACAGCGTTTTCGTATGGCTTTCGATTTTTTAAGCTATTGCATAGCTTTTATCGCGGGCCTTGAGCGTGGGGACCGAATCCAGAAATTCCGTAACGAAAAAACCTAAAACCCCCCACTCCGCCATCTATCGATAAATACCAGAACTTTTAATGACTTTTTGAAATATCACGCTTGTCTCTTTAGTTCAGCAACCCGCCTTTAGGTGGCATTGGTTGTATTGGAAAACTACCGTAATCAGCTGTTTGTGAGAAAGTATATAGGTATATAAAAAATACTGCATTAATAAAATAAATAAATAATTATAATTGCATAAGTTGATAGAAAATGCTATGCAATAGCTTTACCGCGGCAGTCTCCGAGTGCCACACCTAATTTTTTTTTATGGCAAAATGATCATTCTTTCGCTTTCAATTTATAGTCGTTTGCTAAGTATAATCTTAAGTCAACCCTGATATAGTCATTAACGTTAAGATTCTTATGATGTAACAAAAATACCTTGACATAAACTCAAAACTCAAACTGAAAATGATCTTTATTTGACTAGACTTTACAGACAAGCACTTTCAAATCGTCAAAATCTACCACCGGATTCGGAAGGTCGTTTTTGCGGAGATGAATCTGGCAAGAAACTCAGCAGTTACTACATAAAAAAGAAATACTATAAATAATATATAAAAAAAATAATAACATAGTTTTTAATATACCACTACGTTGGCACACAAGCGGCCCACCTGATGGTAAGCAGTCACCGTAGCCTATAGCCGGTAGCAATACCAGAGGTATCACATTATTTATTCTTATGGTATCACTAACTGGTTGCCAACCATTTTTGTTGATGAGGACTCACTCTGCTAGCAGCATTACTACTACGCTTAGATCTTTAAAACTATGCGGTTTTCACTAATGAACTCTATGGACTACTTCCTTAGGTCCTCATGTAATGCACCCGTGAGAAGCCGGGGTGCGTCACTAGTATATCATACAGTAGAGATTTAAACGTTGCAATGCATATGTAGATAAATCAGTTTAAATAAAATATATAATATAATAAACACATTATCTATACTTTAATATTAAAAAGAGGAAAGATTTGTATTTTTATGTGTATGTTTGTGTTGAAAAGGCTCCTAAACTACTGGACCGATTTCAAAAATTCTTTCACCGTTTGAAAGCTACATTATCACTGAGTAACATAGGCTATATATTATATTGATACGCGGGCGAAGTCGCGGGGAAACAGCTTTTATTTTACTACTCATGCTCTTTTATTTTCACTCCTCATGCTCAAAAAGTTCGTCATTGTGACGTTCCAGAGCGGGGAAAATAGAATATGCTGTTCTAGGGGAAGAAGTTTTTACTTGTTTTATTTTTGTCCGTTACTTATAAAAACGAAAATATTTATCCAAAAATAAAACAATATGAAGACTCGACTTATTACTGTTTTTAAAAAAAAAAAATTTTTTTTTAATTTAACTACCATTTCGGTGATTTCTTCGGAGGAATACATGCATTGCGTTGCGGCTACAAAAGAAAAAAAGTCATAGGCGCGAAATCTTTAGAATTTTTCTCTAATTATTTTACTAATTGAATGGATGACCATACATTTATTTTTGGATTATTAAATTTTATCGCTTTCGAAGTTAAATGCAGTGTTACACACGGTGCTAAAACCCATTGTATACGAGGTAGTTTTACTAATAGAAACCGAGTTACTCTTTAAAGGTCACTTTAGCACCTTGTTTAACAATCTACTATTATATAGTTTGTACGGGAATTCATTGCCTTTCATTACCTCACATAAATAATAATAGTAATTAAAAGAAAAATAACATTGAATCACTTTACTTCATTGCGTCACACTATAAATTACAATACAGACTACACCACAAGCTTACAAACTATGAGGTTTTTTTTTTACATTTTCACACAATATGCTCTAAATAATAAATAACTTAAGTATTTTACATGCCGTTTACGTTGCAATTCCGTCGTTTGGGGGACCATTGACTACACTATATTAATTAATACGTACCAGTCATGTTTAATCATCAAATAAAGAAGTTATATTTTTAACCTGGGACGTTTGCCAAAGCAATGTTTTCAAGAACTAAAAAAAGAGTTACAAATGATCAACTATTAAGAAATATTATAATATATAATTATCAATTTAGTCTTCCATGGCTAAGTGGTTACGCGCTGGGATTGACAATAGCTTGTTTTGGTTCGATTGCTCATTTAGGCTATAATAAAGAACTTCTTTCAGTAGAAATTCATCATCTATTTGATGCATCGTTATAGCTAGGATTGATGAGTAATGGGCTTGAAGAACGGCGATCGATGGGTTCACCCTTCCTTTCTACATTGGGACCTTAAACCCTTTTGGTAAGAAGTAGATATGGATAAATATGTCCCTCTAGAGTCTAGATTGTGTCCTATTTTGGCTATCAATTATCGTTATAATGATTATGGTTTCATGTAAGCTAATGTTTAATCCCGCAGTTACTGTTGCCAACTCAAAATACAATGTGTCTCAATAATTATGTGAAAAATCAAAAAGAAACTAGCCCTGAAATTGCTAAGCCATTTCTGTCTACAAATATTTATTTTGTCGAAAATCGCAATTTCTAGCGATAAAGTCCGGAAATTGGCAACATTGCTCGTATTAAAAAAAAATGTATCTAGGATTTGATACTGAAGATCTTTTAACAAAACCAACGAATTATTCGAAGTATTAGATCTTCACAATTCGATTCATTTAAGCATAACTGGGGCTAAAGCTAGGTTGTTTCCTGATTCTTAGTAGGGTCCTTCAGCACTGCGGGTCTCTTCAGCCGACTCCAGTGTAATCCTGGGTTTGAAACCTTCTTCATCCGCCTCGTACTCTACGACCTGAGAAGAAAAAGTAACAGTTTATTAAAACTTATCATGTTTGACACTGCGTTGCTGCATCTTCTAGCTCTTTTCTTGGTAGCTGAAGAGAAGTAGGGCGAATTGGAATCTCCCGCGGGTTTTCCCATAAAAAATTGAGCCGCCCCACTGGTGACCTCCACCTTACAGAAGACCGCAGTTGAATACACTACTTTGATGTAGTTTTGTGTTTCTACGGTAATTAGGGTTGCTAGTGCTCCCCGAGGATACGCTGCGGCTGTAGTAGTGCTGCTAACACAGCTCATCAACAACAGTTGGCAACTCGTTAGTAATATCCCTGATATTATTAGCGTCTATAGGCTATGGTGATTGATTACCATCAGGTGGGCCGTACGCTTGTGTGCCAGTAGTGCTGAAGACGCTGTGTTGAGTAAAGAATCTTCAGGCTCACGGAACCACAAAAGTAGCGAAAATGTCTCACCTGCTTAGTACCGTCCGGGAGAAGCACGAAGTAGCTGCCTTCAGCTCTGTTATCTTGTCTTGTCTCCTGGTGACCGAACTCACTACCTGACTCCGCGTCATTCACAGCGTACAGGAATTCGTAGTTTGCTGCCTCCTGAATTATAAGACCTTATTAGGTACCTAAGTATTCATATTGACAAATATCACTATCTGTTACTTGCAATCGCCAGAACTATAAGGCAAAATGGTAATATGTTTGTTGAATTATTTTTGGGTCCTCTTACCTTAACAAAAGTAAGTCATCTTTATATAGACTTTATAGATATAATACTGAACCAATGAATAGAATTTAATCTTTCTTTTCTTTGTTATAGCCAATACGTTTTTCTGGAACCTATACTATTCAAGAATGTTTCATATTGATGATGTAATAAGTACCTGATTTGCCGATTCATCATTTCTTCCCTTCGCATACTCATATCCCTGGTTTTCTAAAGCGTTATATTGTTCTGGAACTCCGTACTGCTCTGAAGGCATAGAGTTGTCTGAAGGTGCGCTGTAGCTTTCAGATGGGGACCTGGAATTTGCATTAGAAATATTGAGAATGTTATCCTATGGCTTAACTTCTAGCGTGACAAACAAGCTTACGGCCAGCCTGATAGTAATTGGCTATTGTAGCTTTATGTAACGCCTTAATTTTGAAGCGTCAATCGCTCACGCCTCACGCGTTACCGACCGTGCAAAACCTCTATAAGCTGTATGCTGTATGCTTTATGTATTATGCTGTAGTCCTTTGGAAAAACTTATTATTCTAGCTTTTAGCAGACGACTGTTAAATTGGAGACATATTTTGTCTTCTATTTATAATTTTGTGCATACCTTTATAAGGGCAGCGGCTATAAGATTCATCATCAAATCATTATAGCGTAATGTCAGAACTCACCTGGCAGACGCATAAGATGAAGCAATAGCTTTGGTCTTCAAATGCGCCGCTTTGCTTGGAGCACTGTGTTCTTCTAATAAGCTTCTTGCATTAGGTTCATCATAGCTGTCCGAATCACGATGGATGGCGGCATTATACGTTTGAGAATCAGCTTGTTGGTGTTGCGAATACGAGTCTGAATTCCTTGCATTAGGGGCTCCGTAAGATGTGGAAGGGAAGCGAGAAGATGGAGTGCCATAGGTTTCAGATGGGGCGTTCTTAGGAGCGCCATAAGTTTGGGAAACACCACGAGAAGATGATGTTCTGAAAGGGTTTTTATTGCTGTATCCTTGAGCGTCATTGGATTTAGCAGGACTGCTATAATCTTCAGATATGGCATTGGTGTGAGATTTGCTGCGAGTACTTTGGAAGATAGGAACTCCAAATTTCTGTGTAGCAATACGAGCAGAACCGAAACTCTTTTGGCCTGCAGTTCCACGGGTGTTTGAAAAGGAGGATCTTGCTCCAGGTGCGCCGTAAGTAGTCGATGGTGAACTTTTGAAAGACACTAAATCTTCACTTTGACCACTGTTATCGGTAGGCACGCCATATTCTTCGGTCGGTCCGCTCCTCCCACTAGGTGCACTGTATCCTTGCGATAAGGTTTTAGAAACTGGGGCGGAATATTCTAGGGTGGTTCTTGATGCGGGAGGCAAGTATTCTTGCACTGTTCTTGCTGGTGATCTATATGTCTGAGAAGGAGTGTTGCGGAGACTAGGAGGTCCGTATACTTCTGAAACACCGGATTTGGCTTCAGGTACTCCATACTCTTGAGATAAACCAGATTGAGCTCCCGGGGCGCCATATTCTTGAGATATACTAGACCTTCCATTCTGCTCATTAGACCTGGAAGAAGGGACACCGTATTCTTGTGAGATGGCCGATCTAGCACTTGGCACTCCATACTCTTGAGATAGTCCAGACCGTGTCTTGGGTACACCAGACCTAGCAGACGGGACTCCATATTCTTGAGAAATTCCAGATCTAGCATTAGGCACTCCATATTCTTGGGAAATACCCGATCTAGCACTAGGCACTCCATACTCTTGAGAAATTCCAGATCTAGCACTAGGCACTCCATATTCTTGGGAAATTCCAGATCTAGCACTAGGCACTCCATATTCTTGGGAAATACCCGAGCTAGCACTAGGCACTCCATATTCTTGAGAAATTCCAGATCTAGCACCAGGCACTCCATATTCTTGAGAAATTCCAGATCTAGCACTAGGCACTCCATATTCTTGAGAAATTCCAGATCTAGCACTAGGCACTCCATATTCTTGGGTAAGTCCTGATCTTGTCTTGGACACTGCATTCCTGGCGGAAGGGGCTCCATATTCTTGAGAAATTCCAGATCTAGCACTAGGCGCTCCATATTCTTGGGGAAGACTATTTCTAGCGTTTGGCGCTCCATACTCCCTAGAGAGAGAAGTACTGGATCTAGCAGGACTATATTCTTGAGATCTCTGGTGGTCATGGTGATGGTCAGAGTGGTGGTCTGCTTGATGGTGGTCATGATGATGGTCAGCAAGGTGGTCTGCTTCGTGGTGATCGTGATGCTCATGGCTCGATCTTGCTGCTGCGTAGCCGTCACTAGAAAATTCGAAAATTTTACCTGACTTAGATTTCAAAGATATTGTAAGTAGTCATGTTACTTATTAGCCCAAGTTATTAGCGAAGTTTAACATGTATTTATTTCCAAATGAGCTTACAGAGCAATTTACAAGAGCATTTATTATTATGTACACGTTATAGATAAGTAAATAATTAATCATGTGATTCTATACGTATGCTTAAATTATTATAGTATGTTATTTACGATAATATAAAAAGTATAAATTAAAAATTATGACATACATATTTTGACAGGGTTTTGTCACCTTTAACCCACTTCAAAAAGGAGGAGGTTCTCAATTCGCATCGTTAGATTGTGGAGAAAATAACCTACCCAACTGGTGGTTCCGCTAACGCCAATGGCAGTAGACAAATCAGTGCAAGCAACATCTGTAACGAAAAAGATCATTTTTTCAGCAATTTTTCTTGGTTGTTGTAGACAATAGTTACTGGGATCCCCGATAGATGTCGTTCAATAGACTTTAAACTTTTTACAGCGAATAGGAATTATTATGTTCGTGTAAGCTTAAAAGCTAAAATATTACCACAAAAGAATGTATTAAAACAGATTAAACTATTTACAAAAACAGAACTTAACCTACCTACCCATAGATAAAAGATCTGACCCAAACCAGAATCATGCGGGAGCGTGCTAAGAATGCTGGCAGCATTGCCATGCTGAGTCTCTGAGCGAGATATGTTCCAGCACGCCTGTCACGAGAGGTCTCAACCAGCCGACGCTGCGACGTGAGACCTCCTTAATAAGCTCAAGAGCATCCGCCCCAAGTATATATTAGACGGATTTTAAAAATATGTTGTATAAATTGCTAAAGCGACAATTCGAAAATAGGACCCAATAAGTCACTCCTTTTGATTGGTAATAATTACAATAAAGGAAATATAACATTTTCTTACCTTCATTTTGTCAAACGTATGAGATTGAGATCAATTTCGGTTCCAACCATACGAATCTGGAAAAAATATAATAAGTAAAAAAGTAATAGTAATATACTTTGCCAAGAACGGAGTAAACACTATTATTTATTATTATATTACATGCTTATTATTATATTATTAAACCCATGCTTCTTGCCACATAGTTGGAATAAAAAATGTCTTTTGACAGAATATGAATGGAAATTAATTCACTAATACATGAATCCTTAATTTTCATGAAGTATAAAGCCTACACTTAAAATTGTAAATTTAAGTTAGGGTTTAAGAATCCGCTAAAGATTTTTAAATTCAACCTTTAAAAATTTAAAGGGATCATTAAAGCAAATTGGATATTGTTTTCAAATAAATTCTCACACCAACTTTTTTTTATAAAATTAAGAAAGGTTACAAGCATTAAAATGTTTGTAACAGATTAAAGTTACATTGGTAAGGGCTATAATTATACTTCTAAGTAGACTATTTCAGCCAACCTCACTCGATTTTTTTTCTTTATCACAGAACACCTACCCTCAATCCGATGGTATTCAAAATGTGAGGTGGTGGTCGAATGGTGACATCCAAATTCTATGCCACTATTTATACCAAACTGAAGTTGTTAAAGCTTACAATCGACAATTTTATCTCAACAATCTCTCAACGACTTCTCAACCTGATATAGACCTTAACTCACGGTAATAAGATGTGTGGTTATATCTTGATGTGTCTCACGGAAAGCTGTTTAGAATTTCATTGTGCGTTGATAGTACTTCGTATTGTGACACGCCAAAGCGATCCAAATCATTGTTATCTATTAAACATATACTTAGGTACTTTTAGCATTTTTTTTCACGCATAGCGTATGATGAAAATGAAATTTAACATATTATTAAATTATTATGGCAAGGTTTGAATATGAGTTAGTGCAGTTGTTAGGCAATAGATGGCGCTAATAACTTATAAAAATAAATAAATTTGTTGAATTTAAATATAGTTTTTATTATAGCTTTAATTTATATTATATATATATTAAATATTTAATTTATATATTAAATATTATAGTTTAATTTGAAGTTAAATTAATAACGTAATTAATTTTAGGACCAATAGAAGTTAATACTTGAATCCTCTCTTAGTTTTTAGCCAATTGCTTTGATGAGTAACAATAACAAACAAACATTTTTTCGTTTATTATATTACTTTCGAAGGATAAATATAATAATATGTCTCACATTTAATGGTTTAGTCATAATATTTGTAAAATCAGTTTACTATTCACGTGTAGGTTTGACCACAGTATATACATAAAATTCACAGTAGTCTAACCAGTGACTATAACTATTAACTATAGTAGTGCCTATATAAAAGGCGAGTTTGGACAGATCTGTATATATAGATATACTGATCTGTCCACACTCGGTTTTACATTGTAAATCGACATGTTATCATTGGATTACATAACTTTTCTAGCTGTCATAAGTCACAATTTATCTCAACCCTATTGTACTTCTTAAACGTTATCTTTAGCTGACTAACAATTATATAAAAAATACTTAGTGTTTTTCTGAAATAATAAAAATTAAAACTAGGTATAGTCAAGCTAGATTCAAGATAAAGTCATGTTCTTACTTAAGTACTATTTAATTTACGTGCATTAAAACATTGAATACGACTGTTCGATTTTTATCATCATGTACTAAAGCACGTAGTAATATTGCTTCAGTGCGTAGACACCCTGTTATTTTTAAGTGTTTTTGTGTATATTGAAAGCAGCCGTAGTTCATTTATTACAGGTTTATTTCAATTTGTGTGGGACAATCTAAAACTAAAAGAAAAAAAAACTAACCTAATATAAAATAAATAAAACACTTGTCCCAAATCGCTGTCACGCGGGAGGGTGCCAAGAAGGCTGGCAGCATTGCCCCGCTGTATGGCAATGCTGATCCTTTGCGCAAATATGTTCAGCTTAAATTTATTTAAACACTAGCTTCTGCCCGCGTTGAGATAGATCCTTTTATCCCTTTCCCGGGATAAAAGGTATTAATACAGGTTATAAACTGTACGTGTGTAAAATTTTATACAAATCCGTTGAGCCGTTTTTACGTTATTTTTTTATACCACTAAGGTGGCACACAAGCATACGGCCCACCTGATGGTAAGCAATCACCGTAGCCTATAGCCGCTAGCAACACCAGGGGTATCACTTAACGGGTTGCCAATCATGTTGTTGATTGAGCAACAAGATCCATACTACAAACTTTCACATTTATAATAGTGGGATGTACTGTACATGGCGTACTGTTGTATTTGTGTACTATGAACTCAAGAGTACTATGAATATATCTTCATTGACGACCATAAGTAACGTTGAATCGTGAGCTAAGAAATTGGATTGTGAAATGTTATCGAGTGCTCAGTCTAAGTGCATTCCTCGTAGCCATATTTACTGCAGTCATTCTTGCATACAGACATATATCATCACGCGAAGTCCCTCACGGGGTAGACAGAGAGTATAGAGCGCCATTTCACTGTTGACTTGCATACACCATGCCTTAACAAGGGAGGTAGGGCGAATTGGGATCTCCCGTGGATTTCCCATAAAAAATTGGAGCCGCCCGACTGGGGACTGTACTTCCACCTTACAGACGACCGCAGCCAAATAACACTACTTTGTTGTAGTGTTGTGTTTGTGTGGTAAGTAAGGTTGCCAGTGCTCCATGAGGATACGCTGGGCCAGTAGTAATGCTAGTAGCACAGTGAGTGCTCATCGACAACAGACAACTAGGCTACGGTGCCTGCTTACCATCAGGTGGGCCGTACGCTTGTGAGCCACAAGCCCGACAGTTACCTATTTGTTGTTATGGTGTAATCCGCTATATCTTTCTTTTCGTTTGAGAGCCCACTTAACCCGTGACGTCTTGAAGCGTCGTCAAAATATAATGTCGCATGTAATATTGGAGGCCACTCAAAATTAATGTGGCATGAGATTTGACTAGCATTTCAGTATTGGGCCATTAGCGTGATGATTCAATGGAGGAAAGGATAAAACAAATGAAACGCCATGTGGCCAATTGTTAAACAGAGCTGCTAAAAGCTTAAAATTCCAATAAAATGATTTTTTTTTATTTATCAATGGACTTCATTGAAAATTTGTAAGCTTCCGATTAGCTTGTAACCTTGATAGAGAATTGAAAACTCTATCAAATTGTATAACTCATTTTCGACCAAAGAGGGGTTTCATTTGTTACTAGCTTCTGCCCGCGACTACGTCCGCGTTGAGCTTGGAATCACACAGGAACCTAATTTTTTCCCATCATAAAAAGTATCCTATGTGTTATCCAGGTTATAAATTATCTGTGTTCCAAATTTCATCCAAATCCGTTGAGTAGTTTTTGCGTGAAAGAGTAACAAACATCCATCCATACTCACAAACTTTCGCATTTTTATATTAGTAGGATTCCTTTCCACCGTCGATACGTATGTTTCTCTTAAACAGGTTCTCCAAATAAGGTTCTCCATTACAACCTGTTAGAAACAAACCCTATTGTTTCCAAAATCAGTAACGCATTTAGCTATTCTATTATCTCTCCCGAATTGGAGCAAGGTTAGACCATCAATGAAATGAAGATTCGATGCACCATTACAAATTTCATTCACGTTACATACTCTAATGCCAACAAAACAAAGTGTATAATCGCATGATAAAATTTGAAAGATCATTAATTTGCAAAGTGTAGGTGTGCGTTTTGAGTCTTAATGCTTTAGTAATAGACTTGTGATTAGATTGTGTGGTATGCAGATGAGGACAAATTAAGTATTGTCATGTGTTGCGCGTGAGTGTGCAATGTCAAACAAAAGGTGCAGTCCATAGACTGGTGGCACCAGTATCGGCCAATCACGAGTTAACGTTAATCGGAGGTTAAACAACGAATAAGTTAATTTCTATATTTTTCCAAACAATGTATTAAAATGTTGTTTATATCAAAATAAAAAATAGCCATGTTAAACAAAATTAGGTTTTTATTCGCGAAATTAGCTAATAAGTAGTTGAATAGGTCGTTTCAGATACCTCTACATGCAATTATAAATATCTTTAACTTTATCTTACTTTGTACACACACAGACACACACATAGTATGTACGTACGTATGTGTAGTACATACTTTTATAGTAAATCAATGTCCTTATAATATTTGAATACATAAAAAATAATATTCATTTGTTTGTTCGTTCGTGCGTGGCTCTTATATCAAATGATGAAACGTTAGTGAGTTGCTATGCGCTGACAAACGTTTGTAGAATATAAAAAAAAACGGGCATTACAGTAGCCGCATATGATGTGTCACATCTGACATCTGACGGACTCTACCATTCTTGGTCTAACAAATAGCGCGCGCTCCGACCTTCTGTTACACAGTTCCGTCCCCTTTCAGGAAATATGTCCACAGATTACAGGAAAGTGAGATGAAAGATGTTTCATATGAATAAAATATTAAAAGGTTAATTAATTTGGAATGAACCTACACAATAGCTTACGCGTCCTCATAAATAGAGTACTTCTTGAAAGGCAATAATAATTATTATTATTTGATGGATTTTAATCGCCGCTCTTACTTGTGCCGCCTTAGCGATGAATTATTATTATATCACTACGGCGGCAAACAAGCATACGGCCCACCTGATGGTAAGCAGTCACCGTAGCCTATAGCCGCTGGCAATACCAGGGATATCACTAACGCGTTGTCAACCCTGTTGTTGATGAGGACTCACTACTAGCGCAGCGTATCCTCGTGGAGCACTGGCAACCTTACTCACCGCAGAAACACAACACTACATCAAATTAGTGTTATTTGACTGCGGTCTTCTGTAAATAAACAGGCAGACGATGCAACCGGCCTTCATTATTGTAATTTGTATCGCTTGACACTTGTTAATGGGTTAGATTTAGTTGATCGTTCCGTACAACCAGCGTTAGATGAGCTTTGGTTACGACATATCAATTAGGGGTGGCGGCTCATGTACAACCTCCATATGTGCTTACAAAGTTTTATGTACTAGTTTTGAAATCAATTGTTGATATTGTGCACGTATACTCAAAATCATCTTTATTTGACTAGACTTTACAAATGAGTACTTTCAAATCTTCAGAATCTACCGGATTTGGAAGGTCGTTTTTTGATGATAAGAATCCAGCAAGAAACACAGCAATTACCATTTCCAAAATAATATTTCTATTAACTACGTGATATATGATATATTTCAAAAAGACAGATATGTAAAAATATGTTATGTCCTAGTTAATATGTTTCCTTTACTGTGACATAATTGTGAGGTATTTTTAAGCCGATTACGGTGAAGCCAAAAGGAAGGGTTATGATTTTAGCAGTAATAAATAAAAAAATAAAATTTTAAGAGAGGTACGGCCATTTCCCGTGGGTTCTCCCATTTAAATTGGAGCTGCCCGACGGGGGACTGTACCTCCACCTTACAGAGGACCGCAGTAAAATAACACTACTTGATGTAGTGCTGTGTTTCTGCGATAAATAAGGTTGCCAGTTCTCCACGAGGATACGCTGGGCTAGTAGTAATGCTGCTAGCACAGTGAGTCCTCATCAAAAAGAAATGGTTGGCAACCCGTAAGTGATACCCCTGGTATTGCTAGCGGCTATAGGCTACGGTGACTGCTTACTATCAGGTGGGCCGTATGCTTGTGTGCCACCATAGTGGTATAAATAAAAAATATAAAAAAACGGATTTTCCTCCGTAGCGCGTAACTATTCATCCAATTTGATGGATGAGGTTTCAATCGATTCGATATTATGACCCGGGTAACATAGGCTACATTTTAACTGACTTCATCAAAAGGAGGAGATTTGTAAACCCCGATTGTATACCCTTGACCAAGACAGGCATGTAAGCAAACATTTTAAACAATATATATAAAACAGCGTTATTTCTACACTGGTTTCCCAGTAACCTTATCGATAACCTTAAGTGAGGCGTCCGAGTAATATCCACATTTAATTATCTGTTTTGTAGTTACTTCATTGTTAATTCCCCCACCAGTCATCACATCATCGATGGCTGGGCCCCAGAAATGATGACCCTTATGTGCCTTCACGAAGTTCACAGCCAAATTACCTCGCAACCTAGCCCTATATATCACTTCAATTTCAATACTCCCAACACTAGCTGACAATATAGCGGTTACCGCTTGACCGGGCTGCAATTCCGTTTCGACACCGGTTGTGCTGCCGATAGTTACCGATTCGGTCTTCTCTTCCTCTTTACCGTAGCTGAAAGTGTTTGAAATACTCATACTTCCCGATACAAAGTTTACGTTTAGTTCCAAAGCCATTGATACTTGTGTCTCGGTTGATTGTGACCACGTCGATGTTATTGTGTTTTCTACGGTGTGTGTGATTCCCGTGTTAACTTTGATGGTGTTATTCGATAAATTGTCGAAGTTTTGAGACGATATCGTTACCGAATTCTTGTTTATCCGTCTCACTCTTGCCGATTTAATCGATAAAACTTTCGTGATTTGTTCCCATTTGTAGTTTTTAAACAAATCACCCCACGGTGTTGGGCTTTTTAGATATACGTGGCTTGGCTTCCTGCCGAAATGTTTCTTACAAGCGTCTTTCAATTGAAAACTATCGACTCTGAATAATGGCACATCACTGTCACTAATCACACTAACTTCAATTCCGGTATAATTTATCGATATGTTCCCATCACTATTTGTTGCTATGTCTATATTAATCGTAGCTTGGACTGTTTTAACAAGAAGTATAAAAACCAATGCGAAATTATATGTCATGTTGATCAAGTCAACTTAACTCGATTGCTGAAGATGGAATGATATAAAAATGGGTACATAATTATTTATAATACATTATCTGTGTTCGGCAATATCACTTATGATTCTTTGCTCAGTAAGTTTAGAAGTGTTTATTTATTTATGTACACCAGATATTTATATATATATATATATATATCTGAAGTCGTGGTAGCCGAGTTATTGTAGTACCTGCCTGACATTCAAAGGATTCCAGGTTCAAATACTCGATTGTGCCAAAAATATTTTCTAAACCTAAGTCAAACTACGAGATAAAAAAGATATATAGTATAGAACGTAATGGGTCTTCTCAATAAAATGGAGCCCGACTGGGGACTGTACCTCCACCTTTAAAGAAGATGTGTATGTAACATCTGATATCTGCCCGCCAACTCTACAACCGCTCATTTGTTAAATCAAATAGCACACGCTATATTGTAAATTGTACCACAATTCTGCGAAATCTCTCCCACAGATTGCATAAAAGCGAGAGGAATTATTTTACACATAAAGTATAAAAACATGCATGCTGAAAATAAAATAATTTTGAATTTGGAAGACGATACAATTCACAGACGGTTTGTTTCTTCTACTATACGGGTTTTACGCAGTAAAATAATGTTACGTCATGTCATTGAAACGTATAAATAGAGTTGGTAATTAAGCATTATGTTTATATTGAACTTGAGATAATGCGGTCAAGTTAGATAGACTACACTAGTGCAAGCTACCTACTTTCCTCACCTATTAAGATTAAAGTAGCTATTTAATGTTCATATTTTAATTAACCAATGAATAATTTAATAGCATTGATGCTGGTGTCAATATTCTTGTACAAAATCACTAAACCAAACTGATTTGACAGGAATAAAAAGTCTTGCTTCCAAAATCCCTTTCATGTGCAGGGTTAAATATTGATGGCAATACTTTCAGTCCTGTCAAATTGGTTTAGTTCAGTAATTTTGTACAACGAAGAATCGACACCATTAGGTCATTTTCCTCAAAATTTTTAAAAATTTAGACCTATATAAAATAATAATTCGTGTTGGTCATTAAATATTTACGCACAGACAAACATTAGCCTCCATATTTGATACGCAGTACGCACATAGTGAAGTCGGTAATTAATTGTAATGTTTGTTTAAATAAAACTGACATATTTTTTAATTAATACATGATCATCATCGCAATGAAACGTAGAACATAACTATTATTTATTACACAGTATTTGTATCTCATACCATGTTTTGAATAATTGTAAAGCAAAATATTTAAAAACAAAGTATTTTTATAGTGTTTGTGCTCTAACTACCTACTTGTGCCAACATTAGTGTGACGCAATATGCATTTAAAAAACTTTTTTGAATCTTGAACATTTTTTAAAATTCGAATAACGTAGGTTTTTAATTTACCTATGGTGCAAAAATGTCTCCGTTTTTTTTTATTGTGTACATCGTCATGCCAGTACTGTGCAGTGCAAAAATTAAAATAAAATTGACATTGGCTTCGAATAAGGCTGACTTAATATTTGAATACTCTGGATACGACAGTAAATTAATAACTGATAAAGAAGTTAATTTATTCAACGTTACAGATATAAATCTCAAAAGAGGAGCTAGAGTTGAGCTTGGAAAAGTTCCCGATCACATTTTCCTTAAAGACCCTACAACCTACGGCGATGTATATAAAAATTACAAATGGCGGGAAGTGAATAGAAACTTAAGAGTCAATGACATAATAATTAAGCAATTAATAAAAGAAAAAGTAGGTTTAAAAGGACTTGAAATTATTAATAATACAACAGCAGTATTGACACATAAGATAAATATATTTGATAGCGTTGAAAATTTAGCCTTTTCATCGTGGCAAGATGAAGGATTGCCTACGGATGACATTAATTACGAAGTTTTAATGAAATTTCTAAATGGCGATCTAAAATATGAAAATGGATGGAGAAATGAAACTATCAGAGGTGTTACTCTACCGCTTGGCGTTACAAATGAAGGCAATCTAAGAATTGATTCCGGACAGACAGTAGTTTTAAAACTGAATGCTATAAAAGTTTTTTTATTATTGAAAGTAACATACGTAGCGGATTTAGTTGGCAGTGTAGTTGCCAATTTCGCCCATACATACGGGAAATATCACTTTTGGGCTCCTTCGATAGGAAAATTAATGACAGGTGCAAGAATAAAGAACTCAATTAAAACTAACGAATATATTGAAGTAAGATTCTTCACAGACCCTAAGTTGAGTATCTATGATAAAGATACTGGTAAAGTTGTACATACGGACAAGCAACTTAAATTGTTAAGAAATAGATTAATACTAAGACCTGCACACAAATTTGATAGGCTGTAACATTATTTTGTAAATAAATCGTTTTCCATATTCTCACTGTATTAGCTTTCCGATCTATAATCAGATAATTAATATACCGTTTAAGCTTTTATTTGATGAAATAGAAGTTGTTTCTGAACGAAGAATCAAATGGCAGATGAAGTATATGGTGTTAGTGTTACTAGTGTTAAAAGTTTACTGTAAAATAAGCAGCTTAAACAGAGGACTGGGCATAAAGACAAAGGTAAGCCCTTGAATAATGATTCCACGAGAGTTCAATTGTTTGGAGGTACATACTACATATTAAGTTTTTTATTCTAATGGAACTATCGGACAAAAATAATATAAATTATTGAAAAATCAAATTATTGATGAAAGAGAAAAAAATGTATGTAAATCATTTGTGTAAATAAAAATCAGATTTTAAGTATGTGAAAGTATTTATTATATTATGTACGTATTTACTCTTATTGTAGATAGCTGCCGTAACTACGCAATAAATGATCTCCATTACCAACAAGACAAGTAAATCTAAATAGTGCAAATGCCATGCTTATGATATCTTACCTCAATCCCAAGTTTAAGAGTTTTAAGATACCACAATTTGTTGTAATTCATCAGAGAGCGCGCCGACTAGAAAAACGTTAACCTCCTACCATACGCCTCCAGCCAGTCATGTTAAAAACCTTATTTTAAAGGTAGATAGATATTGCTAAAAGATAGGGCAGCACTGATATTATACGTCAACTTCAAGTGTCAAACATCGAAAAAGTACAAAAGTCAATTTGTCAACAAAATCATCAAATGTTTCCAAGAGTTCGAAGGTTTGATTTGTGTAGAAACGAAAATTTATTTTATTTACGTGTTTAAAACTACATACGCTGGCCGACATTTGAATTGCAAATTAATTAGATCCATTTTGAACGGAACCAAATGTTAGTTTTGAATAGTTAATTGTTCACGTCTCTTATAAATACGATAAGTACTACTAAAAGCTTTTATTCTTCCTAGAGTAAAAATTTCCTGTTAGTTTGATACATTCCATTAAATGGGGATCTCGTTTTGTTGTTGCCCAGTGTATCATTTTTAATGTTTTTATTAATTTAAATTACAATAGCTTGGTGTTACCTTTATTCATAACTCGCATTAATTTCGTTGCATGATTGTTGTCGAATTTTCTCGAAATTATCTGTTATAATGGTAGAATTAGTGGGAATATACATCAGCGTGCCTCTTTACACTATGGGGTAAGTTATTAATTGTCTAATTTATTTGTACACCCTATAGGTGTAAAAATATTCTTGTCTTTTTTTTGACATTTTATTAATAAATCGATTACAATTTACAACCAGCGCAAGCCCTAGGGCTTGCGCTGGTTGTCTCGCTCTATCGTAGGACTAGTCCTACGATAGAGCGAGAGGTGGGGTTGCCCTAAGGGCCACATGACAAGAGATACATATTTTTTAGAGAAACAAATGTGTAATTATTGCCACTTAATTTAAATTTAGTAGGAGATGGATTTTTATCATAAACTGAAATACAATTTATGTGTTTCACATACACTGTGGCTGTAATCAAATTAAAATTGGATGATCCTAGTATCCACTGGGATTAGTATCCTCAAGGATATTAAATATATATTACTTTACAATAATATATATATATATATATATATATATATATATATATATATATAGGTATACTAGCATTAGCATTATTTAATAAGAAACAAAATATACCTATGACTAACATAGCCTAGCTCAGCATCAGTCAAACCATCTGGGACCATGGAAGTTTGAACCTCGGATTGCCAATTTTTCTTGAAACCCTAATATTTCTTTCTTGAATAAGTAGCCTAAGTTATGCCTTGTATCATGAGCAATCTGCCAGTGAGAGTCTAGTTCAAATAAGTCCAGTTTTTCGGAGATTAGCTAGAACAAACAGATAAGAACTTTACAAAATGTTTATTTGTTATATATAAGAGATGTACACTTTCATATGCATTTAGTAAAGCTGTTTTTTTGACATTACAAACAAACACAAATTTTATTTAGCTCTAAAATGAAAAATCTTGTATCCAAATATTAGTTTAGGCCCTAATAAGCCACTTATGGAGGTCCAATATAACACATAAATTCATATATGTATACATAATAGATATATTCTGCAAGTTTTGAAGCTTAAAACATAGAAAAAGCTTGAAACAAGAAATTGCTGCCCATAGTCAAAGCTACCAGGAAAAACTAACCAAACATGACAACCCCCTGGCTGTTGATATAGCAGGATCTGGAAATATTACATACACAAGACCAAGGAGGAATAGCATTCAAACTAATAAACCAATTCTCAATATAATAAGAGTGGATAATGGAGAATTCTTCACTGCTACAAAGACCAACTACAGAATCACTTCAAACAAAGGAGCAGCTAAATGTCTAAGGACAGATTGTTGCATTACGCAGGATATAATATAAAAAACCATTCATTTGTTTGAAAGCCACATAAAATCTAAATTAGTAATTATTCTAGTTAGCTAGTAGGTACCCATTTTAAAAGTAAGCGACCATGTTTGACTAATTGTTTTAATTAGATATTGTGACTTATACACACACACACTTTGATTAGACTTTAAAAGATTACAAAGAAATATTGAAGGTAATTACATACACCATACAAAATTGCCATGTTTTACTTAAATAAATGTGTGCAAGTGTTTCAGGACTGGAAATTTTAGTTTAATTTTAGTCTAGTCAAATTTTAAAATAGCTTTATTTGTCTAGACTTTACAAATAAATCCTTTCAAATCGTCGCAATCTACCATCGGTTTTGGAGGTTCGTTTTCGTTGAGAAGTATTGGCCAAGGAACTCAGCTGTCAGATGAACAAGATAATTTCCACCTGTATCTTTACCAATTTATTGTATAATATGCGTATTACATTGAATGCTTTCTGAAAATAGCATAAACATAACTACTGGATGACCTTCCTATCACTCCCAGTCATATTCTCATATTACAATACAAAAAAGCCTACAAGAAAATGGTGTTTTGCTTAATTGCGTTATTTGCTCCATAAATAATTAACTTATGAGTTACTAGTCAATAGTCAAATATCTCTATATCAAAACTTTTATATTAATATTGTAAAGAGAAATTATTTGTATTTTGTTTGTCTATATCTATACTATCTATATCTATACTTCTATACTAATATTATAAAGAGGAAAGATTTGTATTTTTGGGTGTATGTTTGCATTGAATAGGCTTCGAAACTACTGGACCGATTTCAAAAAATCATTCACCGTTAGAAAGCTACATTATCATTGAGTAACATAGGCTATATATTATACTAGCTGCACGCCCCGACTTCGCACGGGTGGACCAAATATTTGATAAATGTCTACCCGTGGGGCGGGCCGCTAGTAATTAGTAAACTCTAAGCTCACGATGTTTGTTCACACCTTCACCGTAAACCTCGTGATGTGACTTATTGTTCCTTTAAAATTATAAGATAAGATAGAATAAAACTTTGTAGCGTATGCGCAGGGTGCTAGTGCTGGGTGCTTCGGTCACGGCGGGACTGTTCGTGTTCCACGTGGCGGTGGTGCCCCTCATATTCAAATACTCCAAGACATTCAGACGGAGTCTCATATTTGCTAATTTTGGTAAGAATCCTCTTAAAGCATTGGAAATCTTGGTGTAAATAATATATCTTTGTTTTTATACCACTAAGTATACGGCGCACCTGATGGTACCTGTCACCGTAGCCTATGGACGCTTGCAACACCAGGGGTATCACTAGCGCGTTGACGACCCTTCAAAAATCTCTTCACCCCCTTCTTAAAGCACTCCGTGCTGTACTTCTTTGGGATATCTTTACGCCTTCCCACAAGGGTCCCCGAAGAGGCAGAGGTGTTACAACACCCACTATTCTAAGATAATTTGCCGCCAACGTAACTGATGGTGAGTTCGTCGCCGTCTCTTCGGCGTAAAGCTCGTGGTGTGACTAATCACTGCACTTGAGTTACGAAAACTCATTGGTACAGACTGGGGTTCGAACTTGCGTTGCTTGAATAGCAGGCAATGCATCATAGGGCATGACCACCACGGAGCCGTTACTTTATTTAATGTTGTTTTTTCATTTTTATACACACATATACAGCCATTATAATATAAATGCGAAAGTAACTCTTTTTGTTTGTTTGTTTGCTACCTTTTCAAGAATAAACGGCTGAACGGATCTTTATAAACCTTGACTAGGTGGTAGGTATATTATCTCCTTGACAGGACATAGGCTATCGTTTGACTTGAAACAGATGAAGTCGTGGGTTAAAGTTAGTATTTATTATATATAAATACTAACTTTAACATTTGATAATTGTGTTTCCAGTACAATGGCCCCTGAATATAGACTTCGAAGATCCGTCCGCTAGCGGGGTCGAAGGTGGACGCAACCTATGTGTGGAGTACTACTCTAAAGTGGACAGGTGTCGCGTTAAGATTGGTAAGCATGCTTAACGTGACCATACATCCCGATTTGTTCGGGACAATCTCGCTTTTTTTTTATGCCACTTGCCCACCGGTTAGTAACCGTATAAGCAACGCGTTGCTAACCATGTTGTTGATGAGGACTCACTGGGCTAGCATTACTACAGCGTATCCTCGTGGAGCACTGGCAACCTTACTTACCGCAGAAACACAACACTACAACAAGTAGTGTTATTTCACTGCGGTCTTCTGTAAGGTGGAGGTACAGTCCCCAGCCGGCCGCGGCGGCTCCAATTTTATGGAGGGATTTAATGGGAGATCTCAATTCGCCCTACCTCTCTTTGAGTTTTTGAAATTACAGCATTCAGGCTGTCTGTCACGTTGTCCCTATTGAGGATGACCCAAACGATAAATCAATTAAAGTATCTGTCTATTTTTATTGCACTCGCAGGTAAGCTTTATGTTATTCCAGGTAATCAATTTCAGCAAAATCGGCTGAGCCTTTATGCGAAATTGAGTAAAAAATATCCAAACGTACAAAATTATAATATTTTAACACAAAATGTATTACTTTTCGTTTTTTTTATATCTTCATAATCTTCAAGTGTTTGTCATGGTATGGCTAATTGGCCATGTTATGCGGAGGAATGAAGATAACGTGGTAAGAATGGTTTAATGTATGAATGTGGACGGGTACAGGGGTCGAGGTAGACCTAAGTAAAGATGGATGGATTGATTGTGTGAATAATGATATGGCCAGAAAGGAAGTGAATACAGAGATGTCGGCTGATAGAAAAGGATGGAAGAGAAATACATATTGCGCCGACCCCAAATAATATGGGATAAGGGCACGGAAGGAAAGCGTGGCAGGGGACGACCAAGGATAAGTTACATCAAGCAAGTTAAGGATAAGATAGCCGTCACGTCGTATAGGGAGGTCAAAGAAGTAGCACTGGACAGGCAGAAGTGGAGGGAAATACATCGGCTGCACCGACAAGAGTAAAACTCTTAAATAGAAGAGAGAAGGGCAGGAGAATGATAAATCTCCATACTTTAATTTCGATATTTTAATTTTGCAGGTATTTGGCATATATTGCCTAAAACTGTTTATGAAAAGCTGAAGGGTAATTTCGAGGATCATTCAGACAAGGAAGAGCTGAATAGATTGTTGGATGAAGAGTTGGCTCACTCGAAAACTCCAATCATTCTCTATTGTCATGGTAAGTTTGCTGCAAATATATCAGAACCTTCATCCCAAAAGGGGCCCCAATCGCCATGATATAGAAACGCCAACGTAATGGGAAATTTTCACTGGGTCTATCCATTCAAGTGGCGGAAGTCACAGCTCGTTTCGATAGAACACAACAGAGAAAATAAAATTGATATTGGATTTCAATTCTTACGAAGGAAAAAAAAATAAGTCGAGTAAAAATAAAATAAATCTCGTAATTTAATTATTTATTTATCAAGCACAAAAACAGAACACAATTTTATTTAAAAAAAACAAGTACGAAGTACGAACAAACTAAACTAAGAAGAACAAAACTTACCTACACGTAAAATAAATGTCCCGAACCACCGTCACGGGGAAGTGTGCCAAGAAGGCTGGCGGCATTGCCACGCTGTATTGCAATGCTTAGCCTTTGGGCCAAATATTCGCCAGCCCTCTTGACACAGGAGACCTCGCATAATTTGTTTGAGGTCTCCTTAAAAAGGGTATGAGCCTCTGGCCCCCACGGCCCAAGAGTTTCGACCCCAAACGCCATAAAGATGTACCCGTCCTTCAGAGATATATATTTACGGCGCTTGAGGCACTCCTGCCGAGAGGCAGCCGCACCAGCCACCTCTAATAATAAAAAAACACTATAACATAGGATGATAATGATTAATAGTGGACATTTTGAATGATTCTGAAGTATCTGGGAAATGGGGTCCGAATAAGGGAATCATATTCTAGACCGCGACTATATGACTCCCCCCTGACTTGACAGCTGGCCTATCCGCCTACTCTTCAAACCGGAACACAGTATGCATACACACTTGGCTTGGCAGAATATCTGGCAGCGATAGGACCCACATGGTGCAATAAACCTACCACCTGGTAGGTTTAACGAATTTATTTTTCTGTAATTATATTTAATTGATAATTTTCAGGCAATTCCAATTCTCGAGCCGCATCGCATAGAGTACAGTTGTACAAATTCTTCCAACAAATGGATTTCCACACGATAGCTTTTGACTATAGAGGTGAGTTGCATTGCGTTGTTTTTTTAAGCACTAATAGCCCACCTTATGGTAAGCAGATGGTTTTGACTACGTTATCGAAAATGTTAATTTTAAAATGTAACTATACGAATTTTTGGGTCCACTTTTCGTGGACGTAGAGCTGTTCATAGCGATACGAAAATGTAGTCGAAAGTAATTCGATAGTCCCCCTGCTAAGGCTACAGGGCAGATGACAGAAAGATTACCTATTATGTGCGTTAGCTATGTACTTGCATAAAATTATGTACAAGTTGATATTTTTTTATCTTTCGCTATCTCGTCTTATCCTTAAGCTAAGATTTAGATAATGAATTTTATTTAGAACGGGGTTGTTGCTACTTGCTGTTAGCATTGTGTGTTATCTTTTTAATTTATTTCTTTTGGTTTTAAAAGAGTAATTGCTGAGTTTCTTGCCGGATTCTTTTAAGCAATAAACGACCTTCCAAATCCGTTGGTAGATTCTGACGATTTGAAAGTGCTCTGTAAAGTCTAGTGAAATAGAGATTATTTTGAGTTTGAGTTTAATTATAACTAACTGTTTCCCCGCGACTTCGCCCGCGTATCAATATAATATTATATAGCCTATGTTATTCAGTCACTATCTATATATCAAATAAATCAAATTGAAGTGCCTGCTTGTCACAATAACAGATTTTCCTGCATGTATATGAAAATGAACGCGATACTAATAACAAAATACCAAAAAAAAAGAAATGTTTGTCTGCAAACAATATCACTAATCTCCGAATCGGCTGGCCCGATTTGTACGGGACTCTCAATGGCAGATAGCTAATTATATAAGCCCTAATTTACGCTACTTTTATTCGAAAAAAATAGTTAAGGTTTTGCGCAAAAATAATCAACATCATCTATCTAAGAGCTAGGCTCTTGTCGGTGGAGCAATCGCCAAGCCGTTAGCCATCTCTTTGACCTCTTGGTACGACATAACGTTAGCCTTCGTCTTTATCTATTGCAGGTAACATATCGTTGGCCTTCCTCTGCCACGCTTTCCTTCGATCTTTCCCTCTATGATATTCCATATATATGCGTCATGTTGCAAATAATACCCTTGAAATTGTGGACAAAATCCTATTTCGCGCGTACGAAAACGCGGGCACAGCTAGTTTGAAATATAAACAAAATTGTAAACAACATGCAGTAAGACTTTTGTCAAATGCAGTTTTGTGTTTTAAACGCAACGGTTGGCAACTCGTTAGTGATACCCCTGGTATTGCTAGCGGCTATAGGCTACGGTGACTGCTTACCACCAAGTGGGCCAAATGCGTGTTTTCCACCTAAGTGGTATAAAACATATTATACTGTAACACAATTGCAATTTCAGTATACATACTTCTTTGTCCTAATTCCATAGGCTACGGTGACTCGACTAACCTTCGTCCCAGCGAGGATGGTGTGGTTGAAGATTCCCTGGTGGTGTACGACTGGCTGCACTCCACCATCGACAAGGGGACGGATACACCAGCTGTCTTTGTCTGGGGACACTCGTTAGGTAACAAAATGAATAGACAAATCGGTTGTGCCTTAACTCTTTGCTGCACCGATATCCTGTTTAACCCGTTGACCGACCAAAAATTCTGACAAGTTAAGTTACATGGGAATACTATTCACTATGAAAATCAGCAGCTGATAAAATGCCTATTCTTTTTTGTAAATAAATACATACCAAACACCCAGACGCAAGGCAAATACTTTTGTCACATAAATGTTCACACCGGCGGGAATCGAACCCGCGACCCGTAGCGTAGTAGTCAGGTATACTAACCAAAAGACCAGCGGTCTCGTCAATTTAGACTGTATATTGTATAATATAGTATGTGTATCCAGGTACGGGCATCTCGTCTCACCTGCTGGGCAACCTGCGCGAGCTGAGCTCCCGGCTGCTGGGCCGCAGCCCGCCCGCGCCCCGGGGGCTCGTGCTCGAGGCGCCCTTCAGCAACCTGGCCGACGAGGTCGCCGAGCACCCGCTCTCCAAGGTAACCACATCACACCACACCCCATCACAACCCACTATACCCCACCACATCCCACCACACCCCATCACACCCCACCATACCCTACTACATCCCACCACAACCCACTATATCCCACCACACCCCATCACACCCCACCATACCCCACTACATCCCACCACAACCCACTATACCCCACCACATCCCATCACACCCCACCATACCCCACTACATCCCACCACAACCCACTATACCCCACCACATCCCATCACACCCCACCATACCCCACTACATCCCACCACAACCCACTATACCCCACCACACCCCACCATATCCAACCACACGCCACCACGCTCCACCACATCCCGCCATGCAAGCAAGCCATGAAAGTATATTTACTAGCAACCTGAAAACCTTCCTCTTGAATCACTATCTATAAAAAAAAACGCATCACAATCCGTTGCGTAGTTTCATAGCTCTAAGCATACATACACGACAGACAGACAGCGGGAAGCGACTTTGTTCTATACTGTGTACTTACGTATATATATCTGTATGTCAGCTAGTCACATGGCTGCCGTACTACGAGAGTACATTCGTGTCACCCTTCTCCGGGTGCGGCGAGCAAACTTTCCTCTCAGACGTGCACCTGCGCCGCGCCGCGACTCTGCCCGTACTGATACTGCACGCCAAGGATGACGTCATCGTGCCCTTCACAGTGGGACTCAAGGTACAGACCCTTCCATGCCGCTAGCACGATTTTTTTTTCTACTAAGTAAGCGAATGTCAAAATTGTCATACGAATTATTAGTTCCGCTTTTCACCGCCGCGGCCTGTTCTTATTGCAATACGAAAATAGTCGGAGGCGATACGAAAACTTTGTAGTAATTTATTCATGCTCGCGCTACTGAAAAAAGTTTCAATTCTGTTGTATAAAATCACAAAACAAAACTAATTTGACAGCACTAAAAGTCTTGCTATCCCTTTCTCTCTGCATACACGTTTGGTTCCCGTGTCAATACCCCACACTTACCTAATTGTCGTCTTTTTTAATCTAATATGGCGGATGATACAAAATGGAGATTTATAATTTGCACACTATCCTCCCCTATGATATGGGTATGAAATTAAAATACTAGATGACGCAAAAAATGGCTTACATTCAACTTGTATTCTTTTGACCACTACTTATTGATATAGCTTTTTTATTTCGATGGTAATCGAGATGGTCTTACCTGTGTTTTTTTAGAGGATTATGTGTCTGGGCTATATTTTATTTTTGTTTTCGGTTTTATTTATTTAATTAATTAATAAGTTGGGCTTATTAAAAACTAGCGACCTGCCCCGGCTTCGCACGGCCAGCGTTAACCATATAAGTTAAATACCTAAAAAACAAATGAATTACACATAAAAACCTTCCTTTTTATCACTCTATCTATTAAAAAAGACGCATCAAATTCCGTTGCGTAGTTTCAAAGATTTAAGCATACATAGGGACAGACAGACAGACAGAAAGACACGCGAAGCGACTATAATTTATACTATGTAGTGATGTTTGTCCTTTCAGCTTTACAAAGCGATCTTAGAGTCGCGTGGGCAAGGCGGCGCCACGGTGAAGCTGCACGCGTACGACAAGGAACTGAACCTGGGACACAAGGGGATATGCCACGCGAAGGATCTACCAGACGTTGTGGGGTAGATAACCACTTATTAATACTAGTTTAGGGCGAATTGGGATTTCCCGTGGGTTATCCAATTTAAATTGGAGCCGCCCGACTGGGGACTGTACCTCCACCTTACAGAAGACCGCAGTCAAATAACACTACTTGATGTAGTGTTGTGTTTCTGCGGTGAGTAAGGTTGCCAGTGATCCACGAGGATACGCTGGGCTAGTAGTGATGCTGCTAGCACAATGAGTCCTCATCAACAACATGGTTGGCAACTCGTTAGTGATACCCCTTGTATTGCTTGCGGCTATAGGCTACGGTGACTGCTTACCATCAGGTGGGCCGTATGCTTGTGTGCCACCTTAGTGGTATAAAAGAACTAATTGACTTACATGATGCCCCGATTGGTATCATTTAAGCGTTACATTCGAGACTATATTGAAATAAACGCCATTATTGTAAATATTATGATATTTAAAATCTCAACTTAAAAAAATACCAGTATATTATAATTGCGCCAAATAATTCTGATGACTTACAAAGATTTTGTTTTTCAGTGAGTTCGTCTCGCAGCATCGATGAAGGAATCAAAACAATTACAAAATATTAATTACATTGAAAAAAATTGGCTCTTGAATCCACGATCTCGTAAACCTCATGTTCCCTAGTGAAGTATCAGCAACAGCAATGCAAATACAAATGACAAGACCACCATTATTATTTATGTTAATTTATTTATGATCTTTTATTTATTAAGTTGAAGACCAATAATTATATTGTTTTGTACTGTCGTGTGTGTTTCATTGAGTACTGGTTACCAGCTATATAATATAATTGGTAATATGACAAAGTAGTGTTATTGACACAAAACAGATTAAACTATTTACAAAAACATATCTTAACCTACCTACTTATAGATAAAAGATCTGACCCAAACCGGAATCATGCGGGAGCGTGCCAAGAATGCTGGCAGCATTGCCACGTTGGATAGCAATGCTGATTGTCTGAGCGAGATATGTTCCAGCACGCCTGTCACGGGAGGCCTATGTAATATGACTATGTTACTGAATGATAATATTTTTAAAATATGTTCTTTAGGTTTAGAGATTAACCTTTATATACTAACAAACATAATTTACATCTTATTATTATTATTTATTTATTTAATGGCAACACAAAAAAGTACATTTCGTATTTTGCCAATGTCAAGTAGTTAATAGAGAAGAGGATCCTCTTGGCAACGTCGTACGGTGGGATAACCACCAAGAAGGTTGGCAACGTCCTTCCTGACAGTCTGGACTTCATTTCACCAATCACCTGAAAAAATCTTCATTTTGATAATTCACAATATTATTTGATTTACTTTTGTTGAACACGTCGTGGAATATTTGTCACATTATACGTTGCCTATATAATAAAATAAACACCACTGTATCTCACATAATACATTAAACAATATCAAGACAAGCTCAAGACAACATTTTCCTTTGATTGTCAAAATTGAAGTCAATTTACATCTTTATAACCCAAATACTTATATCTATACACAAGTAAAATTGAAGTGTCTGTTTGTAATGTCAAAATAACAGATTTTTACGAAATGCATATGCAAGTAAACACGTTACTAATGACAAAAAAGCAATTAAAAAAATGTTTGTCTGTCTGTTTGTTTGGGGTAATCTCCGAAACCGTTGGACAGATTTGAATGGAATTTTACTGGCAGATAGCTAATTTTACTGGGGGTAACATAGGCTACTTTAAAAAAAAACCGCGCAACTAATAAAGAACCCTTAAAATTGTGAAGAACATCCGAACGGCGGGACTTATTTGAACAGGACTTTCACTGTAAGGTATCTGTAACTTAGGCATAATTTATTTTGGAGAAATAATTATGGTACGGTGCAACAAAAATTAAACTCATGAAATTGGCAACAAAATTAACTCCACGCGTACGAAGTCGCGGGCACAGCTAGTAAATATATTTATAAATTACGCCAAGTCCCTGACGGGGTAGACAGAGAGTATACAGTGCCATTTCACACTTGACTTCACGGTGAAGGAAAACTTGAGAAAACCATACGACTGAGAAGAAATTCAAGGACGTATGTAGTGCCTAAGGGACGGCGACGGACTCACCATCTGTCACGTTGGCACCAAATTATCTTCGGTGGAAAGTGGGTGTTGTAACACCTCTGCCTACCTCTTCTGGGATCCTTGTGTGAAAATATATTACTAATTTTATTATTTAATCACCATCCTATCAGCTCACTGATGATGAAAACCAAGGAAAACCTTCAAGTTAAACCTTAAAATATTAATTTTATTTTTTTCCTAGTACATACTTGTTACTATAATCATCAGCATTCTTTAATAATCTATGAAAAAATGACATTTACACTTCAACAATGAATTATTTTACAATGCACGAATAAATTAATTTAAAAAATTGTAAAATGCTAATAAAAACTAGAATAAAAAGATATAAATCAATACCCATTCAATATGGTTATTGGGTGAGTACCAAATTATAATAAACAAGTCTTTAATTCTTTCTCAGTAACGTAACATAGAGTAATTATTGCATTACAACTAACAAGATTTACAAGCTAGTTTGAAATAAACCTTTTTCACTTAGCCAATCCAAAAAATAGACCGGATTCATTATCTTATTAACAAAACTTCAGAAATTTCAAGAGAACTGAAACATTCATCAAATTATACTAGAAGAAGATATTAAATTTTATAAGAATTTGTCTATACATTTGAGCACAATATTACTAGCATACGGAGTCGAATCAAACAAAGTACATTTTCGACAAGTACGCGTACGTCCAACTGGTGGTAAGCGGACGCCTGCGTTACAAGAGCTTTCACTAGCGCGTTGCTGTGCCAGAAACTTAAGGAACGAATAGGTTTTAGCGCATAACCAAAGCTCTAGTGACC
The DNA here is from genome assembly GCA_951449985.1 of Falcaria lacertinaria. Taxonomy (NCBI): domain Eukaryota; kingdom Metazoa; phylum Arthropoda; class Insecta; order Lepidoptera; family Drepanidae; genus Falcaria; species Falcaria lacertinaria. Next base: position 4,667,203 of record OX602134.1, on the reverse strand, counting down.
TTTCTCACCTCACCGCAGAAACACAACGCGAGTTGCATGCGTCCATAATCTGCGGGAACCGCTTACCATCAGGCGAGCAGGATGCTCGTTTGCCACCTAGATTGATATACAAAAAACAAATTTCACTTTAGTCACATTGCGAACACAAAACAAAGTTACAAGAGCAAGTTGCGTTTGTGTGTTTTTAGTGCTATTCTAGTGACAGGCGCTTCGCTGACGGCCAGCCTTTTTGTCGTCCAAGTGGCCGTACTGCCCTTAGTCTTCAAGTACAGCAAGTCGGTGCAAAGAAAAATGGTATTCTCCAACTGCAGTGAGTACTTTGTACATTATCTGTTGTATACGGTCTTTATTTTATAAACTAGTATTAACACATGATTAGGTAGAATATGACATTATTGATTGAATGTAAGACTAGTTAATTACATTGTCTGGATAAGCGAAGCGACACAGATATTACTTCGTAGCCGTGTCGTGAGCGGCCATTGCTACCCGTGCGCCGTGGTAGGAGAGCCGACTGAAAGACTATATCTGGACAATAAAGAGATTGGAATAGACAACATTTTTACTACAGTAATGCTGCTAGCACAGTGACGAGGAGTCACTGTGTGAGAACTGATGGCAAGCAGTCACCGTAGCCTATAGCCGCTAGCATTAACAGAGATATCACTAACGCGTTGCCAACCCTTTTGTTGATGAGGAGCTAGCAGCATTACTGCTGGCGCAGCGTATCCTCGTGGAGCACTGGCAACCTTTCTCACCGCAGAAACACAACACCACTTCGAAGTAGTATTATTTCAGTACGGTCTTCTGTAAGGCGGAGGTACAGTCCCCAGTCGGGCGGCTCCAATATTAATGGGAAACCCCACTGGTGATCCCAATTCGTCCTCTCGTTTTTTAGCTCATAGTGTGACTAGTCACGGTACTTAAGCTTAGAAAAACTCATTGGCACAAGCCGGGGGTTTGAACCTGGGCCCATCAGAAGACACGCCGTTGCTTTAAACACACGGCCACCACGGCTTCAATAAATTTATTATAAGTGAGTAGCAACAGAGCTCCACAATGAGTTTTGCAGTTATATAACCATCAGGCGCTATATTTCAGTAAACTATCCGCGCAACTTAGACTATGAGAATCCGTCGAGCTGTAACATCGTGGGCGGCAGAAACTTTAACATCGAGTTCGAGTCTAAAGCCGATAATTGTCCCATTAAACTTGGTAAGGATTCTACAATCATTTTAAACTTTCGAACAATTCCAGTTCCGTATAATCTTTTAGCGAAACGTTAAATTTTTGATGAAAAGGGTCTGACTAATTTGAACAATCAAAATATATTATTCTCCTGGGACATCCTACTAATATTATACATGTCAAAGTCTGTAAGCATGGATGTATGTATGTTTGTTGCTCAATCACGTAAAAACGGCTCAACGGATTTGTATGAAATTTGGTACACGTATAGTTTATTGCCTGAATTAACATATATAATACTTTTTATATCGGGATTTTCTTTATCCCGGGAAAATTTTAGGTTCCTCCGGGAGTTTATGCTCAATGCGGACGAAGATCGGGCAGAATCTAGTGATCATATTATAATATAACTAGCAGTCCGCCCCGGCTTCGCACGGGTAGACATTTATCAAATATTTTGTCTACCCGTGCGAAGCCGGAGCGGGCAGCTAGTATAATATATAGTCTATATTACTCCGTGGTAATGTAGCTTTCTAACGGTGAAAGAATTTTTGAAATCGGTCCAGTAGTTTCGGAGCCTATTCAATACAAACATACACACAAAAATACAAATCTTTATTCTTTATAATATTAGTATAGATCTATTATTAGTATAGATTATTGTAAGTATTAAGATAGACGGAATTGAAGCTCAAGATTGGTATCCTCAGAGTATTGTACTCACATGGCGGTATAAAAACTATAGCATTGTAAATAGCGGACGCTTTGTGGGGAGGTATCGTGCCATAAAATACCTGATTGCAAGGCATTTGACATTGTTCAAATTATTGTCTCGTTACAAATAATTAAGATAGATGGAACTGCAAAGAAAGAAGTGACGCAAGTTTTTTAAACATGTATTGCGTGGGCAAGGCGTAGTTTCTTTGTATTCGTTGTAGATGTGTGCGTGTAATTGTGTAAGTACACTGCAAGGCGTAGTTTAAACCGGCGTCAGTTCGTTGTTCGCAAAGTTACATCTACCTACTTAATTTAATCTGAGATTTTTGCATCGACGAATGTCGACGAACGCAGGGTCGGCAACGCGTGAGTTTTGCAAGCGTCCATAGGTCCATAGACTACGGTAACCGCTTAACATCAGCCGTGCCGTATGCCCGAGTATAAAAATAAGTAATTTGAGATTTTATGTTGATTGTACATTATTACAAATTTCAAGAATAAAAGCTAAAAAAAACACTAATACATTAATCTCGTATTGAAGACCCGTGCCGGTAGCAGGAACATTGTCGACAACGTTTTCGTATCGCCTTCGACTATTTTTGTATCGGAAAATGAACAGCGCTGCGGCGGTGAAAAAGTGGCACTAAAAATTAGTATGGCAATTTTGACATTTCGCGAGTTACGTTTTCGAATACGTTGTCGACAATGTTCCTGCTACCGGCTCTGCTTTGAACGTGAAAGCTTAACCAGCGGTAATCAATTTCACAGGTGTGTGGCACATTGTACCGTGTTCCATGTTCCGTGATGTGTTCGTGATACGAGACTACGTGAGTGTGGACTCCAGGCTCCAAGAGGAGCTGACGAAGACCAAGAATACCGTCGTCCTCTACTGCCATGGTGAGAACACCTTGGAATGATATTCAAGTTATTTTATATATGTATACACTAGCTTTGCCACGCAATTTCGCCCGCTCAGCAATCTGTATATATAAAAAAATAAACTGACTGACTGACATATCAACGCACAGTCTAAACGCCTGTGGTTAGAGACTTGAAATTATGACAGTAGGTACATTTTATGACGTAGGCATCCACTAAGGAAGGGTTATTGGAATTACCAACCCTATTTTAGCCAAATAAGGATGCAAGTTTGTATGAAAACCCGACAATTTTTAAATGAAATCCATGAAAATTTGTACTTATTTTGCGTATCTGTTAACAATATAATAATAGACTTAAGTCACTTTACTACGCGTGCAAAGCCGACGCATGTTCGAATCCCACCGGTCTGTACCAATGAGTTTTTCTAACTTAAGTGTGTAACTAAATTCGCCCTAAACTAGTATTAATAAGTGGTTATCTACCCCACAACGTCTGGTAGATCCTTCGCGTGGCATATCCCCTTGTGTCCCAGGTTCAGTTCCTTGTCGTACGCGTGCAGCTTCACCGTGGCGCCGCCTTGCCCACGCGACTCTAAAATCGCTTTGTAAAGCTGAAAGAACAAACAATTTAATAAACCTAAGTAATTAAATAATTTGTAGTGATTAGTAACACCACGCGCTTTACGGTGAAGGAAAACATCGTGAGGAGACCTGCATACTGAGAGAAGAAATTCAAGGACGTATATAGTGCCTAAGAGACGGCGACGGACTCACCATCTGTCACGTTGGCACCAAATTATCTTCTGAGGAAAGTAGGTGTTATAACACCTCTACCTCTTCGGGGTGAAGATATATAATTGTACTAAGTGATTATTTATACATGTATATACATTTTTCAGGCAACTCCAACCATCGCGCGTCCCCACACAGGCTGCAGATGTACAAAGTGTTTCAAGCTTTGAACTTTCACGTTATCACCTTCGACTATAGAGGTAAGCAATGATGATATTGGTGTCGATTCTGTTGTTCACAATTACTAAACTTAACTAATTTGACAGGTCTAAGAGTCTTGCTATCCCTTTCTCACGTGCGGGGTTAAATAAGGATGGCAATATTTTTAGACCTGTCAAATTAGTTAAGTTTATTAATTTTAAACAACAGAATTGGCACCATTATAAGTATTGAGATTTTTTAAATTGGTCCCGTAGTTATTGACTTTGTTCGTTACAAATAAAAATGCAAATGTTTTATTTTTATAATTTTAATTATAATATTTGAAGTTTTGCTCCCAACTACCCTCTATTTTGCTTGTAAAGAACGCACACTAGCTTTGTAGATCAAATGACGAACTAGGTACTTAAAAGAACGAATTAAATAGTTATTGTACTGTTGTGTGCAAGTCAAGAGTGAAATGGCGCTCTATACTCTCTGCCTACCCCGTGAGGGACTTGGTGTGATGATATGTATGTATGTGAATAATATATGAAGCAAGCTAAGGGTCGGAAATGCGCGAGTGATATCACTGGTGTTGCAAGCGTCCATAGTCTACGGTAACCGCGTACCATCAGGCGGGCCGTATACTTGCGTAAGCATAAGGACCGTAAGAGCCGTGGTGGCCTTGTGGTATGAAGCGTTGTCTGCTTTTCTAGCGACGCAAGGTCGAATCCCACCGGTCTGTACCAATGAGATTTCCTAACTTAAGTGATTAGTCACACCACGAGTGTTACGGTGAAGGAAATCATCGTGAGGAAACCTGCATACGTCTGAGAAGAAATTCAAAGACGTATGTAGTGCCTAAGAGACGGCAATGGACTCACCATCTCGCGTTGGCACCCAATTTAACTTTGGTGGAAAGTGGGTGGGCCGTATACTTTCCACGCCACGTTCCTACATAAATAAGCAAGTAATGACAATTGTTTCCTCTTTAAAAAATGTAGGGTATGGTGACTCAACGCGCATCCGTCCCACGGAACGTGGCGTGGTGGAAGATGCCTTCAACGTATACGCGTGGCTCATGGAGTCCTTTGATAAGAACCACAGGCCTGACGTCATCCTGTGGGGTCACTCACTGGGTAAGGACTAGTGAATAAATATTGGTAAGGTACACAATGCTATGTCAGAGAGGTTAGCAAGAAAGGCAGGGCGAAATGCGATCTCCCGCGGGTTTTCCCATTGTAAGTGGAGCCGCCCGACAGCGGACTGTACCTCTACTCTACAGAAGACCGCAGTCAAATAACACTACTTTGATACAGTGATACAATAACACTATTTTAAGCCATGGTGGCCTTGTGGTTGAAGCTACGGCCTATCATCTGATGGGCCCAGGTTCAAAACCAGGCCTGTACCAATGAGTTTTTCTAAGCCCAAGTACAGTGATTAATCACACCATGAGCTTTTAAAAAAGAGAGGTAGGGCGATTTGGGATTTCCCGTGGGTTTTCCCATTGAAATTAGAGCCACCCGATTGGGGACTGTTCCTCTACCCTACAGAAGTCCGCAGTCAATTGATACTACTTTGATGCAGTGCTGTGTTTCTACGGCGAGTAAGGATGCCAGTTCTCCACGAGGATACGCTAGCAAGATATGCTGACAGACGGACAGGCGAAAAAAAATGATTCTTTATTTATAAGAAGTAATAGTAGTGTTTACTTTAACATGCATTTAATAAAAAGCTGTTTGAAATTACAAACAGACATTTAAATTTTATTGATTTGTAGTTATACCTAGATACATTTGTAGTTTGTACCTACATTGTTTACAGGCACTGCAGTAGTATCCAATATGGCGGCCAATCTCCGCGCGCTGTGTGTGCAGTTTGACAGGAGCCAGCTGCCGGCTCCAGACGCCGTGGTCTTGGAGGCACCCTTCAACAACCTTCACGATGAAATAGAGAGCCATCCTTTCTCCAAGGTCCGTAGATTAATCTATTCTTCTTCTTCTTTTTCATTTATTTAAAAGCCACGTCTACGCACGGCCAGCGTTAGCCATATTAGTGAAATACTTACAAAATACAAATGAATCCTACTAATATTATAAATGCGAAAGTTTGTGAGTATGGACGGATGGATGGATGGATGGATGGATGGCTGGATGGATGGATGGATGGATGGATGGATGGATGGATAGATGGGTGGATGTTTGTTACTCTTTCGCGCAAAAACTACTCAACGGATTTGGATGAAATTTGGAACACTGATAATTTATAACCTCGATTAATATATAGGATACTTTCTATCCCGGGAAAATTTTAGGTTCCTCTGAGATTCTAAGCTCAACGCGGACGTAGTCGCAGGCAAAATCTAGTTATACATAAAAACCATCCTCCTGAATCACTCTATCTATTAAAACCGCATCAAAATCCGTTGCATAGTTTTAAATATCTAAGCATACATAGAGACAGACGGACAGCGGGAAGCTACTTTGTTTTATAGTTATACTATGTAGTGATTTATATTTTGTTTTCCAGTTAGTGTCATGGCTGCCATACTATAAGGATATGTTTGTGAAACCCTTCACCGTGTCTTCAGAGTACGCCTTCACGACCGACCAGTACCTGCAATCCGCTCCTAACATCCCCATTCTGATGCTGCACTCCAAGGGAGACAAGATTGTACCCTACGAGCTAGCTGTTAAGGTTTCTTATCTTTTTCTTTCGCATACCAAGTAAGTTTTTAACTTGAACTTACTGATGCGCCTGATGGTGAATACTATCATAGCTTATTTTCTATTTAGTTTCACCTGTCCGGTCCAATCAAATCTTGCAAGGAACATTTTTGGGATTGCAAGCGTCCATAGGCTACGGTAACCGTCTACCGCGTCGCCCGTATGCTTGTTTGCCACCTTAGTGGTATAGAAAAATGTTAAATTTGACCCGTTGCCAGTGCTCCACGAGGATACGCTGCGCTAGTAGTAATAGCTGCTAGCACAGTGAGTGCTCATCATCATCAACAACAAGGTTTGCAACGCGTTTGTGATACTCCTGGAATTGCTAGCGGCCATAGGCTACGGTGACTGTTTACCACCAGGTGGGCCGTATGCTTGTGTGCCACCTAATTGGTATAAAAAAATCTAAAATATATATTTATTTATTGATTACAAACAAATACTCAAAAATATAAATCAATTCTCTTCCTAATATTAGTATAGAAATTATAGATATAATGTTTTGGTGTCAGCTGCACAGCGCTATAGCGGAGACTCGAGTGACTGGTGGCGCTCCGCTGGTGTTCCATTCGTTCGAGCGAGGCCTAGGGCTGGGTCACAACAACCTATGCGACGCTCCGAACCTCAAGCAAGTCGTCACGTAAGTCCCACTCTATTTTGAGGTCCTATATGGGACGCTTTAACAAAGTATAGTCTGGCAAGAGTAGAAAAAATAGGAGCGCCACTGAGCCGTTCGTATGGCAACCCGCCCCAGATCGTATAGATACTTAATCTTATCTGTGCCGGTAGCAGGAACATTGTCGACAACGTTTTCGTATCGCCTTCGACTATTTTTGTATTGGAAAATGAACAGCGCTGCGGCGGTGAAAAGTGGAACTAAGCATTAGTATGACAATTTTGACATTTCGCGAGTTACGTTTTCGAATACGTTGTCGACAATTTTCCTGCTACCGGCACTGATCCCTGTATTTCATATGTTTGTTTCAGTGATTTCTTGAGAGAAGCGATCAGGAGATAGACAACAACTCATTACAACTACTTACCACAGATTATACAAAATAAAACTTCTTACTTACTACAAAAACTATGATTACTTTTGTATTTATTTTATACAAATTGAGATCAATAACTCATGTTGGTTTATGGGCTGCTGGCAATAAATCTTACTTTTTTATTTATTTTACTCAGGCAACACTCAAAAGGCTGGCCGCTCGTGCACGGTAGCCTAGGAAAAATAATTTATTGTCTATGACACGGAGTTGATTGCGCATGGTCCGGCAACATTTTGCAAACCTTGTATATATACTATATTACAACAATTACAATTTGTAATATGAGCTGTAGCAGCTGTTCAAGCAGGCCAGTTGACCAAATTAATATTTTTGAAAATCGTAAGATGTATGTAAGCATCTGAAAGTCTGACGATTAGGTACCTAATTGAGTTTTTCTGTGAAATGGGTTGCAAAGGTCAGGTGAGGTAGCCAACCAGATCGGGTTAGATGTAATGCCGACCTAGCAATGTTTTTGAAAAGGCCAAAAACAGAAAAAAATAATTTTCCATCTTTTATACCACTAACGTGGTAAATTAGCATACGGCCCACCTGGTGGTAAGTGGTCGTAGCCTATGGACACCTGTAACACCACGGGTATCACTCACTAAAATGTTAAAAAATAAATTAATAATAACAAAAGAACACGTAGCATAGATTTTTGCCATAATGTGCTTGTAACAATTCTTTATAGAATACTTACTATGAAAATATTAACGAATGTTATGATCAAAATTTACTACATGACATACGAACTACAACTTTAACCATATCGAGATAAGATCCAAAATAATCAATGTTGTCGACCCCTGCCAAGCGAGCGTGAATGAGTAGTGTGTCTTCACGTGGTTTCCGAACGCAATCAGGCCACATGTGCCCGCTTAGCGCATTTCTGAACGCAACTTGCAAATATTCATTACTGGCTGCCCCGTCGCGAAAATTGGCGCGAAATCTCTTGTGAGTGGTGAAAGTTAGTGATGTGACATGGATGGGAATTTATATTTATTTCGTTATAATAATAGTAATGATTTTTTATACATTTATCGAACTCAGTTCATATTAAATAAATGGAGATTAATTAAGAAAAAAAGAAAAGTTTTATCTGACTTATTGAAATGGTATGTAAAGTGAAAATTGTATTGGATTTCATTGTAAAAAACAAATTTGTACCGATCGTGACTACTTATTTAGTTGCATTTTTATAAAAACCAATCCGACATTTTGAGATTTAAAAAGTTATAATGAACTTATGTAATAATTTTCTAGGAAATTATTATTTAAAGATAATTTGGTTTCATCTAATATATAAAATTCTCGTGTCACAGTTTTCGTTGCCATACTCCTCCGAAACGGCTTGACCGATTTTGATGAAATTTTTTGTGCTTATCCGGTATCTATGAGAATCGGCCAACATCTATTATTCATCCCCCTAAATGTTAGGGGTAGTCCACCCCTAAATTATTATTTTTATTTTTTTGGACCGATTTCAAAAATTCTTTCACCGTTAGAAAGCTACACTATTACTGATTAACATAGGCTACCTGCCCGCCCCGGCTTTGCACGGGTAGACAAAATATTTGATATAAAAGTCTACCCGTGCGAAGCCGGGGCGGGCCGCTAGTTAATATATAATTCTATATATTCTATATGTATAGATAAATAAGTACATATCACGCCGAGTACCTCACGGTGTAGTCAGAGAGCATAAAAAGCCATTTCAATCTTTACTTGCACACTCTTTTGCTTGTTCTTCAATCATCAAAATCATAATTACATGCTTAAACATTGTTCCTGTTTATTGCTATCCAGCGTGGCAATGCTGCCAGCATTCTTGGCACGCTACCGCATGATTCCGGTTTGGGTCAGATCTTTTATCTATAAGTAGGTAGGTTAAGATATGGTTTTGTAAATAGTTTAATCTGTTTTGTGTCAATAAAACCTCCAAAAAAAAACATCCGTCACAAATGAAAAAAAAAACCCTGTTTAATTAATTAATATCATATTTAACACCTCATAGGTTCTGATATAGCGTGATTTCTTGCTATAAGTTTATTATCTTCAGAAATATCCGTGCCAACCTTCTGTATCGATATAATTATCGATACAATATATGGAGTACACACTTCACTAGCGTAGAAGAGGGGTGAATGCAATATTCAATGGAGGCGTGCGTCGTCGTTTGCTCAGCCATTTCGCGGTTGGTTTCATTATTATATGCGTGTTGTAATGAATTATCTATTGCGGAATGATGGCATATTTACTTTGAGCCTATAAGCGGTGACCGCTTACCATCACGCCATACACGCTTGCCATAGCACACTAATATTCTAAATCACAAATGTTTGTCTGTTAATGTGTTTGACACTTCACGCATCAACGACTGCACCGATTTGAATCATGTTTGTAATAGAGATAGCTCAAAGGCTTGATTAGCACATAGGATGCTTTTATGCCGAAAAAATATTTTCGTCCTATCTTTGATTTATTTTTTAAAACCACCAACGTGGCACACTAGTGTATGTACGGCCCATCTGACGGTAAGCAATCACCGTAGCCTATAGCCGCTAGCAATACCAGGGATATCACTAACGAGTGGCCAACCCTGTTGATGAGGAGTCACTGTGCTAGCAGCATTACTGCTAAAACGTATCCTCATAGAGCACTAACAACCTTACTCCCCGCAGAAACACGTCACTACAGGTTTATACCCACGTCGGCAAAGACGCGGTTAAAAAAGCTAGAAAGTTATACAATTTATAAAATTACTAGCTGTCCCGACAGGAGACGTCCTGTCTTAGCTATGAATTCATATGTCAAATACACCATAGAAAAAAGAACCTGTAGTTTATCGCGAATTTAAAAAAGTTCCGGTATTTTCTTTATATTTCTTTTCATAAGCCCCTTCTCCTTTGTTGTTTCGCGAAATCGGTCTAGCCGTTCACGCGAAATGCTGTGACCAAGAGAAACAGGGATTCATTTTTATATACAACTGTCTTTTCGGTACAAATAAAAAAGTTGAAAAAACAATATTATCATATATTCTGCCTGTTTGAAGCGCTGTATTTTTTACTTTTAATTTAATTATATTATTTTTTTACAACTTCACAACTGCATTACCACAGAGTAAGTACAAAATCGGTCAAGCGCGAGTTGGACTCGCGCACCGAGGGTTCCGTACCAAAAACAAATTAGGTTAAATGACAAACTTTACTTTGCGGTTCGATCCCTAGACACGGCAACTGCACCGACTGCAAATAATAGGATAGTTATAGTAAACACGCTCTTATTTTTCGAAGATACAGCAATACAATCTCTATGAGCATTTTAAGCGTCTACTTGTTTCTTGTAAGATAGAGCAAAATAGCTAAAAATACACGTTTTCTGCAGGCAAGCCCCCTTTATTTCTTGATTTATTTCTTATTATTTGTAGTTTTAAATTTTAACTGTCAACCTATTACGGATCATGAGATACATCCCGCTGACAGACAGACGGACAGATGGACAGCGAAGTCTTTATAATAGGGTTCCGTTGGTTGTTGGAACCCTAAAAGGAGACATAACTTGGCTACGGTAAATCTTTCCATTATGAAAATTAAAAACGCCTGGAGTAATGTCATTCCATTGTAATTTAGCTGTAGGTAACAGTAAGGGACCGATTTACATTCAAGATAAGCATTTATTTGGTTTCTAAATGGTGATATAGTGATTAGTTATCTAAATGTCGCCATTTTAGAGAGATTTTTTAATTTTAAGAGAGTTTGGGCTAATTGTGATTTCCCGTGTGCTTTCCCATTGGAGCCGCCCGACTGGGGACTGTACCTCCACCTTACAGAAGACCGCGGTGAAATAACACTACTTGATGTGGTCTTGTGTTTCTGCGTTGAGTAAGGTTGCCAATGCTCCACGAGGATACGCTGGGCTAGCAGTAATGCTGCTAACACAGTGAGTCCTCATCAACAACAGGGTTGGCAACTCGTTAGTAACAACCCTGGTATTGCTAGCGGCTAAAGCGACTGCTTACCATCAGGTGGGCCGTATGCTTGTGTGCCACCTTAGTGGTATAAAATAAAATCTATCTATCTATTCAGCCGTTTCATTCTTTGTTAGAATGGACTGGCTTCCAAACAAATGTAGCTGAGTAACTTGAGACTGCCCAATAGGGTTTCCTCGGAACCCATACAAGGGAACGCTTGCTTACTGCCACCGTCGGCACGCATTCGTGTCAATATCCGTAAGTGTTTGTTCCGAGTTTCCTCATGGCTTATTGCCTCTAGGGATTTAAAGGTTAGAAGGCCGAACGCTTTTTTTTTCACTCCTCATGCTCTTAAACTTTGTCATTGTAACGTTCCAGAGCGGGGAAAAAGTTTTTCTTTTTTCTGTTATTAATAAAAACTAAATTATTTATTCATAAATAGAACGATTATGCATAAAGACTAGACTTATTACTGTTTTGTAAAAAATAATAATATTTAATTTTTGTAAATGGAACTACCAAATCGTCACTCTGTTCCCCCATGTCCCAGTCACCATGGTTTTTCCATTCCAAAATTAAATTTCTTCGGAGGAATACGTGCATTGCGCTGCAACTACAAAAGAAATAAAAAGTCATTGGCGCGAAATCTTTAGAATTTTTCTCTAATTTAAATTGAATTGATGACTAAAACTTATTTTTGGATTATTTTATTTTTTCGCTTTCGTAGTGAAAAGCAGAGTATTACACACGGCGCTAAAGACAATGGAACTCGGCTTCTATTAACTCACTCGCTCAAGCTCGGGAGTAAAACTACCTCGTATACAATGGGTCACTTTAGCACCTTGTAAAACAACCTCCTATTTTTACTTTTCGGACTTGGAAATCAAGTTTTGTTCTGTATTCATCCTATGACCTCTCATTTCTTTTCTCGTCCCAATATAGTATAGGTAACTCAGCCTATTAATTGTAGGTACTTAGTTTTTTTTAAATCTGGTTTAAGCCCTCCGACGACTGACTCAGTTATTCTCAGATCAAATAAAAAGGGATTTTTGCGAACAACGAAGTGACGCTTGCTTTTTAAACATGTAGTGCGTGCACAAGGCGTAGTTTCTTTGTATTATTTTTAGGTTTGTGCGTGTAATTGTGTATATTATGTACACTGCAAGGCGTAGTTTTAAACGGCGTCACTAATTTGTTTGTGAAGTTCCATTGACCTTTTTATCTGATCTGCAAATAGTAAGTTTAAATATGTGTATATCTAGTCGTGGTCAAGCATTGGGGAAGTATACCTATTTTTTTAAATAGGTTCAGATCATTTTACTACACCGACCCACCACTATTTGCCGCATATATTGTAGATAATCTTCAAATTCGTTGATGAAGTTCACTTGAAAGTCATATTTAATGCAAGCGCTTCCACCTTATAGTTAGATATAGGTAGGCATTAATATAGCAGCCAGCCCCGTCCCGCCATAAATCATAAATACCCCATTATTTATTACCGATACAATTTCACCCGTTTTCATTGTTTATTTGTACCCCAAGCTTTACATATAAAAAGACAGAAATTTTACTCGTTGAATGCCCAGAAAAAAATACATCTCTTGAAACCATTCTCTTTTAAATAAAACAAAAATGACTACAAAGACATGTCGGTAAAACAATTGAGTGTCGCTCGAGACCAGTCGTCACATCACTAGCGTGGCGCGTTCCGAATTCAAATTTTGTCTCACTGGCAATACGTTCTAGTTTCGCTCTCCGATATTTTGTTTTTAGAACGGTTTGGCGCGCAGGAAACGGAAAGTGGTTACATATTTATAAAATGGAATCGATTTTTAAATGAGCCAATGGTAGAGCTTGTTGTGAGAGGCGGGAATTGTAAGCCCCACCCAGAGACGATGTCAGATCACAGTCTTGTCGAGTTTTTGCTCATTCGCTCTCCGGTCGTTGACGCGGCCGGTTGCAAGTGCGCAAAATTAATGTAATTGCTTTATAACCTTTAAAGGCAGTTCAAATTTCCATCTCCAGAAATGCATTTTTTGACATTTTGCCTTTTAATCTATCTTTATATACAAATATAGAAATTAATCCCTATTTCCCTTGGTCACGGCATCACGGGTGAACGGCTGGACCGATTTCGCTAATTCTTTTTTATTTGTGTTTGATATTGTCGGAAGAAGGTTGTTATGAAAAGAAAAAAATAAAACAAAGAACTGGCACATTTTAATTTCGGGATAAACTAAAGGTCCTTCTTTCTATGTTGTATTTGACATATGAATTCGTAGCTAAGACAGGACAACGTCTATCGGGGCAATACTTTATTCATTATCAAAAGAGTAGAATTGATTCTTACACTTGGGTATAGCTGGGACATTTTCTCAAACAGAAAGTACATTAATGTAGATATGTGTACTATGTGTTATATATATATATATATATATATATATATATATATATATATATATATATATATATATATATATGTTCCAGTTAAAAAATATATATTATGCTTGTGCTGTGTGCCACCTTAGTGGTATAAAAAAAAACACAACTTTGATGTAGTGTTGTGTTTCTGCGGTAAGTAAGGTTGCCAGTGCTCCACGAGGATACGCTGCGGTTGTAGTAATGCTGCTAGCACAGTGAGTCCTGATCAACAACAGGGTTGGCAACTCGTTAGTGATACCGCTTGTATGGCTAGCGGGTAAAGGCTACGGTGACTGCTTACCATCAGGTGGGCCGTATGCTTGTGTGCCACATTAGTGGTATAAATAATAAACATGTAGTGCGGGTGCAAGGCGTAGTTTCATTGTATTCTTCACAAGTGGCCCGCCCCGGCTTCGCACGGGTAGACATTGATATCAAATATTTTGTCTACCCGTGCAAAGCCACCCGCCCCGGCTTTAGCTAGCCTATGTTTACTCAGTGATAGTGTAGCTTTTAAACGGTGAAAGATTTTTTGAAATCGGTTCAGTAGTTTCGGAGCCTATAGTCATTTATCAAATATTTTGTCTACCCGAGCGAAGCCGGGGCGGGCAGCTAGTATAATAAGCCTATGTTACTCAGTGATGATGTAGCTTTCTAATGAAAAATAATTATTAAAATCGGTTCAGTACTTTTTGAGTTTATTCGTTACATACAAAAATACAAATCTTTCCTCTTTATAATATTAGTGTAGATAGGTGTGTGCGTGTAACTGTGTATATGTTTTTTTTTTTTGGCGGGAATCAGGCGGAGCGGTTGAGATTTTTTCCAGTGTGTCGTAAATTGTGTTATAGTGATCTTTAATGTGTATTTTTGGTGTCGATATGTGCAGTAAAGTTACATTTAGTGACTGATTTATAAGAACATTGGAAATAATGCCATAATACGACTTTTGGGTTAAGTGATTTATCATTTTGGTCAATAGGTTACCTCTAATCTAAAGGCGTGTTACGATCTGCTAATGCCGTGGGTTGTCTCCAGAAACTCCATTGGGCGTTAGAATGCATGACACTAGGCATCTTAATGCGGCAAACACGAGAAATTTTGCAACATGAAAATTCTCTAACACTCGACACTGGCAAAAATAGTCCCTGAAGGGATTGATTGCCATACTTAGGAAGAAGAAGAAGAAGAACTGTGTATATGTACACTGCAAGGCGTAGTTTTAACCGGCGTTACTTCGTTGTTCGCAAAGTTCCATCTACCTTCTTTATTTGAGCTGAGTACAAGTATTGAATTAAGTTGGTGTTTGAAAGGTACTACCCCATAAGGGTACCTCTGCCTAGTGCCTACCTCGAAGGGTATACCAGTACGTGGAAGGCAGAGCGTATAGATATGTATATAGTTAACAACGCGCGGTTGATACCCCTGGTGTTGCAAGCGTCCATAGGCTATGGTAAGCGCTTACCATTGGCGGGCCGTATAAAAAACATTATTAGCGTATAGCTTATACTTATCTTCCACGTTTCTTTCTCTTAATACACGATCATCAAACTCTTGTGTAATATGGATGTAAATCTGGAATTAAACTACATATTATATATTTCATTTCTTCAGTCATGTACGTTATTTACACTGACGCTTTACTTCTTGAGTAGGTACTCGTAATGTCACCCGATTTTTTTCAACGAAATAAATCTGGGTGTTCAAAGTATGTATTTTATTAATGAGACGTAAAATATCGATTTATTATCCAAATAACGTGATGATTAAGCGATCAATTAAATTAATAATATATCATCTCCAGCCGTGTATCCTAAAGATCATAAATGCGAACAAACCCGCAGACGAGTCACTAGCTATAAATCACAAATAAAAAATCTGCTACTTTATGATAAATACGTTAAAAAAAACATAAAAACCATGCCGTGTGTCCGAGCGCGGCCGAGGAATGTCTATGGTCGTTCTTCTCTTTTTAAATATTCAAATGGAATCACCCAAATTAAGTAGCCATAAACGGAATCAGCTTCCAAATTTGAATATTTCATTCGTGTTTCGATGTAGTCGTGGTTTGTATGTGTGTGTGACAAGGCGTGTGAGTATCTTTCTAGTGATGTTTCTATTATGTAATTATCGATTTTGATAGTGCTAGTCGGTAATTATACAGTTGAAAACAAGTTCCGTTTTATGGGTGGTGTATAACATGGTCTAATATATTATGATTGGCAATATTTGGTTGAATGAATATAAGATTTATTCCCTGGTTATAAAAAAAAGGATTGTGTTTGACACGGGGAGCTGACATGACCCCTAGGTATTACAATATTGAGAAACCCGATATTTCTCACATGAGACACTGGCAAAAATAGTCGTTGATGACGATTGATTGCCATAATTAGAAAAAAGAAGAAGAGTTGTGAATATGTAATCTAAAATAATTGAATTTTATCTGAATAACTAGTGGAGCCAAATTACCATACCATACTTTAATTACAATAATTCTCGTAAGGATCGTCTTAAATAATGTCAATAAATAAATAAACGATTGAATCATATAACTGTTGCAATGCATAGATTTTGCCAAACATAATTTACCGTTTGCTTCGTGTCGATATCGACGAATAATAAAATGAGCACATCCTTATTTCTTTTGTCGCAGCGCGCCGCGCGTTGATAAGGAAACATTTTAAATTAGTAGAAGTGAAAAAATATTACAAAAAATATTCTTATATTTTTATTTGTATTTTATCACGCGCTACACAAAACGGGTAGCCGCTTGCTACCAACCAGCCGATATAAATTATATCATTTTTCACTGCGACAACCCTAACGGACGTAAAAAATGACGTTCCATTCAGTTCAAAGTTTGAGAGTTTTGCCGCGTTTTTATTCGTTTCCGGGCGACGAGATTCCATTATTGGGCATTTTAATTTCGAACGATCTACAATAATTATTATATGAGCCGTATACAGGGATGGTTTCGTTCTGACGATGAGTTATTATGAGCTTTGCAAAACTTCAATGTATGTAGTTTGATGAGACATATCGTTTCGACCGTGACCTTAAGATGCGGTGTTTTTATGATATTCGATTGTACGCTAGTCGGAGCCATACCGGATTCTACGCCATTATGTTATTGGAATTTATAATTGTGACTGTATTTAATGAAAAATACGGTCCATGACCTTTTTATGTGGGTCATTTTTGACCTGTGCTAATGCTTAGAGTTTTAAAGAGACGATATAGTCCTATTTTTAAACTAATTTAAAGTGTTAGTAAGATTGATTCAATGGTCTTGTCTGTGGTCGATGTACTAGACGTGAGAGTTGGTAACCGATCTTAGAGAGGTCAGATCAAGCTTGGGCCCTCAATAAACCCTTAAGAAACTGTGGGCTGTAATCCCAACAGTGCGGTAATAAAGGCTTCCAGCCAGCAGGGATGTGTGGTCCCCACTTTCTATCTCCGGGCCAGCATCAAAGGCGAAGCTAAATAAATAACTCGACAAAAATATCATAAATTTACAACGCACCGCGCACTGAAAAGTAAAAAAAAACGACTATTTAACATATATCTCACTTTTGTTGGTTGCCGCACTAGTGGGGTGAGAGTAATGTGGATGCGACAGCACTCATAATTCACTTCTTTTTTATTGTAATGCCAGTCCCTCTATTCTGTATGAAAAGTTCATGCGCATTCGATCTCTCTAACGTCATTTTTAGATCAACACCGGAAATATTCTGACTTTATTAAACAAAACCGCCGTCATGGTGATTGAAATTTTCATACAGAATACGGTTCTGATGTGGTGGTAACACGACGTCCGGTAGTTTATAAATGTCATCGTGGCCTTCACTATCTAATGGTAAACGGGTATCAAACCATTTCCAAGCGCTTGCAATAACATAAGGTGAAACATTTGTTATCTTATCTGCATAGAGTACGGTTATCATATTTACTGAAAAGATAACTTGATATTTTTTGTTAGAGAAAACAGGTGCGGTAATTATTAGATTAAGTAAGGTAGCCATTTTTTATTGTTAATGACCAAATATTTTTCTTTGTTACTAACTAGCTGTTTCTCGCGACTTTGTCTCCATTTGTTTAAAGACAAAAGATAGCCTATGTCCTTCCCCAGGGAATAATCTATCTCCTTGTCAAATTTTATTACGATCTGTTCAGCCGTTTAGTCGTGAAAAGGTAACAAACAAACAAACTGAGTTACTTTCGCATTTATGATATTAGTATGGATGACGAAAATCTTTTTCTTTATTACTAATTATGAGCATAAGAAGCTAAGACCACAGAACATTCAAAAACGGTAACTATACCGCTTTGCCTAAAGTAATTCTTTTTTTTTCTTTTTTTATAAATTTTTAATTATCTACCAAATAAAAGTAACGTAGTAATAAAATGGCACATAAAAGGCACGTATAAAAATATTAATTAAAAATATACCTTTGTATTTATGATCATAATTAACATCATACAATCATAAATTTTCACACATCATATCCATATTTCGATCTCCTTCATTAGCTGGACAAAACCAATGACATTTACCAACCAAGCTACGACAGTCGAAACAGCTTAAGCTCCAGATCCGAAAATCAATAAGGAACTTTATTTTAATACCGTAACGGTTTATTTTTCATTGGGGAAAACAAATGAGTTAAGACATTTCGCCAGGTGTGAAAGATATGACATTTGAAAATATAGGTGTTCGAACTTCGAACGTTCGAATTAGATTTTTAAAATTTCGAACGTAGCCTACTGTGTGGTAACTCGGTCTCACCAAACTAACCGATAAACATTAAAAAAGAATCTACTAATTGCCGATTCAAAAATGTTGATATTTTTGTAACAGTTAATAAATTATGCTAATAAAATTAATGAGAGTTATAAACATTTTAATTTAAATATATTAACTAATAAAATGATAAGTATTGGTTGTATGTAATTACTTAGTAATTAATACAAAATGTGTCTATGGTTATAGACATTTCCTGTAATTTGTAAAATAAGGTTTATAGAACTGGCCGTTATTACTACAGGACTATGGTAAGTAATTACATTAAAACTATGTTCCACCAATTTCTAATAACCATCCTTTGAGCAGTCTTTCTGGTATAAATATCATATATTTAAGAATTAACATAATTATACAACTCATTACAATAAATCTGACAGTTTGTAAATTTTTTTTATAAAAAATATTAAGTTTGTGATAAAAGTCCTTGTGTTTATTATTGCAGCGAAGTTCATTTTGCCATAAAAAATAGTCCAAAGGTTCTTGATAAGGCTACTTACTGGTGCCCTTACTATAACACTACATCAGAGAAGTGTTATTTCACTGCGAGCTTCTGTATAGAGGGGAGTACTGCTCTAGTTGTGACCTATTTTAGGTTAGGTACGTGTGAATTCATTAAGTGAAGAGTATACTGTTTCCTCTTTACCAAAACCTGACAAATAATACAGAATTATCCAAAATTTAGTATTAGGTATATATGGTAATGTTACATAGAGATTTGGTCCAAAATTGAAAGTTCCCGCCAATACTTTTTTAGTATATTCTGTTAGAGCTTGCCAGTCTGTGCATTTTTTGCTATGACACCAACACTGGACATTACAGGACAATTAATTTGTTTTGGTTATTTTAAATTCCTATTTTCAACAAAAATTACAGATTTTCTATCTCAAATAAGATCAACGACTATGGTCCTACAGCTTTGGTGCCATATATAAAAAATATTGCGATGGCCGGCACTTTCAGATTTGGACCAAAATGAATCATATTTGAACACAGTAAAGTAAACATTGGAAAAATAAATATCCATTAGGTACTCTCTATTAGGTAGATGGAACCTTGCGACCAAAGAATTGACGCCGGTTTAAACTACGCCTTGCAGTGAACATATACACAGTTATACGCACACACCTAACAGCGAATACAAAGAATCTATGCCTTGCCCACGCACTACGCTAAGTGTTTGTGTGGTAAATTAGACCTTAATTAAGTGCCTTATTAGGGCTAGACTGAATAAATGATTTTTTATTTTTATTTTTATTTTGAAATACCGGCGGCACTTGTTTTTTGTTGTTTGCAAAGTTTCATCAACCTTTTTCATTTGATCTTCAATATTACTCATTATACTTACTTATTACAAAAAGCAAAAAGGAGAGCATGAATGTATGAAGAGATTAATGAATGTAGAAGAAACAAAAGAGGTGATCAAGTCTCTAGTGAAATGGCGCTCTATACTCTCTGCCTACCCCGTGATATTAATCAGCCTGAAGCCGATAAATTAAATACTTCTAATAGCTGCGGCGTAGTCGAGTAAAAATACAGGGAGCTTTTTAGTACACGATTATTGGAATTTAAATTATATTTTCATTTTAACTTATAGATAGGTTAGGTATACATAATATATTTTAATCCGAAGTCACTAAATCCCTTTTGTGTACTAAAATCTTTATTTTTAATCCCTTAACTATATTGTTACTATAACACTCTAGTGATGTGCCTTCATTTGTAACTAGTATTCGGATATTTATATAAATCAGTACCTAGTAGGTAGCCTTTGTGGATGACTATCGAAGTATTTTTGTCTATTCGTATCGCAGCGATACGAATAGACATACTATCGCTTGCGACTATTTTTGTATGGGAAAATGAACAGCGCTGCGGCGGATAAAAGTTGAACTAAAACTTAGTATGAACACTGAGATTTTGAGTGTTACGTTATCGAATACGTAGTCTGTTCTTAGGCTACAGAAGCCAGCGTGTGTAATATTTATGAACTGCATATGTGTTCCTCGAAAATAATTAAAAGGTTGGGTGTTTCATTCATCAATCAAAGAATAAAATATAGCGGGACTTGCTACAGTCGCCGCGGAGAATACTCAGAGTAAATAGATAATTGTCTACGGCCCACCTGATGGTAAGCGGTCACCATAGTCTATAGCCTATGTTATAGACGCTTGCAACATTAAGGGTATCACTTGCGCGTTTAAAACAAAACAGGTATTTTATTCATATGAAATCTTCTTTATCTACATCTACACTTCTACACTAATCTACACTAATATTATAAAGACAGAAGATTTGTATTTTTGTGGGTTTGTATTGAATAGGCTCCGAAACTACTGGACCGATTTCAAAAATTCTTTCACCGTTAGGAAGCTAAATTATCACTGAGTAACATAGGTTATATATTATACTAATTGCCCACCCCGGCTTCGCACGGGTGGACAAAATATGTGATAAATGTCTATGCTCCGAAACTAATGTCTACCCGTGCGAAGCCGGGGCGGGCCGCTAGTTTTTTTTATATTATGATAGCTTCATCTCCGGATGCGATACGATTAATAAAATATATTTATCGTCTATCAAATAAAAACCTTACTCATAATAATTTTACGAATTCATCATCATCAATGATCATTCAGGTCATTGTGAAAATATCCGAAAATGTAATCTTACAATCTTAGTATATGGTGCGGATATCCGAAAAAATCTCACCGATCAAATGCTCGTGACATCACTAGCGTGTGTTCCAGTAGCCGTCCGCCGGGATATGTTTACGACCGCCATATCAATTAGGTGTCTAGTACAAATTGCCGATTCGAGCGAGACCCACTCAGCGGTATTTCTGTCGGATACCGTACGTTATAATATTATTCATAAGTATCGAATAAAGTTTGATCGTTTTCTTATATTATTTTGTCTACTGGTTTGGGTGTACGAGAATTATTTTTATATTATTTTGTCTACTGGTTTGGGTGTCCGAAAATTATTTTTATATTATTTTGTCTACTGGTTTGGGTGTACGAGAATTATTTTTATATTATTTTGTCTACTGGTTTGGGTGTACGAGAATTATTTTTATATTATTTTGTCTACTGGTTTGGGTGTACGAGAATTCTTTTCGTTAATAATTTGTGATGCAAATAGCCTAGTTTACTCTCGTCGGGCGTTAATCCAAACCTGCGCAGGAACAAAAACGCAGCGCGAGTTTTAAATTAAGATCGTTATTTCTATTCGATTGTCTGATTTTCACAGTCCAAGCTTTGTTTAGTTTGGACCTGATGGCGATGTGTTACAAAACATTATTTAAATGACAATTCTAATATAGTTTTAATTTGTTAATTAAAGTTGCAACCTAAAATCTTTGTAAGGAGATTAAGTTAAAAACAACTAAAGAAAAAAAAAGTACAATTCATAAAAATTACAGCTTTTAGTAAATTAACTATAAGGACCACGGAATTCTGTGTATCTAGTAAGCTTTGTAATTTACTTTTTAAAAGTTTAACATAAGTTTTGAAACATAATGAAAGGGCTTAACAACGCTACCAACTTGACAATATTATCGTTAAGAGAAAGAATGTTTTTTTTTATCTTCATGTTTTTTTTTGTTGTCTTTGTTCCAACAATAGTTTGTCACACAAAGGAGTGTTTTGTGACTGTCACCTTTTCATGGTTAAGTATTGATATTTTTGTGGGTGCTCATTGTTTCTGACAAAGATTACAGTTTACGTTGTCTTATGTAATTTAACTTGTTTTTTAATTAATTCACCTGTGTTCTCCAAATCGTCTTCCAATTGTGTCATTACGGTACCATTCTGACACATTTGTACTTTTGTTAGGATTCAATACTATATTTTTATACCACTAAGGGGAAAACAAGCATACAGCCAACCTGATGGTATGCGGTCACCGTAGCCTCCGTAGCCTCTGAACACTAGGGATATCACCCGCGCGTTGGCAACCTTACAATTCATCATTAGATTAAAATACCTGTTCTGTTACTTCAAACATTTCTGAAAAGTTCTAGAATATAACTTTCAAAATCTTAACTCCTTGACTACTTTAATAATACAATATATTTTGGTTACAATGAGCACGTGAGAACAAAAGCTCCAACCCAATAACAATACAACGGAAGCCGGACCACCTAGGAACCGCGCCTTTGTGGCAAATACTACTAATTTGTAATTAGTATGTCGCCAAATAATTGATAACGGTTGATAAACATCCCTTTTTTACCTGAAAAAACGTAGTGGGCTATGGGAGGGGCAAGCGGCGCAGGGGGCGACGCGACGCGGCAGTCAGAGGCCGACCGCGCGCGCGCTTGCTTCCAGCGCTCCGCCGATACTGCACGCTCGACCAAACAAAACAAGAACATTCCGAATTACATTTCCAAATTCAAACATTTGAAATTCTTTCCGGACTACAGTGTTAGTGTTTTTTTTATTCCCGGCCTAAATCACAACGAAGAAGACTGTGTTTTATTTTTTGTGGACTTTGATTGCAAACTAGGAGGATGATTAGCGTGTTTTTTTTTCGTAAATCGATAAGATAATTGTCGTTGGAACGCAACAGTCGTGCTGTGTTCGTGACAAGTGGCCGTCGCAATTTAACGTTAGATTAGTGCAATAATTAAAAAGTTAACACCCAGTGCTTTCATTACATAGTTGGCAGTTGGATTTTGTTATAAGGAGGTAAGTTTTTAATAACTTTTTGACTTAGGACCGTGTGCTTTTAGTTTTTCGTCCTAGAAGACTACTTATCAAGAGTAAATTATTAAGAGAAAGTCAAGAGCTGTCATTTGTAATTTATATTATTTAGTGTCACTGACCTTGATTTTTTTTCAATATACCCTCATCAATATTGCTTTAACAAGTTTAAAATATGCTCTTTTTAATATACATTTTTTGAGTAAAATTTGTTTACAAGTTTACCTAAGAAGTAGGTAGGTTCCTATAGATTTTACTTTTAATATTGAGTGTAAGACGAAAAGTTACCTTGCATATCGTGACACGGGCTCTTGTAAAAATCAGTAAAATCTTATTAAGCCTATCTTTAAACTGTGATAGAAATATTGTAACCTACCATACCCCAGAAATTACAGTAAAATTTAAAAATAAAATTTTAGATCTGGATTTGACATCGTCAGATCTATCTAGGTATCTAGGTACGATAAATAAATATTATTCAGCTTCGAGTTTATCGTAATCACATTTCATAAGACGTGATTAAAAAAACAGAATTTAATTGAGCATAAAGCAATTACAAAACCATCTCAAACTTCTTAGACTGGTAGCCGAACGATGGTAGCCGCTTTAATAGAGGTAGGGCGAATCGGGATCCCCGTGGGTTTTCCCATTAATATTGGAGCCGCCCGACTGGGGACTGTACCTCCACCTTACAGAAGACCGCAGTCAAATAACAATACTTTGATGTAGTGTTGTGTTTTTGCGGTAAGTAAGGTTGCCCGTGCTCCACGAGGATACGCTGGGCTAGTAGTAATACTGCTAGCACAGGGAGTCCTCAACAACATGGTCGGCAACCCGTTAGTGATACCCCTGATATTGCTGGCGGCTATAGGCTACGGTGACTGCTTACCATCAAGTGGCCCGTATGCTTGTGCCACCTTAGTGGTATAAAAAAAAGTTAATAAGCTACCTTAATGTAATTCTTTTGGTTTTTAAAAGAGTAATTGCTGAATTTCTTGCCGGATTCTTCTCAGCAAAACCGACCTTCGTTGAAAGTGCTTGCCTGTAAAGTCTAGTCAAATAAAGACCTTTTAGAATTTTGAATTTTAATGTCAAAAAACCTTATTATTGAGTTTTATTCCTTTTCCGTCGGTTTAAATCGACCTCATAAAAAAATGTATTAATAACATCACGCCCCCTTGGTTAGTGGCAACACAGCTATTCAATAATAATTCGTTTTCACGTGTGGCAACAATACATAGGGGTTGATGTACCGATGGCACAAATAAGCCGGGGTGTAAAATATCCATTATTGAAATGAAACTAATCTCAGCTACCCTTGCTCGCTATATTTTTCGTTTGTATTTTTTTTATGTATAACGTAGGGTCATAGGGGTGTCACGCATATTCTGAATAACTATAGTTTTGCCCGCGACTTAGGCTGGCCTAACACAGCCTTAGTGAAACATTTCTTTATAAATTTTTCATCATCCATGTTTCATAGAGATTTGGTCCAAATCTGAAAGTGCCGGCCAACGCATTTTTTTTGTTTATTCTGTAAGAGCTTGTCCGTCTGAGCATTTATTACTATGACACGGCTATTAGGGTCTATTTTCAGGGGCCTAGGGTCCAGTTTTGTGACAGAAACAAAAAAAAATTTGGACAATAATTTGTTTAGACAGCCCAAAGTTAAAAGTACTTTATCTTAATGTTGGTAATGGGCTTAATTTAAACAAGCGAATTGAATTTTCCCAGTATCCAGTTGTTTTAACGAGTCTGGTTTGAAAATAGACGATTTTATCGCTTGTTCCTCGTACATTACCAAGTTACATTACCGGCAATATACAAGGAAAAAATTTTCTTCGTACATAACCGGGTAATGTACAAGATAATACTGAAACAAATTAATTTTGGAGCGTAGCACCGTGATCGTTGAAGAAAAGAGTTCAACGGGTGCTTAACCATTTGCGTTATTATAAATTTATTTTTAGTTCAGATCTTGTAATGATAGTGTATGTAATTATGATAATATTTTATTTTATAATACTCACATATTTTAATAACAATAACACTTATATTAAAATTGTATGTCATTATAGTGCTTAATTAAAAAAATCTTTATAAATTCAATTAAAAATAATAAAAATTAAATGAACAAAAATTTTCACTAGGCTACACTTTATTACACTTTCACAATGTATTTTTAAATAGCCCCTGTACTTGTAGCTATATTTACTATTTACAATCGTTAACGCTATAGAAATATTTCCATACATTTCCTTCGTCTTTTTAGCGTTAACTATTTTTTTATTACACTAATGTGGCACACAAGCATTCGGCCCACCTGATGGTAAGCAGTCACCGTAGCTTATGGCCGCTAGCAATACCAAGGGTATCACTGACAGGTTGCCAGCCATGTTGTTGATGAGGACTCACTGTGCTAGCAGACTTACAAGTAGCCCAGCGTATCCTCGTGGAGCACTGGCAACCTTACTTATCCCAGAAACATAACAGTACATCAAGTAGTGTTATTTCACTGCGGTTTTCTGTAAGGTGGAGGTACAGTCCCCAGTCGGGCGACTCCAATTAAATGGGGAAACCCACGGGAAATCCCAATTCGCCCTACCTCTCTTTCTCTCTCTATTAGTTACTCAGCCTACGCTGCCAGCATTATTGTTATACTTTTTTTTTATATAACCTCATTCGTAAGTACTCAGCTATTTTCAACAATACAGCGTTCCCTACATACATAAATAGCCATAAAACTGACTAGGGGTGGTATCTAGTCTAGGGGCGTGGCCACCCGGCACGCCTCGCATTATTCACTTACCCTCGCTTCAATTTCGTGCACAATTCGGGCATATTTTTTGACAATAGATTTTCGAATAATTTTACTGCTTTCAAAGCTCTGAAATGTCGCTGTGCTGGCAGTGACACGTGTCCTTTATGCTGCTAGCCAGCGATGCGATAACGAATGGCTGGGGCTACGGTGACCGCTTACCAGCATGCAGGCAATGCCCAAATGCACGGGTAACAGAGTATATAAGACAACATTATCTTACAGAGTTTTAAACACGTGACATCATCAGGTTATTATTCTGTCATCTTCAACATTCATCGTCATATTTCAGCCAATTTACACAAAACCTTGATGTTTTAACACCAAAACATTCCCCATGAATGACTCCGTTTATTGGTTAAAACTGTAATAAAATCCGTTTAGTAGTTTTTGAGTTTACCGCATACAGACAGACAGACAGAGAGAGAGAAGGGGGGGGGGCTTTGTTTTGTAATAATGTATGCTCTATTTACGGTCTGACTTTAATGAGCAATGAGGGTGCATCACTACCCACATGGACGGATGGACAAACACACTAATTGGCTGTTTGCATCGCCTTTGCATCTAAATCCCTGATAATGCCGGGGAATATTGCTAGGGTTGATTTACCTTGAAAGCTTAATGATGTTGAAGATCGATCCAATTTCTTTAAATATAGTAAAAAAAAAGATATCCTTTAAAATATCCTTAATTTTTTTACTACAATATTTTTTACCCCAAATTGAATTTAGAATTGGTTTTAGAAGATCTAAATATATTTCGAAAAATTAATGCAATTTAATACCACAAGGTTTTCTAAAATACATCCCTATGTTATATTTTCTTAACGTAAGTTATTCATATGTGCCTAACCTACTATTGTACTAACTAATATACTAACATATACTACAATGTGTGTTTGCAAATGGTATTCCTCAGAATAATAACTGTAGCTCGCTAACGCTATATAATTCAGTCATTTGCACGCATAAATAAAAAAAGCATTTTTTTTTTTAAATTGCCATGAATAGAAAGGCCAACCTTTTGAGTTCCAAATTTAAAATTAATTGATTTAAACCCCCGTCCACACAAGTTATCTAACGTCATTAATTTTATAAACGTTTTAATAGGCGATGCGCTTTTGTGTACACTGCCTAATTAGCGTGGCGGGGTCGTGTGTAGGGGCTTTATTGTCGAGCGCAAATCAATTGATTTATGATACTTATGTAAATAGCTGTAGGATTTAAAATTGTATGCTTTAAGGCGTTGGGATAAATAGTGTTGGGATATTGAAAAATGTGCTTGTTCAATAAGACGGCTTGATACGACTAGCCAGTATGTAGGTAATTTAGTAACGGCGATGAAATATTTTATACCAGCTGTTACTTGCTACTTTGTCTGCATTTATTTAAAGACAAATGTAGCCTTGTCCTTCCCCAGGATATAATCTATCTCCTTGTCAAGATTTATTGCGAACCGCTCAGCCGTTTAGTCGTGAAAAGGTAGTAAACAAACAGACAGAGTCACTTTCGCATTTATAATATTATATTAGTATGGATAATTAAAATAGCATATTGGTAAATTTATTTTTTGTAATTTTATCGAGGCATAACTACTGCGGCCGGTGCCGCTGCTGTACAACAGGAGAGCCTCAAACGCCGCAAGTATGTGTGCCTCGGAAGGGGCTACATATTTGCTGTGTTTGCGGTGGAGACCCTGGGGCCATGGGGTCCAGGCTCATCTGCTGTACAAGGAGGTCTCGCGACGATTGATTGAGGCCTCCGGTGACAAGAAGGCTGGAACATATTTTGCGCAAAAGATCAGCATTGCCATACAGCGGGGCAATGCTGCCAGCCTTCTTGGCACCCTCCCGCGTGACAGCGATTTGGGAGAAGTGTTTTATTTATTTTAATTGTTTATATTAGGTTAGTTTTTTCTGTATAGATTATTAAATAAATTATGTGAGGCATAACCCAAATAAACTAAAAAACTGTAAACTTAAAAAAATGCTAAATGGTTACGACCCGCCTGATGGTTGACGGTAAACGGTACCCTTAGCTCATAGACGCTTACAAATTGCAATACCACGGGTGTTCAATAGGTACTAATATAATTACCTTAAGACTATTTCAATAAAATTTATTGAAAACATTACATAATAACCCTGATCACATTATTTATAATGACTTTCTGATAGCCAGATTATAATTGATAATTCTGTATAATATTTTATCTGTAACGTTACTACAGCTCCTCCAATACGTCAATTACATGATAAACCTTGAAACATACAAATTAAATAAATACATAATATCTAGACAAACATACATATCTAACACCAAGTCAGGGGTAGGCAGAGTGTAGAGCGCCATTTGTCTGTTGTGGTGCACACCACTTTTTTATACTAAGGTGCCAACAAAACTGATGGTAAGCAGTCACCATAACCTATAGCCGCTAGCAATACCAGGGGTATCACTAAAGGTTACCAACCATGTTGTTGATGAGGACTCACTGTGCTAGCGATCTCCCGTGGGTTCTCCCATTCATATTGGAGCCGCCCGACTGGGGACTGTACCTCCGCCTTACAGAAGACCGCAGTCAAATAACACTACTTTGATGTAGTGTTGTGTTTCTGCGGTAAGTAAGGTTGCCAGTGCTCTACGAGGATACGCTGCGCTAGTAGTAATGCTGCTAGCACACTAACTCCTCATCAACAACTGGATAGGCAACGCGTTAGTGATACCCCTAGTATTGCTAGCGGCTATAGGCTACGGTGACTGCTTACCATCAGGCGGGCGTATGCTTGTGTGCCACCTTAGTGGTATAAAATCAAGGTAATTTCAAGGAAGCGACTATGAAATGCGTTTGAATGTCACGACAGACTTTACAACCGAATAGTAAAACCCCAAAATAATCTAAATACGCTAAATAACCGCGTAATCTGCCAATACAGACGTATTAGTACATGTTAAGTTATAAAATTGTTGAACAAGTGGGAATCAAAATCGTTGTTATCTATAGGGAATTAGCGAAAATTCGAGATATCGAGTTTTTATATCGCGCGGCGCGTGATAATATCGAAGTGTCACCGTATCTCGATTGATGGCTCTTTGTACTAATCTAATTACGAAATTGTTTACCGTTTTTATTTTGCGACTAGTTTTGCCCGCGACTTTGTACGCGTGGAATTAATTTTG
The DNA here is from genome assembly GCA_951449985.1 of Falcaria lacertinaria. NCBI lineage: Eukaryota > Metazoa > Arthropoda > Insecta > Lepidoptera > Drepanidae > Falcaria > Falcaria lacertinaria. Next base: position 4,637,805 of record OX602134.1, on the reverse strand, counting down.
TTTAAAATTTCATTGATTTAAGGTTTTTGCGCGGCACCATAATTGTTTTTTGCTAATTTAAGTTGGCAAGTTGCGCCTTGTTACATCAGCTATCTGCCAGTGTAAGTTTCGTCAAAATCGGTCCAGCCGTTTCGGAGATTAGCTCGAACAAACAGACACAAAAACTTACAAATAGTTTTTTTGTTATCGGTAACGGATATACTTTTATATACAATTAGTAAAAAGCTGTTATTTGGAGATTACAAACAGACACTCAATTTTATTTATTTGTACATATTAGATGTTATGCTAACAAAGATGTCTGCACGTGACTGTTGTCTTTGAAGTGAAAACTTCTTGAGCCGCGACGTGTGATTTTCGTTACAGGCTAAGCTTATTCGTGTCACCGACATCCAACATGCAAATGTGACTTGCTGTTCTATTACTATTCTTCTTTGTCCTACGTCAGGGAGCCGCAAAGTGTGTGCCGCGGAACACTGCACTGTCACAAGTAAATGACGTAGAAGAAGGCTATGGACTAAAATCATATCTATTAGTAACTTGGCTATAGACACAAAAACAGTATTGCCAACTTAGATAAATGTACTTGTACATCATATTTAACAAACAAACACGTGGATAGTTCTAATAATTAAATTGAACTTTTAAAAACATGATAGCTAGTGATATCGCGCGATATTCTATCATGATCGAGTGCCCGGTGATAAGGACATAATATCACTAATCACTAGTGAATGTGTACGTCTGTCGAGTGGCTACAATCTCTAGTGGCTAGTAATGAGGGATAAAAACACTATTATAAAACTCCCCCCAACGCGTCTGTATGTCTGAGCGTGATAAACTCAAAAACTACTGAACTGATTTTCAAACGGTTTTCTCTAACGGACGGAGTAATTCATGAGGAAGGTTTAGGTGTACTAATCATTGAGGAATTTTGTTTATTGGCTGAAATATGACGATTATTGTTTAAAGTGTCTGAATAAATCACGCGGATAAAACGGAGGCGCGGATAAAACGGAGGCGGATATGCTCTCTGCTACTCGTGCGAAGCCGGGCGGATCACTCGCTAGTCTATTACAAAATGTTTTTATTTTATACCACTAAAGTGGCACACAAGCATACGGCCCATCTGATGGTAAGCAGTCACCGTAGCCTATAGCCGCAAGAAATACCTGGGGTATCACTAACGGGATGCCAAACATTTGCTAGCAGCACTACTACTAGCTCAGCGTATCCTCATGGAGCACTGGCAACCTTACTTACCGCAGAAACACAACACTACATCAAAGTAGTGTTATTTCACTGCGGTCTTCTGTAAGGCGGAGGTACAGTCCCCAGTCGGGTGGCTTCAATATTAATGGAAAAACCCACGGGGAATTCCCAAATCGCCCTACCTCTCTTTGAATGATTTCAATACGCAAAAATACAGAACACCACAGTCAAATAACACTACTTTGATGTAGTGTTGTGTTCCTGCGGTGCCTACTCATAGCATTATCACCACAGGAACCACGAGGATGAGCTCCGCTAGTACTAAAACTGCTAGCGCAGTGAGTCCTCTTTTATTGCTAGGTAGTGCGGCTATATATATGGCTTTTTTTCCGAACCGGTGGTAATTTAGACCTTCATAAGTGCCTTATTAGGGCCTAAACTGAATAAATGATTTTTGATTTTGATTTTTGATTATAGAATACGGTGACTACTTACCATCAAGCGGGCCGTATGCTTGTGCGCCATCTTAGTGGTATAAAAAATCAGAACTTAAAGAATTCACGCGTACTCAGCTGTTAATAAGTGCAGTAAGATCCAAGAATGAATGACACAACGTGTGTAAACATTTATTGTACAGCGTTGTGTTGGTAACACTGACCTCCTCATAAACTAATCCCATTGTAACGCAAGATTAAAGATATTTTGATTACTCCGAGATAGATTTGATTTCATTAAGGGTCTAACTGGAAACCACGTGACCCATCTATCAAATCATTCGCTCTTGACTCGAAAATCTCTTGCTTCTTCTACATTCATCAATCTCTTCATACTTGCTCGCCGGTTCCTAGTACCAGTGGTGTGATTAATCATGCCACGAGCTTTACGGTGAAGGAAAATATTGTGAGAAAACCTGCATACGTCTGAGAAGTAATTCAAGGATGCATGTAGTGCCTATGCGACGGCGACGGACTCACCATCTGTCACGTTGGCACCAAATCCCGTTCGTGATATTCGGTGGAAAGTGGGTGTCCCTCGTGCCTACCTCTACGGGAACCCTTGTTGGAAGATAGCATATGGCATGAAGATATTTGGATTCTTAAACTGTTATTTAGAACCTTATCAACAATAATAACTCACCTACATTGTTTATGGTCAATCCTTCATGCGCTTGCGCAACGTAAGTCTGTTTGTCTTGTGCTGTCATGGTGTGATATCACGAAATTCGTGTCGATTAAATGCGAGTTAACATCACCATTTTGAGATTAGCCACTGATTTTTATCATAACATTGAAGTAATCTGCGCCTACAAAGTAATTTAACTTACAAAGTAATGTACATTTTTGAAGTAATAGTACTTAGGTAATGTTTTTTTCTGAATAATATACCATAAGTAGCCTTTAAGTAACTTCTAGTTTTTTTTATTTGTCACTTTTATAAGTCATTACTTATCTCCAACAGAAACTTACTTAAACAATTAAGGTAGACAAGCATACGGTCCACCTGATGGTAAGCAGTCACCGTAGCCTATAGCCGCTAGCAATACCAGGGATATCACTAACGCGTTGCCAACCCTGTAGTGGATGAGGACTCACTGCGCTAGCAGCATTACTACCTAGCGCAGCGTATCCTCGTTGAGCACTGGCAACCTTACTCACCACAGAAACAACACTACATCAAAGTAGTGTTATTTGACTGCGGTCTTCTGTAAGGTTGTACTAATGTTGTAATAATCCAATAACCCTGTGCCTCATTTAAGGCTTCTTAAGCTGGCTGTTGGATATGTAGGTACTTCGCAATCACAGGACATAGGTAATATTATCTATAATTTTTTTTTCAATAGTACAGAATAAAATCGATATGAGAATCGATATTCAAGTATCGATACCAAACCAAACACAAAACTAGTTAACAAACAAACATAACCACTAAAAACTTGTACAATATTATTTATATTACTTGAGCATGTATTGTGCTGCGCAAGCGTCGGTGCCCGCTCCTCTAATTGGACATGACTCGGCAAAAGGCATTGTACTCGAGCTACCGAGATACGCGCTGAAAAATAAATTAAAAAATATATCTATCTACATTAGATGGTTTTTCTAGTCATTAGTTTGTTGAAAGTTTGTGAAAGTTTAAAGTAAAGACGGCAACTTAAGTAGAAATAAAAAGTGAGATGAAATGAAATTGTTTTTTTACAATATTCTTCATGATGAAACCCGAGGTGGGTAATATATTAAATGAATTACACAAAACAGAACTTAACCTAAGTACTTATAGATAAAAGATCTGACCCAAACTAGAATCATGAGGGAGCGTGCCAAGAATGCTGGCAGCATTGTCACGCTGGATAGCAATGCTGATTCTCTGAGCGAGATATGTTCCAGCACGCCTTCTTTATTAAGTATTCATACCACACTGCCACCACAGCTCCTATCAATCTTAGTAGTGTTGGAAAGTACACTATTTATAGGCTATATATTATACTAGAGAAGAAAGAGAAAAGAAGAGAAGAAATCTCATACAACTAATGAAGAGTTTTATAGTTACGTGAGAAAATATTCTAAATTATTTAAAACTGTTTGTCAAATAGCTAAATCAAAATATATAAGTAATGAAATAAGTAATTCCGATGATAGAATAAAAACGGTTTGGAAAGTTATTAATAGGGAAACGGGAAAGAATGGAATTCAAGAAAAAGTAAGCACACTTAAAATTAACGAGAATCTTGTGTCGGATAAGTTAGACCGAAATTACAAAAAACCTTAGCTCGTGTGCAAATACAGCCGAAGGCTTACTTAAGAAATCGTTTAATAAAGTTATTCCAGAGTTTTACTTTCGACATGTAAATGCAAATGATATTATTAAAACATTTAAAACGCTCAAAATTAAAAACACGGAAGATTTATGGGGACTTTCGATTAAAGTTATTCAAGCAATTCTACCAACGATTGCTCCTATACTGGCAACCATTTTTAATACTTGCATTGATCAAGGAATATTTCCTGATTTAATGAAATATAGTAAAATAATACCGATTTTTAAGGCGGGATCTAGAGAAAATCCTTCTGATTATAGACCAGTATCAATACTGCCGGCTTTGAGTAAAATATTTGAGAAAATTATGTTAAATCAAATGTTAGGTCACTTTAATACGCATAATATATTACATGGAGACCAATTCGGTTTTACTAAAGGTAGATCTACAAGTGACGCGGCGGCAAAATTACTGAAACATATATTTGAAGCATGGGAAAGTTCACATGATGCCCTAGGTGTATTTTGCGACCTATCTAAAGCATTTGATTGCGTTGAACATAGTACGCTACTGCTCAAACTAAAATATTATGGTATCCGCGGAAATGCCCTTGATCTTGTAGCCTCATATTTGTCGGGTCGTCAGCAAAAAGTCGGTGTCGGAGGCATAACTTCCAAAGGCACATTAATAAAAATGGGAGTTCCGCAGGGTTCAATATTAGGTCCTTTCTTATTTTTGGCATACATAAATGATCTCCCACTTGTAGTGGATAATATCTGTGACATAGTCTTATTCGCGGATGACACGTCTCTGGTATTTAGAGTGAGCAGAAAAGACAAAGAAATGATAAGTCTAAATGAAACGCTAGCATCCGTTTCTAAATGGTTTGACGCCAATAACCTAGTTTTAAATTCAAAAAAGACAAAATGTATACGGTTTTCTCCTGCAAACTCATCGCAGGTAGACACGAATGTACAATTAGATGGCAGAAAACTTGATTTAGTTGATAACACGATTTTTCTAGGTCTAACACTAGATGCAAAATTGCAGTGGGGCTCTCACATTGAGACTTTGTCAAAGAAACTTAGTTCAGCTGCGTTTGCCATTAGGAAAGTCAGACAATTGACAGATATTGATACTGCAAAATTAGTTTACTACGGATATTTCCACAGCCTCATGTCTTATGGCGTGTTATTATGGGGATCTGCGGCGGATCTGGATACGATATTCATTCTACAGAAAAGGGCAATCAGGGCAATTTTTGCAATGGGTCCCCAAGAATCGTTAAGAGAATTGTTTAAGAAAATTAATATTCTCACGTTACCGGCTCTTTACATCTTTGAGAACTTGTTGTTTATAAAAAAGAACATTAGAAGTTTTCAGTTAAATTCAGACAACCATAATATTTATACAAGAAACAGAAACAAAATTGTGGCTCCTAGGTTTAGACTTACAAAAGTAAACAAATCATTTATGGGAAACTGCGTCCGCTTTTACAATAAAATCCCACAATCTATTACCGAATTGAATTACGATAAGTTTAAGACTCATGTCAAAAGAGTTTTGATAAATAAAGCCTATTATAAAATTAATGATTATGTAAATGATAAAAATGCTTGGAATATATAGACTCACTCTGCACAAGTGGCTCCCCGCTCCTGGTAATTGTAATAGTTGGAATATGTATTTCATGAAAGCAGTGACAAAACCAACTTGGTAGCTTTCATTTTGATATTTGTAATTTCATACCAATGTCTAGAAGAATTTTGTTACAAATTGTTATATAATGATTGTTAAATGCAAAAAAAGACAGAGCACTGAGTTTCTTGCCGGTTCTTCTCAGGTGGCTTTTTTCCGAACCGGTGGTAATTTAGACCTTCATAAGAGCCTTATTAGGGCCTAAACTGAAAAAATGATTTTTGATTTTGATTTTGATTTTGATTTTGATTTTGACTAGCTTCCCGCCCAGGCTTCGCTCGGGTAGACAAAATATTTGATAAATGTCTATAGGCTCCGAAACTACTGGACCGATTTCAAAAATTCTTTCACCGTTAGAAAGCTAAATTATCACTGAGTAACATAGGCTATATATTATATTAGCTGTCCGCCCCGGTTCCGCACGGGTGGTCAAAATATTTGATAAATGTCTATACTCCGAAACTAATGTCTACCCGTGCGAAGCCGGGGCGGGCAGCTATTTTTATATATATAGTTTGGTAGACTACCGAGGACATTTTAATCGGTATGAAAGATAACAATGTATTTTGATATTGTATATGTATCCGCGACCGAGAAGCGATAAGGTAAGTACTTGTATTCCAGGCGCCAAAATTTGACTGATTCAATGATAATAACTGTTAATTATTTTGTAATGGAATGTTGCAACTGACAGCCGAATACTGCAACGACATTTTAGGGCCACTAACGCCCCGGGAAAAAATAATGTGGCGCCCGCTGAACCAATGTAAAGAATTTAATATTTCCTTAAGCGTTAACCAGAGCCATCGACAAGGGGTTTTGATGCTCATCTCAAATTTTATTCATGATTTGTCTTTTATGAATTCGTATGGCGCCCTGGGCTGTCGCCCCATCACGCCCCTCCTAATGCCGCCACTGGGTCCACGTAACTGTTTGAAGCATCGGTCATCATTTTTTTTTAATCAACATTTTATTCAGGAGCTTTTACCGAATGGTATGCCAGCCCCATCATTCCCTAATCTAATTACATGTAACCTTTACCTATAAACTACTTGTTTTAAAAAAAAAATATACAGCAATTTAGCAGCACCACACGCAGGTGTTGATAAAATGTTAATGAACGCGCCAGTATCTACTCTATTAATTTTATATTCATCGCACAATGTATTTCTTGCTCTAGTTGTCTATAATTTCGCATATAATATAAAAATCTGAGGCTACTCAACATTAATGTACATACATACATACATACATACATACATACATACATACATACATACATACATACATACATACATACGTATACATATCATCACGCCAAGTCCCTCACGGGGTAGCCAGAGAGAATAGAGCGCCATCACTGTTGACTTGCACACCCCTTTTGCTTCTTTACATTCATCAATCTTGTCATTTCATCTTTCCATCATTGAGTACTTTAGTATTTTGATCTAGAAAGTCGGACCTTGGCCTTCCACGGCTTATTCCACTCACATTCGCATTGTATATCTGTTTTGTCCATCTATCATCACTCATTCGTTCTATATGTCCAAACCAACGTAGCATTCCTTTTTCAACTTTACAATCACACACTTACACACCAGTTGTTTTACCAATCACTTCGTGAATTGATCGGTTATCGTAAAAAATAATGTGGATTTGACTGGAGTTTCAGTATTCTGCAATAATATAAATATTTTGAAGGGTCTTTGTCTTGAATGTGAAAATGTCCCGCCATTCTATACCGGATTTCGATAAGCTTCGTAGGTACTTTCATTATATTTATCACTATCTAAAATCAAATCATACATTATCACATACCAGATATATATCTTTGTCCTGGGCACATAGTTTCTGCACTTTAGGTTGAAACTCTGAGTCCTTGATGCCCGGATGCTCTTATTTTTTAAGGTCTCAGCTTGTCGGCTGGTTGAGGCCCCTCGTGACAGTGCTGGAACATATCTCGCTCAGAGAATCAGCATTGCAATGCTGCCAGCATTCTTGGCACGCTCCCGCATGATTCTCGGTTAAGTCAGATCTTATATCTTCAACTTCAACTTTTTCTATTAATGGCTTCTGCGGGGCTGCCACAATTTCGCCAATGTCGCGTTGGTATAATAAGAACAAGTGTTGGAGATTAATTAGGTTAAATTCTGTTGTTTTTAAATAGTTAAATCTGTTTTACGTTAATCTAAGGAAACCGTTCGGATATCCACACCTAGAGTAAGATTTCATACTAAACCAAAGACAACGGATGGAAAGACCAGTAGCAAGAAATCATGCTATAACAGGAAGATAGTAAAACATGTTAAAAAACTAATTAATTAATTACATAATGCGAGAGAGTGGTAAATAATAAGAAACTTTTATCAAAACATCGGAATAGCTAATCAAACTAATAATTTCAACAACGAAACTGGCAGATAAGTATTGCCCGCTATTTTCGATTCTGACAGCTATTTTTTTACGCTCGTTCCGAAAGGCAGATGTTACTACGGCTCGATACATTATATAACCACATCGAGCTAACAATAATTAGGAGCTACGCCCGTCCCTTCGCCCCCTGGAGAGCGGTGAATGACGCCCTTTTAGAAAAAAAAAACATTTTTGTCATCACCCGTTCTGTTTGGGGTAATAAAAGTAATTATAGTGGTTTGGCCGGTTCTTGCTACTGGAGATAGCGTGCTTTTATAATCTATGGCCATCTGTCAAAATTGCATGTGAACTGTCATCGCTTACTGAGCTATAAATTGTTTTAATTTACTTCGCTGAAAGCGTACAAAGGTTGACGAAATTAAAATTAGAATTCAATTAATTAAGATTTGATGTTTTTTAATAAAGTTGACGGGCCCATGGCCTTGTTTTAGGTATCACTTTGTGGATTTAATTTTTACTCCTCTCTCTCTAATCCCCACTATCTACAGTACCCTTCAAGACGGGCCACAAGCATGCCTACACACTTTGACGGCAGAATATCTGGCACTTTATCTGTGTACATATCATCACGCCAAGTCCTTCACGGGGCAGGCAGAGAGTATAGAGCCATTTCACTCTTGACTTGCACACCACTTTTGCTTCTTCTACATTCATCAATCTCTTCATATATGCCCGCCGGTTCAGAGCACTCTTTACCTTTCCATCATTGAGTAATGGTTATTAAATCTGGGAGGTTATATCTTAGCCTTCCACGGCTTGTTCTCTCTCTCAAATTTGCATATATTAGTATCTGAAATCTGAATAAACCAGAGAGTCGCAACGCGCGAGTGATACCCCTGGTGTTGCAAGCGTCCATAAGCTACGGTGACCGCTTACCATCAGGTGGGCCGTCTGCATGTTTGCCATCTTAGTGGTATAAAAAAAGTATATTATTTTTATTTTTTGGACAAGCTAAACCAATTCACGAAAACAAGTACCTATTACTCGCGGTCTTAATTTGTTTTTCATGTTTCGTAATTGTGGCACCTATTTTCTTTTATTATCTATGCACAAAAAAATCTTACCAAAGGCCGAATAGAACATTTCTGCCCACACACGATGACAGTGCACAGAATGAAAGCTACATTATTTTTAATGGCGAGACACAATCAAGCGTTTTATTTGTCGCAATCACGTCCGTTGCATTCACGGCGATGCGAAACTCTACACTATAAATTAACTTCAGTCGCGTTCCATTTTCAGAAGTCACGTAGAGGAAGCATTAATTATTTTGGTTGTAGGTTCAAATGACAGATGGTCTCTGTTGCCAGTATTAAATTGTTTTCAAGCTTTTATTGGCTTCACCTGTATGTATGTACTAGTTTCTACCAGCGGCTTCGTCCGCGTTTAGCTTATCCCAGAGGAACCTAACATTTTCGCGTGATAAAGATTTTTTTTTGAAAAAATATATCCTGTTTGTCAATGTTAGTTATAAATAGGTGTACCAAATTACATACAAATCCGTTGAGCTGTTTTTACTTGATTGAGCAACAAACATACACCCTTACATTAATTAATTCAAACTTTCACGTAGGATATTAATACGATTTTTTAATGTAACGGATTATTTCCATGTTATTTTCACCAACTTTAAGATGTGTGATCATATTGAAAACACGTCCTTTAGATCGATGACAATACAATAATTACATAATTTTATTATAGTGCTTTGTCCAGGATCAGGATGAATATAATGTAAGTGGGTTTTTAACTGTATTTTATATACTTACCTAAATATATGAAATTAAGTACTTACGTCCTCGCTTTGATATCGTTCTTCAAATTATGTAATCGAAATTCAATTCTTTACACTGATACGCCAGTCAAATCTGATGCTAGATAAATTTGAGACACCTCCGATTATACATGCGGAAATTTTATTTTGACGACGCTTTAGGCAGGTACGTGAGCCTTCAATGTCATTTTTTCTTTCTGATAGAGTTTGATATTTCTCTGAAAAATCCCTCACAATTGTTCTACCATTTCCAATGTCCATCGAGGAATCGAATTAACAGACCAACAAACGATTTTTCAAGAATTATTCCATAAGTCAAACCATTGAAAAACAATTTTAAGCCCATTTTAAATACGTCATTGATATAATATTGCTACTTATAATACGATTTGTAGTGTTAAAAATATTAAAGTTTTTTGTTATGAACAATAAATTATTATTTTTATCTTTAATGTAAGTAATTCTTACTTCTTACTACTTCATCTACGAAGTAAGAATAATAAAATCGTTTCTTATCGCGAGTAAAAACATGTCTTTGACATTCAACCAAAAAAAAACTAAATATAATTTTCCAGGCAAGCGGCGCCGCCTGCAATCAGCCAGTATTATTTAGTAGTAAATATCATCATGTCATAATATTTAACACATAAATTTAAAAAAGTATAATCTGTTTTTTGCCCTACGATTATTAGTAGTCTTCATAAAAAGCAAAAACAGTAATCAAGCCTGCAATTTTCACCGTAAATCATATGAATTTACAGAACACGTCTAGATATTGAATAAAACCTCTTTCCAGACGCACCAAGTGCCACTTCAAAATGCTACGAGATATGCAATAAACATCTATCTCCCTCGCTATACCAGAGCTGCATATATCCATTTCAATCATGCTTGTTTACTAGGCGGGTGAGTTCAAGCCCCGCCTCGGAACACCCCGGTTCACTGCGTCCCTTTCTTTCTTACAATAGATGTTATCTTTCTCGCTCTAAAGCCTATCGATTTTCTTTCCCGCCAGTTTGTTTACCCGGTCGAATTCCGTCGGTGCTCGGTTTATATACGATCGCCTGTAATAATGCGTGTTGACTTTCAGTCGCCGCGTAATATGTTTCGGATCATATAATTTATTAGGTTAGGTTGGTAGCGCCGTGGTTTTTGCGTAGGTGAAACATCGGATCGTTTTTATTGGTTCAAATCTTGATAAATACCTAATGATGGGTTGATTTATATGATTCGATACTTTGTAAATGATATGCCAGGACTTAGTTAGGTTATAAAATATTTGAGAGTTTCGATCATGCATAGATTCTGCTAAGTAAATGCAACGTAACTTATTTTTGTGAGCTATCTACTTATAGGCTTTGATACTAAGCCCTTTAAGAATACAATTTCTTGTAATGTAATAAGAGTTTCAGGGTGATACCCCTGTGTTGTAAGCAACTATAGGCTATGGTGACCGCTTAGAGATAGTTTTATTTCGTAAAATATGAGTATGCATAAGATTTTGTACAATACCCTTATGCATCATGTTCAAATATTATATAACCTGCATGTTTTGCCAATGGTGGCGTACCAAATATATTTTTCTTAAAATCTTATTAACATATCGACGGTGGAAAGGTAAAACAAATGAAGCGCCATTAGACCAATTGTTCAGCACAGCTGCTTGAAGTTTAACATTTCAATTAAATTATTAGACTTTTCTATTTAAAAATGGATTTTTTTGAAATTTTGTGAGCTCCCGATGGGATTCTAACCAAGACAGATCCGTAGACAAAACAAAACTCTATCGAACTGCATATAAACTCATTTTTGACCATAGTGGCGTTTCAATTGATTTTCCTTTCCACCATCGATATATTATGTATATCATAGTAACATAACTTTACGGTGAAGGAAAACATCGCGAGGAAACCTGCATACGTCTGTGAAGAAATTCAAGGACGTATGTAGTGCCTAAGAGACGGCGACGGACTCACCATCTGTCACGTTGGCATCAAATTATCTTCGGTGGAAAGTGGGTGTTGTTACACCTCTGCCTACCCTTTCGGTGACCCTTGTGGGAAGGCGTATTTAAAATTGAAAACAAGTTATTATGTTCTAATTTATAATATATATATAATAATAATTATATCATTTATAGCATCAGCCATCTGCAAGTGTTGTCAAAATCCGTTTAGGAGATTAGGGCTAATTAGAAATTCCAATGGTTCATCGGAGATCCGTTTGAAGAGTTCAATTCATCAACTTGGATTTTCCACATTTTTATAATTTTATGAATCGTTAAAACCTTATGGCCGTTTAAGAGAATTAACTATTGAGTTCTGATATTATTAGCAATGTACAATTGTACTAAAAGAGGTAACATTAGTTTGTTTTTGTATGGGGTATAATCTCTAGGACTAAATAATCGATTAAAAATCCTTCACTAACTACAAGCTACACTTTTTTTTAGGTTATATTTCATCTATTTCAACGCAGGCGAAGTCATGTCAAAAGTTACAAAAATAAATTTGATCGAATATCATGTGCCCCTATTCTGTAAGAAAATTTCAATTGAATTTCGAACACTATGACCCTATGACGTCATTTTTAGATCAAAATTTTGTCATTAGTAACCAAAACCGCCATTTTTATATTACTGCTACAAAAATGACGTCTTGCTGATTGAAATTTTCACACAGAATACGGGCCGATGTCTTTCTTTCTGGGCCTGTAGTTTAGTGAATAAGTAGTAAGCGTTTATTTTGGACAACTATCTAAAGTTAAGGCAATAATAACGACAAACCAACAATTCTCATTTCAAAATTAAATACTTATCGAATTGGCAACACTAATTTCAACCGACAATAGGTGGCACGCGCGCCCATTGTGGCTATCTAACAGAGGGGACAAATTATAGTAATAAATTGAAAATATGGAACCAATTGGTGTAGAAGCCGTACAAAGAGATTGCGATCAATTTATGGCAAATGCAATTTTGTATTATTCTGTTAGAGGGCTTTGAACGGCGCACAAAAGAGAGATATGGCCCTGTAATTAATTAGGAATGTGGATTAAAAGAATGGATTGTGGAGAAAAAAAGAAGTTGATATCTTCTCATTTAAGAGTTTTACTCTTGTCGGTGCAGCCGATGAATCTCCCTCCACTTCTCCCTGTCCTGCTACTTCTTTGACCTCCTTATACGAAGTGACGGCTATCTTATCCTTCACTTGCTTGATGTAACTTATCCTTGGTCGTCCCCTGCCACGCCTTCCTTCTATTTTACCTTCCATAATTGTATTTATAAAACCGTCATGTTGTATAAGGTGACCAATCAATTTTCCTCTTCTATTTTCTATAGTAGTCATTAACATTCTATTTTCATTTATTCTTCTTAGTACTTCTTCGTTTGATAATTTTTCAGTCCAACTAATTTTCTTTATTTAAAAAATAAAATTTGCTGTTTATTAAGCATAATTACATCATAAAAGTAGACTCTTCAAAATCAATTAGCTGGTAAGCCAGCCATATCTCACACCCTCGACCGCGCGACGTGACGCGGTATTTGCCAACACGCGGGCCATTAGCACGCTCCTTAGGGACTGGGACTACGGCCCTTGCTCTTTGTGTGTGGCGCAAGTCCTTATCAGAAGCGATTTAAGTTTTTTCTTACTTACTATGTCCAGTGTCACCCACCCATACACAATAATAAAAATAAAATGTATCTTCCTCCATGGAACAAGGGTTTGCGTAGAGGCAGAGGTGTCCACCTACCTCCACCGAAGATAATTTGGTGCCAACGTTTCAGATGGTGCGTCCGTCGCCGTCTCTTAGGCACAACATACGTCCTTGAATTTATTCTCAAACGTATGTAGTCCTCACGATGTTTTCCTTCACCAGTCTGTAGATTTAAAAAAAAAACATGTTATATCATACTAGCGGCCCGCCCCGGCTTCGCACGACATAGACAAGACATTGAAAGAATTTTTGAAATCGGTCCCGTAGTTTCGGAGCCTATTAATTACAAACATACACACAAACATACGAATATTTCCTCTTTACAATATTAGCATAGATATAGATAACATTCTACGTTTACAAAATATTTTGTTTGTGTGTTTTTAAAAAAAATCTCTCTTTCTTACTTTACACCACCCTAAAGTAATCTTTGCGATCGCAATGCAAGTAATGAGGGTATCCGGTTACCTCCCAATGGAGTCAACTGATTTGCCTCCAACATTTAGTCCGGTGGAACATTAGACTCGTCCCACTGTGCAAGTAATTGTATTCTACTCTAGTCCCCTTTCCCTGTGGGAATTCATCCACGATTTGCTATTAAATACCCTCATTTTATATTCTATTTTCGGCAAATTTGATGGTTTTAGGGTCGAGTGATGTGTTATTTGATTTCGTGCGGTTGTTTTATGATTTGAAGTTTTTACGAGAGCGTTGCTTTCGTCCGTCATTTAGTTTGTGGGATGAAGTCACGAGTCAATGTTTGTTTAAGTAGAGTACTTAATTACTTTATTGGTGTCAAATTCTGTAGCTCGTCTGATCAACCCTATTTTGAGGTTTATGAAATTTTATTATTCCGCGTTATAACCGGTAGGGTTTTTTAATAAATAATATTTTGACAACACTTAGCTAAAAGTTTGTTTAATTTAGACAATGGTGGCAATTATGTTGTTCAAAATTACTAAACTAAACTAATTTGACAGTTCTTAAAGTCTTGCTATCCCTTTCCCATGTGTGGGGTTAAATAAGGAATGCAATATTTTTAGAACTGTCAAATTAGTTTACTGATTTTGTAAAACAGAATTGGCACCAGTGTGTGACAAGAGATTAGCACTATAACCAGCCTTTAAAATTACAATATTTTTAAACTATACCTTCGAAAGCTACACTTTGCACGGTATTATTTACAAAAACTACCAACATACAAAACAAAAATAATTCGAAATAGAATCGTTCCAATTTCAATAACGTAAAATTTCGAATTTAAAATTGGAACTCAACAAAGCGTCAGTGTATATCGAACTGTCATGGCCAACAATAGGTGATGGGTCCGCTGGGTCCTCGCTTTGCTCTATTTGAGATATGCGTGTCCAATAACAAATTATTATTTTTTTGGTGCAAGAGAGGTAAATATTTGGTGCTACCGTTATCATTTTGACATCGCAGTGATGTGTCAATTTTGAAAGTTATTAGAAAAAAAAAATGTCCTACTTCTAACTGTCTGGTGGAAATCAATGCTGTTTTTCCAAGCAAAGACTTGTATTTTTCTACATTTGTTTTTGTTTTACTAAGAAACGTCATATGTGCCTACAAGCTTAAGCAAAGGCGGTGCCAACCTCAGAACAATAACTAGAGGTGCCAACAGCCAAGTATCTTGTAAAATTGATTCTTGACATGCACGCGACAGATTACTACTTAGTATTACCATTCATTTATTTGTGGTAGACATACTATCATTTTAGCCGAATACTAAAACACCATTAAAATATGAAGACAGATTAATATTGATTGGCCTCAGATTGTACATACAAAATTGTATTTTGACGACGCTTCAAACAGTTAAGTGAGCCCTTAAACTTTCAATGTCGTTTCACTATTCAGCCGTATTAGCTATACATAAAATAAATCTCAACTTGATTGTGTTACGTAGCGTAATATGTAAACTTGCTTTCGATTGGTTTGTGCTGTCAATTATGTAAGAAACATCTGATAACATCCCTATATAAACATTTCCGATAGCAAAAACACTATCTAACGACCTAAAGAAGGAATCTTGATACAATATCTCATTCACGAAAAGCTTAAACCGCACAAAAAGTGCCGACAGACCTCATTGTGGCAAACTACAAATGGTTACTCGGAAATTTTATAAAAAAAACGTATAGTGCCATTGAAATACTTAATAGTGTGTCTCGATGCGAGAAATTTGTCACAATGCCAGCCCCTGGTGGGCAATTATCACGCCCGAAATTAACGTCTTTGTCACAACACGCCGCAGTTTTACTTTCAAATTTGATGATAGAATTTAGTAGCAGCTAAAGTTTACCTTATTTATATTATGTAATTAATTATCACATAGTTTTTGCAATAAATTAGACTTCGAAATTCGAATAAAAAAATTACTCCACCATTTTGTCTATTTTAACGAATTCCGCGCCAATTTGTCACGTTGACAGCCAGTGCTGCCAACTGCGCAAACAGAACGTATAATTACGCGCGAAAGGGCGCGAATTGTTTGTTTTCCTTCGCGCCACACAATATGGACGATGTTTGCTGAGAGATATTATTTATGAACGCTTTCATGGCGATGACAAATAGATTTTAGCGTTATTGACACCCGAACGTATTTTAGGGGCATGTTGCAACTGTTACGTCTCGATATAAATTGTGTAATGTTTATTGAGATGAGACATGAAAGCTTTGTAAAGCATAATGAAATGGACAGCAGTAGGTTTGCTAAGCGATAGATAAACCCATACTAATATTATAAAAGAAAAGATTTGTATTGTGATTTGTAGTGAATAAATTCCAAACCTACTGCACCAATTTCAAAATTCTTTCACCAATAGAAAGCTATATTATTTAAAGGGATGAATTTATTTTTCAAATTATTTAATCAAATAGAATTACTTTTCAATTTAAGAAACTGGGAAATATAGATCCGTGTATGTTTGATGTCTTGTGTGATCACGCCACGATATTAAGAAATTCCTGAAAGAATGAACTTTAAAAACATAGGCAGTGCTATGAAGTTAACATTTTTAGCACTAAGTTGTCTGAATGTGTATAATACTCTGCTTCGAAGCTTCGATGTTAAAAGTTTAATAGGGGAAAGAAATAAGAGCAGTAACTTATGTAAGCGACTGCTTACATTTTATAATGTAATTGCCAATCTGAACATAGAATTTTATAGTCATATTTTATGAGAATTTTAGTTCAACGCGTTTACGTTTAAATGTTGGATTCTATTCTCTATTCACTGCTAAATATATATTCAATTTCCAACAAAAGCCGCGGTACATAGCCCACGAGATTTACCAAAAACCCATCCGAGAGTAATTGTCAAAAAACCATTGACGTGAAAACAGTTGAAAACCGCCGCCTCAGCGCAAAAACCTTCACTTTTGTTACACAAACGAACACCTTTCGGGTGAAAATTTTGTTGTAGCGGAAACCCTAAGAAATCCGCAGAAACGTTTGCGCCACGAGAAACTAAACGTTAACACACATTGTTAGAGAAGAGTATCGACTGTCAGAGCTTTGGGATTGGCAAAGATAGATATCTTTGGGATAATCTTTTGTTGACAGTACCGAGGTGGTTAGACAAGATGTTTCGTAGAATTGGTCGCTTAGCGATCGACGAAAGTGACATTTTTTACAAGAAATAAATGGCACAGGTAGTTAAAGTTGTGGTTATGAGTAATGAGGAAAGAATTTTGTTTCCTACGAAGATTATCACTTCAAAATAAAATAGTATTACGTAGAATCTCAGATCCCCAAACTATAAGGGCTTGTTATCAACGAAAACCGTGGTGGCGTGCGATAAAGCGTTGCCTGCTATTCTAGTGACGCACGTTCCAATCCCAGCGGTCTGTACCAATGCGTTTTTAGCTTAAGTGCAGTGTTTAGTCACAGCACGAGCTTTACGGTGAGGTAAAAAATCATGAGGAAACCTGCATACGTCTGAGAAGAAATTCAAGAACGTGTGTAGTGAGACTAACAGACGGCGGCGGACATACCATCTGTCACGTTGCATATTCAAACGAAGTCATGGGTAGCAGCTAGTCACTAATATGTCACCAGCACCGGATATGAGCCGCGTCATTACATATGATAGTTAATCTGTAATTTAAAATGTCATCACTCCGATACAAGGTGATACAGCTCTTGGCTCACCCCTCAATACACCAAAAGCTCAGGTAACCAACCCTAAAAAAACTACGTGACTAAACGTCTGCAAACACATACCTACACGTTCGAAAAAAACCATTGAATTTTGCAACACGTGACGAATTGAAGATTTCGTAGGCGTTGTGTTTGACTTTGTTTTTTTTTGTTATTGTGCCAAAAATCCATGATGCGTAACTCGTACGGGTAATTGTATTGATTTGGGTTCACCCCCAGGGTATGCCTACTTTGAAGGAGAGTAGGATTTCAGTGCAATTTATAAGGCACGAAATATGACAAACCATTTTTATCCATACTAATATTTATAAATGCGAAAGTGACTGTTTGTTTGTTATTTTTTCAGGACTAAACGGCTGAACGGATCTTATTTAAATTTGTAAATGACTTGATAAATGACATTATATCCTGGGACAGGACATGGCTATATTTTGTCTCTGGTAATAGATAGTATTTCGTAAGATTTTCATATAAAACATCTTTCCTCTCGCCTTCCTGGAATTTTGTGGAAAGAGACGGAAATACATAACAGGAAGCAGGGAGCAGTGTTGGCAATTTAGCGACTTTGTTGCAAGAAGTGACGACTACAAATCGTCCATCATGCAGTACGGCTCACTCATTATTTTTTTATAAAGTGATAGAAAAATATTTCTGATTGTAAAAATCAATGTCCTTTGTTCGTGTCATTCCATTTTCAAAAGTTATTATTGTTAAACTACCAACCAGAAAATATTCTTACCTGTGTACAAACAACATCAAAATTGTAAAAGGTATGAAAATCTCAAATAAAAAACTATAACTCGACTCCGGAAATAAAAAAAATTAGCTAAAAAAGGAAAGAATTCGGTTAAATTCGGGGCTCACAAGGTAAACTCGACTCCTTGGTTTGTAATGTAGCCTATGTTTCCCAGACATAATAACGAACCAAATTCATCGGATGAATAGTTTAGGTGCTATGAAGGGACATACGTAAATAGACACATACATAGTCTGTTCTGAAAATCATAAACCTTCGCTTTAGTTTTAATAATAATACACACTCAATATATATTTCAAAACTATTTAAATTACACTTCAATTTTGAAGACGCTTCATTTGACTCAATATTTGCGTGAGTGTTGCATTCGAAAAAAACTACCATTTATTACGGGTAATTGTTAAGTATTTTTTAAACGACTCAAAAACTCGAGTCGATTGTTACTAAGAATCGATATTCAGAATCATTCAATCGAATATTATTTCTTAAACGCGTGGATGAAATGTTCCGCTCAATTGCACACATTCTATTATTCAATATTTGTATAAATGTCAATTATATTGCCATTTTGCCTTCAGTCGAATGATGTACGTTCTTTTCACGTAAATAGCATCTAATGACAGCTTAAAAATACTAACACGTGATTGTAATTATAAATATCAGATATACGGAATACTGATCAATGCGTATTACATTTACGTTTGACTTGCAGTAAAGTGACATAAGAAAACAGTTTTGACAGCTTTAGATGGCCTTTTAGAAAATCACTTTCTGCAAAGTGTTGTTTTAATTATTTCCACCATTAATCAAACTGGCATTACTTAAACTTTAGTAAATAAAAAATATCCCTATTTCCCTTGGTCACGCTTTTTTTGTTTGATATTGTCAGTAGAAGTTTCGTATGAAAAGTTTTTTTTTTTAAACGGAACAATTTTAATTTCGCGCTAAACTAAAGGTCTTTTCTATGGTGTATTTGATATATAAATTCAAAGCAAAGACAGGACAACGTCTGTCGGAGCTAGTAATTAATAAAATAAAGGTTTTTTTCTTTTTTCAGCCCACCAGAATGTCTTCATCATCAGAATCGTCTGTGAACATGAATTAGAGGCGGACAAACCAGCCAACATGTCAATACACACACGAAAGAGGTCGATACGGTGACTACATTCTTACAAATCGAATACCAAGATGGCGTTACTGACAAATTCGGCGTCAGCGACCGGCCCCACGGCGACAGGCCCCGCGGCGCCACAGGCACACCACTCCACCACGCCATTGCACCATTACTTCCACTACTTGAAGCAGCCATCACCGTTGGCCCAAAACCCCTATGCGCACCATTCCAGCGCTCATCACATGGGGATGGGTCCTGGGCCCCTTGGGGGCTTGGGCCCGTTTGGGCTGACCCACCATGGGTTGGAAGCGGTTGGATTTCCACAAGGTAAGGTTTACAATATTATTATAAATCGATGGTGGTAAGGAAAAACAAATGAACCGCCATTTTGGTCGAATTAATTTTTATATGCAGTTCGATAGAGTTTTGGATTCTCTATCGATATAGGTTGGAAGCCAATTGGAAGCTAACAAAATTTCAAAAAATCAAATAAAAGTTACTTGTATTTTTTCTATTGTAATTAAACATTTTTTCCGCACCAACTGGAGTGTTAACCACATAAGAATACCGATGTGTGCGTCGAGACACCGTAGCTGGTTCCCATCGCGACTGATCTCCGGCACGCACGAACACCAGGTCGTCTGGTCTATAATTTGGCGTCAGGTCATCGGAAGTGATATTTGCTTGAATTTGCTTATACTGTAACGCTCTTTTAGCTCTGGGTCGGACATTGTCGAGAATACATATGTCAAATAGCTCTGCGATTGGTGATATCATATGGCGCTTCATTTGGTTTCCTATCGACAGTCGAAATATAGTTCGGACTTTGTCACACGGACTACTTACTTATTTATACAAGTTTTTTATAAAATCCTCAGTATGTTTGATTGGACCCTTCAATTGGTATCAAATGACAGGTAATTATCAATCTTAGGCGATAAGATACATCGACGAAACCAATACCTTAAGGTCTGTATCTTAAGTCTCACTTTAAGCTAGTTTTTCATAAATATGTTGAAAAAAATACTTAAAAATTAAAAAAACGCTACTCTCAGCGTTAAAATCTTCATACGAATTTTCGTAACACTTTACGCCGTCGCAGCGCTGTTAATTTTACCATACAAAAAAGTGGAAAGCGATGTGGAATACGTAATCGACAGTTATTCTTGCCAAGGCTAATAAGGCTACAGGACTCGCACGTCACACATATACCTTTATATGTAATAGCAATATGCAAAGAATTCAATAAAACAACAAACATAAATATCTACGATAAATATAATTATCCATTTATAATTTCAAAAGATTGCGTATTACACTATATTTTATAACGAATCTCATTGTAAGTAATTAATTATAAAGATAAGAGTCAAATTAAAAATACCCACCGATTTATAAAACGTCCTCGATTATTTTACGTAGCAACACTAATCTTCACTGCTGCCAACATGAGAAATTGAAAACAAAATGGGCACACGAATTTTCTGTTTTGAATTGAGAAAACGTTTTGATTAAAGCCGCTCTCTGGTAAAACAAGCGAATGAAAATACGAAAAAATGAGTAAAGAGGACCGGAGACAAATTACATAGCTGTCACTTGAATTTCAGCAATACGGGGAAATTAATTTCAGGTCAAAATCTCTCGCTTTAATTTGTTTTCAGTTTCCTGTTTCATGCTTCCATAATATTTTTAATGAACTGTTTTTTCACCGCTATAGTTTATATTGAGTCTCTCGATTACATTTTGTGAGTCAAATACAATCATATTGAAGAGCAGCTGAAAGGTTTATTACTGACTAGATAGAGTAAATGTTTATACATATTATAAACAACCGATAAAGAATATTGTAGGTACACCAGGATATATAAATCTCTTTTTTTATCACTCAATATTTTCATTTATATCCAATTTATATTTATTGTAATATTTATACTATTCCAGGGTAATTAAGCTATGCACATCCTTAATCTTTTGTCGTTTTTATAAGCAACTAGCGGCCCGCCTCGTCTTCGCAAGGGTTACCCAAAACCTAAATGAAAAGTTTAAAACATAAAAGCCTTCCCCTTGAAGCGAATTCATATGACACTGTGTAAAGAAGTAAAAACAAAACAAAATAATCTTTCTGTACACATAACACCCAATTAATGTTCAATCCATATTTGCTTCCATGACGTGTCTTAGATTATATAATAATCTGTATTATTGACCCGTAATCTATTTTTCTTCTTCTTCCTAACTATGTCAATCAATCCTCTTCAAGGAGTGTTTTTGCCAGTGTTGACTGTTACATTACAGAATTTCAAATTTCATTTTTTTTGCGTTTGTTGCATTCAAATGTCTAGTATTCTAAATATTCTAATGCATTTTAATGTTATTGCAGCAGCCCAAGGTCACGTGACTTAACCTCAACTAACACTGACATTATTTATTCAAAAACAATAAAAATATCTGCGGCTAAACACACACACACTTTTTTAATTCGAACCACGTTGAACATCAAACCTCGAACATGTTACTAATTAAACGAACTAACAAGCAAGGACTTCCGTTTCCCCATATTTGGGGTAGCGTGGCAGCACTGCTTCGGGGGCGTAAGCCGCTTAAAAGGGGGGCAAAGGGGGCTGTTTTGATTATTACCAAGGATGTCTTCTTGGTACTTCAATTATGCAACGGTTTCGCCCTGTTGTTTTGTTTTAAGGTTGGTAGTTTATTTATGGTTGTTGATATTTTTTTCTATCTCTTTTCCTCGCGACTTTGCGCGTAGCAATCACACAAATAAATGAAATGAAAAGCCGTGGTGGCCTTGTGGTATGAACCGTTATCTGCTAGTTCGATTCCCACCGGTCTGTACCAATGAGTTTTTCTAAAGTGATTAGCCACATCACGAGCTTTACAGTGAAGGAAACATCGTGAGGAAACCTGCACACGTCTGAGAAGAAATTCTAAGACGTATGTAGTGCCTAAGAGACTAGACTCACCATCTGTCACGTTGGCACCTAATTATCTTCGGTGGGTAGTGGGTGTTGTAACCTCTGCATACCCTTTCGGGGAACATTGTGTGAAGGCGTGAAGATATATTATTATTATTATAAATAAATGAAAAATGAGTGAGTGTTTGTTCCCTTTTCACGCCGCAACGACAGGACGTATTTGGCAGGCATAAATGTAGCTGGTACCAAAGATATAGCGTAGCGAACAAACACCTAGGTCTGTGGCTATACGCTAGATTGACACTGAATATGCTTTTTATCCTGTTACGCGTACGAGGCCGCGGATAACGGCTATTTGGTTATAAATAGTTCAAAAATCGGCTGGATAGAATTGCGTAAAATCAGTTCTCAACCTGCCTTGCTCCCAATCACTGTTGTGGTCGGCACTAGATCTAACCCGATGTGGCTGATTATCTGATTTGTACAGGAAGCGACTGAAATTCGCCAACCATTTATTAGCAGCTATCATATAATATTATATGAAATTCAAACATTTTGAAAATAGATACATGTTTTGATACCGCTGAAGGCCGAAAGCTGAAACGCCATTCTGAGTATGAAAGCCCACGTAAGTGTTTAAGCGTCTTCTTTAAATTTGCATGTACAATCGGAGCTCACTCGAAATAATGCGGCATCAGGCTTGACTCCATATATTTTGTTTTAACCCTTCTTTAAGCACGCTACACACATTCAGTTTTAACTGTACAGTCGAACTGTGCAGATAAAACTGAAGGTGTGTAGACAAAACTGACAACTGTGCAGTTCTAAACTGAACGTGTGTAGCCCGCTTTAATGGGTTTGAAAATGTCCTGCTCACTATAATGCTTCTGCTTGCGGCGGCGTCCGGAAGACGGGTCGCTCATTTCCCTCCATAATTTGAAGAGGGCGATGGCTGCATTCGCGTCATACTTGTGAACAGGTGCTGCTTGTGGAGGCTGGTCATCCAGCCTTTTTATTAACTACTAGCTTAGATTTGTAATTCAAGCATAATATCCTTGTTTATGTGATATATTTATGTCCCGTGAGTAGTTTAAATATAAATGATTATGTTTTATTTGAAAGGACTAATTGGTGAGTTTCTTGCCGGATTGTTCTCAGCAAAAACGACTTTCCGAATCCAGTGGTAGATTCTGACGATTTGAATGTACTTACTTGTAAAGTGTAGTCAAATAAAGATGATTTTGAGTTTGACTGATGTCGTTTGATCGTGTGGGTCTTGTAAACGATTGATATTGCACAGTACGGACAAAGTCATTTGAAAGATGTGCTTAAATATAGAGAATATAAATAAAATACTTCACAAAAATGTTCTCCAACGAAAATCCTTTCTTTATACGCACGTAACGATCCAACCTCCAACCCATTTCAATGAGAAGGGTGGTTTGTCGAGAGGACGGATTAGGACCCTCGGTCGGCAGTGCCTCCCACAACCACACTGGTGCAATACCTTGCAAGAGATGGTTAATGGGGCAAGTAGTGAATAGTCTTTTATTGGTAAATGTCGAACATGCCAGACAAGATAAATAATAATAATAATGTTGCCACTCGGCGGCATCTTATACGCCGCACTTAAGGGGAGCTCATCTATCAGGTGGCGAGTCACCGTCTGAAATAGTGTCCGCACTCGGTGATGATACTCGCCACGTGTATCCCTTACCAAATATTAAAATACTCGAACGGGCCTCTACGCGTTATATATATACCCACGCAAGCCTAGATAAAGGATCGGACAAGGCTCCGTGAATTTAAGAGAGTCATAATAATTGTAATAATCACAGAAAAGGCATGCAAGAACGTTATAAAAACGAAACGTTATAAATTAAATCTACAGAAAATAATGATTAAATACGAAAAATAATATAGAGTGAATTATTCAAATAACAATAGAGTAAACTCAACTATTCTTCCAGGTCATAGAAAGTCTGTTGGATAAACCAGTTTGGGCTTTGCCTCCTTATCGGTGGCTGTCTAGTTTAGGTGTATTTTTAGATAATATCGCTTGTATTTTTTAAGAATATATACAATAAAAAAGCCACGTGTATCCCATACAAAATATTAAACTTCTCGAACGGGCCTCTACCTGTTGGATATATATCCCCACGCAAGCCTAGATAATATCATTTATTACAGACTCATCCTAAGATTACGTCCATATTTAGTAATAAGTACAATTGCAAGCTTACTAACTATATAGTATTTACTAATAATTTGATTCCCTAATGATCGCACCGACTCTCTGCCAATTAAAGATTAACAATTGTGACAAGATTGTGATGATAGGGCATAAATCTATCTCACTCGCACTAACTTGTGACGTAGTAACTGTGACACTACACGTCAAAAATCAGTCTTATAATTAAGTATACTTTTTTGAAAGGATTGGCACACTTTTTTTTTTTTTATAGCCTATAGCCGCTAGCAATACCAGGGGTATCACTACGGGGTGCCAACCATGTTGCTGATGTGGTCTCACTGTGCTAGCAGCAATACTACTAGCCCATCGTATCCTCGTGGAGCACTAGCAACCTTAAAACTCATTGGTACAGGCCGGGACTCGAACCTGGGCCCATCAGATGACAGGCCTGTTGCTTCAACCACAAGGTCACCACGGCTTCAAAACTATTCTATATTCAATAACAACAACCTTCTAAGAACCTGTGCATAACTCAACACTACATCACATTATAAACTTTAATTATTTTCCTCCATAACAATAGTATACATACTTATCAAGACCCCAAATGGTAGTCAGACTATATAGAGCGCAATTTTAATCATGACTTGCACAGCTCTTGCTTATTTTTTATACCACTAAAGTGGCAAACAATCATATGGCAATGATGGTAAGCGGTCACTGTAGCCTATGGACGCTTGCAACACCAGGGGTATCACTCGCGCGTTCTCTCAGGAATCTCTTGACACCCTTCTTGATGAACCCCATGCTGTACTCCTTTGGGCAACGATGGTGGGGAGGTCGTTCCACAGTTTAATTGTGAAAGATATGCCTCTATTTCTTGTACATTCATCAATGTATTCATACACGCCCGCCGGCTTCGAGTACTAGGTAAAAAGGTTAAATAATATCCAACATGCCCCTGTCACTTAAATAATCAGCGGATTTTAATCCTTAAAAGGGTTGCTCCGCGAAAAAATCCGCCGTATTTTTTACTGGACCAGGTAGACATAGATATATTTGTTAGAAAATGAAGGTTGTAAAAACATCTCAATCATCGTCTTGTCATATTTTATTGCTCCGTTTGTTAATTCGAGAAAACTACAAACCCCTGAATTTTTTAGCGTTCCGTACCTTGAAAGGAAAAAGAATAGGATCACTTGGTTGTCCGTCTGTCTGTCTGTCAAGATTTTTTACCTAGAATCATGAAATTTGGCAAGAAGCAGTGTCTTACAGCCCAAGTAAAGGAAAAATTCTGAAAACCGTAAATATGTAATTTGTTTTTTATTAAATGCGAATATACAAAAAAATATTCCTGAATCGCGCTGTTGAGAGTCACCGACGACTAATGACCTCATTTGAAGTTCGCCTACTTTTAAGCTTACCTTACGACCCGCACTTGGCCGGCTTTTTTTAATTTTGTTCATAAATATTGCCCGCCATTAGGTAAAGTAGCCTAGAAGGAACCTGAAACATCTGTTTCATGCAGACAGAAGTGCAGTTCCGCAGAAGAAACAGCGTTCAAATAAGTTTTATTCCTCGGAGTTATATGGCTTGGTTGCAACGACCTTTAAGCCAAGTTTATTTTTAAAAAATGATCGTAATTTTTAGTCTTGGAATTTCTGCTGTCAATACCCTAGCTAAAGATATATAATATATAGAAATATGTTAAGAGTTAAGATGACATCTGTATTTAAAAGTGCTCGGAACCGCCGCGTATGTATGAAAAGATTGATGAATGTAGAAGAAACACACTCTCTGCGTACCCCGTGAAGGACCAGGCATGTTGAGCACTACTGGTCTAGCGGTTAGTAAGCTCGACTGATACGCTAAATATAGCCGGTTCGATACCCCCTTAGGCCAAACATTTTGTAAGATTCCATACCAAGTTTCATACAAATCCGTTGAGCAGTTTTTACGTGATTGAGATATAAACATTCATACATCTATTCTTACAATCTTTTACATTTATTACATTAGTGGGATAACACACATGTCATTGGTTCTCAATCCTTCTCAGACCTTCTAGAAATCCAGACTTTCGATACACACCGACGCGCTAATAAAATAACTATAAACGAGTAAACAAATTTAACGACTTACCTTCTTTTCCCGACCTATTAGATTTAAAGCCCAATACGCATTTTATTCTGGAATTAAATTAATCCGCCAGTTCCATTTTTAATCCCTATATGTGTCTCTTTCGCTCTTATAACAGTAAACATATAACGGTCTCACTCCCCCGCTAGACGGCGTAACGATGGCAGCTGGGCGTTTTTTTTATTCATTGTATATTCTTTTTATTGGCATCCCTTAGAAATGTTATACGGCCAGTTGCTTTTTTAATCTTTTGGCGGGCATTAATTGTTTTTTTCTCTTCAGTATTTTTTTTAAATCGGAAGCCTGATGATTTAAATATTGAATTTTAATTACATTTGAACGGACTTGATACATGATTATTTGTTAAGATTTTTTGACCGTAACCGTTTATTACTTTGATAGTATAGTGGGTTCCTTAAATAAAATTAAAGCTTTTCTTTGAAATTACATACGAAGCTCACTCATCATATTTTTAATATTCGTCTCTTATAGGATAGGCAGCCTTTTTTGTGACTGCCCTATTATTTACAAACAGCCCGTATAAACAGACACAAATAAAAAAAGAAGACTTTAATGCTCAAAAGAACTTGTGTCCAGGCCGTAAAACGCTATAATTAATAAAACTATACTTCATGCCTCAGAATAACAACTAAAGTTCTGAACTTCTTACAGGCTGAGTAAAAATTTGAATCGTTCGAATATTGCAGGTTTTTAGTAAAATTATAGAACATTTTTTTAAAATTGAAAGCGAATACTTACCCTAACATAGTGGAACAAAGTATAATATTGAATGACACGGTGTCAAGGAAGTGACCGTCAATGTATTGATTGCAGAAGCCGAACAATCCGCTCGTGAGGTGCGGTCACGATAATCAGCTGTTTGTTTTTGTCACTTGATGACGAGACGGACGGGCGGTCAAATAAAATTTTGAATCATAGTGTTAGTTTATTTAGTGTTTTTCGTCAACTGTAAAATATTCGGGTTTTAATACTTAACATGTTATCAATATTAGATCTTTCTTGCCACGTTTATTTTTACAGTGACCACTTTGTTTTGTGACCACTCTGTTTTGTGACCACTCTGTTAGACAGGAATTGCTTCATTGGGTTTCTGTTTGCTGCGATTCCCCAAAGTTTCAACGTTAGCGATAGAAAAATCACTAGGTCTAAATTTATACTGCTTTATCGAATCATTAACTAAGATTCTGAGGTACAACAAACCGAAGCGCGGCTTTGAACGGATATGAACTTATGAGTCATAAAAAATGTGGTTAATTTATATAAATGCTGCCGTGAAATCGTGGTATCTCGGGTGTCACTGCAGCACGGCTATTAACTGTCTTTTGAGGGGTCTGCAGAGATATAGAGCTGTTTATACCACCTCATTAGTTTTATTAATATCTTCATAAGGAACTGGATTTTATTCGCTGCAATGTTGGATCAGTGGTTAGTAAAACTGACTGCTACGCTCGGTGTTGCGTGTTTGATTCCCGTATAAAGTATTTATTGTAATAGCTAGTATTGTATCACTGGGCTATTCAATTAGATACTTCTTGGTACAGTGTCATAAGTACCTACTTGGACATTTGTTTTTAATTTAAATTTACAAATGTTACCTTGATGTTCCTTTTTTCACATCTACACTAATACTATTATATAGAGAAAAGATTTGTATTTTTGTATGTAACGAATAAACTCAAAAACTACTGGGCCTATTAAAAAAAGTTTTTCTCCATTAGAATTCTACATTATTACTCAGTATCGAAACATAACAGTATTACATAATTAATACGCGAGCGAAGTCGCGGTATAAAGCTAGTTGTGTATAATAAAACAAACTCAACTTCACCTAGCTATAGGCAACGGTGAACGCTTACCATTAAATGGGCCCTACGCCTGTGTGCCACCTTAGTGGTATAAAAAAGGTATGAAAAGTAAAAAATATGCTGTCTGTCACAAGGAGTCCTAAAATACTAGGCATGCCCCTGATATTGCAAGTGTCTATAAGTAAGCGTCTGCTACGGTGAGCACTTACCATCAGGCCATATCCTTGCTTAGGGTAGTGGGCCTTTTATTCCAGAAACCCTAACGTAAGTGTTAAAGAAGTGTAAAATTTAAGGGACGACAACGCGCAAGTGATACCCTGGTGTTGCAAGCGTCCATAGGCTTCGGTAACCGCTTACCATCAGGCGGGCCGTAGCTTGTTTGCCACCTTAGTGGTATAAAAAATCAAAGCGCGGGTGTGGCTAATAAATGATAAAAAACACATACAATTTGTACAAGAATCGAACCGGCTACCTTAAACGAAGCGTTATTTCTCAACCATGACAAACTGTTCCCATCAATATTAGTTAAAATATTATAATATTTGTCGCTGTGAAGCCTCATTTTGAACGCCAGCTACCTTGCAGTCCAGTAATAAATTACATTAAATTTATCATTTATGAGTTCCATCGCCCGCTACCGGCGGCACCTTTGACGGCGCCATATTGTCGGCCATCTTGGTTTTTTTTTACAAACACTCCCGTGTCAACGTCTTGCGTTATCGGAGGCACGTCATTTTATATGAAATGGCAAATTGCTACTCTTTTAGTGATAGTAAGTTACAAGACGTTTTAAAAGCCGTGATGGCCTGGTGGTTCAAGCAACGGCCTGCCTGTCATCTGATGGGCTCAGGTTCAAGCCCCGGCCTGTACCAATGAGTTTTTCTAAGCTTAAGTTCAGTGATTAATCACACCATGAGCTTTAAAAAGAGGGGTATGGCGAAATGGGATCTCCCGTGGGTTTTTCCTATTCAAAATTGGAGCCGCCCGACTGGGGACTGTACCTCCACCTTACAGAAGACCGCAGTCAAATAACACTACTTTGATGTAGTGTTGTGTTTCTGCCGTAAGTTAGGTTGACAGTACTCCACGAGGATACGCTGCGCTAGTAATGCTGCTAGCACAGTGCGTCCTCATCAATAACACAGTGAGCAAATTTAGTGGGAAAACCCACGGGAGATCCCGTTTCGCCCTACCTCTCTTTTTAAGCCCATGTGTAAATGATCATTGACTTAAGCTTACAAAACTCGGTACTGACTGGGGTTTGAACCTGGGCCTATCAGATGATAGGCGGTTGCTTCAACCACAAGGCCACCACGGCAAGTCTCTCAATTATCTCGGCTCATACAAATAAGTGCCGTACACTTATCTGAGACCGTACATACATATTTCTCCATGCAACTAAAATCTTACTTCCTATTCCATGCGATATTGAAGCTCACTCAATCACTTAGTTATGTTATCGATGATATTAATTACCATATTTAACTTGGCCTTTTAAGTTACCCGCTGTAATCGATCAATCAATGAGATTAAGTAAAGTTGCGGCTTCGACAATGATGGGTGGCCGACATTAGTACTTTATGACGCCTTTATTTGAGATCGATGATACATTTCTGGTAAGAGAAAGTTTATTTGCAGGAATGTCGGCGATTTTAACCGACTTCAAAATTGAAGGTCACTGTTTACATGTATGTTTTAAAATGTTTTTGTATGTATGAGGTTAGCGCGTTGATGTCTTTTGTATGGAGGTTTTATTGTAATAATGATTAATGCAAATGTGTTTAAAAAAAAACTTAGCAATAGCATTTTAATCAAAGTGCTAAGTAAACAAATAAACCATAATCTACTGTATCTTCGTCTGTTCATTTGATAACGGTGTCGATTCCGTTGTAGAAAATCACTAAACTTAACTAATTTGACTGAACTAAAACGTCTTGCCATCCCTTCCTCATGTGTGGGGTTAAATGACCGCTGGTCTAGTGGTTAGTACACCTGACTGCTACGCTAGAGGTCGCGGGTTCGATTCCCGCCAGGACAAACATTTATGTGACAAATATGTTTGCCTTGCGTCTGGTTGTTTGGTATGTATTTACAAAAAAAAAAAGTATATAAGTATTATATCAGCTACTGGTTCCCATAGTACAAGCTTTGCTTAGTTTGGGGCCAGATGGCGCTGTGTGATAATGTCCAAGCATTATTATTATTATTATTAAATAAGGATGACAATACTTTTAAAATCCTGTCAAATTATTTTAACAACAAAATCGACACCATTCCTTGGTTTCGTTTCTATAGAACTATGTCGTCGAAATTTCTTTCTAAATCTCTTCCGTACAAACAGCAAAAGTAAATGTTTTCATAAAATTGACTGAACCGACCCTCTCTAAAAACAGAATAGTATTTAACACTTACAATGACAACAGGGCGGTACAATACAACCCGGCAAGTTAACACTAAAACATTCCGTGTGAAATTTAACACTCGGTCTCTCTGGCCCTCGATGTGTTTGCAAAATATTGGAGACATTGTCTTTGTTGTTGTGTGCATATATGATGTACTAGCGGCCCGCCCCGGCTTCGCACGGGTAGACATTGATATCAAATATTTTGTCTACCCGTGCAAAGCCGGGGCGGGCAGCTAGCCTATGTTACTCAGTGATAGTGTAGCTTTCTAACGGTGAAAGATTTTTTGAAATCGGTTCAGACTTTTCGGAGCCTATAGACATTTATAAAATATTTTGTCTACCCGAGCGAAGCCGGGGCGGGCAGCTAGTATAATATATAGCCTATGTTACTCAGTGATAATTTAGCTTTCTAACGGTGAAAGAATTTTTGAAATCGGTCCAGTACTTTTTGTGTTTATTCTTTACACACAAAAATACAAATCTTTCCTCTTTATAATATTAGTGCAGATTTACATTCGTGAGCTGTGGTGGCCGTGTGGTATGATGCGATTCTAGCAACGCGTGTTCCTATCCCACCGGTCTGTACCAATGAGTTTTTAAAACTTAAGTGCAGTGATTTATCACACGCTGTTTAAAAAGAGAGGTAGGGCGAAGTGGGATCTCCCGTGGGTTTTCCCATTAAAATTGCAACCGACCGGCTTATAGCTTCAGCTATGTGCCCGTGAAAACCCAATTCAAATCGGTCTAGTCGTTTCGGAGATTACCCGGAACAACAGTCGGACAAACATTCCAAAAATAGTGTTTTCGTTTTGAAGTACCGTATATACTTTCATATGAATTTAGTAAATAGATGTTATTTTGACATTACAAACAGACATTGCATCTTATTTATTTGTACATATTATTTAATTGGGGAGTAATCTTTTTTGATTAATTCGTTTTAACTTAACGAACGCCGTTGAAGAGGCGATACATTCATACATTTTTACCAGAAAAAAACCCAAATTATAAAAAATCTAACTGAATAAAGAATTAGTTATTTTAACAGTAAAGTGTTTGCTATTTCTCCCACTTCAAATCATCATCATGGTTAACCCACCAAGTTAAGCAAACACTAAAACGGTGCGTGAGAACCGTAGCACTTGTACCTCGGTCCCTCCGACCCTCCGAGTGACGTCACCAGAGCGGAGGATCGCTCCATTGCCTCCAATGAGATTTGCTTGCATAATCTATTGTTTTTATAAGGCATTGAATTATTTAAATGCGAATTTGAGTAATTTAATTCATTCTTGTTTACATTGTAAATTATTTTTATCTATACTTCTATACTAATCTATATTACTTCTGTGTTGAAGAATCGAGAGGTGGAAAAAGCGTTAGAAGGCTAAGTTCCAACTTTCTAGATCGTATTCAAAATCAAAATCAAAAATTATTTATTCAGTTTAGGCCCTAATAAGGCACTCATTAAGGTCTAAATTACCATTATTATTACTAAAATACTCAATGTTAAAGTTAGATTGACAAGAAACCAAATATAATTATTTACATATTCATCATCATTTATCTAAGACCTAGGCTCTTGTCGGTGCAGCAATCGCCAAGCCGTTCTATCGTTAGCCATCTCTTTGACCTCTTGGTACGACATAACGTTAGCCTTCGTCTTTATCTGTTGCAGGTAACTTATCCTTGGTCTTCCTCTGCCACGCTTTCCTTCGATCTTTCCCTCTATGATATTACGTAGCGTAGTGTCGTAGCAAATGGCCAATCATGTGCTATTATCAATCGTATTTATAATATTATCATGTAACCAAAACATATTTAACTGCCTACTTACAGTAAAATGGTTTTTTTTCTATACCACTATGGTGACACACAAGCATACGGTCCACCTGATGGTAAGCAGTCACCGTAGCTTATAGAAGCTAGAAATACCAGGGTTATCAATAACGGGTTGCCACACTGTGCTAGCAGCATTACTACTAGCCTAGCGTATCCTCTTGGAGCACTGGCAACCTTACTTACTGCATCAAGTAGTGTTATTTCACTGCGGTCTCCTGTAAGGTGGAGGTACAGTCCCCAGTCGGGCGGCTCCAATTTAAATGGGAAACCCCACGAGAAATCCCAAATCGCCCTACCTCTCTTATCTCTTGTTTGTCTCAAACCAGCATTGCGACGCTTGATAGATATATTCAACTGGAAGGAAATTTATATAAATATCGCTCTTCGTTATGTAAATTAAACCTAACCTAAAAAAAACAATCCTAAGTAAGTTTTCTAGTAGTCCAATTATATCACGTGCATGGAGGGTGTGTGTGAAATTCGCCACTCGGTTTGTTTGCGTATGCGATGGGCATATCGTGCCCTAAGGAAGGGCGATTGATACTTGCTTTTTAAACGTGGGACTTACTGAGGTTTGCCTGAAGAGATCCTCAAAGATATTTTAGATAAGTTTTAAAAAAGTAGCCTAGGTCCATCCGAAGAATATAATCTATCTCCTAATTAAATTTTATTACGATCCGTTCAGCCGTTTAGTCGTGAAAAGGTAACAAACAAACAGAGTTACTTTCATTTATAACATTAGTATGAATTTATAAGAATTTCTCAAAAACGTAGTAGTAGTAGTAGTAGTAGTATAGGTTTTAAGAGTAGTAATGAAGGTTAGGAGCACCGACCCAATATCAACAAAAAAAATGGGACGGTCGAAAATGAAACTTCTTTTTTTACAGTCGGTTAAATGGCCATCAATTCCTGCATCCGTGTTTGTAGCCCTCCGCGCCGGCGGGCACTCGGCAGAAAACACAAACAATCACTAAAACACTTCGCGTGTTGACTTTGCAATTAGAGGACTGAGGGTCGGGAGTGCCGGTGTTAGAAGCGCGCTCATTGGTCAAATCAAATAGTCCTGTAACACACTTCCGTCCCCACAAAATCCCTCCTACAGGAACGGGATAGAAAAGATATAACATATCAGATAGTGGTGGGTATCTTAGACAAGGTTATCGGAGAGGAAGTCCTGATCTTTGGACAGTATATTGTATCTCTTGTGATTGTTACAGAGGTCCCGACTCGGAGATCGTTTTTAAATCCATAGTAAAATTAACTTATGCAATTTATTTCCATATACAGTAGAAGCCTTTTTGAGCTAAATTAAACAATAGATCTAGAGATGTAGGGCGAATTGAGATCTCCGTGGGTTTTCCCTTTAATATTGGAGCCGACTGGGAACTGTACCTCCGCCTTACAGAAGACCGCAGTCAAATAACACTATTTCGATGTAGTGTTGTGTTTCTGCGGTGAGCAAGGTTGCCAGGGCTCCACGAGGATACGCTGGGCTAGTAGTAATGCCGCTAGCACAGAGAGTCATCAACAACATGGTTGGCAACCCGTTAGTGATACCGCTGGTATTGCTAACGGCTATAGGCCACGGTGACTGCTTACCATCAGGTGGGCCGTATGCTTGTGTGCCAACATAGTGGCATAAAAATATTGGCAGTTGAAATTTTCACGAAATGAGTATTGCTATATTTTCAAAAAAAATTGGAGCGTTTTTTTTCACTATTACATATAGCACGGAAAACTGCCACTTAGTTGTGTCGTCACCTAAATAAACACTTAATTTTCAAGACTGGCACAGCATTAAGTGGTGAAGTATAAAGTCATCAGCTATCTACCAGCGCCGCGCTCCACACGCGGCGGCCACGTGGCACCTCTTATCTGCAATTCACACGCCAATATAATGGCATTGTTTATTGAATATCTTCACGGACCACCCCTTTAGTAATAGGTATTAAGTTAAGTAAACATTGACCGCCGTATTAATAACTAGCGGCCCACCCCGGCTTCGCACGGGTAGACATTAGTTTCGGAGCATTTATCAAATATTTTGTCCAGCCGTGCAGAGCCGGGGTGGGCAGCTAGTATAATATATAGCCTATGTTACTCAGTGATAATTTAGCTTTCTAACGGTGAAATAATTTTTGAAATCGGTCCAGTAGTTTCGGAGACTATTCAATACAAACCCACAAAAATGCAAATCTTTCCTCTTTATAATATTAGTGTAGATTATTGTAGATGAAGATTACATATCATCACGCCAAGTCCTCGGGAGTCATGGGTTTAGCAGAGAGGATAGGGACTGTACCTTACAGCAGGGCTAGCATGAATAATTTGCGACAACGTTTTCGTATCGCCTTCGACTATTTTTGTATTGGAAAATGAATAGCGCTGCGGCGGTGAAAAGTGGAACTAAAAATTAGTATGACAATTTTGACATTTCGCGAGTAACGTTTTCGAATAGGTTGTCGAAAAAGTTCATGCTACCGGCACAAAAGACCGCAGTCAAATAACACTACATACTTTGTTGTAGTGTTGTGTTTCTGCAGTGAGTTGTTTGATGAGAACTCACTGTTCTAGCGGCATTCATACTAGCGCAGCGTATCCTCGTGGAGCACTGGCAACCTTACTCACCGCAGAAACACAATATCAAAGTAGTGTTATTTGACTGCGGTCTTCTGTAAGGAGGTACAGTCTCCAGTCGGGCTCTTATATTAATGGGATCCATGGGGTATGGAAGTTCATCTGAGCCGGTAGCAGGAACATTGTCGACAACGTAACTCGCGAAATGTCAAAATTGTCATACTGATTTTTAGTTCCACTTTTCACCACCGCAGCGCTGTTCAGTTTCCAATACAAAATAAGTCGAAGGCGATACGAAAACGTTGTCGAAAATGTTCCTGCTACCGCTACTGATGTCAACGATCGAGTTAGGCTAAGAACCTTTTATAAAAAACACTAATAAAAATAATAACGTAATAAAAAAAGTTATACTCGCCTTAGATATGATTTCGATGAATAAAATGATTAAATACTTCATATGATACGAGTATATATCAACGGACCATGTAATAGACTAGATGTGGTGAAAATATTATATTCCTAAGTCCGTAAAGAAGACAAAAATATTTATTATTTACCCCAGATTTACATAAAGCCATTGGCTATGTTGCCCCCTCCTAGCACCACTCCAGTGTTGCAAACAAGCATAATTTATCTAATAAATATCAATTCTCCTACAATTCGTTTGGGGCATGGCCGAAACTAACATTATCTTGATAATAAAACTTCACGCCAACACAATTGACCCAAAACATACTCTATTCTCACAGCAGCAAAGATTAAAACGCTTCTTCTAATATATTCCCAGTAATAAGTGTCATTTCGCACCCCTGAAACAGGGTTGTCGGAAGCAATTTATGTGTTAACATGATTTATGGCTGGCAGCCCTCGTTTCAGGGTTGTGCGTTTGGGTGTTTTTAGATACTGTTTGGCTCCGCCTTCTTCAATAACATTAGAAATTATTTTAAAATTATTTTTTACTTCGGATAAAATTTTCCACAATATTTTAAAAGTCTAGGCAAAAGCAGTGCATAAATTTAATTCCCTGGAAAACGATACTTTACAAAGACTATAAAACATCATAAAAGTATGCATGAAAAAAGTCGGCCAAGCGCGAGTTGCACTCGCACACAGAGGGTTCCCTACTAAAAACTAACTAGGTTAAGTGTTATGACAAGCTTAATCTGCCATTCGATCGCAAGACAAGGCTATTACACCAAACACAAGCAATAAGTTTGTAATAATAAATTCACACTCTATAAGCATTACAAGCGTATACTTACTGCCAATGCTGCCACTATTAAGATAAGAGAAGAGTTAAAAATAATAAAAAATATAAAAGGCAAAATAATAAACTAGTTTCTAGTAGGGAGGCCCTTTAATTTTATTGTTTTTATTGATTTGTTTTATTATTTGTTGTTATAGCGGCAACAGAAATACACATTCAGCGAACCTTTCAATTGTCCACCTATTACGTATCATGAGATACAGCCTGCTGTCAGACAGACAGACGATCGGACAGTGCAGTCTTGGTAATAGGATTCCGTTAGTTACCCATCAGGTACGGAATGAAAACAGACAGCGAAAGCAACGGTCTAACATTCTAGATACAATTATAAACTTCTTAGAGCTAAAAACTACTCAGTTGAAAACTAGAGATTAGAAGTACCTTAGAAGTCATTATTTTAATGTTACGATTAGGTTACATACAAGAAATAGTATCTGTGGTTAACTTATTAGTGACTAATGCAACTTCCACATCTATCTATCTTCTATGTATCTATCTATATATATAAATCAAATGCTGTTCGTTAGTCTCGCTAAAACTCGAGAACGGCTGAACCGATTTGGCTAATTTTAGTCGTGAAATATTCGTGGAAGTCCAGGGAAGGTTTAAACGGTAGAAAATATGAAAAAATACGGTAGAAAATATGGAAAAATACGGTAGAAAATATGGAAAAATTGCGAGTTAAACACTAGTGATAAGAAGTTCACCAGGTCATCTAGTTTTAGAATAAATATATTTCAAATTATTTTTTTATACTGACTATTATTATACATTTGGGGATTTCAATTAAATGCAAATAGTTTTGTGATAACAGTTACATAATACTAAAATTAAATTAATTGACTGACTCTTCAAAATATCTCCAGAAAAAAAACAAGTTAAAAAAAATGCTTTTGTATTTAGAATTATGCAAATAAACGCATATGGCCACAACCAGGATCTAATCTAGTCGATTAAAAAGGTATTTGAAATTGGAAGCTCTCGAGACACAATCAGACCAATCTTAACCGCACCTCTCAGTTTTATCGAGTCTGTAACTCGATATTTACAAGACTACACCATTAGCACTCTTGGACAAACAAACATGAGGTAGCCCTATCAGAAATCAACCGTGAAGATAAAATCTAAAATCGAAAAAAAAAACACGCCATGTCAAGGATTAGCGCCATTGTCAACGGTGACAATTGAAATCTATCCGTCCCTGTCCAACACACACCCGCTTAGTTTACCGAAAAGAGATGGATGACATTCTATTTATTTTCACTTTTCTATGGATAGGCAATGTGACAGTTTTCGTATATGAAATGTTTGTTTGGCATTTGAATGAGCGCGTTCCAGTTTCAAAATGGATATTGTGCATTTGTTTTTGTTTTCTAATCCGCGACAGACTTGAAACGTACACGAGATGTTTGAAAATAGAACAATATTGACAAAATATCAACCTCCATTTCCACACAATTAAACCTTTTTTTCCACTCATGACCTAACACAAATCTAGCTTGTAATTTAACTTGTCTTCTAATCGAAATAGTATTTTATTTGACACTGGTAATTGAAAACAGGATACCTACCAGACCTCCTAAGAGGTGCCTATATTCCTTTATCAAGGCTCAGAGTATGGCTCCGTAAAATCCGGGTTCTGAAAATACCGGTACTGATAAAAAGCGGCTAGTAGGTAACGGTACTAACTACACCAAGTACCGGGAATCATAACAACCATACTGCCCGCTTGATGGTAGGCGGTTACCGTAGCCTATGAACGCTAATCATGCGTTGTCGACCCTTCAAAATTCTCTTCACAACCTTCTTGAAGAACCCCCTGCTGTACTCCTTTGGGAGTTTGAGTTCGAAGTTTAAAAAAACCAAAATGAAACCGTCCAAAGCGAGTAGGATTAAATTTAAATATTGTGTTCCATCGTAAAAGAACATTGTGCCAGCAACTCGATCAGTCAACCGACAAGTACATCATCCCCAAAACAAGCATGTAGTCATAGACAAAACTAAAAGAATTCCATAATTGAAAATAAAAGACTCTCTATGCTCTACACCTATTATCTATGGCTTTCAAACACAGCTGAACGTAGACACGCAGTCTGTCTTAGCCATTCTTGAGATACTCCCAGACAGTGGTGCTCAAACTTTGAAGACAAGACTAGTGACGTCAAATATAAACACAGAATTTCGCTTTATTATTTTAAAATTGCACAGATTTAAAGTACTCAATTATGGAAAGGAAGAGCTTTGGAACGGGCCAGCATGGCGGAGGATATTGATGATTACATTGATCGAGAAGCAAATGAGGTGGTTTTTTTTATACCACTAAGGTGGCACTCAAGCATACGGCCCATCTGATGGTAAGCAGTCACCGTAGCCTATAGCCGCTAGCAATACCATGGGTATCACTAACGGGGTGCCAATCATGTTGTTGATGAGGACTCACTGTGCTAGCCGCATTACTACTAGCCCAGCGTATCCTCGTGGAGCACTGGCAACCTTACTTACCGCAAGTGTACCGTGTGCAAGTCACGAGTGAAATGACTCTCTGCCAACCCCGTGAAGGACTTGGCATGATGATGATGGTATAGAGCATTCCTAGAAGCCTATTAAGTATTGACGATATAGATTTTTCTAGATCTACTGCGCAAGAGTTACTGGCTTGGTAGCAAAAACGGAGCATTGACTCGGCTTAGTTTCTGTTAAAACTTTGAGTGCCACAGTCGAGTTCTACATTTGAGCATGAACAAAAGCAATTTATCATCGAATTTTCTTACTTAATAGAAAGTTTTAATGTAATTTGAGCGTGACGGATGGCTGGCACTTGATTATTGTTCATTTGAATGAGGATTACACGGCATTAGAGTGAGATACATGAGGTACTGTAGAGTTGTCTGTACCACGAAGATGTATGATGTATGCTGACTGAATTCCTTAAGTTTTATTGAAATTCTTGCTCAATGAAGCTCTTTTGACAGTAGTTGAAAGCAACAATTCTTTAACCACACTCCTTCCTGATAAATTGTGATATATTTTTATATCAACCGTACTAAATTTTTTACCAGTTGTTGAGCAGATCCTGTTTTGTACGAAAGATACCACTGTGCTTTACCTCTTTGTAACTGTGTTACATTATAAATTCTAAATTATGCATAATTACTAATCTCAGCTCGTCGAACGGGTTTAATGTTACCACATAGAAGAAAACCAGTAATGATAATGATCTATCGCGTAGCTCGGGAGCATAGATTATAAAGATTTAACATTACCTCCGTAGATTTGTTTTTTAATACAATTTACAGATCTGGATAAATGTGAAATGCACCCATTATTGATTTTGACTTAGTTTTTTAATTGTCAATATATAACTGGCCATAATGAGCTCTTTGTGGCTGGCCACAATCATTTGTACTTTTAATTAGCCTGCGTTTTTTCTCTAATAAGTGCCTTATTATGGCCTTAACAGTGCCGCTAGCAGGAACATTGTCGACAACGTATTCGAAAACGCAACTCGCGAAATTTCATAATTGACATACTAATTTCTAGTTCCACTTTTCACCGCCGCAGCGCTGTTCATTTTCCAATACAAAAATAGTCGAAGGCGATACGAAAACGTTTGTCGACAATGTTCCTGCTACCGAAACTAAATAAATTGAATAAATTATTTTTGTTGATCGGGTACTAAACAAATGACTAATATTGTTAGTACACAATATATAAAACTCACGGCACATCCTTTAAAACATTGGCCAAGTGCGAGTTGGACTCGGACACCGAGAGTTCCGTGCTGTTTGTTATATTAAATCGGTTCATCATTTAGGAGCTACGATGCTACAGACAGACACACATTTAATACTCACTTTAAACTTAACGCTTGTGTCAGGGGCCTATGAAAAGTCTAATATAAGTATTCAATCAGCTGTATAGTGTCCGTATACCAAGTTTAGCTTAGTTTGGGACTTGATAATTAAGGGGGTAAAATATGAGACGAAAGTTCATACGAAAATCCACTATTTTTGATGTTAAACGTACAAAATACATAGGTACCTATTTCAGATTGGCATGTCCATCCTTAAGGCGGTAATTATCGGATGAAAATTTATATAAAATTTCATCTTTTTAAAGTTAAATTCACTAAAATAGTCGAGGGTAACAACTATCATTTATATAAAAATACATTTTAACTTGTTCACTTTAAAACGCGTGCGAAGCCGCGGGTAAAAGCTAGTCATATTATATTAGTTATTGTCCACAGGAGTGAATCCGCGGAAGCAACGTCGCGAGCGAACGACGTTCACTCGTGCCCAGCTCGACGTGTTAGAAGCGTTGTTCGGGAAGACGAGGTACCCTGACATCTTCATGAGGGAGGAAGTCGCGCTGAAGATCAACCTCCCTGAGTCTAGAGTACAGGTCAGTACATATATACTTTATCTATATACTTCTAAGTATATAAACTAGCTTTCGCTCGCGTTATCAAGCTTGGTCGTCAAGCCTTTTTTTATTAACTACTAGCTTAAATCCTTATTTCAAGCGTTATATACTTGTCTATGTGTTAATATTATTTATTAGTGTTACAAATTGTTTTTATATATTCTTTTGTGAAATACGTATCCATGTTAAGTTAGTATTTGAAATGTAAACTTTACGTAATTCTTTTGGTTTTTAAAAGAGTAATTACTGAGTTTCTTGCCGGATTCTTCTCAGCAAAATCGACCTTCCGATTCTGACGATTTGAAAATCCGTCGTATTTGAAGGTAAGCGCATGAAAATTGTGCATCACGCGTGCGAAGCCGCGAGCAATAGCTAGTTATGGAGATTTCGGATCTGGATACAGATACTATTAAACCGGCTGCGGATACCGTTACTGATATTAGATTTTTAAGTAATTGTAAAAGCAAAAATCAAATAATGCCAGCTCGGCCGAGCGATAATCTGTAATAACCTACTTAGACTCCACCCCATATTATTCGAAACTTTATATCTGTTACAGTTACAGTTACGGATAAATATTTATTTCACGTATCCGAAAGTTACGGTTACGGAGCTCCATAACACATCTGCAAAAAAATATATTTCATCAGTCCACTTAACTCAAAACCAAAATTGACTACTGTAGATAGGCATCTTATCATTAGTTCTGTTGCCTGCATTCGTGACTAATATAACTATTCATACAAAATCCCGTCCGATAAAAAACGCCCACTTCATTAGCATAATCAATATAATAGGTACATTATTAAAATACCATTAGCCTTATCGAAAATCCGTTGATTATTAAGTTTCAATTAACTGGAGATACGCCATCGAAGAAAAAGATAATAATCCATCATAATGGAAACCACCCAATATGAAATTAAAATATGACTAAATTCAAAAGAGATCTAGTCGCACCGACAGGCGACGGTTGACTGCTCTTTGATTCGTTCAAACGTTCAATTTATGCCAACACGGATAGAGCATTAGCGCGCCCAATCGAATTACGTTCCAATTTTGAAATTTCGAATATCGAATCATTGGGCTCTTTTCATGTGCTAACTTTCTTCGTCTTATTTTTAGTTATGGCCTTGTTTTAAGGTCTATTTCTGCCAGTATCGAATTTAGCGCCAACGCAAAATTACGCCTAAGTGAATTTTAGAGTTTCAGAATCAAGTGATTAAAATAACTTTCCTTATTCCTACCATACGGCGAAAAATATCTTGTGATATAAAAGCATTGTATTTAACGAAACATGATAATATTGTTTGTTTTTTTTTTAAGTTGTGCATTTGATTTGTGGCCTGATGATATGTATGTATGTAGTATCTTATTTTCAAACTGAGATCAAAGAAAAAAAAGAAATAACTTAGCGAACAACACGCTGACGCCGGTACACAAATACACGCAAACACCTACAACGAATGCAAAGAAACTACGCCTTGCCCACGTACTGTTGTACATGTTTTAAAAACCGGCGTCACTTCGTTGTAATCAAGATTCCATCAACATTTTTCATTTGATCTGAGTTTAAATTAATTTACAAAAAAAAATACATTTTCAAACTTCAGAGCCTCGATTCCCTATTCCGCATATTTTTTTACTTATTAAATAGGTACTTATATACAGAAGTAGAACATTTAAAATCTTTCAATCACAGTACTGCATTATCAGATGAATAGGCTTTATTAGATTATCTATTCCTTGACGTATTAGAACCAGTTAATGGTCAATTAGGAAACCAACCCCTTTTGAACAACAAACAGGAATCAACCCTATGTGATTTAATTAGGATCTGCGATTGTCAGAGATAAAAGGGAACCGGAAAAATGCAAGTTTTGTTTTGTGCCAGCATTGTCGTCAGCGTAATTAAGACTAGAGATGAGACCGTTCGAATTCAAAATTTAAAATGTACAATATGGCAATTTATTAACACAGTGGCGTAATAAAGAACTAAGGCGACTTAGAACTCTTTGGAGAATTTGACAACTAATCTAATCTAGTAGTTTTAATTGAATACAATAGTTGTATTTGGCAACACAAAAAAAAAATTCGTATTTTATATCTTTACGCCTTTTCACACGGGTCCCGAGCAGAGGTTTTACAACTGGCACTTTCCGCCGAATATCATTTGGTGCCAACGCGACAGATGCTGAGTCCGTCGCCTTCTCTTAGACACTACAAATATCCTTGACGTATGCAGGTTTTTTTCTGAGACTCACGATATTTTCCTTCACCGTAAAGCTCGTGGTGTGACTAATCACTGCACTTGAGTTAGAAAAACTCATTGGTACAGACCGGTGGGATTTGAAGTTGCGTCATCACA
The DNA here is from genome assembly GCA_951449985.1 of Falcaria lacertinaria. Classification (NCBI taxonomy): domain Eukaryota; kingdom Metazoa; phylum Arthropoda; class Insecta; order Lepidoptera; family Drepanidae; genus Falcaria; species Falcaria lacertinaria. Next base: position 4,594,194 of record OX602134.1, on the reverse strand, counting down.
GCTTTTCGTATCTTGCCAATATTAATAATAATACATAGGCTAACCGCATCCAATGAAAATATAAAATAGAATCGGGAATATACCCTCTTTATTCAATGAAAATATAAAATAGAATCGGGAATATACCCTCTTTATTCCACCCACAACCGGGTAAAGATCACATTTATTACAAGTCATTATCAATAGGTACCTACCGTGCTCAAACATACCTACATCGGATTACGGGGCAACCCTAGCCGTTACACCCCTGAATGAACTAATAACAAAAAGAGCAAGAGAGTGAACGAAAGAATGAACGGATTGATGTGAACAGATGTCAGAGTTTTGATAGGTTTGGTTATTGAGCTCACTTAGAACTTTGTTGCTATTTTTCTATTAGTTGAACTGTTTTAATTATCATTAGGATGGTTAGAGATAAATCATATTTAAGGGTATTGAGTAACATAACCATTCGACCGACAACACTATAGAGAATGGAAAATATATAATTTTCTTGCACATTGTTCCAAGCTTAATCTAAAAACACATGAACGTAATTCTTCAAATCTCTGAAATAACTGTCAGGCCATTCTCAAAGTTAATACCTTTTTGAATAATGTTATGTGTATCCTGAGGATTTCAGTAGTATGAGACCATACTGAGTCTTGGGAGTGGAGGCAGTCAGCAGCAGGTCTTGTTGTGCGTGGTGGTAAATAAAACTAGTTGGTTGTATGCGTAGTCCGGTTTACTGGTTTGATTGAGCTCCTGGTCGGTATGTTCGGTTTGTTATGACTATTATCCATGACATAGTATTATTGAGCACACGACCTATTCAATGGACAAGATACATTAGAATTTGTATGTTTTTACGTAGTAATAAAACTAGTATTTAGTAAGTTACCTACAGAGATTGAGTGGCATCATGCCAACAGAAATCCACGGTTATCTCAAAATGTTAAGTGCTAAATATCTAGAATTTAAAACACGAACACCTCGTTAGGACCACACCGTAGGTAGTGAAGAGCAGGGTACAAAATGCATCTATAAATCACACGTAATCCGCTATACTAACATGCGATGCAGTTAGCACGTCTGCTACTATTTGCACTAAGCATTTGTATTAATGTGTTGTAATGGGATACTTTACTTGGAACTTTTTAACTAAATTGATATGTCAGTTTGACATTAAAGAAAAATTATGACCTTATTTTTGAATACATACTTATTATGAAATTTGTTGATACGAGTACCTTGCAATGTTATTGACTTTAAGATTTTTTATTATTATTTTGCAATGCATGCACATAATATATATTAAGGAACGATAAAATTCAAAAAACATTGACCTTATAACAAAAATCAAACAGAACATTGACAATAAAAAACTAGTATTGGGTATTTTTATCGATTTAAAAAAAGCGTTCGACACCGTTAGCCACAAACTACTATTAAAAAAGTTAGAATCCATAAATATCACTGGTAAAGCCCTACAAATATTCGAATCTTACTTATCAAAAAGATCACAAGCTGTTAAAATAAACCAAAACGCTCAAAGCAAAGCATTACCTGTATCGTGTGGTGTACCGCAAGGCTCAATTTTAGGCCCGTTACTATTTATAATATATATTAACGACATACACAACTTAGATCTCAATGGACACTTGACACTATACGCAGATGATACCTGTTTGTTCTATTTCGGTTCATCTATACACGACTTAATAACACAAGCTCAAGAAGACCTAGATACGATTTATAATTGGTTCCAATATAATTTATTAACGATAAATATCTCAAAAACTTGCTATGTAATATTTAAACCTAAAAACAAATCAATACCGCAGCATTCTCCATTAACAAGGAACCTCTCCAACAGAAGACCTATGAAAAATACCTTGGTTTACACATTGATACCCAACTAACGTGGAATACACACATAGAAAAAATTAAAAATAAACTAGTAGGACTATGCCGCTCTCTTCAAAACATTTCTAAGTGCATTCCGAAACAACTACGACTAACTATTTATAATTCTCTAGTTAAACCTCATTTACAATATCTTATTGAAATTTGGGGATCTGCTGCAAAAAAAAAAAAATAAGGTGGTCAAACTTCAAAGACTACAAAATAAAATAATCAAAGTCCTCTTCAACTATCACTATTTAACACCTACAACACAAATCTATTATGAAACACAAATAATGGACATTAAAAAACTGCATCAATATAACACTTGTATTTTTATACGCAAAATTGTAAATAAGAATGTCCATAGTAATCTAACGTTCACCAAACGAAAAAGTGTTATCGGCTGTCGAACTCGGCGAGCTAGTTACCTTGTCATACCCAAGCATCGAACAAATTACGGCAAAACTACGTTGACTGTTGAGGGAGCACAACTTTATAATAAACTACCCACATACATAAAAAGTGTGAACTCATTTCATGTATTTAAAAAGCAATTGGCCAAATATATAAACAATTTTCTGTAGTTCAGCAGAACAAATTATTATCTGCTTAATAACAAAATACATGAAATAAGTAAAACGATAGATAAACGATTTTGTTTGGTGGATACGGCGACGTGAAAATTAAATTTAAGTCTGATAATGTTATCGCATAAGTGACAAACTGTCTTTGCTGATAATAAAATTCTTTAAACCTAAACCTATAATTCCTTAATATATATATAAACAACCAAAATACAAAGCGTGTATTTAAGTTTATAAAAATGTTATTTATTAACTAATCCATGTCCGTTGTCTGCAGGTATGGTTCAAGAACCGGCGAGCGAAGTGCAGACAGCAGCTTCAACAACAGACCAACACTCAGATATCGAGCAAATCTAACAACAAGAGCTCAATATCATCTGGCAACACTATCAAATCCACCAGCAACTCATCCAAAGTCACCACGTCCAAATCTTCCAGCTCGAGCCTTACCACGCAGACTCCCACCATCACCACCTCATCTCCCAACCTCCCTATAACCCCAACCACGTCGGTCAGCCCCCCCATCAACGTCATATGCAAGAAAGAGTCAGCTCCATCAAACTACGAATCGTCACCGTTAAGCAAATCAAATTTAACCCTGTCCCATCACTACGATAACCGACTAAAAGAGTCTTCCCCGTCAGAAATATCCAACGTACACAATTATGGAGTGACTCCAAAGCAGGAGCTCTACAGCAGTCCGAAGAGGTTGGACTATTCTAGCAAACTGGACTATTCGGAGAAATCGTTTGGAAGTAATTTGGTGAAGGATCAGTACAGCTCTAGATTGACAGGGAATTTGACTCCATTAGGTTCGAATTCTTCTATCATGACGACCCCTTCGCCACCCATCACGCCTCAGACCTTGAACGGACCAGGGAACGTGTACCATCCGGACAGTTACAATAGCTTCCATTGGCCCGGCAGCTCGGATTATATCCGGAGTTACTCCACGTCGCATCATCACCAGGGATACGGCCAGAGCGCGTACAATTCGCCTTATTATCCAAGCCAGGTGGGTTGATTTACTTTTTAGTGAACTGTCAAATTATATCTGTCACTTTCATTAGTTCTTTATTCAAGCATTAGGTAGATGTGGTTTCTGTGGCGAGTAATAATACCTCGATTATATATTATTGTACTGGCAATTATAGGGGTTGGCTATGCGCTTGTAATACCAATGGTTCTCCTACGGTGACCGCTTATCATCATGCAGTCAACTACCGCTGTCCCACCATCTGTCCTGGTTTAAAATATATGCTATCGAATTTTTTGCGAAAAGTACTTAGTGCGTATAAGATCATTTCAAACTAAACTTTCACAAAATATTATCTCAATAGGCATTCCAACATGTAAATCTTATTATAAACGCTTATAAACGCTTCCAATTTCATGTCTAAGGTGTGTTAAAACTCAAATAAATGCTTTTTACTTTATTTAACAAAAAAAATTACGTCATATTTTTTTAATTGGCGTAATGTTCTTAATTTGAAATAGATGAAATATATTGTGTAGATTCTGTTGTTGAAAATTACTAAACTTAACTAATTTGACAGTTCTTAAAGTCTTGCTATCCCTTTCTCATGTGCGGTGTTAAATAAGGATGGCAATATTTTTAGACCAGTCTAATTAGTTAAGTTTAGTAATTTTGAACAACAGAATTGACACCATTGTCACGTTTTACAACTGGCATTTATTATATAGTTTTGAAAATTTTCGCAACGCTTCCATTTTCAAAATGTAATTCGGACCTCTTCAACAGATGGAGTACTTCAACGGCGCTTCTGTGAATCAGTCACATGGCGGTCACCACGGCCACAATCTGACAGCCAACGGGAACCAGCTTTACAACCAAGTTTCGTTCGGCAACCCTTCACCACCAGCGGCCTGGCCATCCCACCATAACATCCTGTCTTCAGGCACAGAGTCCCCAGAAAATCAGTCCCAAAACAGCCCACATCTAAGCATGCTTCAAGCATCTCAAATTTCGAACTTTTCAAATTCCGGTAACAGTTACTTTGCGCCCGAAAAATATGGCATAAACATGGTTTAGTAATTCTAGTCCCTAGTCCTTTAGTCCCTTGTTTTTTTTAATAATTAAATAAATATGTGTTTGTAAATCTCTGTATAAAAGATGGGTGAGACTGTAGGGTTTGCGGGGAGTTTGTTTGTTTATGGTTTAATTTTTTTTTTATTTGACGATCAATTTGAAATACTTTGTATTTTCGCAAATTTTCAAAATAAGCTGATGCAAATTGTGTTCATATTCAAACTCATTTATATAATTAGAAAAGTTATTATAATGTACCGTTTCGTTTGAAAGTTTATGAAGATACAAACGGAGTGTAGGCACATATCATATTTTTTTTAACTAAACAGACAAACTCCCTACATATCATTATTTTTACTTAATTGATTATGTTTATTGTAATATTTGTAAAATATATTCCGGGCAAAGTTGAAATTATCCATGGAACATATTACTCTGAAAGTTTTCTTTTTAGTATAGAAAAAAAACATCCTCGTGAGACCGGGATAACTTCGATTATTGTCCGGTTATAGTTTTATAAATTGTATCTATTTTACAGAGCAATGACAGCCATCAAAAAGCTGGCATTTTAGTGTGTCAATCAAGATCGTTTTTTGACATTTACATATCGGTAATGCTATCGAGAATGTCATCCATCATTTCGTTCTTGCAGATGTTCAACCAACGAAAAAAACAATGGCCTAATTACTTGTATCGAAATTAATTTTAAATATCACTTGCCATAGGTATTTATATTTAGTCTACGAAAGTTTACTTCGCATAAGTACTTTGTATGTAAATGTTTTTTTTTTATATTGCTTCCTAATGTAAAAAACATCCTGAGTCATATCACATAAATTTTAAAACCTAGGCTTTGTTTAGTGACGGAATTCGCTTAAATTAACAAATAAATATAGTTTTATTGTACATATATTATTAAGAATTTTATTTTGTATATGTGTGTGCTCCGAATGTATATGTGAAATTATTATTGTAGTTAATAAGTGATGGTCATTCCTTTCCTTGTATGTTTTAGACACCAGTGAACCTGCCATATTTTTATGTTTTAAATCGAGAATGTCAGCTTGTCAAACTCTCGGAAATTTAAAAAATAATGTTCTTAATTCAACCGAATAAATTGCATTTAAAATAATTTTAATACATTATAAATTATTATTGTCATTTGTTTATTAATTGAGATAACAACAGTAAGTATAAAAAGTTCAACAAAATTAAAACAACTAAAAAAATATGATCAATTTGAATGTGTTCGAACAGTTGACAGCTCGTGACATTTGACAGTTTGACGCCATCTGTCGATGGATTCAAAAACAAACGAATGAAGAGATTATTAGTTTAATTTATATTTTTATTTTAAAGTTGTAGTATTTAAATGATATTGTAATGAAATTTGTAATTTATATTAAATCCTAAGCTTGGACATAGCTAAGTTAGAGATAAGTAAAGTTTAGTACCTACCGCATTCGATAAAGAGTCATCGTATTTTTTTTAAGTTAAGTTGTATTATTAACTGATAGCTAATGAAATATTGAATCCGAATATATGCATATAAAATACAAAATTCTGGTTATTTCATTCAACTACATACAAACTAACACTTAGAAGTAACTTCTACAATGTCGCAAGATACAGAAAGTAAAAAAAAAACCTACACAGACAAACATTGAACCTACTTCTTTTTTTATGTCAGTTAAAAGTTCAATAGCCCAATTACGTACACAGACTAATCACACCAACAGCGTTAACGAGAATGAAGGTATGAAAGGATTTCCCTTTAAAAAGACATTGGGGCCGCCCGACTGTAGAGTAGGGACTGTACCTTGCAGAAGATCGTAGTCAAATAACACTACGGTAGGTAAGTCTAATGCCTTATATCTGTAATGAGTGCAATTTTGAACCTAAAGCATACTATTCAATACTATACTATAACATCTACAATACATGCCTGCTTTTTGGATCTGTCAAAGAGATTTGATCTTTAAATTCTGCTGTCAGTTTATCAGAGCACATAAAAAATTGGATACTGTTCGTCGTAGCAGATGGCCAATCATGTTGCCCCTCCTATTTTCAATCTTGTAATCATTTTTTTCTCCTAGTCCCTTCAAAACGTCATTTATTTGTAGTTACCATTTCTTTCCAACTTATTCTCTCCATTCTCCTCCAGCACTATTCAAATGCTTCCAGCCTTTCAGCTTACCGATTGATCAACCGTTACAAGTTTCACACGAAAGAAGTCACAGCTCTGAAGTGTGCATAAGAGTCCAGCTAAGTTACCGTAATAATTATCCTGATGAACCTACCTGGACAAAATACAAGCCTATAAAGACAAATAACATTACTTAGTTGTAGTGTTGTGTTTCTGCGGTAAGTAAGGTTGCCAGTGCTCCACGAGGATACGCTGGGCTAGCAGTAATGCTGCTACCGCAGTGAATCCTCAACAACAGGGTTGACAGCCCTTTTGTGCCATCCCTGATATGCTAGCGGCTATTATAGGCTACGGTGACTGTTTACCTTCAGGTGTCAACCACTAGGTTGGTAACGCGTTATCCTGGTATTGCGTGTGCCACCTTAGTGGTATAATATATATATCTGTATAAAAATGTCGTCTACTAACACTGTTACGCCGTAGAGCGTCCAAGTAACATGAGTCGATAGTCGATACAAGGTCGACGACTGAAACCCTTCTGCCGACGTCCTATAACTATCGTGCGTTGACCGCCCTTTCTATAAAATTTACAGCTTAGTGGCCTTGTGGTTGAAGCAATGGCCTGTCATCTGATGGGCCCAGGTTCAAATCCTCACCATCAACACTACTTTGATGGTATTGCTAGCGGCTATAGGCTACGGTGACTGCTTACCATCATCTGGGCCGTACGCTTGTGTGTCACCTTAGTAGTATAAAAAATGTCTACTTAATGAAACAAAATATATATATACGTCGTTGGATTTGCACCTATAGAAAAGGTAAAATAGGTACCTACTATCGATAAATCGATAGTATTGAAGTTCGACACTATCGATTCTATAGTACTTTGACGTGTGACATACCTATATTACGTTTGACCTATCGAGCTAGTTCCAATGGCTGGCAAAAGTAGTCCCTGAAGAGGATTGATTGCCATAGTTAGGAAGAAGACGAGTTCCAATGATAATCATAATAAGCAAAGAAAATTGAGGGTAAGAATGCATATATGTTTTTTATTTTACATGTACCCCACGAGTGTAGTTTCCGTTGAAATGCCGCCGGAATGTCACAGTCTCTTCTAAATTTAAAGCCTTTGATTATATTGATTTAAAACGTGATGAAAAGCTATTAAAAGTAAATAGAAGCGAAAGACTGAAAACATTATTCTGCCATGTTTGAATTTGGAAACGTAACTGTAATGCTGTGCACACATGTTTTGGGACACAGTTGAGATTATAACAATATTACTTAGTAAGTACCTGTTTTTATATAATTCTGTTAAGAAAGCTACATTATCTCTGAGTAACATAGGCTGTATATTGTACTAGCTGCCCGACCCGACTTCGCACGGGTGGTAAAAATATTAGATAAACGTCGGCAGCTAGTATAATATAATATAGCCTATGTTAGTCAGTGATAATGTAGCTTTCTAAGAGTAAAGAATTTTTGAAATCGGTCCAGTAGTTTCGAAGCCTATTCAATACAAACATACACACAGTCAGGTCTCCCTTGGACCGCTGGGGTCCACCTGGACCAATTTGGGAATCACTGCTTTAGAGGTACGGAAACCTAAAATCACTGTTCGTCAGTGAACTTACAGAGCGGAAAATATTCCATAGTTCCATGGAAAATATTCACAAAGGGTAAATACACCTAGTATTTAATTTACCTTGCCCAGAAATAAATAACTACACACTACACACAAACTGTGCGAATAATAAAACGAACAAGAGTTTTCTTCAACTGGAGTTCTCTTTAAAATTAGCTGTTTAGACGGCAACGTGGGTACATAGCTATAACACGACCGAAACGCAAACTTTACTTGTACCGCCGTAGATATTCCCCGGGAAATGTATTTTTATTTTATCTGGGTTACCCAAACATTGTAACCCACAGACTCTTTCCAGATAAAATACAGTCTTATTACATGCAGCATAAAGTCAAATTCTCATAATACTCTTCGGAGCATAGGACATTTGAACGTGGAACACGAGAGTCAAGCGTACGCAGTAATGTTCGCAGCTGTATATAGTTGGGTGTCGTCGTCTCGTTCTATTGCAGGTGGTGTCAGTGTAGTGCCGTCTCGCTCGGGTGCGGAGTTAAGCCGCTTATCTTCGGCCCGCACGCCGCGCCCGTCCCCCCTCCGGCGGCTGCTGCGCGTAGAGTCTATTCTGAAACATCGAATTAGGTATAATATAAATTTCATTTAATTTTTTCATGCATATTCACTAAGGGAGACTGTATGTATGATACTATGGGGCGAGCGAGGTGATCATGCTCAGCCGCCACAAAGGGAAGATCTTCCAGCCAGTCGGGTGTCGTGCCTGGGGAACAAGGCTCCGACTGTTCTAGTCGGAGACTGTATGTATGATACTGTGGGGCGAGCGAGGTGATCGTGCGCAGCCGCCACAAAGAGAAAATCTTCAAAGTTTATATTGACATTGCAAATGAAAACTCGAAAATAATCGATTTTCGAGAAATCGATGTTTTAGACATCGATTTTATTGGGTATCGATTCACTACATTGCAATTTGAATCGATATAAAAATCGATCATTGCTATGCCTACAACAAAAACCCAAACAAACAGTGGATTACTGCTTATAAATATCTCGTCCTGAAAACCTGAAATTTGAGATTAGCCCATCCGCTATATATATTACAACAGGCTACCACTCTCACTGGGCTCGTCTCGGTTACATCTACACCTATACCTAAACATCACTATATACAGTACTCATAAATATATAACGGCTGCGTAGGTATATACGGTCTATTGAAAATTCCTTGCACTGAGCGTTGAAATTCACCTAAGTACACATGTGAGGACGCAACGGGATCCTGTTCTTGGGAGATGACCAGGATAGTGCCACGTAGGTGGTAAGCAAGCTTAAGGCTTGTTGGTAAGCGGTCACCGTAGTAAGTACTAAGGCTATTATAAAAAGTAGCAACCTGCCCGGCACTGCAGGGGTGCTATGTAATCAAAATTTCTGACTCCTCCCGTGTTGATCTTTTGTTCAAACCTTGTGACAATTATGATGAAACAAAAAAATCTAACTGTTTGTTTGTAATGTTAAAATAACAGCTTTTTGTGAACTAAATCCGATCGCCTGAACCGCATCGGCCGGGTCACTGGCATAGCTGATGCTATAAGGCGTACCATTGGCTACTTGTATTTTGGAAGAAACAATTAGGGTGCCTCGAAAAAAATCATAAAATTGTGAACGAAATCCGTATTAAAGCGTGCGGAGTCGCGAGCACAGCTAGTCCATACTATTATCCATGCTAATATTATAAATGCGAAAGTAACTCTGTTTGTTTGTTTGCTACCGTTTCACAACTAAACGGCTGAACGGATCATAATGAAACTTGACAATGAGAAAAGCTAGTTTACATATATATAGAAAACTAGCTTCTGCCCGCGACTACGTCCGCGTTGAGCTTAGAATCTCAGAGACAAAGTAAAATTATTCCGGGATAAAAACATTTTCCCGGGATAAAAAGTATCCTATGTGTTAATCCAGGTTATAAACTATCTGTGTTCCAAATTACATCCAAATCCGTTGAGTGGTTTTTGCGTGAAAGAGTAACATCCATCCATCCATCCATCCATACTCACTAACGTTCGCATTTATAATATTAGTAGCAGTGGGATCAGTAAGGCAAGAGGTTTTCTATATATATATACGACAAACCACCCACATAAACAATCGTAATGCAAATAAATACCAAATTATCACCCATATCTGTGATATAACGGTACTCTCACAAGAATGTGGGCGGGAGCCCCACTCCTACGTGGTATCGCCCCACTAGTGGTTCAAGAACAAACCCACTACCATAATATAAGAATTTGTTAAAAATCTAAAACCCAAGTATGGAATAATTACGCTCTAAAAGTATGGAACAAGAATTTGATCGTCTGAAAGTTTTATCCACAAACGTTCAAACTATTCAATATTTATCGTCTACTAAATTACCACCGTCGTCGATACAAAAGCGTATCAGCTACGGTGACCGCTTACCACCGCACGAGCCGTAGGATAGCTTGCAACATTAGTTATATAAAAAATAATAATATTTAAAATATACTTTTTTTATAGAATCTGAATCTCAAATGCAAGCCAAATGTAAAAGTATCAAAATGATCGTAACTAAAGCTTTTGTCTATAAAATCTTACCAAACTTTAGCTGAATTTGAATAACAAATTTCACTTAAAACCTTAAAATATTGACGGCTTGAATAAGTTACGACGTTGTATTTCGTTACGATTTTGGATTAAAAAATAAATTACATTACTTTCAATTTAAAATTTAAAATTCGAACCAATACAACGGAACTGAAGAAAAAGTAGAAGCTGCATTTAAAAAAAAACTTCGAGTCAATATAAAATAAAAATAAAAGTCATAATATGTAGACTTTTAATAGGTATCTAGTATAATGTTAAAAAGTCAATCTCCCTCGGCAATTCGATGAAAGGTTTTAATAAATGCAACCACAAGCCGCGCTAAAGTGCAAACTCAACGTATCATGGGCATCATGGTGGGGTATTTAATAAACGTGGCAGCATGTGGCCACTCCAGTGCCTATCGAAAGTAATTCAAACAAATGTTGTTCTATTATTGAAAATTTCGAATGCTAAAGCTTCGGCGCCATTGCGTTGTCTTGTTGTCTGTGATTAGTTTTTTTTACGAAGGTTGTAACTTTTATTTGAATTTGGAATCGGAGGAACTGCGTTGCCAGCATTAAAGATTTTTTTTAAATTAACTACTAAAAGTAACTACCATTAAGTCAATATTTGAATTAATTTGAAGAAGAAGAACGTATTGCACCAAAACACGATACTAATTTCCACTGATCAAATAGCAACATAATTTCAGGTGTTCACTTATGAAATCTGGTAACCCTTAGGTACAATTCTGGACCTACGTCATTCGACGATCCAAACAGCTACCCTTAAAATTTCCAGCATCAATCGAAAACTCATAAGCGTCAGATGTATTAGGAAAATGAATAATAAATCCGTACCGCAGACAATAGAGGCATTAGGTGCATAGACAAGGAAAGCGGGCCCATTGGGCCCACCCCTGTAACACAATCCGCGAGCACGTCAACTCTATTATTTATGGATTCTTTAACATGTAAGAGCCGAGGGGACGCGGATAGCGGACATTTGGCACAAGGAAGTGTTTCTTCTGCCTCGCTAGGCCCAGAGAGGGATTGTATTTTTTTTTGTTATAAGTAGGTACTATACACCAAATTGTTTTGGGAGTACAGGTTTCATTAAATCGGAACTGTTTTTAAGGAAAATCGTGGCAATTCCTCGTGGAAAATTTATGTCATTGGTTTAAAACGCTTTAAGTTCGATTCAATTAAATTATGTCTCGTTTTATTTTAGCTTTTCAATGACATTTTATTTCTTTCATAACGATAGTCTTACGAACAAAAAAAATAGTTAATATAATTTCCAGAATATTAGGAAATATTTTATATGGTGGTCTTTGCTCAGCCTTGATGATGGAGATGTCTGTTTGTGAAGCAAATCGAATAATTATTGAACAAAAAATATTTGCTAACCCGCTATCGTGAATTCGGGCAACTATCGCGATAGGTCGATTTTAAATTTAGTATTTAAATCAACCGCGAATCTTGGGGCAATTTCATTTGTACTTACCCTTACTCCTTACTTACCCCTTAAATTACAGCTGAAATTATTTTGTTTATGTTTGAAATTCCCAAAAAAAACAAAATAATTCCAGCTGTAATTTCCAGCCTGCACGGATCTCTAATAAGAAATATAAAATTACGATCACATAAAAAGCAATCAATTACATTTGTAAAGAAAAGGAAATAGATCAAAGAGGCATAACTCGACGACGCAAATTCATGCGGCACTAATGCAATAAATTTACTTTCGGACAAGGTTCTGCCTAACACGGCGCTAAATTGAATCGCAACGCTTTGCCGAACTCACCGTGGAACGCTTTTGAAAATTACCAAAATCAATTTCTTATAAACTCAGCATAAATCAAACCTTTTTGTCTATACCGTGAAAAAAGATAAAAATCTAAACGCGCCGTTTTTTGAATTTAGAATGTTCGTGCGCTTTCGTAACTTTTTAAGGAAACAAATGACTTTTCCATGTAAAGGGAGGTGCCAATTCAGCTCGTTTGATAATATTCGATTTATTGAATTAAATTGATAAATTACTTTGATGTGGCGGCTATTGAGCGAATAGGGAATATTCGATTACACGGAATGCGACTTTTCAATTTACGACCCCTTCTTTATTTCTTATATTTGGTGTAAGCTCATTACGAATTTGTACATTCCATTTGAATTGGCCGTTTTGATGAATAGAATTTGTCTTCAAATAATAATGGTCAGTTTGATCCAGTTTGATCCCACCTACTTCTTAATAATTTAACCAATTATGTCAAAATATTCAGTGTTATAAAAAAACAGGTGTTTATTTCGTTATTCATTTAGATCTCCAATAAACACAACATTATTTTAATTCACACACACATTTACAGATATACCTAGTGCCGTAATTATTTTGTTTTAAAACTGTCCTTCTTCATTTATATGAACACAACTTCTTCAATCGTAATATAGCATATATTTAATATTGTATATACCAAAGTCGTTTCCCGCCGTTTGTACGCCTTGGTCTTTTAAACACGGATTTTAATGCTGTTTTCAGGTTTTTAGCAATAGTCGGAGTAATACTTGAGAACGGTTTTTATGTGCAATTGATTTAGGTTTTCTATATTATAGATATAACATATAATAGGTAAATAGCATGCTTCAATAATTAAGTACACAAACAAAGACGAAATGGCGCAATCTATATTAATTGATACCATCCACATACACAAATCCTTTAAAAGTTAACTCAATACCAACGTAATCGGATCATAACGATTACGGCTCTCTAATTATTTACATTTAATTTGTTCGATATCGATGTCTCACTGACCTCGCGACTCAAATGTTTTCGTACCCGAGGCCGACGATTAGCCGCCAATCCTCTTGATTTATTCGATTTTCGAACGACGCCATTTTAGGTCACGTGCTGGCTGCAAATAGGCGGGATAAGGAGATCGCAGTAGTGTTGATACAGAATGAGTTGTTTTTGAAACAAGGAGGCGCTTTTAATGCATTTAAATTTTATTTTATTTTCTTATGTATTTAATCTCTTTATGATAACATCAGTAGTAGTTATTTCTAATCTAGGAATATGGACTGAGAGAGTAAAAAGCACCAGAATTCTGTAATATAATATATTTTGTTTTCGGTAATAAATTGTGCGGTATATTACATAGGGACCCGTCAATTTTAATGTACGGTGAAGTAAAACATTATTAGGAAACCTACATACGTCTGAGAAGAAATTCAAGACTTACGTAGTGTCTAAGAGACTGCGACGGACTCACATTAAGAGTCGGCAACGTGCCAGTGATGCCCCTGGTGTTGCAAGCGTCCATAGGCAATAGTAATCGTTTACCATCAAGTAGGCCGTATGCTTGTTTGCCACCTTAGTGGCATAAAAAAATATCTAAATCCACATCCTGTATAACAAAATGGTATCGAACTCAACACCGTAATTGGAGCACTCAATTTGCGCGCCACTTGCCGCCGCGTGCCGCCCGCGCGCCTCGATACAATGCATTGTCTATGGTACCCTTTTGAATAAAGAAAACAATTCTCCCGCGCTTTTAATCTATGAACGTAGATTGTTGAATTAAATATTCATAATTTCGTGGATGGATTACCTTGAGTCATATTTGAAGTGGGCAGCTATTTCTAAGTACCTAAATGTATCTTCGATGAATGAGAACACCCTCCTAACTCAAACTCAAAATTATCTATATTCGACTAGGCTGTACAAATAAGTAGTTTCAAATCTTCAGAATTTACCACCGGATTCGGAAGGTCGTTCTTTGCTGAGAACAATCCGGTAAGAAACTAAGCAATTACTTTTTTTAACACAAAATAAATATATATTTAAATTACAATTTACTTTAAATTTTATACATTTAATACATCTACATATCATCGAGCCGAGGTTCTGCGGTCGCCATTTTATTCCAACTTTCTAAGGGCTCTTGGTTTCGAGGAAAACTTAAAAGATACGAAGATTCAATCAGAAATCCATAAGCAATTAATTTGGTACGTTCTTTATTTAAATACTATCTTTTCGCCGCTACTGCGCTCGCGTAGCAATATAATTATATAGCCTAAGGTACTCAGTGACAATATAGCATTCTACTGGTTAAAGAATTTTTGAAATCGGCCCTATAGTTTCAGCCTATGGACGCTTGCGACCCCAAGGGTATCACTCGCGCGTTGCCGACCCTAAAAATAATACAAATGTTTGATCTTTATAATTATTATGGCGGGCCGTTCGCTTGCTTACAAACTCCTTAGTATGAAATACGCCACATCATTATTATATGCAAAGTGGACGTTGTCAATTGAATAATTCTCTTAATTTTCATACAAATTCGACTTTACAACTTGTAAAAATTACGCAATGAGATGGATGTTATAAGTTTATCGTGTGTATTTGTCTGTCTGTGGCATCGTAGCTCCTATACCGATGAACTGATTATGATTTAAAATCGCACATGATTATTGCTAGGGCTACAGGTCACCAGCACGCCTCAATATAATTCTGGCAGGAGAACATTACTCTGTGAGAACCTGTCAAGTGCGAGTCTGTCCCGCGCACGCGCTTGCACCATACACGAGGTGTGTTGTGTTTATAAAAATGCATATACAATTATATACATGACGATAATATATGACAATTCGACGCAACTCGTAAGCTGACTGTCAGTTTGTTCGTTATAAACAAAATTAACTAACCCAGCTTAAACTTGCACAAAGATCAACAAATCATGAAAGGTCCATCAAACGTTTTTCCACGATCCGACGTAAAAACTGCATGGATTAAGCAACACGCTCCATTGCCTATTATAGTCCGCTCAAAAGACTTTTTACCAAGTCTTCAGTAACGAATCCAGGTGGCTGCAGAATACTTTTTAATTGGGACGTTTGAGTACAATACAACCCTTGGAGTTTTTGGCGGGAATCAGGCGGAGCGGTTGAGATTTTTTCCAGTGTGTCGTAAATTGTGTTATAGTGATCTTTAATGTGTATTTTTGGTGTCGATATGTGCAGTAAAGTTTCATTTAGTGACTGATTTATAAGAACATTGGAAATAATGCCATAATACGACTTTTGGGTTAAGTGATTTATCATTTTGGTCAATAGGTTACCTCTAATCTAAAGGCGTGTTACGATCTGCTACTGCCGTGGGTTGTCTCCAGAAACTCCATTGGGCGTTAGAATGCATGACACTAGGCATTTTAATGAACACGAGAAATTTTGCAACATGAAAATTCTCTAACACTCGACACTGGCAAAAATAGTCCCTGAAGGGATTGTTTGCCATACTTAGGAAGAAGAAGAAGAAGAAAACAACCCTTGATAAGTTAAAAAGATGGCGTACAATGTCAGTTGCAAGCATGATACCAGCGGGGGCTTAATCCTGCATATCTTTTCTATTAGTTCGTGTAACTTGAAGCCTTTATGATATACATCGGTAGACAAGGGATCAAAAGTATTGATGCAAACTATTTGAGAAAATTTCCGTTTTTATGTCTGGGAAGACTCGAAAAGTGAACGCAGGATGAAAAAAAACACGGTTTATAGCTTTTACCTGTGACTACGTTAATGTTAGAAAATGGTGACACTGCCTTACCATAAAATTAATTCTTAGATATAATATATTAACTAATTAAATTAATTAAATAACTTTCTTATACTACTAAGGTGGCCAACAAGCATACGGCCCACCGTAGGTAAGCGGTCCCCGTAGCCTATGGACGGTTGCAACATCACTCGCGCGTTGACGACCTTGAAACTTTCTTCGGGATTGTGTAGATTCTTATAGGTAATTTTTGTAAGCCATTTTGTTACAATATACAAATGTAGAGATAATCACCTTGGTACAAAACAACAAACATGAAGATACCTTTTTATATATACAATATTATTACATAAAGAAAACGGCTCAGCCGCGTATTTATTGTCATAAGATAAAATAAAGACGATGAAAGTCGTTCTGGTTGCGAGTTAATCTTCTGCCCAAAACAGAAATATGTGTACCTATTTTTCCTAAACAGAGATTTATTCCGAGTTTGCATGTGAATAATAATTATAATAAAATTCTATCTCGTTTATATACGTTTTAAAGCTAACACCCAACCTTCGTTAAAAGACATGCCTCCATTTTAATTGACACACATTCAAATGTATCTCCATAAATTACAAAAATCCGGGCCTTTCCTGCCCAAAGCAATCTCAGGAAGAACGTCCGCCCTTTTGTGTCTAAATACATTAAAATACTGTTCCGACCGATTAGTGCTCAAAGGACCCTGTTACTAATTTAATTGAGAAAAAAATATCCGAATAAATATCTTTGATCTATAAAAATACAAAGGTGACCTTCCGAACAGTCAGGAAACGTCTACTAACTAAAAAACTGACATTGAAATATATAAACGCCATAATTCACAATTAAACGCAGCTACTGGTCATGCCCAAAAGCATACACAATAAATTTCTACCTTAAAAAGGTCGGGGTGAAAAGACCAGGATCCTACACAAAGGCGGGACAGGATTGAGGAACGGTGAAAAAAAAGTTTATGGTCATTTTGCCGCCAACGCTTGCGCGTTTAAATTTCGAATTCTAACTTCTTAAAGCGAGGTAGCGTGTGCGTTATTTATTAGTGTCACACCAAAATTACCTACCTTTTAAGCTGATATTCTTATAATATTCCTGTCAGGATGGTTATGTGTGGCTACAATATTGTTGCAAACCGTTGAACTTCGAAAAAAATGCGATCATCGAACTCCTAAGACCAATAAATCTAATTTACGTAATCTAATTATTCACAACTACATAGAATGAAAGCCGCTGTAACTAAACGTAAAACACTGAAAAAAAAAACAACCGATACATTATAACAGTGACATTGGCAGTGACTCATTTTCATAAAACCTTCCAAATTTGAAAACTTAACCTAACGTAACGTTCTTATTACGAATGCTTGTTTGCTTATTCGTCTATCACTTACATGCGACGAAATGTAACAAAATAAATAAAATGAACATTTTATTTAATTGATCATGCCTTTACATCGTCACAAACAAATACACCTGTGTACACAAGTGCATGAAAAAATTCGACAAGAAATGTTCATTCATAGAAACGGAACTGAATTTTACGCACAAAAGACTCGAAGACCAATAGGGCAAGTTCCCACGTTTTTTTCTTTGGTCCATTGATGAGTACGGTAGCAAAATGTATGACAGCTAGGTGCTAAAAGGTTATAAAATATAATATAGACCATAAACTTTGGCTAAGTTTAATTTAGGAACAGTTTTTTTTTATTCATCTATGTTGGCAGTGGCACGCAAGCGTACGGTCCACTTGATGGTTAGCATTCCGTAGCCTATATTAGCCGTTGGCAATACCAGGGATGTCACAAACTGAGGACTCGTTGTGCTAGCAGCATTACTACTAGCGCAGAGTATCCTCGTGGAGCTCCGGCAACCTTACTCACCCCAGAAACACAACAAAACAAAGTAGTATTATTGGACTGCGGTCTTCTGTAAGGTGGAGGTACAGTCCCCAGCCGGTTGGCTTCAATTTTAATGGGCCAATGTAATATAAAGCCACGGAAGATCCCAATTCGCCCTACCTCTCTTTTTAAGCTCATGGTATGATTAATCGCTAAAGCTTAGAAAACCTCATTGGTACAGGGCAGGGTTTGAACCTGGGCTCATCAGATGACAGGCCATTGATTTTACCCCAAGGCCACCACGTAGACAAAACTGACAAGCAGCGCTGATCTTCCGTTAGTCAAGTAACTTATGATAAACAGTAACATGTTCAGTAGTTTATCATAGACAAAGTATTAGTCAAATAGTCATAACAAACTGGTCAAAGCTGAGGAGGTCCCTAGAGAGGGGCCACCCCCCACACAGCAATGTCTTCAGATTAGCGATGTGACTTGCTTGTTTCCGAACACGCTTTGGTGGGCTCCGTGACTAATGAATTTCGTGTTGTGTTTGATTGTTGTTATTTGTAGTTAGAATTGCGTTTGACAAACAAATAAATTAATATTTTTGGTATCGTCAGTATCTCGTGATGCATAACATAAGATAAGAAGACGTAAATAAAAATTTAAAAAGCTATTTAATTTCCATTTCCAATTGTCATTTCTGCACAAAAACCTATATTTTCCAGTAACCTTCGCATAGAGAGCGCAAAGCAAGTAGAACCTAAAATCTTTTAAGTAACCTCTGTATAAAATTTCCTTTTGCTTACATTAACATTGGTTAATTGTTACTATAAAATAATTACTACAAATTTTAAGAATTTCTATGTACAAAATTTAAAAGTTCAAGCCCATAATATAATCTCACACGCTTGATGTGACATTCCTCGAGTACCTGCACACCACAATGGCTGAGAGGAAATTAATAAACCGAACAAAATAATGCACCAGCGGCCCCGACCTGTCCCATACAGTGACACTATTTAAAAAATACTTTCAAACAAAAAGTTCTATATCCCTCGAGGATTACACGAGAAATGCATTTTCGACATGGCCACACGGAATCAGGCTTCCAAATTCAAAATTAAAAAATAGTAAAGTATTTTAGAATTTGATTGGGTTCGATTTGACAGGGGTGTGATCGGATAGTGAACTGTCAATGTGACATTGCGCGCAAGTGCCGCCACCTGTCGGCCTTGAATGGCGCATCGATGCGTATTTATCGCCGATCAATGATTTGGCAATAAATTTTCAATGAAACTACTTGGGAAGCCTTTTTCTATTCGACACGGATGGACAATACGCATGACTAGACATATTACAGACAAAAAAAAATAAAAATGTATACCATAGGCACATCTTGTCAAATCTGTCAAAAATCTAATGCAATATAAATCTATTTTAACCACCTGTTCTATCAGTTTGGTGAATCACTGACCGTGAGAAACTTAATATTTTGCTTGCAAATCAGTAATGATTCTAGACTGGTACCTATTAATTCGTATCTACTATCTAAACCTTTTTTTGTACCACTAAGGTGGCACACAAGCATACGGCCTATAGCCGGCCAGATAACAATACCAGGGGTATCACTAACGGGTTGCCAACCCTGCTGTTGATGAGGACACACTGTGTGCATGAATGCTAGGGCAGCGTATCCTCGTGCAGCACTGGCAACCTTACCGCAGAAACACAACACTACATCAAAGTAGTGTTAGTTGACTGCGTTCTTCTGTAAGGTGGAGGTACAGTCCCCAGCCGGGCGGCTACAATTTAGATGGGAAATCTCACAGGAGATCCCAATTCGCCCTACCTCTCTTTAAAATACCTATTTTGATGAAGATGAAGATTGGCTAATAAGATGAGAATTATTTACACCTATGCTAATATTTGGATTAGAGGTTTTAACACTTGATAATACTACGGCTTGAGTATGTGTGGGCGTCTGGTGACACGCGTTGCCAAAAAGCCTGAGTGAAAGTGAAAAATAATTAGATAATCCTTTAAAACAAGTAAGCAGATACAAAAAAATACGCGTAGGTTGGTATAATTATGAAATGACTACAAGAGAGAGCCAAAACAAAATTCCATTCAAATTGGAATATAACGGTACGAAGAGGCAACTTTAAATACCAAATGGTAGTCTTGCTAGGTGGGTAACACCGCAGTGTCTGATATTCTGCCCATAGATCATACACTAATACTAGGGAATTCTGCCATCAAGCACCAGTGTGTACGATGCATTACTGTGTTTAGGTGTGAAGGGCTGCAGCTAGAGGGACATTACTGGGCAAAGAAGACTTTTGAACTGAGGTGTCGAGGTGATGAGAGCAGTGCAGCCACGTGGGACTTTACGATTAGAGGTCCTGGGTGGAACTGCATCTGTTGAATGGATGGGACTCCGGGAGGGACGCTTACCCTCAGATGACTGTCATGCTCGTCTCGTCACATTTTTTTTATACAACTTTTTTTGAAGTTATAATTAATTAGAAATCAAAATAATATGAGAATATTTATATTTAATTAGATAAATCCTTATTCTATACGTAGAATATATTATATTCTATAAGTAGGTAAGGCTCAACAATCAAGCTACAAAAAACATTATAAACTAAAATTATTACCTATTACACATTACACACTATTAACAAAGCTATTTAATAACCATATACTATTTTTTTAAGTTAAATGTATTTTTAAAACAATTACAAATTAAAACAAGCTTCAGGCCTTCAGGCTTCATATTTTGAAATTAAGCAGAAGCAGTAAGGGCAATATTCCATTCCTTTCAAATCGTGTGGGTCTATGAATATTGCAGTTATTTGTATTGAAACAGTTGAAACTAATCTCCGGACGGGTTTGTGGGCAACCAAACATAATTAATAATCAAATTTAATCATAATTTTTGTTGAAAAACACAATCAATCGCTAAGCCATCCGCGTCGAGGCTGTCACAAGCGGCGACACTGCCTTCGGATCGAGCTGTCACACCTCCACAGAAATACGACGCGATTGTCAAATGGGTTTTTTTTTCACTCATCTCCGATGGCACAGAATCAAGTTCTCGTCCAGCCGCAGATGTCAAATTAGACAGTGTTCGATATTTAACACTTTGACACTGGCAGCTAATCCTCCCAACAATTATTTTTCTTTTTTCGATGCTCTCGAGTGTCATGGCCGCCGTGAAATAATCCTTTTAAACGCGGGCTCTTATTTTAAATAACTCGCATCGTATTTCTGTGCTTAGGTGCTCTCGTACTAAAAAAAACGTAATATGACGCCCACTATTAGTTGATTTTAGAAATATGCATTGGGTTCTTAGAAAAAATAAAGTCAAATTTTCGTTGAGTGGTAAAACACGACATCGGAAAATTTGGACTCGATAATTTGAGGAATTTTCCAAAGTCAGTAAGTGTTGGCAATATGCTGTGATTCGAAATGTTCCCCTTAAATATCACGTTATATTTCTAAAAGGAAAATTTCCTATTTAAACCATTAAATTAATTAAACTTTTCAAAGAAGTAATTTAAATTCGACGGTATCTACCGCGGATTCTGAAGGGATTTTTTCGGAGAACATTCCGGCAAAGTGTATCGTTACTTTATTTTAAACGGCCTTCATTATAAATAGTAAAGTACCGTACGCACTTACATCATAAATTATGATTAAATAAATGATGATAAATCGCCGCACAAAGTTCCAATAGCCGTTTGGTATGGAGCGTTGCCTTCTATTCTAGCGGCGCAAGTTCGAATCCCACCGGTCTGTCTGTACGATGTTTTCCTTCATACGTCATATCATAAGTCTGAGAAGAAATTACAGGACATATTAGTGCCTAAGACACGGTGACGAATTCAGTTCTGATTTCAGACCGAACATATATTTGATTTTTGTAGTTTTATTTTTATTTTAATTGAAATTTCGTTTACAATATATTTTGAAAGATATTAAGCCACGTCCATCTTTATTAAATACCTCTCACTAAGAATCGAATATTAAAAAAAAAACAATGCATTCTCTATGACTGGTTGCGACAAAAAGTTATCATTCTATCGCAGTCCCGGTAGACCGAGATACCGGAACGCAAGTCACGGTTAATGTTACGTATCAAACTCATTCCGAAATACACCATATTGATCAGATAGAAAAAATCTTGTTCACAAACAATGCTATTATTCGTATGAAAATAAACAACTTGAGGCTTCCATTCGCCGGTCGAAGCTTGAAAATAAAAAAAACAACATTCACCATAGATAGACACGATGGCGCGCATTCAAATTTCAAAATAGGAATTGGGGCAGTTGGTAGGGTTGTCAAATGGTTATTAACCAAAAAAGTGTTTATACCAGATTTAAGCGAAATTAATGTTAGATACTGAGTAGTTATATTTAGCTTATTAGAAGTAAATATACTTTGTCATTACTATTCTAAGTTTACTTAACTTGTTTGTTGTTTATAATACTAAGATAATTGACACTTGGCTGTCATTACACTAACTTAAAGAGAGTCAATAAGTTTAACATGGTTGAGAAGGCTACCTAATAATGTCAACTATACTACATAAAATGCAATATGTACCTACATTATATACATAATACTGTAATTCTGCTGAAATCTTTCCCAAATGTCTTACTTCCTAGTAACTCTTACAATGTCAGAATTAAATGAACATGATTGTTACGTAAAAAAAGACAGAGCACTGAGTTTCTTGCCAGTTCTTCTAAGGTGACTTCTTTCCGATCCGGTGGTAACCTGTGTTGGTGCACCTGTATAAGTGCCCTACTAGGGCCAAAGCCGAATATAATATACCTTATATTTTTTATTTCAATTTTGAAATCTACATTGGTCAAATTTAATGTTGATTAAAGAAAGCAACGAAACTCAGCCCTGACCACAGACAACGCAATGTATCTACAAAAAAGCGCGCGTAAAATATTTTGATGTTTGACAACTGTCACGGGGATTTGATCGATATCTTGTTATTTATTTAAATACTTACGTTCACGACGCACGGTGGACTACACAGGGCATGCATTGTTTTTTTATTTTATTTACTGGCTCTTAGTTTGATTTTCCCAATGATTTTCATTCACATAAACTTAATTTTTTTTTTCTTAATTAGTATTTAATGAGTAGATAGTTAAGAAATTTATTGAACCAAAAACTGCAATCACAAATTTCTTTACACAGAACTAAGTTAATTAATACAAGGGGTGAGTTACAATTGGAACTTAAAAATATGTTAGTGACACATAGTTGTTTTAATAAAATTAAAGTGTTCAGTTGTCAGTGTGTGTTGCAGCAGTGGGAAAGGGCCATAGCTCAGTGTGTAGCGTCGTTAAAGAACTATGTAAGCCGTGGTGGCCTTGTGGTTGAAGCAACGGCCTGTCATCTGATGGGCCCAGGTTCGAATCCCAGCCTGTACCAATGTTTTTTTCTAAGCTTAGATACAGTGATTAATCACACCATGAGCTTCAAAAGAGAGGTAGGGCGAGTTTGGATCTCCCGTGGGTTTTCCCATCAACATTGGAGCCGCTCGACCTCCGCCTTACAGAAGACCGCAGTGAAATAACACTACTTTGATGTAGTGTTGTTTCTGCGGTATCCTCATCAAGGACAGGGTTGGTAACTTAGTGATATCCCTGATATTGCTAGCGGGTATAGGCTACGGTGACTGTCCACTTACTGTACAGGCTTGTCCCACCTTAGTGGTATGAAAATTTGTTTTTTTAATAATACTATTACTAGCTATGTACTAACCTAATATAGGTTATTGGCTAAATTGGAATCAGGGAAAATATTTCTAAATCTTAAATGATCATAATTAACAACCCTTTAATTTTACATACATCACTCTTGACTTGCATACCTACCTCTTTTGGTTCTTCTAGTTATTCTATAAGCAATGTGGTGTTGCAAGTGTCCATATAGGTTAGTGTAACCGCTTACCATCAGGCTTTCCTAACCGCTTACCGTAGGTATGTTTACCACCTTGTTTAGTGGTTTAAAAGAAAAAAAATATGACTCATCCATCTTCAATGTATCATACAACTCATTTGACTAGTAGCAAAAGCCAGGAATATACAAAAAAAAAAAAAAAAAAAAAAAAAAAAAAAAAAAAAAAAAAAAAAAACAAATACAATGTGATTGTCTTTCAAACGGTAATAAACGAAAACCACAGGCGGAGGTCGGGCCTGCTCAATCGATAGTAGACGAAGCCCGCGGTGTCACGAAGCTGAAGCCCTAGCAATACGATGCAAAACTACACCAACGTGATACCGATATCGATAGCCTGCCGTGACGTCAGTACAACACTGCGAAGTATTCTTTTCGCATTGCGCTTACTGGTCAAAACATTCAAGTACCTCTGTCCAGGTTATATTTATTACGAACAACCTATTAAAAACCTATTAACTTGAAAAATGAAAACGATTTCTCTTCTTTTTTGTTTAATAAATACTAAGATTTTTTACGATGTTAGATTATTATGTTAGTTAAGTTTAAGTAAGAGCCGACTAGAAGTTATTATAATAGAATAATAGTAGTGACATCTGTTACGATTTGATTAAAATATCTGAACTGATAACACCACACAATATTTCCATAAACTCAAGTGAAATACTTTTCTCCAATAGATGGCGAGGTTTGAAATGTTTTTTAGTCGAAAGACGATATTTTAAGCTTCTAATACCTACTACTACTAAAATATTAATATTTAAAGATTATTCTATATCTCATATATCACCGAAATCTTTACATATTTAAAATTAGACTTAAAAATAGGTGCAATCATTGCCGCTAGAAAAATAAAATGCGGTGTTCGTCTTCGTTCTTCGGAGAGTGGAATTCAATACATGGCAACATTATTAAAAAATCAAACATGGCGCGCGTATACAGTAATACTTCCAAAATTTTTCAATTTTCCATTTATTTTACCGTTTTATTATGTTGTTTTACGAATCTCGTGAGTGCTAATCGTGAGCTAGATGAAGATAACTGGAGGGAAATACTTGATGGAGAATGGATGGTCGAATTGTGAGTATTTTTTTGCTGCCGGTCTAGGCCGCCTTAGAAAAACGTGTCAGATTTTTCCTAATTTATTCAGCACGTATTTCGGTAGAACCTACTAATGTGTTGGTCTAGAAGCGATCTAGCTAATTAACAACCTTTATCAGCTATTTAACACGTATTCTACTGTGTAAACGTGTATTTCATAACTTATGACTAGCCGACCCACACTTTAGATAAAGTTCAACAAACTACACAAGGTCATCAGGGTCTGCACAGACAGGGGAACCGTTTTGAGAACCGCGACGTCACTTAAAACTGATTTAGAGTCGGTTTCGAAACCATGACCGTACTTTACTGAGTACAGAATTCTAGGAACTGTGATTTGTAATTTTTGTCACTAAGCACCAAGGGACTTGATTCAAGCCATTTATATTTATACGTAATATAAGTAGTAGTAAGTTGTTTCGGCTTAATCTCTAAAATATTGAATTAAACACATTTTTTTTTTTTTTTACCTTTTTACCTTGATTAGGGATTGAAAGTATTTTAACACTATTTTGCTTATGTGAAATATTTTCATAAAATATATCAATGCCATCAGTTACCAATGATATAACAATGTCATATACATTGACCAAACTCTAATAACACCAATTTAATTATTGTGTAAGTGTGTGTGTTTGTACCCTCTTCAGCCCTAAATGGCTGAAAAGATTTGCATTAAATTTGAAATGTAGGCAGTTCAGCTGGGTTAACATATAGAACTTTGTATCCTGTTAAATTGTGTGGTTCTTGAGGGATAGTAGAACGATACAGATGAATCAGCAGGTAAAAGTTAGTTATTCACATTATATTTTGGTTTGTATTTAAATGAATAAATAAACTCCAATACTACTGGACCAATTTTAAAATTGTACAGAAGATATATATTATATTGCTATGCATTTGAAGCCGCAGGAAAAAGGTAGTAAACAAGTAAAATGTTCTTGACACATTATGATCACACCAAGTCCCTTTCAGAGTAGGCAGAGTATAGTGTACCACGGTTAACTTGTACACCTCTTGCTTTATTGTAGGTAGGTACCTCCTACAAACGTGGATTGCCAAATTTACATTCAAATTTATTACACTGCACACTGCACTACTTTGTATCAGTATATTGTTGATGATTCACACACTTGATGACCTTTTTTAGGTCATCATGCAAGCTTACCAAAAATATTGACATAATCATTTGTAAGTTATACTAATATATCACTTAATTAAAGTAGGTATTTGATCATTGCTTAAAATTTCAAGAAAGCACATTCTTGTATATTTATTATCTTGTGTCCATAGTTGTTAGTATGCAGTCTTCTAGCTAATATTTAATATTATGACCACCTCATAGTCGGGTTTTATTTCTTTAATCTAATTAATTGTTTACCTATTGTCTAACAGTTTTTTTTACTTATTACTTCTGACATAAATAAGTTGATAATACTCACAATATAACTGTATCAAAGTAGAGTGCAGGAAAAAGGAAAAGTTTTACTAAAAGGCTACAAATAGACAACAGTAAATACACATTCTAACATTTATTAGATGCCAGAAGAGAGAGAGAAGAGTCAATTGAATTGATCACTGCTTATTATAGATTTTGAAATCTATATAATGTATGTAATTCAAACAATACACACCAAATAAATGGTCACCGCACACAAAATTAAAATAATTATCCAATGACATCACCAGTAACTGTATACTAATAATGTGACTGTGGTGAGACTGCATGCAGCATGATTCATGCTTTAACTGTTTGAAGCAGATACATTGGCCTTCCCCGAGTAGTTTCTAAGCTCTATACTGGAAGAAAAAAAAAAGCTTTCGACTATTTATTCGAAAACGTAACTCAAAATGTCAATTTTTTTTATGAAAAATTTTAGTTCCAAAATCAGCCGCACAGTACAGAAAGAATTGACAAATTTGGTGAAGTCTTTCGGAAATTATGCGCGTATATACATTTCAGATCTTGCTTATGTTTGTTGATGTGATTGTGTTAATGTCCCAAGCTACGCGCCCTGGTGCCCGGCATGTACGGCGCTGGCCTCGGCGTGGAAGGAGCTCGGCGCCCGAGCGGCTCGCTCGTCGCCGTCCTTCCGCACGGCCGCTGTAGACGTCACCAAGTCACCAGGGCTCAGCGGACGGTTCGTCGTCACCGCTCTGCCCACTATCTACCAGTGAGTCATCTGTGCTCTCCTATTCTACAAGCTTTTATGTTAACTTATACCTTTCCTATCTTCAAGTTAATTTTTACCCACTTCCCAATGTCCGATTGAGCTGAATTTTGGATCCTGTGACAATGCACAATTACCTAACATTTATCATTGCCAAATTAACTCCTATGATATGGGTATCGAATGTAAGGGCTGATCAAATAAAAGCATGTATTTTTTAACCCTTTTATTACATATTATTCAGTATAGATCAGTGACTGTACCAATAACTATTATATAAGGTAGCAGTGCCTCTGTATATTGCTGTGCCCCATCCAGGTTTGTTTGTTATAATTTAAATATATATTTATAACTTTATAAGTGCCTTGTAATTGTAACTGTAACAAATGTGCAATAAATCACTACCAATACATAGTATAAAACAAAGTCGCTTCCCACTATCTGTCTGTCCCTATGTATGCTTGAGCTTTAAAACTACGCAACGGATTTTTATGCGGTACTTTTTAATAGATAAAGTGATGCAAGACGAAGGTTTTCATGTATAATTCATTTATGTTTAGTAAGAATTTAACTTATATTGCTAACGCTGGTAATTTAATAAGTATGTAAATATACTTGCAGTGTGAAAGAGGGTGAGTTCCGTCAGTACAAGGGCCCTCGCGACGTGGAGTCGATGTCTTCGTTCGTGTCTCAAGCTCGGTGGAAGCTCGCCGACCCCGTGCCCAGCTGGAAGGCGCCGCACTCGCTACAGATGTCGCTGGTGGCCGAGTTCTTCAAACTTAGCCAAGTGCTACGGGTAAATTATATATATACATTACAAATATATACATGACAGTAGGTAGGTTAAGTTATGTGTTTGTAAATAATTTAATCTATTTCGTGTCAATAAAAAAAACCATGACAGTTGACACTGGTATGTCTAATGAATGGAGAGCAAAATAGGAGTACAAATGAGTTTTTTTTATGATTAGGTACAGGTATTAGCCAGTAATCACACCATGAGCTTAAAACGAGAGGTGGGGCGAAGCGATATCCCGTGGGAGCCATTTCACACTCGACTTGTGTTACACAAGCGTAGGGTCCATCTGATGATAAGTAGTCACTGTAGCTGTGGCCTATAGCCGCTAGCAATACCAGAGGGGTATCACTAACGTGTGCCAACTATGTTGTTGATGAGGACTCACTGCTAGGAGCATTACTACTAGCGCAACGTATCCTCGTGAAGCACTGGCAACCTTACTGCAGAAACAACACTACATTCAAGTAGTGTTATTTACTGCGGTCTTCTGTAAGGTGGAGGTACGGTCCCTTCCCAAATCCCACGGTTAAACTTACACAAAGTAGTAACTATTCTGACTATTCATACCACTAAGGTGTTACACATAAATACGGCCCGCCTGATGATAAGCGGTCACCGTAGCTAATGGACGCTTGCAACACCAGGGGTATCACTTATCACTCGCGCGTTGCCGACCCTACAACTACCGCTAAAGAGTGTTGAACAATGTTGTAGATAACTTGTGTGTTGCAGTCGGTGCACAACATGTTGATGGAGACATACGGGCTGCCCACGTGGGGCTCGTACCTCATCTTTGCCATCGGCACCATATTCATAGGAGCTCTGCTGGGACTGGTGAGTACCACACCGTTATTCTTGTAGTTTCCTCGTTAAGAAGCCATTTTCATATGGCTCCCGGTATGGATTATTGTGCGAGGTAAACTGTATACATGTGTATGTATATATGTATTGTACTTGTTACGTTGATATTGGTGCGAATACTGTTGTAGTACGAAATCATTAACCTTAAATAATTTTACAGGTCTGAAAGTATTGCCATCGTTATTTAACCTCGCACATGAGGAAGGGATGACTTTTAGACCTGTCAAATTAGTTTAGTTTATTAATTTTGAACAAAAGAATCGACACCATTATGTCGGTAAAACAGTACTTTGCCGGTAGCAGGAACATTTTTCAGCTACGTATTCGAAAACGTAACTAGCGAAATGTCAAAATTGTCATGTGTCAATTGTAAATTTTTAGTTCCTCTTTTCACCGCCGTAGCGCTGTTCATTTTTCAATACAAACAATAGTCGAAGGCAATTCAAATACGTCGCAAATGATTGTCGGTCGCACTAGTGATGTATATGTATGTGGTGTTGTAGATCCTGGTGTGTGTGATCGACCTGCTGTACCCGCCGCGGCGCGGGGACAAGGTGTTCGTCCCGAAGGCCGAGGGAGACCGCCGCGCGCAGGGGGACCGGCCCGGGGACCGGCCCGAGGAGGACCAGGTGACCACCACATACTGGGACATGCCCTCACCAAATGTGATACTTAAAAGCCGTGGTGACCTTGTGGTTGAAGCAACGGCCTGTCATCTGATTGGCCCAGGTTCCAACCCTGGCCTGTACCAATGAGTTTTTCTAAGCATAAGTACAGTGATTAATCACACCATGAGATTTGAAAAAGAAAGGTAGGGTTTTCCCATTTAAATTGGAGCCCCCCGACTGGGGACTGTACCTCCACCTTACAGAAGCCCGCAGTGAAATAACACTACTTTGATGTAGTGGTTTTGTTTCTGCGGTGAGTAAGGTTGCCAGTGCTCCACGAGGATACGCTGCGCTAGTAGTATTGCTGCTAGAACAGTGAGTCCTCATCAACAACATGGTTGGCACCCCGTTAGTGATACCACTGGTATTGCAAGCGGCTATAGGCTACGGTAACTGCTTACCAACAGGTGGGCCGTATACTTGCGTGCCACCTCAGTGGCATAAAAAAAAACTTACTGGGAGATGGCCTATGTCATCTTATTTATTTATTATAAGGATCTCCAACAAAAGATACACAAATATACAATTTTAACAAGCAATAGATCCCAGTTCCGTGTGTTCCTTCACTTTATGAGACCGCAGCGTCCAATATAGCAATGTTGTTTTACAAAGTTATAAAAAGATAACATAATTTAAGTCCAACAGTGGACTTTTTTCCCGAAATATGTTGGCATCCCTAATGTGACGTGTGATGCGCAGGAGCTGATCAACGACGACATAGTGGACGACGCCGATACAGCGGCTGCTGATAGCGATGCCGAGAAGAACTCTCCCAGCGACGTGAGTAACGCTCAACTTATTTTTATACCACTAAGGTGGCACTCAAGCATACGGCCCACCTGATGGTAAGCAGTCACCGTAGCCTATAGCCGCTAGGAATACCAGGGGTATCACTAACGAGTTGGCGACCCTGTTGTTGATGAGGACTCACTGTGCTATCAGCATTACTAGGTACTAGCCCAGCGTATCCTCACCGCAGAAACAACAACACTACATCAAAGTAGTGTTAATTGACTGCGGTCTTCTGTAAGGTAGATGTAGAGTCAAATTTTAAAGGAACACCTACGGAAATCCCAATTTGTCCACCCTTACGTGACCACAACCTTTTGTTTTTTTCTGTTTTCGGCCGTATATAATGTTTATAATATTTTCCTTTTTTGCAGACATCTGACTCTGAGAAGGAGAAGGCCGGCGGCGACTGCGGGGCGGAGGCCGAGGCGCGGCCCGAGGTCCGCCGGCGGAGGCCGAGGAAGGCCGACTGAGGCACACCATGTAAACTACACGCTCGGCACTAAACTCACGCGCTCCTCCACACTGTGACGATCAACCAATACTTTATAATAATAAAGCTTTATTAATTTAGCTTTTACGAGAGTGGAATTATAAAAAGGCAAGAAAAACATAGTAATTCAATTATTAGCTATGCTCGCGACGCGTGGAATTAATTGTATTCACAATTTCGTGTGTGTAATTATTTCCCAAAAAATATTTTACCTTAATTATCCCTTATAACATCAGCTATCTGCCTGTGAAAGTCCGTCGTAGTTAGTCCAGCTGTGTTGGAGAATAGCTGGAACAAATAAACAAGACAAACGTATAATTTTATTTTATAACGGGTATCATATTTACATTAAAAAAATAACATTTTGTAAAATGCTTTTATTTTTACATTACAAACAGACACTTCAATAACTTTGAATTATATTAAATTAACTGAGTCACAGCAACATCGAGTCGGTACTGCTATTGAATAAATAAATAAACAATTGTGTGGTTGATCCTCATATTGTAGAGTATTCGGTAGTCTGTAGGACTATGTGGAGGGCGCGTCATTTTAGCTTAGATGGCGGTAAATCGGTGCGTGCGAGAGGGACGGAGATACAAATTACTGAACATTGTTTACATTGTTTGTCTCACTTCACTAGCTTCCGTAGTTATCACTTTGTTGAAATTACATTATTACAAATGAAATTACATTATTACAAATTACATCCCCAGTAGGCAAACTGTTTGCGGCGTATCGGCTTAGTACGCCCTTCCATATATTTGAAATGGAGTGTTCACAGTTCGCGCGAAACGCTACAAACTGCGTAGAGTGAGTGCAAACTAGCAACAAAAAGGGCGTACTAAACTACAATTGTGAAGATTTGGAAATGGCATAGGATAGCCTAGATTTTTTTTTTTTACATTTTATAATATTCCTCATACAATAGTGTAGACAACTGATCCTATAACTTAGTCTATACACAGTACACCATAAGACACCTTTGCGCATTGATATTATATGACATTAGCAATATGGAATATTTGTCTGTAAATCTTCCGTTAAAAATAAATAAACCGATACGCCGCATACTCAGTCGGCCGCTAACAGTTTGCCTACTGGGGACACAGCCTTAATAACTTCTCATTGTCCCAATCATTAGAGTTGTTGGGTTTTTTTAGGAAATGAGTTGTTATAATGGTCCTTACATGTATATTTTCGATGTCATTTCGTAATTAATTACTCATTTGCTTATCGTTTTGTAGAAAAAAGGTCTTTAAAGATGTATAAGTAAAGTTAGTTGATGCAATTCGTACATTTCTTATAGACAACGACAAAAAAGTATAGATGTCAGATGTTACACATCATACGCGACTACTGTACGGCTCTGCGCCGGTAGCAGGAACATTGTCGACAACGTATTCGAAAACGTAACTCGCGAAATGTCAAAATTGTTATACTAATTTATAGTTCCACTTTTCACCGCCGCAGCGCTGTTCATTTTCCAATACAAAAATAGTCGAAGGCGATACGAAAACGTTGTCGACAATGTTCCTGCTACCGGCACTGTTCATTATGTCACATAACAAAAGTTTATCTACGTATTTGTAGATCGACTATAAAATTATGATCCAGCCGCTTACCTAGGCCTGGTACCCACCATAGCACATATTGTCATTTAACGTGTCACTTCCTCAGCCTGCTTTGTTGGGTACCGGGCTTAACATTGTTATTAGTTTGTACTACATTGCATTTATCCCACGGAGTGAATAATTTACAGCACGGAGTGAATAATTTACGCACCAAACTTAGTGTAGCGACATTAAAAGTATTAAGTCTCATTTTAGTTTAGCTTTTT
The DNA here is from genome assembly GCA_951449985.1 of Falcaria lacertinaria. Lineage (NCBI taxonomy): Eukaryota > Metazoa > Arthropoda > Insecta > Lepidoptera > Drepanidae > Falcaria > Falcaria lacertinaria. The sequence goes on along the minus strand of OX602134.1, from coordinate 4,561,175 downwards.
TTTTTTAATTACATTTTTGTATGTCTATTACGGTCGAAAATTGAAACGATATTTCGCATGTCACTGAGGCCACTCAATATGACCATTATTGTGGCGTCACGAAGCCTTAGCAAGAAAAACTTTCGACTAAGTATTTAAAAACGTAACTTTGCAAATGTCAAAAATGTCATACGAATTTGTAGGACCACTTCTCGTCGCCGCGGCGCTGTTTATTTTCCCATACTAAAATAGTGGAAAGCTATGCGAATACGTAGACGAAATGTGTTCTTGCTACCAGTATTGATTTCACTGGTGTTTCAATATTCGGCCGTTAGCTTCTTAGACTTTGAAAGAGTGAATGAATCTTGGTATTTAAGATATGTTCCTCGTTGAATAATGTCCCAGTAGGAATGTTTGGACCCTATAAAATATAAAAATAATTTATTCAGTTTGAGCCCTAATAAGGCACTTGTGAAGGTCTAAATTACCATAATGATAGTATTGTATTTTAAAACACGTAGGGGACAAATGTTTTGGATGCGGTTGTGATGAACAACGTTATATATAAATAATATAACAATAATAATATAAAGAGGAAAGATTTGTATGTGTGTGTGTGTGTTTGTATTGAATAGACTGCGAAACTACTAGACCGATTTCAAAAAATCTTTCACCGTTAGAAAGCTACAACAACACTGGGCTAGGCTATATATTATACTAGCTGCCCGCCCCGGTTTCGCACGGGTAAACAAAATATTTGACAAATGTCTACCCGTGCGAGCCGGGGCGGGCCGCTAGTAATTTACATAATATAAGTAATTTCTCTTACAGAAATACTATTCTCAAGACGAAGGGAATGTTACTAAACTAACTCCCAAACAACATTCCTATGGAAATAACGAATGCAAAGCTCAATAACTAATGTACTTATATCGCTTTTTATTCTTTTGTCAATACTCACATGACATATATGGTGTTTAACTAAGATAAATTCATACGTACTCTGTTTCGCTGTAGGATCAAGTTGTATTGGAGGCCAGAAGGGCGCGGCGGTTGACGAATATTAATGCTTTAATCATTTTATACGTATTTTTTTTATATCAACCAATTATAGCGATGCCGAAATATTTATGGTGATTTTTTATATTGTTTTTTTATTTATTTACCAACTCGCATATTCGTATAATTGCCGCGTCCGATGCAGTTGAGAATTCAACACAAAATTGCCTTGTAAAAAGACTAAGATTGTTAAGTGATGCGTTTGTATTATTGACGTAGTATGCTGAATAAATTGTATTTATCGATAGTGTCGTTTTAGTTTCCCTCTACTACATTGACCCCATAGCATTTTATAATGCCGTCACTGTGACTGCAATCATCGTTCAATGTTATACCTCAAGACAAGCGTCTTTTCCTCGCGTAGACTGAACGAATTATCACCGTGTCTTCCGCTATTTAACGGGACGCTATTTTAATTTGTAGCGTTAATTTTCTCCCGCGATCTCGCAACCGCTCTCGGTAGTTTTGTACCTCAACGAACGCAAGCTCGTCGCTTCACCTCTGCGAGTCGAGTATGATGCTATAATGAAAGAGTAGTTACCAGGTTGGATAAGATACCACCCGGTGGCGCATGGCATGGTCATATTAGTCGGGCATGGACTCAAGGTATGTCCAAGCCATAAATACTTAAAATTGTCTGCCACTTAATGATCTCAGATCAAATAAAAAAGTTAGGTGGAGCTTTGCGAACAACAAAGAGACGCCTGTTTTTTTATACCACTCAGGTGGCACACATGCACACGGTCCATCTGATAGTAAGCAGTCACGGTTGCCTATAGCCGCTAGCAACAGTAGCAACACTAGGGATATCACTAACGTTGTTGTAGACGACTCACTGTGCTAGCAGCATTACTACTAGCCTAGCGTATCCTCGTGGAGCACTGGTAACCTTACTTACCGCACCGCAGAAACACAATCCTTTTCGATTTCTTTTTTACGCAATCGTTTTCGTATCGCAAAAAAATAATTAGCGAAATCGGTTCAGCCGCTCTCGAGATTTGCGCTTAGCAACACATTCAGCGATTCATTTTTATATTAAAGAAGATGTCCAGGTTCGCATCCGGGGCGGATCGCTAGTTTAAAACCAAAAGGAGATCACAAAAACAACAATTCCTTGCAATGTTTCTTTATTGAGAATATTTACATAAAATAATTAAGTAATGAGATAATTTCATGTAATTGCAGTTTATTTTATTAGTCAATAAATTAGATTTACATTGAAATAAAACAATATTAGTAGCTTATAGTACAGAGGATTATGGGCCGTATACTTTATAGAAACATTCACGCTATGATATTCTTATGAGGGGTGAACGAGGACATAATAACATCCTATAAGATGACTTATAAATAGCAATTGTTCAATCACGTTTAGTACAGTCAATTTGTGATGAGAGAAATACAGCCTCAAAGATGGGTGCTTTATGCTATTAATTCACAGACGGTTGAATACTAAAACGCCAGTCGAATCCAAGGGCGGATAGGGCTGCGGTCATGACCCATGGCTAGTCTATCAATTGAATATTTTGAAAATTAACATCGATTTTTTATGTACCTTTCTATACATACCAATAAGTCAAATTGAACTGTCTGATTTGTATGTCAAAATAACAGCATTTAAAAAAATGCATATGAAAATATTTTATTTAAATTATTTACACGTAAAATATTATGTGTTTGTAATACGAGTATTATTGGGTGCGTGACCTCTGTCAGAAAGCTGGATCCGCCGTTGATCAAATCTGATGCCACGTCAATTTTGAGTGGCCTCTTATATTAATGCAAAATTGTATTTTGACGCCGCTTCAATTGGGCCTTCCAACATTGAATGTCGTTTCACTATTGAACCGAGATCCTATGAGTATTGACTACAGAAACAAACATAATAACGTTAAAAAATACCTTGAAGCGTTACTCTCCGTCTACATATAAAATGTGAATCTCGAAATATCAAATTAGCAAAATCTACCTACAGCGCCACAGAGTTATCTGACCCGGCGGCCAGAAGTGGAACTAACGAATTCAAATTTAAATGTGGAACGAACTAAATGCGATCACAGCGCCGCCATTACCGAGTCAATTAAGTCTGTGGCACTTTACATCTAAATTACAATCCTTGCGGATTTATAATCTTATACGCGATATTTATATAACATTACAATTTCTTATAAACTACTGGATAATTGGTTTTTATTCAACAATTATTGTTATACGATTATTAGTAGAGACATTCGTACATTTTTGAACTTACACTTTTTTATAATATCAATTGACAATATAATTATATAAATGCTCTATAGTGATGTCACCACATCGATAGTTTGGATTGTCGATGTTTAAAAGCATCGATATTGTGTTTAAACTATTTTTTACTGTTTTACTCGTCACTTTAATAATGAAATAATGAGTACATTCTATAAAAACGTAACTACGAATTATCTAATTGAAGATTTGTTGTTGATTTAATTCTCAATTATTAAAAGCTTGTCTGTCTGTTCGTCTTTCCTGTCTGTGTATAATAATAATTAGGTGTTTGAAATTTTGAAACATGATGTTCTGACAAACGACTTTTAATTGTTTCGGAGCAATATCCAGCAAAAATATTTGTGGACGATAAATATTTGTGAATTGTGTTATTACTAAGTCTGAACTATATCTTAGTCGGGTATGGATAGGTAACTAGGTTTTAAAAACACATTTTAGAGAGATCAAGGCGGAAAAGCAGTCCTCGATTATAACAAGAACCGAATACATGGTATTTTTCTTATATTCATTAATTTTAAAGCGAACTACGTTATAAAACATACATTGGCAATTAAACAATTTTAAAAATAAAAGTGAGAAGTATTTCTTCAGTCCTTCTTAGAGCCTGACTAGGACAAAAAACGTACAAGAAATGCAGATCAAATTCGATAACACACAGATTTAACAGCGCTTTTCAATGTCACAAATTACGCTTTTTTTTGTCAGGCTTCACCAACCAATTGTTAGTCCATAAACAATATATTATAACTAATATAGCCAAATCGTTTGTTATACATATTGATTCTCAATTCTCTTGTCACACATCTAAATTACACTACATTTAAGCTTAGAACTGTCAAATTAAGTTTCAGCGCTGACAAATCATAAAGCTAGATCCTTGGTTGGAGCCCGAATTCTTTCTACAGTCCACTATAATATGCATTGTACAATTAATGGTGATACGAATGAATATTTTAGTTTCAATGAACAACAGAATAGGCTAAATATTTTAGCTAAGTTTTAGTTTAGACAAGTGAACAAGAGAATTGGCACCATTATAATCATATTCAAACCATAATAAAATATTAGTGTTTGAAAAACAGATCTTTGGATAGTTCATGCTTATTATTGTCCAAAATGTGTCCGAAATTTGATTTTTCAAGAATTTTCTAACACAGTAGATATTTTTGATAAACTAATTTGGACAAAACTTCATTAATCATAATCACTGTATTCCCAAAAAAAAAGCCAATATTTCCGAAACTAAGAGGCTATCCTTAAAATAAATCTATATAAAAGAAATCTCATTTTCACTACACATAACTAAGGATTACACTTACGATAATAAAAAAATAAAAAAAAAACACACACACAGGTCATAGTCTCGATAATACATTACGGTCGTATAAACAAAAAGGACTAGAATGTTAGATAATATTCAATAACATAATATTATAGTATCTTCACTTAACGTTAAACATATTAGTGATCACAAATATTACACGTGAGATACATCTACGATATAACGAATCAATTTATTAGGGTCGGCAACACGCGAGTGATACCCCTGGTGTTGCTAGCGTCCATAGGCTACGGTGACCGCTTACCATCGGTGGGCCGTATGCTTGCCACCTTAGTGGTATAAAAATAATAATAATAATAACTGTGCCGGTAGCAGGAACATTGTCGACAACGTTTTCGTATCGCCTTCGACTATTTTTGTATTGGAAAATGAACAGCGCTGCGGCGGTGAAAAGTGGAACTAAAAATTAGTATGACAATTTGACATTTCGCGAGTTACGTTTTCGAATACGTTGTCGACAATGTTCCTGCTACCGGCACTGATGAATTTGTGAGAAGTGGTCATCTATCGATATCGATATTAATTATAATACGTCAATAGTATTCATATTTTATTTCAATATTTTTTCATAATACGATAAGGTGACAAACAATCATACGTCCCTCCTGATGGTAAGCGGTTACCGTAGCCTATAGACGCCTGCAATAGCTATGGTACAATTCGAGCGTTGCCGACCCTTATAAATTAATTTGTTATATCGATATATAAAGCAATTGGATCTTTTTTCGATCTCTTCTATTAAAATGCATTATATTGCTGTGGTAATATTAAAACAGTGGGGAAACCGATGTTAGCCTACTTTTCTGTATTCCTTTACAAGTAACAATTAAAATAATTTCATGTTTTAATAAATTACAAAAATGAAAGATTCATCTTTTCGTTGACATTTTCTTCCCACCATATAATTTTAAAGTGAATTCATAATAGGGTGACTATAAGCGCGTAGCTAATATTATGATTTATCAATAGTTTAAAATAATATATTAGTCGTTGAAAGCCGTGTATCTTGCTGTGATACCTAAATTTAATGTGACGATTAGTAACAAAAACACGTAAAGCTATACATATATTTATCGACATCATACAAGATGTTATATAATATAAATAGTAGTATATACACATATTATATATCTTTAACACGTATCTAGCGCAAACGTTCAAAAAAATTCTACTAAACATCGTTACCTAATTGAATATGTTGGTCAACACTATTTTTTAAACACTTGTGGTACCAACTTCGGCTAAAAGAGGGCGTTAATAGCGTCAAATAACAGTGATTTATTTATGCTAGCAATTAGTTACAGTTTGTGGCACCGTAAACTACAATTTTAATGGCAGTGTTGTTCTTTAATATATCAAAGCCGTTTGACATACGACATTTATTGTAGGCTGAGGTAAACAGTATCAAGAGGTAAAGGACATCATCCATTTTGGTCCAAATCGTAATGTGTCTGTCATAGCATTTTTTTGTATATTCTGTTAGAGCTTGCCCGTTTGAACATTTATTACTGTGGCACCAAAGCTGTAGGACCATCGTAGTTGATTTTATTTGAGTTCGAAAATCGGAATTATCATACAAATTTGTTTAAAATAGGAATTCAAAATAACCAAAACAAATGAAATGTCTTGTAATGTCCAGATTTGGAGCCATAGTAATAATTGCTTAGACGGACAAACTCTAACAGAATATACAATAAAATGCGTTGGCCGTCACTTTCAGATTTGGACCAAATCTGTATGAAGCATGGATGATGTCCTTTACTTAGGTTATTGCAGTAGGAATATTATTACAATCAATATTCATGACAGAATACTTTACTTTAAAGATATTCTGTACGTCTACTGCTGGCATTTAAAATTATTTTAAGTAAACTGCGATCTTTTTATACATATTGAAAATTTTATGGAAGCCAGTTCGAGTGATAGCAATTAAATTTATACAAAATTTGGTAAATGTCTATATTATATTATAATTATTATTGATATTATTAATAATAGTTATTTATTTATATTAAATATTAACGTTTACAAAATACGTCCAGTTACAAAATGTGAAGTCTAATTGACCTACAAGCCACATCGGGTCTATAGTCATTTGGTACACATTTATTGGACATTCAACTAAAAAATCAAGTAAGACTGATACCACTGTTTGACACATACTACGCTACCCTATATACTTCTTTCACAATCATATATAAATTTCCCATACAAGTCCCTCACGGGGTAGGCAGAGAGTATAGAGCGCCATTTCATTGACTTACACACCTCTTTTGCTTTTTGTACATTGATCAATCTCTTCATAGATTGAGTTAAACTTCATGTATCATACTAACTTTAACCGCGTCTTCGCCCGCATGCTTCTACTACTAGGGACCGATACAATTTTCTGGGATAAAAAGTCCAGCTAGCTTATAGCATTCTCCATTCCAAATAAACACACAAACTTTCGCATTTATGTTGTTCCATGTTCCATATGTATAAATAGATGGGAGTTATATAAGTTTTTTTATTAGTCCAACAATTATGTACCAAGCGCACGAGTTACAAATTTAATTAGTCATTACAATAATGGAAGGTATATTTTGCAAACCGCTTTACAATAATACATTTGATAATAATTTAAATATGTTTCTCATATTACACACATCGTAGGAACCAAAATGTTTAATATAAATATTGCGAGAGCATACATTAGCGGAACCATTTGCCCGCCGATACTAGATCTAAATACTTTGTAGTATAGAGTTCAATTTTCATATAGTGAGTCGAGCGATACCTCAAGTACACACAATCAAACTTTCAGTGGAATACATAAACAGGGTGCCAATTCTGTTGTTCAAAATTACTTAACTAATTTGACATGTCTAAACATATTGCCATCCTTATTTAACCTCGAACATGAGAAAGGGATAGCAAGACTTTCAGACCTGTCAAATTAGTAATTTTGAACAGCAGAATCGACACCCAGGTTTTAAATATTTAAGCAATATCAGGTAAATCACGTGAAATACTTCTTTTTTTACTACATTCATCACTCTCTTTATACATGCACATGTAAAATTAAAAAAACCTATAAGTCAATATGATGAAAAGATATGACCGTTTATTTTTTTCGCATATTTGGTGATTTCACAAGCGAATCAAAACGTGGTAAGTACAGTACGTTTTTAATTTTTTTACATATTATAAAATGAAGTCGCTTCCGATGTCTGTTCGCTTAGATCTTTTAAACTACTCAACGGATTTTAATGTAGCTTTCAGCAATAGAGTGATTCAAGAGGAAGGTTTATATGTATTATTTTTCATTTCCTTTCTTTTGTGTAACTCAATGCGGCAGTCCTGGCTTACAGTTTTAAACCCGTTTATGTTATTAGGAAAAGTGAAGCTCATTCGTCTGATGGTATCAGTATCACACGACCACCATATATATAAATAAAGTATGTAAAGTGTATATATATGTGATGTGAGGCAACATACATGTTGCAGTGACGTAGCTGTCAACAGAAGCATGCGTAGAACCGAGACATGTCTATCGGCCAGTACGTAGCCACGTCGTTTCTGAAATATATATATATATATATTACAAGTTGTTATTATGATCTGTGTGAACACTGTACTAATAACATAGAGGTCTGGGTCTTATAGAAAACTACTGACAATAGTGTTCGAACCTGAATATAAATCTATGCATATAAAAAATAATACTTTTATACCACTAAGGTTACACACAAGCATACGACCTACCTGATGGTAAGCAGTCACCGTAGCCTATAGTCAGGGATATCACTAACGCGTTGCTAACCAGGTGGATGATGAGGACTCACTGTGCTAGCAGCATTACTACTAGCCCAGCGTATCCTCGTGGAGCACTGGCAACCTAACTTTCCGCAGAAACACAACACTACATCAAGTAGTGTTATTTCACTGCGGTCTTCTGTAAGGCGGAGGTACAGTCCCCAGTCGGGCAGCTCATGGGAAAACCCACGGGAGGTCCCATTTCGCCCTACCTCTCTTAATGTGCATGATGTTGTAAAGGAGTGTGTTGTGTGTTAAGGTAAAGCGGTCACCATCAGGGGTCCGGCGGCAGCGGCGGCGAGCCCCCGCAGCTGCTGTCGGAGTGCTCCGCGCCCACCTGCACATCGTACACCTTCACACATCACACACACTGTTTAACAACGGCCGTCTCATGGCATGGACACCGGAGCCCGCACTACTTACTACCTACACATATGCAACACCAGCTCACACAACGGCTGTTACATGATAAACGCTAACAGTACTATAGATGAATTCAATATTATGCAAATACAGTAATAGGACAGCCTCACTGATGGTAAGCGGTCACCATAGCCTATGGACGGTTACAACATCACTGCGCATTGTCAAACTTATGTTACATTATTCAACAGGATTTGAATAAACTTAGGAGCACTAAGATTCAAGTTTACAGTACTGACACCACAACGAACCAGTGATCATTGTTTGGCAACACTATATGTCAAGTGTCAAAGCAAATAGCTTAATTAATTAATTAAGCTTCGCAACCCAAGATTTGATTCCAAAAAAAATAACGGGAGATAGTAATTAGCTCTTTTATAAACCGTCTAAAGTAAATTTGGCTTTTAAGTAATTCTAGACGATGTTTCATACTCTAATGGGCATTATCTTTTGAGTGTAATGTTACAATGCTAGGCGCTATATGTCAGCAATAATATGTTAGTATAAATGTATACCTTAAGTACGTCGTGTAGCGAGCTCATGCTGCCCAGGCTGAGCGGCGTGATGGACCTCTCCAGCAACGACCCGCTGCCCTGCGACCCGCCGCCGATAGACCTGACACACACGCACCGAGTTCACTACACATATACACCACGGACCTGACACTACGGGGCCTACCGCTCCTTGGGGCGGGGCCATTGCCTGCTGCACTACGGGGCCTACCGCTCCTTGGGGCGGGGCCATTGCCTGCTGCACTACGGGGCCTACCGCTCCTTGGGGCGGGGCCATTGCCTGCTGCACTACGGGGCCTACCGCTCCTTGGGGCGGGGCCATTGCCTGCTGCACTACGGGGCCTACCGCTCCTTGGGGCGGGGCCATTGCCTGCTGCACTACGGGGCCTACCGCTCCTTTGGGCGGGGCCATTGCCTGCTGCACTACGGGGCCTACCGCTCCTTGGGGCGGGGCCATTGCCTGCTGCACTACGGGGCCTACCGCTCCTTCGCGGGGGGGTCTATACAGGCTTACCGCGAGGGGGTCTCTACACCACGTGCCGGGGCTACTTGCGGGAACTCCCTCCATGGGGCGGGAGGCCACTACTACGGGGCCTCCCTCCATGGGGCCGGAGGCCACTACACTACGGGGCCTCCCTCCATGGGGCGGGGTGCCACTACGCTACGGGGCCTCCCTCCATGGGGCCGGAGGCCACTACACTACGGGGCCTCCCTCCATGGGGCGGGGTGCCACTACGCTACGGGGCCTCCCTCCATGGGGTGGGGTGCCACTACGCTACGGGGCCTCCCTCCATGGGGCGGGGTGCCACTACGCTACGGGGCCTCCCTCCATGGGGTGGGGTGCCACTACGCTACGGGGCCTCCCTCCATGGGGTGGGGTGCCACTACGCTACGGGGCCTCCCTCCATGGGGTGGGGTGCCACTACGCTACGGGGCCTCTCTCCATGGGGCGGGGTGCCACTACGCTACGGGGCCTCCCTCCTAGGGGTGGGGTGCCACTACGCTACGGGGCCTCCCTCCATGGGGCCGGGGGCCACTACGGGGCCTACCTCTCCATGGGTCTGGGGTGTGAGAGGGGCGGCGAGGGCGGCGCGTCGGGGGCCGCGGGGGGTCCCTCGCGGGGACGCGCGGACCGCCACGATCCTGAAACGATACAACATAATACTATTGTTTTACTTTGAATAATATAATAAATAAAAATATTCTCTTATTTTTTTATCGTCTACACTTCATGATCAATCAATTCAACTAATTAACTGCTTGGTGTACTTTTTTTACCACTAAAGTAGCAACAGAAGCTGCCCTATAGCAATACCATGGGGTACCACTAACAGGTTGCATTAGATACAACTAAGCAGCGTATCCTCGTGGAGCACTGTCAATCTTACTCACCGCAAAAACACAACACTACATCAAAGTAGTGTTATTTTACTGCGGTCTTCTGTAAGGTGGAGGTACAGTCCCCAGTCGGATGGCTCTAATTTTAATAGACGTGTTACCATTGGTTTACGTCACTATTTAGCTGTCAAAACATCTAATATAAAATTGTAAAATAAATATGAATGGCGTCAGATTGAAGTGATAACTCACCGTTGTATGATCCGGTGCCGTGCGTAATGGTCAGCGGCGAGGTGCGTTTACTGCTCTCTCGACTGCTGTACATCTGACGTCACATAATAATAATAAAGTCTAGTGGTCAAATGTTGACAACAATCGCAATATATTGCATGAAGGACCAATTAATTTAATGTTAACGTGAAAGGTGAATATTCACCAATATACACGACTAGTGACCCGCCCGGATTCGCACGGGCACCGTTAGCCATATAAGTTAAATAGCTACTAAACATAAATGAATTATACGTAAAAAGCTTCCTCTTACATAACTATCTATTTAAAAAACCGTATCAAAATCCGGTTTTCAAGATCTAAGCATATATAGGGATAAACAGACAGCGGAAAACTACTTTGTAGTGATACCAAACACCCAGACGCTAGGCAAACAGGTTTGCCCCGGCGGGAATCAAACCCGCCACTCCTAGCATTTCAGTTAGGTATACTAACCACTAGACCAGCGGCAGCGGTCTCGTGAGTTATTATTATACCACTAAGTTGACGGTAAGCAGTCACCATAGCCTATAGCCGCTAGCAATACCATGGGTATCAGTATCACTAAAGGGTTGCCAACCATGTTGTTGATGAGGACTCACTGCTAGCAGCATTACTACTAGCCCAGCGTATTCACGTGGAGCACTGGCAGCCTTACTCACCGCAGAAACACAACACTACATCAAGTAGTGTTATTTGACTGCGGTCTTCTGTAAGGCGGAGGTACAGTCCCCAGCCGGGCGGCTCCAATGAAACCTCTCCTATTATGTAGTAGCTACCCGTACAGTGTTTGTGGTAAGGTCGGGAGGATGGTGTGCCTACCAGTGGCGGATGTTCGTCAGCCGTCTCGAGCGTGGTGGGCAGGTCGAGCAGCCGCTGGGAGCGGATGCCGTCCCCGGGGCCCATGTGCGACACGTGCGCGAAGTTACTCGGCGCCGAGATCAGACGCGCGCGGCGCTCAGACCTGCACACACACACACACACATCGTCACACGAGTACCCTCTCACCCCAGCGTAGGCAAAGTATTTTACCCCAGTAATGGGCAGGTTCATACCATTAAGCTCAAACTCAAATTCTAGTCATCTTTCTTTGACTAGACTTTACAAAAAGTCAAATCTACCACCGGATTTGGAGTCGTTTATAATTTTCATTTCAAATACTTATGTAACATATCACAAAATGTGAAAATATCACAAAAAGCTAGATACATCGTACACCAAATTGGGCTATACTCTTATCATCTCACCCAGCCCGGTCTGGACACACTGAGCCAAAAGAGTCTAGAAACGAAATTTTTGGCTACTGGTAAACAAACCAATCAAGTCGGTTAATGCTTTATACGAGTTGCCATACGAACGGCACAGTGGCGCCTGTACGTTTTACTACTCTTTTTTGTCACACTGTACCATCACACCATAGTCTAGACACACTCATCTGAGCCAGGGTTCAACCCGAGTGTGGATGGAACCCGTGACGATAGGAAGGCGGAAAATCATCTGTAAGGTATATGTAATATGGGCCTCGTTGCCCGATTTATTTAAACGAGTATACTCACAGTCTATTATGCGCCTCCATGGCCTGGTGAGACTGTTCCCGCACTGAGAACCGTCGCTTGCTGGTGCTCCATTGAGCCACGTGCTCCTGGCTCAGCGGACCCTCTGAAACGACCTCTGCATATACTACACCGCATTATACAAACTCTTTAAGGACACCAAAAAAAATGTTTAGTTAGATTAGATGTCGCAAAATAAGTGTATTTCGAGAACATCGTACGGACAGTAATGAGGTTGCGAAGACTTGAACTTCAGCTCTTTAAACTTTATATCAACAAGCATTCGCCCAACCTTAATAAGAGTTACCGTAGCATGTAGACGCTTGCAACAACTAGAGTTATCACTCGCTCGTTGGCGACCCTGCCAAAATCTCTTGCAACTTAAAAAACTAACTTATTTATTACTTATTTCTGTATATTGGAAAACCAACAGCTAACTTAGCATCACATAAGCAATGGATTGTTAACATAAAGCCAATTAAACGTTCTCACTAATAGGTGACATTACAGGTAATTATAAGCTGTTATAATAGCCGCATATACGTTTTAAGGTCGATAACGCGCGAGCGATACCCCTGGTATTGCTAGCTATAGGCTACCGTGACTGCTTACCATCAGGTGGGCCGTATGCTTGTGTGCCACATTAGTGGTATTTAAAAAATATTGAATGGTGCGTACTAGTGAAGAGCGGGCAGAGGTAGACGATGCAGGGCTGCGTGTCGGGCGCGAAGGGGAAGCCGCTCGGGCCCGCGCCCACAGACACCACCCACCCGCTCTCGTCCAGCGGCCGCGCGTGCGCTGCCACCACACACACACACACACACATTATATAACCAAAATCAAAAATCATTTATTCAGTTTAGGCCCTAATAAGGCACTTATGAAGGTCTAAATCACCACAGGTTCGGAAAAAAGCTACCTGAGATGAACCGGCAAGAAACTCAGTGCTCTGTCTTTTTTTCATGTAACAATCATGATATAACAATTTGTAAAAAAAAACTTCTATGTCTAGAAGTTTTTTTTAGTAGGAAATTACAAATATCAAAAAGCTACCAATTTGGTTTAACATCACACGTTACATTGCTCTGGTTAGTAAGCCTGACTGTAAGTGTGGATTCGATCCTCGAACAGGGCAATGAATTACTGTTTAATAAATAAATAAACTTATCAGTTTGTGTAAAAAAAAAAGAGTGTATTAAATGTGTAATGTGGTGTAGATATATATAATTGTGTGTAAAGTATTTTGTGTGTGTCATAAATGTACTCACGTAAGTTGATAGTCTGCACCCATTCCCCGGATTCTATGTCGTAAATGTCGATGTGCGTCGCGGTGAATATAAGCAGGTGCGTTTCATTCACAGCTGGAAATATACACAGAAAATATATACATTATAAACTACTATAGAATATACATGATGCCGAGGAACTCTTACACTATCTGTCTATACGCTAAGTTGATCATGATCTAATCTAGCTGGGAGCTTGTCTGAAATGTAGAGGGATAAAGGATGCTAGAATATTTTTCTTATAGACTTTTACAAGTACTTCTAAAAAGGTCTACTATTAGGTTATTAGTATTAAATTAATTGACCGAGATTCCATAAATAGCTTTTGCCAGATTCAATTTTGAAATAACAATCATAATATATCTTCACGCCTTTCCACTTGGGTCTCCAAAGAGGTAGGCATAGGTGTTACAATACCCACTTTCCACCGAAGATAATATGGTGCCAAGGTGACAGATGGTGAGTCCGTCGCCGACTCCTAGGCACTACATACGTCCCTGAATATAATTTTAGACGTATGCAGGTTTCCTCGCGATGTTTTCCATCAGCGTGAAGCTTGTGTGTGACTAATCACTGCACTTAAAAAAAACCACTTCCGTGGCCAGAATAGCAGACAACGCTTAATACCGCCAGGGCATTTTCATTTTATACTATTTATAGTTGAACATGTTTAGTGTTGTGGTACATGTGGTACATGTGGTACATGTGGTAGTCACCATGGTAGGTGGGGTGCGCAGTGAACATGAGCTCGGTGTCGCGCGCGCGGTGTCCGTGGCGGTCCACGTACAGCGCGAGGCAGTTGAACACCAGCAGGAGGTCGCTGGAGCGCGGCACCGGGGCCACGGCCAGGGGACGAGCGCCCGAGTGCGCCAGGAACACGTTCACCTGGTTCTCCGGGTGGACTAGCGCTGTGGGAAAAAATACCAGCTTTATGGCGTTACGGGGCGTAATGTAATGTATAAGAGCGAGCGTTTGTGCAGTCAGTACGGAGAAACAAGGCGTTCATAACGCGCAACGATCTGCTCATTGCGAGTGCTCCATCCCTCTGTCGGTTTTTTGGCGAATCCTTTGAGTGCTCTTAGTTCTGGCACGGTCGGGTAGAGTTCGAAACTAACATGTTACACGGATTTTAGCATACGGCGTAAACGTCTCATGCTCGCATACATACATAATAAGGTGTAAATAAATTCCAATTGCTGTACTAACAATAGTTGTAATGTAGTATACATGTGGCATAGTGGTTTTGTGGTGACTGGTGGTAACATAGTGTTGTGAATTGGGTCGGGCAGCGCGTGGCAGTGGTGTGTGTATAGTGGGGGGTGGGGGTACCTCGGGCGGGCAGGTCGTGGTGCGGGCGGCGCGGGTCGGGCAGCGCGTGGCTGTGGTGTGTGTATAGTGGGGGGTGGGGGTACCTCGGGCGGGCAGGTCGTGGTGCGGGCGGCGCGGGTCGGGCAGCGCGTGGCTGTGGTGTGTGTATAGTGGGGGGTGGGGGTACCTCGGGCGGGCAGGTCGTGGTGCGGGCGGCGCGGGTCGGGCAGCGCGTGGCTGTGGTGTGTGTATAGTGGGGGGTGGGGGTACCTCGGGCGGGCAGGTCGTGGTGCGGGCGGCGCGGGTCGGGCAGCGCGTGGCTGTGGTGTGTGTATAGTGGGGGGTGGGGGTACCTCGGGCGGGCAGGTCGTGGTGCGGGCGGCGCGGGTCGGGCAGCGCGTGGCTGTGGTGTGTGTATAGTGGGGGGTGGGGGTACCTCGGGCGGGCAGGTCGTGGTGCGGGCGGCGCGGGTCGGGCAGCGCGTGGCTGTGGTGTGTGTATAGTGGGGGGTGGGGGTACCTCGGGCGGGCAGGTCGTGGTGCGGGCGGCGCGGGTCGGGCAGCGCGTGGCTGTGGTGTGTGTATAGTGGGGGGTGGGGGTACCTCGGGCGGGCAGGTCGTGGTGCGGGCGGCGCGGGTCGGGCAGCGCGTGGCTGTGGTGTGTGTATAGTGGGGGGTGGGGGTACCTCGGGCGGGCAGGTCGTGGTGCGGGCGGCGCGGGTCGGGCAGCGCGTGGCTGTGGTGTGTGTATAGTGGGGGGTGGGGGTACCTCGGGCGGGCAGGTCGTGGTGCGGGCGGCGCGGGTCGGGCAGCGCGTGGCTGTGGTGTGTGTATAGTGGGGGGTGGGGGTACCTCGGGCGGGCAGGTCGTGGTGCGGGCGGCGCGGGTCGGGCAGCGCGTGGCTGGCGAACCCGCCGCGGTGCCCCAGCAGCAGCGCGGCGGGCGCCAGCTGCAGCGCCAGCACGGGCCCGGGCGCGCGCAGCTCGGCCACGCGCACGCGCCGCGCCGCCGTGCGCGTCACCGAGTACACGTGCACCACGTGCTTCACGCACACCGCGAACCCCAGCCCCGCGCCCACCGCGCCCGCCGCGATGCACAACGCGCCCTGCACACACACACACACCATGACTTGCACACACACACACAACATCATTGAAATACATAACATTTTAGTTATATTATATTATTCTTCATTACATATAAATATATCACGATATGGTCTATTTGACCCGATCCTATTACGATTAGCGAACTGTGATATTCATACAAGCCAGCCTATATATGTAGGTATGTATACGACACAATAGTATACATAAGATATGACATACCTTGCTCTCGGCCAGCTTGACGCACTCCACCTCGGAGCACTCGAGCGCTCTGATCGGCACCAGCCGCACGTGGCGCCCGCGCCCGCCGATCACCACTGCACACAACAACACCAACATCACTATTACATCCAACACTGATACTAGTCCAGAACATGCTGCTCGGGCTGCAGGTAGAGCATGGTGTGCACGGGCGGGGCGCGGGTACACGGTACGTACCCAGCAGCTGCTCGGGCTGCAGGTAGAGCATGGTGTGCACGGGCGGGGCGCGGGTACACGGTACGTACCCAGCAGCTGCTCGGGCTGCAGGTAGAGCATGGTGTGCACGGGCGGGGCGCGGGTACACGGTACGTACCCAGCAGCTGCTCGGGCTGCAGGTAGAGCATGGTGTGCACGGGCGGGGCGCGGGTACACGGTACGTACCCAGCAGCTGCTCGGGCTGCAGGTAGAGCATGGTGTGCACGGGCGGGGCGCGGGTACACGGTACGTACCCAGCAGCTGCTCGGGCTGCAGGTAGAGCATGGTGTGCACGGGCGGGGCGCGGGTACACGGTACGTACCCAGCAGCTGCTCGGGCTGCAGGTAGAGCATGGTGTGCACGGGCGGGGCGCGGGTACACGGTACGTACCCAGCAGCTGCTCGGGCTGCAGGTAGAGCATGGTGTGCACGGGCGGGGCGCGGGTACACGGTACGTACCCAGCAGCTGCTCGGGCTGCAGGTAGAGCATGGTGTGCACGGGCGCGGGCGCGCGGCGCGGCGTGAGCTCCCCGCGCTCCAGGTCCAGCAGCGCCAGGCCGCCCTCGCCCCCCAGGCACAGCCGCGTCCGCTCCACCACGCACGCGCTCACCACGCCGCGCACCGCGCCGCCCGCCTCCACCAGCTGCCACGCGCTGTACACCTGCACACACACACACACACTAGCATTGGCAGGGTCGGTGTACAACTGCACACATACATATCACATATTTTTTTATGGTGGACCACCCTTCTCCCAGGGATATGAAAAATATTTTTCGTACTATTCTCAGACCTACCGAATATACACAAAAACATAAAAATCGTTTCGGAAGATTTTAATTACAAACACACGAGAATTTTATATATTAGACTAGCTGTCCCGATAGACGTTACCCGTCCTAGCTATGAATTCATATGTCAAATACACCATAGAAAAAAGGACCTATAGATAATCCCGAAATTAAAAATATTCCGGGTTTTTTTTTTTGCAAAAATAAAACAAAGAATTGGTTAAAACGTTCACGCGTGATGCTGTGACCAAGGGATTAATTTTTAAATATATATATATATAAACATATATAAGATTAGATTAGATTACTGTCATGTCACACTTACACATTTGTCCGGTAAATTATTCCTTTTGAGTATCCTATGCAGCTCGCTCAGTGCCACCACCCATTTCGTCTTTTCAGACTCCGATTCAGCCAGCATTAGTGTATGAGATCGCTTACCGCCTTCAAGTTGTGATGTTGATATCTGCCAGAGAAAAATGAGGTTTAACCGTTTCGCCCGTTTCCATTCAAAAAATAATTACAGAATTCGCATCTGGCTCGTGGAGCACATTAATGTGCTCCGAAAACTCAGTGTCATTAGATTCAAAGTTGTGTTGCTGTCTTGTTTCCTACCTCTGAGGTTTTTATACAAACAAAAGAGACGATGAGATGACGGTTATTTCGGTGTGTAATGCTAAGTATGACACCTTCATGACCCGTCCACTAGCGAGCGCGATGTGGTGACAGTGTACTTTCAGTGACCAAAAGGGTTAAATTTGACTGTAGTTTAGTGTAGAGATAATGTACAAAAGAATCAAAAACATAGACGGGATTGAAAAACAATTTAAACATTCTTCCACGACTTTGAACGTAACCACCACGGCTTTTAAACAGCTATAACAGTGAAGCTCAGTACTCACTCTAAATATACAGGGTATGTCCCGTTTGTTGGCATGTATGACGTCAGAGTCCTTGACTGACGTCACGCTGAACTCGGGGTCCCGCATGTCCAGTACTTGGCTGACACACACTGACGGGAGGGCGTTTCTGGAAAGAACATAGCCGTATAACAAGATATACAGGTAGAAATAATTATATTTACATAATACATATATGTAACTAAATTAAACTGAAGTGACAAGGAGGTCTGGGAAGAAACGTTATTTTGAAATTGCGAGTACGTTTTCAAAATCAAAATCAAATCAAAATCATTTATTCAGTTTAGGCCCTAATAAGGCACTTATGAAGGTCTAAATTACCACCGGGTCGGAAAAAGCCACCTGAGATGAACCGGCAAGAAACTCAGTGCTCTGTCTTTTTTTTCATGTAACAATCATGATATAACAATTTGTAACAAAATTCTTCTAGTCATTGGTATGAAATTACAAATATCAAAATGAAAGCTACCAAGTTGGTTTTGTCACTGCTTTCATGAAATACATATTCCAACTATTACAATTACCAGGAGCGGGGAGCCACTCGTGCAGAGTGAGTCTATATATTCCAAGCATTTTTATCATTTACATAATCATTAATTTTATAATAGGCTTTATTTATCAAAACTCTTTTGACATGAGTCTTAAACTTATCGTAATTCAATTCGGTAATAGATTGTGGGATTTTATTGTAAAAACGGACGCAGTTTCCCATAAATGATTTATTTACTTTTGTTAGTCTAAACCTAGGAGCCACAATTTTGTTTTTTTTGGAATACATAGCCGAAATATATGTTTTAGAGTAACGTTTTCGAATACAAACGCTTGTTTAAATATGTTCACACTACGGTACCAAAATAAATATGGTACCAATTTTTTTTTAAAGTAGTGTTTCTGTATGGAAAATATGTTCTGTCTCTCTCGCACGCACCTGTCTTGTGTTATATCGTAGAGGAACAACTTGAAGTCGCACACGACCACGAACTGCCGCATCCAGCCTTTCTTCACGCCGCCCGGCTTCGGTACCTGAATACATTTTAACTCAGATTAGGGTAGCAGTAAACTGCTGTCAATCAGATAACTCTTTTTTTCTGCACTATATACTTATGCCAGCACAGCCAATATCCTCAAGATTTCTAATAGTATTTAATTAGATACTCATGTATTTTATGTGTAGTGTGATGTAGCGTGGTGTAGTACAGTGAAGTGTAGTGTAGCGTGGCGTTGTGTAGCGCAGTATGGTGTAGTATAGTGTAGTATAGTGTAGTATGGTGTAATGTGTGGTAGTGTGTGGTGTGTGGTGGTGCACCTTGACGTATCCTTCGTAGGCGGTGCCCTGTCCCCTTGCGGGGTCGATGCCGAGCGGGCGCGCGCGGTGGTCGGGCGGCGGGCAGCGCGGCGGCACGCGCCCGCAGCACCGCGTGTGCACCGCCAGCCCGCACCGCTCGCACACCACGCCCTGGCGCGTCAGACCGATCTGACACACACACACACATATACACACACTCACAGGTAACAAACAGAGTTACGTTCGCATTTATAATATTACTATGGCTTGTCTCGGTTCAGTTTGACGAAATCACTAAACTAAACTAATTTGACGGGACTAGTCAGCCAAACGTCTGCGCCGACAGACCACAAATCTGAGTGGATTCGTGCTGTATGTAATGTACGCTCAAACACTGACAGAGAGACACAGACTCGCATTGCAACCTCATATTCCTACCTTCGGCTAAACATACTACGATCCAGGAATCATTCAATTAATATACTCATCTTCATATAATCTTTCACCAAATGGTATCCCGAAAAGGTAGACAATACAATTACCGATGACGTTGCAGGACTAAAGTCACAGTCGAGTCTAACACAGCCTCTCAAATACATTTCTAATCTTAAAGTTGTACTACATGAGATACGTGTAAAACAAGTAGAGGTTAATAAGTACCCTTTTACTTCCTGCTTCTAGCATATAAATCTATACTAATACTAGCGGCCCGCCCCGGCTTCGCACGAGTAGACATTTATATCTAATATTTTGTCTACCCGTGCAAAGCCGGGGCGGGCAGCTAGTTGCTATAAACCTCACGGAGCCCGAGACCTTTCCAACGAATGCAAAACCGTGGAAATCGGTTCGTGCGTTCTGGAGTTATAGCGTCAGGAAGGAAAACCCGAATTATTTTTATATAGTAGATTATAAAGAGAAAACATTTGTATTTTAGTCTGTATGTTTGTATTGAATAGGCTCCGAAACTACTAGACCGATTTGATTTTGCTATATATTATAAGGATAATAGAAGCCGGGGCTGGCCGCTAGTCAGTAATAAAGCACGTTTACAGTGAACGATCGTGTAATATGTCGTGGTGACCACACCCAATACTGACCATGAGCGAGGTGCAGTGGTTGCACTTGGTGGGGCTGCTGAAGGTTCGCACCAGGAACTGGTGCAGCTTCTGCTTGCCCGGCGGACCCGAGCCCAGGGCGGACTCCTGAAAGAAACACTGGACATACACCATCACATTACTCCTGGCATGAAGAAAGGTCAAGGCGATAACCATATAATCTATATATATATATATACTAGCTGTACCGACAGACGTTGTCCTGTCTAAGCTATGAATTCATATGACAAATAAACCACAGAACAAAGGTCCATTAGTTTATCCCGATATTAATAAATGGGGTATAATCCATATCCTTGCGAAATTTTATAACGATCCGTTTAATCGTGAAAAGGTAGCAATTAAACAAACACGAGTAACTTTCGCATTTATAATATTACTAGCGGCCCGGCCCGGCTTCGCACGGGTGGACATTTATCAATTATTTTCTCTACCCATGCGAAGCCGGGGCGGGCAGCCTTCGTCGATAAATGTCGACTATCCAACACGAAAATATTTTTTCAATTTGAACCAGCACTTCCTGAGATAAGCGCATTCAAACAAACAAATTGTCCAGATTTATAATATAAGTATGCATGTATATTGTATAGTTACGGTGGAGATGTCGCTGGGCGAGCTCTTGGTGGAGGCGGGGGAGGAGGGCCGAGCCTCCAGCTCGTCCGGGGACTCCAGCGCCGCGCCCAGCGCGCCCGACTGCTGCGACCCGTACATCACCTGCCGACACACACACATACACATCACACATCATTATAATGTTCAAAATCACGGTCTTCCATTTATTTCCGACACTATGTTATTTAGCAAACAATAATCCTTATGATGAAGCCTTTCGATCGGTATGATAAAGCTACAGGGTCATTATTTTTCTCGAGTTCGATTCCCGGTTCAACTATGTATTTATTTAAATATATATGAATGCAGTTTTAACTGATTTTTTAATTCAAATACAGTGTTCTTTCAGTAAAATGTTCCATGTACAATATTCAAGGTACATTCCCTCCATGTGGCATATCCGTGGGACGCGCTGTGTATAACTTTTACACTTAAGTACCAAATCAATTGTCGAACGTCTCGAATGACTGTTTTTGTTTTGTTCGTAGTTATCTATACTAAAAGTAAGAACATTTTTCGTTTAGGTATCCAATTTTGACCTCAAAATTATTATTTTACAATACAATTAAACTCGAAAGCGATACGAATACGATGTCGAAAGCCATTCAATTATATCATGCTAAGGATACAGGACAATATTTGTATGAAAGACATTATTTTAGAAAATCCACTGGAATGATCCCAAATCAAGATTTACGATATATTAATACCATCATAACTCGAACGAGTCGAATTAACGATTAAAAACATTCAAGAAAACCTGTCGTAGCATGCAAATAATCCAGGAACATAGATATCAAAATTCAAACAATACATTTCATAATTAATCAGAACATATCTTGGATGTTCAACTACATGGATTACCTGTTAGGGTTTATTAAAATGAATGAATGATTTATACATATACAAAGAATGAAACATTAGATGGGTATTAGAGCCGCTGTCACCACAATACATTCAATATTATACGAAAACGCAAGCGTCGATAAATAACACAAAAATATTACTATTGATCAATCTAAAACTTGATAACAAGTGGGCTTATTTCGTGTGACGGTTGCACGGCGGTTGCGCAGATTCTGACGACATTTAAGAAAAATAAACCGAAAACCTTGTGACATCTATACTAATACTTATATTATAAAGAGGAAAGATTTGTATTTTTGTGTGTATGTATGTATTGAACAGGCTCCGAAACTATTGGACCGATTTGAAAAATTCTTTCACCGTTCGCAAAATTATCACTGAGTAGCATAGGCTAAATAAATATATTATACTAGCTGCCCGCCCCGGCTTTGCAAAGGTAGACAAAATATTTGATAAATGTCTACCCGTGCGAAGCCGGGTCGTGCCGCTAGTTAGTAACTAAAACGGCATTTTTTTATGTTGCTGGTACATCAGAACGCTCGCAACCATCATACGGATAAGCCCACAGGTAATCATAAAAAATATCAAAATATTTTAATGAAAATAAAAACATGCAATGCAAGCCAAAAAAAATACGATTCCAAAATTTAAGGCCAGTATTCTAAAACAAGACAAATGTAATTTGATCTCAGTTCATCTGATCATTACTTAAGGATACATATTATATAATCTATATACTTGAAGTGTATAAGATTGACTCGAGTTTAGTTCTAGTATGAACCTCCACTCAAATTTAGTTTTGAGTCGTAATTCGTGACTGAGCGTCGTTCAAGGGCGGATCCAGGGGAGTTAATGGGGGTCGTGACAACCCCGCCCCATGTCTACCCATTCAATTTGAGGAAGTCATCACTTGTTTCGATAGAAAACAAAAGAGAACTGAACATTGATATTTGATTTAAATTATTTATTTATTGACATCTTTTTTTTATACCACTAAGGTGACACACAAGCATATGGCCTACCTGATGGTTAGCAGTCACCATAGCCTATAGCCGCTAGCAATTCCAGGGGTATCACTAACAGGTTGCCAACCATGTTGTTGATGAGGACGCACTGTGCTAGCAGCATTACTACTACTACTAGCCCAGCGTATCCTCGTGGAGCACTGGCAACCTTACTTACCGCAGAAACACAACACTACATCAAGTAGTGATATTTCACTGCGGTCTTCTGTAAGGTACAGTCCCCAGTCGGGCGGCTCCAATTGAAATGGGAAATCCCATGGGAAATCCCAAATCGCCTTACCTCTCTTTTTAATCTCATCTTAATTGTCCTGACTAGATGGCTCGACTATATGACACCCCCCTTCAAACACCCCTGACTTCAGAGCTGGATCCGACCTTGGCGTCCTTTTAGATTACCAGCTTCAAATGAAAATATGAGTGAAATACACTGTATCCAAAATAGGAAAGAAGAGAAGTGAAGCGAAGAATACAGTTTTAAGATTTGTTTCTTTATGATATGTTTTATTAACATAAAAACACAAAAAGTGAATACCTTTGCATTACAACAATGCTGAGCATTCCTGTATCGGTACTGCAGTGACATCTGTTACGACAAATAAATAAACAACAACACATAAAATAAGCAAATTAATGGTTAAAGCTCAATATTTATGGAAAGCAATCTATGTATTACATCACTTTCAAATATTTATTCGCTACATACAACCTGCTCGTATCGTATCAAATAGACAACAATTGGCGCGCAAAATGTTGTTCGCATTAAACGCACGACATGTCATATAACATGGTAGATGTTGTGTAATGTTGCCTTATTAATACATGGTTAAAATCAAAATAAAGAAAATGTTACGTCATATATATAGAATTATGCCTTTATGTATTTCATTTCTTGATATCGGCCCGATCCAATGTATTTATCAAGTGAATGGATAGACTGCCGGGCCATAACGACTTATAAAAATTGTTTAAATATTGTTCATGATTTAATACAAAGTTGCGTGTTACCAGTTATAGCCACCAAAATGACAATTAGTTACAAAATTGTTATGTCAAACTACTTCCATAAAGAAAACTTTCCCGCCTGCCTGTATAAGTCGGTCTTAACGCTAATTACAGTGGTATTGAAACATGATTATGTTACAGTAAAAATATGTCGAAATAAATACCACACGTAAGCTCTATTTGCGTGTAGTTTATCTATTCCTCAAATTTGATCTCTACGGACATCGCCCGACTTCTATCGTTACTGGAAACTTTAGAATCGGAAACCAGCATTCTCTATGCAAGTAGCCTTAGGTACAAACGAAATGACAATATTGATTTAAGCTCGGCAATCTTTGTCGCCCGACACGTACGATCAATCAAAGTTTTTTTGACGTCAGGTGACTACGCTTTGTACTATATTGTTTGATCGCAATTGTCGATTACCAACTTTTAACTAAGTAAGCACTGGAATAAACCAACTGTGTATATGTTAGTTACTGTATTTTTTTTTGTGATTTAATTTAGTGGCATGAAGTAAAAAAAACATTAGACCATAGTTTTTAGTTACAATGCATGGAATGATTTCAACGTGTTATTTATAATTTCAACCATGATGAATTAATATTACTGATGTATATTTATTAAATATCCAAAAAATATCTATAAAATTCTAATATATACACGACGTTTCTAAATAAAAAATATGTGATTGTGTATTGTATCAAGTGAAAACATACCTTCTGTTCGTTGATAGAAGCCACGTTATCGTAATGCCGCTCCGTCGGCGCCTCTTTAAGGAATTGGTCCAAGTAACTCATCTGAGATGGCGGACGATCCAAAACTGAAAAAATATATCGATTAATTAAAACTTTTTTCTTACATCCTCATTAAAAATACAAAGAGAGACCAACCATGACCGAATGACGTAATTGTGTTGCAACCGGGTCCAATTTTTTTTAAAATTTGTTTTATCTATAGAAATATATATTTGAAACCAATTGCACAAAGTTACGTAATTATGTTTCTTTTACTATCTACAAGTACGTAAGTAACAAAAGGAGCCCCCTCCATTACCGATGGTTATTTAAGGGACGGGACACATAACGCCATTTTGTACATATAATGTATGCAATATAAGGTCTACTTTACACATATATATGTATGGGGTAAAAACACATAAACCAATCCCAACCGAAACCATGTTCACAAAATATAAATTAAACACATAACTTACAAGGTACAGTCGGGCGGCGAGCTGGTACAAAAAATATTGTAATTTTTAAATCAATAAAAATATTAATCTTACATTCCCTCTCGGACTTGAAGGCACTGTATCTAGTGATATTATTTAAGACACATAATCTACGCTAAATAATATTATATAAGAATGAATCCCTATTTTCCTTGGTCACGGCATCACGCGTGAACGGCTAGACCGATTTCGCTAATCCTTTGTCTATGTTATTGCCGGGAGAAGATTCTTATGCAAAGAAAACAATGAATAAAAAACCGGAACATTTTTTATTTAGGGATAAACTACAGGTCCATTTTTCAATGGTGTATCTAACATATGAATTCATAGCTAAGACAGGAAAACGTCTGTCGCGACAGCTAGTAATATTATAAAGAGAAAATATTTGTATTTTTCTTTGTGTCTTGTATGCCCAGTGATGTCACTAGCTGCTCTGCCTTCAAACCGTCTGTAATGTTAACACACTACTGGTAGTCTTCGGTTTTTTTTTAACTAAATTTTGGTACCAGATCACGACCCAAATACACAGGAACACATTTTAGTGTAGACAAACTGGGACCAAGTCATGCACAAAGGAGAACGCTTACATATACAAAGTCACTAACTCTCCCCATAAACGTTCTACAATTCTAACCATCTTCTGGCGATATTCAATCTTATTTAAAACAATTCTGAGTCGATAATTGAGTACAGCATCAAACATAAAATAGACGTGCCCGGCGTAATCATCACTTGGCACTTAATAATCGATTCAATGTACTTGAGTATTAGGTCTAATATAGATAGTGAAACATTATGTCAGTTATATTATTTTGTTTTTGAGAGTTTATAGAACGTATAAGGTAACGCTATGGAGACGAGTCGACATAACAAGAATGATACACATATTATAAACAGGACATGATATAAGCTTATGATAACTACGCTATAGATATTTTGCAAAGCTGTAAAAACAACCAGTCGAGCAGTTACGAAAAAACTATAGAAAAACATGGCACTGTTTTATGGAATGCGCTGGCGGCTACGATGAAATGCTGGCATTACTAGATTTTCACTAACAAAAATACATAGCTTTTATGTATGTTATTTATGTAGACTCGCGTTCCATTAAAAACTGTTTACAAAAATATGAGTTTTTTACAATGATTAAATTAAAAAAGTAAAACTGATTAGTCAAAATACCTAAGGGCGGATACAGACAAGTGTTAAAGGAAAAACCATCTCGCTTAGCGCGTTATGAGGTGAAGTGAATGGACGGCATGAGTATAAAAAAATAAAGGTAAATTTAATTTTTTCGCCGCATCCATCCCACCGCAAGCTCAAGCAAAAGCGAAGCAATTTGCAGTAAAAAAAAAAGAAGAACGCTTCCATATTTGTATCGTTTTAAGTTATTTGCCAAAAAATCAGCATTGATCACTGTTTTCGAGTTGATTGTACTTCTAAACAAAACTTATAATATAAGACGTATGTTAGCACAATACACGATAACTCCGTTAAATTAAGATCTTAATATCAATGGCGTTTCCTAAAAAAATATTGATAATTAGTTACCTGCACACGAATTAGACTTGCATATATGTATTTGCTAAAAATATAAGATTAGAAATTATACTATAACTCGAAAACATAAAAAAATACGGGTTATAACATGTATTATCATACAATTAAGACTTAAAATCGAACAGATCAACTCGCAAAACAGTGATGCAGCTGTAACCACATGGTAACCTTTTTTCCTTGACACTTGTTCGTATTTACAATGGAACGGCTCAACAGATATTAATAGTAACTAAATCAGCACAGGGACTAGAAAACTTACACCTTTGTAAATGTATGCAGTAACATAATCTGTTGTCAAACGCATGAGAAATGTGTACTATTTAATTTAGACGGATTATAGCAAATGGCGAGTGAAATCTAGTAAAGTAAAATATAAAAAGTGATAGTATATAAATATGGCATGGTGGTTACACATACTCGTAAAATACTTTCCAAAAATATAATACTCTTGAGTATAAATGAGTGAATTAAAATTGTTTTAATGAAGAATTGAGCTTATTTTCCCGACAATCGAAACCACATAATGCCACACACAACATGAAGCATTTAACCCCGCATTTTAAGCCAATGATTGAAATGATAAGAGTGTCATAAAGACAACAGACAATGTTACCAGTACGGAAATGAACACACAATCACATACGATGACACTACTTCCATAGGCCTTGTCAGTAGATGCCCACTGTACGCATTGGGCCAACATTTGAACCAACGTTTAGACTTAGAATGAATTTATATCATTATCATAAGGCGATACATAATCACATCTTTGAAGCATATTAAAGTTTTCCAATAGGTACCTGTAATATTTTCACCGCTAATTTACCAAATGTTTATTCAAATTTGTTAAGGAAATTTTATGAAACCTAAGATCTATCTAGCATACGTAATTTGTAGACGCAATATAATTAAACAATATTTAAATCCGACTACACATATTTAAATAAACTTCAAAACGCCTCGTACAGTATCTATATCGACATTGGCTGTTTTAAGAGAAAACTTTCTCTAGAATTTGGCTTTGTTGGCCCAACGTGTCAAGTAGGCGTTAGCGTAATAAATTAATAACGAACCATTCTCTTCTTTGCCGCTCCAATATGACGAAGACTTTGCTGATCCCTGCCTGGCTGCTTGCGCATAACTTTATACTTTAATTATAGGCCAATAGGTAGATATTATTGGATTGTACCCTCAACTGATTGTGGGTACATACATTTAAGCGTACTACACACCTTCAGTTTTAACTGTACAGTCGAACTGTACAGTTAAAACTGAAGTTCTGTCTACACACGTTCAGTTTAGATCGTCAGTTCAACTACACAGTTGTCAATTTTGCCTACACACCTTCAGTTTTAACTGCACAGTTCGACTGTACAGTTTAAACTGAAGATGTGTAGCCCGCTTTAGGATTGAATGCAACAATATATTTGTCAGTTAATTTTAAAACAAGCTTAGCTCTTTAGAGTCGCAATCTAGATTAAATTTGACACTTCAAATACCTTTTGACATTTCCCAACTCAAATACATTAAAAGAATGGGTAACCCATAATTTGCAGAAGAAAATAATATACAAATAAAATACAACAAAACTTTTAATAACTTATCTACAAACAGGGTCGCGCACGCATCGCATCGTGTTAACTATGAACGAAAACATAAATGTACACAAAATGTTAAATGCAGTGCAAACGTGCCGACTACAATACAACATAAACAAAGAACTATACTACAACATAAATAGAAAATGCAAAAAAATACAAAGAGTACAATAGTTGTCTTGTAATTTTAGGATCGTGTTGTTTGTTAATCGATAACGTGATGATAAAATATGCAAAATTCAATATAATTTATTTTTTTGAAAAAAGTTACAATCATAAATATTATAATGGCCCTGAGCTTAATTAATAATTAAGATTTTCATGTGTCGCGAATTCTGGACCGAAGGGTTTTGTATCCGTAATATTTTTAAATGTAATTTATCTTGTTGATGTTCCTACATCGATGATGTTTATAGTTTTTCGTTTCATGAAATCAATTTTGCATTGAAAAAAACGCGTAGTAAAGTCTCATTCTCACATCTCATTCATATTAAAATGAAATATGTATCTATCGACGATCTAACACGATCCTAAAATGATCAACAAACTAAGAAAGACACTGAGATTCTACCACGGATCTATAAAACTTATATACTAAGCAATAAATAACAAGAATAATCCTGCATTGTGCTGTTTGATGTAGTGTAGAATAAAATATTTGGTGACATTATTTTATTAATTTCGTGTGCAGTTAATTTTTATAAATAATTATTTATTAGACGTTTAAAATTTTAGAAATTACTTGTTTAATGTTGAATAAATTTAATTAAATCTCTCAATATAAGAGTGAACATAACTGATCAAAATAAATTGATTTCATAATATAAAAAAAACGTTACAGAATTAGATGGTGAATTTTTACTGTTCAATCATGGACATAGACGAAAATAGCTTGGAGCTTCAGACACGCACAAAATATATAAAATTAAAAATGACTAGTTCGATCGGTCGAGGCAATATCAATTTAATAATAT
Organism: Falcaria lacertinaria; assembly: GCA_951449985.1. Taxonomy (NCBI): domain Eukaryota; kingdom Metazoa; phylum Arthropoda; class Insecta; order Lepidoptera; family Drepanidae; genus Falcaria; species Falcaria lacertinaria. Next base: position 4,531,499 of record OX602134.1, on the reverse strand, counting down.
CTACACGCTTCGTAAAATCTTTGGTTACATTTTAGACTAGACTAACATTCCTGGACTAGAGTTTGGCAACTTTGGTGACACATATGAGATTAAAAAAACATCAATATTGCACAAAATTTGAGCACTAATATCTACACAAAATTAAAAGGCTACGTCAAGGTACTACAGTTTCTATAGTAAACATTGACATTTAGCGGCCAGTTGGCTTTATGACATCATGGTAAATGATCCTGTGATGTCATAAGATATGACTTCGAAAGTAATCCACCTCATTTACCACAGATACTCACTATTACAATATTTATCATAGGAACAATAACAGCTCACGTTCTTCATGAATATTTTATATTAAAATTAAAGGTACGTTTATATCATGCAAAATTATCATATCAATTCAAGTACGTATCGGGCCGCGTACGAAATTGTGTTCATGAATTAAATCTGATACACGGGACAGCGAACCTGTAAAGCATCATCGTCATAGTACGGCGCCACATCATAAGAATCCTACTAAAACTATAAATGTGAAAGTTTATAAGCATGGCTGTATGGATGTTTGTTGCTCAATCACATAAAAACGGCTCAACGGATTTGTATGAAATTTGGCACACATATAGTTTATAAATTGGACTAGAACATAGGATACTTTTTATCCCGGGTTTTCACATTCCTCTAATTTATTCTTCTTAAATTCCTCTAATTCTTATTTGAGGTTCCTCTAGGGTTAAGCTCAACGCGGACGAAGTCGCGAGCAGTAGCTAGTGATAAATGCGTACAGTACTGCAAAGCTGTTCTTTTATGAGTATACGTATATGAGTATATGCCCTTTCGGTAAAGGGTGGCACTTATATACATAATGTATTATTGTTAAACGATTGATTTTATGATTTTATATATCAATCATATATTTGGTGGTAGACCAGTATAGCTACTCCCCATATGCATGACGTCACGCCTATAAACAACGGTATGTTCCGCCTCAACCAAGCTCGAACTGACAATTCAAAAGCAGCACAATGCAGGAACAACACATAAAATACAATGAAAGAAAAAAAAAACACATGAAATAATGCGACAAGCGCGTTCACGTGACCAACCGTAATAAAATTAGTAAATGCCACAGATAATACATAATCGTTGCGCCATAAATAAATGCGAGTTCATTGTGTCCCATAGACAAGAAGCAGCCGTTGAATGTTCCAATTTCATTTAACAATACCGATTTCGAATCGGCCAAAATATAGTTTTAAAAATCACAGTTCCAATTTTAAAATTTAAATAACACAATAGCGTCCATAGTCAATATCACGGTCCATAAACAACGTAGGATTATTTTCGTTTTTTTCGTCGCGGGCGACGTTGGACTTTGTGGCGGGAGCCCAAGAATCCATTTTGACATAAGGGCATGACGTCACAACGTGTGCGTTCGTTTGTGTATTGGATGGGATTGTGCGGTAACATGGAACGAAAACAAAAAGAAAAATGGTGCACTAAATAAACATATAACAATATTCGTACATACTCATGTGCGTGTGATACGATATACATGGAAATATATTTTGTGCCCATTTTAATACACATTACAAACAAGTGAACCCGCCATAAACCTGGATAGAAAGTAAATAATAAATAATATAGTTCATTAAAATTAATTGTGTGCTCTAAATTCAACATAATTGTGTTGTAATTTGACTGCACCGACATTTAAACTAAAGTGACATGGATGAGAAAGTAACAGCTGAGATTTTTTAAACAATAATTAAATACGAGTTTGCTTTTTAAATAAATAAATAATTAAGTACTTAAATACCACTGTATGGCGATTAGTTACGCATTAGGGATCATATTTTTTCTGTCTCTTTCCCATAAAATAAACAATCCTGCGTTAAAATTGATTCAGATTATTTTAATAACAATAATTTATGACATAGTGTTGTATATGAGTAAAGCGTACTACACACGTTCAGTTTTAACTGTGCATATATAACTGACGCCCCTAGTGTCTACACACGTTCAGTTTAGAACTGCACAGTTGTCAGTTTTGACTACACACCGTTAGTTTTAACTGCACAGTTCGACTGTACAGTTAAAACTGAACGTGTGTAGCACGCTTTATATGGTCGTGTAAGGTGTGAAAGAGAGATGGTTTGTGCATAGAGTACTCACAGGAGTGGTTGGGTTGCGGCGCGTGTTGGTCGAGCCTGGCGGCCAGTTCTCGTATGTGTTGTTCCTTGCGCTTCAGCTCCGCTCCCACCGCGTCTAGCCGCTGCCGCGCTTCCGCCGATTCCCTGACACCAAGTAATTGAGACAGTCATACTTTGTAGGGTTCGAAGGGTAACCAACGGAACCCTATTACTAAGAATTTGCTGTCCGTCCGTCTGTCTGCCAGTGAGCTGTATATTATATCCGTAATAGGCAACCGGTTGAATATTTTACAGTTTGTGTTACCGCTATAACTACATATAATTAAAATAAAGGCGGCTCACCTACTAGAAGTATTTTTTTTTGTTCTATCTTAATAACGGTAACAAGTAGACACTTGAAATTAGTTGAAATACTCATAGTTCGTAACGAATATACTATGAAAACTTATTATTTGCGGTGGGTGCAATAGCCACCTCTAGGGATCGAACGGCAAAGTTAATTTTGTCATATAACCTAGTTAGTCTTTTAGTACTGAACCCTCGGAGCGCGAGTTCAACTCGCACTTTGCACATTTATAGCGTTACTAGCTGCCTGCCCCGGCTTCGCTCGTGTGGACATTTTTTTTTTGCATTTATGGGGATGAAAAACACATGTTGTCCGATTCTCAGACCTACCAATATGCACACAAAATTTAATGAGATTCGGTCAAGCCGTTTCGGAGGAGTATGGCAACGAAAACTGTGACACGAGAATTTTATATATTAGGTCCTTACATATGAAATTGGCGTTTTTCGTACTGGCCACTTTAATCACGAATTTCTCCTCTTTGGTAAGGAATTCCAAATTCAAATTTGTACAGCTATAGACTCATGTATTTGTGCTTCGATGATCGTCATTCATTTGTTTTTTTTCTTCTGTTTTTTTCTGTTTGCGTCACTCATTTTACAAAATGGAAAACCTTAAATATCGCATTATTTACGAGTACGAGTTCCGCCGTGGCACTAGTGCTGCGGAAACAACTCGAAGGGTGAATGATGTGTATGGCGGTCGTGTTGCAAAAGAAAACACAGTTCGTTTTTGGTTCCAACGTTTTCGTTCTGGAAATTTCGACCTGCAGAACAAGCCCCGTGGACGGCCTGAGACTCAAGTTGATAATGAAGAGTTGAAGGCTATTGTGGAAGCGGATCCATCGCAAACCACGTCCGAGTTAGCTGCAGGCTGCAATGTTAGTGATAAAACTGTTTTAATTCACTTGAAGCAAATTGGGAAGATTAAAAAGCTTGAAAGGTGGGTACCTCACGAATTGACTGAAACAAACCGGCAAACGCGCGTCGACTGCTGCGTTACATTACTAAACCGGCACAATAATGAAGGTATTTTAAACCGAATCATTACCTGTGATGAAAAATGGGTTCTTTACGATAATCGGAAGCGCTCAGCGCAATGGTTAGATCCTGGCCAGCCAGCCAAATCCTGCCCCAAGCGAAATTTAACCCCAAAAAAGTTACTTGTAAGCGTTTGGTGGACTAGTGCCGGTATTGTTCATTACAGTATTTTCAAATCTGGCCAGACTATTACGGCTGATGTCTATTGTCAGGAATTGCAAACCATGATGGAAAAGCTAGCGGCTAAACAACCTAGGCTGGTCAATCGCTCCACGCCACTGCTGCTTCACGACAACGCTAGACCACACACTGCGCTACAGACGGCTACTAAATTAGAAGAGCTTCAATTGGAAAGTCTAAGACATCCTCCGTACTCCCCGGACCTTGCTCCAACAGATTACCATTTTTTTCGAAATTTGGATAACTTCTTGCAAGGGAAAAAATTCAACTCCGATGGGGCAGTCCAAATCGCCTTCAAAGATTTTATTGATTCCCGTCCGACTGGTTTTTTTTAGTAAAGGGATCAATGAACTACCTATGAGATGGCAAAAGTGCATAGAAAATAATGGTTCATACTTTGATTAATTAAATATATTATATTAAAAAATATTCGACTTTTTGTTCCTCCCATACAAAACGCCAATTTCATATGTAAGGACCTAATATTAGATTTGAGCTAGTGGTGTGGTGTATGTTGTAACCTCTGGCTCGCCAGCAGTTCGGCCCGGGTGCGCGAGAGCTCCTCGCCCACTTGCTGCTTGGCCTGGATCTCGGAGTGCAGCGAGGACTGCAGCGTGAGGATCTCCATCTTGTCCAGCTTCTGCGAGCGACGGTTGCGCCAGCCGCCCGGCGCGCCCGGGGGACCCGCGCCCGCCGCGCCCAGGGACGACCGCCCGCCGGACGCTAGCACCACACAACAATTAAGGTCAAGGTCACTCAAGGTCAAAGTGCTAAAACACCGTACAACACTCACCGAGGTTGCTTAAAGCTGATCTCAGTCAAACTTGACGTCAGTTGCTTAAGGTCAAGGTTGACAGAGGTCAAGGTCACTCAAGGTCAATGTCATTTAAAGTTAAGTTATGTAATAAAAAAAGCGTTTGTCTGTTTGCGGTAATGTCAGAAGGTATATGAAAAGATACATTATTTCTGAATAACATAAGCTGGATGGTAAATGGTATAATAGGCTGATGGTAAACGTGACGGATGGTGAGACCGTCGCCGTCTCTAGTAACTACAAACGTCATTGAATTTCTACTCAGACGTATGCAGGTTTCCTCACGATGTTTTCCTTCACGGTAAAGCTCATGACTAATCACTGTACTTAAGCTAGAAAGACTGATTAGTACAGACCAGTGGTATTAGAAATTGCGTCGCTAGAATAGCAGGCAACGATCCATTCCACACGGCCACCACGGTTCTACGTAAACCATCAAAGTGGCGGGTATTATCTAGCTTTGTATAAGATTAGTAAGTATATAAATAACTCACCATGCTTCAGATAGTCCAATTCTTCCGTCATCTTGGTGGCGAGAGCTTGAAGGTAGCCGCGGGCTTCTTTTTCGTCCGACACCCATCGGATAATATCCGCAATCTAAAAATATATATTTGATTCAGAACTTTTAAACTTACAATTCGTTTTTCTTTTCTCTTAAATTTAAAACCTCTATCCGTAGTACCCTATGGAGTCCAGTTAAACCCCTAATAAGGTTTCTAAACAGGATCTCAGGACAGTCAGGACTGATGTTTCTTTCTTTAGAGAATACTTTAATTTCAGTATTTTTTTGTGGGAAACACTTCATAGCTACCACTTGTAATGAAACAACAGGCGAAGTACATAATAAAATCAATAGAAAAATACGCTAAAAACTTAATCAATGTTCAAATCCAAAAGGACGAAAAAGTTTTTATCGAGCTATTTGACAGGTGTCAATCAGCGCCATCTTTCGGCAGCCAGTTAAACCCTTGTGGGTATATGAGTGGTGACCTGTGCCTCCCAGTGCTGCATGGAGTCCCTCTTGGCGCGCAGGTCGTCGAGCTCCAGGTCCATCTGCCGCCGCTCCGCCTGCCACCGGCGACCGTTCTCCGCCATCTGACACCACCAACAACTTATTAGCATGTCAAAAACATTCGTATCGCCTTCGACTATTTTTGTATGGGAAAATGAACAGCAATGCGCCGGCGAAAAAATCGTATGTACATGACATTTTGAGAGTTACGTTTTCTAATACGTAGTCGAGAGATATTCTTGCTACCGGCACTGAAGGTAAAGTGTCACCACCATACCTGCAACAGATGCAGTTCCAAACCTTACCACACTACAATAGAGTAGGGTTTTAGCTTGGTGAAGTGAAAAGTGGAGTGATTAAAGAAAATGTACTCACAGCCTCTAAATCTTTGGCAAGTTTCCTGTTCTCGTTGATGAGTATCTGCTTGTCCTCGCCATCGTTCATCTGCTCCATGCGGAGACTCTCCAGCTTCTCCTTGGATGACTGCAGCTGCGGATTGTACATAACAAGTATTGTAGTATCAGCCGTGGTGGCCTTGTGGTTGAGGCAACGGCCTGTCATCTAATGGGCCCAGGTTAAAATTCCGGCCTGTACCAATGAGTTTTTCTAAGCTTAAGTACAGTCATGAGCTGTTAAAAAGATAGGTAGGGCGATTTCGGACTTCCTCTGACTTCGACTGGGGACTGTGTCTCCACCTTACAGAATACTGCAGTGAAATAACACTAACTGTTGTATTGTGTTTCTGCAGTAAGGTTGCCAGTGCTCCACGAGGATACGCTGGGCTAGTCGTAAAGCTGCTAGCACAGTGAGTCCTCAACAACAACAGGGCTGGCAACCCGTTAGTTATACCCCTGGTATTGCTAGCGGCTATAGGCTACGGTGACTGCTTGCCGGGTCGTATGCTTGTGTGCCACCGTAGTGGTATAAAAAGAAAAATAGCTCTCATTATTTTAGGATCACGTATGGTCGGATAGCACTTATAGCTAATATATACATTAGTTAAATAAAGGACATCATCCATTGCGTTGGTAAAAGCCAATTCCTACCTGAAAGTGCCAAATATTTTTTCTGCAACCACAGCATACCTACTCCATTTATTATTACGTCATCTGCAATAACCCTATAGTTCTCTTGCTCGCTGAGTATGGCCGAGGATGTATGTGCTTAAATCTATACTAATCTATATCTATACTAATATTATAAAGAGGAAAGATTTGTATTTTTGTAGGTTTGTATTGAATAGGCTCCGAAAATACTGGACCGTTTTCAAAAAATCTTTCACCATTAGAAAGCTACATTATCACTGAGTAACATAGGCTATATATTATACTAGCTGCCCGCGCCGGCTTCGCACGGGTAGACAAAATATTTGATAAATGTCTACCCGTGCGAAGCCGGGGCGCCCCGTTAGTAACTAATAAAGTATAATCAGTACAATTTGTGTGTTTGTTATAGTAAAGCCTTTGACATACCTCCCTGGAGAGCATGGCTCTGAGTGCTTCACTCTCGTGTAGCTGGTCGTGGAGCGTCGCCAGCTCGGCCGCCAGCCTCGCCTGCTGCTGGGCCGCCGACTCAGAGAACTGCACCTACACACACAGGCATAAGGTTCAAATTACTGTGCCCACTTTTAAATACATACTGCATTTTAGACTGCAGAACATAGTTGTTTTAACGTAGTAGTGTAATCTCACAAGTTGAATCATTAAGCGGGCTACACACCTTCAGTTTCAACTGACCATTCGGTCTATGAAGTTAACACTTAAGGTGTGCAGCCCGCTTAAGTAATTTAAAAAAATTCAGCTCCCTGATAATGCTGTGTCCAAAACAACTGTGTTACTGAGCGTTGTCTGCTATATTAGCAGCACGCATGGTTGAATCCCACCAGTCTGTACCGATAACTTTTTCTAACTTTTAAGTGCAGTGATTAGTCACACCACGAGCGATACGGTGAAGGAAAACATCGTGAGGGAACCTGTATACGTCTGAGAAGAAATTCAAAGACTTATGTAGTACCTAAGAGATGGCGACGGACTCACTATCTGTCATGTTGGCACCAAATTATCTTCGATGAAAAATGGGTGTTGTAACACCCGTGCCTACCCCTTCGGGGACCCTTGTGGGAAGGGAAGGCGTGAACATATGTCTCCGCAAATAAGTTATCGGTAACGATTGTGTGTGTGTGTGTGTGTGTGTGATGTACCTCGTGCGTCAGTGTGTCAGGTCTCGAGCTGCGGCCACCCTCCTCGCGCACCTTTCGTTCCTGTCAACATAAAAATATACATACATATAGATATACACACATATTATATATTTGTAGGTTGACAACCTCCTCAAAGAAATATCTATTGACCGACATTTGCGTCTAAGCATACTATATCAAATCCAAATAACAAATCTTGGATCACAGGATTACGGTACCAAACTTTACAGCAACCTATGAATACTTGCAACGGCAGAGATGACAGGCTGAATAATCACTACATTCTTGAGGCAGTATGTGGCATTTACGCGATTTTGGCAAAATTGTGGCAAACCCGCAAACCATTCATAAACAAGTTGACTTTCGTTAGTTGCCTATCTAACAGCATCACTATGAGTGTCAAGGTCAAGGTGAGTAATTGTTAAATTTGACGTACTTTCGCGGCCTCGGAGTGCGCAGCGTCGAGTCTGGCCTCCAGATCTCTGCGGCCCTTGTCGGCGCGCCGGATGTCCTGGCGCAGAGCATCGATCTTCTGCATCGCCACCTCCAGCTCTTCCTCCTTGTCACGCACCTGGACAAAGCCCCATTACTACCCTGGGTGCTCACATTACAATTGGAACCGCCCGGCTGGGGATTACGACAGAAGACCGCAGTCAAATAACACTACGTTGATGTAGTGTTGTTTTGGCGGTGGTAAGGTTGCCAGTGCTCCACGAGGATACGCTGCTCTAGTAGTAATGCTACTAGCACAGTGGGTCCTCATCAACATCAACAACAGGGTTGGCGACTCGTTAATGATATCCCTGGTATTTTTTTCATACCACTAAAGTGGCAAACAAATTTCCACGCTTGCAACATCAGGGGTATAACTCGCGCGTTGCCGACCCTTCAAAAATCTCTTCACACCCTCCTTGAAGAGCCCCATGCTGTACTCCTTTGGGAAAACATCGGCGGGGAGTTCATTCCACAATTTGATCGTGCGCGGGGAAACCTCCTTTGAAACCGCGCCGTGCGAGACCATTTCGGTTCCAAAGTGTGGTATTGCTAGCGGCTATAGGTGGTAGGTATATGGTGACAAATAATAGTGTACCTGTCTGGACAGCTTTTGTTTCTGTTGCCGCAGCTCAGCCAACTTCTCGGTAACCTCATTATACTCGGTCATAGCCAACTTTCGCTGCGACAACGCGTCCTTTAGCTCTTTATCCTGAAATAAGAAAACACCAAAAATAAAAACGTGTATTCATAAAAATTGGCGAAGTGCGAGTTCTCACACATAGAGCGTTCCGTATAAAACCAAAATAGGTTAAATGACAAACTAACTTTGCGGGTTGATTCCTAGACACGGCTATTGCACCAACCGCAAATAATAAGTTTGTAAATAATAGTGAATTCAATCTTTTCATTTAGAAAACATTGCAATACATACTCTATGAGCGTTTTAAGCGTCTACTTGTTGCCATTATTGAGATCGAAATCTTGTTTCTCAAATTCTAGTTTGTTGCCATAAAATGCCTACGGGAGTTTCTGGAGACAATCCACGGCAGCAGTAGATAGCAACATGCCTATAGGTCAGAGGTAACCTATTGACCAAAATGTTCATATTACAGCATTATTTCCAATGATCCCATAAACCAGTCACTAAATGAAAGTTTACTGCACAAAATGACACCAAAAATACACACTAAAGATCACTTAACTGTAATAAAATTATTTACGAGATACTGGAAAAAATCTCAACCGCTCCTTCCGATTCCCGCAAAAACTGTCATAGTTTTGTTTCGCTTTTGTCGTCTGCGACGTTAAAGTACCCACCTGCAGGCGCAACTTGTCGACGAAGTCTGTTCTTTCTTTAACCAACTCTTCCTTCTCCGAGGTCAAAGTCTGGACCTGTAGTTCCAGGTCTCGGAAGCGGGTCGGCGCCTCCTGGGGGGACGATGGGCCGTCCTACACAAAAATAAAATTTTAAAACTACAATAAAATTTTACATCCCTTATCACACGGGATCCGCGATATCCCGGTATCAGTATCATAAGTTTTAATTTTTTGCTTTTCCATTGATTTTCAAACCGCATTCAAACGGTCCCGTGGCTAGTTTTAGTCCCGTGGACTAAAAAGATTTTTTTTTTATTTGTATACGTGTAAGGAGGCTTATTGCCACGTTCGTAGTTTTAAAATGTAATGTTACCAGCGCAGTGATCCCCGCGTTCTCCTCGTAACATCTCACTTGAGCTTCCAGGTCTGCATTCCTTTTGGTAATTGTTGCCAGTTCCTCCTTCAGTTGAATGAGGTCTTCTGGAATATTTAATTGGTTGTTAAGTAAATATAGAAGAGCCTACCAAAACAAGTTTTGTAGTATTCATCATATCGATAGCGTAATGACTTTTGGAGTACGATACGCTATAGGTTTTATTATTGAATGTATTTTCTAAAGCATATTTCATGAAAAAAATTGCTTTATGCAATGTCCCAAAGGTCATACTTTCCTTCTACAATTTTCTTAAAAAGACGTAAAATATTGTCGCTTAACGTCCTAGTAATATAATGTCAATAATGGTGCGATACTAACCGGTGCCGACATCCGAGGCGGCTCCCCCAGCCCTCAGCTCGGCGATGGTCTGCGCCAGCAACGCATTTTCTCGCTCCAACGCTTTTAAAGCAGCGCGATCGCCGGCGTTCGAAGGAGCCTGAAGGGAAAAATAACACATTAATCTATTAATTGATTAAGAAAACCTTTGCTTGAATAAGCAATAATATAATGCGCTGTCAAGAATTCAAAAGCAAGGTGTGTGTATCTCCGTTTATGTCTGTGTATGTGTGTGCGATGTCAAGAATTAGAAAGAAATTAAGAAGAAAGTGGTCTTTTTGGAGGAGAGATTGTAATTTTTCCAGTGTCTCGTAAATTGTGTTATAGTGATCTTTAATGTGTATTATTGGTGTCGTAATGTGCAATAAAGTTTTATTTAGTGACTGATGTATAGGAACATTGGAATTAATGCTACAATATGACTTTTGCGTGAAGTGATTTATCATTTTGGTCAATAGCTCTCCTAACCTACCTCTGACCTAAAGGCATGTTACGATAAGAAGTGTGTATGTGTGTGTGTCTCTTCTTCTTCTTCTTCTTCCTAAGTATGGCAATCAATCCCTTCAGGGACTATTTTTGCCAGTGTCGAGTGTTAGAGAATTTTCATGTTGCAAAATTTCTCGTGTTTGCCGCATTAAAATGCCTAGTGTCATGCATTCTAACGCCCAATGGAGTTTCTGGAGACAACCCACGGCAGTAGCAGATCGTAACACGCCTTTAGATTAGAGGTAACCTATTGACCAAAATGATAAATCACTTAACCCAAAAGTCGTATTATGGCATTATTTCCAATGCTCCTATAAATCAGTCACTAAATGAAACTTTACTGCACATATCGACACCAAAAATACACATTAAAGATCACTATAACACAATTTACGACACACTGGAAAAAATCTCAACCGCTCCGCCTGATTCCCGCCCAAAACTCGTGTGTGTCTCTCTCTCTCTGCCTCTGTGTGGGTGTGTGTGTGTGGGTGTGTGTGGGTGTGTGTGTGTGTGTGTGTGTGACCTGGCTGGGCGCGTTCTTGGCGGGGCTGAGCGCGGGGTCGGCGAGGCGCGAGCCGGCCGTGAAGGTGAAGCCCACGAAGGGCAGGTGCCTCCCGGAGAAGGCGGGCGACGCCGCCGGCGGCGGGACCGCCTCCGACAGCCTGCGACAACACCATACAACCACATACAACATTTGTGTCATTATTGTTGACACCTTGACGGATCTCAAAACAGGACCGTACCTGATATCAGTATCATCGACGTCGAAGTTAGAAGTGTCAGTAGGACTAGATACATCTGGCACGAAGGGGGCTTGCATTTCGCGTAGGTTCTCCCAGTCCAGGCCCGTAAACCAAGGGTGGTTCTGAAATTAACAGAGGTGCAAATTGAATACAATTATAAAAAACGGGCAGTCTGCTCACAACATAATTCCATTCCACTACGTATTAGCAAACGTTAATTTAATACGTGTATACATTTTCAATATAATCATATTTAAAATGAATGTATTATAGTCGTCTTGAAGCACAAAATCGCCGAAAAATAATAGCTAAAAATACTTTCTAGTCAACTTTGAAACGAAAGTAACTTAATCAAAATCGATTCATCCGTTAAGGAGCTATGATGCGACAGACAAACACACAGATACACACATTACCCTTCCAAAACCCTTCATTTTAATTATTAAAGTATTTAGTTACCTGGAAATCTTGCAACCCATTTCTGCCAAGCCTGTTTTCCGAGGCACAAATCAAACTGCGAATTAAATCTTTGGCCTCTTCCGACACCTGTAAATAATAATACATATATATTAAACACCACATATACAAGTCTGTTCACACGCATAGTAGGTTTAAAGACTAAAATACATCCATTATAAAGCATCACAAATCAACTTATGTGAGTCGATTAAATGCAATTAATAGTTCCTAATTGCTTGGAAATTGTTCTCATATAACATTGGGGTAAATTGGTACACCAGTGCAAATGTACCTGGGAGGCACAGACGTTTTTAAAGTAGTGGGTAGTCTGTCAAAAAAGAGTAGGAAATAAAAGTGGCATCACTGTGCCCTTTGCATGGCAACCCACCACACCGTCTTGATTTTTTTTATACCACTAAGGTGACACACAAGTTTACGGCCCACCTGATGGTAAGCAGTCGCCATAACCTATAGCCGCTAGCAATACCAGGGGTATCACTAACAGGTTGCCAACCATGTTGTTGATGAGGACTCACTGTGCTAGCAGCATTACTACTAGCCCAGCGTATCCTCGTGGAGCACTGGCAACCTTACTTACCGCAGAAACACAACACTACATCAAGTAGTGTTATTTCACTGCGGTTCTGTAAGGTGGAGGTACAGTCCCCAGTCGGGCGGCTCCAATTGTAATGGGAAAGCCCACGGGAAATCCCAAATTGCCCTACCTCTCTTCAAAGATTCCATTTTGTGAAGGTTGCCATTAGCTAAAAATGTTGTTACGTTTCTAGACTTTTTTGGCAAGCTATAGAATGCAGTGAATAGTTGGTAGCAAGGCTGGGGTAAGTGGGTACCTGCGTGGCGTGTTCGTCGGGCGGCGGGCAGTGGAAGGAGCGGCCGTGGTTCATAATCTTGCCGTACGTCTCCACCAGCGACTCCGCGTAGAACGGCGTCTCGCCAAACAGCATCTCGTACATACACACACCTGTCAAATGGACTTTGTTGACTGAATTGTACAAAGAGGGAGTAACAATGTTTCTTTGCTTTTTATACCACTCAGGTGGCAAACAAGCATACAGCCCGCCTGATGGTAAGCGGTTACCGCAGCCTATGGACGCTTGCAACACCAGGGGTAACACTCGCGCGTTGCCGACCCTTCAAAAATCTCTTCACTCCCTTCTTGAAGAACCCCATGCTGTAATCCTTTGGAAAAACCACAGCGGGGAGTTCATTCCACAGATTGATTGTGCGCGGGAGGAAACTATTTAATTACTTATATAAAATGATAATATTTTAGTATAGATAAGATAAACAATCATCTCACCTAAAGACCACCAATCGCATTCCGGTCCGTATCTTCCCTGCCCATCCTCCATAGCCTATATAAAGTACACAAACTCCATATATATAAAACAGGAACAAAATCATATTGTTAATAATATACAATTGATAATCACACTAATATTATAAATACGAAAGTTTGATGTGTTTTATAGAATACAAAATATATTATAATTTGCTTTGTCCGCTTAATGAGTGTGATACGGTCGAACGGCCTGCGCCCAGGTGAGCTCAGCCGTGGTTTCTTCCGACACGTGTTTCAGGACTTCCACGTCCCATCATCAGGGTGCCGCCGCGTTGGTCGAGCAGCGTGATGTCACATCGAGGTCTGGATGCTGGACCAGCTGATGCAGCTCCAGCATCCTGCGACGCTGGTCCAGCGTCCTGCGACGCTGGACCAGCGTCCGACCATCGTGCTGCGGCGCTGCTCCAGCATCCAGACCTCGATGTGACATCACGCTGCTCGACCAACGCGGCGGCACCCTGATGATGGGACGTGGAAGTCCTGAAACACGTGTCGGAAAAAACCACGGCTGAGCTCACCTGGGCGCAGGCCGTTCGACCGTATCACACTCATCTAGCGGACAAAGCAAATTATAATATATTAGGTCCTTACATATGAAATTGGCGTTTTTCGTACTGGCCACTTTAATCACGAATTTCTCCTCTTTGGTAAGGAATTCCAAATTCAAATTTGTACAGCTATAGACTCATGTATTTGTGCTTCGATGATCGTCATTCATTTGTTTTTTTTCTTCTGTTTTTTTCTGTTTGCGTCACTCATTTTACAAAATGGAAAACCTTAAATATCGCATTATTTACGAGTACGAGTTCCGCCGTGGCACTAGTGCTGCGGAAACAACTCGAAGGGTGAATGATGTGTATGGCGGTCGTGTTGCAAAAGAAAACACAGTTCGTTTTTGGTTCCAACGTTTTCGTTCTGGAAATTTCGACCTGCAGAACAAGCCCCGTGGACGGCCTGAGACTCAAGTTGATAATGAAGAGTTGAAGGCTATTGTGGAAGCGGATCCATCGCAAACCACGTCCGAGTTAGCTGCAGGCTGCAATGTTAGTGATAAAACTGTTTTAATTCACTTGAAGCAAATTGGGAAGATTAAAAAGCTTGAAAGGTGGGTACCTCACGAATTGACTGAAACAAACCGGCAAACGCGCGTCGACTGCTGCGTTACATTACTAAAGCGGCACAATAATGAAGGTATTTTAAACCGAATCATTACCTGTGATGAAAAATGGGTTCTTTACGATAATCGGAAGCGCTCAGCGCAATGGTTAGATCCTGGCCAGCCAGCCAAATCCTGCCCCAAGCGAAAATTAACCCCAAAAAAGTTACTTGTAAGCGTTTGGTGGACTAGTGCCGGTATTGTTCATTACAGTTTTTTTCAAATCTGGCCAGACTATTACGGCTGATGTCTATTGTCAGGAATTGCAAACCATGATGGAAAAGCTAGCGGCTAAACAACCTAGGCTGGTCAATCGCTCCACGCCACTGCTGCTTCACGACAACGCTAGACCACACACTGCGCTACAGACGGCTACTAAATTAGAAGAGCTTCAATTGGAAAGTCTAAGACATCCTCCGTACTCCCCGGACCTTGCTCCAACAGATTACCATTTTTTTCGAAATTTGGATAACTTCTTGCAAGGGAAAAAATTCAACTCCGATGGGGCAGTCCAAATCGCCTTCAAAGATTTTATTGATTCCCGTCCGACTGGTTTTTTTAGTAAAGGGATCAATGAACTACCTATGAGATGGCAAAAGTGCATAGAAAATAATGGTTCATACTTTGATTAATTAAATATATTATATTAAAAAATATTCGACTTTTTGTTCCTCCCATACAAAACGCCAATTTCATATGTAAGGACCTAATATTTTGTATTCTATAAATATGAATTTCCGCAAAGTAAAACCTGAATCAATTCAATATATTTGATGTGTTTTATTTGTACCCCTACACACCTCAACGGCTGAATGGATTTGTATGATATTTAGAATGTAGGTAGCTGGATATAAGCTGGATTTACATATAGGATTTTTATCCTGGATAACTATTGGGATAAAAAGTAATAATAATAATAATAATAATATGGCTTGGACATTATCACACAGCGCCATCTGGCCCCAAACTAAGCAAAGCTTGTACTATGGGAACCAGTAGCTGATATAATACTTATATACTTTTTTTTAGTAAATACATACTTATAATACATAACACCCAAACGCAAGGCAAACATATTTGTCACATAAATGTTTTGCCCTGGCGGGAATCGAACCCGCGACCTCTAGCGTAGCAGTCAGGTATACTAACCACTAGACCAGCGGTCTCGTCAATCTCGTCAAAGTATCCAATAATATCCTATATATATCCAGGAACCACACAACTGTGTGGTACAACAACCCCGTGGGCGACGCCGCGGGAAAAAGCTAGTGATAAATAGACGGATGGATCCTTGGTACCCGGGCTCAGGTATTGCATACTCACTAAAGCGTGTTGCTACGAGTAATAAGGCCTAATACTGAAACGCCAGTCAAATCTGATGCCACATCGATTTTGAGTTGCCTCCGATTGTACATGAGAAATTGTATTTTGACGACGCTTCAAACAGTTACGAGGGCCTTCAACTTTGAATGCCGTGTCAGTATTCGACCGCGTATGAGTCATATCGTTAAAATATCATGTAAACTTACGCGCAATATTTCAGGCGATATGTAATCCGGTGTGCCGACAGCGACATTACTTTGTACCTGAAACAGTAACTTTGTAAGTGTTGGGGTCAATTGAATCCGGCCGATTTACCCCACAAGATGAATCCACTCCGCGGATTAGTTCTTGTCTGGTATCAATATTTTCACATAAAATTATCAATGTATCGAAATATTCATATATTTCCTTCGATAATTTTATGGGTAGAGTTTAAAAATATCTATATGATAAATATATTTTTTTTTTATTTGGCCGTAGCGATGGGCAAATTAATGATATACTCTGTTCAAGATCCCTTGCAAAGTAAATCAATAAAATCTAGCCCTTCTTTTGATCCTATAATTAATAGTAGTTTTTTAAATACTTCTCTGATATTTAGTGTACTCTAACACCAAATTTAAAAGAGACAAAATAATGGTATTACAAGATTATGCTGTTGAAAATAACTAAACTAATATAACAGTACCATCCTTGTTTAACCCCGCACATGAGAAAGGGATAGCAAGACTTTTGGTATTGTCAAATTAGTTTATTTAAATGATTTTGTACAACAGAATATACACAATATTCACCTTTCCATCGTCACCAAGCCGCAGACAGGAACCAAAATCAGCCAGCCTGATATGCCCACTCGCGTCCAAGAGCACGTTGTCCGGCTTTATGTCTCTGTTTATATTACAACTAATATTATAGCCAGGGTGCAGTGGGGAAATTTATTAGGATTTTTTTTTATTTAGACGTGACCGCTGGTCTAGTGGTTAGTACACCTGACTGCTACGCTAGAGGTCGCGGGTTGGATTCCCGCCGGGGCAAACATTTATGTGACAAATATGTTTGTCTTGCGTCTGGGCGTTTAGTATGTATTATAAGTACGTATTTACGAAAAAATTAAGTATATAAGTATTATCACCAAAATCTACAAATTTTATTAAATTTAATGGACACTATTTTCAAAGAGTTCGCATTGAAGATAAACACAAATAAGACCAAAATATTAACATCAAGTAAGACCGGAACAGCTTCACATGGACAAATATATCTAAACAATACAGCACTCCAAAATGTTGATAGTTTCAAGTATTTAGGGAGTATCATAACAACAGACTCACGGTGCACACTAGACATCAAAACAAGATTAGGAATAGCAAAACAGGCTTTCAAAAACAAAAAACAGTTATTGACATCAAAAATATCAAGAAAGACAAAAAAGAAATTCGTTAAAACATTCATTTGGAGTATAGCATTATATGGGTGCGAGACATGGACTTTAACGCAAAGGGATAGAGAAGTGCTGGAAGCTTTTGAAATGTGGTGCTGGAGAAGGATGGAGAAAATTAGTTGGACTGAAAAAATATCAAACGAAGAAGTATTAAGAAGAATAAAGGAAAATAGAATTTTAATGTCTACTATCGAAAATAGAAGAGGAAAAATGATTGGTCACCTTATACGACATGACGGTTTTATAAATACAATTATGGAAGGTAAAATAGAAGGAAGGCGTGCCAGGGAACGACCAAGGATAAGTTACATCAAGCAAGTTAGGGATAAGATAGCCGTCACGTCGTATAGGGAGGTCAAAGAAGTAGCACTGGACAGGCAGAAATGGAGGGAAATACATCGGCTGCACCGACAAGAGTAAAACTCTTAAATAGAAGAAGAAGATAAGTATTATATCGGCTACTGGTTCCCATAGTACAAGCTTTGCTTAGTTTGGGGCCAGTTGGCGCTGTGTGATAATGTCCAAACATTATTATTATTATTATTATTATTAATATTTAAAAATCTTTACAGTGAAGGAAACCATCGCGGGAAAACCTATATACGTCTCAGAAGAGAATCAACGACGTATGTAGTGCCTAAGTGACAGCGACGGACTCAACTGTCACGTTGGCACCAAATTAGCTTCGGTGGAAAGTGGGTGTTTTAACACCTCTGCCTACCTCTTCGGGGACCCCAGTGGGAAGGCGTGAAGATATAAAGATATAATCATAATTGTATAAATAGACACATACGTAATGGTTAAATAACATTTTCTGTTTTGTTTGTGAATTTAGTTTTGCTTAGAACTAGATCATTTTGTGCTATCAATAAAAAAATAGAACACTTTTTTTTCTTTGCCACAGCAAAGTTCAGTAGTTCAGTAGTCTTAGTAACAATAACTTTCGACTTCATATTCGTATCGCTCTCGACTATTTTTGTGTTGAAAAATGAACAGCGCTGCGGCGGTGCAAAGTGGAACTAAAAATTCTTATGAACCATTAGACTTTGGAGACTTACGTTTTCGAAAACGTAGTCGAAAGATGGTCTTGCTACCGGCACAGTTGACTTTTTGAGAGTTACGTTTTCGAATACGTATTCGTACGTATAGTATATCGCCGTACCTGTGTACATATCTGAGCTCGTGTACGCTCTGCACGGCGAGCACCATCTCGGCGATGTAGAACTTGGCCATGTCCTCCGGCAGCCGGTCCTCGAACTTGGAGAGCAGCGTGAGCAAGTCTCCGCCGCAGTAGTAGTCCATTACTAGGTACTGGAAATAAATACTATCATAAAGGCATACGATGCAGTGAGCCCGTTTAAAACAAGTCGTTATTTTTTTCTTATAGTTTTTTATTCATTTATCAACCCCTTTCTTTGGTAAACATAACATAGATACGCCTGGTTATAGTGCAAATTATAAATTGCCATTTTATGACGGCCGCCATATTGGACTTAGAATGACGACACTTTAATTACTGTTTTCTTCATAAAGCCCTTTCGTTTTATACCGATATCCATATGATTTACGGTGAATATGATAAATCTTCATTTTGTGTCGTCCGCCATATTGGATTTTAAATGGCATCATTTAGTTTCTCGTGCATTGACACGAGAAACAAGCGTATATGCCAAATTTCAGTTTGTAAATTGGTCAAGCGGCACCTTCTCAGTTGGATACTCACCAAATTATGATCATCCTGGAAAGCGTAGTGCAAATTAGTGATCCACCGCCTGTCTCCAAACACGAGCACATCTCTCTCCTCTTGGAAACATGCCGTCTCCGCACGCTACGTTGAAAAACAATCAATGAACTCCAAGTTTATGTACACCTTAAATACTAATCTAACTCGTGAAGCGAGGCTGCCTACCCGAAAGAGTCTACGAAAAGGTAGGCAGAGGTATAACTACATACATATTTCTGTTTTGAACTGTCTCCAAGTACATTGTAAAATCACGCAAAATATAGGACTGTAGTCGATGTATTCATGTCTTGAATAAAGTACTAGTGACAAATGGTGAGCCAGTCGCCTACTTTCGTCCACATTTCCAACTGTTATCCTACTTTTATAATAAATAACTAATACAATAGATACTAATAAATAATAAAAACCAAACACACAGACACAAGCCAAACGCAAATATCAACACATGAATGATAACGGGAATCGAACCAGCGACACTGCGCGTAGCAGTCAGTTATAATATCCACCAGACCAGGGCTGTCCAAAACTACGTAACTTCGCGGGCTAATAAAATTTACTACAAAATATGAGGGCCACAGAAAAAAATATTGTCAGTTGTTTTTTTATTTCTTAATTTTATTTTTAGTTTTAGTTTTCGAGTAAAAATAATACAGAGTAACAACTTTATACATACCCCGATTAAAAGTAAAAGTAGCTTCACTTTTAAATATCATGCGAATGGAATGTTACAATACAAATAAATAAATAATACCAAATACTGATTATATTATGTTTTGACAATGAATTCTACTATCCAAACTATTTATGTCCAAAACAATTTTCTGATTAAAACATGCGTCGCGGGCCGCATGAAAACAAGGGCCGTTGCTTGGGCAGCCCTACACTAGACCGCCAGTGTTGTCATAATTATTGTTTATCATTACCTTGAGCATCTCCCACTTATTGAGTATCTTCATGGCGTAGACCCGCTCCCCGGTCGTGGCGGATATGGTGCCGCCGCTCGCTGCGGTTATGTTACCGCTATCCGCACCCTTCGTATATATTATAATAATATCACTTCACGCCTTCCCACAAGGGCCCCGAAGAGGTAGGCAGAGGTGTTACAACACCCCACTCTTCACCGAAGATAATTTGATACCAACGTGACAGATGGTGAGTCCGTCGCTGTCTCTTAGGCACTACATACGTCCTTGAATTTCTTCTCAGACGTATGCAGGTTTCCTCACGATATTTTCCGTCACCGTATAACTCGTTCTTCATTATATTGTAGACGCTTAATACGAATAATTTACTAATAGTAATCATCCGTTGTTAGTCCATAGTCTACGGTAACCGCTTACCACCAAGCGGGCCATACACTTGTTTGCCACCAGTGTACTATGCAATAAGACCGTATACCTGCAAGAAGGATGCGCGCACGACGCACACCTCACCGAAGGCTCCTCGACCTATCACCTTGACCAGCTCGAAGTCGTCTCGGGAGAGACGCAACCTTTTCAACGCCGTCGCTACTGGTTTCACTGCGCATTCAAAACATTACAATACAGTGCGATCCATACGCAGATTAAGAACATGTGTCATTAAAATTAATGCATCTTTGTTGAACCAAAACTAACAGGTCTAATCGAGAATCTACTTTTAATGGATGATGGTTAAAATATCATAATATGTATCACTTATTTTTACAAACTCTTATGTGTGTAATCACATATTCAATACCTAAAAACCGCCATTTTTTATCCAATATGGCGGACGTCACATAATAGCGATTTATCATTTCCAAACTAATCGTTACTATGATAAGGTAACACATGAAAGGGCTCGATGGGTGAAATAGGATAAGTAAAGTGACGTCATTTTAAATCCAGCCTGGCGGCCGCTGCAAGATGGAAGATTTATAATCCCCGTTAACCTCTATCTTATGGGTATCAAACGAAACGGCTTGATGATAAAAAAGGTCCACTCACTTCCACATTCATCAATCTCTTAATGAAAGAGCAACACTAACTGTACTGTATGAAGTCTGCGACAGCCTTCTCCCTGCGCAGGCTGCTGTTGCAACACTCGTCGTACAACACTAGCAGCACGTCCACGAGCGTCTCCACGCTGAGGCCGTGGGAGTGGGACACGGGGCCGTGGAGCCGCCGCGACAGGAACATCGCCTCGATCTGCTTCAGCCGCTTGATGCCCAGCACTGGGGGTGGGGACACACATCAGTTACGTGCGACAGTAATGATCATACTTGTTTTTTTAGTGGTAAATGCCTGATGGTAAGAGGTTACCGTAGCCTATGGACGCTTGCAACACTAGGGGTATCACTCGCGCGTTGACGACCCTAAAATCTAACTATTCGGACACTAATGTTGTATGAATGTAAATAGTGACCGCATAAGTAAGTTAAACATATTTATCATCACTATAATATATATTTTTTTATACCACTAAGGTGGCAAACAAGCATTCAGCCCATCTGGTTAGCGGTCATCGTAGCCTATGGACGCTGGCAACACCAGGAGTATCTCGCGCGCGTTGCCGATTGTTGCGCGATGTCTATATTTTTGTTGGTAATTAAATTAATAAACTCAAAAACAGGCAAAGTGCGAGTCGGTCGCGCATTAAAGGTCCACCATCATACAAGAGTTAAAAACACGTTTCCAGTAGGAGAGCTCTAATTTTAAATGTATTTTTATTTTTTGTTATAGCGGCAACAGATATTCTGTGAAAATTTCAACTGTCTACCTATTATGGATGATGACATACAGCCCGCTGACAGACAGACGGGTGGACGAACAGTGGAGACTTAGTAATAATAGGGTTCCGTTGGTTACCCTTTGGATACGGTACATTAAAAACTAATGACCCGTTTTTGAAAATTCTTTCACTAATAGCTACATGATCTCTCAGTAACATTTAAAGCAGTAAATAAGTGTACAGTCTGGCAAAAAAGAGTAGAATATAATCGAGGTACCGCTGTGCCGTTCGTATGTCAACCCGCCGCAGCTCGTATAGAGCATCAACCGTCTTGATTGGTTTGTTTACAGTACACATCATTACATGGATTCCACTTTGTGAAGATAGCCAAAAATTTTGTTCCGTTCCTAGACTTTATACCGATCTATAGTAGTTTCTGTAAGCACAGTGTGATGTACCTACAATAGAAAACTAGTATGGACCATAATTCGAACGCACCAAATGGTAAAACCTAATTAAGCATCCAAATACAATTAACAGGAAGTGTGGCCACGCTGCTAAATTAAATAGGATATCCTTTTACCATGAAGGAACAATATAAATGTGTTCTACCCATTAAATACGTATATTATTATGAATTTGTGTGTTGGACAGGGCTGTGCCAAACCTAAAAATATGTGTCAATGAAATTGTTATAGCTAGCTATATCATGATCATTTGATGTTAGGTATAATATCCACGCTGAGATGTTAGGTAAATTTATTTTCAGAAAAGATGTAGGTATAAAAATATAAAAGTGTGTTGTAAGAATATGAGTTTAGAATTTATTGATATCGTGATTATGTGTCATCCACTTTTCGTTCTGTTTTTTTTAAAGCTGCAAATATCCTGCAATGTATTTTCTACACTAAATAAACAAAGTCACTTCCCGCTGTTTGTCTGTCCCTATGTATGCTTATATCTTTAAAACTACGCAACGGATTTTGATGTGTTTTTTTTAATAGATAGAGTGATTCAAGAGGCAGGTTTTTATGTATAATTCAAACGCTAGGCAAACATGTTTGTCACCTGAATGTCTGCCGCGGCGGAACGCAAACCCGCGACCTAGCGTAGCAGTCAGCTATACTAACCACTAGACCAGGAGCCTCGTCAACTTAATATATAGTTATATTTACGGTGTCTCAGGCACAAGACCTGCCTGGAAGTTCTCCCTATGGTTGTATGCATGATCATTAATCACCACAGTCACACAATGTGGCAAGTGGCACCCCTACTACATTGTAGACACAATATGCTAATGTATGGTACATATTTGCAAGGCAACTGGCTAATTGGAGGCTAGAATCCTTGCAATGTGAGGTGAAAAATTAAAGCTTCACGAAAATTAACAAGACAGGTCGTACCTGCCAGTAATTCTAATTGGATTTTTTGATGATTTTTCCGCCAATTATGATTATTGGCAATGCGTGAGGTATATGCCTGATATTTCAAGCGTGTATAATCTGTGGTAACCGCTTACCATCAGGCTGGCCATACGCTTGTTGTCCACACTTTGATTCCCACATTAAACTATTACAGTATTACTTCACAGTTTGTGTGAAATATTTAGGAGTTTGGCTCTCACAATACACTAGTATTAGGCTAGTAATAGGCCAGTATTCTAAAACAAGAGTCAAGTATCTTTTCACTCAATTCACCTGATGATTACTTGCGGATATAATCTATGATATGTGTATAATATATTAAAATTAGTATACTATTTCCGTCTATCACACCTGCCTATCTTGTGTCTCCCTTTCACCTTTTCCTGTACCCTTAGATTGTCTGAAAGAGATCACTCTAGCGATAAGACCGTCTGTTGTCCTCACTACAATGTATCTGCCTTTTTCTCTTACATGTAATTTTACATTGTGGTGTGCAATAAAGTGTATTGTATTCAATGCTTCAAGTGTAGAAGTAATCTTGACTCAAGTTCTAGAATGAATCCTCCACATAAATCTACTAGAGATTACTGCATCATTTTATAATCCCGGTCTTAGTAAATACTGTTAAGAGTGTAGTGTTAATACTCACAGGGCATGGTATTACTGGTGACCAACGCCCTCTCGGGTGAAGAATCTTCATCCTCCGACATCCTGGCAAGCACTCAACTCACTGGCCACCCCACATGACAGTCTACACTTACACTTAACACTAAGAGATTCAATTGCTAGCTACAATTTTCTTTAAGGCTTCCGGCTTCTGCTTTCCATTGTATAAACCTGCATCTAAAACAAAAATTTATATTCTTAACTAAAATAATAAGACAGTTAAGAATATACATGATAGAATTAATAATTTAATGAAAAAACAGGAGGAGTCTTGCAGGAACAATCCATGTGTGAAGTTAAGGAGCAATACACATGATCAATACATGGACGGGTGACTGTCTATAGTATAGATATTTACTCATGCACTTATGTATGGTATAGACTCTATACCATACATAAGTGCATGAGTTTCAAACCAAATCAAATAAAAAAATATTTATAAAGTTTAGGCCTTAATAAGGCACTCCTAACCAGCGGTTCAGAAAAAAAGCCACCTGATGACCTGACCTTCTAGTCTCATAGGCCATTAGGCCACTATGCATTGGTTTTGGTTGCAAATTGAACAGCTTCAACAATCATTACAGGGCTTTCAGAAGCCTAAAAAAGCCTGACAGTTTTAACCCACTTAAAAATGGGCTGTGTAGGTGAGTAGGCTGCAATTCTTTACAATATTTGATAACCACTCATGGCATGTTATAACGACTTGGTTGCCAATCCAAAGAATGTATAGTTTAATGGTAGATATCTCTTAATTTATAAGAAAATTCACATTCATTTTCAACATAAAGATTTTCAAACAAACACGAAATAAATAAAATGTAAATTTATGTTATCCTTATAGTATTGAGGATGTAAAATCCCTTACTATCCCATGGAAGTTATTAGCATAATGTTGACTGCTTTGTATATAAACCATAATATGGAAAGGCCATTCTAACCATTGTCAAAGTAAGAAACTTTTGTAGGTCTTAGCTAGCTCTTTAGAAATTGCATGGCCAAATACTTAATTTTAAAATTGCATCTTTTGTTTGTAAAAAGAATGCTGTGAATGATCAATATGATCATGCCAGTTTAGATCATATAATCTTTAAATGCCTACACACAGTAATGGCCATGTTGGTACCTACTTCAAGTTTATTTACAGAGTAAA
The DNA here is from genome assembly GCA_951449985.1 of Falcaria lacertinaria. NCBI lineage: Eukaryota > Metazoa > Arthropoda > Insecta > Lepidoptera > Drepanidae > Falcaria > Falcaria lacertinaria. Next base: position 4,506,530 of record OX602134.1, on the reverse strand, counting down.
GTTTTTTCATCATTAGCTTATCTTTTAGGTCATTAACATTATAATTATGTTTGGCTTAAGATTATATTCCTTTAGCTTACTAACAAGTACTGTACCGGTAGAATATAAACAACTTTAGCTTATTCTTTTATACCACTGTGGTGGCACACAGCCATATGGCGTAAGCAGTCGCCATAGCCTTTAGCCGCTAGCAATACCAGGGGTATCACTTACGAGTTACCAACCATGTTGCTGTGGAACACTGGCAATTATACTTCTGCAGGAACACAACACTACAATTAAGTAATATTACTATTTCACTGCAGTCTTCTGTAAGGTGGAGGTTCAGTCCCCAGCCAGGCAGCTCCAAGTTTAATGGGAAAACCCACAGGAGATCCCAGTTTGCCCTACAGTGTAACTTTGCAATAGGAAAATATTTTTTTAATTTAGTTGTATAGCGTCATTCTTTCATAGAAGAATTTCTATTGAACCAAACAAACAAACAGCCTACAACAGAGAAACATAGCACTGCCACTGTCAGTATGTTCAATAAAATTTATTACTGAATAGGTATTTCCTATTAGGTATGGTTTTATTTATATATCTCTAAACCATTACAAGGAAAACAGTTACATAGTGTTCTATATACAAAAGTTATATCAATTGCAGAGTAAATAATACACAAAAATTATAGTTAAATATAAGGATATTGATTTGATTTTGATTTGAGAATTCATTTAGGTTTAATAAATGATAAACTAAAAACTGATGATGACTTAGTACATGATGTGATAGCTTGTGGTCACAAATATATTATATTGGACTGTGTCCGATACGATTGATTGTGTGCACACACACTACTAATGTTTAGGAATAATAGTAATAGATACCTAGATAAACAACCACCAATTTTAGAAAAATGAATGGTTAACAGCACTGAACACAGACAGCACAGATTTTTCCACAAGTCAATTAGCTGTAATACCTTTTATTTTAAAATTTGGACTCTTTATTTAGCAATTGTATTCTGATTTCACTTCACTTGTGACACAAATTCTTAATGCCTTAGATATTCTGCCTATCTTATTTTTTTTATAATGTGAATGTGTGTAATGCGAGATTTTCGCCTACCCTCAGAAAGTTAAAGATAGCAAGAAAAAGTAAAATTAAATATAATCCACCCGCGGAACTCACGGCCAATTGTCCACGGCTTCGGGTCAACAGGAAATTTAAAAAAATTGCTCATTGTCAAACGATTGAATAGGTCGCAAATGCTTTCTATTCATTTATTACAAGGTTGCGGGTGTCACTAATACTGGAACGCTTTCACAATACTTGCATTTGAACTTATAAGTACGTTTTTACGAAAAAAAGACCAAGGTGTCTCCATGACATATCGACTGTTTCCGCATCGCGCCTATAAATAAACAATATTATACTTGCGTGCAATCAGTATAATATCCAGCCGATACACTTATATTTCACAGCATATTTTATATATTGTTTCCAATTGAAACAATACCACTGAGATTTTAACCTATTTATTTCCTATCGATTGTTATGCAAAAACACTGAAATGAGTCATCATAACACTTGACAAACACAACAAGCAAAGCTTAACAATATTCACCTGATTTTTCCGCAAATTCTAATTGATTTAAGTTAAGGCTATTGTATCATTTTGTATGAATTAATTTATTATTCCGATCATTTCGAAGCAGACATTTTACTCGAACACTAGAAGCAGTGTAGCCAGCAAAATTAATTCATTTAATAGGGCTACCAGAGTAAAAATATGAAAATAAATTTTCATTGAAACTGTGCATTGAATTAGTTTTTAGAGGTTTTAGATAAATAGCTCTGCTAAAATTATTATACTATTAGTGAACCAACTTGTACCATTTAAAATCAAATATAATTATATCAAAATAAACTTATTCCATTCTACCTTGCACTTCTTCTAATGGATACTTTTTAATGCAAACCATTTCAACTGTTAACTTATAAAAAAAAACTTTTTTGTAATAAATCTAGATTCCTATTTAGTAAAGTCATTCAAAATACCTATGTAAGCCTCAGAAAATAACTAAAGCTAACCTAAACTATTTTGCTAAATTCAGAAGTCGTCAAACTGGCACTGGCAACTGGCAAGTGGCAACGTCTAATCCGGAAGTTGTGGTTCAATTTCCTTTAAATTATTCACAACATACAAAGAATTGAGTTCTATTTGCTTTATATATTCCGAAGAAAACTATAACCTAATTTTGTTGAAATTATTAAATTGGCACTCTTACACTTTGTATACCTTATGTTACTTTGCAAAACGGAATAAATTCCAATGTTAAAAGTATCTCCATTGAACGAGCGTCATTTGTACGTAATGGAGTCGATGTGCTATTCAACAAATTGTAATTGAAGTTATTTTCATTTTATCATCAAAATATCACTTAAAACTTGGTGTTATAGTGTTTTATCGGATTGCAGTGTATGGTTACAAGTAATATATGGATTCCAACGACAAGAATAAGTGTCAAAACAACCTCGTTTCGTCAATGGTATGTGTGACATCAAAATATTTTGGAAAGTTCATAGGGATTTAATCGTAGAACGTTATTAGTGCGTTATTGTGCCCTAATCGCTTACCAGTGATCTGAAAAATAGCAAATTTTGACGTATAATGTAACGTAGAGTGTCGTAATGGGCCAGGAATTCGAAGGCTTTGTTGCCCGCGTAATTGAGTAGCTGAACGGAAAGGTCATGCATTCATTTTCGCCTTTTTGTTTCCAGAGTTACGTTTTTGACGGAATAAAACGGATTAAAGAGCTAACGAAGAATAGTTGATAGTTTTTGGCACGTTCCAACTTGAGAGTTAATGGTTTTGAGGGGCCATCTCAGTGCAGCCCACACAGATGAAGGTATGGCTTCGGACCAACCCGTCAAGAAGAAACAGCGGATCGACGCGCCCGACATTGACGATGGGAGCGACAGATCTGAGGACATTCTCACCGACATATTTGATTCCGAAACACCTCCAGCTGAAACATCTGAGGACTTCCCAGTGAGGAATGGCGAGTCACCCGACAGTGGTACCGTAAGTGAGGATGCGGTGGATTGTTCCACTATACTCCACCTTCCTTCAGATTCTGGTGTAGAAATAATACCGTCATGTTCAAATTCAATGCCTCATTGGAGTTCTGAAGATGACAGGCTTCTTGCTGAGCTCCGTATACTGCAGGAGGCTCTTGTGGGACAATGTTTATGCAGGTTTGATGAGAATCTTGTGACACAGCTATTTGACCGGCGCTTAAACATAGTTTCCTGGCCTCTGACCTGTTCCCTGACATATCTCTCAACAATGCAACTAATGTTTGATATTTATTTGAAGCAGAATGGTACGGGTACTATATGTTCAAGGATAATGCATGCATGTGACATATTTGTCAGGAACAGACATGATTGGATCACAGAAGTGGTGGAACTGGCTGACCACAAGAGTAAATTCATCACATTTGTCGCCAGTAGGGTACTTGCCAGCTTTTTAATTGTATCTAAGGATACAGTCGATGAGAATTGGCTCCAACAAATAGTGGAGAATATTTATATGTTTGATAGGATAAATAGAATAACAGTACAAAAAATCAACTTCAGTCTGGACATCATTAAAAGGATAGTTGAGTGGAAGGACATAGATCAGCATCCTCTAGAGGACAGTAACTACATAAACACAGCAGGAAACATGAATGTGCAGGGTGACAATCCATTTAGGAGTAGCGTTGGCTATGGCTCAAGTGGTGATGCGCCATCCAGTTCCCATAGCAGCTCATTACAGAATGCATTTTCTAATTTACAAACCCCTAGCCGTCCATCTACCTCATCAGCGGAGGCTGATGATAGGCCGTCCACATTTCAACTGCATGAGCCAGTATTGAAGTTTCCATCAGAAGATGATAGGAGACGGACAGAGCAGTCATCATCACCTGAACCTCAACAATCTAGGATAGAAAGAGTTAATGAACATGGTTGTATCACTGTCATTCTGACTGACTCTGAGTCTTTTGACACATCCCATATAAAGTGTCTATCAATAAAAACTTTAGAACATCACTGGCCCGTGCTGGTAAAGAACATGAAGCTGTTGCTACTAAGGTACCTGAATTTGGCTAATGCTGAAAATTGTATATTGACATTTTTCTCTCTGTGGGAGAATATTATAAGTGTAAAGGCCAACTTGTCAGTAATAGACACAAAACCATTTTATGCAGATTTGCAGAGTTTTGTAGACTTTTTGAGGAATACAATGCTTCCAAGTTTAATATACAGTCATCTGCTGAGTTTGTTCAATGAAGTCCTGTGTTATGGGTCAACTCTTGCATTACAGGATATTTTGCCTGATGAGATATGTTGTGTGGCTCACTCCATTGTGAGATTTGTTAAAGACTTCAGGCTGCTAAGTGATGTAAGTGTACAGAGTAGTAGAAGTGGGTTTGGTTTCTTGGGGCCTGGTTGTACTGTATTAAGGGACTATGCCTTAGGGCCTGAATTAGGCCCTTTGTCTTCCTCGATACAGCTAGTAGACCAGAGTTATGGTGAAGATGAAAATGAGGACCCAACATCTAGATCAGAAGTCGACAAGACAATGCTACAAAGGATGTCTCTATTAGTCCTTAAATCAGTTGCAGTGACAGTAAAAGAGATGAGATGTGATTCTTCTGATAGCTCAATAGATTCCTCAGATTATAATGCAATACAGGACATGCAGATTGTCGAGAGATCAATAAGGGATGTTTTGAAAAAACTTGATGTTTTTATCAGGAACAGCTTAGAATTCCACCCTGAAACAGCATTTACGAAGATGCTCATACATTTGTTTAGTGAGCAAGATGACTATCTGATAGAGTCTATGGTTTGCACTTTAGACATCACAGTAGGGATAGTGTACAGGAACTCGATGTACCCAGATCTAATACCAATGTTAAACCCTATATCCTCATTTATAGAGTTCCTTAAAGTTGTTTCGCATGATAGTGATGTCTTGTTAGATTACTTAGTAAGCAATGAAACATGTTTCCTGCTGTATCTCTTGAGATTTCTAAAGCATGTTCGGAGAAATTGGCCAAAATTCCTTGAGACATGTCAGCAAGTTGATTCTGGCGGAACAAGAGGTTTGGATGACACCATGAGGGTTTTGATACGTTTGCGGCTACAAATAAGCAGACTGGTGTCCAAATCCCTTTTTCCATACAACATCAGTCCTGTACTACGATTGTTGGAAGTGTGTGAGAGCTTGTATGAAGGGAATGAATTCAGCTGAAGGCTTGTATTTTGTGTAATATACTTATCATATGGTGTCAAATCAGAAACTGTGCTAGATTTCCACAATACAACAAAATGAATAGAGCGAAATTTCCTTTGCTTGGTTTTACTTGCATATTAAGACATGGAATATATTTTTACAAATATATTATGTATATAAGCTCATCATGATTGTATCAGCAATATTATGTATTTCAAACAATCAGTACATCGAGGCTTTTAATAGAGTTTAAGTTGCCATCAAAATGAAATCTGAGAAATTATGGATTGTTAAATCCTAATTGTAAATATTTTATCCCAGTTCTTTATGTGTATTATATATTTTTAAATACCTCTTAGGGCATATGCACTGGATATATTTTAAAATACATATATTTAAGTGGCAGTAGCAGCTGTCTATTAAGGATCAAATTCTAGCATTATGATAATTTCCCCTGGGATAATTATACTCTTGTCTAGCACAGTCTAAAACAATAAAACTATATACTGCCAACTCATATTTTCCATTCCAAATTAATTTTACTAGGCAACTAATTAGTGGTTTAAATGTATTTTAATTAATTTATATGAATTAGTTATGTAATGTTTGTAATATCTAAAAACTCGTGTAATAGTGTCTTCCTTTGAGCACTTTAACATATTTTTTGATTTAATAAAAGCTAGAATGAAAAAGTAGCTTCTAGAAAAAAGTAAAACTCAATCAATTCTTTGTTAGTTGGGTACTGAACACAAATGTTCGAGTGGACATTTCCATGTCATTTGTTTAACTACAAACAAAAGCTAAAATGGGAAGTAGGCCAAAATGATCCCATTTATACTCATGTGAGCAAAATTAATTTTATTGATGAGGATAAAACGTGTGCCTTACCATACCATGTTAAATTAGGGTGCTCAAATTGTGTAATCTATATATGTATATATAAATAGATAATGTGCATTTTAGCACAAAATATTTATAAAAAGATTTTATTTAAGTAATTAATGTCCCGCATAATAATTGTAAGTGCTAGTTTTACAATAATTATGAGAATTAGTGTTAATTTATTTTGGTTTGTATTAACGTCGGTTGTATCATATTAGTTTATTTAGTTGTATTGCATACAAATGCGGGTCTTACACGTTTTACTACTCAATGCCACAGTGATGTAAATAGAATGCCATCATTTACCATTTTGTTAAGTATCTGTAATCAGTATTAATACAATATCCTAATTTATATCAACATAATTATTGTTTGAATTTATGATTGTTGCTTGGTAAACTCATTAAACATATTAAAATCCTGGATTAAAAAATATCGACTCGAAGGACCATCAGCTGTTATGAATTAAGACATTAATTCTAACCTTAATTCCATTGATTAGTTGTCCGTGTAAATTGGTTCTGACTTTCTAAAGCTTCAATATTGCCATATATATCTTAGTATTTTTATTATGGCAAGTTTATCAAGCAACAACGTCATGTTTGCAGCGCGATCTATATGTTCTAGCATAGTTATCGGTAGCTTTAAGTTAGACAACAGACTGTTATGTACATTAAGATGTCCATTTTGTTACTTACATTTTAGTGTAGTAAGCTGTTTTAGTAATAATTTCATTTAATTATTATTAGTGAATCTCAATTTTGGAAAATATATGGGAGTTAAGTTTATTTCACAGGAGTAGTTACGAAACTCACTTTAAAATTTGTCACTAAATAAATATACTTTAAATATTCTTGCCAATTAATTATATCACTTATCTTCCAATATGTTTATCAGTTATGCAGTATAAATGTTGCAGCCAGTTTTGATTTGTTTTAAAAGTAGTAAAGAAATACTATATACTGGTATCTATTAAATCTTGCTAAATTTACTATGTTATATTGCACTCACTAATAAGGTTAAAGGAATCTTTAAAAAATAAGAAAATCAGTTTAAAGCCGAGAAAATACATACCTATTTATGTACTACGCAGAGTTGGGCAAAAAATATGTGTACAAATCTCATAGTTTTTTTTAAAATTATATACTCTTGCTTTTACATTTTTCTGTGTATGCATTTTTTATTTCATCATTAATGTAGATATACCTATTGTAGACAGAAAAAATACAATCAATATGTTTTTAATATTTTTTTAAGCTTCACATATATGTATCTCTCTTAGGAAGCTTCGGCTATTATTCTGAGTATCTATCTATTGTAACGGAATCTATCGACATCACATTATCAGGATCAAGAACTTTGATTTTTAAATTGTTTGAAATTTTGCGCATGTTATAAAGTACGAATGACATTGACAATACAATCATTTAATATCTTTTTCTTGTATTTATCCTTATGTCCTGCATGACCAGGATCAGCAGGACTAATATATTTTGAAGCGTATTTTTTTCAACTTCAGCTTTTTTATTAATGGCTTCTGCGGGGTTGCCACAATTTCGCCAATGTCGCGTTGGTAGAACTAAGAACAAGTGTTGGAGATTATCTGTACGGTATAAAATTTTATGACTGGTATTGAGCATTTATACATTCTGACTTATATATATATAGGACTGCACAGCACTATCACAGGACGCACAAACAGACATATAAAAAGTATTATGTACATAAACTGTGATTTATATGACTTTGACACTTGACAGATGTTATGATTCTTTCGATTATATACCTGTTTAGTCGAAGTTTGAACCATGGGCGGTTTCTTTCATATCGTTTCAAACGCTTTACCTAATCATAAGATTCAGCTAAAAAAAAAACATACAGACGAATATGGAACGTCCTTCTTTGAAGTCGATTATAAATACTTGTTACACAAGAGAGATTTTAACCTTATTGTGTAGTTAAAGCAAATATGAAGAACATTTTACAGTTAAAACGATGGTTTTTTAGAATCTGATTGTGTCTAAGATCGAGGGATGAAATGTATCTGCTCTAGTTAAGCTAAGTACTTGTTATTGTTAAGTAACAATAATATAAATAACGAAAATAAATGAAATATTTTTGTACATGACGACAATTTTGATGTTTTTTTTTTGTTTTTGACCTGAATTAGGGTAGTGGTAAATTTTAAAACCAACCTTTTACCCTTGTTATGCGGTTAGTTTTTAAATCTCACATGCAGTCGCGGGTAGAGGGGGGTACTCAAAACTGAAACTACTTTTATATTACGTCACATACATTTTATATAAATGTTGACACAAACATACAGTTACTCGCTAAATGTGATATACATCACAGATTATATTAGATTCTGTACATTTAAAATAACAAATAAACAATGTCTCGATTTGAAGTATACTTTGTACCATTCTCGAGAAGAAAGTAAATTCATAGAGGATTCTATCTTAAGCCTTATATTTTAAGGTTTGGATACAAGTCCTATAATAATCCACAGATAAATAAATATCAACTTTTACGTTACGAAAATAATTCTTATAGTGCTATTGACTTCCTAGCTCCTATAAAATACAACGTAGGTATTTTTGGTCTAAGAAACAATTTAGGAAATATTTTCGAACTTAATTAGTTATAAAACGTACACAAATTCCTAATTTATTACTTACGCATTTTAAGACAACAAAAACGGATCTTCTCCGTTCAAGAACACTCATTCATAAATATTCCTTAAAAATATCTAAAAAGGTTTTTGACTGATAGATAATAAAAATATCGATAGAATAAGTTCAGGCGAAATTTAAATACTCGCTTTAAGCGCCATTTTGTGTTTAACTCAAGACCATAAAGAAAATATTGTAGCCTTAGCAAGTAAACGTTCGATTACGTATTCGTATCGCCTTCGATTATTTTTGTATGGGAAAAAGAGCAGCGCTGCGCCGACGAAACTGACGAATTAAATATACGTATGAAAATTTTGACATTTTGCGAGTAACGTTTTCTAATACGTAGTAATGACATGAAAACGGGTCTTATACGCAATATTAAATTTTTTATTTACCTCCCGACGTTTCGACCGAGTTGCAGCGGCCGTGGTCACGGGCTGGCTCCAGCCCGTGACATCATTACTATGTGTTTAAATCGCGAAAGTTTAAAAAACAGTATTCAAATATGTAGTCAAAAGTTCTTGCAAAGCCAGTCACAGCGGCAGTGTAAATTATCTGAACGTACGCTTTATATGACTTAGGTAAAAGTTTAGACAATTTACGAATATTACATAACAGAATTCAGCGTAAAAAAAAGAAAACAACACCTTGACAATTTATCTCTTAACATTATATCTAAAATGGTAAACAACTTATATTGACCACGATTTTGTTATCCTTTCTTTTTTAATCTCACTAATATTCGAACATTACATCATGGCTTTATCTATCTCGCTCTACCATACACCATACTACTCTAAAGGTAGGGCGATTTGGGAGCGCCCTTGGGTTTTCCCATTTAGCATGGATTCCATTTTGTGAAGGTTGCCACTGCCAGTAGCCAAAAATTTAGTTCCGCTTTAGACAATTTGCCAAACTATACACTAAGGTATTTTCTGTCACTTATGCTAGTGGCTAGCCTGCCAAATTTAAACAGCTAGTACAACTAGTTACTACTTTTTGTTTCTAGTCATACATTCAATAATCATTATATTAAGCCGTATAATTTTACTACAAACTATCATCGATATAATTAATACAAACTACCAACAAAGTAAGGACAACACAAACCGCGTTCAACAATGAAAAAAAAACTATAAAAACAAACAAACTTACAAACATACTCAGGTATCATAGTCTTCGTCTATCTGCAGATTGCCGGAGTTCAGGCTATCAATATTTACCGGCTGTGGCACGTACGGCTTATCAACTCTCCTGACTTCAATTTTGTTCTTCGAGGTCTGCCTACTGAGCGACCTACTTTTCCCGTCACTCTTAGGCACCACGATACTGGAATCTAACACTTTAATCTCGGGAACGGCCAAATTTTTTGAGAAATATATATTTATAATCGGCGTGACCGGGGTAACCGGGATTCGGGGGCCGGCACTGTTCCTTATATCTACGTGGACTGGCTTTGGCACTGGAATCTCTAATCTATGCACGGGCGCTACAGGGCTCAAAGTGGTGTAACTAGTAGACGGTTGCGGGCTCGAGTACGTCGGGTTGGGAGTGATCACGCTTTTGTGTTGGCTGTCATCTAGCAGGGTCTCTTGGTAGAAATTTGCCGTCCTTACGGTTTTCTCTTCAGTTTTCTTTGACAGATCTATGGCAGTATCGTTGGCTGAAGTTATAGTTTCCGTCTTGATGGCTTTCGGTATTTCTTCAGGGCAGAGTACACGTTTAAGGGCCTCTTTAGTCGCTGGATTAATCTGTCTGACCTCGGTGCTACTGCTACTGGAGTTTTGAGAGTCTTCGCGTGCTATCCTACGAGGTGGCACCGTGGTGTCAGGAAACCTGGAACAAAAGCATTGACGACATAATGACATTGTTGATATAATGACATTGATTATATTAGGTCCTTACATATGAAATTGGCGTTTTGTATGGGAGGAACAAAAAGTCGAATATTTTTTAATATAATATATTTAATTAATCAAAGTATGAACCATTATTTTCTATGCACTTTTGCCATCTCATAGGTAGTTCATTGATCCCTTTACTAAAAAAACCAGTCGGACGGGAATCAATAAAATCTTTGAAGGCGATTTGGACTGCCCCATCGGAGTTGAATTTTTTCCCTTGCAAGAAGTTATCCAAATTTCGAAAAAAATGGTAATCTGTTGGAGCAAGGTCCGGGGAGTACGGAGGATGTCTTAGACTTTCCAATTGAAGCTCTTCTAATTTAGTAGCCGTCTGTAGCGCAGTGTGTGGTCTAGCGTTGTCGTGAAGCAGCAGTGGCGTGGAGCGATTGACCAGCCTAGGTTGTTTAGCCGCTAGCTTTTCCATCATGGTTTGCAATTCCTGACAATAGACATCAGCCGTAATAGTCTGGCCAGATTTGAAAAAACTGTAATGAACAATACCGGCACTAGTCCACCAAACGCTTACAAGTAACTTTTTTGGGGTTAATTTTCGCTTGGGGCAGGATTTGGCTGGCTGGCCAGGATCTAACCATTGCGCTGAGCGCTTCCGATTATCGTAAAGAACCCATTTTTCATCACAGGTAATGATTCGGTTTAAAATACCTTCATTATTGTGCCGGTTTAGTAATGTAACGCAGCAGTCGACGCGCGTTTGCCGGTTTGTTTCAGTCAATTCGTGAGGTACCCACCTTTCAAGCTTTTTAATCTTCCCAATTTGCTTCAAGTGAATTAAAACAGTTTTATCACTAACATTGCAGCCTGCAGCTAACTCGGACGTGGTTTGCGATGGATCCGCTTCCACAATAGCCTTCAACTCTTCATTATCAACTTGAGTCTCAGGCCGTCCACGGGGCTTGTTCTGCAGGTCGAAATTTCCAGAACGAAAACGTTGGAACCAAAAACGAACTGTGTTTTCTTTTGCAACACGACCGCCATACACATCATTCACCCTTCGAGTTGTTTCCGCAGCACTAGTGCCACGGCGGAACTCGTACTCGTAAATAATGCGATATTTAAGGTTTTCCATTTTGTAAAATGAGTGACGCAAACAGAAAAAAACAGAAGAAAAAAAACAAATGAATGACGATCATCGAAGCACAAATACATGAGTCTATAGCTGTACAAATTTGAATTTGGAATTCCTTACCAAAGAGGAGAAATTCGTGATTAAAGTGGCCAGTACGAAAAACGCCAATTTCATATGTAAGGACCTAATATATTGTTAACTAGCTTCTGCCCGCGACTACGTCCGCGTTGAGCTTAGAATCACAGAGACAAAGTAAAATTATCCCGGGATAAAAACATTTTCCCGGGATAAAAAGTATCCTATGTGTTAATCCAGGTTATAAACTATCTGTGTTCCAAATTTCATCCAAATCCGTTGAGTGGTTTTTGCGTGAAAGAGTAACAAACATCCATCCATCCATACAAACTTTCGCATTTATAATATTAGTAGGATTATTCCCATGTAATGATATAAGTGTATGGACCGATGACCTGATAAAGGTCGCTGGCAAGCGTTGGATGCGGGCCGCATTGAATCGGTCATTGTGGGAATCTATGGGGGAGGCCTTTGTTCAGCAGTGGACGTCTATAGGCTGATGATGATGATGATATAAGTGTAAATACTAACCTAGGTGCAGGTGGGGAACTTTCAGCACTCATTTGCTCCTTCTCCTCAGCCGCAGACACATCCGGGATGTTTTTGACCTGGAATAGTAAATACAAATATTATAAAAGCGATTTACATCGATACATACAGGAAAACATAAGTTATCTTATACTATAAGAGCTGTTTCCTCGCGACTTCGCCTGCGTATCAATATAATATATAGCCTATGTTACCCAGTGATATTGTAGCTGTCTAACGGTGATAGAATTTTTTAAATAGGTCCAGTAATTTCGGAGCATTCAATACAAACACACATACAAAAATACAAATCATACCTCTTTTTTTTGTTTTGTTTATATGGAGAATACTACATACAGTGATTACTCTGGAACTTCTGAATCGATGTTGAAAACCCACAAATGAACAGCTACAGTATAATATCTGCATACGTCTGAGAAGATATTTAAGGACGTATGTAGCGACTAAGAGACGGCGACGGATTTACCATCTGTCAAGTTAGCACCAAATCATATTCGGTGGAAGGTTGGTGTTCGAACTCCTCCGCCAACCTCTTCGGCGACCCTTGTGGGAAGGCGTGAAGATATAGCGTCCCCAAATTCAACCCTCAGCTGGGTGAAGCGCCTCCCGAACCAAAATCTTTGATCCAGCACTGATTGTCAGTACCAACTCACCAGATCCCTTAGGAAGTCAAACCGCGACTCGGCCAAAATGCATTGCTTCACGTGCGAAGGGCTGAGTGTCTTCGCATTCCGAGACATGGTCACCTGCATGGCTTTGCTCAGCAGAGACTCCACGAACAGCTCCAGGGTGCGAGGTGTTGGCAAAAGGACGAGTTAAGGATATACAAACTTATCAAGAGGTAGGGCGATTTGGGATTTCCCGTGTGTTATCCCATTTAAATTGGAGCCGCCCGACTGGGGACCGTACCTCCACCTTACAGAAGATCGTAGTGAAATAACACTACTTGATGTAGTGTTGTGTTTCTGCGGTAAGTAAGGTTGCCTGTGCACGAGGGTACGCTGCGCCAGTAGTAATGCTGCTAGCACAGTGAATCCTCATCAACAAAATAGTGTGCAACGTGTTAGGGATACCCCTATGGTATTACTAGCGGCTATAGGCTACGGTGACTGCTTACCGTCAGGTGGTCCATCAAAAAGATACAGAAGAAAGTCCAAACATTTCCATTCCTTCTCTTAATAGAAGATTTACGCATTAGTCAGCTCCTCACTACGTACAAACAAGGCTCTATTTATTGATCAGGCTATAAATATAATATCGCCGATATGACAACCCACACAGATACAGTGACGTCATCGTGTCTGGAATAATCGAGAACTTTGAGCTGTGTGATGTGACGCATAGGTCCAGACACAGGGTAAGTATATGAAATGAGATTGAATATCAAACAGAACACAAGTCACTGATACAGCATCGATCGAATATTTATAGGTACCCATTTATATATAGAATCTGTTACCCGCGTCTTTGTTCTCTGCATTTTTTAAGAGACAAAAAATAGCCTATGTCTTCCCCAGGATATAATCTATTTCTTGTCAAATTTTATTACGATCCGTTCAGCCGTTTAGTCCTGAAAAGGTAGCAAATATTTCTAGCGACCCGCCCCGGCTTCGCACGGGCTTAGATAAAACCTAAATGAATTATACATGAAATTATTCCTCTTGAATCACTCTATCTATTAAAAAAACATATCAAAATCATACATTGGGACAGACAGACATCGGGAAGCGACTTTGTTTTATACTATGTAGTGATTATGGAAGTATGGATCAACAGAATCACCGGGAATACCCCAAAATTTTGTTGATTTAATTATTGAGTTGAGAGGTGATATTGATAACCACCGAATCGACGAGTAAGTCATTCGTCTTAAGGTAAGCGTCTTGCCCGCCCATGCAACAGAAACAGTTCCACCCAGGACCATTTATCGTAAAGTCCCTTGTGGCTACACTGCGCTCGTCACCTTAGTTCATAAATCTTCTTTACCCAGTAATGTTGCTAGCTACTGTTGGGCGGCAGAGTCTTACTGTGGTGGTTGGTACACGTCCAACCTCTTGCAATAGGAAATCTTGTGAAGAAATTTGCAATATTGTAATCTACACGGCTATTTATTAATCTATGCGAGCAAAGTCGCAGGTGTTCCATTACACATATCTATCGCACTAATATCATAAAAACCAAACGATTGTACATCTGACGGACGGACAACTCTACCAGCGCGCACGCACATTAGTCAAATCAAATGCCGCGCGCTTCCCCGACTTCCTGTACCACACGTCCGTCGCTTTTCACGACATCACTACCAAAGATACAAGCGAGAGGTAAGTTGTTACACATCAATCAAGGAACATATTATTTTGTATAAATATCACGTGTAACAAAATCCGTGTTATCTCAGCCTTAGGTCATCTCCAGATAGATAACCGAAAACTCTCGATAAATCACAAACTGAGAGCGGATTTAAATCATCACACTTAAAATAGCATTACCTACTTCAACAAACTTATGAAAGTCAAGTCTGTGTAAGAACAAAACATCTTCTGAATAATACATATGATTTATTTACCTAAATGGACTTGGAAAAATACTGCGCAAATCGAATCGTTGGTCTCAGTCAAAAAATGGGTAGGGTGTGTGGGTAGCGAAGATCATAAGGAAGAGTAAGTATATGGAGTAGCCGTGGTAGCCGTGTGGTATGAAGCTCAAATCCCGATGGTCTGCATCAAAGAGTTGTTCTTACTTAAGTATAGTGGTTAGTCACACCACGAGCTTTACGGCGAAGGAAACACGCGAAGAAAACTGCATACGTCTGAGAAGAAATTCAAAGTCGTATGTAGGTACAGGTCGCGGCACGAAACTCTAGCGCTGAGCGAAACGTGGAGGGGATAGCTGCGCATGGGTACCATCGCGCACGCAATACAAATTAGTAATTTAATTGCTTAGTTAAAAACAGCAAAATAATGTTTTAATGTAAAGTCAAATAGTAAGTCTAGCGGTGAACAAAATGTGGAACTTAACTGCGTATGGGTACTGTCACGCACGCAAATATTACTTCATGTTACCTACAATATAATTTTTAACAAGTTTATGGGGAGTAGAAAAATAAATACACTATCGGATTTGTAAATTTTTATATTAAATACCAAATAATAAAAAAAATTATATTAAGTCCGAATTACATAAGAACCTACTGAAGTTTCTTCTCAGGATAGAAGAAACCTGCGAGTTCGGCAGGGTGTGGACATCAGACACCGCATTCTCCTTTCCGATATCTAGTCCGAATCAGACAATGGTCTTACACCTTCAATAGTATCCCAACAGGGCCTTTTGCTTACTGAGGGCCCCGGCTCAGGGCTGCTTCGGTCGTCGGCACTAACAGCGTCATCGTCATCAGACTCACCAAGGCTATCCTCTGAACTGTCACCATCAACGCGAATGATGAATTCTTCTGTAACCAAATCCACGACATGGTCACTCTTGACATATTGCTCTTCTATGTCCTTTACCTTTTGGCATAACTTTCCCCAATCCCAAGCACCCATCAGCAAAACTTTTTCTTGAATTAGTTCTATACATTTAGCAACACTCCACTTCACATTTTTACTGCCTACATATTGCTTTATGTCAGACCATGCCATTTCGATTGGATTTAGATCTGGGTGGTATGGTGGCAGTCTTAGCACTTGATGTCCTTGCTCTGCTAGTATCCTGTCAATTGAAAATGTTTTAAATCTATCTTTGTTAGCCCGTATTAAATTGTATAGTTGAGGTTTTAGTAGAGTTTCCTCATATTGTATGCCCTTTTCAGTAAGCCAACCCTGCATGTCAGCTTTTTTGGAATTAGAAGTGGGTGCAAGGTCCCATTGTTTATTATGGTATGATGCGTTGTCGACTACCACGACAGAATTAGGCGGTAAGTTCGGCAATAACTGTGTCCTCAGCCATTTTTCGTAGTTGTCGTAGTTCATATTGTCGTGGTAGTCGCCTGATTTCGCACCAGCTTTAAAAGTTAACAGTGCGTTCGGTATGAACCCAGCCTCTGATCCTGCGTGGACAATGACCACCCGCTGTCCTTTGGAGATAGGTTTTTTGAGACCTTTTGTAGTACCATCGGTCCAGGCTTTTGGAGCAGAGTGCGATGAATCTACGTAAGATTCATCTGTATATACGATGGGCCTTCCCTCTTGGCGATATTGTTTTATTTTGCGTAAGTATTCGATACGTAGTAAACGTATATTTGAACTTTCAATCAGTACTTTTCGATTGTTTTCAGTATTTTTCCACCGAAACCCTAAACTCTTAATTATTCGTCGAAGACTTCGTTCTGAGCCTTTGAAATTTATATCTTCCTCTAGCTTCTTTCTCAACTTTCCGACGGTGGGAAGTTCATTATTTGTCCTATGAAAGTTATGTATGCACCTCTTTATTAATCCTTGATCAAAGTTATCAATATCTGTGACCGGTTTTGATCTGGAGCGTTTTTTGCCTGGTGTTCTAAATACTGATAATAAGTCGGAATTATTGGCTTCAGTGGAGATTTTCCTTACCGTTGCTATGGACGTCTTTGTAGATTCAGCTGTCCTTTTCTGAATTTTCTGTAAGTCACTAATTATACTATTTAATTTTATATTTCCCGCCTGAATAACTTCTGCAGTTTGTTTTATTTCACTTATATCTACAGTGCTGCGGTCAGAATCGAGTAAAATACTCGCAGCTTCGCCAATTTCACTTTGAATTTGTTTCAGGGAATTAATGAAATCATTCGATTCCCTTTTCAGAAAACAATGCACGTCAAACACCATTTTCCGTGCCTGTCTTTTCAAAACAGTATTCCTTCTCGGCCTCGGCATTTTCACTGTTTAAAAACTGTTCAAACTTAATCAAACAGTGAATAAACTAACAAACACAACAAACAAATCAACAAAACAAACTTAACAAAAAACAACAACAAAAATTAACGATGACAACAAAACAATTCAGAACGCGACTGTACACTGGAAGTGCGCGGAGCGTCGTATCGGCACGGGGGACGGAGTACGACTGGAGAGCCAATCGGCGCAACGCACGCTCGCCCTTCACCCCTGTACCCCGCCAAGACACCTTATTTTTTACTTCTGCGCAATAACGGTCAGCGCTAGAGTTTCGTGCCGCGACCTATAGTGGACTCATTATCTTTTGCGTTGACACCAAATTATTATCGGAAAGTGGGTGTTGTACCAACTCTATCCCTTCGGGGACCTGCCCCTACAGAAAAGTCTAGAAACGGCACAAAATACGGCTCTATACGAGCTGCGGCGGGTTGCCATACGAACGGCACAGTGGCGCCCCTATTATTTTCTACACTTTTTTCCAGACTGTAATTGGTAGCATGAGTAAATTTACACAGTACAGTTTTCCAATCCAATTATTTAAAATAAATGTACAAGATACTAGATTAAAAATTGTATTCAGAAAGATATACACTTTTAGTCCACATAAACCCTCACATTGGGAATAAGCATTGGATCATTTAAATAAACATGTATGATCCTGCATAATTCACCATGTAGCCCGTGGATTTTAAAAATCCACATGTTTGAATTCTTCATTATACATTAATACTTGTTTCTTCACAAACTTTACACTGAAACCTGAAACTTGGTAAATACTCATACTGAAAACCAGTCACTGCTTAGCTTATCTCATTCCATACATCCAATTGACAGTGTTTGTGTAAATGTATGTAAATACAAGTTTTTCACAATAATTCTATCTAAAATACTATATGTATTACTTTTCTTAAATGAATCTATAAATCATTATTGAGATTAATTTTATTTAATTATTCTTTAGCGTTATCTAGAGCCAATGACACAGAGTTGGAAAGTTTTGGAAAACATAATTTTTTGCATTATTGATTATTTTTGTTTTTCGAATAGCGAATACTGCTCTGTCAGATCGGAACTAACAGTTTACTGTGCTTCTGAGAGCTAGACTCTCAAACAGATGTCCAAGTTTCACTTTTCTGACACAAGATATTGTGCGTTGTATTTTACAATTTGCTAAAAAGGTTAATTTACCCAAACTACCATGTGTTGAATTCTCCTACTATTTGCAATCTGCTATTTGTATATTGAGCTTTATACATAATATAGGCCTTGATTCATTCCTTAGTCTTGGTTGTTTAATTTGAATAACTCAAGGATACCTTGAATGCAAATAATGGGCATCAGTGTTGTACACTAAGTGCATTAGGTGACATCCTATATCCTAAAGAAGCTTATATTATAATGACACCATTATCATAGTCAGCCTAATAGTAATTTGCAACCACAATAATCAACGCCCGACCTAGCCCAACATGGCCGATGGCCAAGTTTTTACACTCATAACTGTCCTTCACAATGTGACCGTAAATAGCTGATGACTATGGTTACACCAAATCAGTCTCCAATAGGCTTATGACAGGATTAAAACAATTATTAATTGTCATAATGAGCAATTAGTGACTGACCAAATTCGTAGACTGCTGTTCAAGTCACAGAGTGGAGTCTCAATATGGCAGTAGACCTATTAAACCTATACCTGAGAGCCACTAAAATGTTATAGCATTGGCAGAATGATAAACAAAATTATGTGGGCAAATGTATTTTCTTTTAATAGATTTTAAAATAGGATTGATTTAATTAAATAGAGCACAAGTGTGTAAGCATTCAACTTTCGTCTTTATATTTTGATCCTAGCTTTATAACTTGTTTGAGAATCTTGCTATCAAAAGACAATTAAAGACAAAGGTGCTGAATCATAAAATAATACTGTATATGTTATTATTAAAATTGTGATCAGTATTAGGACAACCTCGAGTGGGTTGCTGTTAAAAAACGCAAAAACAAGTATTAATTTATTCCAAAACAAATGATATAAAATCAATAAAACAACATGTCAATATGGGTCCTAGAACAAAATAATGGCTATTTGTTTGTATTCAAATGCATCAATCTTGCATTGTTTATATTAATATTATGAAAAGGATATAGATTATGACTGGCACAGCTTGCGCTACTTTCCCCACTTCCTCATCAGTCTGCATAATCTTCTTTATTCGCCCCTACAAACAAACAATGACATGATAGCACTAAATTCAGAGATTTATCGACAAAAACAACTCACTATTCTGCGTTTTATAGGGTATTATAAACAATTTGCCACTTACGGCGGGGAACCTGGCATTGTATTTTCTCTTTTTCGACGGCATGTTGGTAATACGTTCACTTTAACACCAATTAAACCATAAAATTCTGCTCACTTCACCATTAGTCCGTATTACTTCTCGCGCATTTTTGAGGTTATAAAAGAGGGACGTTCGCTGTCTACTTCACTTATATAGGTACGATCTGACTGACTGACGCTGAGTACTGACGTCTATCAGTTTTATCCAGAGACTGCACTCCACAGACTTTTATTTCTTCTCATTGTTTTTAGCATAGACACATTATTATGTCTATGGTTTTTAAGTTATGAAACCACTTCAAAACGCCCTTGAAGGCTACTTTGGCCAACGTCGAGTGTAGGAGAAATTTACAAGTCCAATGAAGTTTCTGGCTGATTTGAGGATTTTGGCATTTCTTTCTATGGCTTGTCTACTTACTCTAGCTAGCTTGGTTGTATTCTCTTGGTTGTGTACTCTGTGTTGCCTGTGATTACTCTGTCCTATGTAAGTTGTATTATCTATGATGGTATTGTCTATGGATTACTCGTTGTAAAATGGCGTCGTTGTCAAGGTGTGTGTAATTTCTGTAATTTTTTAAACATTTATTTAAATAATAAATATATGCTATGAGTAAAATCGACAATGGAATTGTTAATTTATATCACGTTTTTCATTTTCATCTAATAGTTTTTACTTTTGATTTTCTAACATCAATGGTCAATAGCAATCTTTATAGGCTTCACTAAGTTTTTCGTTCAATTTCTTTATCACGAAGTATCAAAGTTATGCTTGAATGACGCAAAGAACAATAAATACACACACTTAGTACCATACCTCTCTTAATTATATAAATTAAGAATAGCACTTAAAAATATAGGAGAACAAGTCTGGACAACCAAAAGCTATGTTATCATGACGGTGTTTATTTTCTTTTCAGTCTACTACCAGCGCCCACCCAGCAGGTGTGGGATCGTGATGATGAAATTAAGGCGAAGCGTGTTGGTAGTGCTCTGGTGGTCTCCCAGACTAGTGTGCCACCTTATGGACAGAGGAAAGGATGGGTGCCTAGAGCAGAGGAAGACTTCGGAGGTATGGTTTATGTTATATATGACCTCTTTAATGTGGTACCCAGAGTACAGAATAGTAGAGGCTGCTTGAAATTGACTGTGATTAGTTCTTTGTAAACAAGAGAGCAATATTTTTTTGGCAAAGCATAAAATATGCAGTAGGATGTTACATAGCTGATGCAGAGCTATCTCATAAGTAACTTCCCTATAAACTTATTCAGCCTCACACTAGTAAAGGAGAAATCAAAAATAATTTCTTCAGTTTAGGCCCTAATAAGGCACTTATGAAGGTCTAAACGAAAGGTGCACCGGTACATAAAGAAAAGCCACCTGGGAAGAATCATCGAGAAACTCAGTGCTCTGTATTTTTTTTCTTGTGATCTTTAAAGCAATCTAGTTATTCAAGCCAATGTAATAATTATGTTGTAACAGATGGAGGAGCATTCCCCGAGATTCATGTGGCTCAGTACCCATTGGGTATGGGAGCCAGAGGCAAGGAGAGCACATCAAATGCCTTAGCAGTACAGTTAGACGAAGCTGGGCGCGTCAAATATTCAGCCATTGCCAGACAGGGACACAGTGCTGATAAGGTAAGTAACAAGCTTTCAGAAAACTGCACTCAAATAATTCTACTTTGATGTAGTGTTGTTTCTGCGGTAAGTAAGGTTGCCAGTGCTCCATGATATTATGCTGTGCTAGTAGTAATGTTGCTACCACAGTGAGTCCTCATCAACAATATGGGTGTACAATGTGCTAGTGATACCCCTGGTATTGCTAGCAGCTATAAGCTACAGTGACTGCTTACCATTAGGTGGCCAATATGCGTGTGTGCCACCTTAGTGGTATTAAAAAAAAAGACATACAGCTCTGCTATATATTAATCACAATTATTTTCAGATAATCTACTCAAAGCTGACAGATCTACTTCCATCTGAAGTGTTAGCAGAAGAGGATCCTACTCTTCAAAAGCCAACAGAAGATGACATCCAAGACATTACGGAAAAGACAAAGCTAGCGCTTGAGAAACTGACCAATGCTAAAATATCTGCAGCTATGCCCATCAAAGCTGCCCCTAAAGCTGTGAGTTGGATTTTTAAGCTTTTTTTAACCAGTTAAAAGTGTCTTTAATAATATGAAGATATCTTCACGCCTTCCCACAAGGGTCCCTAAAGATGTAGGCATAACATGTTACAACACCCACATTCTACTGAAGATAATTTGGTGCCAATGTGACAGATGGTGAGTCCGTCTTGCTGTCTTAGGCACAATATACTTAGGCAGATATGTCTTTGAATTGCTCCTCAGACATATGTAGGTTCCTCTAAAATAGCAGACAATGCTTTATACTACATGGACACAATTTTTATTTGTGTTTGTCACATCTATATTTTGTTCCAGTTGTAAAAATTACAGTCTGTTCCGTGCCTACACTGAATGCCTCACATAATCAGAACTGAATACTGAAATGCCAGTCAAATGTAATGCCACTTAAAATAGCTTGGCCTACAATTTTACATTGTATTTTGAGGACCCTTCAAACAGTTATATGGGCATTCAAATTTTAAATGATATTTCAGTATTTGACTTATATTCTCAAGTTAAATCCATCTCTCTATAAGTAAGTATAGAGAGGCAACATATTCCAATTGCGCTGATAGTACCACCCCTTTACAGGCGCCCGCGCAATACATCCGATACACTCCTGCGCAACAAGGGGGGGCATTCAATTCTGGAGCTAAGCAGAGAGTTATCAGGTGTGTATTTTTTTTTTATGTTTTGTATGTACCACATATACTGAAAGGGGCTGGCAATTTGGCAACCTCTGCAGTGTCAGATATTCTCGCCATCGTGCACTACTGTGTATGAATTACTTTATTCTGGACTAGCGGCTCGCCCCAGCTTCGCTCGGGTAGATCAAATATTTTGTCTACCCGTACGAAGACGGGGCGGGCAGCTAGTATTATATATAGCCTATGTTACTCAGTGATAATGTAGCTTTCTAACGGTGAAAGAATTTTTGAAATCGGTCCAATAAGTTTCGGAGCCTATTAATACAAACACACAAAAATACAAATCTTTCCTCTTTATAATATTATAGTATATATAGTATAGACTAGTATATTAGTATAGATATATATTTTGAGTGTTTGGTTGCAGGATGGTGGAGGCCCAGTCGGACCCGATGGAGCCCCCGCGCTTCCAGCTGAACCGCAAGATCCCGCGCGCGGCGCCCTCGCCCCCGGCGCCCGTGCTGCACTCCCCGCCGCGCCGGGTCTCCGTCAAGCAGCAGCGCGACTGGAAGGTGCCGCCCTGTGTCAGCCACTGGAAGAACGCTAAAGGTTCCCATACTTTCGAAATTTATTCACCAATAACTGCAATCACAAAATAACATCTTTACACACAAAACTAAGTAAATTAAGACAAGAACGGTATTGGGGGCTAGTTAATCAGCTATACAATATGTATGCATTAGTGTGTAACGAACAAGATAAGTATGAAGAGATTTTTGTAGGGTCGGCAACGCACACGTGACTGCCCTGGTGTTGCAAACGTCCAAAGGCTACGGTAACCGCCTACCATCAGGCGGGCCGTATGTTACCCGGGCCATAATAACGTATCGATTGACACCTTATTCATCAAAATAAGATGAATAGTTTAGGCGCTACGGAGAAACATTATATAGATACACTCGGTGTTTTCCCCTGGAATTTTGTCTTGTATGAATGTGTGTATGGCGGCAGGCTACACGATCCCGCTGGACAAGCGGCTGGCGGCGGACGGGCGCGGGCTGCAGCAGGTGCACATCAACGAGAACTTCTCCAAGCTGGCCGAGGCGCTGTACATCGCCGACCGCAAGGCGCGCGAGGCCGTGGAGGCGCGCGCGCAGCTCGAGCGGCGCCTGGCCCAGCGGGACAAGGAGAGGAAGGAGGACCATCTGCGCCTGCTGGCCCAGCGGGCCCGCGACCACCGCGCCGGTGAGTACCACACAACCACACGAGAGGAAGGAGGACCATCTGCGCCTGCTGGCCCAGCGGGCCCGCGACCACCGCGCCGGTGAGTACCACACAACCACACGAGAGGAAGGAGGACCATCTGCGCCTGCTGGCCCAGCGGGCCCGCGACCACCGCGCCGGTGAGTACCACACAACCACACGAGAGGAAGGAGGACCATCTGCGGCTGCTGGCCCAGCGGGCCCGCGACCACCGCGCCGGTGAGTACCACACAACCACAAGACCAACACAACCCAGCCTTAAAGAGTTCAAGGTTGTGCTGAAGATGATGTTAAGGAGAGCATCTATATGTCAACCCATCACAAAACTTGACCACTAGTAGAGTAGTGGGCAATTGCTTGTAACAACCTGGGTAGAGCTGCTTATCTACATAACCTTTCAACAATCGGTAGCATGAGTTGTTTGGAACTTGTTTAGTATTGAAATACGTGTATACAATGTCTGTGCAGGTATCCGTGCCCCGGAAGACGATCAGGAGCCGGAAGTGGACGAGAGCGGCCTCACGGCCGCGGAGAGAGACAAGCTGCGTGCCGAGAGACACAAGGACCGACAACGGGACAGGAACCTCGCGAGGGCTGCCCCGGACAAGAGGTACACACAGACATACGACAGACTGACACACACACAAATACAGAGAGAGAGACTGATACACACTTACACACGCACACAAAGAGAGAGAGACTGACACACACATTTTCAACTGGGCATGAGCTTATTCCCAATTGCGTATTTATTTATTGAAATGGCTACCGTCATAGAGATCACCGAATATATGACGAAACATTGTTGAGATTGATATAGGTGTCACTACAATATGTACGTAGTATATCATCTACTCTGAGCTACAATTGATTTTGTTCTTAGTGTAATTTCTGATATTTATTATTATTCGCTTTATTTATTTTACATCTCAGTTTTGGTTTTTTTTTAAATATTCTTACAACAAAAACACATTTTATAAAAAAATCCACCAAAACTAGGGAGCCACCGGTAACGAGGCGCGAGCCCAAGCTACCGGTGGTTAGGGTTACAAAGTGAGGAACCTCCTGACAATGCGTGCCGTGTCGAGGAGTACTGCCTTCTGTATCTTATTATTATTATTATTGTTGTGTTTGAAATATAGCATCTTAGTTTTTTCTTTTCATTAAAGGTATAATTTGACATTTCATTCGTTCCCTATCAAAATACATGTAAAGAACCCTAAGAGCCAGATAGTTCCAACAGGAAGGCGAGAGAATGTAATCTAACATGATTTTAAAACCCTTGTTTAAATGTTAAGGTCCAAGCTGGCGAAGGACCGCGAGCGCGACATTTCTGAACAGATCGCGTTGGGTATGCCCGCCAAGAGCGCGCAGGGCGGGGAGGGCATGTTCGACCAGAGGCTGTTCAACAACTCCAAGGGAATGGACAGCGGTCAGTATACCAATTTAAGAGAGGTACGGTGAATTGGGATCTTTCGTGGGTTTTCCCATTAAAATTGGAGCCGGACTGTACCTCCACCTTACAGAAAACCGCAGTCAAATAACACTACTTTGATGTAGTGAATGACATGATTTTATTTTTAGGTTAAAGTTAATCTATACTGTTTTAAAATTAATGAAATGAAATTACTAGAATTACTGGACCGATTTTCAGAAATCCTTAATTCGTGAAAAGTCACACTATCCATGAGTAACATAAGGTATATAGTCTTTAAGCTATGCATTATCCTTTTGGATTTAAACAAAGGGTACCTTACATCCCCGGGGACGAAATATATTCTATATCCACGGGAAAAAATATCCTGTATCCACCGGAAAAATATCCTATATCCACATGAAAAGAAATCTATATCTACGGGAAATACCTAGTGAACTTGAAAATTGAACTGGTTTATTGGGCTTGAGTCCGGATAAGATACTTTTAAATGTGGTATTTTTAGGACAGAAGTGTTATATTTGTTGTTTGGTCCAGGCTACGGCGACGACGAGGCATACAACGTGTACGACAAGCCGTGGCGCAACCAGGATACGGTGGGGGCGCACATCTACCGCCCCTCGCGCAATGCCGACAAGGACAACTACGGCGGGGACCTCGACGCCATTGCCAACACGCGCAGGTACATACTATTACATTATACAGCGCCGGTAGCGGGAACATTCTTATTCTTGAAGTTAATACAGCTATTCCGCCAATGTCACGTGGTAGCCACAGAGTACATAAGTACTAAACGTAGTGGACGTTGTCGACTACGTAACTCGCGAAATGTCAAAATTGTCATACTAATTTTTAGTTCCACTTTTCACCGCCGCAGCGCTGTTCATTTTTCAATACAAAAATACTAATTTTTTTATACCACTAAGGAGGCAAACAAGCTTACGGCCCGCCTGATGGTAAGCGGTCACCGTAGCCTATGGACGCTTGCAACACCAGGGGTATAACTCGCGCGATGCCGACCCTAATTACGACCTTGATGTTCGGCTTTGGAAACCAAAAGCGGCGAAATACCTATCCGTCTAAGTTGATAATAAATAAATAAATATATTATGTGTATGTATTTACAGATTCGTGGCGGACAAAGAGTTTGCTGGGACCAGTTCCAACAACACGCGAGCCGGGCCCGTGCAGTTTGAGAAGGACGGACACTCCCGGGACGAGCCTGTATGTTAAACATGCACATTATATGTATATATATATATATATATTATACCACAATGGTGGCAAAAAGAGATACAACCCGCCTGTAAGTAAGCGCTTACGTAGCCTATGTACTCTTGTCAGCGGACAAGATGTTTCGAATACAGGTATCACTACAACCCTTTTGAAATAGTCTGAAGTGAAGCAACGGCCTGTCATCTGACGGGAACACGTTCAAATCCCGACCTGTACCAATGAGTTTTTCTAAGCTTAAGCGATTAATCACACCCTGAGCTATAAATGAGAGGTAGGGCGAATTGGGATCTCTCGTGGGTTTTCCCATTAATATTGGAGCCGCCCGACTGGGGACTGTACCTCCACTATACAGAAGACCGCAGTCAAATAACACTACTTAATGTAGTGTTGTGTTTGTGCGGTAAGTAAGGTGGCCAGTGCTCCACTAGGATACGCTGGGCTAGTAGTAATGCCGCTAGCACAGTGAGTCCTCATCAAGAACGGGGTTGGCAACTCGTTAGTGATATCCCTGGTATTGCTAGCGGCTATAGGCTACTATACTATATAAAGTGTATTTGATTTTGGTGGAGGTAGGCAATGACTTTTTGTCTGCAATGCACGCCCGTGACTCATTGATGTTTTAAATAATAATAATAATTTATTTTCTGGCATCTATTGGCCCATAGATATATGCCTTACAAAATAACATATACAATATTATAGTACAAATTGTGTTAGTAAATAAAACCCAATACTATGTTAGTAGCACTTCACTTATGCACTGACGCTGAGCGTTCATGTGGCACTTGTCCGCGGAAGTGACGGAACACCACGTCCAGAAGTTCTCTTGGAAGCCCAAGATAATATTAGGAAGGTAGTGATGGAAATGTGTAATGTCCAGAAGGCGCCCGTGGAGGCGGACGCGGATCCGTTCGGTCTGGATCGGTTCTTGAGCGAGGCGAAGCGCGCGGACAAGTCCGGCCGCAAGAGGGACCACGACACTCACCATCACCACACCAAGAAACGCAGGGATTAGAGGTAACAAACACGTTGGTATCGATTCTATTTTTCAAAATTACTAAACTTAACAAATTTGCCAGGTCTAACATTGTTGCTATCCCTTTCTCATGTGCGGGGTTAAATAAGGATGGCAATATTTTTAGACCTGTCAAATTAGTTAAGTTTATTAATGTTGAACAACAGAATTGGCACCATTAATTAGAATATTAAAAAAATAGGCAGGCATTACTGCCGATAGAAGTGAAAATTTAAAAATATCCCTTGTTGGTGACGCTATCCCCATAAATTGTGCGCCTACCAAAAAACACTCGCAACTAAAGTTCTGACTTCAGTAAATGGGGTCGAGTAAAGTGAAATGTTGTTATCAGAAAAGGAGAACTTAAATATAATCATATCTCGATACCCAATAACACCATCACGTATCCGACAGTAATTTAATTATATACTCTCGGTCTACCCCGATAGGGCTTACCATGCTGATAATTTTGTATAAAAATATATAAGGTATATGCTTTAAAATAAATTGATTCTGATGATCCTGAGACATTAGGAATTTAGAACAATGTTATTGTAGGAAATTATTGTATTGTCATTGGTCCTTAAAACGTGTCCAAAGGACATCATCCATGTTTCATAGAGATTTGGTCCAGATCAGAAAGTGCCGGCCAACGCTTTTTTTTGTATATTCTGTTAGAGCTTGTCTGTCTTAGCATTTGTTACTGTGGCACCAAAGTTGGAAATTACAGGACATTTCATTTGTTTTGGTTATTTGGAATTCCTATTTTCACCAAAAATGTATGAATATTCAGATT
The DNA here is from genome assembly GCA_951449985.1 of Falcaria lacertinaria. NCBI lineage: Eukaryota > Metazoa > Arthropoda > Insecta > Lepidoptera > Drepanidae > Falcaria > Falcaria lacertinaria. The sequence goes on along the minus strand of OX602134.1, from coordinate 4,478,352 downwards.
TTCGAACTGAAATAAAATCAACTGCAATGGTCCTACAGGTTTGGTGCCACGGCTGTAACAGAATATACAAAAAATGCGTTGGCCGTAACTTTCAGATTTGGACCAAAATGGATGATGTCCTTTCAAAATAATCACATGTTCAAATTAATATTTTAATTCCAGGAATGCAGTCGGACGGTGCCGTCGTCATAGATATAAGTTTACATGTATTGAGTTTGTATAATAATTGATTACTTTTATTTTTATAGATAGTAAAAATATTAAACTAAGATCAACAGCAGCTTGTTTTATTTTTCATTATCAGTGACTGCGATATCTCAATTGTTTGCTAACTTGGTGGAATAAAAAATAAACTGCATTGTTATGACTACTGCTACTGCAGTCAAGATTACCCATTGTATCTGTACATTCAATGTCAATAACAAACTTATTTGAAACCAGCTTTCCCCCGCATCTTTTCCCGCGTTAATATATAGCCTATGTTACTCAGTGATAATGCAGCTTTCTAAAAGGCAAGAGTTTTTGAAATTTGCCCAGTAGTTTCGGAGCCTATTCAATACAAACAATCAAATCTTACCTCTTTATAATATTAAGTGTCTAGGCGTTCACGCGTGATGTGGTGGAAATAGGGATTCATTTTTATAAACAAGGATAATTATTAGGGTTCCGTGCAAAAAATAAAAATCATGAAATTTTGAATAACATCCGAACGGCTGGATCGATTTCAACGGGATTTTCAGTTGCAGATAGTCTAGCGAAGCGGTTTTATTCTCTTGGGAAGATAGCTGACGCTATAAGGCGTAACTTATGCTACTTTTATTTAGGAACATAATCAGCGGTTCCGCGCAAAAACATACTCATGAAATTGTAAACAAAATTAATTCCACGCGAACGTAGTCGCGGGTACAGCTAGTATTATTTTTCATACAACTTTCTATAACTCTTATTAGGTACATTGTGAATTGCGGACAGGTATCCCTACTTGGAAAAATATTTACAAACTAGCGACCCGCCCCGGCTTCGCACGGATAGACATATCAAATATAATTAAAACTATATTGTGACGTCAACTCTGAAGCTGACTGCCTCGCTTTGCAGCGAGATATAGACGCCATTGCCAAGTGGAGCGTAGAAAATAAAATGGAATTTAATCCTGCCAAATGTTCCAATATGAGTTTTGGTCGATCGAAACACCGAATCTGCTTTGATTGTAAGCTTAATAATCTGGATATCACCAAAACGGAAACAATGAAAGATCTGGGTGTCTTCTTCGACCGGAAACTAACGTTCCATGATCACATTACTGAGGTAGCCAGGGACTCCTATAGGCGATTGGGTTTTGTATTAAGAAATACTCAAGATTTCAACAACCACAATGTTATCAGGATCATCTTTGGTGCGCTTGTTCGCAGCAAATTAGAGTCCAATGCATGCGTGTGGAATCCGCACGAAAAGAAATATACGTTGCTCCTAGAGAAGGTTCAAAAAGCTTTTTTTAGGTACTTGTATAAACGCATATACGGCTATTATCCATTCATGTATCCCACGTATTTACTCCTGGGCTCTTTGGATTACAATTCCCTTGAGGTTAGGAGGAAACTTGACCAACTCTGACCATGTGCAAGGTTCTTCGTGGTAAATCAGACGCTCCTGAACTGCATGACGAGTTGTCTAGAATATTTGTTCCATACAACTATCTACGCGGCAGGAGGCACAAATTATTTGCAGAACCCATTAGTCGCACAGTATCGCGCGCTCACTCTCCTGTCCCTCGCACTCTCTCTGCGCTCAACGCCCTCTTGGAGTCCAACCCTGATTGTGACGTGTTCGCGGATGGATGGCAGATGATAACGTCGTCATGCTTGGAGTACTGAGAGTTGAGTGTATGACTGGTTTAACTGTTAATTAGTCTAATTGGCTTGAAGCCGTTCTAAGTAATTAAATAAATAAATAATTTGTCTACCCGTGCGAACCCGGGGTGGGCAGCTAGTATAATATATAGCCAATGTTACTCAGTGATAATGTTGCTTTTTTTAAATCGGTCCAGTAGTTTCCGAGCCTATTCAATACAAACATACACACAAAATACTCCCTCTTTATAATATAATTAGTATAGATTATAATATAAGTATAGATATAAAGTTAAAGGCAAGTTTGAATAAAAGAGAGATGCAATTTTATAATTTATTGTAATAACGATACTTTGTAACATATATAGAATGCAAAATACACTGAATAATGAATCAGACACGATATTATGTACGCTCAGCCCTCGCACGGAAACCTGAATAAATAAGGTCCGCAAACGTTGCGGAGCCAAAATACAATTTAAACATTATAAAAAAATACAAAGCATTATCACCATTCAAAAATATGCACCTTTTTGTGATACGACTAACTCTTAAAACAAATGTGATCCTTCTTTAGAACATAAATAAAGATATTATGCTATGTTAGTCTGTACATAAGCATACACTTCGAGGAAATATCACTAACATTTACCACTTAATCCAAATCGACCTAGGGTTACCAAAACAATAGTATTGAAAGTCGCAACCCTACTTACAGCAACTAAGAAAAACTGGTCTTATTAATCCTAGCTTTGAAAAATTTGAAAAGGTATTCTTTAAAATTTAGACATCATCATATGACGCATTTTTTTTATTGAATGCCCCAACAAAAAGCATTTGTATTTTGTCAACTACATTACGATTAAAAAAACATCTTTGGGTAACGTCGTTGGCGGCTTGCCTGAAGCTGGCAACATCCAAGTGATCTATGTACTTCAGTGACCCGCATTTATTTGATTCAGAGTTGCTGAATACGTAGGGTATTCGATTGCACAATGCCAATGTAATATAGACTGTGCGATTTAAATGCGCTTATTAGCGGCACTCGATGGTAGTAAAATGCAAATTAAATAGCAACTTTTAGGAATGATTTCTGCGGGCTCCATTGGACGTCAAAAATTTATTTAATGGCAGCCCAAAATATAAATTAATTTCGTATGAGGCAATACCATGTATATTAATTCGTGGACCCAGAATACCTGTCTATATGACTGAAGGGAGACGCCAAGTGGTAAATATTAGAATAGATCATTCAAAATTTTGGGGCGTGTGCGTACAGCGGTGTCCGTTTTACTTGTACTTCAGGATGGTGTTCCTGAGTTTGTCCACGTTAGCTCCGGAGAACTCGTCGATCTTCTTGGAGATCTTCACGAACACGAACGTGGGCATTGAGTTGATGTTGTACTCGGTTGCGATGTCCTCGCACTCATCAACGTCCACCTGGAAGGATGATGGATTAAAACATTAATTTAGTATTTAGTAGTTATTAGTAGAAATTCTGATCGGAGTAAAGTAACATTGCAATATTGCCACTTTTTCATGAATAACAATTTGTAAGTTGGCAATATTATTTTATATTAGCTTTTAGCCGCGGCTTCGCCCGCGAGAGTATAGATAAAGATACCCTATGTCCATCCCCAGGTTATAATCTCTCTCATTGCCAAATCCTTCCCCAGGTTATAATCTTGCCTAATTATATTACGATCCGTTCAGCAGTTTAGTCGTGAAAAGGTAGCCAACAAACAAACAGAGCTACTTTCGCATTATATATTAGTATGGATCTATATAGTTAGTTACATAGATTTAGTATTATAGTAAGTTATATTATTGTAGCCGCGACTACGTTGACGTCCATATTTGCAACGACAGTGGCGCCCCCTATTATTTTCTACTCTTTACTGCCAGATGAGATCTAGGTAGGGAACCTACGTCACGTTTGTTTTTTTATAACAAAACAGTCACTACAGTGTAGCATGCAATGTAAACATTTCACTTATAACGACGTCCCCTGACGGTGATAGATAACATATCGGGCTCAATAAATAAGAGTAAATAATATAGCTTTCACATGTTTTATAAAAATATTAACCACGCGCTTGAGTGGTGATACATTGTAGATAGTCTACAAATACTATACATTTAACTTATGATCAGTGATTAGTCACCACGAGGTTTACGGTGAAGGAAAGCTTGCGAGTATTGCGGTAAAACTGGGAATTGACTTGGACCCTCGAGATATAGTTTATGTGAAACGCGAAGGTAACGTGCTACGGGATCGCACTGAAGGAGAAATTGCGCCGCCTCGTGTAATCGTTGTCCGGCTGGCAAGACGCGTCACTCGTGATAGTATCTTGAGCGCAGCGCGCGTACGCCGCGATATTACGACAGCTGACATACAAATTCAAGGAGCGCCCAGCCGTATCTACGTAAATGAGCGCCTGACAAAAACTAACAGGCAGTTGTTCTATAAGACGCGCCAAGCTGCCACCAGCTTTGATTGGAAGTATGCTTGGACCAGGGATGGTCGTATATTAGCTCGTAAAGAGGAGGGCAAAGCTGTGGTGCATATCCGTTCCGACGCAGATATAACACGGATTTTTGGCGTCAAATGAGTTTGGCGTTCCCTAATAATATATTAGTAAATGTTGAAACTGTTACTATATTCTATGTTCTACTACTATATTCGGTGATGATATCTAATAATTTTGGTGGTTTATTTGCCTACTCACATTTCCATATCTACACGGTATCACATTATCACCCCTATATACAAATTTTATTTTATTGTTATGTTATTAATTTTTGTACTTTTTCGTTACTACAGGCAACCCACAGCGCCTTAACATTATATGGCGTCGATATTGCAAGATGTGTAGGAATTCTGTTATTGTTTATATTAAACTCAATATTATTTAGTTTAAAAAGCGGTACTCTGGATTGGAGCTATAATAAATATGTATTATATATGTGTTATATACAATTTGTGTGAGAGCTACTTATAAAGATCATCTCAGCTTATATAATATTATGTATCTGCAGGGAAGTTTATGAAATACTATTTTATAATGATGCATAAAAATCTTAAAGTTGGGTTTTGGAACGCTGGATCACTAGGGACAAACCATGATGAATTCATTGCAGTAATGCAACGTCTCGATCCCGATATGGTCGCAATAAACGAGACATGGCTGAAAACTGGTGAAAAAGGGCGTGCGCCATCTATACCCGAGTACCGATTACGACATGTACCGCGTCCGTTGTCTGTCAAAGGAGGTCGGGGTGGTGGTGTCGGATTTTACATAAAACGTGGAATAAATATACGCTCTCATCCACATCCTATTGATCCATTGCACACTTCAGTGGAGCAAATGTGGTTCACTTTAAGCTTATTTGGATCTAAACTTGCAATAGGTACGGCTTACCGGCCACCTTGGCAAGATGTTGACTTATTTCTGGATGCGATTTCGTGTACACTAAACACCCTTTCACACTGTGAATATACCATACTTCTGGGTGATTTTAACATAAACATTTTGAACGCGCTTGACTGTAAAAGTGATAAACTATTAACGTTTCTTCACTGTATGGGCTTAAAACAAATAGTTCACTCTGCCACCCACTCAACTATTCATGGCCAAACCCTGATAGATATTATTTGCACCAATATTAAGGAGCCTACTGTATTAGTTGATGACATACCTGACCTGGGTGCACACGCGTTTATAATTTCTAGTTTTAACATCAAACGGGACAAAGTCAAACCTAGAACTATTACATTTAGGAATCTTAAAAATATCTCGACTGAACGGTTTGAACATGATTTAACCCGTATCAACTGGAATGAGATTAAGACAGGGTCGAATGTTAACAATATGGTCCTAAAATTCAATACAACATTATTAAACTTAATAGATAATCACGCACCTTTAAAGACTTGTATTATCAGAGAGCGTCCACATCCTTGGATAACTAATAATATCAAGTTAATGATGCATCTTCGCAATCATGCCCATGCCCAGTACCGCAAATATAAATCTGATGTTAAATTACAATATTATAAAGATTTGAAATCGCTTGTAAGTAAATCCCTATTTTATGAAAAATCGTCATACTTCAAATACAACATCAACAAGAAAATAAAAGACAGCAAGGCACTGTGGAAAAATTTGAAGTCTACCCTTGTCCCAAATAATGAATCTGAACTACCTGCTCATCTCGATAATCCGGAAAAAGCTTGTGAACATTTTCTTAATGTCCCCGGTAAGGACGAAGTCAATATCTCTGACCTAACCTTTTATGCCTTTAAAAATTTCAATAGCTCAGTTTTTAGCTTAAAACCCACTTCAGTAACAGCAATCACAAATATATTAAGGAATATCAAATCCAATGCAGAGGGGCATGATGGCATTAATATAAATATGATTTTATTGACCCTACCCGAGACTCTAGACATTTTAACTTATATAATCAACACATCAATACAGTCTTCTACTTTCCCAAATTTGTGGAAGATCGCAAAAATTTGTCCATTGCCAAAAAAAGTTAACGTTATTGATTACAAAGATTTGAGGCCAATTAGTATGTTAGCGGTTCTTTCAAAGGTTTTAGAAAAGGTGGTATGTTCGCAAACAGTAGCTTATTTAGAAAAAAACGATATCCTTCCCGATGTACAGTCTGGTTTCCGGAAGGCACGCAGCACTTCCACTGCTTTAATGGATGTAACTGACAATATTTTGACAGCCCAAGATGCTGGTATGTGCACGCTTTTAGTATTGCTTGATTTCTCTCGAGCGTTTGACTGTATCAGTATTCCATTATTACTTTCGAAGATGTCTTTTTACGGCTTTGATATCGATACCATAAAATGGTTCGATAGTTATCTGAACGGACGCACACAGTTCGTTGAAATACGAAAGGCAGACGGCTCAGTGGCTGTCTCTGAGCGTCGTACTATAAAGCGAGGAGTTCCGCAGGGTTCCATACTCGGACCAATATTATTCATAATGTATTGTGCTGACATAACCCATAGCATAAAAAAATGCAGTTATCACATATATGCGGACGATATACAAGTGTATATATCTTTTAAGCCCGAAGATTATGATTCGGCATTGCGGGATTTAAATGCAGACCTTGATAATATAGTGCAATGGTCTAGACGAAACTCACTTGTCCTGAACCCCACTAAAACAAAATATATGCTATTCGGAACCAAATCCCAATTATGTTCAATCCGACATACTAATGATCATGTCACTGTCATGGGAGAAATGATTGAGCGAGTCTATGAGGCTCGTAATCTAGGTCTCATCATGGATACAGAGCTCCGTTTTGATAAGCACGTGTCTGAATCCATCAGAAGTTGTTACTATAGATTAAAAATTTTATACAGAATGCGCCCATATTTGACCCAAGAATTGCGTATCCTACTTGTGGAAACCTTAGTTTTGTCGAAATTAAATTATGCAGACACAGTTTATGGTCAACGACTTCATGCAAAAACAGATCGAATGATTCAAAGGCTCCAGAATGCTTGTGCACGTTTTTGTTTTGATGTCCCATCTAGAAACCACATAACACCCTTCTTAAATAAACATAATATATTAAAAATGAATGCTCGGCGCAAACTGCACTTGGCGACATTATTGTTTGGAGTTTTAAAAACTCACTCACCTTCTTACTTGTTTAAAAAAATATCGTGGTCAGGACGGCACCATGACCGCATGGTCCGACAATGCGCCCAACAACTCGCCATACCTCACCATAGAACGGCGGCCTTTAGAGGCAGTTTTCGGTACGCAGCAACAAAGTGCTGGAATAATATCCCTCCACCATTGAAGCAATACAGGAATAGTTCGACTTTTAAAACAAATCTAAAAGCTTTCTTGTTGCAGCGACAAAGAGAGTACGAAAACATCCGAAGTGGGTTAGCCGTATTATGAAATGCAAAATAGCAAAATTACTTTATACGGGAGCGACAATTGCAGTAGTTTTTTTTTGGGATTTGCTGATTACTGATGTTGATATTGTTTGTTCTAATGTAGTTATAATAATATAATAATAATTGAATTTTACCCTCTTTTTATCAATTTTTACTTTTCATTTCTTTTTCAATCATTAAACACTTTTATTAACACAAAATAGATTAAACTATCTACAAACTGTTAATATAGTTGCATAATATGTGTACTGTGCAATGTGTACATCCGTTGCCTGTTTCGAGCGTAGTATGGCACTCGTAGGCTACAGCTGAAAACCAGCGTTGGATGACCGGTGCTGCAGTACTGGCATCTAGCATTATGCTGAGCTGCTTAGCCTTTTTGGCACAATTGCAATATACATTTAATTTTAAGCATTTATATTACTATGTTTTTATATGTTGTTGTGTCAATAAACATTTTTTCTTTCTTCTTTCTTTCTTTCTTATCCGTCTAAGTTGATAATAAATAAATAAATATATTATGTGTATGTATTTACAGATTCGTGGCGGACAAAGAGTTTGCTGGGACCAGTTCCAACAACACGCGAGCCGGGCCCGTGCAGTTTGAGAAGGACGGACACTCCCGGGACGAGCCTGTATGTTAAACATGCACATTATATGTATATATATATATATATATTATACCACAATGGTGGCAAAAAGAGATACAACCCGCCTGTAAGTAAGCGCTTACGTAGCCTATGTACTCTTGTAAGCGGACAAGATGTTTCGAATACAGGTATCACTACAACCCTTTTGAAATAGTCTGAAGTGAAGCAACGGCCTGTCATCTGACGGGAACACGTTCAAATCCCGACCTGTACCAATGAGTTTTTCTAAGCTTAAGCGATTAATCACACCCTGAGCTATAAATGAGAGGTAGGGCGAATTGGGATCTCCCGTGGGTTTTCCCATTAATATTGGAGCCGCCCGACTGGGGACTGTACCTCCACTATACAGAAGACCGCAGTCAAATAACACTACTTAATGTAGTGTTGTGTTTGTGCGGTAAGTAAGGTGGCCAGTGCTCCACTAGGATACGCTGGGCTAGTAGTAATGCCGCTAGCACAGTGAGTCCTCATCAAGAACGGGGTTGGCAACTCGTTAGTGATATCCCTGGTATTGCTAGCGGCTATAGGCTACTATACTATATAAAGTGTATTTGATTTTGGTGGAGGTAGGCAATGACTTTTTGTCTGCAATGCACGCCCGTGACTCATTGATGTTTTAAATAATAATAATAATTTATTTTCAGGCATCTATTGGCCCATAGATATATGCCTTACAAAATAACATATACAATATTATAGTACAAACTGTGTTAGTAAATAAAACCCAATACTATGTTAGTAGCACTTCACTTATGCACTGACGCTGAGCGTTCATGTGGCACTTGTCCGCGGAAGCGACGGAACACCACGTCCAGAAGTTCTCTTGGAAGCCCAAGATAATATTAGGAAGGTAGTGATGGAAATGTGTAATGTCCAGAAGGCGCCCGTGGAGGCGGACGCGGATCCGTTCGGTCTGGATCGGTTCTTGAGCGAGGCGAAGCGCGCGGACAAGTCCGGCCGCAAGAGGGACCACGACACTCACCATCACCACACCAAGAAACGCAGGGATTAGAGGTAACAAACACGTTGGTATCGATTCTATTTTTCAAAATTACTAAACTTAACTAATTTGCTAGGTCTAACATTGTTGCTATCCCTTTCTCATGTGCGGGGTTAAATAAGGATGGCAATATTTTTAGACCTGTCAAATTAGTTAAGTTTATTAATGTTGAACAACAGAATTGGCACCATTAATTAGAATATTAAAAAAATAGGCAGGCATTACTGCCGATAGAAGTGAAAATTAAAAAATATCCCTTGTTGGTGACGCAATCCCCATAAATTGTGCGCCTACCAAAAAACACTCGCAACTAAAGTTTTGACTTCAGTAAATGGGGTCGAGTAAAGTGAAATGTTGTTATCAGAAAAGGAGAACTTAAATATAATCATATCTCGATACCCAATAACACCATCACGGATCCGACAGTAATTTAATTATATACTCTCGGTCGACCCCGATAGGGCTTACCATGCTGATAATTTTGTATAAAAATATATAAGGTATATGCTTTAAAATAAATTGATTCTGATGATCCTGAGACATTAGGAATTTAGAACAAAGTTATTGTAGGAAATTATTGTATTGTCATTGGTCCTTAAAACGTGTCCAAAGGACATCATCCATGTTTCATAGAGATTTGGTCCAGATCAGAAAGTGCCGGCCAACGCTTTTTTTTGTATATTCTGTTAGAGCTTGTCTGTCTTAGCATTTGTTACTGTGGCACCAAAGTTGGAAATTACAGGACATTTCATTTGTTTTGGTTATTTGGAATTCCTATTTTCACCAAAAATGTATGAATATTCAGATTTTCGAACTGAAATAAAATCAACTGCAATGGTCCTACAGGTTTGGTGCCACGGCTGTAACAGAATATACAAAAAATGCGTTGGCCGTAACTTTCAGATTTGGACCAAAATGGATGATGTCCTTTCAAAATAATCACATGTTCAAATTAATATTTTAATTCCAGGAATGCAGTCGGACGGTGCCGTCGTCATAGATATAAGTTTACATGTATTGAGTTTGTATAATAATTGATTACTTTTATTTTTATAGATAGTAAAAATATTAAACTAAGATCAACAGCAGCTTGTTTTATTTTTCATTATCAGTGACTGCGATATCTCAATTGTTTGCTAACTTGGTGGAATAAAAAATAAACTGCATTGTTATGACTACTGCTACTGCAGTCAAGATTACCCATTGTATCTGTACATTCAATGTCAATAACAAACTTATTTGAAACCAGCTTTCCCCCGCATCTTTTCCCGCGTTAATATATAGCCTATGTTACTCAGTGATAATGCAGCTTTCTAAAAGGCAAGAGTTTTTGAAATTTGCCCAGTAGTTTCGGAGCCTATTCAATACAAACAATCAAATCTTACCTCTTTATAATATTAAGTGTCTAGGCGTTCACGCGTGATGTGGTGGAAATAGGGATTCATTTTTATAAACAAGGATAATTATTAGGGTTCCGTGCAAAAAATAAAAATCATGAAATTTTGAATAACATCCGAACGGCTGGATCGATTTCAACGGGATTTTCAGTTGCAGATAGTCTAGCGAAGCGGTTTTATTCTCTTGGGAAGATAGCTGACGCTATAAGGCGTAACTTATGCTACTTTTATTTAGGAACATAATCAGCGGTTCCGCGCAAAAACATACTCATGAAATTGTAAACAAAATTAATTCCACGCGAACGTAGTCGCGGGTACAGCTAGTATTATTTTTCATACAACTTTCTATAACTCTTATTAGGTACATTGTGAATTGCGGACAGGTATCCCTACTTGGAAAAATATTTACAAACTAGCGACCCGCCCCGGCTTCGCACGGATAGACATATCAAATATAATTAAAACTATATTGTGACGTCAACTCTGAAGCTGACTGCCTCGCTTTGCAGCGAGATATAGACGCCATTGCCAAGTGGAGCGTAGAAAATAAAATGGAATTTAATCCTGCCAAATGTTCCAATATGAGTTTTGGTCGATCGAAACACCGAATCTGCTTTGATTGTAAGCTTAATAATCTGGATATCACCAAAACGGAAACAATGAAAGATCTGGGTGTCTTCTTCGACCGGAAACTAACGTTCCATGATCACATTACTGAGGTAGCCAGGGACTCCTATAGGCGATTGGGTTTTGTATTAAGAAATACTCAAGATTTCAACAACCACAATGTTATCAGGATCATCTTTGGTGCGCTTGTTCGCAGCAAATTAGAGTCCAATGCATGCGTGTGGAATCCGCACGAAAAGAAATATACGTTGCTCCTAGAGAAGGTTCAAAAAGCTTTTTTTAGGTACTTGTATAAACGCATATACGGCTATTATCCATTCATGTATCCCACGTATTTACTCCTGGGCTCTTTGGATTACAATTCCCTTGAGGTTAGGAGGAAACTTGACCAACTCTGACCATGTGCAAGGTTCTTCGTGGTAAATCAGACGCTCCTGAACTGCATGACGAGTTGTCTAGAATATTTGTTCCATACAACTATCTACGCGGCAGGAGGCACAAATTATTTGCAGAACCCATTAGTCGCACAGTATCGCGCGCTCACTCTCCTGTCCCTCGCACTCTCTCTGCGCTCAACGCCCTCTTGGAGTCCAACCCTGATTGTGACGTGTTCGCGGATGGATGGCAGATGATAACGTCGTCATGCTTGGAGTACTGAGAGTTGAGTGTATGACTGGTTTAACTGTTAATTAGTCTAATTGGCTTGAAGCCGTTCTAAGTAATTAAATAAATAAATAATTTGTCTACCCGTGCGAACCCGGGGTGGGCAGCTAGTATAATATATAGCCAATGTTACTCAGTGATAATGTTGCTTTTTTTAAATCGGTCCAGTAGTTTCCGAGCCTATTCAATACAAACATACACACAAAATACTCCCTCTTTATAATATAATTAGTATAGATTATAATATAAGTATAGATATAAAGTTAAAGGCAAGTTTGAATAAAAGAGAGATGCAATTTTATAATTTATTGTAATAACGATACTTTGTAACATATATAGAATGCAAAATACACTGAATAATGAATCAGACACGATATTATGTACGCTCAGCCCTCGCACGGAAACCTGAATAAATAAGGTCCGCAAACGTTGCGGAGCCAAAATACAATTTAAACATTATAAAAAAATACAAAGCATTATCACCATTCAAAAATATGCACCTTTTTGTGATACGACTAACTCTTAAAACAAATGTGATCCTTCTTTAGAACATAAATAAAGATATTATGCTATGTTAGTCTGTACATAAGCATACACTTCGAGGAAATATCACTAACATTTACCACTTAATCCAAATCGACCTAGGGTTACCAAAACAATAGTATTGAAAGTCGCAACCCTACTTACAGCAACTAAGAAAAACTGGTCTTATTAATCCTAGCTTTGAAAAATTTGAAAAGGTATTCTTTAAAATTTAGACATCATCATATGACGCATTTTTTTTATTGAATGCCCCAACAAAAAGCATTTGTATTTTGTCAACTACATTACGATTAAAAAAACATCTTTGGGTAACGTCGTTGGCGGCTTGCCTGAAGCTGGCAACATCCAAGTGATCTATGTACTTCAGTGACCCGCATTTATTTGATTCAGAGTTGCTGAATACGTAGGGTATTCGATTGCACAATGCCAATGTAATATAGACTGTGCGATTTAAATGCGCTTATTAGCGGCACTCGATGGTAGTAAAATGCAAATTAAATAGCAACTTTTAGGAATGATTTCTGCGGGCTCCATTGGACGTCAAAAATTTATTTAATGGCAGCCCAAAATATAAATTAATTTCGTATGAGGCAATACCATGTATATTAATTCGTGGACCCAGAATACCTGTCTATATGACTGAAGGGAGACGCCAAGTGGTAAATATTAGAATAGATCATTCAAAATTTTGGGGCGTGTGCGTACAGCGGTGTCCGTTTTACTTGTACTTCAGGATGGTGTTCCTGAGTTTGTCCACGTTAGCTCCGGAGAACTCGTCGATCTTCTTGGAGATCTTCACGAACACGAACGTGGGCATTGAGTTGATGTTGTACTCGGTTGCGATGTCCTCGCACTCATCAACGTCCACCTGGAAGGATGATGGATTAAAACATTAATTTAGTATTTAGTAGTTATTAGTAGAAATTCTGATCGGAGTAAAGTAACATTGCAATATTGCCACTTTTTCATGAATAACAATTTGTAAGTTGGCAATATTATTTTATATTAGCTTTTAGCCGCGGCTTCGCCCGCGAGAGTATAGATAAAGATACCCTATGTCCATCCCCAGGTTATAATCTCTCTCATTGCCAAATCCTTCCCCAGGTTATAATCTTGCCTAATTATATTACGATCCGTTCAGCAGTTTAGTCGTGAAAAGGTAGCCAACAAACAAACAGAGCTACTTTCGCATTATATATTAGTATGGATCTATATAGTTAGTTACATAGATTTAGTATTATAGTAAGTTATATTATTGTAGCCGCGACTACGTTGACGTCCATATTTGCAACGACAGTGGCGCCCCCTATTATTTTCTACTCTTTACTGCCAGATGAGATCTAGGTAGGGAACCTACGTCACGTTTGTTTTTTTATAACAAAACAGTCACTACAGTGTAGCATGCAATGTAAACATTTCACTTATAACGACGTCCCCTGACGGTGATAGATAACATATCGGGCTCAATAAATAAGAGTAAATAATATAGCTTTCACATGTTTTATAAAAATATTAACCACGCGCTTGAGTGGTGATACATTGTAGATAGTCTACAAATACTATACATTTAACTTATGATCAGTGATTAGTCACCACGAGGTTTACGGTGAAGGAAAGCTTGCGAGTATTGCGGTAAAACTGGGAATTGACTTGGACCCTCGAGATATAGTTTATGTGAAACGCGAAGGTAACGTGCTACGGGATCGCACTGAAGGAGAAATTGCGCCGCCTCGTGTAATCGTTGTCCGGCTGGCAAGACGCGTCACTCGTGATAGTATCTTGAGCGCAGCGCGCGTACGCCGCGATATTACGACAGCTGACATACAAATTCAAGGAGCGCCCAGCCGTATCTACGTAAATGAGCGCCTGACAAAAACTAACAGGCAGTTGTTCTATAAGACGCGCCAAGCTGCCACCAGCTTTGATTGGAAGTATGCTTGGACCAGGGATGGTCGTATATTAGCTCGTAAAGAGGAGGGCAAAGCTGTGGTGCATATCCGTTCCGACGCAGATATAACACGGATTTTTGGCGTCAAATGAGTTTGGCGTTCCCTAATAATATATTAGTAAATATCCCAAATGTTGAAACTGTTACTATATTCTATGTTCTACTACTATATTCGGTGATGATATCTAATAATTTTGGTGGTTTATTTGCCTACTCACATTTCCATATCTACACGGTATCACATTATCACCCCTATATACAAATTTTATTTTATTGTTATGTTATTAATTTTTGTACTTTTTCGTTACTACAGGCAACCCACAGCGCCTTAACATTATATGGCGTCGATATTGCAAGATGTGTAGGAATTCTGTTATTGTTTATATTAAACTCAATATTATTTAGTTTAAAAAGCGGTACTCTGGATTGGAGCTATAATAAATATGTATTATATATGTGTTATATACAATTTGTGTGAGAGCTACTTATAAAGATCATCTCAGCTTATATAATATTATGTATCTGCAGGGAAGTTTATGAAATACTATTTTATAATGATGCATAAAAATCTTAAAGTTGGGTTTTGGAACGCTGGATCACTAGGGACAAACCATGATGAATTCATTGCAGTAATGCAACGTCTCGATCCCGATATGGTCGCAATAAACGAGACATGGCTGAAAACTGGTGAAAAAGGGCGTGCGCCATCTATACCCGAGTACCGATTACGACATGTACCGCGTCCGTTGTCTGTCAAAGGAGGTCGGGGTGGTGGTGTCGGATTTTACATAAAACGTGGAATAAATATACGCTCTCATCCACATCCTATTGATCCATTGCACACTTCAGTGGAGCAAATGTGGTTCACTTTAAGCTTATTTGGATCTAAACTTGCAATAGGTACGGCTTACCGGCCACCTTGGCAAGATGTTGACTTATTTCTGGATGCGATTTCGTGTACACTAAACACCCTTTCACACTGTGAATATACCATACTTCTGGGTGATTTTAACATAAACATTTTGAACGCGCTTGACTGTAAAAGTGATAAACTATTAACGTTTCTTCACTGTATGGGCTTAAAACAAATAGTTCACTCTGCCACCCACTCAACTATTCATGGCCAAACCCTGATAGATATTATTTGCACCAATATTAAGGAGCCTACTGTATTAGTTGATGACATACCTGACCTGGGTGCACACGCGTTTATAATTTCTAGTTTTAACATCAAACGGGACAAAGTCAAACCTAGAACTATTACATTTAGGAATCTTAAAAATATCTCGACTGAACGGTTTGAACATGATTTAACCCGTATCAACTGGAATGAGATTAAGACAGGGTCGAATGTTAACAATATGGTCCTAAAATTCAATACAACATTATTAAACTTAATAGATAATCACGCACCTTTAAAGACTTGTATTATCAGAGAGCGTCCACATCCTTGGATAACTAATAATATCAAGTTAATGATGCATCTTCGCAATCATGCCCATGCCCAGTACCGCAAATATAAATCTGATGTTAAATTACAATATTATAAAGATTTGAAATCGCTTGTAAGTAAATCCCTATTTTATGAAAAATCGTCATACTTCAAATACAACATCAACAAGAAAATAAAAGACAGCAAGGCACTGTGGAAAAATTTGAAGTCTACCCTTGTCCCAAATAATGAATCTGAACTACCTGCTCATCTCGATAATCCGGAAAAAGCTTGTGAACATTTTCTTAATGTCCCCGGTAAGGACGAAGTCAATATCTCTGACCTAACCTTTTATGCCTTTAAAAATTTCAATAGCTCAGTTTTTAGCTTAAAACCCACTTCAGTAACAGCAATCACAAATATATTAAGGAATATCAAATCCAATGCAGAGGGGCATGATGGCATTAATATAAATATGATTTTATTGACCCTACCCGAGACTCTAGACA
Organism: Falcaria lacertinaria; assembly: GCA_951449985.1. Lineage (NCBI taxonomy): Eukaryota > Metazoa > Arthropoda > Insecta > Lepidoptera > Drepanidae > Falcaria > Falcaria lacertinaria. The sequence goes on along the minus strand of OX602134.1, from coordinate 4,461,792 downwards.
TTTTAACTTATATAATCAACACATCAATACAGTCTTCTACTTTCCCAAATTTGTGGAAGATCGCAAAAATTTGTCCATTGCCAAAAAAAGTTAACGTTATTGATTACAAAGATTTGAGGCCAATTAGTATGTTAGCGGTTCTTTCAAAGGTTTTAGAAAAGGTGGTATGTTCGCAAACAGTAGCTTATTTAGAAAAAAACGATATCCTTCCCGATGTACAGTCTGGTTTCCGGAAGGCACGCAGCACTTCCACTGCTTTAATGGATGTAACTGACAATATTTTGACAGCCCAAGATGCTGGTATGTGCACGCTTTTAGTATTGCTTGATTTCTCTCGAGCGTTTGACTGTATCAGTATTCCATTATTACTTTCGAAGATGTCTTTTTACGGCTTTGATATCGATACCATAAAATGGTTCGATAGTTATCTGAACGGACGCACACAGTTCGTTGAAATACGAAAGGCAGACGGCTCAGTGGCTGTCTCTGAGCGTCGTACTATAAAGCGAGGAGTTCCGCAGGGTTCCATACTCGGACCAATATTATTCATAATGTATTGTGCTGACATAACCCATAGCATAAAAAAATGCAGTTATCACATATATGCGGACGATATACAAGTGTATATATCTTTTAAGCCCGAAGATTATGATTCGGCATTGCGGGATTTAAATGCAGACCTTGATAATATAGTGCAATGGTCTAGACGAAACTCACTTGTCCTGAACCCCACTAAAACAAAATATATGCTATTCGGAACCAAATCCCAATTATGTTCAATCCGACATACTAATGATCATGTCACTGTCATGGGAGAAATGATTGAGCGAGTCTATGAGGCTCGTAATCTAGGTCTCATCATGGATACAGAGCTCCGTTTTGATAAGCACGTGTCTGAATCCATCAGAAGTTGTTACTATAGATTAAAAATTTTATACAGAATGCGCCCATATTTGACCCAAGAATTGCGTATCCTACTTGTGGAAACCTTAGTTTTGTCGAAATTAAATTATGCAGACACAGTTTATGGTCAACGACTTCATGCAAAAACAGATCGAATGATTCAAAGGCTCCAGAATGCTTGTGCACGTTTTTGTTTTGATGTCCCATCTAGAAACCACATAACACCCTTCTTAAATAAACATAATATATTAAAAATGAATGCTCGGCGCAAACTGCACTTGGCGACATTATTGTTTGGAGTTTTAAAAACTCACTCACCTTCTTACTTGTTTAAAAAAATATCGTGGTCAGGACGGCACCATGACCGCATGGTCCGACAATGCGCCCAACAACTCGCCATACCTCACCATAGAACGGCGGCCTTTAGAGGCAGTTTTCGGTACGCAGCAACAAAGTGCTGGAATAATATCCCTCCACCATTGAAGCAATACAGGAATAGTTCGACTTTTAAAACAAATCTAAAAGCTTTCTTGTTGCAGCGACAAAGAGAGTACGAAAACATCCGAAGTGGGTTAGCCGTATTATGAAATGCAAAATAGCAAAATTACTTTATACGGGAGCGACAATTGCAGTAGTTTTTTTTTGGGATTTGCTGATTACTGATGTTGATATTGTTTGTTCTAATGTAGTTATAATAATATAATAATAATTGAATTTTACCCTCTTTTTATCAATTTTTACTTTTCATTTCTTTTTCAATCATTAAACACTTTTATTAACACAAAATAGATTAAACTATCTACAAACTGTTAATATAGTTGCATAATATGTGTACTGTGCAATGTGTACATCCGTTGCCTGTTTCGAGCGTAGTATGGCACTCGTAGGCTACAGCTGAAAACCAGCGTTGGATGACCGGTGCTGCAGTACTGGCATCTAGCATTATGCTGAGCTGCTTAGCCTTTTTGGCACAATTGCAATATACATTTAATTTTAAGCATTTATATTACTATGTTTTTATATGTTGTTGTGTCAATAAACATTTTTTCTTTCTTCTTTCTTTCTTTCTTATCCGTCTAAGTTGATAATAAATAAATAAATATATTATGTGTATGTATTTACAGATTCGTGGCGGACAAAGAGTTTGCTGGGACCAGTTCCAACAACACGCGAGCCGGGCCCGTGCAGTTTGAGAAGGACGGACACTCCCGGGACGAGCCTGTATGTTAAACATGCACATTATATGTATATATATATATATATATTATACCACAATGGTGGCAAAAAGAGATACAACCCGCCTGTAAGTAAGCGCTTACGTAGCCTATGTACTCTTGTAAGCGGACAAGATGTTTCGAATACAGGTATCACTACAACCCTTTTGAAATAGTCTGAAGTGAAGCAACGGCCTGTCATCTGACGGGAACACGTTCAAATCCCGACCTGTACCAATGAGTTTTTCTAAGCTTAAGCGATTAATCACACCCTGAGCTATAAATGAGAGGTAGGGCGAATTGGGATCTCCCGTGGGTTTTCCCATTAATATTGGAGCCGCCCGACTGGGGACTGTACCTCCACTATACAGAAGACCGCAGTCAAATAACACTACTTAATGTAGTGTTGTGTTTGTGCGGTAAGTAAGGTGGCCAGTGCTCCACTAGGATACGCTGGGCTAGTAGTAATGCCGCTAGCACAGTGAGTCCTCATCAAGAACGGGGTTGGCAACTCGTTAGTGATATCCCTGGTATTGCTAGCGGCTATAGGCTACTATACTATATAAAGTGTATTTGATTTTGGTGGAGGTAGGCAATGACTTTTTGTCTGCAATGCACGCCCGTGACTCATTGATGTTTTAAATAATAATAATAATTTATTTTCAGGCATCTATTGGCCCATAGATATATGCCTTACAAAATAACATATACAATATTATAGTACAAACTGTGTTAGTAAATAAAACCCAATACTATGTTAGTAGCACTTCACTTATGCACTGACGCTGAGCGTTCATGTGGCACTTGTCCGCGGAAGCGACGGAACACCACGTCCAGAAGTTCTCTTGGAAGCCCAAGATAATATTAGGAAGGTAGTGATGGAAATGTGTAATGTCCAGAAGGCGCCCGTGGAGGCGGACGCGGATCCGTTCGGTCTGGATCGGTTCTTGAGCGAGGCGAAGCGCGCGGACAAGTCCGGCCGCAAGAGGGACCACGACACTCACCATCACCACACCAAGAAACGCAGGGATTAGAGGTAACAAACACGTTGGTATCGATTCTATTTTTCAAAATTACTAAACTTAACTAATTTGCTAGGTCTAACATTGTTGCTATCCCTTTCTCATGTGCGGGGTTAAATAAGGATGGCAATATTTTTAGACCTGTCAAATTAGTTAAGTTTATTAATGTTGAACAACAGAATTGGCACCATTAATTAGAATATTAAAAAAATAGGCAGGCATTACTGCCGATAGAAGTGAAAATTAAAAAATATCCCTTGTTGGTGACGCAATCCCCATAAATTGTGCGCCTACCAAAAAACACTCGCAACTAAAGTTTTGACTTCAGTAAATGGGGTCGAGTAAAGTGAAATGTTGTTATCAGAAAAGGAGAACTTAAATATAATCATATCTCGATACCCAATAACACCATCACGGATCCGACAGTAATTTAATTATATACTCTCGGTCGACCCCGATAGGGCTTACCATGCTGATAATTTTGTATAAAAATATATAAGGTATATGCTTTAAAATAAATTGATTCTGATGATCCTGAGACATTAGGAATTTAGAACAAAGTTATTGTAGGAAATTATTGTATTGTCATTGGTCCTTAAAACGTGTCCAAAGGACATCATCCATGTTTCATAGAGATTTGGTCCAGATCAGAAAGTGCCGGCCAACGCTTTTTTTTGTATATTCTGTTAGAGCTTGTCTGTCTTAGCATTTGTTACTGTGGCACCAAAGTTGGAAATTACAGGACATTTCATTTGTTTTGGTTATTTGGAATTCCTATTTTCACCAAAAATGTATGAATATTCAGATTTTCGAACTGAAATAAAATCAACTGCAATGGTCCTACAGGTTTGGTGCCACGGCTGTAACAGAATATACAAAAAATGCGTTGGCCGTAACTTTCAGATTTGGACCAAAATGGATGATGTCCTTTCAAAATAATCACATGTTCAAATTAATATTTTAATTCCAGGAATGCAGTCGGACGGTGCCGTCGTCATAGATATAAGTTTACATGTATTGAGTTTGTATAATAATTGATTACTTTTATTTTTATAGATAGTAAAAATATTAAACTAAGATCAACAGCAGCTTGTTTTATTTTTCATTATCAGTGACTGCGATATCTCAATTGTTTGCTAACTTGGTGGAATAAAAAATAAACTGCATTGTTATGACTACTGCTACTGCAGTCAAGATTACCCATTGTATCTGTACATTCAATGTCAATAACAAACTTATTTGAAACCAGCTTTCCCCCGCATCTTTTCCCGCGTTAATATATAGCCTATGTTACTCAGTGATAATGCAGCTTTCTAAAAGGCAAGAGTTTTTGAAATTTGCCCAGTAGTTTCGGAGCCTATTCAATACAAACAATCAAATCTTACCTCTTTATAATATTAAGTGTCTAGGCGTTCACGCGTGATGTGGTGGAAATAGGGATTCATTTTTATAAACAAGGATAATTATTAGGGTTCCGTGCAAAAAATAAAAATCATGAAATTTTGAATAACATCCGAACGGCTGGATCGATTTCAACGGGATTTTCAGTTGCAGATAGTCTAGCGAAGCGGTTTTATTCTCTTGGGAAGATAGCTGACGCTATAAGGCGTAACTTATGCTACTTTTATTTAGGAACATAATCAGCGGTTCCGCGCAAAAACATACTCATGAAATTGTAAACAAAATTAATTCCACGCGAACGTAGTCGCGGGTACAGCTAGTATTATTTTTCATACAACTTTCTATAACTCTTATTAGGTACATTGTGAATTGCGGACAGGTATCCCTACTTGGAAAAATATTTACAAACTAGCGACCCGCCCCGGCTTCGCACGGATAGACATATCAAATATAATTAAAACTATATTGTGACGTCAACTCTGAAGCTGACTGCCTCGCTTTGCAGCGAGATATAGACGCCATTGCCAAGTGGAGCGTAGAAAATAAAATGGAATTTAATCCTGCCAAATGTTCCAATATGAGTTTTGGTCGATCGAAACACCGAATCTGCTTTGATTGTAAGCTTAATAATCTGGATATCACCAAAACGGAAACAATGAAAGATCTGGGTGTCTTCTTCGACCGGAAACTAACGTTCCATGATCACATTACTGAGGTAGCCAGGGACTCCTATAGGCGATTGGGTTTTGTATTAAGAAATACTCAAGATTTCAACAACCACAATGTTATCAGGATCATCTTTGGTGCGCTTGTTCGCAGCAAATTAGAGTCCAATGCATGCGTGTGGAATCCGCACGAAAAGAAATATACGTTGCTCCTAGAGAAGGTTCAAAAAGCTTTTTTTAGGTACTTGTATAAACGCATATACGGCTATTATCCATTCATGTATCCCACGTATTTACTCCTGGGCTCTTTGGATTACAATTCCCTTGAGGTTAGGAGGAAACTTGACCAACTCTGACCATGTGCAAGGTTCTTCGTGGTAAATCAGACGCTCCTGAACTGCATGACGAGTTGTCTAGAATATTTGTTCCATACAACTATCTACGCGGCAGGAGGCACAAATTATTTGCAGAACCCATTAGTCGCACAGTATCGCGCGCTCACTCTCCTGTCCCTCGCACTCTCTCTGCGCTCAACGCCCTCTTGGAGTCCAACCCTGATTGTGACGTGTTCGCGGATGGATGGCAGATGATAACGTCGTCATGCTTGGAGTACTGAGAGTTGAGTGTATGACTGGTTTAACTGTTAATTAGTCTAATTGGCTTGAAGCCGTTCTAAGTAATTAAATAAATAAATAATTTGTCTACCCGTGCGAACCCGGGGTGGGCAGCTAGTATAATATATAGCCAATGTTACTCAGTGATAATGTTGCTTTTTTTAAATCGGTCCAGTAGTTTCCGAGCCTATTCAATACAAACATACACACAAAATACTCCCTCTTTATAATATAATTAGTATAGATTATAATATAAGTATAGATATAAAGTTAAAGGCAAGTTTGAATAAAAGAGAGATGCAATTTTATAATTTATTGTAATAACGATACTTTGTAACATATATAGAATGCAAAATACACTGAATAATGAATCAGACACGATATTATGTACGCTCAGCCCTCGCACGGAAACCTGAATAAATAAGCTCCGCAAACGTTGCGGAGCCAAAATACAATTTAAACATTATAAAAAAATACAAAGCATTATCACCATTCAAAAATATGCACCTTTTTGTGATACGACTAACTCTTAAAACAAATGTGATCCTTCTTTAGAACATAAATAAAGATATTATGCTATGTTAGTCTGTACATAAGCATACACTTCGAGGAAATATCACTAACATTTACCACTTAATCCAAATCGACCTAGGGTTACCAAAACAATAGTATTGAAAGTCGCAACCCTACTTACAGCAACTAAGAAAAACTGGTCTTATTAATCCTAGCTTTGAAAAATTTGAAAAGGTATTCTTTAAAATTTAGACATCATCATATGACGCATTTTTTTTATTGAATGCCCCAACAAAAAGCATTTGTATTTTGTCAACTACATTACGATTAAAAAAACATCTTTGGGTAACGTCGTTGGCGGCTTGCCTGAAGCTGGCAACATCCAAGTGATCTATGTACTTCAGTGACCCGCATTTATTTGATTCAGAGTTGCTGAATACGTAGGGTATTCGATTGCACAATGCCAATGTAATATAGACTGTGCGATTTAAATGCGCTTATTAGCGGCACTCGATGGTAGTAAAATGCAAATTAAATAGCAACTTTTAGGAATGATTTCTGCGGGCTCCATTGGACGTCAAAAATTTATTTAATGGCAGCCCAAAATATAAATTAATTTCGTATGAGGCAATACCATGTATATTAATTCGTGGACCCAGAATACCTGTCTATATGACTGAAGGGAGACGCCAAGTGGTAAATATTAGAATAGATCATTCAAAATTTTGGGGCGTGTGCGTACAGCGGTGTCCGTTTTACTTGTACTTCAGGATGGTGTTCCTGAGTTTGTCCACGTTAGCTCCGGAGAACTCGTCGATCTTCTTGGAGATCTTCACGAACACGAACGTGGGCATTGAGTTGATGTTGTACTCGGTTGCGATGTCCTCGCACTCATCAACGTCCACCTGGAAGGATGATGGATTAAAACATTAATTTAGTATTTAGTAGTTATTAGTAGAAATTCTGATCGGAGTAAAGTAACATTGCAATATTGCCACTTTTTCATGAATAACAATTTGTAAGTTGGCAATATTATTTTATATTAGCTTTTAGCCGCGTCTTCGCCCGCGAGAGTATAGATAAAGATACCCTATGTCCATCCCCATGTTATAATCTCTCTCATTGCCAAATCCTTCCCCAGGTTATAATCTTGCCAAATTATATTACGATCCGTTCAGCAGTTTAGTCGTGAAAAGGTAGCCAACAAACAAACAGAGCTACTTTCGCATTATATATTAGTATGGATCTATATAGTTAGTTACATAGATTTAGTATTATAGTAAGTTATATTATTGTAGCCGCGACTACGTTGACGTCCATATTTGCAACGACAGTGGCGCCCCCTATTATTTTCTACTCTTTACTGCCAGATGAGATCTAGGTAGGGAACCTACGTCACGTCTGTTTTTTTATAACAAAACAGTCACTACAGTGTAGCATGCAATGTAAACATTTCACTTATAACGACGTCCCCTGACGGTGATAGATAACATATCGGGCTCAATAAATAAGAGTAAATAATATAGCTTTCACATGTTTTATAAAAATATTAACCACGCGCTTGAGTGGTGATACATTGTAGATAGTCTACAAATACTATACATTTAACTTATGATCAGTGATTAGTCACCACGAGGTTTACGGTGAAGGAAAGCTTGCGAGGAAACCTGCATACGTCTGAGAAGAAATTCAAGGATGTATGTAGTGCCTAAGAGATGCGGATGAATTCACAATCTGCCACGTAGGGACCGAAGGCACCGAATGATCAGCGTGTTGTACAACTGTCTATGTCTTCGGGGACCCTTGTAGAAAGGCGTGAAAATATATTATAATTTCTTAGACAAACTGACCACGACACCTTCGGTATTTTTCTCTAAATATAATTGTCAATTATCTTGTAACACACTAGTCTAAGTTACGCAACATTCTAGCTTAATGCACTACATTTTAGCCTAAGTCCTGTCAAAACGATGCTACGTGTATTTAATTTCATTTTCAATTAACTATTTTAAGAATAAACATTTTACGTTTAATTGTAGCCTAGTCAAAATCTAGAATCAGCACAAACCAAAGTACCCAAACATACTCTACATGCACCCCTACAATACCCTAATATAATATGGCGAATTTGGATTCGACATATTTTTTTTACTATGTTTCAGTCAATTCCATGCATACAATTTGTGAGTAATATAACTGACGTATTTATTATTATCAGTAGAGTAGTACAATGATAGTTATTTAGTTGCGAGAGAAAAAGAGCTTGTGTTTCTAGCACACCAGTGTGTCAAACAATAACTTTAGTGAGAACGATGTCACAGTCAATTAAGTCATTACTTCACGTCATGCGGCACAGAAACTTTTCCACTTAGTAAATTTAAACAATTTATCGGTAGAATGTAGCTCACAATTTAAATAATACAAACAAACTTATCGAGCCAGACCTAAACGGTCTTTTTATACCAATAAGGTGGCTCACAAGCGTACGACCAACATGGAAAGCAATCACTGTAGCCTATAACCGCTAGCAATACCAAGGGTATCACTAACGTGTTGCCAGGCTTGTAGTTGATGAGGACTTCCTACGTTAGCAGCATTAGGTACAGGGATACGGTTCATACGGTGCGCTATTAGTAACTAGCGCAGCGTATTCTTGTGGAGCACTGGCAACCTTACTTACCACAGAAACACAACACTACAAAGTAGCGGTTACATCATACGAGCAAATTATCAAACGCAAAAACTTTTAATATCAAATTTTAACTTGGGGTGACCAAGATAATGTAGAATTAGGTCGTCTAATCTAAAGTGAGCCACCACAATCGACGCACAAACCATGCGTGACTAGTTGGGATAAGATAAGATATTTATCTGCAAACTAAGTGTAGGTACTATTTGTGACAGTAATATAATCAGTGCCCTAATCACCAATGACTTGCGAAAAAGTATCCGTATCTTTAAAATATGAATTTTGATACATAACGCCACTATATCATGCGTTAAAGGAACTAAATCTCGTAGTGGTGTCGATTCTGTTGTACAAAATTACTAAGCTTGACTAATTTGACATGTCTAAAAGTCTTGCTATACCTTTCTCATGTCCCTAGGTTCAATAAGGATGGCAATACTTTTTAGACCTGTCAAATTAGTTAAGTTTAGTAATTTTGTACAACAGAATCGACACCAATGTAGGTATAATTTTCTTGCGTATCGCAAAGGTGTCGTTACGTTAGTAAACATGACGCATAATGTATCAAAATCTATCGTAGTCACGATACGAATAAAATAAATACGGTCCATCTGGTGGTAAGCAGTCACCGTAGCCTATAGCCGCTAGCAATACCAGGGGTATCACTAACGCATTGCCAACCATGGGGGGCACGGGGGCCCTGGGCTGGGTCTAACCAAAACAAAAGAGAAAAGAAATTTGATTAAAATTATTGAAACGGTTAAAAATACAATAAAATTTGTTTGTATTTCGATTTATTTTATTGAAATTGGAGCGTGTCCTGATTAGACCCCCCTCTGACTTGAAAGCTGGATCGTCCTTGCTTAGTATTGTGGGTTGTTTGTATAATGTATGACAACGGACAATGCGCAATTTGAACTTTAATTCCCATTTTTTCCATACAAATTGTAAAGTGATTTAGCCATATTTTATTTGTACGAATAATAAGAAAATATGCGAACTTATCAAAGTCCTCTTTAAATTTATTTTAGTACCGCGTGTACTAAAACATAATTTAAATTGTATTTTTTATTAATATTTCCTCTATTTGTGACATAAACACACAGCACAGCGAACACTGTACTGTAAAGTGTTCGTTCAGTGAAGAGAAGGCGTTTCTTATCGTTACCATTACATTGTCATTATCACAAGTGATAACAACTGTATCACTATTCTCATAGCGTGACATCATAACCACCTAGTAACATTAACTGTTTATATACTCATAATTAAAAACTCATCAACGTTAATTTCTTATCCCAATCACTGTTTTTTTATACCACCTGATAGTAATCACTAATCATTTTTAGGGTCGGCAACGCGCGAGTTATACCCCCGGTGTTGCAAGCTTCCATAAGCTACGGTACGCCGCCCATCGGACGGGCCGTATGCTTGTTTGCCACCTTAGTGGTAAAAAAACGTAATTTAATTAATATAACAGTACTTCCGACAAACTGCGATAGATGGCGCTGTACCTATTGAAGGCCTTCCTAGATAGCGCGGTAGAGTCTCCGCCGATTAATGACGTTACCTGGTGTTGTTTGTTATCTGTGGATATTTGTAGGTAGATATGACATGCTTACTAACCGCTTCCATTGTCGGGACGTTTTAGCGACTTGCCATACTCTTAAACTCAAATAAATTAAATCCATTCTACTATTATTTTCGTCTTTCCTTCATTTATTACCTCCACACGCTACCCGTCGTACTTCATTAATTGTTTTGTGTGTGCATTTTCAAACCAGCTTCCACTCTTGTGGAATTCCGTATCAATAGGTACTCATACTCTTATAGACATTATGGGAGTTGTTGCAGAGAGGTGGAATGCGATGACGAGTTTGTGGTTTTAACTCGCGGCGATCGAACTGTAGGTATCAGGTGAACTTTATTCCAGTTAAATACAATAGCGATGACAAATTTAATTGCAGTTCAATAACCTATAATACCTACATACGTAACACTGACTTGGCGCAGCAGCAAAAACAACAATTGTAATCCTCCCCGTCATAATTAATAAAAAAAATATCAACATTTAAGAAAACACGTTACAGTGCAGTAATTGATAGGTACAGAGTGAAGAAGTGTAGTCTAAAAAACTTAATATGGGTCGCAGCTAGTTTCTTAGCTTGGTTAAACAAATATCCTGTGTAAAAGAAACTAGTCTCTCACCCCCAAGAAGAGAGCCGCCATTCACATTTTTGTAAATGTGTCTAAAGTTTGAGATTTAGAAAAAAAAATAACTAGCTGTCCCGACGACGGTTTCCTGTCATAGCTATGAATTCATATGTAAATATCTCACAAAAAAAGGGCCTTCAGTTTATCCCGAAATTGAAAATGTTCTGTTTTGTTGTTTAATTTTTCTTTTTCTTAGACCCTTCTGCCAATATTGAATTTATTTATTTATAAATAACAAACACAAAAAAAGAAAGCGACATCGTTCCAGTCGTTCACGCGTGATGCCGTGACCAAGGGATTCATTTATATATATATAGATTACATGTTACAAGCTCGTGTGTGATGTGTGTGTGTGTGAATAAATGATATACTCTGTCCAGTCCAGTGCTTCTTTGATCTCCTTATACCACAAGACTGTTATAGTATCCTTCACTTGACATATAGAACGAATGTGATGAGAGACAGACAAAAAGATGTAGTGTCTAGTATGAGTACTACATATGTGTTTGATTATTTTGATATTTACCTTCAGGACGACGATGGCATCGGCCATCTCGGCCGCCATCTCCTCGAGCTTGGGCCCGATCATCTTGCAGGGCCCGCACCAGGTCGCCATGAAGTCGATCACCACCAGCTTCTCGCCAGCCTCCGAGAGCCTGTTCTTCAGGTCGTCCGAGTCTTTGATGTGGATGGCCATTTTATTATCTGAACAAAAATATGTACACATGTTTCAAAAAGAGAAGTAGGGCGGGGTGAATTGGAATCTCCCGTGGGTTTCCCATTAAAATTGGAGCGGACTGGGGACTGTGCCTTCAGCTTACAGAAGACCGCACTCAAATAACACTACTTTTGTACGTTTATTGTGTGTTTACGGCGAGTGAGGTTGCCAGTGCTCCATGAGGATACGCTCCGCCGCTACGCTTGTAGTAATGCTGCTAGCACAGTGAGTCCTCATCAACAACAGGGTTGGCGTTACGTGACGTTAGTGCTATTCCTGTTATCGATAACGGCTATAGGCTACCGTGTCTGCTTACCATCAAGTGGGCCGTAAATCGTGTGCCACCAATATTTGAATATTTAGTTTGTAATTATTAAAATGTATGAACCGATTAAAAAAAAACAAACATTCGGTTAATTGATTGAGCTGGGGTTTGAACCAGGACCTCCGGCATGGCAAGCGATCACCATCGCTATATACACCACATTTCATGAACAAATTAGTTCCATGGTTAAAAATATTTAATGATTGCCTGGAACAGATAGCTTAATGCGATAAGACCGCAAATGGTGCTGATAAAAACTATGTTGTGTTGTATGTAACTGTGTGTTTTTTAACATATTGTTACAAACTATCATCTTTGGGAGAAAAAACTAAATTAAATTCGGCGCATCCGTTTAGAAGGTACGATGCCACAGACAGACACACAGATAAACACGTTAAACTGAAAACACCCATCTTATTGCGTCGGGGGCTTAAAAGAACCAAGGTCAAGCCAATACGATACAAAAATACGACTCAGTTATTTGATATAAAAATATTTCTATGACATATGAATTGTTGTATCATGAATCATTCATTATTTGTCCTTATCCCGATATTGGTTCAACATACGATCATACTTCGATACCCGATCATAGAAAAACAACACTTATTTCCTCAAATACATTTATATTTGAGGAAAAGTGCAACATTTTTGGAACATTTACCGCAATGTCGAAATGACATCATCCATATTTCACAGAGTAGGGCCAAATCTGAAAATGCCGGCCAACAGTATTCGTTTTTTTTAATATTCTTTTAGAGCTTGTCCGTCTGAGCATTTATTACTATGGCACCAAAACAGGACATTTAATTTGTTTTGGTTATTTTGAATACCGATTTTCAACAAAAAAATATGAATGTTTCTCTAAGCTCTTTCAAAATATACAAAAAAAAAGCATTGGCACGCACTATCAAATTTGAACCATATCTCTATGAAACATGGATGATGTCCTTTGCATTCGAAACCTACTCACGTCCGATAGCCTGTTCTATAAATAAATTTCTAAGTACACCTAGTTGTAACCAATCTTACATTGTATTACTAGCTTTACAAGTATTGGTACTAGCCACCTTATTAACTTCATTAAAAGCAACGTTTTGGTCTAACAAATACGGGGCAAGGTTGAACAAATCGATAAGTGTATCGACCGCGACCTTAATTTTATTTATCGCTACGATCTTACCTTATAAAAAAGTTAGTTAATTCCTTAAAATAATATTATCACAGGAACAGCACTAGTCACTAGACACTAAACACGTCCAACCGGTCAGTATGGTCCTCCAACAGTGAATGTATAATAATCTCGCATAAACTTATAGATCTCATAGCGAACCACAATTCTTGGTTCATATTTATTTTGTCATGCTATCGCGTCATAGGATTATGTCTCTTTTCCTCGCACAAGTATGGTAAAGGATGGGTATAGCGCGCAAATGTAGTTTCTCACATAGTGTAGTGTGAAACACTCAACGATTTCGAATTCACTAGTGAAGTCACCTCTATGAATCATTCGTTGATTTGATATATAATCGATGTGTTCATAGGTTTTTGCTTACTCTAAAAGTTGAACCGAAATATAATGAACCTTTTTTCCTAGTATTTCAATACCGAGGTGGTCGTGTAGAAGATATCTGATGGACCCTGGTTCAAACCTCGGCGGCCTGTACCCATGAATTTTTCTAGGTGATTAATCACACCATGAGCTTAAAAAGAGAAGTAGGGCGTAATGGGATCTTCCTATGTGTTTTACCTTTAAAAATTGGAGCCGCTCGACTGGGGACTTTACCTCCACCTTCCATATGACCACAGTTAAATAGCACTACTTTAAAGCAGTGGTTTGTTTTTGCGGTAAGTAAGGTTTGCCAGTGCTCCACGAGGATACGTTGCGCTAGTAGTGATGTCTTAGGAGCGAACATAAAGACAGTGGTAACGAGACTGATTTATTATATTTCTACCCACATATAACTTTAATACATACCAGTAATTATGTTGCTCGCACAATGAGTCCCCATCAATAACAGGGTTGGAAACGCGTTAGTGATACTGCTGGTATTTCTAGCGGCTATAGGCTACGGTGACTGCTTAACATCAGAAGGGCCGTACGATGGGTGCCACCTTATAAAGAAAACCGTTGTAATAGAACTAGCCAAGCAGTTATCTATAGTGGGAATATAGGAAACCGTAAAATGTGTGAAACATTTCATTCATAAAGAAAAGGTTCTTTAGACGGCAAAACGTAAGGCCCACCCCTTTCCCCGCCGTTTATCTATTCCAAAGTTCCGAAATCACTGGAATTCCCACTGAGCCAACGCAGTTCACATATTCCTATCTATAACCGGGAGAAACCTGTGCGCCATGTTAAATGACTCACAGAGCATAAAATTACATAAACCAATTAATCTGTTACAAAAAGCCGTGTTGGCCTAGTGGTATGAAGCGTTGCCTGCTACTCTAGCGACGCAAGTTCGGTGGTCTGGGTCCACTGGTCCCACTGGTCTTTACCAATAAGATTTTCTAACTTAAGTGCAGTGACTAGTCACACCACGAGCTTTACGGTGAAGGAAAACATCGTGAGGAACACCTGCATGCATACGTCTGAGAAGAAATTTAAGGACGTACGTAGTGCCTAAGAGACGGCGACGGATTAGAATTTAAACTTTGCATCGCAAACTTTTTCACACACCAACCCACTAATGATTAAAATATCATGCCAGATCAATTGTATAAAACAAAGTCACTCCTAGCTGTATGTCTGTCCCTATGTATTCTTAGATCTTTAAAACTACGCAACGGATTTTGATGCGGTTTTTTTTTCACGCTAACGCTGGCCGTGCGAAGCCGGGGCGGGAGTCAAGTAAGCCTCATTTGATTCCGGGAAAATGGGTTCGTCCGGTACTATTTATGGTATTGCTAGCGGATATAGGCTACGGTGACTGCTTACCATCAGGTGGGCCGTACTCTTGCGTGCCAGCTTAGTGGTATAAATAAAATAGTACCTTCGAAAAAGCACGACCCAAGCCAGCAGCACCAATGCATACAATCCATCAGGGAGGTCTCTTCGTCTAATACCTTCGTCCACCTTCAGTTTAAATACAGAAGCAGACCGTCTTACAGAAGACCGCACCCAACAATTGCTTGTTGTGTTCCTGCGATGAGTAAGGTAAAATAGCTAGTGCTGTTTTTTTTTTTAAGCGTAGCCTATAGGTGTTGCTAACCTTATTATTGGAGAGGTCAAAATATACGAGCATCAAACTTTTTTTATACCAATATGGTGGAACATAAGCGTGCGGCCCCTCCGATGGTAAGTAGTCAACGTAGCACTAGCACATCACTAACGCGTTGCCAAGCCTGCTGCCGTTGAGGACTCACTGTGCTAGTAGCATATCCCACCACCAGCGCAGCGTCTCCTCGTGGAGCGACTTTACCCACCGACACTCAACACATCATTCTGTAAGATAGGAGGTCCAGTCCCCAGTCTGACAGTTCCAATTTAATGGGAAAACCCATGGGAGATCCATTTTCGCCCTAACCCTCTTAATCTTGTAATTGATCGGTAAATGGGTACATAAAGCACATATGTAGGTATATGGTTTGCCAAAATACCACAATGCAATGCTGTTTTAAAAATATTGTAGAGGAAAACATGTTGTTATTGACATTCATAAGTATAGGTTATTTAACTATACACATTCAGAAACATGATGTCATGACACAAACAGAAATCTATACTTATCTATACTAATATTATAAAGAGGAAAGATTTGTATTTTTGTATGTATTATAATACAAATATTTTATCAGGAACAAAATCCATCTACACTAGTATTATAAAAAGGAAAGGGGTGCGCCAAAGTTCACCTAAAATTTCAACTCCGATAATTGGAAATCCGAAAATGTTTTTCCTAACAATCACAATTCCTAATTACTTTGTCTCTAATGTTAATAATTCCGAAGCATTCAACTTCATAATATCAGTAGCAATAAACATCTATTAAACTTTTATTTATTTTCCTATTTTTCTCAACAAAACCATCGTTTATACTATTATTCAAAGTCATATCTTTTTTGTTTAGATTTCTTTTTATCATAATAATAAATATTATATAAATTAATTTTGCGTAACTTTGTTTTCGCAAAAAATGTAGGTATAACATATAAGAATAATAGTACCATGGTACAAGTAGTTAAATACATGTTTTCATATATACATTTCAATTAATTCAGTCAAGTTTCAGAAACGAATCGGTCCTATTCATAATTATTGGTTTAGGTTAGGTTAGAACTGTGACCCCAACGCACGAGCCGAGCGAGCGTGCCTCGGCAGCGGCCGGCGAAGTGCCAGAACCGAATTGGTCCTTATAAAGCATTAACACAAACATGGACGTAATGATAATACACCGACATAACTCAATACGTTAAGTAAAGCATACCCCGAATAATAATAATTAAAACTATAAATATCATCTTCTACCCACATATATTTTTTATTACACTTGGTAAATGTTTCTTTCTGAGTATGAGTGAAAATATTATGGTGAGTATGTTTAGGGATAAAATCGTTATGATCTAAAACAGTAGGAGTTTAAATATATTTACATGAATGATGTTATTAATTACAATTTTCGGAAACATCAGTGTTATGAGCATCGCCGGTAGCACTACAAATAGTATGAATGAAAACTTTAGGATGAAAATTTTTAGGAAGAATGATCATTCGGATTACAAAAAGTTAGGAAGAACAATTTCGGGTAAAGAACTTTAGGTGAGCCAATATGGACCAAGAGGAAGGTTTTTATTTTTTTATTTTTGTGGTTTTGTATTGAATAGGCTCCGAAACTACGAGACCGATTTCAAAAATTCTTTCACCGTTAGAAAGCTTCATTATCACTGAGTAACATAGGCTATTTATTATATTAGCTGCCCGCCCCGGCTTCGCACGGGTAGACAAAATATATTTGAAAAATCTCTACCCGTGCGAAGCCGGGGCGGGCCGCTAGTAGGCTATATATAACTATACCAGCTGTATAATATACAGCTATTGCATGATAATACCAGCTAATTAATATTCGTTATTTCAATTGCGACCGCAATTCGTCTGTCTGTGTGTAGCCTCGCCACAAACTAAACTGTTTAATTCATGGCCCTACACTTGATTAATGTTCCCTTCAAAAAGTCAACTGCAACAAGATACCTTAAAATAAGCTCCATGTAAGTTGACTATCATTTTTATGAAACACTAGCGGCCCGCCCCGGCTTCGCACGGGTAGACATTTATATCAAATATTTTGTCTACCCGTGCAAAGCCGGGGCTGGCAGCTAGCCTATGTTAATCAGTGATAGTGTAGCTTTCTAACGGTGAAAGATTTTTTGAAATCGGTCCAGTAGTTCGGAGCCTATAGACATTTATCAAATATTTTGTCTACCCGAGCGAAGCCGGGGCGAGAAGCTAGTATAATATATAGCCTATGTTACTCAGTGATGATGTAGCTTTCTAACGGTGAAAGAATTTTTCAAATCGGTCCAGTCCGGTAGTTTCGGAGCCTATTCAGGCTCCGAAACTACTGGACTGATTTAAAAAATAAACATGGTGGAACATAAGCGTGCGGCCCATCCGATGGTAAGTAGTCAACGTAGCACTAGCACATCACTAACGCGTTGCCAAGCCTGTTGCCGTTGAGGACTCACTCTGCTAGTAGCATATCCCACCACCAGCGGAGCATCTCCTCGTGGAGCGACTTTACCCACCGACACTCAACACATCATTCTGTAAGATTGGAGGTCCAGTCCCCAGTCTGACAGTTCCAATTTAATGGGAAAACCCATGGGAGATCCATTTTCGCCCTAGCCCTCTTAATCTTGTAATTTATCGGTAAATACAAATTTTATTATATACTATTATTATAAAGAGGAAAGATTTGTATTTTTGTATGTATTATATATATACGTATTATAATACATACAAAAATACAAATCTTTCCTCTTTATAATATTAGTATAGATAAGTATAGATTTCTGTTTGTGTCATGACATCATGTTTCTGAATGTGTATAGTTAAATGACCTATACTTATGAATGTCAATAACAACATGTTTTCCTCTACAATATTTTTAAAACAGCATTGCATTGTGGTATTTTAGCAAACCATATACCTACATATGTGCTTTATGTACCCATTTACCGCTCAATTACAAGATTAAGAGGGCTAGGGCGAAAATGGATCTCCCATGGGTTTTCCCATTAAATTGGAGCCGTCAGACTGGGGACTGGACCTCCTATCTTACAGAATGATGTGTTGAGTGTCGGTGGGTAAAGTCGCTCCACGAGGAGACGCTGCGCTGGTGGTGGGATATGCGACTAGCACAGTGGGTCCTCAACGGCAACAGGCTTGGCAACGCGTTAGTGATGTGCTAGTGCTATGTTGACTACTTACCATCGGAGGGGCCGCACGCTTATGTTCCACCATGTTAATTTCTTTCACCTTCGTTCTTTCACCGTTAGAAAGCTACATCATCACTGAGTAACATAGGCTATATATTATACTAGCTTCCCGCCCCGGCTTCGCTCGGGTAGACAAAATATTTGATAAATGTCTTTAGGCTCCGAAACTACTGGACCGATTCAAACAAAAAAAACAAAAATTCTTTCTCCGTTAGAAAGCTACACTATCACTGATTAACATAGGCTAGCTGCCAGTCCCGGCTTTGCACGGGTAGACAAAATATTTGATATAAATGTCTACCCGTGCGAAGCCGGGGCGGGCCGCTAGTGTTTCATAAAAATGATAGTCAACTTACATGGAGCTTATTTTAAGGTATCTTGTTGCAGTTGACTTTTTGAAGGGAACATTAATCAAGTGTGGGGCCATGAAATAAACAGTTTAGTTTGTGGCGAGGCTACACACAGACAGACGGATTGCGGTCGCAATTGAAATAACGAATATTAATTAGCTGGTATTATTATGCAATAGCTGTATATTATACAGCTGGTATAGTTATATATAGCCTACTCGCTAGTAGGCTATATATAACTAGCCCGCCCCGGCTTCGCACGGGTAGAGATTTATCAAATATATTTTGTCTACCCGTGCGAAACCGGGGCGGGCAGCTAATATAATATATAGCCTATGTTACTCAGTGATAATGAAGCTTACTAACGGTGAAAGAATTTTTGAAATCGGTCCAGTAGTTTCGGAGCCTATTCCATACAAACCCACAAAAATACAAACCTTTCCTCTTTATAATATTAGTGTAGATGTATTTTGTTTCTGATAAAATATTTGTCCAATACATTATTAGGGTTCCATACCCGAAGGGTAACCAACAGAACCCTATTACTAAAATTCCGCTATCAGTCTGTCTGTCAGCCGGCTGTAGCTCACGATCCCTCATCAGTAACTTAAAAGGACATCATCCCTGTTTTTGTTGTTTATACTGTAAGCTGTTTATATACTCAGTATCCGAGCTATGGAAACCAAAGAGAATGCTATGCCTTACTCACCATAAACAAAGCCAGAACACGAACGGTCATTTGACTGCAATCTATAACTTCATATTATAAAGAGAAAAGCTAAAGGAAGATAAAACTCAAAAGCTAAGGGATCAAATTTAAAAATTATTTCACTAACAGAATTCTTTACGACTTTATGTCAATAATTTTATCCTCAGCCTTTGTACTCATTCATTTTCATACATACAACATTTTTTTATCACATTATCCTCTTTCTTCATGCACATGCTGAGTGAATTATTATTATTACAATCTGTAACAGTTATTCTTGCAAAAAAATCTACAGCCCTACTCTAACATAGTATAAGTTAACATTCATCAACTTTTAAGAAAAAATAAAGGAATCCACATTAAAGAAATAAAAATATACAGATATATTTTCCAAATGTGGCATGGCAAGGTAGCTTTTTTATTAAACATTCTTTCTTGTATTGACAAAATCATTATTCATCAGATAATAGGGTAGTAAAGTAAATTTCCACTATAAAATAAAAGTCGCTTCCTGCTGTCTTTCTGTCCCTATTTATGCTTCGATCTTTAAAACTATGCAACAGATTTGATGCAGTTTTCTTAATAGATAGAGTGATTCAAGAGGAAGGGTGTTATGTATTATTACTTTGTGATTTGAAGGTATTTAACTTCTATGGCTAGCACTGTGCTGATCTGAAAGCTATCTAATAAAGTATCATTCTAATAAATACAATAAGAAATATTCTTTTATATAAAGGGAAAATGCTTTATTTCAATTTCAACTTAAATAAGTAGGTAGGTATAAAATTATATAATTTGAAATTCAGACCAAACCAGATTGTATTCGTATGTTACTGTTATTCGTATACTTTTGTCTTAGTTACCTCAAGCACGGATTCAATCAACACCCAAAGAGAATACAAGCTACGCTAGAATCAACACCTCCACCGATATGGATTCTTTGCCGATTTAAGCCGACTCCAAAAGGACGACGTTCTCCAATCGAAACTTTTTTCCAATTAGAAAAAGAAATTTGATGAAAAATGTTTTGTGTCGATTATATGTACCTACGTCAGAGTATAAATTATTGGATGGAACACAAGTTAACACAACGCCCGCGCACATTAATCACGGTCAAAACTCGCCAGACAAGTTTTTTATGTCGCTAGACGTTTACTACAGAAATAAAACTTCTCAATCAAATAAGTCAAGTAAAAAACGCAACACGAAAAAATCAATGGTTGTACACTACAAGATAGGCACGCAAGGTCATTCGCAGATTGACCCATTAAAATATCACTTTCTGGTGTTCATAATGCAAGAATGCAACAAATATTTCGAAGAATAATGATTTATATCTAAAATACTCACGTATTTACGAGATTAGGCAGTTATTTTGTCCAAAAACCGGCGGAACACGCGGTGACAGGCAAAGCAACCAAGGCACGGATGGGAATCAGTGTTGCCACAGTCGGCCCAAGAGAATACAACCGTGAGAATACAACCACTACGCTCGGTCGGCAAGTTCTAGCTAAAATTTACGCTTTAAAAGTGAAATTTCTTACGGAAAGGTTCCAAGGGTTTTTTCAAAACCGATTAAACTGTTTTCAAAAAACAGAACATAACTTACCTACCTACTTATAGATACTCAAACCAGAATCATGCAGCGTGCCCAGAATGCTGGTAGCATTGCCACGCTGGATAGCAATAAACTGATTCTTTGAGGGAGATAATTTCCCGGCACGCCTGTCACGGGAGGCCTCAACCTGCCGACGCGAGACCTCCTTTAAAAGCTGCAGAGCGTCTCCAGGGACCCAGAGTTTCAACCGCAAATGCAGAAAATATGTGCCCTGGACCAAGACATGCATATTTCCGGCGCTTAAGGCACTCCTGCTGAACAGCAGCGGCGTCGGCCGCCACTAAGGTGCCAGGGAGATGAGACGGAGCCAGGGTATCGACACAAGTTGCATCCCACACCAGGGGCTGACCCAATCACCATGGCACCAACAGTTTTATACGCCATGTAACGTAAACTTTCAATGTAATATTTACCAACTTGAAGTCGGTAAATATTACGCTTTGATGTTTGATTATTTTTCATGTAAAACAGCAACAGCTTTTTTTCTCTCGCTTTCCTGGGAGTGACGAGTGAGCACGGAGTAAATATCCACACTGCTCCCCGGCTTCCTGTTACACACTTCCGTCCCATTTCAGAAAATTACTTCCACAGATTGCAGGAAACAGATGTTACACATCAAAAATTAGCTTTACTTGCAGTGGTTCCGTGGAGTAGCTTTTTCACACTCGGCAGAGTATACTTAATGAGTGCTAATAGAGAAATTACAGGATACGGTAAAACTTATAAAAAAAATCATTGCACCTTCATTTTTGTTCTACGTTAGCGCTTAATATTTTTTACATATTTGTTTACACTATAGGTCACTGAGATAGTGCTAATAATACGATATTATTTTTATACAATTATTCTCTTACCAAAGTAACTTATAATTATTTTTGAGGCTTGTTATATAGTCAAAAATTACGATAAATGTTACGAAAGTTACATTCTGGCAGCACTGATGGGATCATAGACAAGAAGGGACAGAAGTGATGCACAAAACTTCATAGGGTTGAGATATCCACAAAATGTCGTCCTGTCCTACGTGAATTTAAAAAAAAAATCACGTAGGTTCTCGGTTGGCGAACATGAATTTCTAGTTCTCAGCAGTATGTTCTTCTTCGATTAAATGGCAACGAAACGAGCGAGGTCTCAACTCAACTGTTCCGTTATTGTCTCGTGGTAGGTTAGTTTTAGCGATTGAGATTTGCCTCTGCCTCTGAGGCTTACTTAAAATAGACATAGACTAAAATAGATATGTCTAACGAAAATACTCGACACTGGCAAAAGTAGTTCCTGAAAGGGATTGATTGCCATAGCGGAAAAAAAAGAAGAAGAAGAAGAAATGTCTAAATATATTAGACAATGACATTAGTTTTGACAAACGGAGCGAACGCAAGACAAATCAAATAAAATCAAGCAAGCAAGCGAGTTGATTGAACAAGACAAGAGGCCGACACTGTTTTTATTAATTTTTTTCTAATTTGAAAACGGTAGTTGCTACTATTGCGTGATCGCTTAGAAATTCTACAAGAATATTGAAAATGTCTACATCCACGGATATTACTGAAATTGGGGCTCAAAAAGTCAAGAGCGTTAGTACCGGAGAGGTAAATTGGACACTATATTTATCACTGTAGTTTTGGTAGTTTGGATATTTGCATTTATTGCGGTACGTTACGTGAAGCAACCGGCAAGTTGGTTGTTGTAATAGAAGGCAAAACATACGTTTGTGTTTTTCGTCGGTAATTATTCATTTACTAACAGTAAATAACAAGAGGCGTTCGTGTGTGTAACACTTCCGTAAGTAACCGTACATGGAAAATGTATTTAAACTTTTTCAACGTGAGCTCAATGTATCGTCTAATTAAAAAGCCCTCCTTTTTCCATTATTTAGGTATTTATTTCCATTTACAATGTGCTTCATTATTTTTTTACAATAATTTAATAATCTTTGAATAGAATTAAATTAATATTTTTTTATAAGCCGTGGTGGCCGTATTGAGGTTTGTTTCGAATTTCGAATCCCAGTGGTCCGAGCCAATGAAATAAAAAAAAATCAGAAGTGATGTGATTAGTCACAACACAGGTTTCACGGTGAAGGGAAATATTGTATGTATGTGCATATATGTCTAAGAATAAATTCAAGGATATATGTAGTGCTTAGGCACTAAGATCTGGAGACAGACTCACCATCTGCCACTTTGCCACCAAATTTTCTTCAGTGAAAGAGGTTTTTTACTGCTATATTGATTTGATTGCTATATTGATGATTTTGTAAATGCTTTTTTTTATCTCATGATTTAGTTGCTTAGTAAATAATATAACACATTATCTATTGTTTGTCCACAGACTGTTGAATTGAAGAGTTTCTGGGAGCAACAGAATGTTGCCATTGTTTTCTTCCGCCGTTGGGGATGCATACTCTGCCGGCTCTGGGCTAAAGAGGTATGATATTAAACTTCAGTGCCATAAGCTTCCTGGTAGCAGGGTTATCACATAACTGGGTGAAGATTATTAGAAATAGATAGAAAATGCGGACATAGGTCAATAAGAAAATACCAAAGGTTGGCAACAGTTAATCTTCTCCCCTCGCATGATTCTGATAATAGTGTATTATCTGTAACAATAACTTTATAATTAGTCTGATACCAGCTATCGAAGAACCATAATTGCTTGTAATTAAGTTGCTTCAATACAAATGGTTCATGAAATACAAAATGCAATTTTGTATGTGAAGCACTCTTACCTATTCTTGTGTTGCATTTGATGCATTGAAAATTTGTAAAAAAAACCATTTGTATTGGCCGTTTTATGCAACCTGTCAATGTGTTTATGAGGTTTTAAGTGGTATTCAACAATTTCGAGGAATAAAGTATAAAAAGTGTATATGTGATAATTAGTTATAAGTAGGGAGGTATCAAATCGCAGGCTTGATTCCCTACCTAAGTATCTAGTAAGAGGTATCTCCCTTAGAACGGAGTAATATACCTACTACCAAAAGCAGCACTTTCAGGGAGAGAGTGTTGAGCTCCATTTCACTCTTGACTTGCATAATGCTCTTGCGTCTATACGTTAATTAATACACAGGCTTCCTACATACTTCATACATGCTCTCTGGTTCCCACTGCTTTTGGGATTTTTAAGATCTGTTTTGATTTAGATAGTTAGGTGCCTTCCATGGCTTCTTCTCCAACTCATATTCGCAATGCATATCTTTTATGTCATTATTTCAACACTAATTGATTAATTCATTCTATATTTCCAAACTATTTCATCTTTACAATTACACCCTTCTTCACTCAATTTTATCAACGAATTTCTTAATTGTGGATTTGATCGATAATCTTTAGTTTTCTAACTATTTAATTTGTTGGTGGCCCGAATAAACTGCTCCCCAGTTTAGCCAGGTATATATTATTATTATATAAGCCAAATTTTATTGTATTTTTGACAGTTTTATCGATCGATATTATCATTCTGTCCGATGATGGATGATGTTAAATTACCTACGTTGGGATAATGTTTCCTATCGAGTATTTCGATTACGCATGGTGAGCGTGAGATATTGAATTATCACTAGCTATTATCGTAATCTGGACAGACAGTTTAAGTTGTAACTAAGGAATGCTTTTGGGTCCCAAAGCCGGACATAAGGAAAAAATTGGGAATTTTGACAAAAATTTGGAAAAAAGGACATTTGGGTTTTTTTATACCACTAAGGTGGCAAACAAGCATACGTCCCGCCTGATGGTAAGCGGTTACCGCAGCCTATGGACGCTTCCAACACCAGGGGCATATAATAAAGCTATAACCGAATACACATATACAAAAAAGTGTTGGCCGCCACTTTCAGATTCGGACCAAATCTCTATGAAACATAGATGATGTCCTTTGGCCGGACAAGAGGTCAAAAAGCCCAACACTGTAAGGCTTCATCCAGACGGATGGCAACGCTAGCATCTACTGATAAGACCTCAGCTCTTAAATCTGTGTTGATCATTGTAATGTTTTTCAGCTGAGCGAGATAGCACCAATTCTGAAGAAACACAACATCAAGCTCGTTGGAGTCGGGGTTGAAGAACCAGGTTCCCAGGAGTTCGTCAAGGGGGGTTACTTCGATGGAGGTGATTATTTTTGTGACGAACCGACCTGACCGTATTGTAGGTCTCTCATTGCAAGAGGCCGGCTAGGTATACCCAGTACCGAAGCCCCGGGCTAGAATATTGTGGTGCCCACTTATGGAAATCATTATCTAGTGTAATTTTTTTACTGAACCAATAGTGTCGATTCTGTTGTTCAAAATTACTAAACTTAACTAATTTGACAGGTCTAAAAGTCTTGCTATCCCTTTCTCATGTGCGGGGTTAAATAAGGATGGCAATATTTTTAGACCTGTCAAATTAGTTAAGTTTAGTCATTTTGAACAACAGAATTGGCACCAATGTGAGCTTGTGTTAAGAATTTAATCTTTCCTATATCGTTATCCGGAGCCAAATTCCAAGCCAGTAAAAAGTTTTGGAGCTCATTTTTTTTTAGGGTTCCGTTCCTTAAAAGGAACTCCTATAGGATCACTTTGTTGTCCGTCCGTCTGTCGGTCTGTCTGTCAAGAATTTTTATCTCAAGAACGCGGGGAGTTATCAAATTGAAATTCACATGAAATACCCGGGTCTATGGTCTCTTTCGGCTGTCAAATAATAAAAACTGTAAGTCAATATGAAGAAAAGATGGCCGTTTATGTAGAAAATTTTCGCATATATTGCGATTTCACAAGGGAATCAAAACCTATAGGGTACTTCCCATTGACCACCGCATAGACAGATATTCTGCCGTCAAGGACTAGTGTATATGTGTAAGCATTACTTGGTTCAGATGTTAGCGCTGTAGCTAGCCACAATACTGGACAAAAAAGACGTATAAATTAAGGTTCTTGAAGTGATGAGCGCAGAGCAGTGCCACATGGGAGTACGATTAAAAGTCTTGGGTAGTTGCATCTGTTGCATGGGTGGGCGAGACGCTTACCATCAGGCGAACACTTGCTCGTCTCGTGACCTAGCATTATTATTTATAGCAGTTAAGGTCGGCAACGCGCGAGTGATACCCCTGGTGTTGCAAGCGTTCTTAGGCTTCGGTACCGTTTATCATCAGGCGGGCCGTATGCTTGTTTACCACTTTATAGGTTGTAAAGCTGTAACCGAACATAGATTTTGATGCATGATCAACCTCTTGCTCCCAGCCTATATTTAGCGCGACGTGATTGAATCTTTCATAGTTATTTTCCTCTACCGTCCATACAACGTATACGTAATACAATACCATATCGTTATACGAATTCATTCCATAACGTCGCTTCCACTCAGTTTCATAATCTTAGGCGTTGGTGTATCTAGCTCTGTTTTCTTTGCGGTGGCGCTATCTCAGTCGGTCGGCTATGAGACATTTATCAATTATTTTCAATACCCGTGCGAAGCCGGGGCGGGCCGCTAGCTATATTATATATTCGAATGTTTTAATACACATTTAACAATAGTCTGCAACCTACGAGTACACTTAGGGTCGGCAACGCGCGAGTAATACGCCTGGTGTTGCAAGCGTCCATAGGCTACGGTGACCGCTTACCATCATATGGTTGTTTGCCACCGTAGTGGTATAAAAAAAAAACGATACGCCCTTTGCTTGTTTCCTAGTATTCATGTAAAAACCCGTATGTTTTCCTCATTTTATTTCAAGTAGCATCATAACTATGTACAAATAAAGTCGGTTAACAGATACCTAAGACCGGTACAACGATCCACTATCGTAATCACAAGGTAAACTGGTTCCATATACCGGTTCTTAGCACACGTTATGTAATGGACTATGGTGACGGATTCCTGCAATTATATGTATATGTCACCGGAAGATAACAAGAACCGCAAATGTATAAATTTCCTAGGTAATTTATCAACCTTCGTAGGATTCTAAACGAGAGATTAATTGTATTAATTTACGTTAACCGTTTGTAACATTGTAGTCCGACATGGCCGTGATAGCTTAGATGGTTGTTTTTTTAGTTAGGTAAGTTTATTAATTTGCGTTTATTATAAAATGTGGTCGTAAATTAATACAATTAATCTCTCGTTTAGAATCCTACGAAGGTTGATAAATTTCCCAGGAAATTTATACATTTGCAGTTCTTGTTATCGTCCATTATTACCAAGAAAATGTCTTGTCATTTATTTAAATCGACTTTACTTATCAAGTTATTATAATATCCACCTGAGCTGTTTGAAAGTGTAAGACCTATTTTTCAATTAACCATTGACTATTTCACTTGTTTCCATAGCCCTTATTTAAGAAGTATACCCGGTGTAAGTAGGCTATAATCAGAACCTAAGGCTGTGCTCTTGACTATCCACCGCTATTCTTATGGCACTTAAGTGGCACCAAAATTTCATATATTTTTATTAGAAAACAGTTGTTTAATAGTTATAAGAGCATCGACTAAAGGACGCCGAAACAATGGTGCCAATTCTTTTGTTCAAAATTACTAAACTTAACTAATTTGATAGGTCTAAAAATATTGTCATTCTTATTTAACCCCTCACATGAGAAAGGGATAGCAAGACTTTTAGACCTGTCAAATTTGTTAAGTTTAGTAATTTTGAACAACAGAATCGACACCAATATCTATAGCATGGGCTAGGGTCGGCGCTGTTGACAACCCTATTGTCAATACCTTCGATTATTAAGTGTGACGATCTCCTTATAATACCATTTAAATTTAGAACTGGCCGCATTATAAACAGAAGTAACATTTTATTGACATATTTTTAATTTTAGGAGCGATTGTCTTTTGTTAATAAATATTAATTTTAATTAATTATTGGTGAAAGAAATAATTATTGATGTATAAAATGTTTTGATTTCAAGATAATACCTATATTATCTTAAGTGTTCGTTTGGTTTTATTGTTTTTGTATTACACACCATCAACTGGCGATGTAATTTTTTTTATCGTTTAAGAAAATATAAGGAGATTATTGTATGAACAAACTTCAAGGTTCTGTTCAAGGGCTTAGTGACTGTCTTTATTATTATTACCTATAATTTTTTTAGTTGAGGTAAATTTTTAATTATTATTATTATATCTCCTTTCAGATCTGTACTATGTAGAGAAAATATCTACGTACCAGCTTCTGGGCTTCAAGAGATTCAACATTATCTCTATGATGTCCGCGCTCCTGTGGAAGCAGTCGAGGGATGCCATATTCAAAGGACGCAGGATGGGTATGACCTTATGATGTCCTTGACCTTCTAGACCTTGACCTACCTGACCTTGACCTTAAATGACTTGCGTAAGTTTTCTGTTCGTTTGTCGCTTATTCTCTCACTACAAAGCTACTAAAAGGATTTAAGTAAGGTTTGGTTAAAAAGGAAAAAAACTCTTGTCGTTGGAGGTAGGGCAGATACTATACATATGCGAAAGTAGCTCTGTTTGTTTGTTTGCTATCTTTTCACGACTAAACGACTGAATGGATCGTAATAAAAATTGACAAGGAGATAGACTATATCCTGGGGAAGGACGTAGGCAACTTTTGTCTTCAAATGCACATGAAGTAGTGGGTGACAACTAGTGTTTAAATATGTTTATGCTGAGCTGGAATCCATCAGCACAAAACGAAAAGCAAGATCACGGCTGACTGTTCCCTTTATATACATATATATCCCTAATATAGAATTATGTGTATAGTTATATTGTATGTGTGACACATTTAATATTTTATTGACTTCCATTTGTATTATGAAACAACACATTTTCCTTTTGACGATGGTTAATTATTATATACGTAAATATTTGAATGTTAAGAAGTTTATTAAAATGGCTGAACGGATCAGGATTAGGTTGACCGAATTATAAAACTGGACTAAATATAGGGTACTTTATATACTGGAAAAATATAAGGTAATCCACGCGGGCGAAATAGCGAGCCAAAACTAGTTCGTTCTTTATTATATGTTTGGCTTGTGCGGTGATATGTCAGTCAGTTTCTTCTTATATATTTATACAGTACCGCTAGCAGGAACATTTTTCAAGTACGTATTCGAAATCTTAAATCGCGAAATGTCAAAAAAGTCATAAAAATATTTAGTTCCACTTTTCACCGACGCAACGCTGTTCTTTCTTCAATACAAAAATAGTCGAAGGCGATACGAAAACGTTGTCGTAATTTGTTCATGCTCGCGCAACAGATAGGCGCTGGCTGTCCTGCCGAAAGATGTTCTTGCCAAGGCTACTGATTTACTTTTTTTTATAGTACTAAGGTGGCACACAAGCATACGGCCCACCTGATGGTTAGCAGTCACCGTAGCCTATAGCCGCTAGCATTCTACTTACTCTCTCCTCTTGGCCACCATGACGCATATACAGGATTATAAGTTATAACAGGTATCATACCGGACATAGTCGGCGACGGATTACAAAATGGCGGCGCGTTGCTTATACAAAATGGCGGGCAAATGTTGCTTCACTTCGTGCAATACGGGCCCGGTGATCACTTACCGAACCAGGATTTATACGAGGTTCTTTGAAATAATTCATAATTAGTCGGTTGTTTAAAGTAGACATTAGGTTCTCTTACTGGTCGCTAGATGGCGCTAGTTATACTGTTAGTTTTAGTTAAACGATTGTCGAAATAAATAATGAATTACATGTATTTTAACATGCAATACCATTTTTGGAATACATTTCTTATGACATTGATAATCGTCTAACGAATGAGAAAAAAAAATTGAAACGGAGAGTTTATTTCAACGACGTATCGATTAAAATGTATCGATATTTTTTAAATTAATTGCAGCCTTGATGCAATGGGTGAAGCCTGTGGGTGCACGGGTCACGACCCAATTATATTTATGACCGGATACTAAACAAATAGTATTTTTTTTATCTGTGCTCTATCGGTGCGCCATCTAGGGACGAAATAGAGTACTCTTCTGATAGTGAAGTAGATTGCTAGGGTCACGGCGGCGATGGCTTCGTATATGCCGACATGTTAGTACAGTATATCTTTTTATAAAGTTGCGATAGTTGTCGGAAGAAGGCGTGGGGACCGTGTGGTGGCCAAGAGGAAATAAGGTTAGAGATACGATCTTCGTTTGCTTCTTCCACTTTCATCAATTTCATACATGTTTTCCGGGTGAACGGTTGTTTCAGTCAAAGAAAGAATCAGTCAAAACCTTACTAATACTAGCTTTTGCCCTGGACTTTGATCTAAGGGCGGATTCAGGGGGGGTCAAGGGGGCTATGACCCCCCCCCCCCCCCCCCCCTTCCCCCGCTGGTTCCACCCATTAGTGAACAGAAAAGTGATATTTGATTTAAATTAATGTAATTTATATTTGTAATTCGAATTCAAGCCTGTTCTGACTAGACGCCGACTATATGACCCCCCCTGACTATATGATTCGCCATTGCTTATATTGCCGTAAGAACCCGTTGTAATTCCGGGATTAAAAGTAGCGTACATTCCTCGTTGAAAATCCTCTACCAAAACAGTTTAGGTATATCAAAGTCCGTTCAGCTATTTCAGTGATTAGCGCTTACGAATTTTATCCAAATCCGTGTAGCCGTTTTAGCGTGATTGAGTAGCAAACAAAAAAAACTAAACTAGTAGGTTTATTTTATGGGTACTGCAGTCGCTTCGTGAGCAGCCCGACTATTTAGACGTAGTGGCCGTGTGGTGTGAAGCGTTGCCTGCTATTCTAGCGACGCGTGTTCCAATCCCACCAGGGTGTACCAATGAGATTTTCTAAAAACTTAAGTGCAGTGATTAGTCACACCACGAGCTATACGGTGAAGGAATACATCGTGAGGAAACCTGCATACGTCTGAGAAGAAATTCAAGGACGTCTGTAGTGCTGAAAAGACGGCGACGGACTCACCATCTGTCACGTTGGCACTAAATTATATTCGTTGAAAAGTTGGTGTTGTAACACCTCTGCCTACCTCTTCGGAAACCCTTGTGGGAAGGCGTATCTATAGCTACAGGTAAGAGATTTTGTTTTTTTTGTATCGTAGCTTTAGGTGGTGACCTGAAAGGTGACTGGCCGCAGACGGGCGGCGCCCTACTGGTGACAAAGGGTGGCAATTTAATCCGACACTTTGTACAAGCTGGGCCCGCCGAACATTTGCCCAATGTCGACATACTTAAGGTACTCATTGGTGTGGATTCCGTTGTACAAAATCGCAAATCGACGGGATAAAAAAGTATTGCTATCCTTTTCTCATGTGCGGGGTTAAATAAGGATGGCAATACTTTGTCCTGTCAAATTGGTATAGTTTAATAGTTTCGTGCAACAGAATTAAAACCATTATTTATTTACAAAGATTGTTAATATTTAGTTACGAATTCATAAATTCTAGTTCAAACACTTAGAAAGATACGCCTTAAAATATATTCATCTTAATGAGCATGACATTAGGGTAAAATTCTAGTTATCTTTAAATTTAAAAAAATGTGTGCAACGTTCCCTCAACGATCGTAGTCATCTCAAATGGAGAATTGTGCAATAGTCCAAAGTGGTCAATTTCACTTTGGATACGTGTCTTTTTAGTCAGTAAATTTAAAGCTTTTGCCTTTTGTTACGCTTCATATTTTCCTAGCCGATTCCTCGCAACTTCGTCCGCATTGATATATAAAATATAATCTGTGTCGGTAGCAGGAACATTGTCGACAACGTTTTCGTATCGCTTTCGACTATTTTTGTATTGGAAAATCAACAGCGCTGCGGCGGTGAAAAGTGGAATTAAAAATGAGTATGACAAACTTGACACTTCGTGAGTTACGTTTTCGAATACGTTGTCGACAATGTTCCTGCTACCGGCACTGTTATCTGTCTTATAATACAGCATTTTACAAGGCAAATAATTCTTTTGGATTTTATTAATTATAAATTAGAATACGAATCTTTTCTCTTTATAATATTAGTAAAGATAGATAACTCAATAGTATTTATGTTTTAATTGCAGGCATTCGGTCTGGAAAATGAATATGATCCGGCTACAATGTCTAATAAGGCGGCGGAGGAGAAACAATGTGCTGACACCGATACTGTACGTATTATATCTAATTGTACTACTTGATGGAATGGTAAAGAGTACTTTACCGAGTACCGCCGGGCATGTATGAAGAGATTGATGAATGTAGAAAAATCAAAAGGTGTGCAAGTCAAGAATTATTAGTTTATTCAGTTTTGGCCCTAGTAACGCGTTTGTGATGGTGTACTTTACCACCGGTTCGAAAAAAGTCACCTAAGAAGAACCGGCACGAAACTCAGTACTATGTCTTTTTTTACTAAACAATGATGTTCGAACAAAAATAAAAATGTAGCACAAAATTTCTCAAAACATATAAATATAAATCTATATATATAAAACTGAATCCCTTTTTCCCTTGGTCACGGCCTCACGCGTGAACGACTGGATCGATTCCGCTCTTTCTTCTGTGTTTGTTAATGGTAGGAGAAGGATCTTAGAAAAAGAAAAAAATTAAAAAACCGGAGCGTTTTTAATTTCGGGATAAACTAATAACCCTTTTATCTGTGGGGTGAATATGAATTTATAGCTAAGTCAGGACAACGTCTGTCGGTACAGCTAGTATATATATATAAATATTGATATATATCGGTTTTGTCATCCTTGAAGAACTTGAAGAACTCCATTATTCGTAGTTAGACATCTAATTCACCTATCACAAACTGTCCACTTTTCAGACAGAAGCGAAGCCCTAATTTGAGCTGGAGGACTCTGCTGAAGGACAGCGCGCTCGCACCAATCCACACCATATGGTTAGAGCGACGATGTAAACGCACCTGGGTGTAGTATTCAATCCATTGACGGTTTTGCTCTCACACAACAAGATATGTATTTTAGGTCACAAACAAAACCCGCAATGTAAACGTGGGGTGGATAAATTATCAGTATCTTTCGCTTTTCAAAAACAGATATATATACTGGGTTACGTCAGTGTTCTGCTATAGTTTATATTTTTATGCTGGCAAAAGATTAAAGCTTTTTAGAATGCCCTATACATTCAATACATATAAAAGATTCTCTAAATTAAGCCGCGGACAGACAGACAGACGGACATGGCAAAACTATAAGGGTTCCATGTTCACTACCAAACCCTAAAAATTGGTATAAAGCTTTCTCTTTGAAAAGCTGAAAATATTGGGGCCCATAAGTAGTTCCCTTGTAGCATCTCTCTATTAGTCTATAGACTACGGTATCCGCTTACCATCAGGCAGGCCGTATGCTTATTTGTCAAAACAGTAGTATTATAAAAAAATCATTTTACGATCCCCATTTTATTCTGGGGAGCAATTTCCGTTCGTAATTTCAAGACTGATTTTAGACTGAAATTGAAAAGTGACAATGGATTGTGTATTATTGGTAGATATATTTATGTATTTATTGGTGTCTATTTTAAACCAAATCAAAATCAAAAATCATTTATTCAGTTTAGGCCCTAATAAGGCACTTATGAAGGTCTAAATAACCACCGGTGCGGAAAAAAAGCCACCTGAGAAGAACCGGCAAGAAACTCAGTGCTCTGTCTTTTTTTTTCATGTAACAATCATTATCTAATTCTTTTGTTCATCTGTCTTAACAAAAACTTAACTACAATATGTACCCTATTCTTTTGTTAATTTTAATTGAAACTAATATATTCATCGTATAAGACATAATTTGATTAGACAGCATTAAAACTATATTTGACTAAATTTGACACTTATAAGCTTACATTTTGTGTAATTTTGACAATTGGGACAAGAGAATTGGTACCATTGTATTGGTAGATAATATTATTGTGGGTATGGTAAACGCCTTGCAATTTTTCCAATGTTTTTTTTTCCAATGTTTTGTAGTCCAAATTTTTTCTATCGTTAGTTGAGAAGAGAATTTTGAAATATGTTATTTCATATAATATAATATAATATGCGTAATTTTGTATGATTGAATGTTGTCTTCCTTGTAATATTGAATGTTAAAACAAAAACAGTTTTTAAAACAAAAATATGTAGACCTAAGTCTATCTATGGCTTGTAAACTAAATGTCGCTTTTTAACGAACTTATTATATTCAGTTTTATTTGTTTTGACTATATCCCAAATTATTAATTTTGAACCCTAATGCTTTACATACAAAGAACAAAATTGATTGTAGCTGGCCGTGTATGAAATCGACCAATAGCTGGTCAGTATTTTTGCAAGTAAAAATAATGTACTTTTTATGGTGTTTGGTTTTGGCAACCGAATCCTCTTCAGTCTTGAATCCAGTCTGAGCCTTGTTTAATGATTGTTACTTCCAGTGACGAGTTTCAGTAGCAAGAAAAAAATAAACTATGCATCCGAAAACGTAACTCTCAAATTGTAAAGAATTTTCACTTATTTTTTTAGTTCTTGCTCTTTTTATAATTTGATAAAAATAGTATAACAGATATTGAGATAAAAATGCAAATTTTAAAAAACATAAATATTACGTTTTTATATGGAAGAGGAATATTAAATTCATCAAAATATCTTAGTAACTTTGCAAGTACATATAGAATTATGTACTTAGGGTTGTGGGTTACATTTTAAGATCTCTCAGAAAACTATGAGTCTTATGTCATGCCAATATGGTGGCAATTTGAATGACAATTGGGAATTGGTGTGTGGTTACTCATATTTGAACCTTATTGTGAACAGACAAGACTTATATTTGCCAAATCTAAGCTGTGTTTCAAGGCACTGTTTAATTCAATTAAAAAGAAAAGTGGCTATTACCTATTTTTGATTAAGAATTCGTTAGTACCTTCCTATCTGCCTTCATTTCTAGATGGCGCCACTTATGCCAAAGTATATAAATTTTATTACTTTGTGTTTTTTACAACGAGACATATTAATTTAGCGTATTATTTACAACGCTGTTACTATTGACGGCTAATACTTACGGCCTTACTATAAGAGGTACTAATTTTCTTGTTTTATATTGGATATGTATGGAACCGTGCATGTTCCGGAAAATATATTTCAGTTTACTTGATTGTAATGTTTGGAATCTATATTATATAATATGTGTCATCGTACACATACATTTTTATGTAAAACTGTGCCGGTAGCAGGAACATTGTCGACAACGTTTTCGTATCGCCTTCGACTATTTTTGTATTGGAAAATGTACAGCGCTGCGACGGTGAAAAGTGGAACTAAAAATTAGTATGACAATTGTGACATTTCGCGAGTTACGTTTTCGAATACGTTGTCGACAATGTTCCTGCTACCGACACTGTCCTTTTGTTTAATTACTGAGGGTAATGACAGGTAAACCATGGGTAATTGTTTATTAGGGAAGGGTAAATAAAAATAATATCACATATGATGAAACCCCTATTATGTATTGCACAAAGTGTGTATTTTGGAATAAATGTTTATTATGAAAATGCTATCTTTTATTTTAAAAGGAAACCATTTTTCTTAAACTTTTTCCTTTTCCTTTACTGGTGACCGTACACCTCCCGTAGTTAGGAGCTAAGTAGTATAACCTGTCGTCGTCGGCATCTACGTAGATGACATTATTGTCATGATCAAACACGACGCTAGCCGGAGATCCTGCGCAGAACGCGCCAACTTCACTCAACACATCCCTCTTGTAGTCAAGCGCATACACTCCTCGGGAACCGGGTTGTATGAAGTAAGCCTTATCAAATTTATCCACACTTAAAACATAGCTAGTATTCGAGAACAGAACTGCACTCTTCGCTCCCTTTCGTAATCGATACAAATGAAAATTGCTCATGAAATATATGTCCTCCTTTTGATCGATTGTGAAGTCGTCTATAACGTAATTCGATAATGCTGGAATCGTCTTGGATCTCTTGTTTTCGAGTGTAAATAATCCTTTGGATAAATAAACGGTGTAGTATAACTTTCCCTTGAAATGCATACGCCAAATCGTTTTATCGAATAAACTAAAGCGCGTTGTGGAATTTTTCAAAGGATTGTATTCGAATATTCCTAGCGCACCACTTATGTAGACGATCCCAGTCGATGGGTCGACGGTGCGAGCGAATGAGAAATCGATATTCGGTACGGTTTTAAATCGCACATCGTTTAAATCGAATGAGACGGTGTAGTATGCCTGATTCTTCGTGTAGTGGAAGTAGACTATATTTTCCTTTCTGTCAACTGCCAGTTGTCCAAATATTTTCACATTATCGTTTAGGATAGGTGCTTTGGAATAACAGGTGTTGTCAAAACAGGCATCGCAGTGGTTCTTAATGACCCAAGCTTTAGTTGAAACTAGAAGGATATATATTAGTAAATAACCTCTCATTTTATCCTGTAATAAGGAAAATATTTTTTCATGTCATATGAGAATATAGTAAGTACTAGCTTCTGCCCACGAATTCGTCCGTGTTGAGCTTAGAATCTCAGAGAAACCTAAAATTTTCCCCGGATAAAAAGTATCCTGTGTTAATCCGGGTTATAAATTATCTGTGTTCCAAATTTCATCCAAATCCGTTGAGTAGTTTTTGCGTGAAAGGGTAACAAACATCCATCCATCCATACTCACAAACTCGCATTTAGGAAAAGAAAGAAAGAAAACACATTTATTTATAACAACACAAACAAAAACATATGAGAAAGGAAGACAAGTGTAGAAGCATATAGTGTAGTTATGAAACGGTCCCAACTCAGCATATGCTGGTTGTCTTGTGACGGACAATCAGCCCTGATCTTCCATTGGGACCGGCCCGTGACGTCACATGTATCAATAGTGAGCAAAGTATCTATTGAATAGGTGGAAATTGATTATGTCAGTAAGAAATTTATAATATTAGTAGGATAAGTAACGCAATCTAGATACAAAATGTACCATGTGAGATATGAGAAAGGGATTACAAATTAGTTTAGTGATACTGTACGACAAAACCGACGCAAGTACCTACCTTAAAACAAATCTTTTCTTGACATACCTAAGCACTTAGATCGCCAACTATAAACTCGCACAATTAAAAAACTTCCTTAGATTTTTTACGTAGATATGTTAAATTAGATGTATAGATGTGTATTCTCAAGCGACAGTAGGCTCGAATGAATATAACAGTAATTTACTTTATTGCACGCGGTATCAGACGCCCTCTGACCTAGACCCAAGAATATGTCAGACTATTTATTCAACTTTAATGTCATGTTTTCTCGTTAAATGATATTGATTTTCTGTCATAACTAGTTCTGCTTCTACATTGTATAATAATTGAACATAAGTTAATTTGATGAAGAGTTATGATACTTCAAGTTCCTTGCCGAGGTCTAGCCAGGGCACGCTCCCAATAGTACATAAGAAATAATATTTTCACGTTTGCGTCTCAATATTTTTGTTCAATCTATAAAAATAAATAAGTGTCTGTTTTTAACTTCAAAATATTGCAACTAACAGCTATTTATTGGTATGAAATTGTATATATAGATAAGGGTTTTAAAATACATAAAAGTTCGATGTTATTTTCAAATACTCAATTGGTAGACCGAGCCCAGATGGGGTCATTGGGTTAGTAGGGGTTATGACCTCTATGACCCCGCCTGGATCCGCCCTTGGCAGGGTATGCAGTATGCACACCTCTTTTGCTGCTACATTCATCAATCTCTTCATACATTCACGCCGGGTCCGAGTACTCTTCCTTTTCATCATTGAGTACTGCATTTTATTCAGTATCCATGAATGAACGGATTGTGAACTATTCCGATACACAGTGTGTTATAAAAGTTTTTTTATACCCCTAAGGTGGCATACATGCAAACTGTCTGCCTGATGGTAAACAGTTACCGTAGCCTATAGACGCTTGTCGCTTTCAACACCGGGGTATCACTCGCGTGCTGCCTACCAATCGTCTACCTTTACTTAATTTCCAATCGGATCACTTACAGTACATTGAATAAGAAATCTATTTATATATTTTAAGTACTTGTGTTTCGTGTGAGAATCGAACCCGTGACCTCGATAGCTCAGTTACTAGACCAACGGCCATCGAACACCAAGATATTGACATTCATACATACATACAAACGATATGAGAACGCCAAAACGTTGCAGAGAGTATAGAGCGCCATTTCACTCTTGATTTGTTTTCTTCTCTTTTTCTGCATTCATCTATCTTTTGCATACAAAATCCATACAAATATCATAAATGCGAAAGTAACTCTCTTTGTTTGCTTTTTCACGACTAAATGGACTGAATCGCAATAAAGTTTTGCGATGAGATAGATTATAACCTGAGAAAGGACATAGGCTTTTGTCTTTAAACAAAATGCAGACGAAATCGCGGGTAACAGTACAACCGATAATATGATTTCTTTTTAAATGACAACACCCTATGTATCCTCAGGTTATACATTGTTTAGAACTGAAGTCTTGTTGCTGTAAAGTGAGCAGTGTAAGTAAATGTTATGACACTACATGGTATTGTTTCATCCACAGTCTCATGCATTGTTAGTCGTACTAGCGTGTGGATTAGATCGCTCTAATGGTAAGTAACGTTTAATCTTACCTACTATAATCATATATATATATATGTATATAAAAACCGTCCAAGAGCGAGTCGGACTCGCACACACTTTTCATCATCATATATTTAAGAGCTAGGCCCTTGTCGGTGGAGCAATCGCCAGGCCGTTCTATCGTTAGCCATCTCTTTGACCTCTTGGTACGACATAACGTTAGCCTTCGTCTTTATCTGTTGCAGGTAACTTATCGTTGGCCTTCCTCTGCCACGGTTTCCTTCGATCTTTCCCTCTATGATATTTCGTATAAATGCGTCATGTCGTAACAAATGGCCAATCATGTTGCCCCTCCTATTTTCAATCGTACTTATAATCTTTCTTTTTTCTCCTACTTTCTTCAAAACGTCCTTTGTTGTTACACACTTTTATGTGAGGTTAAAAGTAGGACAACTTCAAATGAGGTCATTATTCGTCAGTGACTCTCAAAAGCGCGATTCAGGTTTTTTTTAGTAAAATCGCATGTTTTTTTATTAAATTACATTTAAACGGTTTTCAGATATTTTCCTTTGCTTGTGCTGTAATACACCGTTTCGTGCCAAATTTTTGGTCAAGGTTTTGAAATTTGCGTCATAAACGGTCATATCTTTTTTTCATATTGACTTACAGGTATGATTATTTTACTGCTGGAAGAGACCATTGACCTATTTCAAAAATTCTTTCACCGTTAGAATGCAACACTATCACTAATTAACATAGGCTAGCTGCCCGCCCCGGCTTTACACGGGTAGACAAAATATTTGATATAAATGTCTACCCGTGCGAAGCCGGGGCGGGCCGCTAGTTGAGATATAAATCCTTGACAGAGAAACGGACAACAAAGAGATCCTATAACGGTTGATTTTAAGGAGCCTAAAAATGAATCCGTATTTCCCTTGGTCACGGCCACAGCATACGAGTGAACGGCTCGTCTGATTTCGCTAATTCTTTTATTGTTTGTTATTGTCAGGAGAAGGTTTATGAAAGAAAACTGGACCATTTTTAATTTCGGGATAAACTAAAGTTCTTTTTTTCTATGGTGTATTTGACATATGAGTTCATAGCTAAGACACAACGTCTGTCGGGACAGCTAGGTGGTAAGAAAATTAAAAAAAAAAAACTTTTGGACAAAATAATAAATCTTCTATATTGACGAGACCGCTGGTCTAGTGGTTAGTATACTGACTGCTATGCTGGGGTCGCGGGTTCGATTCCCGCCGGGCAAACGTTTATGTGTTGTGGATGACGTCCTTTTGACATTTCGCGAAAAGTTCTTGCAAAGATTCTCTCTAGTCGGCTCCTGTCACGTTCCATCAATAGATGATGCACATCTTCAATCTGCCCGCAACTATCTTAAAGGTGTCCGTCCAGTTTCCAGTGATGGTGATCGCAACAGCACTCAGAATGGTTCTCGTCCACTCCAAGCCATGTTCTGAAGAAGCTTATATTAATGTACGTGTATTGTGCATGTAGTAAGCTATGCTATATACTATATCTATACTAATATTATAAAAAGGATTCATTGCTATTTTTATGTGTATGTTTGTGTTCAATAGGCTCCGAACTACTAGACCGATTTCAAAAATTCTTTCACCGTTAGTAAGCTACGTTAACACTGAGTAACATAGGCTATATATTATACTAGCTGCCTAAATGTCTATCCGTGCGAAGCCGGGGCGGGCCGCTAGTCTTTATATATAAGGTTGTGTGTCCATTTTTTTATACCACTAAGGTGGCATACAAGCGTACGGCCCACCTGATGGTAAGCAGTCACCGTAGTCTATAGCCGCTAGCAATACCAGGGGTATCACTAACGCGTTGCCAACCATGTTGTTGATGACGACAGTGTCAGCAGTATTACTACTAACGCAGTGTATCCTCGGGGTCACCATTATGGGCGGGTAACGCTTAAAGTACTAGATGCCGCACCTCTTCCTTCCTTGGTTGCGACTTCTTGGATTAAGGCAAAAAGCCTTGTTTCACTTCAGTCAGATCTACAAATAAAAAAGTTATATACGTGACAAAAACCGAACATAATATTACACTATACTATTTTTTATACTGACCTAACTTACTAATATTATAAATGAAAATCTGAGTTTGTTTGTTACGCTTTCACAGCTTCTGCTAAACCGATAAGCGTATATTTTTTACCTACACGTTGTCAGATGTAGCGAAAATAACAGGGTACATTTCATCCAGAAAAATCTGACTTCTAGTAGGTTGTAATTAAAATAATTAATGAAATTTCCAGACCTCACTATCGGCTAAGCTCAACCCATAGTGATTACCCAAGAGAATACAACCGCTAC
The DNA here is from genome assembly GCA_951449985.1 of Falcaria lacertinaria. Lineage (NCBI taxonomy): Eukaryota > Metazoa > Arthropoda > Insecta > Lepidoptera > Drepanidae > Falcaria > Falcaria lacertinaria. The sequence continues at coordinate 4,420,548 of OX602134.1, read as the reverse complement.
GCTAGAGTGATTACATTTGATCTTTGTAATACCATGTAATACTTCGTAAGGTGTCACGGACAAACTTTTTTTTTCAGATACGTCATAAATACTCTTCGAGTGAATACGACTTAATGCCGAAATTCGAACAGATATCTAAACTGGATCTCGCGAGCGATGTTAGAACGAGACGAGAATATCCTATGCCCGTGAGCAAGACAGAGACGCACTTATCTGAGGAGTATCACAAGAATTCCACTACGGAGGAGGAAGGGGAAGTGTTCCAGAGGGAAGATCACGTGACACAGCATCTTTCAGACATGTTGGTTAATACTGATAGCGAGATTACTGGTTTACAGGTACGTTTCTAAAGGGTATTAGCTACTTATAGAAAGGTAGGGCGACGAGAGATGACGGCTGATAGAGAAGGATGGAAGAGAAATACATATTGCGCCGACCCCAAACAATATGGGATAAAGGCAGGAGAATGATGAGTGAGGTAAGGCGAAATTGGTCTCAATTGGGTTTTCCAATTAAAATTGGAGCCGCCGACTGGGGACTGTACCTTACAGAAGACCGCAGTGAAATAACACTACTTTGATGTAGTGTTGTGTTTCTGCGGTGAGTAAAGTTGCCAGTGCTCCACGAGGATATGCTGCGCTAGTAGTAATGCTGGTAGCGCAGTGAGTCCTCATCAACAACAGGGCTGGCAACTGGTTAGTGATACCCCTGGTACTGCTAGCGGCTATAGGCTACGGTGACTGCTTACCATCAGGTGGTGCGTATGCTTGTGTGCCACCTTAATGGTATAATAAGGGCTGTATTTTTTTATTATACTATAGAAAAATCATCTCTACATTTCTTTTTCTTTTTTTCTAGGCAAGTGAAGTTGAAGAAGTCAAGGAAGAGCCTGCGTAAGTGTTTAGGTTTACTCATTACATTCCTACCATAGATCAAATATAAAGGTAGATGGAACTTAGTGAACAAAAAAGTTTGACACGGCTTCGTTTATTGTATTTGGTGTGGGTGTTGCCTGCTATTATACGACGCAAGTTCCAATCCCACCAGTCTGTACCAATAAGGTGTTTAATAAGTGCAGTGATTACTCACACAAGCTTACGGTGAAGGAAAACATCGTGAGGAAACCTTGATACGTTTTTAAAGAAATTCAAGGACGTATGTAGTGCCTAAGAGACGGCGACGGACTCACCATCTGTCACGTTGGCACCAAATTATCTTCGGTGGAAAGTGGGTGTTGTAAAGTCTCCCTTACCCATCGTGAAGATATAATAATAAAAAAATATTAAAAGGTAATTTATTTAGTTAAGAAGGCTACTAACATATAAGACACTTATTACATACTAGCTGACTATCATATAAATACAATTAGCTATACTAAAATTGAAAATCAGCCGTGTCTGTTCAAATCCGATATAAAAGAAAATGCGCGACAGAGAAACAATGTATCATCCCATAAAATTACGGGTTTCCCATGGGAAACGGGATTGGGATTTCTTTTTTAACAAAAAAAAAACGATAAGTTTTAGCGTTGAGTTGCTTCATAAATCTTGATCTTTCAGTATGATTTGTAAATAGAAGAAAATGTTTTATCTTTAAATGATATTCCAGGAAAAAACCAGTCGGACTTGGCATGTAAAACTTCGCCGAAACAGCTGGAGACTGGATAATAATGCTATGCATATGATGATGGAAGTGTTTTTACTTTTAATTTGAAGTTTTATTTTATTGTTAAAGAAAAAAGTCCCATGGGGTCCAGGGGCGAAGCCCCGGTGGGGGCTCTCTTAAACACAAACATCGTTTGTTATTTATTGTGTGGTGTTGCTATATTAAAACAACTCGAGAAATAGTATTACAGATTGTTCCCGCGACTTCGTACACGTGGAATGGTTTTTATATTTTTGCACGGATTGATATTTTTACAAACGAAAAGTAACGTATGTGCCGCCTTATAGCATCATCAGTAGGACGAATTGGGTACTTCTGTGTGTTTCCCCATGAAATTGGAGCCTGTACCTCAGCTGGGGACTGTACCTCCGCTTTTTTTCTGCGTTAAATAAGTTGCCAGTACTCCACGCAGACACGCTGCGCTAGTATAAATGCTAACATAGTTAGTTCTCATCATTAGCATAGTTAGCAAGGCGGTAGTGATACCACTGGTATTGTTAGCGGATATAAGCTACGGTGACTGCTTACCATCAGGTGGGCCGTATGCTTGTGTGCCACCTTAGTACCTAGTATAAAAAAACCTTTATCTGCCAGGGAATGTTCCGTTCATCTCGGTCCAACCGTTCGGAATTAGTTCAAAATTTCATGGTTTTTTTTGTTGCGCGGAACCTTAATTATTTTCTACAATAAAAGTAGCCTATGTTACGCATTTTAGCATCAGCTATGTACCAGTGACAGTTCCGCCATTCAGATTTTGTTCACAATTTCATGGGCTTTTTTGAGTCGCGGAACCCTAAGTTTTTTCAAAAGATATTTAGCCTTAGTTACGAATTATAGCATCAGCTACCTGTCTGAGAAAGCCCTGTTCCAGTCAGTCTTGTCGATCAGATTTTGATCTAAATTTCATGGGTTTTTTATTAGCTGCGCGGAGCCCTCATTATTTTTCCAACATTACAGTTACGCCCAGTAATATCAGCTATCTGCCAGTGGAAGTCTTGTTCAAACCGTTTCAGAGTTACAGCCAAGTGCACATTTTTACTTTTATCCCCTATCCCAAGGGAACCGTGCTGAATTTCGGGATAAAAAGTATCCTATATGTTACCTCGTAGTAAGAACTCAAATTGTGCCAAGTTTCATTTGAATCCATTCAGCAGTTTCGGCGTGATGCGCGGCCAAGATACAGACAGACAGACAGACAAAAATGAAAAAAACAGTTTTTGATTCAGTATCGACTACAGAGAGCCAAAAATCCAAAAGAAATTTTCAAAATATCTTCAATGTACAGAATTGGACCTGTTACAGTTTTATTATAAGTATAGATATTAAAAGCCTCTTTCAATTACTGCTTATCAATCTTATACAACTGACCTACAACATCCTGGTCTCATTCATACACATATCACAATGGTGTCGATTCTGTTGTTCAAAATTACTAAACTTAACTAATTTGACAGGTCTAAAAGTCTTGCCATCCCTTTCTCATATGCGGGGTTAAATAAGGATGGCAATATTTTCAAATCTGTCAAATTTGTTTAGTTTAATGATTACGTACAACAGAATTGGCACCAATTTATATTTATAATACACAATCTTTCTCTCTATTTGTATTATCCATACTTCCGTTCGCGCCTCTCGCGTTCTGTCTCTCAGCTTATCTGTCAAAACCGTTTGACATTCTACGTTTCGTTCCACAGACAACCTCTAGATAGACTGAAAAAGCTCGATAAATGAAATTGTTTTCCAGAGTAGCAAAGGAAGATACGTACTTCTCATACCTCACAGGACAGGAGAGGGATGTTCAGGTGGAGTGGCTGCTGGCGGGAGCTGATAGAAAATTGTTACTGGACAGTAATGATGTGATTTGTTAACATCGCAGACAGCTCTTGAAACAAATGAATGGGATTAGTTGGATAAAATAATAAATAAAAAAACTGTTTTATTTTTCGGTCGATATTCAAAAAAATACATCTTCATACAAACGTTGTACTTAATTAAATGAGTAATGAGTCAAATGGGTTGGGCCGACAGGCGACAATTTTTAACGTTTTTATTAATGCACTAACTTTTCCCTGCAACTTTCCCAGTAAAAATGGAATATATTTACTCAGTGATGATGCATTTACCTGTTTAACAAACATACAAATACAAAATTATAAATCTTTTCTCTTTTTAAAATTTATTTACACATGCATACATGGTCTTGTTGCATTTATTAATGAATGCATGTTTTCTTTTGATTTGAAAGACAATACTTAACGTTTATGACAGAAAAACTCATTGATACAGACAGGTGGGATTCAAACTTGCTTCGCTAGAATAGCAGGCAACGCTGCATACCACACGGCCACTACGGCTTTTACCTACCTAAGGACAGATACTGGTGCCAATTCTGTTGGACGAAATAATTAAACTAAACTAATTTGACAGGCCTAAAAGTATAGCCATCTTTATTTATCCCCGCACATGAGAAAGGGATAGCAAGACTTTTTAGATCTGTCAAATTAGTTAAGTTTAGTAATTTTAAATCGACACCCTATGTATGTAAATTAATATACTGACACACAAGGTCTGTTATCTTGGGCCGTGTTGATTCTGATGCAGCTCTCGTCGGGGTCAATATCGAAACGTGAGCACATTACACAATCACCGATAGACAAAATATCCTACCAGGTTACACAAAACTACGAGATTCTATGTAGGATCAATTGGCTAATCAATATTTACTTACTAAGGTTTGATGGCAAGCGGTTACCGTAGCCTATAGACGTCTGTAATAACAGTGCCGACCGGGTTCCAATCTTATGTTGAAATCAAATGTGTTCGCGTCATAAAAGGAAACCTTACTGCCAAGAGTGCCGAGTATATTGTCTACTCTGAGCCGCCGACATACCGACTGATTGACAATTAATTAAATGAATTTTAAGAGTGGTAGGACGAATTGGGATCTCCCGTGGGTTATCCTATAAAAACGGAGACTGTACTTCCACCTTACAGAAGAACGCAGTCAAATAACACTACTTTGTTGTAGTGTTGTGTTTCTGCTGTAAGCAATACTGTCTACCTATTACGGACGGACTTTCATAAGGAAATTATAATTTGTAATGACTGTATGTAATTCATTTAAATCCTTGCAACAGAGCGTTATCGTACGGGAAACTTAATAGCAGCCATCGTGCCAGTTAAAATATTCAAATTGCATTCTCTGAGGAAAAACTTCAGTAATATTAAGGAGTGTATCGCCTTGTGGTCAAACGAAATTTTCCGATGAAGCTACATGGCCTTATAATGGGTGTACATATTAAATAGCTACCCAAGGGAATACAGATACTTACTTTAAGGAACCGGTAGCTTGTATGAAGAGATTGATAAATGTAGAAGTAAGCGGTGTACGAGTCGAGATTAAAAATGCGCTCTATACTCTCTGCATACCCCGTGAGGGACTTGACAGGATGAGTATATTGTATATAGTTATATATTTCGAGGTTAGTGTACAGTACAAACATCCCAAAACAAAACTCCAAATCCATACTAATGTAATAAATGCGAAAGTAACTCTGTTTGTTTGTTTGCTACCTTTTCACGACTAAACGGCTGAACGGATCGTTATAAAATTTGACAAGCAGATAGATTATATACTTTCGCATTTAAAATATTAGTGAGATGTGATAGTGGGATTAGTGGTATTGCTGTTTCTCTAGAGTTTCAGTTAGGAAGCATCACGAAAGACTAGCGACGAATGAATTAAAACAAATCTAGTCAAAATCCACCATGTCCAATCCGTCAATGTGAAGAACTAATGTGACGTGCGAGTGAGATAGAAGATAACCCTTAATAGTAAAGGACATCATCCATGTTTCATACAGATTTGGTCCAAATCCTAAAGTGCCGACCAACGAATTTTTTTTATATTCTGTTCGAGTCCGTCCGAGCATTTATTACTATGGCACCAAAGTTGGACATCACAGGATATTTCATTTGTTTTGGTTATTTCAACAAAAATGTATGAAAATTCAGAATTTCAAACTCAAATAAATCGAGGACAAAGGGCCTACAGCTTTGGTGCCACAGCAATATATGTTCAGACGGGCAAGCTGTAACAGAATATACAAAAAAGATGCGTTGGCCGGCACTTTCAGATTTGGACCAAAATTGATGTTTTTTTTATTTTATTTATGATGTCCTGTATACCTTTGCAATGTATCCATCTCGCTCGTATAGCTATGTAACTCATTGACTACTCAGTGAACTCACATCGAAAATCAGTAGCGATTTTAGTAGCTGTTCTTCCAGAAGTGCATTGTGACGTAAATATCGGAACGTATATTTTACGTTAATACTGTCCTAATGTCCACCTCATTGTCTTCTAAAATAGCGTGAAGGAACGGTATGCTTATAATGTTATTGAGGTCAACAAATATTAGGTATTGTAACATAATGTTTTTAGACATTTATTTCTCAAAAGAATGCAATTAATTCTTCTGAGAAACAAGGTTTTCTTTAACCAAATTATCTTCGGTGAAGAGTGGGTGTTGTATCTCTGCCTACCCTTTCAGGGATCCTAGTGGGAAGGCGTGAAGATATATAATTATACATTATAAAATTGGTATTGCATAGTCTTAGGGTTCCGTATGACAAGTTGAAATTAATATCAAATACCCGGGTCTATGGTCTCTTTAAGCTGTGACCGTTTATGTCGCAAACTTTCGCATATTTGGTGATTTCACAAGGGAATCAAAACTTATAGGGTACTTCCCGTTGTACTAGAATCATGAAATTTCGCAGGAAGCAGTGTCTTGCAGCACATGCAAAGGGAAACATCTGAAAATATGTAGTTTCATAACAAAAAAAAGCGGACTCACTAGAACAATCTTTCAAAAATATAAGTTTGTACGGGCCCTCGGTGCGCGAGTCCGACTCGCACTTGGCCGGTTTTTATTAATTATAATACCTACTAAAACTGTTTTACATATTTAATAATTGCATCAATATTTGTACATACCTTAGTTTTGTCTCCAATTCTATGAGATATCTATTTACAAGACTTTTACCTAAATATTTATGCGTATCGAGAGCCAAATGATACAATAGAACCAGCTGGACTGAAGCCAGCTACATCGGAATATGTTATATCATACACGCTTAATATGTCAACATGATTAATATTGTATGCTATTTACTAGATTTCGGAGCGTGACTTCGCCCGCGTAAAATTATTATATAATTATTATGTTGTGACGTGTCAGCGGATGGCAGATGATAATGTCGGCATGCGTGGAGTATTGCGAGATGAGTGTATGACTGTGGTTTGATTCTTAATTAGTATAATTAGTTTGAAGCCGTTTTAATTAATTTAATAAATGAGAAAACACTTAGATATAGGATCAATTATAATAATAGAAAAAGAATAGAGTACATTACCCGGTTATGTACGAAGAATATTTTTTCCTTGTACATTGCCGGTAATGTGACTTGGTAATGTACGAGGAACAAGCGGAAAAGATAAATGATAATCAGTCCCTCTGTCCGAAAAGTGTTACAAGATCTTTTATCCAGCTACGGCGAAACAAAAATGTGGGTTATGTTTTTACGGGTATAGGATGAGTATGTATGTGTTCCCTCAAAGCTTCGAAATTAATTATCATAATTTGACAAATGAAGTATCGCTATGTGACGTCACATTAAATTGGACATGGCGCCATCTAGAGGACAATAAAAATAAAGTCATGAACTAAAAAAACTCATTGGTTCTAGATATAACACCATACAAATTAACAAACATACTTGTATCTCTTTTAAATATCAATAGCACTGGAGATTGGACACATATATATATGAACCAAATTAATCTAAATCTAAAATTTGATACACCCTCGACTCAAAATCCTCTAAAACCATAGCTAAAAACTTGATTAAATCACATTAGAAACAAAAAAACGAAAATGTGCAATATATAAATCAATATCGGGTCCACTGTTACACACAGATACTCAGATACACAGACAGACACAGTGACACACACGTTAAACTTATAACACCTCTCTATTTGCGGCGGGGGTTAAAAATGACTGCGAACAAACGAAATTGACACCAATCCCTGTGGGATGTAAAAGTTCGTCACACGAACCAAACTTTGACAGGAAATAGAGAAATAACCTAAAGACCGGTATGTTTTCGTAACTGCGGATGGTTAAGTTGAAAGTTAGTCTAATTTTATAGAAACTCCGTACCAAACTAAGTACCTAGCCACTTTAACTTACCACTAACTCACGAAGAATGCTTTCAAAATACTCACAAATATGTTCTGTTTACACTTTGATAGCAAACATTTTGGTAAATAATGTAATGGAGTATTTTTCTGAAAGTAAGGAAATAAAATAAATCTTTACTTAATAATATTATAAAGAGGAAAGATTTGTATTTTTGTGTGTGTGTATGTTGAAAAAAGGACCTTTAGTTTATTATATTTACGCCAATTTTTTTTTTCTTTTCATAAAGTTCTGACAAAACAAACGCAAAAAAAGAATTAGCGTAATCGGTCTAGCCGTTGACGCGTCATGCCGTGACCAAGGCACTGATACGACAATCCCATAAAAGTGTTAAGAAATCTTTAAAATGTGTCGAATTGAAAACGTGCACTAATTAAAGGGTTCACTAACTGCCTGCGGAATACCAAAATGACCGAATAGATGTGATACAGGTGATGTTCTATCGTGTCATCAAAAACCTTAAACAGAATTGTAATTCAACATAAATATTTTTTCTCGTTTAAGTCATGGTGGACCTTATGGCGAAGGGATACGATTGCTATTCAAAGGGATTTTGGTTGCTGGTTGCATTTCTTGTGTTCTAGGGTTGACACGCAACTTATTTTTACAAAGACAAAACGATTTATTTTTTAAATATGTTGGTTTACTTCACGAAATGACAAGATAAGTTCTAAATTTTAAGTGTATAGAAAAAAAACCATTAAAATATAGTTACTTTACAAATCATAATTATAAAAAAATGCCGGTAGGTAAAAAGTCACTAGTAACAAACATACATCCACTTACACAAATAAACGCGAATTAAAATAAAATGACACGATTTATGACATATATTCGGTGTCTCTGAAACGGACGTAAACTGTTTTTAAATAAATATGTGCTATATTTTGTAGAGCTAATAAAACTACCGATAGTATTTTTGTTAGTACTCGAGTACTTTTGGTGTGATTGACTCACAATGTTAAAACTTTTTGCTCATTAAAACCACAATGTATTTAATTGTTCCCACTGCATATTATAACTATTTTCACACGAATAAGCAGTTAGCGCTTCTAGTTAGTATCTGTTTAGGTAAACGAACTTTACATTTTATTGCATGCTTAAACTGGTTTAAGCTGAAATATCATAGCTTATCTCGTATAAGCGACAACACGTCTAAGGAATAAACAACGTAGATGGAACTTGTGACGCCGATTAAAACTACGCCTTGCAGTGTACATATACACAATTGCCAAATAGTTGTAAAGGAAGCCAAACATAGAAAAAAATCAAATCAAGAAGTTGTAATGTAAACTAATATTATAAAGAGGAACAATTTGTATGTAACAAATCAAATTAAAAACTAGTGGACCGATTTCAAAAAATATTTTGCCGTCAGAAAGCTACATAACACTTAGTCATTTAATAAAATAGGCTATATATTATTTTGACACGCGGGCGAATTCGCGGAGAATACATTTAGTTTTAAAATATCTGATTGGGTTAAAATTACCTTTTCAAATCTTTATCTTCTATTATTATTTATATTCTGTAAATTAAATATTTTGTAGTCTGACTGGTAACAAAAATAACATTGTTTTAATGTATTTTAGTTACAGTTGCAATATCCTCAGATATCACTTGACCTTTTTATTATACTAAATTCTGACCGCATTAATTTTTATACCTACCTTTTTAAGTTATAAATATTATACACTGCAAGTATTTTTCTAAGGAGCTGGTAAATTCTTACTCTTTTATGCGTAAACAAAGTTAGAGTAGATTTTTTTTCATGCCGTCATGCAAATTTTACCATGATCTTTATTCAAAAGCTATAAAATAGCTAAAACTTAAAAATCTATACCATAAAATTAACAAACAGTTTTTATATTTAATTGATTTATAAGTTTTTGTTTTAACGTAACATAAAATAGTATGAGTATACACAACCTAATTTGAACGTAATAATAAAAACATATTTCAAGCTTAATAGATTTTCGGTCGATTGGCAACCCTATTGGCCGGTGAGGTCGATATTGCGCGCGGTGCGAATGATAATGTCTAAAGTGTAGTGTCTATAAAAGCAATGTGCGTGCACACGACATACAGCGAAAGTCAACGAAAATGAAGGTGATAACACGTTCTTATTGTTATATTGTGTGTGATATTGTGATTTTACGTGATTAGTGATGTTCGGGATAATAATGGGATAAAATAATAATAATAAAGTTCAGATTATTAAACAGCCCCTCTGCTTGTAAACAAAGCAAAGCAGGACTACATATAATCATGATTTATTGTTTTAAAATATTGCGATTATTTATTTCTATTACTACGTTTGTGAATATTACTTTTCGCAATCAAAATTAAAAAAAAAGATAGTTCAATTAAGGCACTAATAAGGCACTAATGAAGGTCTAAATTGCCACCTATATTATGAAGTGAACATTTTTTTATCATTTATCTTAAAAACTAAATATATGTATATTTTATTTTAACATGTACATCTAAACTTTGTGCTTTTAAACTTATGCAGAATTAAATTAATAAACCAAGAATTTAATTATAATAATATAAACCTATTAAGTTAATTTTATATTAAGCTCTTTTAAATCTAGCTATGTAATTTTTCTTTTCATTCCGTAATATTTTTTTTTTTTTTTTCAGTTAAGGGCCTAATATCACAATGCTCTTAAGTATGACCCTTAATGAAAGCGGTTCGGAAAAAAATACTATAAATTCTGTACCATTACCTCAGAGAAGATAATATACTCCATTACATTCATGTACCTATTTTTTCTGTATGACAGGAACTACTGGCAGTTATATCGCTCATAGTGGCCGTATGTGGGGAGCCACCTGCGCCATACCCAGCGAGTGGTTGGCGGCCCAGTGGCCCAATGTTCCAACTGCCACAGCGTGGACAAGCACAGGTTCGAATGCGACTGTTTATTTTTTTCTTCTAAGGTGTCAACTAAGTGTTGGTAAGCGATCACCGTAGCCTATGGATAGCACCAGGGCACGTATTACTAGTATACTACGGAAAGGTATCCAACCTAAGTCATACCTACTCAAAATGGAGTTCCCAAACTTTATAGAACTACTAGCTGTTTTTCCCGCGACTTCGCCCGCTTATTAATATAATACACTAGCGGCCCGCCCCGGCTTCGCACGGGTAGAATTTTTCCTGAATTTTCCTCGCTATAAACCTCACGGAGCCCGAGACCTTTCCAACGAATGCTAAACCGTGGAAATCGGTTCGTGCGTTCTGGAGTTATAGCGTCAGGAAGGAAAACCCGACTTATTTTTATATAGTAGATATATAGCCTATATTACTCAGTGATAATGTAGCCTCCTTACGGCAACATCATTTTGAAATCGGTCCATTCGTTTTTAAGTTTATTCGTTTCATACAAAAATACAAATTTTTCCTCTTTATACTATTAGTGTAGATTTAGCGAAGCAAAGATACACATGCCTTTTATAAATTAATAAATATTTTTTCACAGCCTCAATTACCTCGATACCTGCCGCCTCTAGACCCTCGCAACCCAACTGTGGAACTGGAGTATGGAACCCCTGAGGAAGATGTGTCAGTTCAGGGTCTACCAGCTCAAGAGCAGCAGCCAATATTTCAAGTGTCTCCTTTGAACGGGCAGCAGATTTCAGGACCTGCCTTCAACTCTGACATTAGGAATCTGGACCAAAGATACAACCAGCTACAGGTAAAGAAGTAAATTAAAAGTCTACTTGGTTAGGATTAGCATAATCCTAGCCAAAAAAGTAATAAAAGGGTGCCCCCAAAGGGATTCTAAGGAAGCATTTCCAATAGTAATTTATATGAAATTTTAAATTATTATGAAAAGATAACCAATTGTTCTATTAAGGTTCTAAGTAAGGCGAATAAAAATAAAAATTGTTTATTAATTTAAGGCCTTAATAAGGCACTAATAAATGTAGTACTCACCATATTTGTTTCAACCACAGTACCAGCAACAACAAGAGACATACCGCCAGCTCGAAAGGCAGAGGCAACTCGACGCGCAAGCAAGGTTCAATTCAAATGGGTTACCAAACCTTCAATCACCTAGACAATTCGCCACCTTCACCACTCCAGCCCCAACCCAAGCCACCACCACTCAGAAACCAGAAGAAAGAACTACTGAGCAGACTACGGAACAAAGTCTGAATGAAGGAGAAACACTGGACGATGAATCAACGTTAGCTCGACAAAAAGGAAAGACTACCGTGGAAGTCTCAAGGCAAAACTTGCAAGAATACCCTGGAGAGCTGTTCTTGAGTTCTTTAGCTCAGCTAAAGTTACAGCCTCAGTTCGTACCCTTACAGCAAGTACAATCCCCTTTGTACCTTCAGCCGATTCAACAGCAAAGTCAGAAACAAATTGCGGGATACGATGCCCAAACTCACTTTGCTGCTTTTCCATCAGTCTTGGCTCAACAACAAACTCAGAGAATACAAGCCCAGCCTGGTTTCCAAAATCAAGCTCAATTAGTGCAACAGCCTTTGGCACAGTATCAACCAATGGTCGCGTACCAACTTGCCCAACCAGCTCAGGAATACCAGCCAGCTCAACAATATCAGCCAGCTCAGCAATACACGCCAGCTCAGCAATACCAACCAGCTCAACCAGCTCAGCAATATCAGCCCATTGTTTTGCAGCCTCAGCAAATTCAGCAAGAACAATTTGCTAGAGCTCCGGAAACTCAGCAACCAATAGCTCAGTACCAACCAGTTCCTCAATTACAAGCCACGCCCGTAGTTCTCCAACCACAAGCCGTGAGCCAACCTGGTCAGTTCCAACCAAACCCTGACGCCGAGAGAGTGCAACCAGAGCAGAACGGTCCATATCCGCAGCAACCCGTTCAATACCAACCAGCTCTTCAACCAGGACTCCCACAGTTCCAGGGTGCACCTATAATTGTTCAACAGCAACCAATCAACCAGCAGGGTCAATATCAGCCCAATCCAGACGTGGAAAGGGTTCAACCTCAACAAGAACAGTATCCCCAGCAGTATCCTCAGCTGTATCAGCAGCCATTCTTGATCCCTCAGGCTTTGAACCAGGATCCCGCTTACCAGTATTATCAGAACCAGTTCCAACAGCAGATGTTCCAAAACCAGGACGCTTTGCAGAGTGGCTTGGACGTGAATCAGCAGGGCAATGGTATTGACCAGACTGAGGGAGAGGAAGATGACAACGAGAAGGATAATGGATCAGCTACAGCTGTAGCCACGGCTTTTGGCGCTAGGTAAGTTATTTGTTAAAGTGTTCTTGAAATACTATGTTGTTGACGAGACCACTGGTCTAGTGGTTAGTACACGTGACTGCTACGCTAGAGGTCGCGGGTTCGATTCTCGCCGGGGCAAACATTTATGTGACAAATATGTTTGCCTGCGCTGTGTGATAATGTCCAAACATTATTATTATAAATTATAGTGAATTTTAGTTGCTTGGATTTAGGTCCTTTTCCCAAGGAAAACACAGGTGAATAGACTGAGACATTTCTAGCAGTATGTAGTCAAGGTAATACTTATTGACACACCTATTTAGGTTCTAAATTTTAATCTTCATGTCATGCAGATACATAAAATTCTTTAAAATGTAATAAACTGATACATTTTAGAAAATAACATAGTAAAATATACAATGTACATACAGTGAGCATAGTAGATAATTGGAGTTTACGATTTGGATTTTGTTTTGATGTATTTTTTTTATACCACACAAGCATACGGCCCATCTGATGGTAAGCAGTCACCGTAGCCTATAGCCGCTAGCAATACCAGGGGTATCACTAACGGGTTGCCAACCATTTTGTTGATGAATACTCACTGTGCTAGCGGCATTACTACTAGCCCAGCGTATCCTCGTGGAGGACTGGCCAACCTTACTTACATAAGAAAGTTATTGAGTTTAACTTAAGCCAGTATCCTTTTTGTATCAAAAAAATGCGTAATTTATAGTACCCCATTTTCTCTGTGAGAAAAAACGTGAAATAAGGATCAAAATATAATGATTATGCCAATTAGTCATTAATATCGACTCTCTTTTTATTATCTCTAATTATTATTATTTAATACTAGCGGCCGGCCCCGGCTCCGCACGGGTAGACAATTATAAAATATTTTGTCTACCCGTTTTTAGGCCGTTTCTAAAAAAAAGAATTCGCGAAATCGGTTCAGCTGCTCTCGAGATTAGCGTTTAGCAACACATTCAGCGATTCATTTTTATATTATAGATTATTAGGAGCAACATTTTCGCTGTAATAAAGCAAGCAAATAAATATATAAGAAACAAATTAGTCACATAACATTCAACCATCCAAACCATGACCGCATGTAACGTCGCTTGAATAAAATTTACTCCAAGGTCGCAGGATATCCATTGAGAATATTAACGAATAGTCACCTCGGATCCATCAATGCACCGCATTGTGCGACATTAGCCTCTTTTGGTACTGAATATTGATGCTGCACTACGTGTTCTTTATAACTTAGAGTTTTGTCTCTTGGGCAATGTTCGCACGCACTACGAAATCGTCTTGGCAATTTATTGGTGGGTTTTTGCACCATGTTATTGCATGTACCTACACGGTGCATTCGTTAATGAGAACCTTATAGCATGTTTGTGCTAGCGGGCCGCCCCGGCTTCGCACGGGTAGACTTTATCAAATAGTTTGTTTACTTGTTACTTACTTGTTTGTTGACTATGTTACTCAGCAATAATGTAGCTACCTACCGGTGAAAAAAATTTGTAATCGGTCCAGTAGTTTCGGAGCCTATTCAATACACACATACACACAAATATTTCCTCTTTATAGTATTAGTGTAGATATAGGCATGCACTACATTCGTCGTCGTACTAATGCATCTCAATATTGAATTGTTTCAGAACTCGCCCCCGTGTGGTCGCCGAGTATGGAGCCCCATTCCCGGTACCCAGGGTACAGGCAGGCCCAGCAACCACTGAATCACCCGTTGAGGTACAAATATTTTAATCACTTTATTTGTTACTAGCGGCCCGCCCCGGCTTCGACAGAAATTTTTCAAATATTTTGTCTACCCGTGCAAAGACGGGGCGGGCAGCTAGTATAGGTATTCTAGTAGCTAGTAGCTAGTATATAATAATATAGCCTATGTTACTAAGTGATAATGTAGCTTTCTAACGGTGATAGAATTTTTGAAATCGGTCCAGTAGTTTCGGAATCCATTCAATACAAACCTACACACAAAAATTAAATTTTTTCCTGTTTATAACATTAGTGTAGAAGTACCGAAATCAATCATTCTGAGCCGCTTATCAAATCCCTGTTGCTCAATAACATTTATAATAACTACAAAATACAATTGAATCTATACATCTATCTATACACATAAATAAAATTGAAGTGTCTGTTTGTAATGTCAAAATAACAGACTTTTACGAAATACATATGAAAGTAAACACGCTTCTAATGACAAATATATATAATTTTACTGGGCGTAACATAGGCTACTTTAATTTAGGAAAAATAATTAGGGTTCCGCACGACGAATAAAAAACCATAAAATTGTGGACAAAATGCGAAAACGGAACTGGCAGATATCTGATACTATAAGGCGCAAATTAGGCTACTTTAATTTTGGAAAAACATATCTTTAGGGTTAAATTTATGTTTAGGGTTACGTACAAAAAATAAAAACCAATTGAATTTGTCAATAACATTTGAACGGGCGGGACCGATTTGAAAAGAAGGTGTCAGTCGCTGAGATTACTTTAATTATGGAAAAAAATAGGTTTCCGCGCAAGAAAAAAATATGTTTCCGCGCATGAAAAAAATAGGTTGCCGCGCAAGAAAAAAATAGGTTTCCGCGCAAGAAAAAAATTCAAATACGGGACCGTAATAACTTTATCGGCATCGTACGCGTGGAATTAAATTAGTTATAAATTTTATGGGTTTATTTTTTTGCTGAATCCTAATTTAATAACCTATAAATACAATACAACTATACAAATAAATAAAATTGAAATGTCTGTTTGTAATATCAAACTGACAGTTACAGCTCTTTACTATATGCATATTAAAGTAAACACTGTACTTATAACAAAAAACAAAAAATTGTGAACAACATCAGAAATCAGGCGGGCATTGTTTGAACAGGGCTTTCACTGAAAGGTAGCTGATGCTATAAGGATAACTTAGGCATTTTTTTTTATAAGTAATTATTGTTCGGTGCAAAGGAAATTGTCAACAAAATTAATTCCACGCGGACGAAGTCGCGGGCACAGCTAGTTATACATAAAAACCTTCCTCTTGAATCACTCTATTAATAGAACCGCATCAAAATCTGTTGCGCAGTTTTAGAGATCTAAGCATACATAGGGACAGACAGAGGGAAGCGACTGTTTTTTACTATGTAGTGATTTTATTTATTTATTACGCACAAAAAACTGAACACAATTTTATAAAAACAAGTTCAAAGTAAAATGGTTAAGATCTAATCTGAACTGTCTATATACCAGAGATATCACTAAGGAGTTGCCAATCTTGTTGTCGAGGAGTCACTGAGCTAGTAGCATTACTACTAGCGTAGCGTATCCTGGTGAAGCACTGGCAACCTTACTTACCACAGAAACACAACACTACATCAAAGCAGTGTTATTTGACTGCGGTCTTCTGTAAGGTGGAGGTACAGAGTACAGCCCCTAGTCTGGCAGCTCCAATATTAATGGGAAAACCCACTGGAGATCCTAAATCGCCCTACCTGTGTAGTGTGTATGTAATATGTATGTATGTTGATATATTGCAGGATGTAACCGACGATGCTCCTACAGTTGCACAAGCTGTTGCGGTAGCAGGAAGCAACAGGCAAAGCGCCAGGCTAAGACAGAGGTGAGTTTAAGAATGCTTAGAGTAACCACGATATCAGCCCAATACTTTTTGGTGAAGTCCTTTTTCGTCAAATTCTATAATCATCAAGTCATAAAATTATATATTTTCTTCAAGTACTTACCAATTTTAATATCAGATTTTACCCGCCTGTATGATTACCAGGGGAACCAAACAATTTTCCGGGATAAAAAGTAGCCTATATCCCAATCCAGCGTATAAGCTACTTTCATTACAAATATCATGCGAATACAATCAGCCGTTGTGGCGTCAATAGGGTACACACATACACACTTAAACACAAACTCGCGTTTATAAATATTACTGTGATACATACGCTATTACGTAATTTAATTTGATTTTATGTTTACAAAAATGTGTATGGTACTTGTAAGAATATTAATATAATACCACTTCACAAATGCTTCTTCGCTCTCATTAGGACCTACTGTGAGGCGACCTTATGTATGATATTTAACTAGCGACCCACCCCGGCTTCTCACGGCCAACGTTAGCCACATAAGTAAAAATGAAAACAAAAATTATACATAAAATACTTCCCTTTAATCACTCGTATCTATTGCTGAAAACTGTATTAAGATCTGTTGAGTAATTTAAAAGATCTAAGCGAACAGACAGCGGTAGCGACTTTATTTTACACTATGTAGAGATATTTGTAAAGACGTGTTGTAATATTATTTCTAGAAGCCGTCGTCTGCGTCCTGTCTTCACTTTGGACCGGTCGGGACACCTCGTGTTGGCTCAAGATCAGTAGGAATTAAGGAATAAAGTCTTACTATAACTTTACATTCCAGAACACTCAGACATAAATTCCCGAACACTCAAACAGCGCGAGCTCTTCGTTAATTATAAGACATAAATATTAATGAATTTGATCATCAATTACAGTTAACATTTTCGTATATACATAGAAAAATATAAATAATCAACGAATCTTTCGAGGGAAATTGGATCTGATGAATTAAAACTTACAAAATTAATTTTAGTAATAACTGATATTAAACTATCGATGGATAGAAATCTTACAACTTTCTGTCGAATTGTGAAGAGAGTCGATTTCATTAATTTATTGCTGAGAAATAAAATATTATATTATGAATGAGAAATCGTTTCAATTTACCTATTTCCTTAATCATCATTACAATGGAATTGTCGTTCTCACGATGTTATATTTAAAGTCACAACATAAAAAAGATCACTGTCTCTTTTCTACACGTACAGAATACTATAGTTAAATCCGAGCGTAAGACAAAGACAATGAGCTGCCGCACCGGCTGATATTCAAACACGGCAACATACTTGTCGTAACTCAGCTAATTGGTGCCGTGTAATAAGTATGCCCAAAGCTCCTCCTAACGAGCCCTGTAGCCGGAGCAACAATAACATTCGACTTCGTATTCGAAAACGTAGCTCGCGAATTATCAAAATTTTCATGGTAATTTTTAGTTCCACTTTTTGGCGGCGCAGCGCTGTTCATTTTCCCATAGCAAATATTCAAAATTTTGTTACTGAAAACAAAACGGGTCGGGCGTCATACGATCCTATTTTCACAATCCTTTTGGTGATCGTAACTTAAATTTATCCAAGCTTGAAGGAAATTTAATTTGCCAAGTTGATGTAACTTTTTATTTATTACATGGCCAAAGTGAATGAATTAGATTTTAAGAAGCTAAATTTTAAAATAATGGTCTTGTAAACTCGTTAATTGTGTTTTTAGTAAGGGTCGTTTCGCTTATTCAGTGAATGTGAGATTTTCAATAAAATTTATATTTAGAAATGAAAAAAGAACGGACATATTTTCCCATCCGTTGAAATAAAGTATTAACTAAATGAAAATTCATTATACAGAACCCTTGATAGGAATCTAAGATAAGGTTGAAAATAAAAACCAATATGCACAATCCAAAATAACTAAGGCTTCATTACCACAACAATTAACCCATAAAAACACAACAAAATTATAAAAAACGCCGGCACACTTGTTATGACATAAACATTCTCTCTAACAAACTCCACGGGGCCTCTGAACAACAATTTAAGGTTACTGAACCTGGAAACCTCTTCGCTACGAATCTCTTCAGCCGTAGTCGTCACGGTGACCACATTCTCCTTACTCACAACTTCCACTGGATTGCCGACAGCAGGAGCTTTCAAAATCTCGAAATAATCTCGAATAATTTTTGGCTTAATTAGTTTCTGCAATGATTTAGTTGAACACCCCCCAGTAGGAAACTTAGGGCCCTCCATGCTTAGCTTAAGCATTATCTGATCAATAACGTTGTTCTTAATCAGGTTACACTGTAAGCACATATCGGCTTCATTGGCTTCAGTAGTAGAGTTCTGCACGAGCGCTTCCTTGGTATTTCTTTCATTATTTATATCAATTGTTAGAGTATTGACTGTAAACTCGCCGTTAGCCGTATCTGCATGAGTAAATTTACGTTTTAATGGATCAAAGTTAGCTAGTGTTTTTTTCAATTCCCTTATTATCTTTTCAGATAAAGTTTCTTCCAGCCTTTTGACGGCCAAATCCAGGACTAGGACCAATCTTTCCCACATTTCATTTAGATTTGACGGATTACTGTTTCTAAACTCATCGGAGCAAGTAAATTTTTGTTGGTTTTCACCTTCTCTGATTCCTTTAATCTTCGCTTCATTAGGTAGATTTAAGTTATTCTGTGCTACTGTGTTTTGTTCCAAGTCAAAAGGCTTTCTTAGTACATTTTTAGATATTTGTCTTTTGACGTCTGTCGTCCCCGTGATTTGAGAGATGGTAAAATGTTTATTTAAATCAGCAGTTACTATGACATTGTTGTTGCCATCGTTGCATCTTATGCTGGAACTAGTCGACGGAGTTATTTCAGGGAACATTCCCATATTAATTACTGTGTCCAAGAGCGTCGGTTTATGAGGTACGTCCATATTTTCGTCAAAAATGCTTGGGCATACATTTTGCTTAGCTAATCGTGAATCAGAATTAGTAATCAAAGTGTAAGTGGAATTCAAACTGGCATTGTTGAAATCGGAACTTGTTTTTGCGATAAAAAATGTGTCTTCATCACTAGACATATCCAAGCTTGACTTTTTCTGAGTTCCAATCAAAGTATCATTACTTATATCGCGATCAGTAAAGGCAATATCTTTTGAACAGAATCCGGCAGCAGTTTTGGAGGTAGTGTTATTGGATGGGGGTTGAGAAGTGAGTCCATCAGGTGTAAACGTCGTAATCTCTGCACTAGTCAAACTATCTTTCAAAGCAAACATTTGTTTCGCATTAAGAGATCCCGATGCATCATTTTCGCTCACTTTAGATGGATTATAAGCTACAGCCACTGCAACATTGATAACTTCTGTTTTATAGGGTATCATGTTCTCAGAAGAGACTTCTATAACTGAACTTGTGTTATTGGGGCTATAAAAGTCAATGTTCCTTGAAGAGCTTGTGCTGCCTTTACGTGTCAGCGTATTTTCACTTGAATTACTTGTAAACGACTTCATTGTGTTCGACCGGGATGTCAGAGATGAGTTATCATTTTCAATGAACTGCATGTTATCAGTGAGAGAGATCCGATCCACGTCATCTTGCAGGTTCTCCTTCGCAAGAGCCTTTTTCAAAATCCTCGATCTGGATACTACTTGAGTGATGGACTTAACGTAAAAATACTTTTGAATCTTAACACTGTTGTCAGATTTTTTCTGGGCCTTCTCGTAAAACTTATTTAGTCTCGTTGTTAAGCTATTCCTTGGGTTTTTATATTTAAAATGTATATTACGAAATTTGCCAACTCGCTTGTATTTCCTTGGAGCCTTCCTCAAGAATTTGCCATTATCAGGTCGTTTGTTATACCTTGTAGCATTGAAAATAACCTCTGGTTGTTGACTGACCTCTTCCATATTATTATAACCACTCAATAGGTAGTCATTTATTTGAGGAGGGTCAATGGTAAATCCTTGTTCAATATCAGCGCTTATTTCAATTTTTACTTCATTATTACTGTTATCATCTGTGTTTTGTAATATGGCGTTTTCCATTTCAGCTATGTCTAGGGCTCTCAGGGTGTTTATAGAATCAAAACTGGTTTTAGGTGTTTGGTCATTATCGTCAATTTGTTGAGCATTATTGAAATTATCGTATGTTTCGTGCACAGCAAAAGCGACGACGTATGTTGGCATTCTTCTGGGGTATCTTGTTGTTGACCTAGGTCTTTTCATGTTTAACTTTAATGCATTTTTATGTTTTTCTTTGCATTCCTGCATTATAATGCGTATATGCTATTCGTCACTTCTGAAACAAATTTAAATTCCACGTGTTAATTATTTACACTTCAACGATTATAAACAAATATAGGTAGTTTTGCTTCGTATCTTCCTATTCGAAGATGTTCACATACAGCAAAAC
The DNA here is from genome assembly GCA_951449985.1 of Falcaria lacertinaria. Classification (NCBI taxonomy): domain Eukaryota; kingdom Metazoa; phylum Arthropoda; class Insecta; order Lepidoptera; family Drepanidae; genus Falcaria; species Falcaria lacertinaria. Next base: position 4,399,327 of record OX602134.1, on the reverse strand, counting down.
ATGATACAGAAAAGAATTTAAGGTATGAAATTTCGTGTAGTCCTTTACATCAATTATTGAGACCTATGTTATTAGCATTGGGTCTTAATCGTGAAGTAAAAAAGTAATATATATAATAATTGTACAGAACTCATGAATCAATGATTTTATTTGATACATAAATTTACAGTCGATAAAAAATAAAAAACGGCTGCTCTTCTATACAAGACGTACTAGAGCAAGCACGTGACAGTTTTAGAAACCTGAATTGCTCAAATCAATTTGATTCTTAACAAGTAAAATGTATTTTAATCAATTTTATTGAAAACCACATAGTTAATAATCAAAATCCTAGGTCGGACAGTCGGACGAGAAACTTCTTATTGCTGGGATTAGGAGGCGTAGTAGAGGAAGGAGGCTTAGGGGGGGCGATTTTTTCATAAATAACGTATCTGTAGAACAAACATGATATTATAATCACAGGTATCCACAGGAGCAAACAGTACACACAGCCTTCGCCAAAACCCATACCGGGTCGAGTCGTGCACTGATATTTAAATATGTCTGATTGGCTGCATCTAGAGGCTTCGATGTCCACAGAGCTGGTTGGTTCATAAACGTCGATTTCGTCTTGTTTCAATTGCAGGTAACTGCACGTAGGAGATCCATTAGTCATTTCACTCGGTGAGAACTGGCATAGTTTCTTATTAGGCTTTCGTTTATTGGATGAGTGACGAGTCGTATGACTGCAGACGCTACAGGAGTAGTCATCGAGGGGCTTACAAGCGTTATTGCAAAAGAATGCTATTAATTTTCTTTTGTTACCATCATTCGCTATTTCAAATAACGATCTAGACTTTGGAAGAGAACAGGTCAACGCTTGGTCAACAGCTTTGCAGTGGTTTACTTCGTTCGCTGACGTCATGTCGGTTACTTTCAATATGGATTCACTCTCTATTACGTTATATGATGTGCTTTTCTTTGTCAGTCTACTGTAGAACTCGAACGCTTCCTTTCTCTTTGGTTCCTTTGATAGCTTAAGGCCAGATTGTCTTTGTGTCTTTGAGAAATGACTTGAATGCTGAATTGCTTTGGAGTTTTCCGGCGACGGTTTTGTGCTAATGGGTGGAAATGTTTTACTGGTACATACGTTTTGAGATACTGTACTGGTCACTAAGGTTGGGGTTTTATAATGTTCAATAACATATTTCTCAGCTGTAATGGCTAGATCTTTTATTACAGCTTTTAACTCACTCAATTCCTGAATTATGTCTAAATCTGTTGTGATTGTACTCCGTTCGCTGGTAGTATTGAGCTTTTCTGTATTAATGTCGGATTTAGTAGTAGAACTATCATTCGTAAATATGTATTTGGCTTGACTCACAGAACTTTCAAGTAATGGAATAATTTCAGGCATGCACACAGCTTGACATTCAGTATCACTTTTAACTAAATCCTGTTCTATTTCTAAGGGTTTCTCTACTTTTATACCTGGACATGTGTAAATGATGGTTGGACTTCCTTTTAAAGTGGTTTCATTTAAATCTATATTGGTACATTCATCTTTAGACCCTCCTTCATACATAGGATTAACGTTAATTTGAACATCTAATCTAATATTTCGTTGTCCTTCATACTCAGCAAAATATTGGAAAACATTTTGACAATATTTTAGAAAATCGCATCCTTGATGACTGGCTTTTCTGTAGAGGTAAGTAAATTTTCTGCTTTTAATATTTTGAAATCGTGATATTGGCGATGTTCTACTACGTACGTATTTCCTACGAACTCCGGATACTTTTAATCTCCTGACAATTTTTACATTTTGAGAATTTATTTTATCATTTTGTTTATAGCTCGAAGCAGAGTCAGGCGTAGTAGCGTGAGGAAAGTCTAAACTACGATTAAGAAAATCTATTGATATCAAAGGTTCACTTGGTTGGCATTCTTCTAAAATATCTGTAGATTTAACATTCGTTTTGCATTCAATGCTAAACTGACCAGATCTCTGGCTCGATATATCACGACATAATCGCGTTATACTTGTCGCAATTTGTTGAGAGTTCGCCAAGTCTGTCATTGTATACTTATCAACTGTTGTTATATTAATAGCTTTATCGGAACTTATGATGATTGCCGGGTCGTCAGCATAAATACTTTTGACGAGACTAGGTAATGTTTCAAAATCATTCATTTTATCTCTTTTGGGTTCCTTATGGTCTACAACGACACTCGAATCGGAACCATGCTTATGACTTGGCTGCGGAACAAACACGATATGGCGTTTACGATCGTACTTTTTCTTTTTAGGATATAAGTCATAAGTGGCACATCTCTTAGTCAAAGATTTGGTAGATATGGCTAACAAATCAAAGCTTGATGAATTCAATACCTTACTCGACGCATTGAAAGACAGCAAAATATTATTGTGTTTCAGTTTCTTAACTTTATACCACGCATTCTCTTTCTTCTTAGGGAGTTTGTGTTTGTGAAAATTCCTCGGAATGCTGAGAGTAGATATAATCTTAAAATTCTTGTAGGGGAATGGCACGCTGTGGTATGAAGACTCTTTTGACTCCACTACGCAGCTTGATGACTTCCTAACTGGGTCATGAGGTTTGAATTTGCAATATTGGCAAGTGATCGAAGTTTCAATCTTTTTATTCTTCACTTGACTCGGTCCATCTTTGTTCAAAATGTATGTCGAGCACGAAGAAGATATATCTGGTTTATTCATCTCCAACTTATGCAGCAATGAATCCAAGACTGTATCTATTTTCTGTTTGGTGTCTTTATTTTCCATCAGATGTTTCTGTATCCAATTATTCAAAAGGTTCTTCAGATTTTCAATCATCATCGTACCTAGATCATCTTGTCTCGAACGACATTCAATATGATGATTATCTCCAGAAGCACTAGTATCCGGTTTAAACTCTTCTATCGTGTCTATTTCTGTATCGATTACTGTGGAATACTTAGATTTAGCCGATAAGCCCTCTTGATTAGATAGTTTGTTCTTTTTACTTTTGTAATACCTTCTGAGTACGCACACGTCGGTCTCAATACTGAGATCTCTTTTAACTTTTTCCCCTTCTACGTAATATTGGTTGGTTTGCGAAAGATTATTTTTAATCTGTAAAATGCCACTTCGTGTGTAAAACTGTGAGGCTCCGGAGCAAGTTCTCGAATGGGTGAATATGGTATTATTAGACTTTTTGAATATAATTCTTGTGTCGCCATCTCTGTCTTTGTCTTGGCTCCGCTTGCCCATAACGTCTTACAATCGTGGAACTTCAAGTCTTCTGTAAGCAAAAATATTTGTATTCTATTCATCTTTATCAACGTCCAAAGTGTCCTTTAAAATTATCGAGGTTAAGGGTAATTTCTTCGAAACCACGTAAGAATGCACTTAGGCGGAAACATTGGTTGCATTATTTATCACGTTACCAACGTTAATAACAGTTCATTTAATTAAAATGTGATAATGTTTCGATAGTAATAATATGTATAAGGTACTGAAATATGTTAAATAAGACATCTTATATTAACGACTTGTGTATAAAATATAAAAATATGAACCATTAAGAGATCATCATTTGAATTTGATACTTATGGCCGTAGGAATAAAATCAAATAGGCATTTTTTGGTAACTTTAAGAATGCATTATATTTCTCCAAAAAGCCAGTGCCTGTGGATGGTTTTTAGCAAATACGTGCGAGTGATACACATGTAAAATATTCATCAAACATATTTCTGTCTAAAATAGGAACTGTGTCCATTTATGACCAAAGGAGATGTTTGAAGGGTCGGCAACGCGCGAGTGATACCCCTGGTGTTGCAAGCGTACATAGGCTGCGGTAACCGCTTACCATCAGGAGGGCCGTATGCTTGTTTGCCACCTTAGTGGTATAAAAAAAGCGAGGATTTTTTTAAATACCACTCATTTGGCAAATGTTTCGATAACGTCTTTGCCCATTGATAATCGTTTAAAAATTGTCCACAACTATAAAATATATACATGAGAAGCGTAAGGTTCCTTGGTACCTAGTTTGTTACGGAGACTGGAAGTAGCTCTAGTGATAGAAAAATTGAAAGGCAAGCGTTTGTCCTGGTATGAGCATGTTATGCGGAGGAATAAAGATTCAAGAGAAGGTACAGGGGTCGAGGTAGACCTAAGAAAAGATGGATGGACTGTGTGAAAGATGACATGGTAAGAAGGAATACAGAGATGACGGCTGATAGAGAAAGATGGAAGAGAAGCATATGGCGCGGACCATAAATAAAATGTGATACGGTTAGGAGAATGATGATGAAGCTTAGCACGTTAGGTTTTTTAAGACAGTGTACCATTAGACAAATAAATACTTGTATATTAACTGATACAGAGGTCGGTGTAGGATTGGGTTGGATGTCAACAAACAGATTTATTAGTATGAAAGAAGAAAAAGTTGTAGAAGGCGAAGGTCTAAATTTCTAGAACAAATTACCAAAGTTCTCAATGACGGAAAGATAATCAGGTGGTTAAATAATGTGCAAAAACAATTCATGCACATGCAGAGCATTCCGGAGAGCGTAGCTAGTGATGTAACTATATCAAAGTAGATTAAATGGTTAATTAATACTTACAACACAATTTCAGCGAAACATAATTTTCCAATAAACAGCACATATAATTTTCATAGATCAAAGATGATGCGATTAGTAAATAAGATTAAAAAAATAATTACGATGGAAAATTTTGTTACATTGACATGATCTTGACATCTGGCGAGATTCCTCTTTGAGAATTTGATTTTGCTTGTATTATTTTCTTGTGCCAGTTTATAATTTCAGAAAAAGGTTTTATGTACTTATTTACAGAGATTACCTTGTTTAATGATCCTATATCGGAGCCGCGGTGGCATGTGTTAAAATGCCTCTTTTTCTTCGTTTGGCCACTACAGGCTATGGTGACCTTAACAGCTTAGTTTTTTTTTATACCACTAAGGAGGCACACAAGCATACGGCCCACCTGATGGTAAGCAGTCACCGTAGCCCATAGCCGCTAGCAATACCAGGGGTATCACTACGGCGTGCCAACCATGTTGCTGATGAGGACTCACTGTGCTAGCAGCAATACTACTAGCCCAGCGTATCCTCGCGGATAACTGGCAACCTTACTTACCGCAGAAACACAACACTACACAAGTAGTGTTATTTCACTGCGGTCTTCTGTAAGGCGGAGGTAGAGTCCCCAGTCGGGCGGCTCCAATTCAAATGGGATAACCCACGGGAAATCCCAAATCGCCCTTACCTGTCTTTTTAGTTCCTTCGTAGTTAGCGTAGTAAAAATACCTTACAGTATCATTGACATCAGACGTATAAATCTACCACAGCGCACGCATTTGGTCAAATCAAATAGCACGCGCTTGCCCGGCTCCCTGTAACACACATCCGTCCCTTTTTACAGATAGCAGGAAAGGGAAAGGTAGATGTTAAACATTAAAAACCTCATGCTGTTTCAAATTTGTATCGATTGAAGAATAATCGAAAGTGGTGGCGACTGAAACCGAATGGCTTGTTGAAGCAATGAACAGTCTCTTAAAAAGTATATTGAAATTCGATTATAACTTTTGCAAGGAGCAGACCTTTCCTTTTGCAGGATCTGTCTAAATATAAGACTGACAGATTTTTACTGGCATAGTTCAAAATGCGGTATGTGATTACCGTTTTAAATTATTTTACCCATCGTGTACTCTATAACCAAAAAAGAGCCGTGGAGTCTGTGTAGTGTAGAGCGTTGCCTGCTATTTTAACGAAGTGCAGTGAAGAGTTACACCACGAGCTTACGGTGAAGGAGAACATCGTAAGGAAACCGAAATACGTCACTGATGTAATTCAAGGAGGTACATACGATTCTAGTGCCTAAAAGACGGAGAACGTTGGCACCAAATTATTTTCGTTGAAAAGTGGCAGTAAGACCTCTGCCTACCTCTTCGGGGATCCTTGTGGTAAGGCGTGAAGATATATCATGGCTGTTGAAACCCATTTCATTTTAAGATGGAGAGATATGAAAAATATTACTTCAGAATGTGTTATTTGAATATTCATGTATATAGAATTCCTAAAGGTTTTCGTGCTATAAAAGAATGCCTTTACCTTCAATATTATATGATCGTAAAACGTTGGTTTCAATCTTTCAGGTTTTTCTCTTGAGACTGGGAATGTCACTCGCGTTCGTACCGTATCGTAGAATAAATATAGCACTATTATATATACCAAACAATTTGGCAAGTATAAGAGTGAGTTTATGCCCCTTACTTTGTCCACGTGCTGGATCGAAATGTACCACTTTTCAAAGCCCGAGGGAACAAAATTAGTTAAAAGCCACATTCCTTAGATGTTTGTTCTCTAGCTATACATCTTACTCCGTATCGCAGGCGATTTTGTATCCCAGGAAAACTATTATCTGTCATACTTTCTGTTGCTGACAGGTTTTTAACCTTTGACAAAAAGCTACTGCCCGCGACTACGTCCGCGTTGAGCTTAGAATCTAAGAGGAACTAAAATTTCCCCGGGATAAAAACATTTTCCCGGGATAAAAAGTGTCCTATGTATTAATCCAGACTATAAATTATCTGTGTTCCAAATTTCATCCAAATCCGTTAAGTAGTTTTTGCGTGAAAGAGTAACAAACATCCATCCATCCATCCATACTCACAAACTTTCGCATTTATAATATTAGCAGGATTAGTAGGATATGAAGCTAGAAAAAGTCAACAGTAGTAGTAATATGTGAGCTGTCAAAACCGGGCTAGGTAATGGTGCCAATTCTGTTGAACAAAATTACTAAACCAAACTAATTTGACAGTTCTTAAAGTCTTGTGTGCGTCTTGTGTCCCTTTCTTGTGTGCGGGGTTAAATAAGTTTAGCAATACCTTTAGAACTGTCAAATTAGTTTGGTTTAGTAATTTTGTACAACAGAATTGGCACCATTATAGATCTAAATGTTACATACCAAGTTCTCCAAGTACACAGATGTAATTTGAGGCAGTTTACGCGGTTTTGTTCAAAGGGATTTGTTATTCCGTTTCAGTTAATGTAAATCTCCCGTGATAAACAAATTGGATGATATTTTAAGGCATGTAAATCAAATTTCGTTCGAAATTTCTGATTAAATCACATTTGTTATCGAGTTAAGTAATGTTGTGAAAGCCGAATGATTTTAATTGGAAATGAAAATAATTGGGAGTTGATAAAATAAATTAACTTATTTATTATTAAACACGAAGTAATAATTTCATTATTAATGTTCGGCAGGTCGGCAACGCGCGAACAATACCTCTGGTGTTACAATCGTCCATAGGCTACGGTGACCGCTTAACATCAGGCGGACCGTATGCTTGTTTGACACATTAGTGGTATAAAAAAAGAATACAGATAGAAAATATTACCATATAAAACAGCTGCTTTTGCATTGGAATTTTCATTGCGGTCCACCATGGCTTGGCGGTGAAATTTATGTAATATTTTTTAGCAATTTAATAAGAAAGTACAAGCGACCTCGGGCTATTAAATGAAAGCGTGCGCTTTTTAATTTAGCCACCGTTTTGTGCGGAGACAGATCATTTATATTATAGCGCTTACATAAATTAAATATTAAGTAGGTACTTCACAATTTTATTGAGATAATTATGCTTAAAATTGCTTTCTCTATTACGAAGAATAACAAGCGTGAATAAACTTTAAAATGTTTGTGTTTTTTTACGATGTATGAAGAAATTGATGAATGTAGAAGAAGCAAAAGGAGTGTGCGAGTCAAGAGTGAAATGGCGCTCTACCATCTCTGCCTACCCGTAAGAGACTTGTATTTTTCTATGTAAGCTAGGATTCCGAAACTGAAAACTCTAACTCATTGCAGAAACACAACGTGGCATAAATAATGGTATTGTTTGACTGTGATATTCTGTAACGTTAGAGATGCAAGTACCTGGTCGGGCGGCTCTATGTATATATCTATGTATGTATGTTGGTTGGTATGTAACGAATAACAATGTAACGGATTCTTTCAACGTCAACTTCTAACTAAACGTCTGATAGCTTTGAAATTATGTGTGTGCAATTTTTGTTAGTGTATAATATTAAGGGCCGATGACAACACAATGATTTAATGACTTTGTCATAGTAAACGTGTTCCTTAGTTTTTTAAACTATACAGTTTTTAAAGAGAATTATCTTTAGCCTGCCCTACCTTTCTTTTGAAAATTATATATTTGTAAAGCAGCTATAAATGTAGTCTATTTTTGTAACGAATTTCAACGAAATCCGTCCAGCCGTTCAGGCGTGCGTGAGAAACAGACAAACACAAGAATTTCGTGGTTTAATTATATACTTGTCTATAATCAAATTTTAATTCAAAAAATCATCAGAATAATATAATCATTTCTCCTATTCGACTCCGAAGTTACTCTCAAAATACGAGCTCATATGTGCTATTTATGGGTAATGTATAATTTCATGTAACATTACAAACGACTTCCTGTTTCCGGCCGGGAAGATTTTACTTAACCCAATTACGAATTCGGCCATTTTGTTTTACGCCTTCTTATTCTATTATTGAGTTGGTTGTCGATAAGACGTGACCTACTTTGTTAAGAGGCTCATGCTCTTTTCGATGTGAGTTGACTTCTAAACACAATATTTTGTAAATGGGACTAATTCTAAGGAACTATTTATTACTGACGGCAAATAAGAAACTAATTCGATAGCTTAAACTTTTATGAATATGTTCGTATCGATTTTATTTTTTGGTTTATTGTTGAAGTTATGTGAGTAAGTCAAGAGTGAAATGGCACTCTATACTCGCCGCCAACTCCGTGAGGGACTTGGCGTGATGATAAAAATCAAGGCGTTAAAATAAGTATTTTAAAATACATCTTATTTCTTTCATGGAGCCCTTTCATTTGTTACCCATCACAAAGGGGTCCCGGGGGATAAATCTCCATTGACATCCAGTGACGAGTGCCATATTGGACTAAAAATGGCGGAATTTCGGTTATCGTTATGTATGCCAAATTTGAGCTCAATCGGACACTGGGAAGTGGGTACAATTAAAATATTATTAATTAATTAAATTATTACTAGAACCTAAATTGAACATAATATAATATGGAAATTGTAAAAAAAAAAACTTGCAAAATTTGATAACACACACACCGGACAGGTGAAAACGCTTGTAAAAAACAAACAAGTTTGACAATTTGATACACAAAGCCATTGCTTACTCAGCTATAAGCGAGACATTGTTCGATCTGCAAGACTTGGAAAATGGAAAAAGGTAGGTGGCTATATTTATATGCTAGCTACTACATAAATTGTGTTCAGTATGCTCGACGAAAATTCCTTTGAGAAATATTCAATGCATATCAGATAGGTAGGTGCATCTCTAATCCTTTCACAATTTTCCAGAGCTACTATCGTATAACAAGAATACATACTCGTGAACACCATGAGCTTAAATTGATAAGTTGGTGCGTTTTACCCGTAACAAAATCAACAACAAAAATCATTATATATTATCTATCATATTATATATCATTAGGCCCTAATAAGGCACTTATGATGGTACAAATTGCCACCGGTTCAAAAAAGCCACCTGGAAAGAACCGGCAAGAAACTCACTGCTCTGTCTTTTTTCATGTAACAATCATGATTATTACAATGTTTAACAAAATTCTTCTGGACATAAGTAGGTATTTGCAAATATCAAAATGAAAGTTACCAAGTTGGTTTTGTCAATGCCTTAATGAAATAAATATTTTTAATAAAACAAAACAATATGAGGATTAAGCATTGCAAAAATAAAAAATAATGTTTCGACATCTCCGCTACATCAACTAGATGGCGCTATTCATGTTTTTTATAAATTGCATATAAAAGTCAGAATCCTACATTGCGCTAGAAGAGTTTTCTACCCAGGCACGTGAGCGAACGGTTACTGCACTCAGATCACGCAGCAGGTAATTGTAACGACATTTAGCCTGGTCAGCTTATATCGCGGTACATGTGCACTCGTATATGAGCTGACGCGGCAAGCGCGGCCCGGTCGCCGGCCGCGGCGCCCCCGGCCCCCAGTCACTACTGGGGCCTGTAGCTTGTAACATCTTCCTAGTTTAATATACATAGTACAGCAAGGTCCTCTTTTACTTATGAATCCCGAATTAGGCCCATCCCAGTAGTGCACTCAACATTGGTGACCCCGCGTTTTTTAATTGAGTTAAATAGTTTGCCTTGCTGTTTAGTTTTGTGTTATTTGGACTGTAGATTTTTATTAAACGTGTAGTGATTGCGTAACATGCCGGACGAGGACAATACGAGTAAAAGTGCTCCAACAGCCAACCTACATCTGGAAAACATCGTGGTTCCACAGACGCCTGAAATAATGTCGGTTGCGGTCTCCAGTAGGATCCCGGAGTTTTGGGTGGACCAGCCGCGCGTCTGGTTTATCCGTGCCGAGGCAGTGCTGACTCAGCAGCGGATCGGCGACGAGGCGAAGTTCGACATGGTTGTGTCAAAACTGCCCAAAGAGGTGATAGTGAGGATCACCGATTTCCTCACCAACCCTCCGACCACTCACAAGTTCGATGCGCTTAAACATAAGCTACTTACAATGCTCGAAGACTCGAAAAACCGCCAGGTTGAGAAAGTGCTAGGTGATATGGATCTGGGGGACGCGAAGCCATCTCAACTATTACAGCGAATGCGGGTTACGGCGAAGGACAGTTTCCCCGATGACACCTTACGCATCATGTGGCAAAACCGTTTACCAACGACGGTCCGCGCAGTGCTAGTAGCATCCAGGGAAACGGACTTGGACACATTGGCCAGTATAGCCGACGACGTGGCTGAGGCTACCGGGGCACGTCACATATCCGAGGTCACAACGCGACGACCTCCAACGCGTGCGGATTCGCCGCCTAACTCCAGGTCGGCTGATACGGCGATGATCTTGGCGGAGATAGCCAAGCTGAGCGTCCGGATGATGGACATGGAGCGCTCGAGATCCAGCCGACGAGGTAACGGACGCAATTTCCGTCGGGGCCGGTCGCAGTCGCGAGGTAGGAGTGCGTCAAATTCGCGCCGCGGTGGCGCCGGTGTAGGTAACCCGAACTGGTTATGCTTCTACCATTATCGTTTCGGACCGAACGCGGAAAAGTGCGTGAAACCGTGCGCATGGGAAACAAAGTCGGGAAACCAGTAAGGGCGGCACAGGATGCGGCGGAAATCTGTGCCATAGCCCCCGGACGTCGTTTACGAGTGACAGACCTAAATAGTGGACTATGTTTTTTGGTGGACACAGGTGCGAATATTTCAGTTTTACCAGCGACAAGAAAACAGTGTACGGGTGAGTGTTCTGACTTTAAACTTTTCGCTGCAAACGGGACGGAAATTAAAACGTATGGTTCAAAGTCGATGATTTTAGATTTTAAGTTACGTAGAGCATTTCGATGGGAATTTGTGATAGCCAATGTCAAACAACCGATACTCGGAGCCGATTTTTTAATACACCACAAATTGTTGGTCGATTTAAGTGCTCATAAGTTGGTAGATCAGGTGACAGAGCTAAACGTAATAGCACAAGTAGTGAGTAGCAATCAGCCTACCGTTAATACCGTCGACGACAACCACCCTTACCATGATTTGTTATCCCAATTCCCGAGCATTACGAAGCCTCCTACTTATAGGAATTCTCAAGTACATAACACTGTGCATCATATTGAGACAACTGGACTGCCTGTATACGCACGGGCAAGGCCATTGCCACCCGATAGGTATAAGAAAGTCAAGGAAGAATTTCGTCTAATGCAAGAGCTAGGTATTTGCCGGCCGTCTAAAAGTGCGTGGGCCAGTCCTTTACACGTCGTAACAAAGAAAAATGGCGATCTTCGTCCTTGTGGAGATTATCGCGCATTAAATGCACAAACGAAGTCGGATAGGTACCCGATACCGCGCTTACATGACTTTACTTATATTTTAGCGGGAAAGAAATATTTTTCTAAATTAGATATTAACAGGGCATATCACTGCATACCCGTCGCGAAGGAGGACATAGAAAAGACTGCGATAATTACCCCTGTAGGTCTATTTGAGTTCCCGCGTATGAGTTTTGGCCTTCGTAATGCTGCGCAGACCTTCCAGCGGTTCATGAATAATTCAGTACTGGCAGGTCTAGATTTTTTGTTTAATTACCTAGATGATGTGCTTATCGCGAGCGATAATGAGTCGCAGCATAAGGAACATCTAAGGCAGGTTTTCGAGCGTTTTGACAAATTTGGAATAACAATTAATTTGGCAAAATGTAGTTTTGGACAATCAAGGCTGGAGTTTCTAGGACATGAGGTTAGTACCGCAGGAATTCGACCTTTAGACGAAAAGGTTCAGGCAATCGTAGACTATCCCAGACCCCAAACCGTGGAGCAATTGCGTAGGTTTTTGGGTATGTTGAATTTTTATAGGTCGCATTTACCAGGAGCGGCACAGAGTCAAGCTGAGCTGGATAAATACTTAGTGGGAGCTAAGAAAAAAGATAAAACACCAATAGTGTGGACGCCTGAGACGATACACGCTTTCGCTCAGTGCAAAGAGAGCCTAAAAAAAGCAGTTACGTTGGCACACCCTCGCCCCGATGCTCAGCTAGCTCTCATGACGGACGCGTCAGACAGCTGCGTCGGAGGAGTTTTACATCAACTGGTGGATAATGTGTGGGAACCGTTAGGGTTTTATTCGAAAAAACTAACGAACGCACAGACGGGTTATTCCGCTTATGATAGAGAACTATTAGCTATATATCAGTGTATAAAGTTTTTCCGTAAGTTGTTTGAAGGACGACCTTTGATAGTGTATACGGATCACAAGCCCTTGTGTCATGCATTCGACAAAATAGGCGGTAAAAATAGCGAAACGCCACAGCGTACAAGTCAACTATCATATATAAGTCAATTCACTACGGACATAAGGCACATAAGCGGAAAAGAGAACATAGTAGCTGACACATTATCCCGCATAGAGACCATTGTTTGGCCCACGGTACTCGACTTCTCGGAACTTGCCACTGAGCAAGCGAAAGACAAGTACTTAGAACAAATGACGCAATCGGGCCAATGCGCCGAAAGGACTAAAAATAACATTACATTTAAATTATTTTCAATTCCAAACTGCAAGGAACCCATTTATTGTGAAATTTCAAGTAAAGAGGTGAGACCGTATATTCCAGAAAAATTCAGGCGGTTAGCTTTCAAAAGTGTACATAATTTGAGCCACCCCGGTACACGTACTTCACGCAAGATGATATGTAAAAAGTTTTTCTGGCCTAGCATGAACAAGGACGTAGGACTTTGGGCGAGGTCGTGTATACAATGTCAGAGGTCGAAGGTCAATCGACATACTATTGCTAAACTACAGGCTTTCGAGGATGCTGGGCGAATGGAGCATATCCACGTAGACCTGGTCGGGCCCCTCCCGACATCTCCACGTGGTAACCGGTATTTAGTAACGATCGTAGATAGGTGTACAAGCTGGCCTGAAGCTTTTCCAATAGAGGAGATGTCGGCCGAAGTGGTAGCCAAAACTATATTTGACGGGTGGATCGTGCGTTACGGTTGTCCAGTTAAGTTGACAAGCGACCAGGGTCGTCAATTTGAAAGCAATCTATTTACAGAGTTAATGAAGTTATTAGGTATTAAAAAATGTAGAACCACGGCGTACCATCCCCAAAGCAACGGCAAGGTCGAACGTTTTCATAGGTCCTTGAAAGCTGCCCTTATGGCCAGGATCCAGGATAGCTCGTGGGAAGACGAACTACCAACCGTCATGCTAGGATTGCGCGCGGCGAGTCGGTGTGACAGCGGAATTAGCGCCGCTGAGATGACATTCGGTCGTACCTTACGTTTACCCGGTGATTTTTTGAATAGTTCCCATAGTTCAGAGACGGGGGACCCGTTTAGTCTAGTGAATAACATAAGAAATAGGATAAGTAAACTTAAACCGGTAGCAATAGGTGCTCGAGACTCACGTACGACTTTTGTGCATAAAGATCTGTTTACATGCGATTCAGTTTTCGTTAGAGACGACTCGGTACGCAAGTCATTGCAACCACCATACAACGGACCCTTTACGGTGCTAGAACGGGGCGAGAAGGTATTTTTAATTCAATTTCCGAACAAGCAAGCTCGTATCTCAATCGATAGATTGAAACCAGCTTACTTATGGAATGATAATGATGTCACGAATACGCGGGCGAGTGCTGTGGTAGGTGATGCTATTACGCCGACGCCCACTGCGACGCGAAGCGAAAGCGAAGCTAACGCGCAACCGTGTATTCCACGTACCACTAGGAGTGGTAGAATAGTAAAGAGACCAGTTAGGTTTGCGGACAGCTATCGGATTTAGTTTTTAAATTTTTGATACTACAGAATTAGTACTAGGGCAATAATATTATAGCATAGCGTCGCATCGCGACAACGGTGACTAGTACTGGTTGATTGACATTAGCTAATATGATTATTGCGAAAATGCGAAATATAGAGGTTTAATGTAGAAATATAATTAATTAGCAATAATGTTGTGTTAACATTTTAAGTTTACAATAAGAAATTGTGTAATTTTATTTAAAAATTAATGTAACTAGGTTGCAGTGTCATTATACCTAGTCTTTGTACTAAACATTAGTAGCAAGCAATTTTAAAGAAATCGAAATTGTTTAATTGCGTCACAGTCAGCGCTAAACTGATGTGACATCAATAAATAATTTGCATTTAAGATCACTTGTTTTCGGAAACAAATCATCATTTCACTGCTCACACGCATCGCGTAGCAACGTTATAAAGTTTCCATATAAATGGGTCTCGGACAAAGTAAAGAGGAAGGATCGCACAACATTGCCATTGCCGAGGTCCACAGCGTCACTGGCCAAGTGGACGCTAAGTTAAACTACTTTGGGATAGTACTGGGAGTAATCTCTGTAATTTTGGTGTTGTTCCTCTTATATTTCATCCAAGTCAAATGCAGGCAGTGCATACGGAGCTGGCTACAGAAGGCTGTAGCTAGAGTTCAGCCTACAGCCGTGGTGGTACACCACGAGCAGGCGCCGCCCCAGTCTAAGCAGCAAAATGTGATCTATTAGTGAAGTGTATTTTAAACTGCATCAACCTTCTTCTTGTTTTAAAATTGCATGTGCTATAAATAGAATGAATTGTTTTGTTCATATAATGAATTACAAAGTACCCTGTAGGTACGCAAGTCGCCAAGTCAGCGTAACGCGCACCTGCATGATACACGAGTAGCTACACTATTTAACTGTAAGTATTGATGTGTGTTATGTTTATGTCACAGTAATCAATAGTGTTACGGTTAAATCTCAAATGTGGCTAACAACCACATTAATTAGTACATGGATCCCGTAAGAGAGATCAGTGTAGTAAATATAAGTTTTCGTAGTAACCTATATCGTTTTTTTTTGTTTTTGATAAAAGGGGGAAATTGTGTAACGACATTTAGCCTGGTCAGCTTATATCGCGGTACATGTGCACTCGTATATGAGCTGACGCGGCAAGCGCGGCCCGGTCGCCGGCCGCGGCGCCCCCGGCCCCCAGTCACTACTGGGGCCTGTAGCTTGTAACATCTTCCTAGTTTAATATACATAGTACAGCAAGGTCCTCTTTTACTTATGAATCCCGAATTAGGCCCATCCCAGTAGTGCACTCAACTTTGTTAAAACTTTGTTACTCACTGATAATATTGCATTCTACTGGTGTAATAATATTTCAAATCGGTCCAGTAGATTTTCAGTTTATTTATAACAAACAAACAAGTTTATTCTCTTTTTAATAATATTAGCTCAGAGTAGATAATATACTACGTACAAATATTAGTATAGATATGCGACATAGATAACTACTAGGACGGAATATGGGAAGTGCATGTACTAGAAGGCACACTTAATTAAAAAATAATCAACAAGATTGATCCTAGTCTGAACACACCTTTAAAATAATATTGCAAAAGTGTCAGAAAGTTCATGCAGTAAATATGTCGATGCTAAAGTGTGGGCTTTTTCGGACAGCTTTCCATGTCACCCGCGACGCAAAAAGTAATAACTCCAAATTAATCAATTTACAAACGGATTACCCTGACCGTATATTTAATCGGTTAAGCCACGCAGTCGCGACTCGCGACTTGTAATTACTTTTGGAGGTGTAATTGTTTAATTAATTATTGCAACAGTCGTGTTTCATTAAAAATGTAAATTTTGTTCAGAATTCGCATTGTAATATGCAATTTGGGGCTCAAGGTCCGGTTCATACCTGGTTCAGCGTATTTCCTTGGCCATTCAGCGCGGTAATGCAGCTGGTATCTTGGGAACGTTTGAGCCGGGTACGATGTCGCTGATAGCTCCTTTTGTTTGTTAAAGTTAACGCATTGACGAAACCTGAGGTGAATTCTAACCATGTTCATTGGACGAAGCCTGGGCCGTGGATATAAATCTGTCATATCTATTGTCCCTCGTAACTTATAAATAAATTTAAAATTGACAAAGTGACGCATTGACGCAAATAAACGTATAATACATATTTGGGGCTTAATACAGCAATATATAAATGAATCATAGTGTTGTTTTTTATATACATACCTTTTAATTTTCCCACAAATAATAATTTACTTACATACTAAAGAGGAAAAAATATATTATTGCTGAAAGAAAGCTTGTATATAAGAGGTACGAATAATAAAAATCTGACTGAATGAAGGTTTTTTATAAGTGTTGTGTCTTTGTAAGTAAGGTTCCTCTAGGTTATTAGATTGGATTTTGAGAAAATAGATATAGTGCATAACGAAACCGACTCGTAGTCGCAATTGACGTCGACGATAACCTTTCTTTGCTTTAAAGAAGATTGGGGGATGCCATTTGTTCACCACAACATCGTGAAGTCAATTCAGTGAGTTACAGAGCAAAACATGCTTATTTTGAGGTTTATTCAGAATACCCGACTTCGTATGCATGGGTTAAAAAACAAAATAGTCTATGTCGTTCCCTGGGATATAGTCTATCTCCTTGTCAAATTTTAGTACGATCCGTTCAGCCATTTAGTCCTGAATAGCAACAAACAAATAAACTGTTACTTTCGCATTCATAATATTAAGTATGGATAATTGTCTGCGTTCATTTATGTTCTTCGCCGTATAAATTTTCCATTATGTAGTGTCGTACATGTCCCCAAAATATACCTGTAAAGCAGATTAAAAAAAAAACAATGGCATCTTTACAAAATTTTAAAATTGACTTGTCCCACTTTGCTCACCAGAAGCCAACTACATATTTACTTGTCGTATATTTTACGAGCGGTTTTCATTGGATCGACAGCTGACGCGCGAGGTATTACCCACTCTAGGTATACTCTACGTGGCTTTTACGACCTCCACGGTATTACGTAATGGGATTTACGGTTCAGGGTAATTGCGCGAAAAAGCTTCGGTTATTTAGTTGATAAGTCAATATGGTTTCACTAGCTTCTGCCCGCGACTTCATTCGCGTTGAGCTTGGAATCTCAGAGGAACTAAAAATTTTCCCGAGACAATTTTCCCGGGATAAAAATAAAACTTACGTTGCCAAATTTCATCCAGATCCATTGAGCCGTTTTTACGTGATTGAGCTACAAACGTACATCCATTCTTACAAACATTCACATTTAAAATATTATTAAGATATATATTTGCAAGAAACTTACGCAGCCATATTTTTGGCGGCTATTAAGAATCGTCGTATCAAGTTACTAGCTTTTTCACTGCGACTTCGCCCCCGTAGCAATCCATACTTATATTATAAATTGCGAAAGTGACTCTGATTATTTGTTTCTTCACTACCTTTTCAGGACAAAACGGCATAACGGATCGTAATAAAAGTTGAAAATTTGACAAGGAAATAGACATACCCTGGGGAAGGACGTAGGCCCACACTGCCATTATAAATTCAGACGAAGACGCGCGTATCAGCTGGTATATTATATAGCCAATGTTCATCATTGATAATATAGTATTCTGTTGGTGAAAGATTCATTGTTCCAATAGTAATCCTTTACATTATTCAAGACTTACAAAAAAACAAATCTTATCTCTTTATTATATTAGTGTAGACATACCTACAGGCTGTAACAAATTAATGCAACCATATTGTTAGCGTTTATTTAGAAATTGTCGTATGATGTATGCCAATTGACCGGAAATCCATTTTTATTGTACGCTTAAGTTTTCCGTACACATTGTGAAGTGGCGCCACAAATAAGCGCGCACTTGAATTTCATCTGTCTGGGGCAGGAAAACGCTGGTCTGCTGAGTTTCTTGCAGGATTCTTCTCAGCAAAAATGACCTTACGAATCCGGAGGTAGATTCTGACATTTGAAAGCGTGAAAAAAGTCTAGTCATATCATCTAAAGAGGAAAGATTTGTATAGAGGAATGATTTGTATTTTTGTGTGTATGTTTGTATTGAATAGGCTCCGAAACTAGAGGACCGATTTCAAATAATCTTTCACCGTTAGAAAGCTAAATTATCACTAAGTAACATAGGCTATTATATATTTTACTAGCTGTCCACCCCGGCTTTTCACGAGTAGATAAAATATTTAATAAATATTTACCCGTGCGAAGCCGGGACGGGCCGCTAGTATAATATATTTTGCTCAAAGGATCAGCATTGCTATAGAGCGGGCAATGCTGCCAGCCTCCTTGGCACCCTCCCGCATGACAACAATCTGGGACAAGTGTTTTATTTTTTTAAATTACTTTAGTTGTTTTTTCTGTCATATAAATATGTATTTTGTTTCTGAAGTCACAGGTAAAAGCTAGTTTCAAATGAAATAGGTACTGCTGAGGGGTAGTATCGCATTACGTTTCAGTGAATATCAGGTAGCTCTCCCGGATGTGACGTCACAGCAGTCGTTCTCGATTTCCTGTTCGCACCGTTGCAGTTACCAGGCATTTTATTTCTCGATAGATTTTCCGTTGTGTTTTCTTCTATGATTAGTTAGTGTAGTTCGTACAATTTTCATAAATATTGTACCAGTAGTACCTACGCAAGTTCGCATCCCACCGGTCTGTGCCATTAAGTTTTTCTAACTTAAATGCAGTGATTAGTCACACCACGAGCTTTACGGTGAAGGAAAACATCGGAAGGAAACCTGCATACGTCTGAGAAGAAATTCAAGGACGTATGTAGTGCCTAAGAGATGGCGACGGATTCACCATCTGTAACGTTGGCACCAAATTATCTTCGGTGGAAAGTGGGTGTGGAAACCACTGCCTGGGGTAGGCACCCTTGTGGGAAGGCGTGAAGATACAGTAGTATAGTAGTAGTAAATATTGAAACACATACAACGTATTATAACGTCTTTAGTAATACCAACGTTCGTGAAACATCGCCACTCTACATAAATTTCAGTTAGTTCCTAACAGAAGTCGTTTTTCCGGTTCCGGTTCGGCGGATATAACAACGAAATGTCACGAAGTCGCACTTCCGGCGTGAGTTGACATTTAGGAAACAAGCAAGGGTATGTTTCTAACTTCTAGTACTTAGTGTAATTAAATGTATAATTCGCGTATGATTCTATATGCTATCCCACTTACAGCCTATACTTGTAATCAAAAATATTATCTAACTTTTTTTTAGATCTCTCTTTCATTTGATTACAATAAGTTTTGCCTACCTGTATGTAAATCTGTGCATACATGTTTTGGGACAAAGTTCAGACTTTTAAGTCCGGCCGAATTAGATTAGTTGAATTATTTCGTACAACCGAATTGGTGTCAATCAGGCAACTATATTTCCATAATCACAGCGCAAGATGAAACCGCTAAATTCATTATATTTTCATATCGTGCTTATTGTGCTCTCATGAACGACTTCAAACCAACCGCTAGAACTCATTACTAAAGCTTGGCACATGCGTATAAGCGTCGTATACCTACTGCATTTCGCGACTAGAGAAATTCATTTGGATAGTAACCTAACCAAGACTAGATCATAGGGTGACATTTGTCTATGATGAGACTGAGAACTTTTATCTACACTAATATTATAAAGAGGAAAGATTTGATTGTTTGTATTGAATAGGCTCCGAAACTAGTGGGCCGATTTGAAAAAAAAAAAATCCATTAGTAGCCGACATTATCCCTTATGAACATAGGCTATTTTTTACCGCGAGAAAATGCTTAATTCCTACGGGAAACGGGTAATCGTGTAGATACTATATTGCTACGCAGGCAATTATATTCACACACCACACACACCCATGCACACATATGCACACAAACATATATACACACACATGCACACACACACACACTTGTAATATTATGTAATTTATAATAGTTTTTTTTTTCGATCACAACAAGACATTGACTCTCTGATCTCAGTGTGAATGGCAATATTGTACATCCTAGGTGAGCGACTAGTTTCTTTCGTAGAGGTTTTTTTAACCTTACCGAATTTAACACAAATAATTATTACACAATTAATCACATAAATGTCTTGTGTACCAGTCAAGTATACTAACCACTAGACCAACAGTCTTGTCAAATTTAAATGGAACAATTTATACGTAGAAATATATCAAGTGTCTCGCTCACGAACAGTCATTTGCAATGAAGGCTCTTGAAATAAAGCTTAATAAAGTAAGTAGTGTAGAAATGTAGGTGGTGGCCGGCTGTCGGCTTGACATTAATATAGAGTAAAGCGACACACTTGGCCTGCTCTACTGACTCGAGGGTGGTGCAAGGGAGAAGGGGAGATCCCAATTCCTCTCTTGAGGTAGGGCGAATTGGGATTTCCCATGGGTTTTCCCATTAATATTGGAGCCGCCCGACTGGGGACTGTACCTCCACCTTACAGAAGACCGCAGTGAAATAACACTACTTTGATGTAGTGTTGTGTTTCTGCGGTTAGGTTGCCAGTGCTTCACGAGGGATAGGCTAGTGATAATGCTGGTAGCACAGTGATTTGGGAGGCAATGATAATAAACTATTACTTTGAAAAGATGCAACAGCAATTTCCACACAATTGTATTACGGGTCTGGCTCGCGGAAACAAAGGTGAATCCAGTTTTTGGTTGACCGGCAAGAAATTCACTTTGTCTCTTTAACCACAAAAAAAAATTATGTGTTTGTATGTAGTCAGCTGTTTGGTGTTAAATATGGTTTGGCAACGAGATCAAAACTTTTGTCATACATATTATGTTGACCTATTTGTCCCAAATAATTTCACGAGTGCGATTTATTCCACGCTAAAATTGATTTTACATAAAGATTGAAAAAAGAATTGTCTTAAGCCCGCTTTTCTT
Source organism: Falcaria lacertinaria (assembly GCA_951449985.1). Classification (NCBI taxonomy): domain Eukaryota; kingdom Metazoa; phylum Arthropoda; class Insecta; order Lepidoptera; family Drepanidae; genus Falcaria; species Falcaria lacertinaria. Next base: position 4,377,980 of record OX602134.1, on the reverse strand, counting down.
ATGATTTAGACCAATTTTAAAACATGAAAAGAAGCCAAGATTATATGTGATATGGCTATTCTGCAAGTAGCGGTTGGTCGTGAAAATATCGCCTTCTTATCCGTTCTCTTATAGATTGTTGGACGCGATCTATTTATCAGTTTTCAGTTTTATTATTATACTGCCTTCCCCGGTTTCGCACGGGTAGAAGTTTATCAAATATTTTGTCTACCCGTGCGAAGCCGGGGCGGGTAGCTAGTACAATATATCGCCTATGTTACTCAGTGATAATGTAACTTTCTAACAGTGAAAGATTTTTTGAAATCGGTCCAGTAGTTTCGGAGCCTACTCAATGCAAACCCACAAAAATACAAAAATAAAATTTTTTCCTCTTTATAATGTTAGTATAGAAGTATAGTACAACAGAAATATATATATACTAATACAGAGTATATATATATATATTTCTGTTGTTTAGTTTTACTGTTATAAAGGGTGAAATAAAATGTGACTTATCTTTTTGGCGGGGCTACAAATGTTTCGCCATTTCAAGTGTGTTGTTCTCAACAGCCATTTAGCTAACTTCGAAAGCATTTTAAACTTTTCGGTTGTGAAGAGGCGATGCGAACAACTCTCTTTTGAACAATGCAATGCAATACAGCCTCAAACTGATTCATTTACTACGATCACAGCTAATATTGTGAATATTTAAAATTCTCGTGTCATATACGTTAAGGATGCTTATGTATTTAGTACACAAATTAAAGTTTTTAATAGCGTAGCGCCAACTTGAGCGCGTAGTTTGCTTTGGCTTTGAAAAGGCGTAGTGTCGCTCTAGTTTCTAGCTTTGCAAAGTTATTGCAGAACTGGTCTGTGATGTTTAATATCTCTGTTGATAAAGATAGCGGCCATGCTTCCACCATTTAATATTTTGTGATCAAGATGAGTCTGTAAAATTGGTGGTAACCGATGATATTCAGCACATCATACGTAGTGCCGTCTTTACTATAAGCGGTAGGCAAAGGTGTGAAAGCACCCACTTTCCACCGAAGATAATTTGGTGCCACCGTGACAGATGGTGAGTCCGTCGCCGTGTCTTAGGCAATACATACGACCTTGAATTTCTTCTCAGACGTATGCAGGTTTCCTCACGATGTTTTCCTTCACCGTAAAGCTCGTGGTGTGGCTAATCACTGCACTTAAGTTAGAAGAACTCTATGTTACAGACCGAAGGCACCGTTTTAGGAGTACACGGCGCTAACTGTGATGCTATGCTGCTAATATGTGAGTTTTAACATCTAACGTCAGCTCATTTGTTATTGTAATAGTTAAGCAGCGCGGTCAGAAGTAGAAGTTTGGGATGGCGTGCCAACGTTTGCGACAGACTTTTTAGTATTCCGTAGAGTCCTGCATTTTCTGCACTGCGCCCGCGAGTTTTTATCTGTGGTACAAGTCATAGGAAATGAGATTATAGAAAAGAGTTATGCGGCATCGGTGACGACTCAATATAAAACAAACATAGCGTAAAGGAGCCTAGATGGCGTGTGGTATGAAGCGCTGCCTACTATTCAAGCGGCACAGGTTCGAATCCCACCGGTCTAAACAACTTAAATGCCGTGGTTACTCACACCACGACCTTTACGATGAAGGAAAATATTATGAGGAAACCTATGTACATCTGAGAAGAAATTCAAGGACGTATGTAGTGCCTAAGAGACAGCGACGGACTCACCGTCTGTCACGTTGGCACCAGATTATCTTCGGTAAACAGTGGGTGTTGTAACACCTCTGCCTACCTCTTCGGGGTTGTGGGAAGGCTTGAATTTCTTCTCGTCTTGTGTAGTAGGTAGGTCTTCTTTGCTTAAATATTGCAACTTATGAAAATCGCAAAATGCTGCAATTTAAACCGCAAGCTTATTTACGTGTCACTTTTCGTTAGACTTTTAGAAATAACAGAAGATAAAATGGCGTCGTCTGGGGCGAAACGTGACGAAAACACTACGTAAAATAAGATATTATTTACAATAATTATAGGCACTTGTAAATGTTCAAAATCAATACAATTAACATGGTAAATTATTTTGTTTGTGAAATTAAAAGCCCGAAATTCCTTGACAACTTTACCTAGAGCTTCATTTTTATTCGTTAGGGGTCGTCCATTACTCAGTGTCATGTCACGTGTATTTATGTTTTCGTAGCTTTAGAATTTAGAATATTTTGTATGGGAAAATGAACAGCGCTACGCCGGCGAAAAGTGGAACTAAACATTCTTATGAAAATTTGTCAATTTTGAGAGTTTCGTTTCCGAATACGTAGTCGAAAGTTTTCTTACTAAGCTATTGAACAGAAAAGCGGCGCGTTTATTCAAAAATATTGTTGTTTTGTTTAGTTACAACTTGTAAATACAGAAATAATTCATATTTACAAGGTCGGCAACGTGCGAGTGATAGCCCTGGTGTTGCAAGCGTCCATAGGCTACGGTAACCGTTTACCATCAGGCGGGCAGTATGATTGCTTGCCTCCTTAGTGGTATAAAAAAATCAAAATGCTCACATGCAACGACAAATGAGCGTAAATTTTACTCCATTGTTGACATCAAGCTGCAATGATTCAAAATCACCAACTGCATTGAATACGTGATAAATCAATGTTTCAACGAACCGGTCTTTGTTAGCACCTAATGACGCAATAATAACTATTTTAGATCAATCATGTACTTTTGACTATATTTTCAGGGTTCCGTTACCTTAAAAGGAAAAAAGGAACCCGTCTTTTGTGTTTTTTTTTGTTGTTGTCCTACTGTCTGTCTGTCTGTTAAGAATTTTTATCTTAAGAATGCGTGGAGTTATCAAATTGAAATTAATATGAAATACCCGGGTCTATGGTCTCTTTCGGCTGTAAAATAATCAAACCTGTAAGTTAATATGAAGAAAATATATGGCCGTTTATGTCGCAATGTTTTGCATATTTTGGGATTTCACAAGGGTATCAAAACCCAAAGGGTACTTCCCGTTGACCTAGAATCATGAAATTTTGTAAAAAAATCTGAAAACCGTAAATATGTAGTTAATTTTTTAAAATTGCCAATTTACTAACTATTCCTGAGTCGCGCTGTTGAGAGTCACCGACGAATAAAGACCTCATTTTAATTTCGCCTACTTTTATCCTTACCTACAATACAAGTGTGTACGGAACCCTCGGTGCGCGAGTCCGAATCGCACTTGGCCGGTTTTTTTTATATATTGAGTATTTGTTCGTTGTTTTTTTCATTAGTCATTGAAATATTAAAATAATAGAAACGAACGAGCCGAGTACAGTGCCGGTAGCAGGAACATTGTCCACAACGTATTCGAAAACGTAACCCGCGAAATGTCAAAATTGACATACTAATTTTTAGTTCCACTTTTCACCGCCGCAGCGCTATTCATTTTTCAATACAAAAATAGTCGATGGCGATACGAAAACTTTTTTGAAAAAGTTCATGCTACCGGCACAGTAGTCGCATAATATGATATATAACATTGACAACTCTAGCCCCTTATAGACTTTAAAATAATCGTCACCTCTGGGATGCAAAGTCGCTAAATATTTCCCCGGCTTCCAGTAATGCATGCGTCCCGTTTCACGAAATCACTTCCAGAAAAGCGAGAGAAAAGATGATTGTTATTACATAATACTAATATGAAATAGAATACGTTGTTCAAAGTAACCTTGAGGCATTAATTACACTCAGCTAATTTAAAAATTATCATGTTATTTAGCTCGGATTGTTTTGGACAGCACAAAACAAAGTAGGTACCTCCGTTAGTTAAATAAAAAAATTGAATAAAATCGTCATCAAGTAACGAAATATCTTTATTTAAATTTAGACAGGCTTTCTTAAAATTTACTCAATTCTAACTGTGACCGAGACTTCGTATGCGTGAAATCGGACTTTGTTCACAATTTCATGGTTTTCGCGTGGAGCGTTAGAGAGTTATTTATCTAAAATAAAGCCTAAGTTACGCCTAATAGTAACAGCTATCTGACGGTGAGTCTTGTTCAAATCGGTCCAGTCATTTCTAAGATTACCCGGAACAAAGACGCAGAAACAATCATTTTTTGAATTGCTTTTTGAAATAGGTAACGCATATACTTTCATTTAGTAAAAAGCTGTTATTTTGACATGACTGTTCAATTTTATTCCTATGTATAAATATATTTGGGTGAGCCATCTTGACGACTTTAATATTCCCACCGAAGCATCCCGTCTTTCCATGTTTCCAGATATGAACTTGTAAATATTTAAACGAAGCAATCTTTATCCTGTTCGCTGGGTGATAAACAACCAGCATTTTTAATTTAGACTTTTTATTGGGGCGTAGAGAGGCTCTAAATATATTACCGATCTCAAAGCATGATTCTTTTATCAAATTTATCGTCAGTGCTTGGTATTTTAATATTTTCAAGCCGTGGTGGCCGTGTGGTTGAAGCAATGGCCTGTCATCCAATGGGCCCGGGTTCAAACCCCGGCCTATACCGATGAGTTTTTCTAAGCTTAAGTACAGTAATCAATCACAGAGAGGTAGGGCGAAATAGGATCTCCCGTGGGTTTTTCCCATTAATATTGGAGCCGCCCGACTGGAGACTGTACCTCCACCTTACAGAAGACCGCAGTCAAATAACACTAGTTTGATATAGTATAATATTGTGTAAAGTCGCGGGGAAAAAGCTAGTTAGGACATAAATTGAATACATATTTTATTTTAGTTAACCTCAAAATAGAAATTGAAATAGACCTACCTGGTCAGACACAAAGCACAAATATACTAGCTATATGAACGACAAAGTACCTTCCCAAGCTATGTAGCCTACAAACGCCTCGTGACTGATTTACGACTTCCCCGACTTCCCCGTGTCGACTGCCAGGGCTTCATCACATAATTTATACCAGTAATAGTGCTACCAATTCAGTGCGTTAAATACGGCTAATAATGAATGCGCTATTCTTGTAGTACTCAATAATAGAGAGGTAAAGAGCACTCTGAACCGGCGGGTATGTAAGAAGAGATTGATGAATGAAGAAAAGCAAAAGAACTCTCTGCCTACCCCGTGTTTAAAAAAATACTAAGGTGGCAAACAAGCATACAGTCCGCCTAATGGTGAACGGTTATCGTAGCCTATGTCAGAGTGTGCCAATGTGTGTGAGTGTGAGTATGTCAAAAGAGCTCCAACAACTTGTTTGTAACAATTGGATGTTTACACAATAAATATAATTCTATTTCTACCTATTACGGATCATGAGATACAGCCCGACGGACAGACGGACGGACAGACGGGCGGATAGCAGTGGATTAGTAATAGGGGTCCATTGGTTACCTTTCGGGTACGGAACTCTAAAAAAGATGCATCTATCTTCAAACCAATATGTTACTGAATGCAGCTACATAAGAACTGATTTGCAAAATTGCATAGCTGAAGACAAATGGTCACAATATGTTATGTGGCTTGCCATTCAATATCCGAACTTATTTCCAAAAGAATTGAAAGCAATATTGGCGGCCATTGCTCTTTGGAAATGAGACTGTAAAATATTGAAGTAGGTACTGGTTTTTCGACTACTTATTCGAAAACATAACTCACAAAATGACAAAAAGTACATCATCCATTTTCTGATAGCCGGCCAACGATTTTTTTGTATATTCTGTTAGAGCTTGCCCGTCTTAACATTTTCACTGACACTCCACACTTCTCCATCTTCTTCCTTACATTGTCCATCCATCTCTTCTTGTGCCTTGGGCCTCCTCAGGATATTCCATCTCCCCCCTTTGTTAATCCAAGTTATAAACTATTTGTGTTCCAAATTTTATCCAAATCCGTTCAGTAGTTTTTGCGTGAAAGAGTAACAAACATCCATCCATACTCACAAACTTTCGCATTTATAATATTAGTAGGATGTCTAAGAAACTTATTTTCAAACGCATTACCGACCTGAAAATTATAAAACCAAATTTCAAAAAAAAAAAATTAAAGCGTATTGTTTTGATAAATTTGTTTGCTATTCTTAAAATAACAAAGAATTTAATAAAATCTGCAAACAGTACAGATGACACATCATTTGTCTTTTAAAATGAATTGCGTAAATGTTTTTGTAGAGTTTTGTAAGGAGTCGCCCCGTCTCGTCTGTGCGAATAAAATGCCTCGCGAATTCTAATGAGTTGCATTGTTGAACTTATCTATAGGACGTAGTATATTATCTACTCTGAGTATCTTTCAAAACAGACGATAGGGTTGTTCATTTAAAAAAAAACACGTACTACAAAGATCCATAGGTTTTAAACGAAGCCATTTCTGATCCAATATGGCAGTCGCCGCATATTGGCCATTTGTTTCCTCATTCACCCCCATGATATGGGTATCAAATAATAGGCCTTGATGAGTGGAACACTGGTTTTATATGAAGAACGTTCAATAAAGTTCAATAAAAAAACATTAAGGGTGATTTTTATTATTGAAAAGACAAAATCTCTCAATTGCTTGCTAATAATCAAATTAAAAGTGATTCACACAAGATAAAAATACCTAACAATTTTGTCTTTGTCTATTTATATATAGCTTACAACGGTAACAAGCATACGGCCCACTTGATGGTAAGCAGTCACCGAAGCCTATTGCCGCTAGCAATACCAGGGGTATCACTAACGAGCTGCCAACTCTGTTGTTGATGAGGACTCACTGTGCTAGCAGCATTACTACTAGCGCAGCGTATCCTCGTGGAGCACTGACAACGTTACTTACCGCTAAATCACAACACTACATCAAAGTTTGTAGCGATGGTAAGCAGTCACCGTAGCAGCCTGTAAACCTGCAATACTAAGATATCATCTAGCGCGTGGATCATCTGAACCGAATTCACAAACACTACCTTACTCAAAGACAAACATATCCAACACTATTATATTAGGTCCTTACATATGAAATTGGCGTTTTTCGTACTGGCCACTTTAATCACGAATTTCTCCTCTTTGGTAAGGAATTTCAAATTCAAATTTGTACAGCTATAGACTCATGTATTTGTGCTTCGATGATCGTCATTCATTTGTTTTTTTTCTTCTGTTTTTTTCTGTTTGCGTCACTCATTTTACAAAATGGAAAACCTTAAATATCGCATTATTTACGAGTACGAGTTCCGCCGTGGCACTAGTGCTGCGGAAACAACTCGAAGGGTGAATGATGTGTATGGCGGTCGTGTTGCAAAAGAAAACACAGTTCGTTTTTGGTTCCAACGTTTTCGTTCTGGAAATTTCGACCTGCAGAACAAGCCCCGTGGACGGCCTGAGACTCAAGTTGATAATGAAGAGTTGAAGGCTATTTTGGAAGCGGATCCATCGCAAACCACGTCCGAGTTAGCTGCAGGCTGCAATGTTAGTGATAAAACTGTTTTAATTCACTTGAAGCAAATTGGGAAGATTAAAAAGCTTGAAAGGTGGGTACCTCACGAATTGACTGAAACAAACCGGCAAACGCGCGTCGACTGCTGCGTTACATTACTAAACCGGCACAATAATGAAGGTATTTTAAACCGAATCATTATCTGTGATGAAAAATGGGTTCTTTACGATAATCGGAAGCGCTCAGCGCAATGGTTAGATCCTGGCCAGCCAGCCAAATCCTGCCCCAAGCGAAAATTAACCCCAAAAAAGTTACTTGTAAGCGTTTGGTGGACTAGTGCCGGTATTGTTCATTACAGTTTTTTCAAATCTGGCCAGACTATTACGGCTGATGTCTATTGTCAGGAATTGCAAACCATGATGGAAAAGCTAGCGGCTAAACAACCTAGGCTGGTCAATCGCTCCACGCCACTGCTGCTTCACGACAACGCTAGACCACACACTGCGCTACAGACGGCTACTAAATTAGAAGAGCTTCAATTGGAAAGTCTAAGACATCCTCCGTACTCCCCGGACCTTGCTCCAACAGATTACTATTTTTTTCGAAATTTGGATAACTTCTTGCAAGGGAAAAAATTCAACTCCGATGGGGCAGTCCAAATCGCCTTCAAAGATTTTATTGATTCCCGTCCGACTGGTTTTTTTAGTAAAGGGATCAATGAACTACCTATGAGATGGCAAAAGTGCATAGAAAATAATGGTTCATACTTTGATTAATTAAATATATTATATTAAAAAATATTCGACTTTTTGTTCCTCCCATACAAAACGCCAATTTCATATGTAAGGACCTAATATTACTTTTTCTCTTCGGGAAAACAAATAGAGCTTGCCAAATATGTAAATATATTTCGATTGAAACCTTCATAGCCTGAAATATTTTGATAAAATATTTAAAAACATAAAAGCGTTTCGTTAAAGTCTATTTTTCAAGCCCCGTGCCATTGAATTCATTTTATTAATGGTCCCCAAGCTGTTTTTTTTATTACACGATTGCTCCTTTATGTTCTGAGAGAAAGAAATCGTTAGTTAACGACAAAATATATAAACATATAACACAAAATCTATCAAAAAGAGAAATGAGGCACGCAAGGATAGGGTGTGGTACAAGTGACAGAAGAATACATCGGTATCTACACTAATACTACAAAGGACAAACAATAATAATATATCTTCACGCCTTCCCACAAGGATCCCTGTAGAGGCAGATATGTTACAACTCCCACTTTTTACCGAAGATAATTTGGTGCCAACGTGACAGATGGTGAGCCCGTCGTCGTCTCTCAGGCACTACATACGTCCGTGAATTTCTTCTCAGACGTATGCAGGTTCTCTAACGATGTTTTCCTTCATTGTTAAACATAAAGAGTTAAGATTTCTATGTTTCTTTGTTATCATTAAAAAAATCATATAAAGAAGAGAAAATGTGTGCAAACTCATTAGCAGCGGTTGAAGGGAGCACTATTTTCGCCTATGCCTATTTATAAATTGATTAACATTTATGAATTCTTAAAAAATTGTGTTTTATTTACGTGTTTTTGATTATTGTCACAATAGATCAAGGATAACTGGCTTACTGATAAGAAATTGCATTTCCGTAGGAGCACTCTTCAGAAATCTATCTCTGATTGGTAAGAAATATAGAAATAGTGTTTCTCGTTGTCACAATTAATTCGATTTTATCAAACAAATTATCTTCGCGATTTATCATCTCAATTTTAAAAACCTTGTTCATGTTGACTGTACTATGTATTGCGTGGATTTCATGGGAACACAATTGTGAACCTAAAAATAACCGTGGTGGTGGTGGTAAAACAATTTTGGAGGTCTGGGAACAAGCCTATTATTTTCGTCTCTCTTCTACAGCTTGTATCTTGGGCCGCGTTCTAATGGAAAAAGTTATAGTATATCGAGACAGCGGTATATCATAATGTATGAGATCATTTGTTCAAATCATAACGGTTAGTTGTTTCACTTAGTAACGGGTAAGTGTGTACTTTGCTTAATTGATTGCTAGAGCCCTTCGAATATAGATTCAATTTAACGGTTGAAACGGCTTAGATTACATATTTGAATGGTTAATCCTTGATCATTTTACTAGCTTCGGGTTTTTCAAGTCGGATGTAGAGATTTTAATAGGGCGGGCACCGCGTGACTGATACTCCTGTGCCGGTAGCAGGAACATTGTCGACAGTGTTTTCGTATCGCCTTCGACTATTTTTGTATTGGGAAATGAACAGCGCTGCGGCAGTGAAAAGTGGAACTAAAAATTAGTATGTCAATTTTGACATTTCCCGAGTTACGTTATCGACAATGTTCCTGCTACCGGCACTGGTGTTGCAAGCGTCTAAAGGCTACGGTAATCGCTTGCAAGCGGGCCGTATAGTTCTTTGCCAAATTAGGGTTGTAAAAAAAGCGAATGCGTCGGTCTGTTTGTTAGCTTTTCATCATCACTAAATACTGTTAGGGTCGACATTAGATCTGACCCGATGTTGGTTACCCAATTTTTACAAAAATGTATAAAACTTTGTGTTACCTTTTACCGAAACAATTTTCATAAAACATGTCGGAAAAAGACATGAGACATGGATTTTATCGCTGGATATATGTATGTTTCACACAGAAGACGTCGTCGGAAAACTAGCTACAATCTATATATGTTTTATAATAAACAAATAGATGTTCAATGTATATTATTATAATTTCAATATTTATATCTGTCACACGCGCATCCTCATGAAGTAGTAACTTCGCGGTTTAAAAAAATGCAGTGCACACTGCAGCACTGTCTCAAAAATTCTTACCTTAATTACTAACTGCGGCCCGTGGCCTAACGTTTAAAAAAAACTTTTGACCCCCTATTTTATTCTTTCAGGGGTAGTTTTACAAACAGTATGACACCACCCTAAATAAGCATTTGTAACAAGTTTCAACTATCTCACGAGAGAAGAGAGCATAATATGCCGCAATTTATTCATAATTAAACCAGAAATTATTTAACCATGCTTGAGATGGGGGATGAATTAATTACCGACATTAGTTTACTGTGTGAGCCCGGAAGGAATAGGGGCCGAGAGATAATAAGTACCATTTATTACAAAGCATTTGGTATGCATTATTTTAAATGTCATATGTGATGGTCCTATTTGATGTATATATGTTAGCTAGCTTTTCACCGCTTCGCCCGCGTGGCTCTACCTAAAGCCTATGTCCTTCCCCAGGTTACAATCTATCTCATTGCCAAATTTCATTACGATCCGTTCAGTCGTTTAGTCGTGAAAAGGTAACAAACAAACAAACAGAGTTACTTTCTCATTTATAATATTAGTATGGAATATGGATTGCTTGAGTTGAGCATTCTGCGTGAGAATCAGGAATAGAAGACAACTTTAGAACTACTAACCAGTATCCCACGAGACATCCGATATATTGGAGATGAAAAAAATTTTGTAAAAAAAAACAGTAAGACATAGCAATCAAATCGATTCAGTTAATTTGAGTGACTCTCTAACAAACGGCAAATAGAAAAAAAAATGCTTGCCTAATCCTGAATTTTGCCCGGAATATTCTTCATCTCCACTGTTAAGTACTGCATTTTATGCGTAGCATACTCAAAGCCTAACATAAAGTGGTGTATTTGGAACAAATAAATCGATAAAAAAACCAGTGAAAACATCACTTGAGTTGATTACATAGGGTATATATTATGTGAACGCTATGTGTTATTTTATATCTTAAAGAGCGAAGTAGTAGCATAAGCCAGTTTAGATATCGGCTAGAATCACATGACATCTCTTTATAGATCGATGTTATTGTGCAAAGAAAAAAAAAACTATGACGAAAATTATCCGCCATTTATTTGGAACTCCGCATTACCTGCTATCTCTTATAAGCTTGCACCACGCCGCCTATGGAGCCGCGAGCAATGCAATATAAGTTACAGACCAATATGCTGAAGCGTAGGTTTTGTGTGGGGTAACACTTCTTGCAATTGCTGTGTATTGAACTGCGCTGTGGACGATGTACTGCAGATGTTATCAGGCATATTATGTTACATGTATACAAGGAGTCTACATACAGAAATATCTATACATATCCCGCTCGACTGGGGACTGTACCTCCGCCTTACAGAAGACCGCAATGAAATAACACTATTTTGATGTAGTGTTGTGTTTCTACGGTGAGTAAAGTTGCCAGTGCTCCACGAGGATACGCTGGGCTAGTAGTAATAATGCTGCACAGTCACTCCTCATCAACAGCACGGTTGGCAACTGGTTTATGATATCCCTGGTATTGCTAGCGGCTATAGGCTACGGTGACTGCTTACCATCAGGTGGGCCGTTTGTTTGTGTGCCACCCTAGTGGTATAAAAAAAATATATTTGAGTAAAAAATACTTAGTTTCACCTGTGCGATGTGTGAGTAATCAAATCTTGTAAGTAAAATTTTACCCACTTTCCAGTGTCAGCTTAGATTTGGCATCACGTTTGGTTCCCGTAACCGTGCACGATTATTTAAATGCTGCCATTTTTAATCCAATATGGCGGACGTCACCAAATGGAGATTTATCATTTTCAATGTTACCCCTCTGATATGGGTGTCAAATGAAAGGGCTAAATCAGCGAAACACAGAGTAGACTGGCGTTATTTTAAATCCAATATGGCGGCCGACCACAAGATCTTTAATTAGTTAATTCATGATTTGAGGAGTCAAGGTGCCAATGATTTCAATTATCTTTTGTTTAAGTTTGACAAGATGGAGGTGTTTAAGTCAAAGGCTGTTTCAAATTATAGTACTTTTAATTACAGTTGATTATAAGCGATCGATCATGTATTTTAATATTGCGTTTGTAAATCTATAGGCAAGTAATTTTCGCTTGACTTTGAACCTTAATACTGTTGCATATAAAGCCGTAGCTACATTCGTAAATTAATTTATTATCTGCATGTGAAAACTTTGTTCGCAATGCCTGCTATTGGAGAGAATGTTTTCTATACTGCTTAAAAGGATTCTATTGTGTACAATATAAGGGTCAGTTTAGAGTACCTCAGTACGTATAAAAGATGGTAACCGTTTTGCTTACTTGCCGAGTTCTATTGAAAGTTAATTTAAAGTTTTTCGCGATTCGGAGAATCAGTTTTTGTTGTTATGAGGAAACTGGTTTGAATTTTTAATCTTATTTATTCAATGTAAGCGTCTATATTACTGTGACATACATTGAAATTTTATTTTATTAAAGTCTACAAGGTATTTTTATTGAATAGAAGGCGACATAAAAAAAATGATAAAAATGGCCAAGTGCGAGTTTTACTAGCACACGGGAGGTTCCGTATTAAAAACAAACTAGGTTAAAAAAAGAGAAAAAAAAGAGGAGATCTGCCGTTTTTTTAAGGATATAAGAATTACAAACACACGCACTTAGGAATTGTATACATAATCTAGGTCAGTCGGCAAACGTTTCGCCATATAAATGTTTTATATTTAATTTTTGTCAAAAAATGCTTTCTTCCTATTCTCAAACATAAAATCGGGCAAGCCGTTTCAGAGGAGTTTTGTTACATACACTGTGACATGAGAATTTTATATATTAGAAGAAAGATATATTACATGGACGCACGACTTAGATATTACGGAACGATAGAAACGATTAACATATTAAAAGCAGTAGCAATATATTTATTGACAGCGATTTGGGACAAGTGTTTTATTTGTTTTAATTGTTTATATTAGGTTAGTTTTTTTTTTCTTTTTAAGTAGTTAATGCACATAGAAATGTATACCGAATATTAAATATCATAGTCATATATTCATGAGTTGTTAAAGGCGTATTTTGAACGCCAAATAACGAGAAGTGAGTTTTATTTCCCACTGTTCAAGCTGCCATCAATCGCCATTATGGGCCGTGTATCATTACTGTTTGGATAGGGTGACCATTTGTCATGAATTATGTAGGGCTGTGACGTCATAATTGATGTATCTATAAAATAAAATAATATGAACGCAAGACAAATCTATTTAGCGATAAATTCAGTAAATTATTCAATATATTATCATGGTATAATAATAATAAAAAGGTTCGTTATTTTATGAAAATAATAATTAATTTTTGGTTTCCACAAAACCAATTACTCGGTTTGACTGTGGAAATTAGTGGTGTTATTATGGTTCCGTACCCGAAGGGTAACCAATGGGGCACGATTGATAAGCATCCGCTGTTTGTTTGTCTGTCTGATATTCTTTGATCCGTAGGTAGACAGTATTACATAATTAGTATTGCCTCTATAACAACAAAAAATTAAAATAAAGGACTCCATGTTTCATAGAAATTTGGTGCAAATCTGAAAGTGGCGGCTAACGCATTTTCCGTATATTCTGTTAGAGCTTGTCCGTCTAAGCATTTATTACTATGACACCAAAGGTGAACATTACAGGACATTTAATTTGTTTTGGTTATTTTGAATTCAATTTTTCAACAAAATGTATGAAAATTCCGATTTTCGAACTCAAATAATATAAACTACTATGGTCTTACAGCTTTGTTCAGACGGGCAAGTTCTAACAGAATATACAAAAAAAATGCGTTGGCCGGCACTTTTAGATTTTGACCAAAATTTATGATATCCTTTAAAATTAAAGAGGGCTCGCGTGTTCTCGGTTACTTGTCTTTTTAGTACGAAACCCTCGGCATTATTTCATAGTAATATAGGCATAGTACATCAGAGTAGATAGTAATCTACTCTGAGGCCGCGGTGTGCGACTTCAACTCGCACTTGGCCAGTTTTTTTAATGCGATATATTTTTTGTAACAATGCAGTTTTACCTATATTACCCAATATTGTAATTTTAAGTGACTAAGTAGTAAGCTTCTTTACCGGTCATGTTCCTGCCCGCGTATAGATTCATAAGCCTAGTAAATCTTTTTGTACAATTTTAAACCAAGATACTGGAAGACTCGTACAAAATTCCTTCAAATGGACACCCTATTTATATACGGCATGATCATAAAAGATTAATTTGCGAGAATTCACTCTAAGTAGGCCCAGTGTGGCCGTTTTATTGATTTAAATTATACACTGGCAACTCCGCTCCAGTGGCTCGAGCAGCTGATGTCTGTAAAAGCGCGAGATTCTTTTTTCTTTCTTTTAAAAAACGAATTCAGTGTACCTACTGTTGTAAATTTGAGTGCTGCCACAGAATACATAACTGTAGGTTATGTGCTGCCTTTACTGTTAAATATTATATTGAGGAGACTGGTAGGCTATTGCTTTGTTACCATACGCCATGACAGCGAACTGTTTTACTTCTTCTTTTCCCAACTTACATACTATTAAAATAAAATCTTACCTACCTTTCCTTCCTAGAAGTATATTTTACCTTTGATTGTATACCAGTAGCCCGAGCAAGCATATTTTGCGACGACGTATTCGTATCGCCTTCGACTATTTTTGTGTGGAAACATGAGACATTTTAAGAGAGGTAGGGCGATTTGGGATTTCCCGTGGGTTAACCCATTTAAATTGTAGCCGTCCGACTGGGGACTGTACCTCCGCCTTACAGAAGACCGTAGTGAAATAACACTACTTGATGTAGTGTTGTGTTTCTGCGGTAAGTAAGGTTGCCAGTGCTCCACGAGGATACGCTGGGCTAGTAGTATTGCTGCTAGCACAGTGAGTCCTCATCAACAACATGGTTGGCACCCCGTTAGTGATACCCCTGGTATTGCTAGCGGCTATAGGCTACGGTGACTGCTTACCATCAGGTGGGCCGTATGCTTGCCACCTTAGTGGTATAAAAAAAAAAAAAAGAACAGCGCTGCGCGGATGAAAAGTGAAACTTAAAATTAGTGTGACATATCACTTTTCGCGAGTTACGTTTTCAAATACGTACCTACTCGAAAAATGATCTCGCTATCGGCACTGTACGTATATCTATTCATATCTATACAAATATCATAAAGTTTTTTTTTTTTCATATATGTTTGTAATGAATAAACTCAAAAACAACTGGATAGATTTAAAAAATCTTTCACCAAAAGAATGCTTTATTATCACTGAGTAACATAGGCTACATATTATATAGCTACGCGGTCGAAGTCACCAGAAAAAGCTAGTAACGTATATGATGGTCAATCACCTTTCCTTTTACATAGGTCATATGACCAGAATAAACCACTCCGTACATACTATTGACCCTTAAGAATTATTATGAACGACTTTAAATAGCCAATATCGACAGTACTTAGCAATCAATTTGCAATCGTCAGAAATGCATTACTCATTTGTATATCTGGCTAAAAGGATTTGTCCGTCAAAACAATCTGGTCGATTACCTTTTGGTTGAATTTTGTATGACTATTGAATGAGCTGTTCCATATTCATATTCGCCAGTCTGTGTACCGCGTAACATATTTCGAAATTTTCCCTCACTTCCTTTTAGAATTCCTGTAAATTAAATTTATTTTGTATCTTATTTTTAACTCAAATTCTCAAGAGTTTTGTGTAATAGTCAAGAGTGTATCTTGTTATGACTCTTAATTTTATTTGCTTGGTGTGTAGGGCTTATATAAAAAAATATATAATAAACAAAACGTAAGAAATTATTTCTAAATGTGAGATGTGTCTAATGTTGAAGAACCAAATAAATACAAAAATTAAATATAAAACAAATTTGTAAACACAATCTGAACGGTTGAACTTTCACTGGTAGAACGTTCACTAAAAGGCGTAATATAGGCGAAACTTTTATATTGGAAAAATAATTAGGTTTCAACACAAAACAAATTAAGCCCATCAAACCACATGAAAAAAATCGCCACGCATACGAAGTCGGGGGCACAGCTAGTTAACATAAAATAGTAGCATTTAAAAAGGGGAGGTTGCAAACAATCTTTGGGAATTGTACCAGGCTATCATAAATGCGAAGAATAAATGGATTTCTGGTAACCTTACCCCCAATACTTGCCCTTTGAGCGAATTCTTTTGAGACCTCCACGGATAATGCTCCTTTTATCGGGAGACGGATATCAGGGATAGTTAAGTGCATTGTAAGAACTCTTTTTGAAGTGAACTTGCTAGTGAAATCGTTTAAAATCAGATTTCAGTGAATGAAATCGGCTCAGTTACAATGGCTCAGAAATATGTTGTGTAGGAAGGTGGATTTGACTTGTCGGTATTTTGGTGGTAAAGAACTTTTAACAGTCAGTCCAAGAACCCCTTGGACAGCTTAAAGTATAACTTAAAATAAAAACTGGCCAAGTGCGAGTCGGACTCGCGTACCGAGGGTTCCGTACAAACTTGTAGGTAAGGACAGGAGTAATATATTTGTAAGATTGTCAAAGTAAATGAGTTTTTTTGTGTTATTAAACTACATATTAACGGTTTTCAGATTTTTTCCTTTATATGTGGAGCAAGGCATTGCTTTTGCCAAATTTTATGATCCTAGGTCAACGGGGAGACTCTATAGGTTTTGATTCCCTTGTAAAATCACAAAATATGCAAAAAGGAATATCTTTTCTTCACGTTGACTTACACGTTTGATTATTTTACAGCTGAAAGAGACCATAGACCCGGGTATTTGATATTAATTTCAATTTTAGAATTCGTGTTCTTGAGAAAAAAAATCTTGACAAACAGACAGACGGACAACAAAGTGATCCTCCGTTTTTCTTTTGAGGTACGGAACCCTAAAAACCGATTTACATGTTCAAAAACATGTTAACATAAATATGTATAGTTTATAACCATTCCTTATTATTATTCCAACGATACGATAGACAAAGCTAACGTTTTTGTAACTTTAAAAATAGTAAAACGGAGTACCGTATAATTTCTTTCAATTAATTTATAGGAACATTTAGTTTAAAGAACATTCATTTTAATTAATTTAAAATATTTGGGATTCAAACCTTTTAATATCTAAAGTTTAATATGTTTATTATATATTTAGTTAAAAAAAAGGTTTTCAGAACTCGGCGTGTAAATATTTCGGGCTGAATATATCGAATTGCTTATAGTCTAGTGATTTTGCGTTTCAACAATTCAGTTAATATTGCATATTTGCTTGGAAATTGAATAGTTTGATGGAAAAAGTTCTGCATGTATTGAAGTATTGGTTTTATGTGACTTCTGAAACATTTAAATTATATATTAGATTATACTATCTAATATACAAAGTTCTCGTGTCACAGTACTTGTAAGAAAACTCCTCCGAAACGGCTTGACCGATTTTTATGTATTTTTTAGTATATCGGTAGGGCTGAGAATAGGACGTAAACTATTTTTCATAATTAGTGACAAGGATTTTTTTGCAACAAATAAAACAATTACTGGCAGATGCAGCTGATGTTACAAAGCGTAACTTACGCTTCGTTTCTTTTAGAAAAATATAAAACCCATACAAATTTTAACAACATTAACTCGACGCGTACGACGTCGCGGGCGCAGCTAGATTGAACATTACGCTAGCAAACTGTTAAATATCTTCAGTCGCCACAGATAATCTAATTTTTGATACTTGACAATGACATGACGTTATAATTTGACACGTAGATGACAAAGGCATAGTGCTGTAAAATATGTTCTCACGAGAGGTGTCAATCAGTCAACGCAAAGCCTCTTTGTAAGCCTGATGACCTTCCAGGCCCCAAAGAACCAAAGAGCCATGGCCCCGAAGAGTTCAAACGCAAAATTATGAGTTTTAGTTAGTTGGTTAGCTCTTTTTGTCGCATGGCAATACAAGTTAATGTGCAAAGTTGTATTGCCAGTACCAGGTATAAATATAAATAATCCTTAATCAAACTTTTTTACCTTCAACTTTTAATATTCTTTTCCAAACCCGTACATGAAAATAGCATTAGAAAGATACCAACTTCAGGTGTTTTCAGCCGTAACATTACATTCGGTAAAGTTTTCAGTCCACCCTCTGGTATTAACCGATATTACTTGCTCTTGCGAGATAAATTGCCAGGCACAATTTATAACGAATAAGCAAGCTTAATGTAGCAAAATGTTTGTGACACCTGCTTTCGGCTTAATACTGGCATTTAGTAGTGCGCGGTCAGTCGTCTTGTTATTTATGATCGGATGGGGTTCGCAACATTTATATAATAATAAATTCATGGACTGCAGTATTTATGTAGGGATTATTGTTGTCAATAGGTACTCTAAATCTATATTTCAACATATAAATAGAATTTAAGTGTCTGTTTGTAATGTCAAAATAAGAGCTCTTTACTAAATGAAATGCATGTGAAAGTATCAACGATACATACAGATCATTTTGTTTGTCTGTATGATTTTCTGTCTGTCAATATTTTTTTCACCGAAACGAACTGGACTTTCACTGACAGACAGGTGATGTCATAAGTCAATACATGGTCCTCCTTTTTTTCCAAGCTATTTTAACTAAATTAAAGAAAATAAAATTCCACACCTAGCTCTTAAATTGATGATCATAATAATAATGCTATCTCGCTCGCACGTTTCGCTTATCGGGTTGTTGTATTAGCGGATTGGCAGAACAGTAGCGGATTCCGCCGATGGCTTCTTAAAGAATTTCATAGCAGTTCAAAGTCTACGGAAAGTGGTAACCGTTAACTACCTTTATAGTATAAAAATTGGCCAAGTGCGAGTTGGACTCGTGCACCGACGGTTCCGTACTGTTTGTTATTGAGAAAGGGGGGCTCCCTTTCTTTATATAATTCGTTGTGATAGCGGCAACAGAAATACACATTCTGTGAAAATTTCAACTGTCTACCTATTGCGTATCATAAGATACAGCCCGCTTACAGACAGACGGACGGACGGACAGCGAAGTCTTAGCAATAGAGTTCCGTTAGTTACCCTTCTGGTTCGGAACCCTAAAAGCCGAATCGTCGGTATTTGACAAGTAGTTGTCAATAAGTATAGTCACACGTGCCTATATAACTGGACTCGCATTTTGGGATTCAGTTTCCGGCGCGGCCGGAAGTGGACTCGGTTCCGATACACACCGGAAGTGTCCGGCCCCACTTGTGGATACTGTTGATGGATTATACTTCCTGGGGTTGTGGAGTGGGGTTGTGTTGGAATATATCATTTGAAGTAGTATCGCAAGTATTTTCAGGACCGTTCAATTTGGAGAAGCGTGAATATTTAGGCATAAATATATTTTATAAATAAAGGTTTTCTAATTGCTGGAATATCGAAGAAATATATATTAATTGTCTACGACGTTTCTTATAATATACAGTTCAAATTTAGTTTTTCATCAAAACAAGTAACGCAAACTTAATTTGCAACAATATTTTGAATGAAGGTTTCAATGTCAATAAAAGGACATCATCCACGTGTCAGAGATTTGGTCCAAATCTGAAAGTAGCGCCAAAGCATTTTTTGTATATTCTGTTAGAGCTTGTCCGTCTGAGCATTTATTACTATGGTTCCAAAGTTGGACATTACAGGACGTTTCATTTGTTTTGGTAATTTTGAATTCCTATGTTGGTATATTGTATGTATATTCCTATGTTACTACAATGGTCCTTCAGGTTTGGTGCCACAGCAAGCACTAGCAGAATATACAAAAAAAAAATGCGTTGGCGCCACTTTCAGATTTGGACCAAAATGGATGCTGTCCTTGGAATGTATTCTTATTTTTTATCAAAAAATTGCTTGTTGATATATAAATATTCAGACGACTGTACTAAAACACCTTGAATCTTATAAATATTCATCTCACACGACGTCACGCATAATCATCAACCAAATTACTGTGACCTTTATCTTGGGTGAACGATCCCGTCACAACACATCTACGCTGCAGTAACGCATCTACGTAGTAAACACTTGAAAACGCCCTCACGTTATTATATTTTTTGGCGTTTGAATAAAAATACGCGTGTGCCACCATAGCGGTACAAAAAAAATCGTTTGTCATATATGGCCTTCTGGTATGAATATTTTCACTGTCATTCAATAATGTTTCTCACCTGCCTACCTTTCTTTAAGCTTTCTTTTCGTTTCTTCTGTACCCAAAGTTTGCTTGGAAGAGATCGCTCTAGCGATAAGGCCGCCTTTGTAAGCACTTATAATCTACAATATTGTATTATTATTTTAATGTATTACTTCATGGTGTGCAATAGAGTATATTTGAATTGAATTGAAAATTGTATGAGGAGCGAAATATCGACCGTTAACTCAAAGGCGTTTAAATCAAAATCAAATCAAAATGTCATTTATTCAATTTAGGCCTTAATATGGCACTTATGAAGGTCTAAATTACCTTAGTTCTCTGCCTTACGTTATGTGCTTTACCACAGAGCTGTCAGTTGCCGGTAAAGCAGTAATCTTAAGTCATGCGTCGGGGCTGACCAATACACATTTTCTTGTACCGCAAATGTTGCAAACAAGCATAAAGCGCATCTTATGGAAAGCTATCACAGTAGCCGATGGACACTTGCAACACCAGGGGTGTGGCAATCCAACAAAAATCTCTTCACGCCCTTCTTGAAGAACCCAATGCTTTAATCCCTTAGGAAATTGACGAGGAGCTCATTCCACAACGCATCGCTAGATTTTCTATTCTATGTTCGAATCTGACCAGTCTGTACCAATGAGTGCCTTAAAAACTTATGTGCAGTGACAAGTCAAACCAAGAGCTTATGATGAAGGAAAACATCGAGAGGAAACCTGTAGAAGCGGCGACGGACCTCTTACGTTGGTATCAAAAGATCTTAAAAGTGGGTGTTGTATCACCTCTGTCTACCTCTTCGGGGACCCCTGTGGGAAGGCGTGGTATGTATATATATAATTATAAAATAATATCAAGTTATTAATGACAAAGAATAAATGACAGGACATTTTCTTGGTCATTATACAGGATGTGGTTTTGCATTCTTGCCATATTAGAATAATAAGATTAAGATTAGATTAACAGTGAAAGATTATTCTGGTTGTTTAAAAACAGATTAATAATTATGTGGTTAATTTTGATTCGTGTTTAACGTTCAACCACAAAGAATACTCGAGCGCTCAGAATATACCGATAACCGCGCTTTAGGTATACCTACTCTTGTTTTAACTATTTTGTGTGAAAAGCGTCCCATACACACAGGGTTATTTTAAAGAAACGGTTGAGCACGGGGGGATTTTTTGTACCAAACACAAAAGAATAAATTTTACGTCTGTCATTTAATGATTGATTTATGTTCTATTGAAGGATATATCAACCTCAGTAAATATGGCACGAATGCAGATCCATATCCTGTATAGCATGCTGAGCTTACCACGCTTACGATACACTACATAATTCGATGCGGACGAAGTCGCGGTCAAAAACTAGTACATATATGATTATGTATTTATATGACAAAACTACTTTATTCTTTGGGACAATAATAATACAATCTGAAACTAAAGGAAAAAAATACTAACCTAATATAAAAATTAAAATAAAACACTTCTATTGTACTGTTACCTTTATGTACTACGTCGTTGTCATCTCCATGCAACGGCGGGGTGCGGGGTCGAGTAACTCTGGTGTTATTACGGAATATGACATATAATTTGTCACCGTCATACGTTTTGCAAGTGAAAGGTAATGGTAACAAAATGATACATAATATATATATGTATATATAAGTGGAAGTGGATTTGGGGTAAGTATCTTTGGGGTGGCGTGCGTGGCGTAGTAGGTACCTACGTAGAGTATTGACATGTTACGGAGACTTTTGTGGGTTATTTATTCGGTCTCGATATATTGATTAATGTATGTTAAATTAACCCAGCGGTTTCAGCCGCTCTTTGATTATATATAAAAAAAATCTCTTCATACATGCCCGCCGATCCAGAGTACAAAATAAAATTAAACATTGAATAAAACCCGCTTTTTAAAAATCTAAGTCCTAAATGTACGTTCATTTAAGGCCATGGTTACTTTAGCAATACTTTTTGGTTTGACTGAAATTTCGCTCGTAAACCGTAAAAGCCGACAAAGGGATTTCAGCATAAAACCTATACACATAAAGATTTGAATTGATTGATAGCCACACTGCTCGCGACACTCCAAAGGGAGGGACCATTTCTGCCACTATTCTTTTGTTTATGACGTCATAAATTCCGGAATGTATTGAATGTTTTCCGGAATTTTCGGAAATACGGTGTTAGCGAAACGTGCGACAGAAACTCGACAGCAAGTATTGTAAGGCGCAGTGAATAATGCATTATTTTACGTAAATATTAACCTTACTCAAAGGGCAATAATAGGCATGTTATGCGGAGGAATGAAGATAACGAGGTAACAAAGGTTTTATGTATGAATGTGGATGGATACAGGGGTCGAGGGAGACCTAAGAAAAGATGGATAGACTGTGTAAAAGATGACATGGCCAGAAAGGATGTGAATACAGAGTTGACGGCTGATAGAATGGAATGGAGAGAAATATGTACATTTTGCGACAAGCCCAAATGACATGGGATAAGGGCAAGAGAATAATAAAGCTTAGCCTTGTCTTCGCATGTTCAACTCATCCAGAAGACCCTGAAATAAGTCATCAAAATCTGACAAGCTGTTGTCGAGGAGAAGAATTTGGGACCACACCTGTGTCCCAAAACAAATTTATTTTCACGTAAACATTTATATTGTGTGATCTGTGCTTGTTTATGGATGGTTGGAATTTTGGTACAACATACATGCTGCAAAAGCTGACTGTAAAAGTAGTTTTCACTAGATTTTTTCTGCAACCTGTTGTCAATACCCGGGCTCTTTTTCATCTCCCTGGCACCTAGGTGGCGGTGCCGCTGCTGTTCAGCAGGAGTGCCTCCAGGGCCGGAAATATGCGTGTTTTGGTCCAGGGCACATATTTTGTGCATTTGCGGAAAATCTGGGTCTCTGGGGCCCGGATGCTCTTCAGCTTTTTAAGGAGGTCTCTCGTTTCTGGTTTGGGTCAGATCTTTTATCTATAAGTAGGTAGGATAAGTTCTGTTTTTTGTAAATAGTTTAATCTGTTTGGAATAACATTTTCACAACTTTTTTTCACTTCCTTCGTAATCTATACTTATGTTATAAATGTTCTTTGTAATGTATAAACTCAAAAACTAATGCACCGGTTTTAAAAATTATTTCATCAACTGAATGCTATATTATCACTGAGTAACATAAGATATATATTATAAGATATATATTATATTGCTACGGACGCGAAGTCACGGGAAAAAGCTAGTGAATGATATTTATGAAACGTCCTGTTTGGAAGTTAGTGCACTATAGAATCCCACCGGTTTTGGTCGGTAATTACTCATGTGTACGGGACATGTATCCACTATCAAGCTCAGGGGACTACTGGACGTATTGCTGGTATAATTAAGGTATAATATATTGATACGATTAAATGGTTGTAGAGATGAAAAAAGGAATGCTACAATGGCATAAACTAACCAAATTTATTTTTAAACTAGCGACCCGCCCAGGCTTCGCACGGGTAGACATTTATATCAAATATTTTGTCTACCCGTGCGAAGCCGGGGCGGGCAGCCTATGCTACTCAGTGATGATGTAGCTTTCTAACGGTGAAAGAATTTTTGAAATCGGTCCAGTAGTTTCGGAGCCTATTCAATACATACAAAAATACAAATCTTTCCTCTTTATAATATTATAGTATAGACTAGCGACCCGCCCAGGCTTCGCATGGGTAGACATTTATCAAATATTTTATCTACCTATATGTACCATGTAGCTATGTAACGGTGATTTTTTTTTAATCTGTCCTGTTGTTTCGGGCCTATTCAATACAAACATACACACAAATACGATTATTTCCTCTTTATAATATTGGTATAGATACGTAATGTAAAAGTAGGATCTAGCAGGCCAGATCGATTTGAATCGGGGGATCCCATCGCCTCACTCTTTAATTTACTTTTCGCTTACCTCCTAAATTAATTAAAGGCTATATATCGCTATGTACAGACCTTTGAGAGGTAACAAGAATGACAAATAAAGACTTCAGACGCGAGAATTCTCCTAAAATTATATTTTAATTCAAATAAGCTCACATTTACTCCTCACTGTCACATGAGAATGTCTAACAAGGACACTGAAGCTACAAGTTCTGCGATTAGTATTCCCCACTGTAGAGATCTAAGTCTACCGCATGGTTAGTTAAACTGTAGGTAGCTGGAATGTAAACTAAGCTGGTTTAAATCCACGGCAAAGATAACAGGAATTACTTGGATTAGGACTGTGTTCCACAGAGCGTAGCTATGCTAGTCTTTCGTTGTTACGATTTTAACAGATGCAGAATGAGACAGCCCCTTTAGGCCGATAAATTGTTGCAAGTAAAATTCAACTTTGCGCTAATAAGATAAAATTGAATTTTAAATGTTTTAGAACTATACAATAATTTGCATTTAAGTTCGGACACTATTGTGTAAATTTTGTACTAGACCCGACTTCCATGTATTTTAGGTCAATGTACAGAAACATATTTTTAACCAACTTAAAGACTGATGATTTAGAAAATTTACATACGTAGGTACTAAGGACTAATGCCAATACAATAATTTTATACCAGACATATATACAAGATCCTGACCAGAATTATCAGGATGACTACATTCTAATGTATGTTTGTAGCTAAGAATTCGTATTGGGTAGGATTTGCTCCAATTCTTAGTGTGTGGATTTCTGTAATGCGGAGGTACAGTCCCCAGTCGGGCAGTAACCCACGGGAAATCCCAAATCGCAGTGTCTCTCTTTTTAAAAGCTCATGGTGTGATTAATCACTGTACTTAAGTTTAGAAAAACTCATTGGTACAGGCTGGGATTCGAACTTGGGCCCATCAGATGACAGGCCGTTGCTTCAACCATAAGGCCACCACGGCTTCAATAGATTGGAAGAACGTAGTATCGCTACCTCCTAGCGAAGGATGGTGACCTTTATTATCCCGTCATTATATATGCACCTCTGCGTAGCCACCAGTTAATATAAGCTGCCTTTTGATAATTGTATTATACAGCATGTGTTATATCGCTTTCTCTTATACAGCGTGTACCTAGTTTGCTAAATTCATACGTCACAATGACACAAATATACTGTGAAATTATAGAAGAGATTTTTTTATACCACTAAGGCAACAAGCATACGGCCCGCCTGAAGGGAAGCTGTTACCGCAGTCTATGGACGCTTGCAATACCAGGGGTATCACTCGTGCGTTGCCGACCGTAAAATTTAAAGAGATTCTAAAAACTAATTTTACTAGCCTAACAAATTTTCTTCTCTTATTTACATGTGTGTGGGTATATGTAGATTTAATTGTGTTGTGATAAATTGTTTTAATTAAGAAGTGAAAATGCAGACAATGTCGCGCGAAACAGTAGCTGTTAGTCTGTATATATAAAAGAAGGAACTGACTGACTGACATTACAACGCGTAGCCTAAACGGCTGTGGTTAGCGACTTGAAATTTTGACCGTTAGTACCCCTTATGATTTAGGCACCCATTTAGGAAGATTTTTTGGTAATACCACCCCTAAGGGGGTAAAATAGGGGATGACAGTTTGAATGCAAATTGGTATTTGGCCTTTCAGTTAAAATAAAAAAAAAATATTTCATGATTTATCGGAATTCCACCCCTAGGGGGTAAAATAGGGGATGAAAGTTTATTATTATACAAGCATATGTTGACTTATTCTCTTTACCATGCGTGCGAAGCCGCGGTCAAAAGCTAGTCTCTGATATATATGACATTATCACTTTCATTTATAGGTCTATACATAATTGGGCTTACTAATTTGTTATGTACATCCCTATTCGCCCTTTATTTGTCTCTGTACACTTTAGTGTGGGTTGGGCACGCGTGTAGTAGTGTTACACCTAAGTGCAATTAGGTCTACATGGAGTGTCTGTGAGCATGCACGCAGGGTATATTTGGCACGAAACCACTAAGTGTAAATATACATCGTTCGTTACACGACACATATTATGAGACTAACGTTTATCAGTTGAAATTATACTATTTGATAAAAGTCCTTCCATAATAAAAATTACGATAAAAAAATAATAATTTTTAAGGTTAAATATTTATTGCGTACAAGCGGACACCCGCCCATATTTTTTTTTCTCTGTAGGAGTTAAATAATTTCAATAAAATTAAATAATTAAAATTTCACCATAATTGTAGCCTATATTTTTTTATGAGTTATTGAGTGGGCGAGTGATATTACGATTATTTTTATCGCAAGTTCTCTATCAAAATAATAATAAGATTATATTTTTTCAATAAAATGGAGTATAAAGCCCTTATTCTGCCGGACGTGAAACATTTTCACGATTATCTCCAGGCATAAATCTTGGATACAATCGACTTTATTGTCCTCGAATCAAGTCTAGATAAAACTGTGAGTTCCCAACTTTTTATTGATAGCTAATTTCTTCGCGACAGCTAAAGGAGGCGATGGTAAAAGTGCTCGAAATACAAGAAAAATACCTTCGCCAATATTAAAAATATAAAGGAAATTTTATCTTTTTGTCTGTCAGAAGACTGCAGTCAAATAACACTACTTTGATGTAGTGTTGTGTTTCTGTGGTAAGGTTGCCAGTGCTCGAGGATCCGCTGCGCTAGCAGTAATGCTGCTGGCACAGTGAGTCCTCATCAACCACAGGGTTGGCAACGCGTTAGTGATACCCCTGGAATTGCTAGCTGCTATGGGCTACGGTGACTGCTTACCATCAGGTGGACCGTATGCTTGTGTGCAACTATAGTGGTATATAAAAATAAATCAAGGAATTTTATATCGTATTTTATAGACGGCTTTGCGATTCACATAAATATCGTCATCTGAATTCGTTGCTGAATCAAACATTTTCATAGTAACAATATTAAGAATTATCGCTGTGCTAATATCGTGGAGGGAATAACTAATAGAGGCATTAATAACTTCTGCTCTCCTCACACACAAAGAGAAAGCTATATACAGTACTAATGTACAAGACAAGGACACAGCTATACTATTTTTTGTCTCTCTCCACGAGCAGGGCTTTTTCACGTTTCGTAAAATACTTTCTGTAAATTTTCCTTTTTTATGTTTAGCGAAGCGGGATAAGTAACTTGTGTGTCAGCACTTTACGCACACAGACGCACACATTGATAACTATCTTCATCACTTTCTAGGGCACGCACCTTCGTCTATTAGGTAGTTACTCAGTCTACGGCTAGTAGCTTGAGGATATTTAGATATTGACGAGAAATCACGTTGTGCCCTCTTAAAAGAAGGTAGAGGTGTTTTCCTTTCGCAAATATTTCGAGTGTTTATCCAATTAGCCCCCGCTGGTATCGGATCATTCGTCAATAGCACATCCATCACTGTGCCTTATCCGGCATCCAATCCAAGTAATTTTAACTTTGCCATACTTTTATTATATTTACGTAATATTTCATTTCTTCCTGAATTTGATGAACTGTTTCCACTTTGGGAAAATATTAAAATTATAACTTTTTGTGTTTCTATCACAGACTCGAGAATTAACGTACAATATTTTATAGGATTTGAGCTTGAGTCAAAATCGGCTACAGCCCATTTTAGAAGGCGAACACAAAACGGCTATAGATTGAAAAGACAAAAAGCTTAATAGTGATATTTTTAATAAAAGATTTTATTCACTCGAAATGATAAATATCCGTTTTTTGACGTCCGCCATTTTAGATTACGAATGGCGGCATTTAGACAATCTTGTATGCCAAATTTCAGCTCAACCGAACACTGGCGAGTGGGTCAAATAAGCGTGAAGATATACCCATGTATATGTACGCTGAGTAATACTTTGGTAAAACTATATTTTTAATATGAAATCTCTATATTTGTTCCACACAGACGATCGATGTAGCTAAGAATATAACATTTTGCAAATGCCGGCGTCGATGTATTATTTACAACATTTTTGCAGGAAAACTTAGCAACAATTAACTTAGCTTAACTACCTACAAAGTAATGCATAAAGCACTTTAATATTCTGTTAGTGAAAAAAAAATCCCCTCGTGTTATACGCTAGGGGCAATTCTCCGGGCTATTTATAAATGTAAAACTTTAGTCAACATTGTCGTAACCTATTTTTTTTAAACACCCTTGTCTATAGAGAAAATTATATTTCGTCTTTCTTGTAGATTGTATTGCTACAAAATATCATTAGGCGAAGATCCTTTGACTAAGCAGAGAGCCATTTCACTCTTGACTTTCACACGTATGAGGTGTTTGTGAGAGGTTCTTGCTAATAAATAAATATCTTTATTTTAATTGTATTATTATTAAAATAGTTAAAACTTATACCTCCGTTACACCAATAGCGATAAATGTCAAACTAAGTAAATAACAAAAAAAAAACCTATTCTGTAGCACGGCGGGGTTGCAATAATACGCGGTGGATGGACGCTAAACAGTTTATTAAGCACATAAGGAAACACATTGGTAACAAAGTACAACAATTGGAATCGGAGAGTCACAGCATAGCGCGAGAGGTGTCGCGAGTCCTGCCACAAGGCTGTGCGTAGCGGCCTCGCTCGCCGTTGCTAACCAACTATTTTTTTTAAGGCGATGGGACTCGACTCGCACGGCTTCCCTACCCCGCGCGGGGGTCTCTAGTGTTGTGCACACGCTACAATTCTTATTTGTTAATAAAAGGTTGTGTTCCGTCCATCCTTTTCATTTTGATACCCATTTCATAGGGGTTAATGAAGAAATTATAAATAGCCATCTTGCGACGGCCGCCATATTGGATTTAAAATGGCGTAATGTAGGGAGTAGTTAAAATTTTACTTGCAAGATTTGATTACACACACTCATCGGACAGGTGTGCTAAGATAAGATGAACAATGTTTATACATTTATAAAAGCTGGCAATACTTTTGTTTCTAGCACTAAGTTCTGTTAGGTATGCGTTATTGTCTATTGCCATCTTCTATGTTAATTGTAAACAGTGTAGTGTTCAGTTATAAATAAAATAGCTTGATTAGTAAAACAAACTCTGTATTTTATTAAAATAACTTCAGATCAGGGCCCAGAAACATAATCCTGTATCGTGAGTTAGTTAGAATCAAGAAAAGTTCGGCGTTGGCAGTTACTCATCGGCGGGAAAGAAAGTGAGGTTATGTATCACGGAGGCGCGCAAACTTCAAGGTGAAAATACGCTACGGGCCGTACGCTTGTCACCTTAGTGGTACCTTTATTTTAAAAAAGGCTTGTAAAATACGTTGTACAATTCTCGACGATACTGTACAGGTTCCATTTAAACAAAACAGAAACATGTCTTCACCTCCCTGGTTCCGTCAATAAAGAAAGAAAAAACATTTATTCCTAAAGCACCTCTGCTTATTTTTATTGTAACCTTTGAAGGGATGCTATTTTTCCGTGTGTTCTTTGAGCCCGCAATAAGGTGTCTCTCAGACAACGTGAGTGATCGCCTGTGTAATGTCAACTTTAAGTGCTCTACCACGGTTCCTCCGCACCTACATTCTCACTATATTCTCGTGAAACGATTCAGAGCAAGGCAAAGCGTTCTGTTGGATTGTAGACGTAAAATATTTCAATAGTTAAAAGTAAACTATCCCACATTTATCGTACTAATAAAAGCTCATATTTTTAAGTGAGTTTGTAGTTCATAACAATCCCGCATTGGCGGGTACGAGTAACTGAACATCGATCGAAGACAAAAGAAGACTACGTTTAGATATATGATTACGGAATATACCATAAAGTATTTTAAGATTATTAGGATCCAATTTTTTTCATCATAACTAGTTTTTGTATACCACTAAGGTGTCACAAACATACGGCCAAAATGATGGTAGGCAGTCACCGTAGTCTATAGCCTATATTATATTGATACTATTAAGTTAGTCTTTATAGTAGACGGTTACCATTACCTCAGAGTAGATAATATACTTGCCATTATCCATAGACTATTACAACAGCGGGGTACCGTGAGTTTCTGCCGCTGCAAAATTGATTATACATTTCACTTATATACTTACTTAGCGATAATGTAGCTTTCTAACGGTGAAAACATTTTGAAATCGGTCGGTTTCGGAGCCTACCCTATACAAACAGACACACAAAAATACACATCTTTCCTCTTTATAATATTAGTATAGATAGGTATTACAATTAAATTTATAATTAGTTATACACTACCTGTAATGCACACATGTTTTGGGACACAGATTATAACCATATTACTTTGTACCGATTTTCATATAATTGTGATCTGTTTGTTGTGCGTAATGAATAAAATTTAAGCCGTGGTGGCCTTGTGGTTGAAGCAACGGCCTGACATCTGATGGCCCAGGTTCGAATCCCGGCCTGTGCCAATGAGTTTTTCTAAGTTTATGTACAGGATTTGGGATTTCCCGTCGGTTTTCCCATTTTAATTGGAACCGCCCGACTGGGCAATGTACCTCCACCTTACAGAAGACCGCAGTGAAATAACAATACTTGATGTAGTGTTGTGTTTCTGCGGTGAGTAAGGTAGCCAGTGCTCCACGAGGATACGCTGGGCTAGTAGTAGGCTGCTAGCACAGTGAGTCCTCAACAACAACGTGTTTGGCATCCCGTTAGTGATATCCCTGGTATTGCTAGCGGCTATAGGCTACGGTGACTGCTTACCATCAGGTGGGCCGTGTGCTTGTGTACCACCATAGTGGTATAAAGACTGCCGCGGTAAAGCTATTGCATAGCATTTTTTATCAACTTATGCAATTATAATGATTTATTTATTTTATTAATGCAGTATTTTTTATATACCTATATACTTTCTCACAAACAGCTGATTACGGTAGTTTTCCAATACAACCAATGCCACCTAAAGGCGGGTTGCTGAACTAAAGAGAAAAGCGTGATATTTCAAAAAGTCATTAAAAGTTCTGGTATTTATCGATAGATGGAATTAAAAAGTATCACCGCTGTGCCGGTCGGAGTGGGGGGTGTTAGGTTTTTTTCGTTACGGAATTTCTGGATTCGGTCCCCACGCTCAAGGCCCGCGATAAAAGCTATGCAATAGCTTAATAAATAAAATATGTAAATCGATTCGACTACCAAACGCCTCAGAGTTCTAGTAGTACCGCAGCGAGCGCCTACAGAGTATGTATCTGTCGCACAAAGGTTACGCAGTCACCAGTATTATCCTTGTTTATTGCTGTGCTATTAACTCTATATTTAGATCACAAGTATGTTCTTACGGGAGAGGGCAAGGTGCCGAAAAAAAAGATACAGCTACAAGTCCACCTTGGTTATTCTGCTTGTAAAGTGCCTAAGCGTTTCTTGTAACGAGAGAGTAATTTGTGGCTTATGGTAAATATACATGATCTGCTAAAAAAATCTTAAAACCACAGCGCAATCCATTTTGTTGTAGCTAAATGAAAAAGTGATTGTGGCATGTGTTGTAAGTCTTTGGACTTCATTTCATCAACCCGTAGAAATATGTCCGCAGGAAAAATTCAATGTTATTTGATTCACTAAGGTATGCTGAAAGAGATGAGGAAAATAATAAAAAGTTGCACATTGCCAATTTATTAATTACTATCTGTTTTCCCCGCGACCTCGCCCGCGTATCAATATAATATTTAGCCTATGTTACTCAGTGATAATGCAGCTTTAAAACGGTGAAAGAATTTTTGAAATTGGTCTAGTAGTTTCGGAGCCTATTCATACAAACCAACAATCAAATATTTCCTCTTTATAATATTATATTGATTAAAATACCACTGTATCTCATATGATTAAAATAATATCAAGACATAATTTGGCATTTTTTTGTTAAAATAAGACTTCTCCCTTTTTAGACACCACATAGTCATATTGAGATCTTGTATTAAAGTAGCAGTTGTCTATAACAAAGCAAGCACTAAACATGTTTTCCTTAATCTGTTAGTTTGTTTATGATATTTGTGTATCGGTTGTTAGCGATACAATATATATTATTTTATATGTGATTAAAATCAAACCTATCGCGCAGTCGTCGACAGATCAGTCATGTAGCCAGTCAAAACAAAGCTTTATTTGAGTATCTATAGAGTATAGATTTAATCAATAAGATGCCACACCTCTCAGATTCAGTAATACACGAATATATATCGAGTCTCCCTCAAATTCACTGGGATCCTAATCAAATAGAATATACGTCGTTATGTAGACCTGACGGCAAATATTTATTTTGCCCGCCAATTGTCTTGTACTTGTCACTGTTTCCGTGGGACGCCAGTGTCGTTATGGTATCAACCAATTGCGTATGGTGGGGAAAATATACGCCATATTATCGACTTTTTTGTCCATTATCACCCTTGCCTTATCCAAAACACTTGAGATCGGCACTAGATTTATCCCGATATGACAAACAAAAAATATAGGAAGCGACTGCCACCTGACCTTCATAGGACCAGTTTACATGGAAAATCGGTTACCTGGGTTAAGCCAGTTCTCAAAATTCTGCTTCTAAAAGACTAACGATTGTAAAAGGTACTATTTTGATCACCGTTCTACGGTAAATACTATTATAAGCGTTGAAACTTCACATGAATATTCGAGTCGATAATCGAGGAGATACAGGCAGCAATCCTTTGGTGAATAAAAAAATTAAATAAAAAAGATAATAAACACAGCTGTGAGAAACGCGAGGAAACGAGACACCAATAAAAAAAGTGAAGATACTGCAAGATACGTTAATCTGCGTAGGTAGGACGGGGACCGAGTGTAAGCGGTGCGAATATGAAGTTCAGTTATTCGTAATGCTTCAAAACAATAAGACGGGCGACATGCTTGTTTGCCACCTCACTGCATAGTATAAAACAAAGTCGCTTCCCGCTGTCTTTCCGTAACTAGGTATGCTTAAATCTTAAAACTACGCAACGGATTTTGATGCGGATTTGAACGGATACAGTGATTCAAAGTTTTTATGTATAATTCATTTGTGTTTTGTAGATATTTAACTTCTATGGCTAACGCTGGCCGTGCGAAGCCGAGGTGAGACGCTAGTTAGTAGTAAATACAAATTACCAATGACGTTCTCAGGCGATGGCCCTGGGGGCAAGTTAATATTATGGTAAATAGGAAAAAAATTAATTGTAGGCACGTAGACCGAAGAGGGGCTGCTGTCCTTCCCGCTTTCACTTGCACTGCCGGTGTTAGGGGGGAGCGTGATGGGACGACGGGCCAGGGCGCCATATAAAAAAGAATAGTAAGATGAGTACCAAAACTTTCTACGTCCGTATCGTTGGCACCGGGTAGCGCTACAATAAAGATTAGGAAATAAAATTAACAGGACAATGATTTCTTTGATTAAATGGGCGCCACACATTCTTGCCCGGATTGTCGGTGTCTCTAACGCCGGTATTTCCCCTTGAACGTTCGTGTAAGTCAGAATTATAATAAAATCCGCTGGTAAAGAGCACGCACCTTTACCAAGTATAGAGCGAACTGTCTAGGGGCTTGTAAAGGGGTAGTTGTGCCGTTGTTTGACATTTAGGAGATATCCTTGTTATTGTTTCAACAAACGTCTTCTTTTATAGATGATATATCCCCGATGAATCCTGACAGATGGACAGACGGACGAGCAAAGACGTCACAGTTTCTTTCATGACGCAAAAATAATATGCCACATTATTTATCTGAATATTGATAAAAATAGATCGTGCATGCCTCAGGCAGGCTACATTGTGATTAGACAGCAAAAACCTTGTTTTTGGGCTGTATATAGATGGTACAAAGAATACAAGGAAACTAAGCCTTACCCTCACTATATGTTTAAAAAGTCAGCGTCACTTCGTTGTTCGCAAAGTTGGAACCTTTTTTATTTGATTTGAGGCTGCTAATCATTGTTAAGTCTTGTCTGTCTTGTCTCTATCTGTCTATCGCTCTCCAGTCTCTTGTTCAGAAGTCTTATATGTGACCGACAAGTTACTTGGCTCAAAGGATACATTTGTCTAGAAATAAACAAACAAAGACAAATTGGGAAAGTTTTTTTTTTCAGTGAGTAGTTTTTTTGTTTATTAGCTATATTTGAGAGCTTTAGTGCTATAAAAAAACTGTTTATTCTTTTTGCTATGGATAAACAGAAAATTGTTATTTGCTGTTGTAATAATGCTTGGCTAAAATTTCCACTGACTGAGATATTTCAACCAAAGATTTCCAAATACTTAAGAACCTTAAAAATATCCTACATTCATCATTATCATCCTAAGTTTCTGTTATTTTTTTACTATTAGATATATTACAATTTAATTTAATTAGTTTCAGTATTTGTAATGCTGTGCACACATGCTTTGGAACACAGTTCAAATCTGATTATAACCATTTTACTTTGTACTTGTTTTATAAAAATGTGTTCTGTTTTTTGTGTGCAATAAATAAATGCAAAGTTAATAATTCATCAGTAAATGGAGCTCTAGGTACTATAAATAATTATAGTGAAAATAATAAACACCAACATACACTGAAAGAATAACCAGTACACTGAAAGAATCCTGACTACTCTTGAACCTGAAAATTCCTTCACATAATAATTATAGCTTTGTACACTGCGTCAATGACTTTACACACTGCATCAATATGACTTTACGCACTTATCAATATAACTTTACACACTGCGTCAATATAACTTTACACACTGCATCAATATAACTTTACACACTGCATCAATATAACTTTACATACTTCATCAATATAACTTTACACACTTCTTAGGAATCTTATTTTGTCATGTCATACATGATACACGCTAAACGAATGAGTTCCGGTAATCACGACAAAAAATTTGCTTTAACAATATAACTAGTTAGGTATCTGAGATATTCCGCTGCGGCAACGCAGTTGAAATTACCGCTGCAGTAGTAATTCAGAACGAGTGAAGAGATAAGCCGACGCTGTCTACAAGAGCTGGCAGATCTTAGATTAATAAGGGTCCCCATTTCTGGGTACATTTTCCTGCTTGTATTTTGGTTTGTTTATCTGCTGGCAGCTCTTAACCGCAGCTTTGCCCGCATGGTTCTAGATTAAAGATCTATTTTATCTGAATGTGAGGTACACTAAACTAAGATATCTTTTTCTGTACCCTGTCATTAACAGTAAATAATAATTATCTTTATTTCAGGCTACACAGTGAAGTAAAAATACAAATAATTGACTAAGTAAATCGTGAAAATAAATTAATTCAGATTTATAATATTAGTTAGAATCCTCAGTCACATTAGAAGAGAGAAAACCGAAAAAAAATATATATTGTGCTTTTATCAATCAATATGATATATCTGCAAGTGCAACAGTGAAATATCACTCTATACTCTCTGTCTACACTTAAAGTTGTAGGTATGTAGAATATCTTCTCTGCGCCTTGTCGTGATAACAATAGGTATTTAATTTTAATACAAGGAAGATGTCAAAGAAATTGAGTTATACGTTAAAAACTCACATTTATTTATTTTTAAAAGGTAATTTCCTTTTTACAATGTTGAAAGAAAAATCTCCACTTAAATAATTACGCTCTGCTGAAAATCGGATACAAAGTTCAATAGAATAATTGTACAGTCTCTAACAAAATTGCTTAGCATTTAAATATTTGTTATTTTGGAAATGGAAGTAATTATTATTTCCAAACTTATGTGGATCAGTTTAGCAAAATTATTGATGTAATGGGCTAATTCGATGAACTAAATTGCAGCCGTTTGTTTTTCGTGTATGTAACATCAATTTTGATAAATACTGTACAATTTTAATTGAAGAAGAATTAATGTTATTTCAAAATATTTTTTAACATAGCTAACTATCGTAAAGTATTACAAAATCTACGAAAAAAATCTCTTGGTCTGTTGTAATATTACTGCTATATTTTACAAAACAATTCAACAGACTTTCAGTAAAAAAGGTACCTAATCTTTCTAGCAATTCTAATTAAGACTGATAATTAAAAGAAAAATGCTTGTTATTTGTAAAGAAAATCCTTAGGCCTTTTAATGTATTTAACCATTATACTTTTGGTAGTTCTTGTAACCCGTAGGCTCATGTTCTTTTTAAAATGATTTCAATAATGATTGAATGTTTGAAATTGGTTAGTATTTGTATAAGCAACACATCTCTTAAGTGCACTCTAAGTACTGTTTAGGTATATATTATTTTTAATTTGAAAAGAAAAAATACAGATAGCATGAAGAATATAAAATAATCTCCATAAAAAAAAAAAAACATTTTATTGCGCCATTGAAATAATTGCTTAAAACAAAACTCACCTTCAGCCACCAATAAGCATCAAATATTTCCAAGTAATCTTTTCAACAATCCAAGATAGTACAAGATACATACAAGATAATTTATATTCTTATAAATATAAATATATGTATATATAATAAAATTTACTTCAAACATTCCGTTTACAACATACAACTCTTTACCGTTATAGTTAATTCGTTTTTTATGAAATTATTTTTGTTTATTGTAAACGAGATCTTTTACTATCAATCACTTTTTAAGTGTTAACATAATATTTTTAAAATCGAAAATTAAATATTTATTTTTCTTTTTTCTATAACATAAAAAGCTCGCTTACGTCCACAATGATGTTAAAGTACTCGTATCAGATAAAACGCGTATAACTATCGTTAGATTTATTACAATTGTATTTTACTAGTATGGCAACTTTAATAACTTTATTTAAACTTCAGTACTATTTACATTATGTACATTTAATCTTTAATTAAACTTTTGTCTGCTCATACGATTGTCTTAAACAATGAAACAACAGTTATAATACAATTGAAATACATAAATGGAGTATAAACACGTACAATATTTAATTTCAACCCAATCTTATTAAGAGTACTGTGTATAAATAAACTACAAGTACATCGTACAAAATTAAATTTAAATCAGCAGAGATCAATGCACTAAATTGCAATTTAATACTATATAATAAATCTTGAAGACGTCGAGGCCTATTTAAAAGACGTGAAATGTAATTGCCAAAAAATTAGAATCCATAGATTTACAATCGATAAGCAGACATAAACATTGAAGTTTGTAATACAAGATCAGTCTTACCCATCTTCCAAATGATGTAACAGAGCTAGCTACATTAAATTGACAATTACGGTACTTACTAGACATTAACTAGAAATACTAAGTTACCGTAATATGTACAAAGTACAATAATATATTTGGCAGTTAAATTAATTTTATAATCATCTAAATTTGATTAAAAAAGCATCAATAATAATACTCAAAAGTATGTAATTCACTTACCAATTCGCGTGAAATTCACTTACATAAAATTATTAAATAGAGTCCGTAGCATCCTGATGCATCTGTGTTACGTCAAATTAATTTCGACAGCCAGACATTGATACAAATAAACTCACACAGCTAAAGCTAAATTAAAATTAATAAAACTTACAAAAATCTCTCTTTAAAGCAAATGTTGTCATGGCAAGAAATAATACCATTATGGTAGAAATTATACCGCCGGACGGTCCAAGTACACTCAATGTTAGCTTAACATAAACCTACCATTTTTACACTATGCACTTAATCACCTCAATTTATTGGTAAGTGTCACTTTTAACCGACAACGGAGTAGCTTATTGAGTATTTTAAAGCGCGGTTCATTCACAGTCTAGATTTGGTAATTTGATAGGTTCTAAATTACTATCTGCTGACTTCATTGCACTTTTAAGTTCATTTGTCATTGGACTGGCGGCATTGCCTGTAAAAAAACAATTCAGTAAACAAGTGACATCAAGTTTTACGATGAAACATGAATTCTAAAGACCTTTAATACTCGTAAAGCTTTGTGTATTCACTTTTGTATTCGGTTTTACGAAGTATTCTGCACACGATGTGCGTTGACAATTAAAAGGTTCGCGCTATTTGCCCTTTATGCCCGTTAGGCTCCTGGCCTTATTAGTATTAAATGATTCTTCATAAGAGCCTTATAAGGGCATAAACTTTAATATTTTTATTTTGATCCCAAGTTATCTTGTGGTGGTACTAGATCTAACCCGATGTGGTTTGTTATCTGATCTTTACAAAGCCCATTGACTGACTATTGCAGTCCTGAACATTTTTCAAGTTTGTGTGAACAGATTTTTGCCTGGATCGGCAACGCACCAGTTTATAGCTAGCGTTTCAAACGGTTTCCATTCCTTTTCCGGTTTCCTGTTCCATTACTACGGTAGCCGCTTACCATCAGGATATTTTTATGATTGTTGGCCTAGACGTATAGGGTCTTTGGGTAACACCAAGGCTTACTACTAGGTGCGAGACGTTAAAAAAATTAACTTACCGATCCTAGACTTCAAATGTGGTAAGGTGTTCGTAGTTCTGTCCATTACCCCTTTGCTGTAGTATACACTACTCTTTTCAGGGTTAAACCGCACCGGGGGTGAGTTTGAACAGCTTCTAAAGAAAGATTAAAGCCTATAAATGCTAGATATATTAGCACGAGTTATGTCCAGGCTAATCGAGCTTAGTTATTAGTCTAAGGTCCAGGCTGACAAATCTATAGTTTGGCAGTGGTGCCAATTCTGTTGTTCAAAATTACTTAACTTAAATCATTTGACAGGTCTTAAAATATTGCCATCCCTATTTAACCCCGCACATGGAAAATAGCAAGACTTTTAGACCTGTCAAATAGTAATTTTGTACAACAGACTCGACACCAGTGTCAGTCAGATTTACTGCGTGGCTAAATTCTAGTTATTTATTTATTTAATTATTTATTTATTAGGATCGCCAACAAGTGACACACCAAAAACTTAAGATTAATAACAATAAGTAAAAACATGCTTAGCGCTCACTTAATTAAAGGTAATCACAGCTAACTAGTTAGCTTACTTTAATGCGCCAGTTATATGACTGCAAGGAGGTGCGGGTTACCGCTTATCATCAAGTAGGATGTATGTTTGTATGCCAGTACACATTAATTATGTATGCAAAAAATTAGGCAGAAATAAGATATGCCTTTTTTAAACAGACATATCTTGATAACTTTTAAAGAGCTTATCCTTATACCTACCGTAGAATTTATTTCTTACCTAGAATCGGCCAAAGACCTAGGTTCCAAGTGTGATCTTTCCAGATGATACCGAGGATCCAGCTCCGGCATTTGGGCAAGGTTTAATGGATTTCTGTTAGGGTTGCTGTATAAGGCTGGAGGTGGAGAGGTGTACAATTCTGGAGGCATCAGCTGTTCTGCAGGCAGCTAGAAAAAAATAATACCCTCAATATTTTTCCAAAACTGAATCGACGAAAGGTTTCCCAAAGAGGTAAGCAGATGTGTGAGATTAGTAGCGTTACGTATCGATACTATGGACAGCAGGGGCGGCCTTATCCACTGCTGGGCTTTAGCCATCCATCATATATACTCAGAAATGATCATCATTAGATGTCGAATATATTAATTAACCGTTAAAATTAACGATTAATGGAAAATAATTATCAAGTAAAATAAACGATAACTAATAAAAATATCATATCAATATTTATATCAACTTCAACGAACTAATAGATAAAAATATAAATGAATATTTCAACCTATAAAAATATCGATATTTTTAGCATCAATTAACGTTTAACTAATAAATAATATCAATATTGACATCTCTACATCATCATCCATTTTTTTCCCAATCTGACGATCGCAACCAGACCCTCAAAGTTTAAACCAACCGCACTATAACTGACCACAGACACAGACTAAAAATAATGAATTAACTAGGTAGCTAAGTGCTTGTATATAATTACTCACCAAACCAGACGTATTTAAAGGCAAAGCATTCTTGTACTTTAGCCAATCTTCGTAGACCTTATCATACGGCCTGTGGCAATCATTTGGGCCAACATTGGCCACATGTAGACTGCTCATGGGTCCAAGGCTTTGTATACTTGGCCCAAGGTTTGGCATCGGCATTGGCTGGAACGTCGGCCGTACTCTGTAGTCCATTGGCCGCACTTGAATGTATTGGTTGCATTGATCAATGTTGTGATCATAAAATCTGTCACAATTTGG
The DNA here is from genome assembly GCA_951449985.1 of Falcaria lacertinaria. NCBI lineage: Eukaryota > Metazoa > Arthropoda > Insecta > Lepidoptera > Drepanidae > Falcaria > Falcaria lacertinaria. The sequence goes on along the minus strand of OX602134.1, from coordinate 4,337,562 downwards.
CGGGATGTCATATTTGTCAGTAGGGGTTTTTGAAATTAACGGTCGGATAGAGCTGTAGTCTGTGGTTGAGGATTTGTTAGAGCAACTGTCGCTTATTTTCCCATCTAGAGGGATTATGTCCGGATTTTTATCTGTGGACAAATTAAGCAATAAGTCATATATGTTATTCCATATTCAAAATAAATATAAAAAATTCAATATTTGCAATTTGCAATCGTTTGAACTGGCAGCTTTGCTAGCCGTCCTCTTGCAATAAGAGGACGGAGACGTAAGGAGCTTTAGCGCGGAATCATGCGGAGCGGTTGAGACTTTTTCCAGTGCCTAGTAAATTGTATTAAAGTGATCTTTAATGTCTATTTTCGTTGTCATTATGTGCAGTAATGTTTAATTTAGTACCTGATTTATAGGAACATTGGACATAATGCTAGAAATATAATCTTAGTGTGATGTGATCTATAATTTTTGTCAACGGGTTACCTCTAACCTAAAGGCATGTTACGAACAGATACTGCCATGGTTTGTCTCCGGGTACTCCAGCATTAGAATGCCTGACACAAGGCATTTTAATGCAACAAACACGAAAAATTTAGAAACTTGAAAATTAAAACTAACACTCGACACTGGAAATAATATTCCTTAAAAAGGATTGATTGCCATAGTTAGGAAGAAGAAGAAGAGAAAGAGCCCTAAGAATTAAATTAAGTGACGCCATCAATAAAGCTATAATATAATTTGCAGAGGCACTCTGTGATTTGAAGTTATTAAATTAGTTTTGACATCAGCACTGAATATTGACTCAAGTCGTATGTAAAACTAATATAATAGGTATGATGGATGCGGTTATCCCGTCAAATTAATCAAGTGACGAGAATATTAACTTACTGAAGGTACATATTGGGTGCCGTAGCCCGTAAAGGGAGGTAGACACATGATTGTAAATATGGAATCTATATATATTATATATATGTATATATAAGAAGAATCCCTATTTCCCTTGGTCACGGCATCACGCGTGAACCGCTAAACCGATTTCGCTAATACTTCTCGTGTTTGTTATCGTCAGGAGAAGGTTCTTATGAAAAGAAAATTTTGAAAAAAAAACCGGAACCTTTTAAATTTCGTGATAATCTAAGGGTATTTTTTACTATGGTGTATTTGACATATGAATTCATAGCTAAGACAGGACATCGCCTGTCGGCTCAGCTACACTTCTACACTAATATTATAAAGAGGAAAGATTTGTATTTTTGTGGGTTTGTATTGAATAGGCTCCGAAACTACTGCACCGATTTCAAAAATTCTATCACCGTTAGAAAGCTAAATTATCGCTGAGTAACATAGGCTATATATTAAACTACACGCACTACGCACGGGTAGACACAATATTTGATAAATGTCTACCCGTGCGAAGCCGGGGCGGTTAGCTAGTTATATTTAAACCTAATATATCTTGTAGCAGTCGCATATGACGTATTGTGTTGGTATCTTCTGACTTCTGACGGACACCTCTAACACCACCATAAGTTGAAGATCCAATCATAATTTTCCAATATCACTAGACACATGGAATTGCATTAGACAAATCTTTTTTGTCGCTAAGATTTTGGCTTTTTTTTTAGTTACAAAAGACCGCAATCAAATAACACTACTGTGATGTAGTTTTGTGTTTGTGCGGTAAGTAAGGTTGCCAGTGCTCCACGAGGATACGCTAATGATGCTAGCACAGTGACTCTTCAGTAAAAACAGGGTTGGCAACTCGTTATATTAGTATATAGTATTTGAAATGTAAATCATATTTATTTCTTTTGGTTTTAAAAGAGTATTTGCTGAGTTCCTAGCCGGATTCTTCTCAGCAAAAACGACCTTCTGAATCCGGTGGTAGACTCTAACGAGTTGAAAGAGTTTGCCTGTAATGTCTTGTCAAATAAAGAACATTTTGAGTTTGAGTTAGTGTTATCCCTGGTATTGCTAGCGGCTATAGGCTACGGTAACCGCTTACCATCAAGGCCGTATGCTTGTTTGCCATCTACCCCAAAAAGAGTTTACACTTCACAATTTATTCAGGAAAACCACCGATAGATATATCGTAAGGGCGCCTCTAGAATTAACTAACACTATCATACATCATAATTCACAGCACAGTATGCACAAGCCTTAAAACAATACATGTTGTTCAAGATACATATTTAATCTGTACTCGAGAGATGCCGGGGATCCGGAGACAAAGATAAAATGACAAAATTTGGGTTGGACCCTACTTCAAACTCCCAAGATGCTTCCAAGTTGTAGTTTAATTCTACTATTGTGATGCTGGATAATTAAATACACCATTGAAACTTTGATTTTCAGTTAGTTTAAAGATGTGAATATAGTTGCAAGTTTATATGAAGCTGTATTTTAGTTTGAAGGGTACTGGCAGTTAGTCGCAATTCATTTGCCAGATCATTTCACTGTACATTTAACGCAGTTTCAAATTACTGCTGATGTTATTGGAAGAAAAATATTGTACACTAGCGGCCCGCCCCGGCTTGGCACGGGTAGACATTGATATCAAATATTTTGTCTACCCGTGCAAAGCCGGGGCGTGCAGCTAGCCTATGTTACTCAGTGATAGTGTAGCTTTCTAACGGTGAAAGATTTTTTGAAATCGGTTCAGTAGATTCGGAGCCTATAGACATTTATCAAATTTTTTGTCTACCCGAGCGAAGCCGGTGCGGGCAGCTAGTATAATATATAGCCTTGTTACTCAGTGATGATGTAGCTTTCTAATGAAAAAAGAATAATTAAAATCGGTCCAGTACTTTTTGAGTTTATTCGTTACATACAAAAATACAAATCTTTCCTCTTTATAATATTAGTGTAGATAGTTATTTTTTTAAAGACGAGACTTCTGGTCTAATTGTTAGTATACCTGACTGCTACGCTAGGGGTTGTGTGTTTGATTCCCGCCGGGGAAAACAATTATGTGACAAATTTGTATGCCTTGTGTCTGGGTGTTTGGTATCTATTATAAGTATGTATTTACAAACAAAATTATGTAAGTATTGTTTTAGCTACTGGTTCTCATAGTACAAGCTTTGCTTAGTTTGGGGCCTGATGGCGCTGTGTGATAATGTCCAAGCATTATTATATATTTTTGTACCTGAATAAATAAATAAAAAATCGGCTCAGAGTAGATAGTCTACTACGTTGCGAGCCTGACTCGCACATGGCTGACTGTTTTCTTCGCTGTTTTTAATCATTATTTCAACAAGCGGCCCGCCCCAGCTTCGCACGGGCAGACAATTATCAAATATTTTGTCTACCCGTTTTTAGACTTTTCAGGATTTTATTTAATTTTTCTTTCCGTAAGAACCATCTTCGTACTTCAAGGAATATTCTACAAAAAGAATTAGCGAATTCGGTTCAGCTGCTCTCGAGATTTGCCCTTATCAACACACTCAGCGATTCATTTTTATATTATAGATTTTAGCTGTTAAGGTTCGTAAGACTAATAACTTACCCAGACTGTCAACGCTTTCAGACTCCTTAGTACCCGTCAGTGGTATGTTGGAGGTTTCATCTTGTTGTCTCTTATCTTTTTCATTTTTATCTAAAACAACAAAAATATTAGCACCTACATAGTAAGGAAAACCAAAGTGTGTTTTTTTTACCACTAAGGTGGCAAGCATGCATACGGCCCGCCTGATGGGCAACACCAGAGGTATGGTATGGATTCCCCGCCGAGGTTTTCTCAAGAAAGGAGTCAAAATCAAAACCAAAATCAAAATAAAAAAAAAAAACATTTATTCAGTATAGGCTCTAATAAGGCACTTATGAAGGTCTAAATTACCACCGGTTCGGAAAAAAAGCCACCTTAGAAGTACCGGCAAGAAACTCAGTGCTCTGTCCTTTTTTTCATGAAACAATCATGATATAACAATTTGTAACAAAATTCTTCTAGAGTACAGTATGGGGTTCTGCTAGGGTGTGAATCTAATATGGCGGACGTCACAAAATGAAGATTAATCAATTTCACCGTAACATATGACATGGGTATCAAATGAAAGGGTATCAACAATAAATGCTTGTATTAAAAAAATAAGTTTTATTTTTAATTCAATTGTATGTGCCTATATTATGTACTTACTAGCTTTTTTATTGCAGTATCGACAGCAGAGTACGAGTCCGAAGGCGGCAGTAATGGCCGCTATCACCCCGACTGTGCCCAACACTATCATCAGCACGGTTGTCAATTCCACTTTTACGGGAACCTGAGCTGTTGCGAGAACATTTATCAGTTAGTTGATGTTAATGAGCCGTGGTGGAATTGTGGTGTGAAGCGTTGCCTGCTATTCTAGCGACGCAAGTTTGAATACCGATAGCGGGCGCTAGTATTCCATAAATTATTACAATCGGCAAGTATATTAACAGTTTTTAATGTTTTTTTTTAATCCAATGTGGCAAACAACCTTACGGCACGCCTGATGGTAAGAGGTTACTGTAGACTATGGACGCTTGCAACAGCAGGGGTATCACGCGCATGCTGCTGTCCCTAAAGCGTTCTAGACACCTTCAGTTTAACTGCACAGTTTTAACTGTACAGTCGAACTGTGCAGTTAAAACTGAAGGTGTGTAGGAAAAACTGACAACTATACAGTTCTAAACTGAACGTGTGTAGACACTAGGGGCGTCAGTTATAACTGTACAGTCGAACTGTGCAGTTGAAACTGAACATGTGTAGCCCGCTTAATACTAATATTGATAGCAGGTAGCAGCTTATAATACTTACCGGTATGTCTTTCCGGGTACTTCAATAAGCTGGAGGTAAGTGTCAAAGGTTCGCTAGAGCCTTTCTTGTTGAAGGCTCTGACGGACACAGCCAGGGCGTTGCTGGCAGCCAGGCCTGACACCTCGAACTCCGGATCCTCATTCGTCAAGTTGCGCAGGAGCAGCCCCGTTGTCATATCGAATACCTGAGAAGGTTATTTTATTTATTACCACCATTGTTTGCCACCTAAAGGTAAACGATTACCGTAGCGGGTAGCCTATGGACGCTTGCAGCTACTCACGTGTTACCGATCCTATGTAAGTAAAACATAAGAACCTTTTTTACGTGGGGAGTTAAAAAAATGCTAACGTTGGGCCAGTGTAACACCATTGGTCCCTAAAGATCGTCGCCGTGGCTGGCCTAGTAGAAGGTAGCGTGACTATCTATCTTTATTACCTATATAGAAACGAATCCCTATTTCCGTTGGTCACGGCATCACTCGTGAACGGCTGGACCGATTTCGCGAAATCTTTTGTTTTGTCTTTGTTATTGTCAGGAGAAAAAAAAATTAATATAAAAAACCGGATTGAATATAAACTACCCTCCTTTCTTCTATGGTGTGTTTGACATATCAATTCTTAGCTAAAGCGGGCCATACACGTTACGACGGACTTCCCACGGACATAACAGCAGACGGACGTACAGTCCGCTTTACGACCACTACATTCACTCTCGAACCTGTCGCGTAAGACTAATTTCCGCGGGACAGTATGGCCCGCTTAAGACAGGACAACGTCTGTCGGGTCAGCTAGTTGCAATATAATGACTGGGTCCATATTTATGAAGATAAGCTTTTGCTCACTAGTGGAACAGTATGGCCTGGTAAAAAGCGAATTGCTAGGTTACGAGAATACACTTACTTGTAATAAAAACGACTGTCTTATGCCTCCATCGTGGCCCGGAGTGCAGTTGAGAGTGAGCGAGTCATATGTCACGTTAGTTATCTCACATGCCTTCAGTGATGATGGTTTGTCTGTAGTAATTATAAAAATATATCAAAAAATAAATATAAAAAAGGTTATTCAGTTTAGGCCCTAATATGGCTATGGGAGTTTTCCTTACCTAATAATAATAATAATAATAAACACGTTTATTGCTTTTTAAATACATTAAACATTAAAGTAATTAGAAAACATAATATTGGAGACTTAACTTCTAATTTATAGCTAAATTAATGTGAAATAATTAAAAGCAAAGGGGCATGGCTCAGCTTCTGCTGCCCGGAATGTGAACTCCTGGTAGCGCTGATTTTCAGCCACTCCCATACCCTTCAGATGTTGTGTGGGAACATTGTAATGAGGGCCACGACCGAAAATTATATAAATGTAAATAGTAATTAAGAAGCAGGAATAATAATATAAATAAAATCTTAAAAATGGGCAATCAATATAATTAAAAAATTATAAGGTAAGTAAATAATGTGCATGAAATAACTTGAGAGTCTTTATAGCTCTCATCTCTCTCTCTCTGTGTGTGTGAGTGTGAGTGAGTGAGTGTGAGTGAGTGAGTGAGTGAGTGTGTGTATGAGTGTGTGTGTGTGTGTGTGTGTGTGTGAGTTTGATAACTGAATTCAATAATCAGCGTTCGGGTTATTAACTAAAATAGTTTTTTAATTTCAGGTTTTTTACATAGGCACGTCGTAAATTCTCTGCAGCAAGTTGTCTTTTCAGCAGAGCTGACTTATACTTTAACTTGAAAGCAACCTTAAATTTTGATAAAGTTTTCTACGAGCCACAATGATTGTACATTGTCATCATCGGTTATGTACGAAGAATATTTTTTCCTTGTACATTGCCGGTAATGTAACTTGGTAATGTGCGAGGAACAAGCGGATTTATTATTATCGCTCAAAGCAAATTAGAGCTATATTTCTATTTGAAGGATTCAAATCCCTTTTTTTTATTTTCATAAAGAAGAGTGATTTTAGCCTACTTTGGCTAAATTCACACAATAAAAATCAAGATAAAAAAAATCATTCCTTTCATCTTCATTTTGTAGCAGCTATACCTTATACGCTAAAAAGACCGAGCACTGAGTTTCTGGCCGGTTTTTCTCAGGTGGCTTTTTTCCGAACTGGTGGTAAATTGGACCTTCATAAATGCCTAAACTGAATAATAGATTTTTTTTATCCGTTCAGCCGCTTTGTCGTGAAAAGGTAGCACACAAACAAACAGAGTTAGTTTCGCAATTATATAATATTAGTGTGGACTATTGATTTATATTTTTGCCGCCTATTGCAATTTTGGTATTGGTTATGGTAAACTTACCAGCTGGTAAAATGTGGAAGAGGCAGGGCTTGGCCTGCCTACCCACGGAGTTGGTTCCAGAACACTGAACCCATCCATAATCGGACGATGTGTTGACCATGTATAGGAATGTACCTGGGACAATTTTCAAATTAATTCCAGCTTTGATGCCAGTGGGTTCACGGGTACTTCCTACTCCTAATTACCCGTAAACCCACCGTGGGATAATTCAGTGGGTGCACGGGTACTCACTAATTAACCGTAGACCCACCGGTGGGATAAGCCAGTGGGTGCACGGGACGCCACCCATCTTTCTATATAAAAAGTTTTATATTTATCTTTCATAGATAGTTTTTATTTTAATTTAATTCTAATTAAAGTTTTCTCTTCTACTTTCCCATCTAATATAATGACTATTATAAAATAAGTAAGTCAAAGTATAAAAAAAAATCTCACCTGGTAAATTTTGTGTGCTTATGGGCGATGTGTTCAATTCATGTTTGCTATGAGTGGAGCTGTTAAACCACCAGTGGTAGGACATTGGCTCCTGGAGACAAAAACAACATGATCATCATCATCATTATCAATCATCATATGCATCAGTCAAAGGACTGCTAGGGAAAAAAATCTAATATTAGGTCCTTACATATGAAATTGGCGTTTTGTATGGGAGGAACAAAAAGTCGAATATTTTTTAATATAATATATTTAATTAATCAAAGTATGAACCATTATTTTCTATGCACTTTTGCCATCTCATAGGTAGTTCATTGATCCCTTTACTAAAAAAACCAGTCGGACGGGAATCAATAAAATCTTTGAAGGTGATTTGGACTGCCCCATCGGAGTTGAATTTTTTCCCTTGCAAGAAGTTATCCAAATTTCGAAAAAAATGGTAATCTGTTGGAGCAAGGTCCGGGGAGTACGGAGGATGTCTTAGACTTTCCAATTGAAGCTCTTCTAATTTAGTAGCCGTCTGTAGCGCAGTGTGTGGTCTAGCGTTGTCGTGAAGCAGCAGTGGCGTGGAGCGATTGACCAGCCTAGGTTGTTTTCCATCATGGTTTGCAATTCCTGACAATAGACATCAGCCGTAATAGTCTGGCCAGATTTGAAAAAACTGTAATGAACAATACCGGCACTAGTCCACCAAACGCTTACAAGTAACTTTTTTGGGGTTAATTTTCGCTTGGGGCAGGATTTGGCTGGCTGGCCAGGATCTAACCATTGCGCTGAGCGCTTCCGATTATCGTAAAGAACCCATTTTTCATCACAGGTAATGATTCGGTTTAAAATACCTTCATTATTGTGCCGGTTTAGTAATGTAACGCAGCAGTCGACGCGCGTTTGCCGGTTTGTTTCAGTCAATTCGTGAGGTACCCACCTTTCAAGCTTTTTAATCTTCCCAATTTGCTTCAAGTGAATTAAAACAGTTTTATCACTAACATTGCAGCCTGCAGCTAACTCGGACGTGGTTTGCGATGGATCCGCTTCCACAATAGCCTTCAACTCTTCATTATCAACTTGAGTCTCAGGCCGTCCACGGGGCTTGTTCTGCAGGTCGAAATTTCCAGAACGAAAACGTTGGAACCAAAAACGAACTGTGTTTTCTTTTGCAACACGACCGCCATACACATCATTCACCCTTCGAGTTGTTTCCGCAGCACTAGTGCCACGGCGGAACTCGTACTCGTAAATAATGCGATATTTAAGGTTTTCCATTTTGTAAAATGAGTGACGCAAACAGAAAAAAACAGAAGAAAAAAAACAAATGAATGACGATCATCGAAGCACAAATACATGAGTCTATAGCTGTACAAATTTGAATTTGGAATTCCTTACCAAAGAGGAGAAATTCGTGATTAAAGTGGCCAGTACGAAAAACGCCAATTTCATATGTAAGGACCTAATATATAAAATTCACGTGTTTGTAACAAGTCCTCCGAAACGGCATGACCGATTTTTATGTATTTTTTTTGTGTATAGTCGGTAGGTCTGAGAATACGATGTTAACTATTTTTCATGTCCTAAGTTATAAGGGTGGCTAATATGGCAAAATAACGTTTGCCACAAAATTTCCTACTAATGTCAAGAAGAATTTTGTTACAAATTGTTATATCATGATTGTTACATGAAAAAAAAAGACAGTGCACTGAGTTTCTTAACGGTTCTTCTCAGGTGGCTTTTGTTCCGAACCGGTGGTAATTTAGACCTTCATAAGTGCCTTATTAGGGCCTAAACTGAATAAATGATTTTTGTTTTTTTTACGTGATCGAAAGATGATCTTGCTACCAGCAGGTACTGATATCATATCTCACTTATTCATTACTGTATCACCTAGAGAGTTTAATAAATAAAATTCGAACGATCCACCGTAATATATTGATGAGATATTACAGTATTCATGAAAACGGGGCCAAGGGGACTCACGGTCTGGCTGTACTGTTCCCAAGAGGGTCCCGGTGCGATATTATTTAGAGCTTTATTACACTGCCGTTTTGATTTATTTTTGATTGTTCAGATCTTTCAGTATTTGAAGGTCTTCGTTTTATTCATCATAATTTGGAATATTAAAAATGTTCTGTTTTTAAGCTTGTACAAGGAGGTCTCGCGACGATTGATTGAGGCCTCCGGTGACAAGAAGTCTGGAACATGTTTTGCGCAAATGATCAGCATTGCCATACAGCGGGGCAATGCTGCCAGCCTTCTTGGCACCCTCCCGCGTGACAGCGATTTGGGACAAGTGTTTTTTTTTTATATTCGGTTAGTCTTTTTTTTTAGTTTTAGATTGTCCCACACAAATTGAAATAAACCTGTACATGAATATTTTAAGCTTAAGTTTACAAAATAAAGAAAATATTACGTACTTAATAGAGGTGTTGATTGAAAATAATCTCTGTACTAGACACATGACAATCGTCATTCATTACAATTTTAAGCACAGTGCCCCATAGAAATACGCTTCAATATAGGCACCTGAGAAATTGTAACGAAATTTCTTAAGGTTTATTTATGGGAAGCCAAAGATTAGTTACTTTCGGCAGACTAAGAATATGGGGCATTCTTTCCTAAGGCAAATTTTGAACAGGGCTCATTGTGTGGGGAGATTTCGATTATTAAATGTAGACCAAATCAGGACCTTACTTAAAGTGTCTAATGAAAATTAGTACTTAAAACTTTAATGGACTAAGTTCAAAATCTATTGTGCTTTAGAAGCCGCTAAAGTACGGAATGAAGTAACACATTGAAAAACGTTAATTAATGACAGTTTTCCTTGGAAACTTCCAGAACTTTTTGTGCCAAAACATTTCTAAAAACATAACTTTTTCATTTATTTAGACATTCAATGACTAATAAAATACAAATATTAATTTTGTTAGTCATGTTTCTGAGGGATGGAATGTATCTTATCCGTCTCAATTTCAAGGAAGCTCTCTCTACCTACTAAATAATATCATCCTTATGATGTTAAGTAATGTCGTTTTAAATTACAAAATTTTCCAGGAACTGTGCTACATTTAAGCCATCGTGACCTTGTGGTTGAAGTAACGGCCTGTCATCTGATGGGCCCAGGTTCGAACCCCTGCCTGCACCAACGAGCTTTTCTAAGCTTGTGTAAAGTGATTAATCACACCATGAGCTTAAAAAAAGAGAGGTAGGGTGAATTGGGATCCGTCGTGGGTTTGCCCATTAAAATTTGAGCCGAACTGGGGACTGTACCTCCACCTTACAGAAGATCGCAGTGAAATAACACTACTTTGATGTATTGTGTTTCTGCAGCAAGTAAGGTTGCCAGTGCTCCACGAGGATACGCTAGTAGTAATGCTGCTAGCACAATGAGTTATCAACAACAGGGTTGGCAGCTCGTTAGTGATAACCCTGGTATTGCTAGCGGCTATAGGCTACGGTAACTGCTTACTTCAGGTGGGCCGTATGCTTGTATGCCATATTAGTGGTATAAAATATAAAATGAAGAACAGTGATCTACCTTCGGGTTTCCATCCAGTTCACACTCGATCTCTATAACCTCGCCTCTCGCAGCCCTCATCACCACAGGCTGTGATGATCTACACGTTGGAGCAACTGAACGGAGAAAATTTATATTAGTAAGAAAGAAACAAACAAACAAAGAAAGAAAGAACAAAAGAAACATAGTTTTATTTCCACTCATACACGACACAATAAAAAAAATAAATAAAAAAATAATAAAAAAAACAATTACAGTTAATAATTTAAAAATAAATAATTAAATAAAACTAAATTGTAATGATTATTGCCTTCAGAAAATAATCACTAGTCTAAAAATCTGCTTCTAAACCATAGATATTAGATTTGCAAAGAACAAAGCAATCCCTTTAATAAAGTTTATTAGTTATAGGTATCAATTTATATATATTATTTTACTTATCCCTCCTCATTAGTGTATCGTCAGTCAGCTTAAAGTCGATTACGGTTTCATTTAAACTAATATTAGAAAGAGGTAAGATTTGATTGTGTTGGTATTGAATGGGCTCCGAAACTACTGGACCAATTAGAATGGTATCCCTGATGAACATAGGCTACTTTTTGACGCGGGAAATTGCTTCAATCCTACGGGAAAACGGGTATATATTATATTGCTACGCGGGCGAAGTCGCGGGGAAAATGCCGATTATTTTGGTACCGTGAACAATGACCAACAGAACTCAATCATACAATGGCAATGCCTCAGCCTTCTTGGCACACTTCCCCGTGACAGTGGCTTGGGGCATCTGTGTCGTGTAGGTATTTAAGTTTTGTACATTTTAGTTTAGTTTCTATTATATTTAGTTCTGTATTAAAATATGTATTTACCTATGTAATATGAAAATAAATAAAATTGAATTTATCATCCATAAGGTGGTGGTGGTGGTGATATCTACGATATTAAGCTGAAAACTGTGTGGATAATTTATAATAATTTACTTAGCCTAAAGCAAGCCTTTTAGGGTTCCGTGGCCGGAGGGACTTCCCTCTCCGTCCGTCTGTCAGGACTGTATCTCATGATCCGTAATAGTTAGACAGTTGAAATTTTCAAAGAACATGTATTTCTGTTGAAGTTTTGAGTTTGAGATAAGTAACTAAGCATGTTTTGTTTGTCTTGCTTCTGGGTGTTTGGTATGTATTTAAAATAAAGGTTTCCATCAGCTTCTAGTCCCCATAGTGCAAGCTTTGTTTAGTTTGGGGCCAGATGGCCCTGTGTGATAATGTCCATGCAATATATATTTATTATTTAATGTTAAGTAATATGTAGGTATGTCATTGTATGGGCATGTTATGCGGAGGAATAAAGATAACGTGGTAAGAAAGGTTTTAAGCATGAATGTGGATGAATATAAGGGTTGAGGTAGACCTAAGAAAAGATGGATGGACTGTGTAAAAGATGATATGGCCAGAAAGGAAGTGAATACAGAGATGACGGCTGATAGAGAAGGAAGGAAGAGAAATACATATTGCGCCGACCCCAAATAATATGGGATAAGGGCAGGAGAATGATGATTATTTAATGGTGGCAGCCCTACTCACACTTCACGTCCAGCACAAGGGGCTCACTCGCCCCTTCTCCCAGTCGGTTCCTTGCTGAGCAAACGTACGCTCCAGCTGCTTTCCGTGACACGTGCTGCAGGACTAGGCTCTGGTTGGCTAGGAGCACTCCACCACCGGCCTTCACTATTGCTCCCTGTCACGACAAACATTATAATTATTTTGACGAGACCGCTGGTCTAGTGGTTAGTACACATGACTGCTACGCTAGAGGTCGCGGGTTCGATTCCCGCCGGCGCAAACATTTATGTGACAAATATGTTTGCCTTGCGTCTGGGTGTTTGGTATGTATTTACAAAATATAAAAGCATTCTATCGGCTACTGGATCCCATAGTACAACCTTTGCTTAGTTTGGGGCCAGATGGCGCTGTGTGATAATTTCCAAGCATTATTATTATTATATTCTAATTCAAATTGTATTCATATTTTTTTGCTTTTTAAGCTTAGTAAGCAGGACTCAATCGGCTCCTTGCCGTGATTTTCCCTAGGCATTCAGCACAGAGTCCTTCAAGAACGGTATTAAGTTTTTTTTTTATACCATAATGATAAGCGGTTACCGTAGCCTATGGCCGACAATTCAGGAATCTCTTCGCACCCTTCTTGAAGAACCCCATACTGTACTCCTTTGGGAAAACCACGGCGGGGAGTTCATTCCACAGTTTAGTTGTGCGCGGGAGCAATGCGTGGGAATGAATTCCCCACCGGTGGCGAGAAGTGCGATGGTAAAATGTTGCAGGTAAGATATTCTTGCAATGGGCAATGCGCAAGATACACTCCTGGCATTGTACCCGTCTATAGGCAGTTTGTAGGTATGCTTGTTTGCAAATTAGCCATCCCTTTCAATCATAGAGAAAAGGTGAAAGACACAAGTATGCACTTACATTATGAGTAAAATACACATGATTGTGCCACGGGTTCGCTCGTATCCTGCAGTCCAAGTACACGTCCGATCCTTCGACCACTTTACTGGCGTCGAGATTTGCTCCTAACTCTAACTTCACAACTGGTAGATCTGCAAGATGATAAATCATCATTAAATTATTAATATGCACGTATTCTGCTCCAAATTATTGATCCTACTTCGAATCTATCTATAGTGGTGCTTATTCGAAATCATTAAACTAAACTAATCGACAGGTCTAAAAGTATTGCCATCCTTATTTAACCCCGCACAAAAGAAAGGGATGGCAAGACTTTAAGACCTGTCAAATTAGTTTATTTTAGAAAATTTGATCACCAGTATCTTAATAATGGCAACAAGTGGACGCTAGAAATGCTCATAGAGTGAGGATTACTATATTTTCTAAAAAAAGAACGAATTTATTAGAGCAAACATATTATTTGCGGTCGCTGCAAGAGCCGTGTCTAGGGATCGGAATCACTCTAGTTTATCTCTTAGTACGGAGCTATCGGCGCGCGAGTCAAACTCGCACGTAGCCGATTTTTTTACTTACGCTGTATTTCCATCTTCCATCCATCTTCATGCGTAGAATGCGGTAGTGTCGGCTGGACTGCCCTGCAGGACATCACCCTCCCAGCGTCTTCGATCGCTGGCACGAAGCTAAGGATGCTGTTAGTTACATTGCCGTCTGTTGAACTCTGTGGAGAGAATATTGCAGTTAAAAACGAGCAATGTGTAGTATATCTATGAGTTCACGACGACACCTATTTGCCTAAATCTGTATATATAAGACTAGCTTCTGCCAGCGACTACGTACGCGTTGAGCTTAGAACCACAGAGGAACCTAAAATTTTCCCAGGATAAAAACATTTTCCCGGGATAAAAAGTATCCTATGTGTTAATCCAGGTCATAAATTATTATCTTTGTTACAGATTTCATCCAAATCCGTTGAGAAGTTTTTGCGTGAAAGAGTAACAGACATCCATCCATACTCACAAACATTCACATTTATGATATAGTAAGATTATATTAAAGCGAGATTGCGAAATGGGATCTCCCGTGACTTTTCTCATTAACATTGGAACCGTCCGACTGGGGACCTCTACTTTACAAGACCACAGTCAAATGACACTTTGATGTACTGTTGTGTTTCTGTGGTGAGCATGGTTGCTAGTGCTTCACGAGGATACGCTGCGCTTGTAGTAATGCTGCTAACACAGTGAGTACACTACAACAGGGTTGTCAACCCGTTAGTGATACCCCTGGTATTTCTGGCGGCTATAGGCTGTGACTGCTTACCATCAGGTGGGCCGTACGCTTGTCAAATTACCTAATTTAACATATAATCTCCATTTGCCGTCATTGCTCACTTCCATCCACAATCATATCATAATTCCTTCGGTTTGCCTCACCCTACAAAACCAATTGGTTCTTAATTCCTTAATTAATAGCCTTAATTGTCCTATACAACAATGTGCCGCCCTACCGATAGAATAGGCAACCGCTTATTACGCCGTATCGATTGTTAACATACGAATACTCGAATAGCTATTCGATATAATGATAGACTACCATTGTGTTGTCCGTACGTCTTGACAGCAAATTGGATTGTATTGACGTCCGTCTGACATGACAATTGGAAAGAAATACACGTAGTATAATTCTAACTCTAAGGAAATACTTTACTTTTGTTGGAGCGTAATTATAGTAGCGCTTTAGACTGTTTTCGCTAATTTCATTAGTAGAATACTTTCGATGTGTATTCGTTTGTGTTATTTATATTGAAATTTGAGCATTTGATTTTGAAATCAATATCAAAATCATTGTTTATGCCCTAAAGCCCTTATCTATGTTGCACCCTACTACTGCTTCCGATAAGCCTTCTGAGAAGTACTGACAAATAAGAAAAGAAACTGTGATTTTCTAACAAAATACATGTCATAATTTTGGAAAGATAAAGAGATATCGGAATCGGAGAGCATGTACGAAGAGATTGATAGACAATCATTGATGTGAAATGGCACTCTATATTCTCTGCCTACCCCCTGAGGGAGTTGGTCTGCAATTACCTTTCTGAGTATTTTTTTTGTAACTCAATTACGCCATGACGGCTCAACGAATTTAAAAGAAATTTGGTACACAAATAGACCATATGCAGGGTGTCATATACGGTGCCTTTAATCTACAAATCCGCCGCTTAAATGGAACAATAGGATGTCCTATATTACATTAAAAACCTCGAGTCATTTGAAATTGAATAAAAAATACAATACATCTTATATAAACAAATTGAAAATTTGAAAACCGATTGACACCGTATTAAACAAAATTGGATAAATACATACATACATAGACTAAAATCATAACCCTTTTTGGCTTTGCCGTAGTCGGGTAAAAAGCATTGCCTTTTTTCCACATCATTAAAGAGAATTGATAATCTGATCTGAACCAGACTATCGCAGTTTAAGTCAGCATACATTGATGTGAGTTTATTGCAGGTCCATATCAGCGTGTGATGGCCGGATCTTGTTAACGAGACAAGGAATACATCTGATAATTAATATAATTGATTACGATTTTGGTATCTCAAAAAGATTTTTTTTATACCACAAAGGTGGCAAACAAGCATACCACCTGATGGTAAGCGGTTACCGCAGCCTATGGTCGCTTGCAACACCAGGGGTATCACTCGCGCGTTGCCGACCCTTGATTATTATTGTTTCTTAACTATTTGTAATTGTCAAGTTTTATATTTTTGTTATGTTTATAGTGTTTGCATTTAAATGAGCCGCACTATCGCTTCGGGATCGCCTGTAATGGTAGATGTAGATTTTAATAATAAATATTTGCGCTCGTATTTTGCCCAGGAAATTTTGTTGTAGGGCTTTGTTATCTCAATTCAAAGACTACACATGTATTGTTTTAAACGTTCGCAGCTATGATCTAAATGTTTAAAATACATTTTGACGGGTTCATAGAATCGTATTTATATTCAATTAGTTAATATATATTCAGTATATTCAATAAAAATATCGTTTTTAATTAGTAAAATATATATATAATACCGTGGTAAAAACATATCGATTTAATAAGGACCGTAGCTGATAATGTTTCCCTCTAAGTAACTCTTCATTATTTTTTCATACATATATCATCATTCCCCCTTCGGGGTAGGCAGAAAGTAAAGCGCCATTTCACTCTTGACTTGCACACCTCTTTTGTTTCTTCTACATCGACCTCTTCATACATACCAGCCGGTTCCAGTTCTCTTTACCTTTTCTTCACGATTACTTTGCAGATTTGGAACAGAACACGTGGACCTCTGTTTAATTGATTTCATAAAAGGAGGAGGTTCTATATTCGACTGTATGTATTTCTTTTTAGCTCTACTCTACTAAATTCAAAATGACAGAAATAATTAGGCATTATGATGACATAAAGTAATCTGTGGGAGAATTAAGCCTCATCAATGTACTCACAGTTTCCCTGACAGTCTTCAGCCGGGTACCTCCCTTCCACCAGGAGATTGTAGGCTTGGGTCGGGCTCCGACTGCCTGGCAGACCAGCTCGGTGCTCTGGCCAGCTACCAAGGGTCTCTTCCCGCCTTGTAGTCTCACCCAAAGAGGTCGTACTGAGAACAATCAACAAAGAAATACAGTTGAAGGGGCTGTTTGTCATTACATCATCACCACATGGGGTGTTTCTTTTAAATATGGAGCCGCCCTACTGGGTACTGTACCTCTACGTTACAGAAGACCGCAGTCAAATAACACTACTTGGATGTAGTGTTGTGTTTCTGCGGTGAGTAAGGTTGCCAGTGCTCCACGAGGATATGCTGCGCTAGTAGTAATGCTGCTAGCGCAGTGAGCCCTCATCAACAACAGGGTGGGCAACGCGTTAGTTACACCCCTGGTATTGCTAGCGGCTGTACGCTTGCATGCTACCAAAGTGGAATATAAAAAAAAGATTTATTGAAATTTAGAAATCCCAATCCGCACAATTTTACACCTCATACTAACTCTATTGTTCACGCATACATTTCCCAGTTGCCGACTAACAAAGCACTTCGATTGCAATCAATATTCAACCCTAATCCTATTGCTTAAAATCCAATGTAATCTACCAAGGTTTCCTTTAAAAATCAGGGGTCCTTTTTAACCTATTGTGTGACCCATAAAACAATGGTATACGTACTTAAGCCCGACAAAGGGTTAAACCTAACGAGTACACAAAGGGGTATTTTTAACCCCTATTTATTTAGACTACTCAAGACAATTAAAATGCTTTTTGTGTGTCGCGCTACCCTTTTTTAGGGTTCCGTATTCGAATACAAATGAACTGTTAATTTGCTAGCTGTCTGGTTGGGCAATGTATTTTTGTGTGTAAAAGCTAAAACGTATATGATGACTTTTTTTTTTACCAACCACTAAGATCGTACACAAGTGTTCGGCCCACCTGATGGTAAGCAGTCACCGTAGTCTATAGTCGCTAGCTATACCAGGGGTACCACTAACTAGTTGCCAACCCTGTTGTTGAAGAGGACTCACTGTTAGCAGCATTACTAATAGCACAGTGTATCCTCGTGGAGCACTGGCAACCTTACTGGCATTTTATATCGTAGCCTGAAATAAATGAATAAAAAAAACAATATGCCTATTGCCTAGTGTTACGCTTTCTACGTCTTATTGGAGCTTCTGGACACAATCCAAGGCAGCAGCGAAACATAACAGGCTTTTATGTGTGCCTATCTATATGCCAAACCGATAAATCACTTCAACCAAAACACCAAGTTACCTATTCATTTACAGAATTATGTAAAATTTTAATATATCAGTCAGAGTATGAAGCTTTAGTGTTTAAAATTAAACCTAAATTTTATATGTTATTCTTAAGACCACTTTTTTTTTACCAACCAACATACGGCCCGTCTGATGCTAAGCGGTTACCGCAGCCTATGGACGCTTGCAACACCAGGGGTATCACTCGCGCGTTGCCGACCCTGAAAGACCTGACCCACTATAAAAGGATACTAAAAAAATCTATATAAAATTGCTCCTTCCGAATCCCGCCTAAAGCCGTTATGAAACTAACATGGCAACTAATATCACTTGAAAAACATTTTGTATTATAATTTCAAATACGCAAAAGCTCACTCGCAATTTTAAAAACCAATTAAGAACGCGTAAAAATAAAGAAGAAAGAAAAACAATATTTCTCTACAGAACCCTTTCCGCTCCAAAAAATCTTTCATTAAAATTCAATTAATTATTTCTCGACTCGATCAACGTTTTCATTAACGTATATTGCATGTTATTTTCTACCTTACAGCGTTGATAATAGAGAACGGTTTCGCTAAAATGAAGGAGTTAATAAAGGTGCGAATATTTTTATCGAAGTGTGAGATTTTTCGCTTTTCATAATGGTAAGTTGGTGATTCTGCGATAAGGGCTATTCCAATGCTGCATTTTTATGAATAATTTTGCCTCTAGGTTAGGTGTGACATAAAAACACTGTTTTTTATCTAAGAGTGCTGGCTAGTTCATTGTAGGTACTTATAATTTTATAATTGACTAGCTACTTCCGGCGACTTCATCCGCATATATAATTATGTTGTTTATAATAAGGTCAGCATGTTATATGGCAACCGAAAAGAAAATAGTGCCAATTCTCTTGTACGAAATCATTAAACTAAGCGCATGTGACAGGAGTAAAAGTATTGCCATCCTTATTAAACCCCGCACATGAGAAAGGGATAGCAAGACTTTTTAGTCCTGTCAAATTAGTTTAGTGATTTTTTACAACAGAATTGGCACCATTGTCTTGTCATTTATTTAAATCGGTGGTTATTTAAAATATCTATATGCAGTATTATTTGTATGTGGAAGACATGTTTTCCAATTAACCCATCCTGACTCAACCCATCCCGACTCAACCCACCGGCTCCAACACTGCTGGTACTCCAGCTGTAGTTAAAGCTCAGCGGATCAAATCGTATTAGGCGGAATGTCTAGACATGCGGCCAGCACTTCTGCTGATGGAAAGGCCATGGTGGCCCAGACTAAATCAGATCAAAGCCGCTGAATAAATTCTTTTTAAATTTGACACACAGATGGACCGTGACCAGCAATCTACGCGTATGGTCCTATTCATTATTATAATATAAATCGAACGGTTGCCTGGAATAGATCGCCGAGCATGATAAGGCCGTACAATAAAGTTGTAAAATAAAATAAATAAATAAAGAAAACCCCAGTATTTGTTTATCCCAGTTCCATACGTACGGAATCGCAGGTCACCGCATAAACAACATTCAAATACGAATGGTCCCTGTAAATTCGCCCCCGCTTACAAAGTCGGCGCTCGCTTCCAAAACATACTTAGTTATATCGAACTGTCAATTAGTGGGTCTTTGAGATTACATCGCGCGACATCTCCTACGGAACCTTGAGGCAAGGCGATCATATCATACGTCGAGTTTTCCACAAGATTTATGGAACGTTATTTTGCGCTATATGTGTTTTGGGACGACTTGTATCGCCCTGTTGGGTTGATTGAGTTTACTCTAACTGCTGCTCTACATTCCAGTTATGTAGAGCAGCAGTTAGAGTTCTGATATTAAAATCTATTTTAAACAGATGTTGATATATAGGTTTTCTGGTTTTCCTTAGAAATGCTTTAGATAATATGTGTAACAGTACTCTTTTAATGTAATGCTCCTGCGCACAGAAATTCTGTGCTTTGTAAGCCTTAGTAACTGCCAGCAACACTGTATGGTTACAAAAACACTGAGCTGACAGTAAGGACACCATTTCGGCTTTTATTGTGCTCTGGAAACCTACAGCAGAAACACAACACTACATCAAGTAGTGTTATTTCACTGCGGTCTTCTGTAAGGAGGAGGTACAGTCCCCAGTCGGGCGGTTCCAATATTAATGGGGAAAACCCACGGGACATCCCAATTCACCCTACCTCTCTTTTTCAGCTCATGGTGTGATTAATCACTGTACTCAAGCTTAGAAAAACTCATTGGTACAGGCCGGGATTTGAACCTGGGCCCATCAGATGGCAGGTTGTTGCTTCAACCACAAGGCCACCACGGCTAGTAATCTACTGCCATTCAATCAATATAACTCACCGATACATGCTATACGATGGACAGACCGAGGGAGATGTAAGATGAGTGAAAGAGATAAATACACTCACTGCAAGTCAAGCACAAATATACATTATGTTGGAGCCGTCCATCAAGCTGCAGGTGAGTATCGATAAAATAACATCTAAATACCACATAATAATAATGCTTGCTTGGTCATTATCACACAGCGCCATCTGGCCCCAAACTAATCTATGCTTGTACTATGAGAACCAGCAGCTGATATAATACTTTATTTTTTATAAGTACATACTTACAATACATACTAAACACCCAGACGCAAGGCAAACATGTTTGTCACATAAATGTTTGACCCGGCGGGAATCGAAACCGCGACCTCTAACTTAGTCAATAAAAAAAAAACAAAAATCATTTATTCAGTTTAGGCCCTAATAAGGCACTTATGAAGGTCTAAATTACCACCGGTTCGGAAAAAAAGCCACCTGAGAAGAACCGGCAAGAAACTCAGTGCTCTGTCTTTTTTTTTTTCATGTAACAATCATTATATAACAATTTGTAACACAATTCTTCTAGACATTGGTATGAAATTACAAATATCAAAATGAAGGCTACCAGTAGTCCGGTATACTAACCACTAGACAGGTTGTTTATTATGTTTGTACGGTGCTGCACCGTGCATTATAATGTAAATAATCAGAAGCCTTAGCAACAACATATTTCGACTACGTATTCGACAACGTAACTCTCAAAGTGTCAAATATGTCATAAGATTTTTTAGTTCCACGTTTAATTTTCCCATACAAATATATTCGAAAGCGCGTATGTAATTTCACTTTCAGTTCGCTAAACGCGTTCTCATTCAGCAAATCATTTTCATCAATATAATCTTGAAGTAGTTCTAACAATTTATATACTAGTCCAAAGGCTCCCAAACTTTTTCCTTGTAGACCCCTTTCAAAATGTCACAGCAATCAGTGGACCGTGCTGCTCATTTTTTACCACATTCCCAAAACTAGTAATAAATGTGAAGATTAGATCAAACGATGGACATTTTTGTACCACCACCACACCTTTTTGACCACCAATTACAACTTGTGAATACCCTTACATGTCTCTGGAATACCCCCATTTATTTTTCACGCCAACGTAGACCCCCATCTAGTCTCGCGTGGACCCCTGGGGATCCACCTGGAATTCACTGTACTAGTCCCTTCGAATTATGAAGTTGTCTTACGGATAAGACGACTAATATTTTATTCCTAAAGGTTTTGCCAAGGAGTCCTCGAGATTGTTTAATTAACACGAAGTGGAAGACTTCCATCCCGCTCTGTCTTACCTTTGTATGGTAACCGTCGTAAACTTGTAGATCATATATATGTCCTGGCCATATCGTAGATTTTCTAAGTTCGTGAAGCCTTCGAGAATTTAATGAAATGGCCACATTTCGTGGAATGTTTCACTTTCTATTGGCCACATCATGATGTGAATTGGGCAGATCAATGATAAGTAATCGTTTCTCGATATGGGTGTTGGCGACAGCTAATACTTTTTGGAGTTTTCATTATAAACTTATATTCAAATTCAAAATTATTCGTGATATTTTGTTTTTTTACATACTTTTGTTTTTTATATATTATTTTGTGAGTCTTCAACGAGTCGCTCAGGTGAGCAATAAATTGTGCGCTGCAATAATCCCCTTTCCTTCAACATCATACCCCGTAGTCCTCGTACTCACTACCATTATCATCCTTTTCAATGGGTAACTAAGAAATGTTGTAATAAGAAATGATCATATCGTAAAATATTTACATTCGTTACCGGTAGAGGCGCTGCAAGCGTTCTGTTTATGTGAGATAAAGATGGCAGCCGCTGACGACAATGTTGTATCTCGCAGTGAAAAAGTGATGTTGTGATGAAATGTGCAAAACTTACACGACCATATGTAATAGATAATATTGTAGCTGATGATACACTCACGATTAACGTCAATAGAAACATTCTCGGATACTGGTGCTATCATCGGGTCGGTCACCGCCTGTGGACAAAAAAATACGTTACATTCAAACTGAATATAATCTGTCCAGTAGTTTTTGAGTTTACTACATAAGATAATACAAATATAAGAAAATAAATTAATTTCTTTATAATATTAGTACAAAGAGACAAAGTAATAATAATTTTATTTATGTAATATATTTATATATTTAAAATTCGGGGTCCAAATTATCTTGTTTTCCGGCCCACCTTATCTTGTTCACAAACCACCCCAGACCCTTGTTTTGTTAGTATAACAAAAGTCTAGTCTATTAATTAACAATATGCCGAATATAAAGTCAATATCAAACCACTTTTTGAGAAAGATGTCTGGGATTTCTAATAAAATTCTAACGAATTTTATTGACTACAGTTGTGGTACATACATATCTCAACGCCGAGTCCCTTTTAGGGAAGCCAAAGTTAAAGTTCAAAGATGTGGCAAGCCGCGAATTCTAAAGATTCATATGTACATTCCATAGTTTTAGGCTCTGCCAGACCAAATTTCTACCTAATCAAAACTCGAAATTCCTTTGACTTTAAAGTAAATTTCAAAACGTATTAACGATAATATTATAACTTTATCTTTATTAGTCCTACTAGGATCATCAGAATATTTTTTTTTGTTTTATTAAACTGTAGTTATATATAACTATCTTTGAAATAGTTGTATCTTTTAGCGTAGAAAATCACCTGACATGTGACATCGGTGCCGTAGTCAGATCTTTGAAGCTTGAAGGATACCGTGGCCCTTGCTTCGGAGTTAGCGAGGAGAGCATGAGCCTTCCACCAGGATACTCTGGCCGTTGGCCGACCTGGACAGAAATAAAGAGATGTACTATATTCAAATAAAACAGAGAAAGAAAGAAAAGAAAGAAAAAGCATTTATTCATACAACACATAAGAAGGAAAGATATTTCACAAGTAGAAGAAAACATAGAGTCGTTATGAAACGGTTCCAACTCAGCATGTGTAGGTTGGCATATGACGGACAACCAGCGCTGATCTTCCATTGGGACCGGCCCGTGACGTCACTTGCGTCACAAACAGACTAAAAAATTTAGAGAAAACATAAATAAAATCATCATATTCGTCATCAAACAAATAAAGATCAGCCGTGATGGCCGTGTGGTATGAAGCGTTGCCTGCTATTCTAGTGACGCAAGCTTGAATCCCGCAGTGATTAGTCCCACCACGAGCTTTACGGTGAAGAAAAATATCTTGAGGAAATCTGCATACGTCTGAGGAGAAATTCAAGGACGTATGTAGTGCCTAAGAGACGGCGACGGACTCACCATCTGTCATGTTGGTACCAAATTATCTTCAGTGGAAAGTTGTTATTTTACAGGCATGCTCGAACATAAATAATATTGAACTTTGAGAAGTACTTTTCTACTGAGAAGTACTTTTTTGAAGAGAAGTACTTTTATACTTGATAAGTATAAAATATGTCATAACGGTGCAATGTAACAGCATCCTTGTGATTGCGATATAACTCACGCTTTAGTTGAAGAAATGATTCTCAGATACGAGTATCAATCTTATTACTCTACGTCGCATGCCTCAGAAATTGTAACCTACCTTCTTTGCCTCTTTCCTAGTACATAATTTCCGTATAGTCAGCGCGAATCGCTCAGAACTGTATAAAAACAAACGTTTTCTTAAAAACCCTAAGTAGCACAAGTCTGTAAATTCTAAGCACAAAAACCACCCCTTAAAGAGTCCTCCAACAGTAAATAAGACCAAAAAAGGTCCGAAAACAAAGCCCATTGCATCTCGTTAATGCTACATAAATTGTATCGCTAACAAAGCACTAAAATTGTTGTGGCCACGAAAGCGGCGGAAACACAAATATAAAATACAGCGGAAGCCGCGAATTGGATGAAAAAATGTGTAAAACAAAAGGGTTGGTAGCAAGACCCTTGTCACAAGCGCTGGCAGGTGCAAGGGTAGAGCGGTGGCGACCCAAAAAATTTGAATAAAGTACTATTCTCACTATTTTCGGCAGTAAGGGTTTATTTGATTTCCCTAAAAGACTACATCCATATTAATCACCTAGAGGTTAGGTATAATACACATTAAGAATCTATATCTGTTTTTTTAGTTCACACATTTGGTGCCAACTTACACCAACCAGCTTCTACAAACATTTTTCAGTTCAAAAATCATACAATTAGAACATGATTCTAATTGAAAATAAGTCCCATGTTGGGCGTCAATTAAACCAGTTTCATGTTGGGCGCCAATTTTGAAATTCAGTAAAATGACCGACATCGCTCTTAAATTAACCCAAATCTCAGCGTGCATGAATTGGACATTATTCTCGGGACAAGGTCGCTGGGTATTTGATAGGGGTCCGTGTTTGAATGTTGGCGGCGAGTCAGGAACATGCGGTAAGGCGATGACTTACCGACGCCTGCGATTGGGAAAAAAGGGTGTGAAGTTTTGTTGGTTTTGCTTTTTAGGGTATTGAGTTAAATATAAACAGTAAGTGTGGGTTTTTATCTGAAAGTGCATACTCCATACAAGTTTTTTTTTTTTAAGAGATAGTCCCTGATCAGAATCAAATAATATAGCTCAAATTCTAGTAACTCAGGTTACTGGAACTCTAAACACTTTACCGGCAAGCTACAATACCAGGAGAAAGGCACTTTGGTTCAGGTTCTCTACAAAAGCAGCTCAGGTTGAAAATATACCTATATGAAAAAGAATCACACTCAAAGAAAGTCACTCAGTCCATCCTGACTAAAAAGGTGAAAAATAATTCTTGCAGTCCACCACTGGCTTCTATATTAATATACATTAACTAATCTGGGCTCTGAAATATGGACGCTAATCGTAAGAAAAGTTCGCTAGGGTGTAGTAATAGTTACTGACCTTTATAGTGTTATGGAGCTTTTAGATACGTGTAACATCTTACCTCCAACCGCGATGCAAGTGAGATTGACTTCTGTTCCCTCGTCATAAGGTCCAAGTACGCCACCTCTGACCTCATTCCCTTCCTGGTTCAAGATTATCAGACGCTCTGGAGGTACTAAGGAAAAAAAAAGTATATACTATTAGAACTCTGTCACCAATTGTGGGGCGTGCAAGCCGATCATATCCAGCCGCAGAGATCTTTCAACCAGGCGGGTCATGTGCCTGGGGAATAAGGCTCCGACTATTCTACTCGGAAACGTTTTTTTTATACTACTAAGGTGGCAACCTAGCATACGGCCCACCTGATGGTAAGAGGTTACGGTAGCCTATGGACGCTTGCAACACCAGGGGTATCACTCGCGCGTTGCCGCCGTGATATTGCGTGCATGTTAAGCGCAGAAAATTATCTTAGCGCGTTCTAGGATTGTGACTTTTGTTTGGCCTTTACACGAATCATGAATAACGCCATGCAACGCTGTCGTATGATAGTTCATATCAGTTACATAGTAATCATAATAATGCTTGGACATTATCACACATCGCCATCTCGCCCCAAACGATTAACACATTTTTTTTGGAAATACCTACTGTATACTATCTAATACATACCAAACACAAAGACGCAAGGCAAGCATATTTATCAGATAAATGATTGACCTGGCGGGAATCGAACCCGCGACCTCTAGCGTTGCAGTCAGGTGTACTAACCACGTGACCCGCGGTCTCGTGTGATATTGGACAATATTAGTTAATGTAGCGGGTTTTCAGTCTTTAGTTGAGCTCTCAGCCATAATGCCACTCTAAAACTTGTTATAAAAACAGTAAACTTAAGAATTATTACATAAAAAACATATTTTTGTTTGAACTGTAAATAGAAGATCTAGAAGTTTCGAAATAATATTATGTCTAACTACGAGATATTAACTTTCCATTCTATTCACAAAGCATAATTATCTTCACCCACGCAATCAACTTTAAAAATACTAAGAAATATTTCAGATACTTACTTAGAACAGTTAGATTAAGTCGCGTATTCTTTGTTGGAGACTTTATGAAGTCTACCCTGCACCTGTATTGACCGCTGTCTTCGGGCCTATAAAAAAAACTCTCCATTACCAATATTGTCTTGTGAGTGCAACTGCGGCAGCTCCTTCCATTTCCCACCGTCAAGCTAATCTCTTTGACCTCCCTTTAGGGAGGTTAAAGAGCCGTGACAGCTTCGTTTACCACCGTCTTTTGTCTCAAGTATGCCTTGTCCATCCTCTTTTCCCTTCTAAGCTTTGCAAAGAAGCTGTCTTGACGTATAAGGTGGCCAGCCATTTTTATTTTCCACTAGCTGACCCGACAGACGTTGTCTGTCCTGTCTTAGGTATGAATTAATATGTCAAATACACCATAGAAAAAATAACCTGTATTTTATTCCGAAATTTAAAATGTGTCGGTTTTTTCTTTTTTAAGCTGTATGTTATATGCATAGCCTGTATGTTAACAGAAGATATAGGTAAACCTTCAGGAAACTATTTCAACGCGGGTAGTAAATTGTGGGTAAAAGCTACATGAAAATCCTAGATTTGCAGACATTGTTTGTGGCGGTTTTCAAACCGTAACACGAAACAACAGTATCTGTTCACAAGGTCTTAAGTCGAACAAATATATTGTATTTCACAACAATCTTCAACTCAGTACATAAAAGCCTTTAATCCAACAACTTCAAGAATGAACGTCAGTTTATAAAGACAACTGTACAGTTAAAACTGTGCAGTTAAAACTGAACGTGTGTAGCGCGCTTAACATAGGCTGTATATTAAATTATTCGCGGGTGAAGTCAACAGCTACATATCAGTAATAACATAATAGATACTTTGGTTATTCAACCTTAACAAAGCTAAGCAAATAGAGCCAAATAATTCTATAACGATGTCTACCATTTGTATTTGTTTATAAGAAATACAATACAGAAATGATCAGAGAATGTAAACGCTCCTAAGCTAAAGCCATTAAGCTAGGCTTCTTCGAATTACGTCTTTAAGTGTACCTCTCTTGTAATTTTGTTTGGTAAATAAACAAGAAGGCAATTAATGTTTGGTAAATGTCAAGAACGGGATGAGGTTTCCATGAATTCTTGGTCGCGATGGAATTTATCTACATCTACATCTACAATAATATAATAAAGAGGAAAGATTTGCATTTTTGTGGGTTTGTATTGAATAGGCTTCGAAACTACTGGACCGATTTCAAAAATTCTTTCACCGTTAGAAAGCTAAATTATCACTGAGTAACATAGACTTTATATTATACTAGCTGCCCGCCCCAGCTTCGCACGGGTGGACAAATTATTTGATAAATGTCTATGCTCTGAAACTAATGTCTACCCGTGCGAAGCCGGGGCGAGCAGCTAGTTGGAAATAAAATTGCAGCCACATATTAGAGAGCCGTGTTGGCTAACGAAGTGCTCAACTGCCACAAAGGGATGATTTTTCCAAGCGGGCGTAACCGCGGCTCCAAATGTTCCAGCTTCGACTAGAACACTATATTTATGTTACTGTAAGGGTTTTTTTATACCACTAAGGTGGCATGCAAGCATACGGCCCGCCTGATGGTAAGCAGTCACCGTAGCCTATAGCCGCTAGCAATACCATAGGTATCACTAACAGGTTGCCATGTTCATGAGGACTCACTGTGCTAGCAGTATTACTACTAGCCCAGCGTATCCTCGTGGAGCACTGGCAATCTTACTTACCGCAGAAACACAACACTACATCAAATTAGTGTTATGTCATTGCGGTCTTCTGTAAGGTGGAGATACAGTCCCCAGTCGGGCGGCTCCAATTGAAATGGGAAAATCCACGGGCAATCCCAAATCGCCCTTCCTCTCTTAGGTACGTACTACGTCCAGGCGAACGAAGTGCTAACCACCAGTCGTCACAAAGGGAAGATTTTCCAAGCGGGCGTAACCGCGGCTCCAAATATTCCAGCTTCGACTAGATCTTTATGTTACTGTGAGTTGATGACGGAATTACAGTACGCCCACCAAAAAGGTCTAAACTGAATAATAGTTTTTTTTTTAATTTCAATGGACTAAATACCTCAACTTGTTTAAAACGAGAACAGCTGGTCTGGTTTCACTCCTGAAGGTGGCTCTCACTCCAAGGGTCGCAGGGTCCGACCAGTGTGAGGTCACTCCTTCCCTGGTGTCCAATCTGGTGACAAAGAATTAAAAAGTATTAAACACAGTACGGATGGAGTCAATTGGTATTTCATGATTCCGATGAAAACTCGCACTCGCTGAGTGGAATTATTCACCTTCGAAAATCGCAATTGACCGATGACAATTTGGGTTTCCCCTGTGAATAAAGTTGAAGATTTTATGGTTTAAGGTCAGATCTAATAAAAAAGGAACACCGAATTGCCGCCAGTTTTTTTAACCATGAAGGACGTAGGCAAGGCATTTAGACCTTCAAAAATGCCTTATTAAGACCTAAACTGAATATATATTTTTATTTTTATTTTGAAGGTGATTGGGTATGTGTAAACTGCGAGGCGTAGTTTTCACTGGTGTCATTTCGTTTTTCGCAAAGTTCCATCCGCCTTCTTGATTTGATCTGAGGTCTAATGTTTAAGCTGTAAGGTTATCAAAAATAAGGTTATATAGTGTATAACGTTATGAGTATTTCGTTATGTTGTGTCTATATCATTTTTAACGAAAAGACGAATAACGTTATCAAATAATAACGTTATAATATCGTTACTGTATCGGATAACCCGACCCTAGGGTCAAATAACGTTATTAATATCGTTATATTGTATGTATCGTTTACTGATATAACGTTATTCTGATATATCAAATAACGTTATGTTGAAAACGTTATATAGCGTATAGCGGCCCGCCCCGGCTTCGCACGGGTAGACATTTATATCAAATATTTTGTCTACCCGTGCAAAACCGGGGCGGGCAGCTAGCCTATGTTAATCAGCGATAGTGTAGCTTTCTAACGGTGAAAGAATTTTTTAAATCGGTCCAGTAGTTTTGGAGCCTATAGACATTTATCAAATATTTTGTCTACCCGAGCGAAGCCGGGGCGGGAAGCTAGTATAATATATAGCCTATGTTACTCAATGATGATGTAGCTTTCTAACGGTGAAAGAATTTTTGAAATCGGTCCAGTAGTTTCGGAGCCTATTCAATACATACAAAAATACAAATCTTTCCTCTTTATAATATTAATATAGTATAGATAACGTTATAGACAACAGCATGTGATAACGTTATGATTATATAACGATATTTGAAGCTCTGGGAGGCAGGCGATGGTCGTGGCTATGCAAAAGGGTCCCATAAGAATACGGAACCCTCATCATAATCGTAAATTAAGCACCATATCATATATACACTTAATAAGCCATTCACAAATCAACGTCCTATATAGAACTACAAAGTACCCGACAAAATAAGTTTCGAACGTAAACCCCGTCGCACACTGGTCGTAAACTTTACGTGTTAATAGATTTGAATTTTAATTTCGACTCCGAATTTTAATGACTCGAAATTCACCTGTTTATGCGCTAAGAGTTGTCGTTAATAATAAGTCACGTGTGTAGGTTTGTTTGTTCGTGATGATGCTTTAATGAGTGTGAGAAAAGATTCTCACGTTGGAAGTTAGAGCATTATTTATAATTCTGCCGCCGTCAATTAGTTGAATAGTGAATCGGCCTCATAAAAAAAATACCCACAAACTTGGCTACGGCAAACAAATTTTGAAATAAAAAAAACTGTATTGTTTTTTTTATGAAACTTAAGCAAACTGCTGAGCAGAAAAAAAGCAATCAAAAACAGTAGACAAAATGGTACATAATTATTATGTCTGTCTAAATTACTGAGACAAGTCAACATGTTCTTATGTTTAAAGGAAGAAACTAACTGACTGACATACAACGCAGAGCCTCAACGACTAGAGTTTGAGACTTTTATAACGTAGGCATCAACTAAGGAGTTTTTTTTTTAAATTCCACCCCTAAGGGGTCAAATAGGGGATGAAATTTTGTGTGAAAATATGTCATTTTATAAATTAATTTCTTGAAAATAGATAGCAGTGGGCAAAAGCTATCGTTTATATATAGGTACATGTTGACTTATTCCCTTTACCACGCGTGCGAAGCCGCGGGAAAAAGCTACTAAATCACAAATAGTTTATTCAGCTAGTGGGGCTATGAAAGTCTACTTAAACACCGGTTGGGAAATAAAGCCACTTGAGAAGAACCGGCCAGAAACACAGTAGTTACTCAACTTTTTTTACATGACAATCATGTTTTAACAAAACTAAAAATGTATTACAAAATTCCTCTAAACATGGATACATATATGTATTTACTAGCGGCCCGCCCCGGCTTCGCACAGGTAGACAATTATCAAATATTTTGTATACTCGTTTTTAGACTTTTCAAGCAAAAATTATCTCCGTAAGAACCATCCTCGTACATCAAGGAATATTCTAAAAAAAGAATTAACGAAATCGGTTCAGCTGCTCTCGAGATTTGCGCTTAGCAACCCATTCGGCGATTCATTTGTAGCGACCTCACGGCTACATAAACCAACGTTAGAAATCGACTAACTAGCAGGACAACATTCAACGAATGACGTCACAATCCTGCCACGCGCTAGCGAAGTTTTCTACGCAATTCAACATATATACAAGTTTCCGACTAGAACAGTCGGAGCCGCGGTTCCCCAGGCACAACACCCGCCTGGCTGGAAGATCTTCCCTTTGTGGTGGCTGAGCATGATCACCTCGCTCGCCCCACACATTTTTATATTATAGATATTTGGTACGCTAGTGTACGCCTCCCCTAACTAGTCAAAGCTCCTGACATGCATTATAAAATCTTAACATCACGAAGCATCTAAGCTTCGGTTTAAAAAAAGTTCACTTAAAATTGACAGCCGCGTCGATCAGTGGACAGCTTCACCGAAAGAGTGATCACTTAGATTAATCACTTAATCAGTAAACTTAGATTTGTTATTTAAAAGGTTTTTTTATACCACTAAGGTAGCGCACGAGCATACCTGATGGTAAGCAATCACCGTAGCCTAGCCACTAGCAATACCAGGGATATCACTAATGAGTTGCCAACCATGTTGTTGATGAGGACTCACTGTGCTAGCAGCATTACTACTAGCCCAGCGTATACTCGTGAAACACTTTACCTTACTCACCGCAGAAACACAACACTACATCAAGTAGTGTTATTTCACTGCGGTCTTCTGTAAGGTGGAGGTACAGTCCCCAGTCGGGCGGCTCCTATTTAAATGGAAAAACCCATGGGGAATCCTAAATCGCCCTACCTCTCTTTTATATATTCAATACAAACATAGTATATAATATTAACGTATTATTATCATAGTATAGATTTCTAAACTGTGTTCTTGGTATCAGAGCCGAATGTGATTGTAGACAACCCCGCATGTTATATGTGTTCTGTCATTATTCGGAGGTAATCGGAGCCGAGCTCGGCCGAGGTTGCCCGAAGCCGCCCGAGCGCGCAGGCGACAGCCATTTGTTTTTTGTTAGTTTTGTTGTTGTGTTGTAAAAAATGGCAAAACGGCCGCGAAAATCCACGTTATAAAAACCGAACCCTGCGCCAAAATAGTTACAGTGATATACAAACATATTAGAGAAATCAATATATCTAAATATAATGTCAGCGTTGTAAAACATATTACGTTTGAACACTGATCTTATATCATCGCCAATAAGGCACCGTATCTCATACGCCATACGGTACAAATTCTAATACAGCGTGATCTAGTTAGGAGAGCAAATAATAGCTTATCAAAAGGAAAGAAATATAGTCTCGTTTTCTGAGTCAACAACTGCGAGGCTACCTTATTAGAAGGTACTCATTGTAAGGTGGTTGAGGAAAACAGTGCCTTATTAGGATAGTGCTGGATAAAGAATATATGGGTCGCCATGTACCTTAGATACGTATGTTCTCATTACTCATTCGGACTGGGTTAGATTCTTGCCTGTACGAACGATTATATGATGAACAATTGTATTCGCCTAAAGCTCGTGGTGTGAATCACTGCACTCAAGTCAGAAAAACTCATTGGTAAAGACTGATGGGATAAGACTACTACTACTTACGACTTCACACCACAGGCCACCACGGCTCATTTATTAATTAGTTTTTAATTACGTCACGATTTTTTCTTCACGTCACGAGTTTTTGATAATATCAGTTTTAAGCTATGTTACATATGTTTCAAAGATCAATGGATAGATATATTTCAAAGCAAATGTCCCAGATTCTCAGCACAGATACTATATAGAGTACCTAGTTTAATGTTAAACACGTGACGGGGTTAACACGGCTGACGAGGTAAGCTTGTACTTTCATCTCCACCTATATCTCCTTCAAACATTGCTTTGATGTCTTCATAATCACTACATAGTTTTAAAATAAAGCGCGCTGTCTGTCTGTCCGTATGTACGCTTAGATCTTTCAAACTACGCAACGGATTTTGATGCGGTTTTTTTAATAGATAGAGTTTGTTTCAAGAAGAAGTTTTTTATGTGTTTTTTTGGTATTTAACTTATGTGGCTAACGCTGGCCGTGCGACGCCGGGGCGGGTCGCTAGTATAATATATATCAGGTTTTCAGACCAAGCTTCACAGATTCTGTAATAATATTTATAGGTTAGCATTCTTTTCGTACATCTTTGGAAATTACATTTATTTTCTGCAGCTATTTTAATATGTTTTTCACTATTTAATAATAAAGGAGTAATGTCGTGTATTTTTGAAGTAAAAAAAAGAATAAGACTTGTAGAAGATATGAGAAGGAAGCTGTGAAAGGATAAAATAGATGAATTAAAGAAACATACGTGTGCCCCTAAATAATTAAAAATGGCAGTTTAAATAATAAAACAAAATCTTAGACATTCCCAGAACTTGCGACACGGCCATTCTCTTTTATAGACGAACTTCTAACGATGTTCAGTTTTCAATTTGTTTTCTTCAAAGTTTTCACAGGGTCCTATAAAATTTTGTACGTCGTCTTAAGCTGCCATAAATTTGTGTTGTTCGCTCTCAGTTTGGTTTTATTACGCGTTAGTAATGATCTTGTCTGTTTGTTGCCATTGATTACTTGACTAAGACAATGGCCAAGGAATTTCATACAATGTAGTTGCTTTCCATGCAAGCTAACATTGTCGTTATTTGCATAGTCTGTATTCCTAAAAAAAAAACCGAAACTAGTGGCACTGAGTGATTTTTATTTACTGTGAAGGGAGTTTCAAGAGAGGTAGGGCGATTTGGGATTTCCCGTGGGTTATCCCATTTAAATTGGAGCCGCCGGACTGGGGACTGTACCTCCGCCTTACAGAAAACTGCAGTGAAATAACACTACTTGATGTAGTGTTGTGTTTCTGCGGTAAGTAAGGTTGCCAGTGCTCCACGAGGATACGCTGGGCTAGTAGTATTGCTGCTAGCACAGTGAGTCCTCATCAACAACATGGTTGGCACCCCGTTAGTGAAACCCCCGGTATTGCTAGCGGCTATAGGCTACGTTGACTGCTTACCATCAGGTGGGCCGTATGCTTGTGTGCCACCTTAGAAGTATAAAAAAAAAGTGAGTGTATATTACACGATGACCTGCGAGATGACAGTCGAAGTGATTCTACCTTGTTCAGAATATCTGTAATAGTAATAAGAGATCAAATATATTAATTAACCGTTAAAATTAACGAATAATTGAAAATAATTATCATATTCAATCAATAAAATCAACGATATCGATAAAAATATCATATCAATATTTATATCAACTTCTACAAACTAATATAAATACATCAACTTTATTATTATCAAATCCATGATAAAAATATTAATTAATATTTTCAACCTGTAAAAATATCGATGTTTTATTTATCAATTAACGTTTAACGAACAAATAAAATCAGCCAATATAGACATCTCTACTAGTAATACTGCCTAGCACAGCGAGTCCTCATCAACAACAGGGTTGGCAACCCGTTAGTGATAACCCTGGTATTGCTAGCGGCTATAGGCTACGGTGACTGTCTACGATCGGGTGGGTCGTATGCTTATGCCATCTTAGAGGTATACAAAAATGTCTTTAAATTGAATAAACAAGCTCCATTTTCATTCACGTTTTCATACACGTCACATCTTTCTACTCAACAAACAAAGCCATCGCTCTTCCGTTCCCTAAATCAAATTCCCTCACGGCAAACTGAGATAATTGTATTTAATATAACCATGTTACCATGTTGGTGTTACGTCATCTGTCAAGTACCATAATCTATCGAGACTTCCCCTAAAAATCGTTTCAGGATCAAGACTCTTGCTGCAAAGTGCACTTAACTGAAATATAATTCAGTGTTCAACTATTACTTTGTAGAAACTACGCGATTTTGTGAAATTACAGACCAGTTCAAATAGTAATTTTCGTGCAAGAGGTGCAAGTTGTGGTGTAGCGTATTCAGCCTATTATTATGAATTCACAGATTACGACAGTTGTGAGGAGTTTATTTTCACAAATAGTGATTGGATTACAAAACACTACATAGTTAGTGATATCCCTAGTATTGCTAGCGGCTATAGGCTACGGTGACTGCTTACCATCAGGTGGGCCGTATGTTTGTGTGCCACCTTAGGGGTATAAAAAAAATCGCTATGATTCCCACTTAGCAAGGCAGTTTTTATGACATCATATTAAGTAATTAATTTTTTTTTATTATTTTTTTTTTATTTTATTTTTTTACAGGCGAATCAACAGTTAACAAAATTTGGATAACTTATAGACTAGCAACATTAAACCAATTACAGATTCACACAACTAAACACAGACAGTTAACAATTTTGAACATGTATAATATTTTATTATTATTATTAATTAACATCACGAGTCGCCGTGGTGACATAAAAATAACAGAAAAAGTAATTAGTGCTCTTATATAGAACTAATATTATGTATGATCAATATTATTGACTGATAAAATCATTTCCAAATGATGTGATTTCGTACGTGTGTTTGTATAGTGTAGGGGAAGTGTTCTGCTATACGCTCAATGTAGATATAATTTCATCCAACGATTGAGATATGTAGTGTACAATTTTATAATTCACTTCATGTGAACCGAGTACCTGTTAATAATATCTTCATAATGTTTTAAATTTGTTTCTCTGGTTTATATATTGGCGCTGTATACTCTCTATCTCTCCAACTATCCTGTGATAGCGTGATGGTATTATGTATCTAAGTTCTCTTTAAAAAGAAAAAAAAACTAACCTAATATAAACAAAAATTATTATATTAATAAAAAAGTTAAGTTATAAGTTTCAAAGTATTTGCAACGTGATGCCAAAGCAAATATTTCAAATGCAAACTCAAAAGCTGTCTTCTGAAGTTCTATATTTAGAGAGTATTAGATAATATTATGATATTCCATTTCGACAAGATTTACGTTTCCCGGGAGAGAATAACAAGCAAATGTAGGAAGGATTTACCACGACGTGCGGAGTTGATAGAAAAATGATACATATAAATATTACCCCGGGAAAAAACAACGGGCCCTCGGGATACCAGGGGCGTGCGGGCAAATCAGTATGCGCGGCGCAGATCCCGGAAAATAGACGAATCCCGCGGGATTGCGCCATGGAAGTGGAAGAGGTAAATGTGCCCTAAACTATTAGGGTTGGAGAAAAGTCTGGAAATTTTATAAGGAGGCTTTGCGGCTATAAAGTTTTGGATATTATTAGGGTTATTATCATAATATTACTGAATTCATCGAGCGTTTTATTTAGGGATGAAAATGTAGATGGGTGTTCTGACTAAGGTACTGACAAGCTAAGTATTTAGATTTAGACGGGTTTGAACAGAATTTTAGTACTGATAATAATACATTGGATATTCATAAATTTATGATTTTTCAGAGTCCTTCAATCACGTTGAAACGACGTGTGAACGGAGTTTAAAGAGTTTTAGAGAAAAGATTTTAAAAATGTCAACTATATTTAGAGTTCATTGTCTTCAAAATCTACCTTAACGTTTGTGATACCACTGGCATTACCAGCGTATACACAACTATGGTGGCATACCATCAGGTGAACTTGGTTGTCAAAAACTGAACATTTTTTTTTTCACATAAATATCGTCGAGATATGGATCTTAAAACCTTTATGTACTCGTTTAAAAAGTAACAAGTGTTGTCAATAAAAACAATATTAAAAATTGATTATTATCTTATCCGTGATTGTGTTATTAAGTATCGAGATATGATGAGTGATTTAAAATTAAAAAAGTAGGGAAACTTACAGGGCAATACAGACGATGTAGCGCGGGCTGGCGCGAGGCTTTTTTTCAAATTTTTATGGTAATGTCATTGGGATACCTATCTATATGCCCCTTTCGGATACGACAGAGATTTTACCTACACACAGTATAGCCTATATTACTCAGTGATAAAATTGTATTCTATTGCGCCGGTAGCAAGAGCATTTTTCGACTACCTACGTGTTCGAAAACGTAACTCGCGAAATGTCAAAACTCTCAAATAAATTTTTAGTTCCACTTTTCACCGCTGTAGCGCTGTTAATTTCATCAAAGATAGTCGAAGGCAAGGCGATACGTATACGTTGCCGCAATTTATACATGCTCGAGCTACTGGTGAAGATTTTTTTAAACTAGTGCCTTACTTTTTGAGTTTATTGATTACTAGCTTTTTTTTCAAGACTAAACGACTGAACGGATCGTAATGATTTTTTTCAAGGAGATAGTTGATCGGAAAGGACATAGGCTATATTCTAACTTTGAAAAAATGTAGACAAAGTCGCCGCTTACAGCTAGTATTACTATAATTATAATATTGTTAATATAAAAGTATATATTACGTTATTTAAGCGACACAGCCATGTCCGTTCGAGCGAGGCACGTCACGCGTGCCCATTTCAGTATACGACACGAGTTTATGGTTCTATAATAATTTTATAGCCACCAAAATTTGATGAACAATAAATTCAAGAAGCTTTATTGGCAGTTATTGTATGCAGATGCGAGCTTGTGTGAATATAATTTAGTAGGATAAGTGGGCGGGTGTTTATTGCCATGAAAAGTATTTTA
The DNA here is from genome assembly GCA_951449985.1 of Falcaria lacertinaria. Classification (NCBI taxonomy): domain Eukaryota; kingdom Metazoa; phylum Arthropoda; class Insecta; order Lepidoptera; family Drepanidae; genus Falcaria; species Falcaria lacertinaria. The sequence continues at coordinate 4,299,836 of OX602134.1, read as the reverse complement.
TTATACTACTAAACATTTTTACGGGAAATCATCAGATAGCCAAATTAAGTCGTTGGGATATTTCGGTAACACATGTACAAGGTAAGGTTTAGGGCAGACCAGGGCCCTGGGGAACACAAGTCTGGAAAAATAACTACGTTTATTTTGAATGGCCGCGATCGCAATGCTGTACTGGGGCAGCATTTTATAAAATCATACAAACAATCTGGCTTCATTAATTTAATTTTTATTTTATTTAGACTTTTTCAGGCAATTTCTATTTTTTTCTCTCGGTAAGAACCACCCTCGTACTTCAAGGAATATTCTAAAAAAATAATTAGCGAAATCGGTGCAGCTGCTCTCGAGATTTGCGCTTAGCAACACATAAAGCGATTCATTCTTATATTTTAGATTTGATTTGAATTTAAAACTTGATGATAAAAACATAAAATAAACTAAAATTAAAATCACCTACATCACCATCACCATCACGAAAAATAATTGAACACTATTCGATTGAACGTACGATATAAAGAATAAAAGATCGAAAAAGGTAATCTCTAAAAATTCAATCACGGCTTTATTAATCTCCAAAAGTCGATCACGGTAGTCCAGTGGAAACAATCTATTTTAAAAACAACAAAAGTCAAATTTGGATCAAACGTGACGGCCCTTGATGCGGTGTTTTTGATCGGGGATTCAGGCTAGTGGGATTATACGGAGATAACTGGAATGTAAACATTGCTTAAGTATGCATGCGAGAGCCGTGTCGTAGTTTCTAGTGAGTAATTAAATTAGTGCAAGTCGACTTATGAATACAGGATGGAAACCAACGCAGACAGATAAGGTTATTTTAATCACAGCACGATCATATATTATGCTAGGATATCGGAAAATTCTCACTTTATTTGTCGTAAAATTTCGACATGATGAAATAAAAAAAACCGGCCGCGTGCGAGTCGGACTCGCGCACCGAGGGTTCCGTACACACTTGTAGGTAAGGTTAAAAGTAAATAAGGTAATTATTCGTCGGTGACTCTCAACGGCGCGATTCAGGGATATTTTTGTGTAAATTCGCATTTTAAAAAAACTACACATTTACGGTTTTCAGATTTTTTCCTTTACTTGTGCTGTAAGCCACTGCTTCTTGCCAAATTTCATGATTCTAAGTCAACGTGAAGTACCCTATAGGTTTTGATTCCCTTGTGAAATCGCATAATATGCGAAAATTTCCAACGTAAACGGTCATATCTTTTCTTACTATTGACTTACATGTTTGATTAAAATCACATGAATAATAATGAAATATATTATCCTCAGGAGTACAGGGTTCTTCAAGAAGGTTGTGAGGAGATTTCTGCAGGGTCCGCAACATCCGATTGATACCCCTGGTGTTGCAAGCGTTCATAGGTTACGGTAACCGTTTACCATCAGGCAGATAGTATCTATCTTGATAATCCTGGCCAAGATATTAGGATAAGCTACATGATATTATTGTATTATCATCGGTCCTATTATTATTATTTTTATACCACTAAGGTGGCACACAACCATACGGCCGGCCTTATGGTAAGCAGTCACCGTAGCCCAGCGTATCCTCGTGGAGCACTGGCAACCTTACTTACCGCAGAAACACAACACTACACCAAGTAGCGTTATTTCACTGCGGTCTAAAAAACTTTATACATAAAATCTATCTCATAAAATCATAAACTAATTCAAGGTCTAAAAGTCTTGCTATCCCTTTGTCATGTGCGGGGTTAAATAAGGAACGCAATACTTTAAGACCTGTCGAATTAGTTTAGTTTAATAAATTGTACAACATAATAGGCACTAATATTCGTTTAGATTAGGTGTATGTAGTTTAGGGTGGACGTAAAAAGATCCAAATCAAGAACCTCTCCTGTTTGAAGTTGGCCAAAAGCGGAGACAACGACCTCGAGAACGACAGGTGTTTCTAATGAGCTGCTTTGAATGTAGAACCTTTTGATGTAGCCGATTGATACTGAATGGAGATGTCAGACGCAGCATCCGAGAGATTATCTCGGATTTAGTGTCGTATTAGCATTTAGTTAAGATTACAAGTAACTTCAATATCTGATAAATATGGCTTATTTTTTAAGGCTACGTAATATCCGTGTTTTTTTTTTGTATATATCAACGAATATAGCGATGGTGGATTTTTTTTGATTTTGATTTATGATTTTGATTTTTTGAAAAAATAAATGAAGCGCCACTGGTCAAAACTGAGTTTTATATACAGTTCGATAGAGTTTTAGAATCTCTATCGATCTGTCTAGGTTAGAAGCCAAACGGAGGCACAACATTAAAAAAAAACATTATTTTATAAAAAAAGGCATATTCTTAACTTTGAGCAGCTCTACTGAAAAATTAGCCTAATGGTGCTTTATTTGTTTTTCCTTTCTACCGTGGATATTATATTAGACTTAATTTAAAAAAAAAACACTCTTAAACATTTTCACTCGGTCTATTATACACGCTACTCCATATCATCACGACAAGTTCCATTCGGCTAGGCAGATAGTATAGACAGCCATATCATATTTTACTTGTACACCAGGGTCGGCCAAAATGCACGAGTGTGCCCTGGTATTGCAAGCCGCGTATAGTAAGGTGGCACACAAGCGTACGGCCCACCAGACAATACCAGGGGTATCACTAACGCGTTACCAACCATGTTGTGGATGAGGAGTCATTGTTCTAGCCGCATATCCTTTTAGTAGCGCAGAGCGCAGCGTATCTACTAGAGCGCTCATAAATTTAGTCAACACTACAAATAAGTAGTGTTATTTGACTTCGGTCTTCTGCAGGGTAGAGGTACAGTCCCCTTAATTATCTATTTAATGATATAAATATTTATAGGAACTCCCAAGCGCACATCGAGGTGTTTGCATAAATAGATGCTCTTATCTTAAAGACTATTGAAAGATGTTATCTTAACTGATACGGTGCATATGCTATGCATATTTAATGCCAGTTAATTATTGTTTATCCATACTTATATTGTAAATGCGAAAGTAACTCGGTTTATTTGTTTGTTTGTTATCTTTTCAGGACTAAATGGCTGAACGAATCGTAATGAAATTTGGCAATGAGATAGATAATATCCTGGGGAAGGACATAGGCTTTTGTCTCAAGAAATAATCTTTAAGGGTGTGAAACAGGGGTTGAAACTTTGTATACCGTCTTAATCAGCTCAGTGAGATTGCATATCAATGAGATATCTTCTTACATAATTAAGTTTTTTTCTCTAAGACCACGCGGGCGAAGCCGCGGCTAACAGCTAGTCTACATCTACATCTACACTAATATTATAAAGAGCAAAGATTTGTATTTTTATGGGTTTGTATTGAATAGGCTCCGAAACTACTGGACCGATTTCAAAAATTATTCACCGTTAGAAAGCTAAATTATCACTGAGTAACATAGGATATATATATTATACTAGCTGCCCGCCCCGGCTTCGCACGGATAGACATTTATCAAATATTTTGTCTTCCCGTGCGAAGCCGCGGTTAACAGCTATTTTTAATATAAGTTTACAGCGCCGTCTTCATTCCGCTCAGCCCGCATTGCGTTCCGGTATTTCTGTTCTACCATGAGTGTAGGCGCGGGCGACGGCGCCGGCGGCCCGTCGCGTATACCCCGCTTTGTTCAGCTTACATTATTATGTATTTAACCACTGTTCTCGGTGATGGTGAATACTCAAGCGAGATAAAATAACCCATGTGAGGTTTGACTAGACTTTTTATCTATGTATTATAACTTACTTAGCATACCATATATACATTTTTATAGTTTAACACAGAACGACACTGCGCGGTTACCGTAATACAAGAACTAGTAGCATTAGAAATGAACTTATATGTAAGAACTTAGATGAGCTCATGGAATAATATGGAATGTAAGGAATAACACATAAAACAAATTACACACACATAAAGCAATTAAAATACTTACGAATATATAGGCGCGTCGTGACCCTGTTTGTACCAGATGACGAGTCCCATTCTATCATCCGGGAGAGCTGGAGTGACGTCACAGGGTAGCTCCACACCGCCGCCAGTTGGCGCGTGAAGAGACTCGATGGCCGCTGAAACCAACAAAATACAAGAGTTTAACATTTCAATCACTAGATGTCGCCACACGAAAATGTAAAACGCGCTAGTGTTCGATTCGTAGTGAGTTCTATACTTTGTAACACTTTTAAATGTCAAGCTAGTCAATAGTTACCGATCGATATGTATGAAGAGATTAATGAGGATGCCAAATAGGTGTCGTTACGTGAGAGTGAAGATGATACACACTGCCTACGTCGTAAGAGACACAACAGGTTAGGGGATGAGAATTGGTACCAATTATATTCTTTGGGGTTCTGTAGCCAACGGGGCTCTATTAGTAAGTCTACGCTGTCCGTCCGTCCGTCTGACCATCAGCGGGCTGTACCCCACGATCAGTAGTAATATGTGGACGAAATATGCACAGAATGCGTATTTCTATTGCTGCTACAAGAACAAATATAAAAAATAAATTAAAGGACCTATCAAATTTATTTTTGCTCTCTTTAGTACGGAACGATCGGTGCGCGAATCCAACTCGCAATTGGCCGGAATTTTTTTTTCCTACGAATCTTAATTATCTTCTCCTTAAACCTATTAACTTTACTCAACAATAACTCTTTATGGATGACCGAGGAATGAACTATACGCTTGATCATCTTATAGCATAGTAAAAAGAAAAAATGCCACTTTCTCATTGTATATAAATAAAATAATCCAACCAAAATGAAAACACCTCCATACCCATCAAAACAGTAACGGGGATCTTCCCAACGAGGTCCATTTAAAATAATTCTTTATATTACATCAAGCCTTGTAATTTGTGGTCAATATATCTTTGGAGAGGAGCGTCCGACGATTGAAAAGATTATAGTACTCTACGTTTCGCTTTGGGCGTCTGCAGCACAGTAAAAACAGTATCTCAAATACCTTAACAAGCGATGGACAGTCTAATCCAGTGTTCTGCAAACTTTTTCTGTTTAAAGAACATGTGGAAAACTCTAAAATTTTGGAGGAACACCAAAATGAAATAATTGCCTAAGTGTCAGTTGGACTCGCACACTGAGAGTTCCGTACAAAAACAAAATAGGTTAATAGGAACCATTACTTTGCGGTTCGATCCTTAGACACGGCTATTGTACCAAAGGCAAATAATAAGTTTGTAGTAAGTAAAGTTACAGTTTTTTTTAATTTCAAGCGTCTACTTGTTATCATTATTAAAATAGAGCAAAACAAGAAAAAACACGTTACTAGTTGACTCCCTTTAATCTATATCTATCCAAAAAAATAAAATTGAACTGTTTGTAATGTAAAAATAACAGCTTTTTACTAAATGCATTTGAAAGTGAACACGACACTAATAACAAAATATCTATTAAAAAAAATGTCTGTTTGTTTTGGGTAAACTGCGAAACGGCTGGACCGGTTTGAACGGGGCTAATAGCTGATGCTATAATACAGAATAGAGGCTAATTTTATTTAGAACAAAAAATAAACCTGTAAATTATTTAACAAAATTTATTCCACGGGTACGAAGTCGCGGGCACAGCTAGTCTAACAATAAAAAGGTAACAATTATCCTAAAAACCATAAATCAATTTCGAATAATGATCAAATTAAGGTTTTTCTTATAAGTGAAGATGATTAAGAATACTTAACACATCGCAGGCTATAAAGAACACCATATGATTATGGTCTCAATTGTTGAAAATTCACACAGGTACGCTCTATTATCTTGGCGAATCGGAGGCTGAGTATCAATTTGCATCGTAATGGAGGCTGCCGGGCGTCGACGTACCCGCTGTATATTTGAAAGATATATTTTAAAAGAAAATAAGTAAACCGGCCAAGTGCGAGGTGGACTCGCACCGAGGGTTCCGTACAAACTTGTGGGTTTGAAGAAGAAATGATATTTTTGTAAGATTGTTACAGTAAATTAGCTTTTTTTGTTAATTAACTACATATTTACGGCTTTCAGATTGCTCACTTCATATGTATGAGCTGTATGTCTTGCCAAATTTCATGATTCTAGGTCAACAGGACCCTTTGGATACAAAATATGCGAAAATTTAGACTGAATATTTCGTTAGTTAATTTATTTGTAAATTTTTAACAAAATATTTAAAATGATGCTACTTATTATTATTGTTGCCACGTAAAATTTTAGCTATTTGATTGCGGACGGAATGCTAAAAAGGCAATTTACACAAACACAATTACGCGACCAAATCCCAAACTCGTAATCGATATCCCGCGTAACAAAATGTAACGTTTTGTGCGACTATTAATCGATTTAAAAAGTCGAGTACGCGGCCGTTCCGATCGTTAACCCGGCCTATAACCATAAAATCAATTCGGGATGATGCGGTACCATCGTCCTTCATCATATCATTTACATAAACATCGAATAATAAAAACATCTAAACGATTTTATTCGATTTGACCGGGAGACCGTGAATCGATTAATGCAAGCAGATGTCATTTATAGGATATGTTTTTGGAATACAAATAATGTGTAGAAAATTTAATTTTGTAATTATAATACATGAAGTTATAAGAGAGGTAGGGCACAACGGGTTTACCCGTTCTAAATTGGAGCTGCCCGTCTGGGGATCGTACCTCCACCTTACAGAAGACCGCGGCCAAATAACGCTACCGTCAAGGTAGTGTTGTGTTCCCAGCGGTGAGTAAGGTCGCCAGTGCTTCGTGAGGAGACGTTGTGTCGGCAGTAGGGGGACCAGTGATGTATTACCGCCGCAGAGTTGCGTGGGCGTGGCGTGTTGGCGCGGCGGTTAGGGAGACCCGGTGAAACGGTTGTCCGCTGGCCGCCCGCGGGTTGTAGGGGTCCCGAACCCAGGGATTACTTAATCTCCGCCCTGGGAGGCTGACCCGCCGCCCGCGCATAATCCCTGTCGCAGACGGTCGTGCCGGAGAAGGAGACCGGGGTGGACCCGGCCGGCTGCGGCAGGGGGGGACCGGGGGCCCTTCCGACTGCCGTGCCAGCAAGCCACATCACCATCGCGACTCTCTGGCGGATCTGCATTGCGCTTTGTCCCTTCTGCTGCTGACACAACGACTCCTCTCAACCCTCTCCCACCCCCTTCCTAATATGGCCAGAAATAATAAAAATAAGTTTTCTCCAGCGGCCTCCCCGTCCACAATTTCTGTGGACTTTTGCAACATCAGGGGATTACACTCGAACGTCAATGCGGTCCACCAACACCTTGAGACTGCACAGCCGACTCTTCTGTTTCTCACGGAGACGCAGATATCCTCCCCCGACGACACATCGTATTTGCACTACCCCGGGTACAAGCTGGAGCACAGCTTTGTGCGCCGTGCCGGGGTGTGTATGTATGTCCGGGAGGATGTCTGCTGTCGCCGTCTCCACGGCCGTGAAGACAGGGACCTGTCGATTTTATGGGCGCGCGTAGATTACGGTGGCCACATCCGAATTTACGCGTGCCTTTACAGGTCCCACAGCGGTGACTTGGACACAAATCGATTGTTTGAGCACCTGCAATCGACGACTGTTACAGTACTTGCGCAGTACCCCTCCGCGGAGTTAGTGATTCTCGGAGACTTCAACGCTCACCACGTTGAATGGCTTAGTTCTCGGTCCACTGACTCCGCGGGTAGGGCTGCTCATGACTTTGGCCTGGCCTATGGCTTCTCGCAACTGGTTCTTTCTCCCACGAGAATACCAGACATCGAGAGTCATACGAGCTCCTTATTGGACCTTCTGCTGACTACGCGACCGGACGGCTATACAGTCACAGTGGAGGCGCCACTCGGCTCCTCAGACCACTGCCTCGTCCGGTCGCTAGCACCCTGCGCGCAGACCGTGGCGGCTCAGCCACCCGGGTGGCGCCGCGTGTGGCACTACAAGTCAGCAGATTGGGATGGATTGCGTGAGTTATACGCATCGTACCCGTGGAGGCAGCTCTGTTTCGTAACAGATGACCCCGACACCTGTGCGGCCGCCGTCGCTGAGGCGATACTGGCGGGTATGGAATGTTACATTCCCAACCCGCTAGTGGCTGCAGGGGTGAAGAGACGGCCGTGGTTTAATCGGCCCTGCAAAGAAGTTCGCCGAAAAAAGCAGACTTTGTACGAGGCTTGGCCCACGGCCCGCGCTAATCGGGATCCTAACATCTCTGCTGCGAAACGACAACTGAATGCTGCCTCGAGGTCCAGTAAAGGAATTACTGCTAGGGCTAAATTCAATTTCGTCGGCAGAATTGGCGAGAGGCTGGCGAGCCTCCCTTCTGGGAGCCGCGCTTTCTGGTCTCTCGCTAAAGCTGCCTAAGGTTACTTCTGCCAGTCGTCCCTGCCACCACTACGGAAGCCGGACGGCAACTTGGCCCACAGTGCTAAAGAGAAGGCTGATCTACTTGGGTCTCTCTTTGCCTCGAACTCGACTTTGGATGACAGGGGTGCCATACCGCCTACCATCCCGCGGTGTGACAGCTCCATGCCGGAGATTCGTATAACCCAACGGGAGGTCCGGCAGGAGCTACTTTCTCTTGACATCCATAAGTCGAGTGGGCCAGACGGCATACCGGCAGTGGTGCTGAAGTAGTGTGCTCCCGAATTGTGTCCTGTGCTGACGCGCCTTTTCGCGCTTTCCTACTCCAAAAGTGTAGTCCCGTCTTCGTGGAAGACTGCCCATGTGCACCCAGTGCCCAAAAAGGGTGACGGGTCAGACCCGACGAATTACAGGCCGATCGCTATTACCTCCCTTCTCTCCAAACTGATGGAGCGAGTGATCAATACACAACTTTTGAGGTACCTAGAGGTTCACGACTTGTTGAGCGACCGACAATATGGCTTCCGCCACAGTCGCTCAACTGGTGACCTCTTAGTGTATCTCACACACCGTTGGTCACTCACCATTGAGAGTCAAGGTGAGGCCTTGGCAGTGAGCCTAGATGTAGCGAAGGCGTTCGATCGGGTCTGGCACCGTGGTCTTCTCGTGAAGCTACCATCAAACGGGCTTCCCGAGGGATTATTCAAATGGGTCGCCAGCATTCTGTCCAGCAGATGCATAAGAGCTGTCATCGACGGTAGTTGCTCCGATAGCATGGACATAAATGCTGGCGTCCCGCAAGGCTCCGTGCTATCCCCGACACTGTTCCTGATGCATATCAATGATATGCTGTCTATCGACGGCATCCATTGCTATGCGGATGACAGTACCGGGGATGCTTATTACACGGGCCGTGCAAACATCCCTCGTTCCGTGGTAGAGGAAAGCCGCGAGCGACTTGTGTCCGAAATCGAGAGTACACTTAGTAGTGTCTCCGAATGGGGTCGACTAAATCTAGTCCACTTCAACCCCACGAAGACACAAGTCTGCGCGTTCACCGCTAAAAAAACCCCATTTGCTGTAACTCCACAATTCCTCGACACATCCGTCAACATCTCGAAGAGCATTGGGATCCTTGGCGTCGATATTTCTAGCGACGTCCAGTTCCGAAGTCACTTGGAGGACAAGGTCAGGTTGGCATCCAAAAAGCTCGGTGTGCTCAATAGGGCGAAGCAGTACTTCACATCGGGGCACAGACTGCAACTATATAAGTCGCAAATCCGGCCCCATATGGAGTACTGTTGCCACCTGTGGGCGGGGGCACCTGCATGCCAGCTTGCTCCATTTGACTCGGTTCAGAGGCGCGCCATCAGAATTATCGACGATCCCAAGCTCACAAGCGGACTAGAACCCCTAAGTCTGCGGAGAGACTTTGCCTCCCTGTGTGTGTTCTACCGCTTGTATAACGGACAGTGTTCAGAGGAATTGTTCGACATGATGCCTACGGCAACATTTTACCACCGCACCTCTCGCCATCGGCGGGGAATTCACCCCCACTCTTTGGAACCGAAATGGTCTCGCACGGCGCGGTTCCAAAGGAGTTTTGTCCCGCGCACGATCAAATTGTGGAATGAACTCCCCGCCGAGGTTTTCCCAAAGGAGTACAGCATGGGGTTCTTCAAGAAGGGTGTGAAGAGATTTTTGAAGGGTCGGCAACGCGCGAGTGATACCCCTGGTGTTGCAAGCGTCCATAGGCTACGGTAACCGCTTACCATCAGGTGGGCCGTATGCTTGTTTTCCACCTTAGTGGAATAAAAAAAATTAAAAAAAAATGAAGGTATGGAAATATTAGAGAGGTGGATGAATGTGGTATGAAGCGCTGCCTGCTATTCTAGCGACGAAAGTTTGAATGCCACCGGTCTGTACCAATGAGGTTTGCTAAAAACTAAAGTGCAATTATTTGTCACACTACGAGCTTTACTGTGAAAATAGTGAGGAAACCTGCATACTTCTGTGAAGAAATGCAAGAACGTATGTAGTGCCTAAGAGACGGCGACGAACTCGCCATCTGTCACGTTGGCACCAAATAAATTATCTTCGGTGGAAAGTGTGGTAATACCTCTGCCTACCTCTCCTGCGACCGTTGTAGGAAGGCGCGAAGATTGTACTATGCTACTAATATTATAAATGCGAAAGTTTGTGAGTATGGGTGGATGGAGGTTTGTTACTCTTTCACGCAAAAACAACTTAACGGATTCGGATGAAATTGGGAACACAGATATTTTATAACCTGGATTAACACATTGGATACTTTTTATCTCGAGAAAATGTTTTTATCCCAGGAAAATTTTAGGTTCCTCTGAGATTCTAAGCACAACGCGGACGTAGTCGCGGGCAGAAGCTAGTATATAATAAGGTAGAAATTTACATATTAAATCACTGAAAATCACGGGAGGTCTTCTGGAATAAAAACATTGAAGTATTATGTACTTAAAGCCACGATAAAAAGCTTAAAGACATTCGGCCGCTGTGGCCGCTGGAAGTCTGCTTGACACCGGGAGTGATTCCGATGTCCATGCCGGATTCGCTGACCTCAGTGTGCTAAATGCCCAAGAGCTGAGGGCTCAAGCAGGAGGAATGCTCGCCCGCATTTTAGAGGTTGCCAAGAAATCTGGCAACCTAAAAGGCGAGTTTGTTGCTCGCCTGAAGAGGTCCGCGTCGACCCTGAGGGAAGTAGTTGACGCCCTGGCCTGCAGGAGCGAGGCCGAAGAGACGCGGCGGCTGAGAGCCGAAAACAGTCGCCTGCGCCTCGAAATGGAGGCCAGCAAGGCCGAGGTGAAGGCGCTGCGTCGAGGCTTCACCGAAGCCAAGACCCAAGCGGCTGCCGCTACGTCTGCTGCTGCAGCAGCCGCTGCCACCGAGACGCCAGCCCCCCCTGCTGTTGTACCGGGGGCAGATTTAGTTGAGGAGATGATGCGGTCCTTGACCACCACTTTCGGGCAAATGCTCAATGCCCGACTCGCTGGTATCGAGGATCGCCTCCTGCCAGCGCCGGTCCTTCGCCCGCCTCTCCGAGCGGACGCCAAGAAGGCTGCAGCAGCGGTTGCCCCCCCACCCCCGAAACCGACCCCTCGAAAGCGGGTTGCCCAGGCCCCGCAGGCTACTGCTGCCACGCCCTCGACTTCGGCTCCCATCGCCCCCCCCTCGACTGCGGCTCCCAACGCCCCCCCAAAAACGACTCCAACTGCTGTTGCCAAGGCGGACACCTGGGCAACAGTAGTAAGAAAGGGGAAAGGCAAGGGGAAGGGCAAAGCGTCCTCCTCGGCAACGCCCACTCCCGCTCCTGTCCCAGCAGCTCGTGCCCCCCCCTCCGCCGTGAAGCCTAAGGCCAAGAAGGCTTCCGCTGCCGCCGGGCCCAAGAAGGCGAAGGCGCTGAAAGCCTCCCAATCCGCGGCTGTTGTGCTGACGCTACAGCCCGAAGCCGCGGAAAAGGGGGTAACCTACAGCGCCATCCTCGAGACGGCGCAGGAGAAGGTCGATCTCCAAGGATTGGGGATCGACCGGATCAACTTCCGACAGACGGCCACGGGAGCCAGGATGCTCGAAATTCCTGGCTCCCAAAGCGGCGACAAAGCGGACAGGCTCGCGGAGAAGCTCCGCGGTGTCCTGTCCGAGGTGGCCAACGTCGCAAGGCCCGTAAAGTCCGCGCAATTGCACGTGACGGGCCTGGACGACGCCGCCACAAAGGAGAAAGTGGCGGCGGCGATCGCCAAGGTGGGCGGCTGTGACGTACTCCACGTCAAAGCCGGGGAGATACGTCGCAGCTACGGCGGGACCGGCTCTTCCCTTGTATCCTGCCCAATCCCAGTAGCCAAAGTGTTGCTGGCACAGGGCAGGCTGTTGGTGGGGTGGAGCTCGGTGCGCGTGGTGGCACTGGCGGCGCTTCCCATGCGCTGCTTCAAGTGCATGGGACTCGGGCATACGCGTCCCCAGTGTCCCTCGTCGGCAGACAGGGGGGACCTGTGCTTCCGTTGTGGAGGCGCAGGCCACAAGGCGGCGAGCTGCCAGAGGAGGGCCCCGCACTGCGCGATATGCGCAGAGTCGGGGCGACCTGCCGAGCACAGGATGGGGGGACAAAACTGTGTCCCCCCAAAGACGAAGGGACAGGCCGCCAGGACCCCGGCCATCCCCCGACCGGCAGCCAAAGCCGCCGCTCCTGAGGTTGTTCGCCGCGAAAGTTCGGCGAGCATGGAGGTTGTAGTCTGATTGATGGATCAAGTCGGGCAGCAAAACCTCCTACAGACGAATTTAAACCACTGCGTCAGGGCTCAGGATCTGCTAATGCAGTCCCTGGCGCAGTGGCGGATCGATTTGGCGGTTGCTGCGGAGCCGTATTACATTCCCCAGTCCCATCCCTACTGGGCTGGGGATCTAGACGGCTCCGTAGCCATAATTGGACGTGCCGGTGGCGGCCCCCCCCTCTCGGTGTCAGAGAGGGGTTCGGGGTACGTGGTGGCCAAGTGGGAGAGGTATGCGGTAGTCGGCACATACTTCTCCCCCAATAGAACCGTCGCGGAGCTGGAGGTTTATCTAGACCTCCTGGCCGCGGCGGTGAGAAGGCAGGCGCCACGTCAGGTCCTCCTCATGGGGGACCTGAACGCCAAGGCCCAGGCCTGGGGCAACCCCTCCACTGACACTCGCGGGGAGATTGTCAGGGAGTGGGCGGTTGCCGCAGGGCTGACCCTGCTCAACAGAGGGTCAGTCCACACGTGCGTGCGACACAACGGGGGGTCCGTGGTGGACGTTTCGTTCGCCACCCCGGAAGTCGCAGCACGTGTCCAGGCCTGGAGAGTGGTGGCGGAGGTGGCGACTCTCTCGGACCACAACTACATACGGTTCGAGATCGCCACCTCCCACCAAGGAGGGACTCGGCGCGTGGATGGGGCACTCTTCCCGCGCTGGGCGATTGGTCGCCTCGATGCCGAGTTGGCTGAAGAGGCGGCTATGGTGCAGTCGTGGGTTGCCGGCCCCATGCACCCGGAGGTGGCCGTCGCGGCGAGCCGGTTCCGGGAGGCGGTGACGGCAGTCTGCGACGCCGCCATGCCGAGGTCCCGACGCCACCCCGAGCGCCGCCAAGTTTACTGGTGGTGCTCGGAGATTGAGGATCTCCGAGCGCGATGCTCGGAGACGCGGCGCCTCTATTACCACTGCAGGAGGCGCCGCCACGGCCGGACGGACGACCAGCTGCCGGCGGAGCAGCTGGCGGCCGAGCAGCTCCTGTATGGCAATGTAAAGATAGCCAAACAGGAGCTGAAGCTGGCCATCGGCCGGGCTAAGGCCCTCGGCTGGTGCGAGCAGCTGGAGGGCCTCGACAGGGACCCATGGGGGCGCCCTTATAAGTCTGCCCGGAATAAGTTCCGGGGCAGAGCGCCCCCTATCGCGGAGTCCCTGGAGCCAGAGCTTCTGGAGAGGGTGCTGGGGGGGCTATTCCCCGACAGCGACCCCCACTACACCCCTCCACCGATGGCCACCCCGTCCTTCCAGGAGGAGGAGGACCCGGCCTCCATTCCGCCTATAACAGAGGTGGAGATGGAGGTAGCAGTCTCCCGCCTGAGAGGCAAGAAGACTGCCCCGGGACCAGACGGGATTCCCGGGCGGATCCTCAGGATCGCCCTTAGGGAGATGGGCGGTCAGCTTCGGGAACTGTTCGACGCGTGCCTCACGTCGGGTCAGTTCCCGAAGCTCTGGAAGGACGGGCGATTGTGCCTGTTGCGGAAGGAAGGGCGAGACGCAGACTCGCACGCCGCATACAGGCCAATCGTGCTGCTGGATGACACGGCGAAGCTGCTGGAGAGAATAGTGGCTTCCCGTGTCATCCGGCACCTGGGGGGAACTGGGCCTGACCTTTCAGAGGCCCAGTTCGGATTCAGGGCAGGTCGGTCAACGATAGACGCCCTGCTCTGGATCAAGGGGTGGACGCAGGACGCAGTCGGCGGGGGGGAAAAGGCGTTGGCTGTCTCGCTTGACATTGCCAACGCCTTCAACAGCCTACCGCACGGGACAATACGGGAGGCGCTCCGCTATCACGGAGTGCCCCTGTATCTGCGTAGGCTGTTGGCCGACTACCTCCGGGACCGCGAGGTCCTGGTGGAGGGACGCGACGGTCTGAGGCGACGTCGCGTGTCCTGCGGGGTTCCACAGGGGTCAGTGTTGGGACCGCTCCTGTGGAACATTGGCTACGACTGGGTGCTCCGCGGCACGTTTCCCGCAAGTATGCGGGTTGCGTGCTACGCGGATGACACGCTAGTCGTAGTCAAGGGGAGGGACCTCGGGGAGACGGTGCGGCGGGCCACGGTGGCCACAACACTCGTGGTCGGCCGCATACGGGCCCTGGGGCTGGAGGTCGCCCTCTCCAAGACCGAGGCCCTAATGTTCCATGGGCCTCGGGGGGGACCCCCTCCAGGAACGAGGATAGACCTGGACGGGGTCCTGGTCCGGGTTGGGACCCAGATGAGGTACCTGGGTCTCATCCTGGACGGGCGGTGGACTTTTGGGGCCCACTTCACTCAACTGGCCCCAAAAGTCATAGGCGCCGCTGCCGCCCTTGGGAGGCTGCTGCCCAACGTGGGCGGCCCGAGCGCCACATGTCGTCGCCTGTACTCCGGAGTGATCCGGAGTATGGCCTTGTACGGGGCACCTGTCTGGGTGGACGCCCTCGGTCGCGCCAATAAGGCCCTGCTGCGTCGTCCGCAGCGGGTCATCGCGACGAGGGCGATACGCGGGTACCGGACGGTGTCCTGGACGGCGGGATGCGCGTTGGCCGGTGATCCCCCCTGGGAGCTCCAAGCGGAGGTCCTCGCCGAAGTGTACCACTTCGTGGCGGCGAGGAGAACCCGCGGGGAGCCTCCAGCGTGGGAGGAGGTCACGCGCATGCGACGGCAGGCGCGGGCCGCCCTGTTGCGGCGGTGGACGGAGGACCTGGCTCCACCGGTCCCTGGACAGAGGACGGTGGATGCCATTCGCCCGGTCCTTCGGAGGTGGGTAGGGCGGCGATTCGGGTCGCTCACCTTCCGATTGGTGCAGGTGGTTTCCGGGCATGGATGTTTCGGAAAGTACCTGCATCACATCGCAAGACGTGAGGCGACCCCCGCCTGTCACGAGTGTGGAGCGCCAGAAGACACGGCGCTCCACACGCTGGAGGAGTGTGCCGCGTGGAGTCCCATGCGGCACACCCTCACAGCGGTAATAGGCGCAGATCTGTCGCTGCCGAGTGTGGTTAACGCTATGCTCGGCAGCGTCGGATCGTGGCAGGCGGTGGTCTCTTTCTGCGAAGAGGTGATGGCGCAGAAAGAGGCTGCGGAGCGGGCGAGGGAGGACGACGTCCTCGCAGACCCGCTCCGGCGTAGACGAACTGGTGGAAGGAGAAGGCGATTCGGGCGCCTTCTCGCTCTATCCTAGTGCTGTGCGGATCATCGGTGGAGAGTCGGGGGATTCTCCACTGGCTTGCACGATCCCACACGTCTGGGGGATGGCCCTAATGAGCTGGGTCATCCCTCCCTTGGCCGGGGCCCGTCACCGGTGACGGGCCAACCGCCGGGGCGAGATGGTGATTGCTAACGCTACCCCATCTCGCCCCGACTAGGCGGCAGACTGCTCATCCCGGGTTTTTAGTGGGTAACCTCACTTACTACCCCCCCGTGGGGGTAGTAAGGCCCCTCAGGCGAGGACTCCCACATAACCACTCTGCTCCCCCCGGAGCCGGGTGGTATCCATAAAGGATTTTCCCGGGTCAAAAAAAAAAAAAAAAAAAGTCGTTGGTTAAGCCTGTATGCAAAGTTTATTTCCCGTACCAAGGCAAACAATTATCTATTATTCCGAAAAAAAATTGTTTGTTATCAGCTCATGTCAAATTAAAAGATAGATTGAACTTTGTGAGCAACGAATTGACGCCGGTTTCATTGGTTTATTTGATCTGAGGCCTTGAGGTTGGGTGTTTAAGATGTATATGTAGCCCCTGCCTCGGAAGGGGCTACAAATTTGCCGTGTTTGCGGTGGAGACCCTGGGGCCATGGGGTCCAGAGGCTCATCTGCTGTACAAGGAGGTCTCGCGACGATTGATTGAGGCCTCCGGTGACAAGAAGGCTGGATCATATTTTGCGCAAAGGATCAGCATTGCCATACAGCGGGGCAATGCTGCCAGCCTTCTTGGCACCCTCCCGCGTGACAGCGATTTCGGACAAGTGCTTTTTTTTATATTAGGTTAGTTTTTTTTTCTTTTAGTTTAAGGTATATATCTATGGGCCTTGTTTTTAAAGTAAAGTAAAGTTTTCGAAAACTTTAATGCAAGATGTATAATAAGTTTGTATTTCAAAATAAAATGTTTAGGTATGGATTCCTACAGCTGTCCCGGTTCCATAATAGCTTTGATTATTTTATGACCAGATGGCATTGTAAATATCCGAACCCTATTATTACTTTTCTCAAAAACTAACAGAAATGCCAATATAATATATTTTCCAGATGGCACTGTAAATATCCGAACACTATTATTACTTTTCTCAAAAACTAACAGAAATGCCAATATAATATATTTTCCAGATGGCACTGTAAATATCCGAACACTATTATTACTATTCTCAAAACAAACACAAATGCCAATATTTTCTGGTCTATTTATATTTAGGCTCTCCATCTATTATCCAAATATTTACCGAATGGAATCAGGTGCCATTTTGCTGAGATTAAATTTATAGATTACAAATCATAATAAACGTATTTACTCAGGTTATTGCTTGTTTTGCTAACAATTTGTAAAATAAATCATTAATTTTTATTGCAATTAGTGTACAGCATTTTAGAAGTATACTAATACACATGAAGAAGAGAAGAGATACAGAAGAAGGCGCTGTGTGGGATAATATCCAAGCATTATTATTGATCATTTATTCGAGATTGAAAGATTGGCAGAGCGGATTCCGCCGCAGCTTAAATATAATTTAGACGCATTATATTCCACTTTGAGATATAGACAACCGCATACCAGTA
Organism: Falcaria lacertinaria; assembly: GCA_951449985.1. NCBI lineage: Eukaryota > Metazoa > Arthropoda > Insecta > Lepidoptera > Drepanidae > Falcaria > Falcaria lacertinaria. The sequence continues at coordinate 4,282,424 of OX602134.1, read as the reverse complement.
ATATCGTTCATTAAACTTCTTTACAATCGTTAAGAATCGAATCGTTCTATTCAATCGAAGCATCTTTATACAAAGTGCCAATAGTACTAAAACTACTAAATTATCTTACTAATTACCTATTAATGAAACCTTTAAGTTAACCAAACTAAGCGATTTAAATACTTCTAAAACATTCTTTGTTAAAGCCGACATACTTTATCGTAGTTTATGTCTTTATTGATTACGTAAGCCACTTTGGATTCGTTGATGTGATTATCAAGTTACATTTGGGTGGCGCCCAACATGTTATTTTTTTATACTACTAAATTGGCACTCAAGCGTACGCCCACCTCATGGTAAACAGTCACCGTAGCCTATAGCCGCTAGCGATACCAGGGATATCACTAACGAGTTGTCAACCATGTTGTTGATGAGGACTCACTGTGCTAGCAGCATTACTACTAGCCGTATCCTCGTGGAGGACTGGCAACCTTACTTACAGCAGAAACACAACACTACATCAAAGTAGTGTTATTTGACCGCGATCTTCTGTAAAGTGGAGGTACAGTCTCCAGTATGTCGGCTCCAATTTTGAACTCGAAATTCCATGTTACCTCCCATAAAACAAGACAGTGGACGTAAACTCTATAAAAAAATGTTTTTTACGGACGGACGGACGGACAGACGAAAGGACGGGCGGACTGACAGCGGAGTCTTACGTAAAGGGTTCCATTTGCTACCCTTCGAGTACGGAACCGTGAAAACGGCGCAAAAACCACAATAAGGTGGTCTGGGCAATATTTTTGCAAAAACATGACACAGACCACCCAACATTTTGACTGTGAAATTAAAATGTATCGATTATAAATCGACCGTGACGATATGCAAAGAAGTTGCAAGAAATATTTTTTACCTGAAATACAATGGACAAGAATTGCGAAGCGAATCCCCACAGGTTTATTGTAATAGCATAAAAACTTAAGCAGCCTATACATTAGCTAAAGTTGGTCGAATTGTTTGTCAATGCATGTAAATGTTTGTTACAAACATTGGCCATAGAATAAATCACGACTATGATGATGCATAAATAAAATTGTTGTAACAACAGGATGCATTAACATCTGTAAAGATGTTTTTATAAGTCACACGACGAAGTTTACAGTGAAGGAAACCTGCTTACGTCTGAGAAGAAATTCAAGGATGTATGTAGTGTCTAAGAGACGGCGACGTACTTACCATCACCAAAAACAACCCACTGAATTCAGCGGTAAATTTTGATGATTTGCCAGTAATTCCGTGTGAAGTCAAATCAAATAAAAATGATTTTCATTTTGATTTGTTTTCATAACAGAAACCCGCACTTTCTAACACATGCAATTATTGTATGTACCTAATTAATTTATTTAAATTCAATTCAGCCGTTTTGTCGTGATTCAGTCACAAGCATGACGATAAACTTAATTGTAGAGAGGTTTTTTTCACGGTCCACTTTGAGTCATTACATATGGTGAACACTCCTTTATATTTGCACGCCCGCCATTTTTTGTAATTTTTTTAACACCCAAGAAGCACAAACAATATTCTTTGTTGTCAAAGCTCCAATGATTTAAACTTAATGGATGGTGCAAGAAAGCGCATTATTGAATCAGAATTGAGCGTGTTTAATAAGGGCACTGTTTTACATGTGTCAGATCTAGCACTTGACAGTGACGCATACACTAATGTGGTGAGTGTTATGGTAAAGTTTTGTTTTACAAAACCCTCAGATGAGCCAAATATGTTGGTAGGAGTACAGCATGCGACTTATCGAGAAGGCTGTAAAGATTGTTTTGAAGAGTCCATTCGCTGCGGTAACCGCTTACCATCAGGCGGGCCGTATGCTTGTTTGACAGCGTATAGCTACAAAAAAAAAACAATATATTAAAATCGAAAGGTCACACAGATTTGCAAGGCTTCGATACCTAATGCGAAGATAAGATAACGATATTAGTAAGAAAATGATGAACCCCAGGATAGAATGATATAGGTAGTGGAAGACCCAACAAGATGTGGATGGACGATATAAAGAACGATATGGATAAGTGTGGAGTGACGGCCGAAATGGCTGCAGAAAGAAGGATATGGCATGACATTTTGGACTGACCTCAAATAATCGAGACAAATACCAGTAAGCTGGTGATGATGGTATGTTTGCAGCAGGTCTGCATTTTTAATCAAACAGCGGACTCAGGTTTTATTGAGTAAAATCACGAGCGTAACTTCAATATCGATTCCATATAATTTTGCGGTGACAAAAGCTACGCTGGCGACAAATTTTAACCGATATATATATATTGACATTGTATGCATGCCACTGAAAGCAGCACTAAAAACTTAATTATTTTAATTTGGCAATGGATTATTGCTGATGCACTGTAAAATTTTGTAGGTTTCTGGTATTAACTGTATCTGAAGTATTTTAAAAAAAATCCTAATGCTGATGAAATAAATCCTAAATTAAAATAAATCCTAATGCTGATGAAATAAATCCTAAATTAAAATAAATCCTAATGATGGATTTTTGTTTACGTCAAAATGGCTTAATGGATTTTAATGTTTTTGTCCACCTATGTATCATATAATATTATGTAGTTTTTATTAAAAAAACTTCTATTACTAGATTGAAATCAGGAGTCAAAATTTGACAGAGAAATCCGAAAGCGCTTAATTTACGGAGCGAAACAAGTGTTTGATAAAATGTACATACGTCAGTGCGTCCCAACTGCACATCTAGTTATTTTATATCAGTGACTAACACCGTAACAGATTATTTTGTGCATGTGTTGCCCCTATTCAAGAATTAAGCTTTGGTAAGGAATGCCTTTGTAGTACAATTTTACGATCGCCGGTCTATTGACTAGTGATGTTGACGTGTCGACAGATACTTATCGATAATCCATTTAAGTTTAAGTTTAGTTGAATATACATATGTCACTTTTCAGGCACACTTTTGTCACTTTTTAAATTTTGATATAATAAATTATTAATTTATTATATTTCTTTATTACTTTCTCATAAAGCGTGTTTGTTATTTTAATATTTTTAATGTTTTTTTTAAAACAATGTCATTTAACTGATATCTATCACTTCTACCAGAAAATTTCAACGACATTTATCTTGTGTTATTTATAAGATATTTTTCAAATAGACCTTACATAAAATCATTTTTTTTGTACTGCTAATGTGCCAGAAATGCGTATGCTCCACCTGATGGTAAACAGTCACCGTTTAAATTCCACCCATCAGATATCTTTAATCAAAAACCATTTATTCAATTTAGGCCCTAATAAGGCACTTATGAAGGTCTAAATTATCACATATACCGATAACCTCGGTCCACCTTCCCCTCCCTATTTAACTACGAACGACTCGCACCAGGTGTTCTCAATCTCTGATCCAGAATCCCAACAAAGAGTCCGTTCATTTCTCTTATAATCTGAAGATCGTTCCCCGAAACTCAGATAATCGAGCCAAAATGTTCCAATCATTATTTAGTGGAATAATAATGAGATGCCATTGACGCCTGCCGGCCGTGAATAAAAAAAAGTAAAGAAAAGAGAGGTTAGGTTCCGCATTGTATTTTTTGTTTAAAAATCGATTAAACTTTGGGGTGTATTTGATGGATTTATGTATGAATGAATGGACTGCGAATGATTATTTCGTAAAGGCGTAAAGTATCGCTATGTCCTGTTTTTATTTCTGCCATAACACAAGAAAAGATAAAAACTATTCTTCCAATTTAATATGTTTGGTTTTGTAATTAAATTCGATTTTTCATTAGTTCATTCAACAACAGGACCAAATCACACAGCGCCACTTAGTACCAAGCAAACTTGCAATACGGGTACCAGACCAGACAGAACTAATAAAATAAGTAAGTACTCACCATACTTATAAACAATTTATTATTAAAATATATTATTTATAATAAACACGTCTCCCACACACTCAATGCACCTTACAGAAGACCGCAGTCAAATAACACTACTTTGATGTAGTGTTGTGCTTCTGCGGTGACAAAGGTTGCCAGTGCTCCACGAGGACACGCTGCGCTAGTATTAATGCTGCTAGCACAGTGCGTCCCCTTCAACAACATAGTTGGCAACGCGTTAGTGACCCCTGGTATTGCTAGCGGCTATAGGCTACGGTGACTGCTTACCAACAGGTGCGCTGTAACCTTGTGTGCCACCCTAGTGGTAGTAAAAAAAAACCCGTACGGTGATCGAACCCGCGACAGCGTAGGTAGCAATCACCTCTGCTAACCAAGAGATCAGAGGACCAACGAAGTCGCCACCTCAATTAATATATATGTCCACAAAATTTATCGATACTAAACTCAACCACAAAACCACTGAACCCAAGTTGATATCAAAATGGCGGCGCATCGCTCCCGCGAGTTTCAAAGTAAATTGTTATCGTTTAGAATTCGGCTTTTTGATATAAACATGCGTTGATTGTGTGGTGAGATATGGGAATGGGTTTATTAAGAACACAACTCAAGGTGTACAGGGTGTAGTGTACTTTATTTAATATTTATTTGGAAAGATATGATACAAAGTTGGGGAGGTAAAGATTACTCGGAAGCTGCGGGCATGTATAAAAAACTAATTTAGAATCGTATTTAGATACCAGGATCTTTAAATATCGTGTTAGACGTAAGCTGGGTTTCCTCACGATGTTCTCCTCCACTGTATATATAGCTCGTGGCGTGTCTAATCGCAGCACTTAAGTTTTTAGAATTACTCACTAGTACAGTCTGGTGGGATTCGAAATAGCGTCGCTAGTTTTTTTTTATACCACTAAGGTGGCACACAAGCATACAGGCCACCTGATGGTAAGCAGTCACCGTAGCCTATAGCGGCATGCAATACCAGGGGTATCACTAACGGGTTGCCAACCACGTTGTTGATGTAGACTCACTGTGCTAGCAGCATTACTACTAGCCCAGCGTATCCTCTTGGAGCACTGGCAACCTTACTTACCGCAGAAACACAACACTACCTCAAGTAGTGTTATTTCACTGCGGTCTTCTGTAAGGTGGAGGTACAGTCCCCAGTCGGGCGGTTCCATTTTAAATGGGAAAACCCACGGGAAATCCCAAATCGCCCTACCTTTCTTTTTAAAAGCTCTTGGTGTGATTAATCACTGTACTTAAGCTTAGAAAACCTATTGGTACAGGCCGGGATTTGAACCTGGGCCCATCAGATGACAGGCCGTTGCTTCAACCACAAGGCCACCACGGCTTTTAGAATAGCCGGCACCATTTCATATTACATGCTGTATAAGGCTAATGCTCTCATTTTACACTCAGTCGTGCCATACGATTTGTCCTTGTTTGTTATTTATGTATAGGATCCGTAAACAACACCGATCCGATTTATTCCGGTTATTTTTACCCTTTCCCGAACAATATATTCGAATAAATCTTCGTAACAGGAAATACCTTCATCAGTTTTAATTTATTTTGATAACTAGGAACGAGCTCACGAAGTTTTTAACACATTTTAAAATTTGAGAATCATTTTAGGCCTTCACACTGATTGCTACGTTGTTTTAAGGGTTTCTTAGTCAAATTAGGAAACTTTTGTTTTAATCAGTGGTATACTGCAATTTAACACGGATGGATATACATATCTGTAATGCCTATAAAATAAAGACAAAATCAAAACAAAGCCCCCTAATATTGTAATAGGATTCAATTGTGTATTTTATGTGCCGAAAAACGTAGTTGTCAATTAAAGTTCTTTTACACGTTTTGTTAAATTATCTTAATCCGCGCAAAGTCGATTTCATGAATTACACAATACTCCAAATACTTTAATTTAAATTAAATTAAAAACTCTCACTTGACAACCCTACAAGGTTCCTTAAAAATCTCAGTAGGAGTCAACAGCCAGCCCTGCAGGCGAGAATGTTGGAACGGTCCATTTTACGGCTCTTGATATAGCGGATCACTCCTTAGGGATACTTTGGGATATTGTCGTAAATAATCCATAAGTACCACGGCTATATAACTTTTTAGTTGTAATGTGTGTGGAATGTCAATCCAATTCTGCCGTCAGGCAATAGTGTGTATACATATATCACTGTATAGTTTTTAGCAGTTTATAATTTATGAGTTTCTATAGAAGGACAATGGCTGCCTACCGGGTCTGCTAGTTGGTATATAAATGATTAGGATTATTATGTAAAAGAATCGACCGTGATTTGTGTGCTTACTCCCTACTCGCTGTGGCCGCGCCTCCGTACGCGTGGGATTTTAACTGTACGTACTGCACTGAGCTAAATATACTACTAAAACGCTGGACTTGATTCTCAAAAATAATATAACATAAAATAAAACTTTATAAATAAATGTTTATTTGTGAAACCAAATGAAATCAGTTGAGACATATCTGAGATTAGTGCGCACAAACGCACGGAAAACCTTACTATGATTGTTTTGGATTGTGTTGGGATAATAAAGGCTCTCAATAATACATTTTCTGACACATCTTCCATGTACTGGGGACTGTACCTCCATCTTACAGAAGACCGCAGTGAAATAACACTACTTTGATGTAGTGTTGTGTTTCTGCGGTAAGTAAGGTTGCCAGTGCTCCACGAGGATACGCTGGGCTAGTAGTAATGCTGCTAGCACAGTGAGTCCTCATCAACAACATGGTTGGCAACCCGTTAGTTGATACCCCTGGTATTGCTAGCGGCTATAGGCTTACCATTAGGTGGGCCGTATGCTTGTGTGCCACCTTAGTGGAAAAAAAACCCAGTCGGGCGGCTCCAATATCAATGGGAAACCCCACGGTAGATCCCAATTCGCCCTAACCCTCTTAAGCAAGCAGTCTCCTTATCTCATCTACAACTGAATCAAGTTGAAATACTTTACTTAGTTCTGTAAACATCTCGTTAGGATGTTAACTTAACCTACATATATAAGTTAATTCTATCTGTTCTTGGATTTAGCTGGATCTGAGATTGTGTGGTTATGTTTTGGTGACGTCATCTCTTACTATAATATACTAGCTATTTCACCGCCACTTCGGTTACTTAGCAATACTAATTGTTACTGATTCATAACAATATTCTACCAGTAAAGGATTTTTACAAATGAGTGCAGTAAGTTTTGAGTTAAATCATTACAAACAATCACAAACATTAAAAAAAACTTTTTCGCTTTATTATAGTACTAGCGGCCCGCCCCGGCTTCGCACGGGTAGACACGGGCAGCTAATATAATATATAGCCTTTATTACTCAGTGAAAATATAGCTTTATAACGGTGAAAGAACTTTTGAAATCGGTCGAGTAGTTTCGGAGTCTATTCAATAGAAACATACACACACACAAAAATACAAATCTTTCCTCTTTATAATATGAGTATTAGATATAGATAGAGACAGTTCCGGCGAACAGCGTCACGTGCAAAAATTTAAAGAAATAAGTGACGATCGCAACGAAATATCAAAAGCAGTTTGTCTTTTTTTTTATAAGAACAGAACCGCTTGGTTTTATTACTTTTAATGGTAATGTCTAGACCGTAGCCTGGGTATAAAACATTATAGAAATGCCACACATTTATAAGACGACTAACATATCTGTATACTGTGTTTATTTTGGCAAATAGTTTTGACAAGGATAAAAATAAGTAAGAGAAGTCTCTGCGTGTAACTCTCTCATGTTTACTTTATTTAATAGATAGCCGAGAAATTGAGGATTATTTCTTTATTACGTAAGCTCTCTAGTTCAGCTGGTGGTTTAGTTATAAGCGGAAGTGGCGCAAGTCTGCAACTATAAGGGCGTTTACACATAACGCCGTAGCTTTTTTTTATGCCACAAAGGTGGCATACAAGCATACGGCCCACCTGATGGTAAGCAGTCACCGTAGCCTATAGCCGCTAGCAATACCAGGGGTATCACTAACGCATTGCCAACCCTGTTGTTGATGAGGACTCACTGTGCTAGCAGCAATACTACTAGCCCAGGGTATCCTCGTGAAGCACTGGCAACCTTACTGACCGCAGAAACACAACACTACATCAAGTAGTGTTATTTCACTGCGGTCTTCTGTAACGTGGAGGTACAGTCCCCAGTCAGGCGGCTCCAATTTAAATGGGAAAACCCACGGGAAATCCCAAATCGCCCACCGCTCTTTAAATAATAATATGCCTGGCCATTATCACACACCGCCATCTAATGCCAAACAGGAAAGCTTGTACTATGGGAACCAGACAACAATACAGTAGCGCGCATAAATAAATTGCGATAACGTTTTCGTATCGCCTAAGACTATTTTTGTATTGAAAAGTGGAAATAAAAATTTGTATGACAATTTTGCAAACCAGCATACTGCCCGCCTGATGGTAAGCGCTACCGCAGCCTATGGACGCTTGCAACACCAGGGGTATCACTCGCGCGTTGCCAACCCTTTAGAAATCTCTTCACACCCTTCTTAAAGAAAACAAATTAGAATTGTATGTTCAATCAATATAATCTATAATATAAAAATGAATCGCTGAATGTGTTCCTAAGCTCAAATCTCGAGAGCAGCTGAACCGATTTCGCATTTTTTTTTTAATTTCCTTGAAGCACGAGGATGGTGCTTACGAAGGTAAAAATTTAAAAAATTGCCTAGAGAATTCCAAAAACGGGTAGACAAAAATTTGATAAATGTCTACCCGTGCGACGCCGGGCCGGTAGTATTTAATAAATTATTGGCACGACACACTGTAAAGTCGGTAGTTACGCCATCGCTTTTCACTAAGTCCGCAGCATAAGATTCGTTGATTTGATTCCGGCCGTTTTTGTCCTGTCCCTAATAAAAACAATGCATACGCGCTCTGCCTCTTTGAATATTCGCTGCCTTTATCTACGGTAATAAAGTATTTAAGGTTAGTACTGGTACCCTTGTTACAGAAATTGCGTTTGTGTATTTTTAATAATGTTCCTTTCTTTCCTAGACAGCAATCTAATAAAGATCTGCTCCTTTAGGGTTCCGCACCTCAAAAGGAAAACTGGAACCCTTTGTTGTTGTCGGTCTTTTTTCCGAACCGGTGGTAATTTAGACCTTCATAGGGGCCTTATTAGGATCTGCACTGAATAAATTATTTATTGATTTGATTTTTATTTTGGTCCGTCTGTCCAGACCCTTTTTTTAGACCTCAGAAACACGTAGAAGTGTAAAGTTGAAATTTATATCAAATCAACGAGATCAAAAGATATGACCGTTAATAACGAAAAAGCGAATTTAGTATTTATTACAAACTTATTATTTGCGGTTGGTGCAAAAATGATGTTGATGTGGCAAAGTTATGTTTGTCTTTTAACCTATTTGATCTTTTAGTACGGAACCCTCGGTGCGTGAGTCCAACTCGCACTTGTCCGTTTTTTTATGTGACTTACTCAGATCATGTTATTGAGTACTAGCTTCTGTCCGTGACTACGTCCGCGTTGAGCTTCAATTCTCAGAGAAACCTATATTTTTCCCGGTATAAAAACATTTTCCCGAGATAAAAAGTATCCTATGTGTTAATCCAGGCTATGAACTATCTGTGTTCCAAATTTCATCCAAATCCACTGAGTAGTTATTGCGTGAAAGAGTAACAAACATCCATCCATACTCACAAACTTTCGCATTTATAATATTAGTAGGACAAGTTACAACATATACCTACTCGACATCGGTTTCGGAAAATTCAGTACATTTTCATCATGGAATGTTATTCTAAACATTTAGAATCGCGCCACCAGCATTGCTTATGACATGTTACGACGGACTAAAATTCGACGAGTGGGAAAATTCCAGAATATTCTATTTTAGGTTACAGTTCCCCGGTCGTTGATCCCGTTTGACAATTGAATATCTGTGGAAATATTTAAAGGAATGTCAGAAGTAGAAATTTTAAAAACTGGTTTAGGTTACCGATTGTCCTATTAAAAGGTTGCGATTGCAATTCGAGTTTGTGCGTGTGTGTTTGCATCCTCAACATACCTCAACGGCTGAATGGATTAGTATGATATTTGGAATTAAGGTATATAAATAAGCTGGATTAACATATAGGATACTTTTATCCCGGAAAATTGTGTGGTTCCCGAGGAATAGCTAGCTAGTATTATGATATTGTTGCATAGCAACACTAAAATAGTAGAAATGTAAATTTATGTGCTGGCAACCCTCGGTCTTTCTCCCGCCAACATCCGAATAAACCAGACGTGTGCTGCTTCAATTACAAGACATTTATTTACAATAGCGAGTTATCCAGCCCTATGGTATCCACTACACATCAACAACATATAGCAGTTTATTTGTGTTAAAATTAGGTAAAGCGCCACATCAGGACATTTATCGTGATCACAATGTTGTTAAAACAGTTTAGGAAAACTTCACTTGAAGTAGAACATATATTTTGCGATTTACAATCACTTTCCTTAATCACAGTGTCTCTTGTTACAAACTTGTGACATAATCCCCTTAATCAGATGACAACAGTCAAGCGGAATTTGTATTTAATCCGTAGATTGATTCTCGGATTAATCTATCATTGTAATTCAATCATTTTCATGATTTTATTTGGCCTAATTTTATCAAAACGTTCTAATTTTTAATGGCGGCTGTTGACAAAATGGCGTCATCAACAATAATGGCGGCTATTTTGCTGCTGTCACTCGAAGCCGGCGGTCGTGTCTAAGCTTGATTTATTTAATTGCCGCTTTGTTTAAATTAAGAGGTTCAGATTCCACTTTCAAAGTTACCGTCCCTATTGAGTTTTTAACGAACTATTGCGACTGTACCGATAGTGGTAAAATTCTTTTGTTTATCTGTTTAGGATGAAACTAGTATAAAATATTTAACCTAATCTGTCGTTCATATAAAGGAAGCATTTATCATCAAACTAAAATCTAGTGCACTAGGCAATAAAATAGTGTAAATTCGGCCAGCGTGTTACAAGAAAATTGGCAATACAATATTGTCAAAGCAACTGTATTTTATGAAAGCTTTTCTTTGATCATGTTTCTAGAAGCAATAATTTGATAAAAGTATAATTACCAAAAACTCTAACATCTAATAAGTCATATTACAACGATATTGCATAGAACAACAAGTATACATTTCAGGCTTTAATAGGAATTAATTGTAGGGTAAATAGCTCTCGTATAGTGTAATAGAATTGAGAGGCGACAATGAGTATTGGCAGACATATTAAATAGACGGTATTGTAGTAACAGCAATAAATTTTGTTTTGTGTTGAATTATGACAATAGTGTTGCTCGGTACGCAACGGAGAAGATCCGACGAATGCGACATTAAAAACTAAAATTGGTTAAGGTTCATTTGATTGAAGAATGGAAGCATACAACATTTTGAAAATGAATCGAATGCATTTTAAACATGATTGAAAATTCAGTTTTTTTATCTTTCCATAAAGTACATCGTATAAAAATATATTTAAAAATATTCCTTTTGCAACGCCAATAAAGACGAATCTAGCGACACCTCATATGTAAAAACCCATCAAGCTGTTTAGGTTATAGGGCTTTCGAAAGTATCAGCCGTACATGCTCTGAAAAATTGCCCACCTTCTGAACCCGCGACTAAAGCACTAAGTTGTCCATTATAATTCAACACGAGTAATATCCCACTTGCCTTCACTACAATATAAACTTACCTCGGATCGAATGAGCAGAACAACCCGATATGGCGCCTGAGCTAATTGCAGCCAATCTACTTCTCGTTTATAGAATGCTATAAAGACATCGTTAGGTCCATAATGATTATTGAGTCAATTAAACGTACGCCTTTTGAAACTTCGGTTAACTGATCGATAACATATGGGAAGCCCTGCCTTACTTTCATGCTCTGCCGCCACTAAGGGAAGATCTTCCGGCCAGGCGGGTGTTGTGCCTGGGGAACAAGGCTCCGACTGTTCTAGTCGGAAACTTGTATATATACTGAGTTGCGTAGAAAACTTCACTTGAGCGTTCTAGGATTGTGACGTGGTATGGAGTTATCATCCGTTGAATGTTATGTTAGTAGATTTCCAACGTTGGTTTATGTAGTGTGAGGTCGCTACGCATCTTTTTTTTTACCTGCTCTGTTCCTGATCAATTAAGGTCGGCGCAATATGTATGCTACTTCCATTAATTAGAAATGTTGCTCTCACTTTCTCGACATTCACTTGTTCTTGCTGATACGTCCGTCACACAATCCATGCATCTTTTCTCCAGTCTTCATCATTTCGACATTGACTTCTTCCTTCTCACATTGCCCTTCACTCACATAACTCTTCTGCTGTGCTTTTCTTTAACATACATTCATCAACATGTTGATACTTCCTTCTGTTTCTGTTCCGAGTAATGAATTAGAAAAAAAATTTGGTATACCTTCTTAGGGTAAAGAATATAAAACTAACCATAGCGCGATCTAAAAGACAAGTGACTCCATCTAGTGAAAATTATTAGGTAAATTTACATACAGAACTCTACGTAAGAAACCATCCCTATGAGGAGGGAGGTAAATAAAGTATTTTTATGTATTGTTCATATTCTGCCCCGTTATTGCTTACGAAGCGAGAGTTATATATCAAGGATTTTTATTACGTCATATCTCAGACGTGTTCCTCGTGTAATTAGTTATGGGAAGGTTGTGAAAATGGACAGAAAGCAAACTGCCTAGCCTACTTAATGAATAACAGTAACGTAACACGGCTTCGCACGGGTAGATCTGGTTAAAATATTTTGTTTACCCGTGCGAAGCCGGGGCGGGCAGCTAATAAAATAAGAAGATATTCAAGTGAATATTTAGTTTTTTAACCTTAAACCTCTGAAGTTCAGAAGAAAAGCGCGACAAAAAAATATTTCAACTACTTTGGATTGGTTCCATTACTAAGTTACGTAACATCAAAGACGTGGCTTAAAAACGGCTATTTGTTGCCCTACGTCGTATTGATTGCTAAACCTAATAAATTCGAAAGTTCTGTCAAAATACTATTACGTCAAAAAACCTTACTCACCATTCTCTCGGCAGCACTCTGCATACATTAAGACGGCAAACGGAGTAATTAAATTTTACTAAGAGAGTTGTACCCCAAAATGGAACATTCAGATTTTAGCAAGCGTAATTGGTACAGGGGTGAGATGATGTTATATCACATGTTTGGGAATATCACATATATACAGTATATGAGACATTTGATAATGACAGGCGCAGATTTACGAGACGGAGGGAAGCATTTTTATAGCGCATAGCGGTTGTAGAATTATAATATGGGAATATATGCATCCGTTTTAGTGTTTCCAGGAACATATTTTCTCTTGCAAAAAGGTTAAGGAGTAATACGTAGTTCCATAATACAACATAGTGAGCTTTAACTAGACTCAATTCCTTTCAAAGTTAGGATCGGCAACGCACTATACCTCGTGCTATAAATGTCTAAAAATCGCGTCTATAAACTGCTGTAACCGCTTACCATCAGATGGGCTGTACCGTATGATTGGTTGCCTTACTGGTATGAAAAAGTACTTGTCAGAATGATGAGTTTTTTTAACTTATGAGCAGTGATTAGTCACACCACGAAATTTACGGTGAAGGAAACCATTGCGAGGAAACCTGCCTACGTCTGAGAAAAAAAATCAAGGAAGTATGTAGTGCCTAAGAGACAGCTACGGCTGCACTATCTCTCATGTTGTCACCAAATTTTCTTCGGTGGAAAGTGGGTGTTGTAACACCTCTGCTTACCTCTTCAGGGCGATTTATGAAGGCGTGAAAATATACTATCTATTAGTATTATGAAACACGCCCCTGAACTTATTCCAAGGTTCAATGACCCTACGGTAATACGATATTTAGACCATGTTCCTTTAGCGCCGATCCAAAACTCACGGGAAAAGGTCAAAGCTCCACAAAAGTGTCATAAATTAACAATAAATATGTATGAGACGATCCATGAATATATGAACGTGATCAGCTCAACACAATATTATGATCGTTCGTTGTAGTGATGGGTATGCGACCCCGGGATATTGGGACGCATTACCAGCCAAGACTATTAAATATATACTTAAGTACACTACCAAGTGATGATAGTTCAATCCGTTGTGGCCTTTCGGTTGAAGCAACGACCTGTCATCTGATGGGCCCAGGTTCGAATCCCGGCCTGTACCAATGAGTTTTTCTAAGCTTAAGTACAGTGATTAATCACACCGTCAGCTTTTAAAAAGAGAGGTAGGGCGATTAGGCATCCCGTGGGTTATCCCATTTAAATTGGAGCCGCCCGACTGGCGACTGTACCTCCGCCTTAAAGAAGACCACAGTGAAATAACAGTACTTGATGTAATGTTGTGTTTCTGCGGTAAGTAAGGTTGCCAGTGCTCCATGAGGATACGCTGGGCTAGTAGTAATGCTGCTAGCACAGTGAGTACTCATCAACAACATATTTGGCAAGCCGTTAGTGATACCCCTGGCTAGCGGCTATAGGCTACGGTGACAGCTTACTATCAGGTGGGCCGTATGTACCACCTTAGTGGTATAAAAAAATATGTATAAATGCTTTGATATCAGCTTTTAGAGACGACCGAGACACATACTTTGTCGCATCTTTTAAAAGTCATTACAGCAACTTAATACTACATTAGATTATAAAAGTATAAAGCGGGGCTTACGCAAACTTTTCATCAACGATAAATAAATGCCTGCATGTTATAAGAAGATTCCGTTGTGCCCAACCTCATAAGTTGAAAGCGTATAAATTAAGTGAAATTTAGTACTTTATCATAAATTTTAAGTTTGTTATTATATTACCAATTTCTAAACTGCAGAACTATGTACTGTCTAGAATGTTTTAAAAGCTCTAGTTTCACTTTTAGTACCTAGATACGTGCTTACTGTAGTTTAGGGCTGCCAGTCCCGATACATTGTCATATCGTTAGAGTTATGCCCAGCCAGACATGGTCTAAAATGTTACGAATCTGAGCAAATCGTACAGTTAATGTTTGAAAGAGCTGGGGACATAGAGACATATTGAGGATTTCTTTCATTTTAAAAATGGCGTTGCTTTGTCATTTATAAGTATAAACTGACTGTGGACGTGACAGGTGAACCATGCGGTGAGAGGGACATGACAGGTGAAGCATGGGATAAGGTGAGTTTTTTTTTAATACCACTAAGGTGGCAAACAAGCATACGGCCCACCTGATGGTATGCGGTCACCGTAGCCTATGGACGCTTGCAACACCAGGGGCATCACTCGCGCGTTGCCGACCCTAAGAGGGTGTGAAATTGCGATACTGATATCAATATTATCGAATCGATATTTTTACCATGTTGTCATTACCTCACTGCATGGTCTTCGGTCGCCGAAAGGTTTAAGCGAAAGTTAAAAAATTTTGAGCCTTCAACTCATGTACGGAAGCCAGCGATAGATGATGATAGGACTGGCACATTGGACTGGCATGGCCAACTAGATCGCATTCAAATTTAGAATTTATGAAAATTATTGACAGTTCTGTTTTCTCTGATAAAATACCTTGCTTGTACACTTTTGGACCGAAGTACACGTTTTATTTTATACACATAATATTTTCATTTATTTCGCTCCCGCCGCCTGAACAACTCAAAATCCTCTAACTTCTAAGAACACTGACGGTTAAGTCACCTAAGAAAAAAAAAGACAGGATCAAAGTCGGATCATCCACTCAGGGGCTACTTTGCTACACACATTAAAATTATAGCATCCCTTTTTATCGGCAGAGGTTAAAACATTTGTTTTCCATGGTGTTGATTTATATGAGCTTCTATAACAAGAATATGCGTGTAAAATTGGTTGTGTGTATTTTTTTTGTCTCCACTTTAGAGCCTACCGTTCAAAGCTTATTTAAATACGGCAGTCCTTACATACCGACAAAATAAATACAATTTAAATTATATTGTTCGCTTAGGGTCTTTGATATTGTTTCCGACGCAATTTTATTTCGAATACGTTCAAGTTCTAGTAAAAACAAAGTGCCTGCTTACAATTGGAATGGTTTTACTTTGTTTCCAATTATTTTCCTTGGCGTTTATTGCAAGTTTTATAACGTGGGTACTTTATATATTATGGGGAAAATTTGGGCTTTTGTTGTTTACGCCAGTTTAACCTTACAGATATTTATTTAAGATCTTATTGGTAACTTGACTTTGGCTTCGTCAACGTGGATTTTTATTATCCATTGGAAACCCTTATTTTGCCATTATAAAAAGTACAATTTGATTGCCTCAGGCCACGGCCTGTCTGTGTGCACATTTTCATGAAATTTCGTTCAGCCGTTTTGGGGTTATTTAGTCAGAAGCAAACAAACTTAAATTAGAAACGTACGTATTTTAAACTTATTCAAAGCCGTATAATGCCTAAGAGAGGACTCACCATCCTTCAGGTGGAGATTGGGTGTCGTAACACCTCTGCCTACCTCTTCGGGGACCCTTGTGGGAACAATGTTCCTGCTACCGGCACAGGTCACTAATATGTTTTGATCGCGTAAGTTTGAAAAACACTTATCAGAGCTGGTAGCAGGAACATTTTTCGAATACGTATTTGAAAACGTAACTCGCGAAATGTCAAAATTGTCATACTAATTTTTAATTCGACTTTTCACCGCCGCAGCGCTATTCATTGTTCAATACAAAAATAGTTGAAGGCGATACGAAAATGCTGTGGCACATTATTCATGCTCGCGCTACAGATATAGTATTTTATATCGCTATCACTTTTTCTACTCGAGTGATACATTTGTGCCTAATTTTAGAGTTCCGTTCCTTAAAAGGAGCCCTTATAGGATCACTTGTTGTCCGTTTTTCGGTCTGTCTCTCTGTCACAAAGTTTTATCTCAAGAACGCGTGGAGTTATCAAATTGAAATTAATATGAAATACCCAGGTCTATGGTCTCTTTCGGCTGTAAAATAATCAAACCTGTAAGTCAATATGTAGAAAAGATATGACCGTTTTGTCGCAAATTTTCGCACATTTTGCGATATTACATGGGTATCAAAACATATAGAGTACTTCCCGTTGACCTAGAATCATGAAATTTGGTAAGAAGCAGTGTCTTACAGCACAAATGAAGGAAAAAATATGAAAACCGTAAACATGTAGTCTATTTTTTTTAATGCGAATTTTCAAGAAATATACCTGAGTCAAGCTGTTGAGATTCACCGACGAACCTCATTTGAAGTTCGCCTACTTTTAACCTTACCTACAAGTGTGTACGGAACCCTCGGTTCCCGAGTCCGAGTCGCACTTGGCCGTTTTTTTATTATATCCTCAAAAGCCTCTTCCGATCTTCTAAATCCAAGGATTATTTGATAAAAATTGAAATTGTTGTTCTAAAAAAAAAAAAAAAAAAAAAATATTTGAATTAAAAATTAAATAAAAGAATAAATTTCTTAATAAATAATTAATAGAATTAATTGGTTTCGATGAAAGATGTATGAGTATTTTTGTAGAGCCTGCCTTGTCCGTAATCCAATCGATTAGTTTCTACAGATATCGAGCATCCTTATTTAGGTAATGGATTGTTCTATTTATTTATTTAGGTACAACAACAATTCATACATATTCGTATTGTTCGCGCATTAGATACTCTATGCTGTTTTTTTTAATTAATGTTATGTCTAAATTATATTATACTATTCTGTTATGTCGGGTACCTTAAAGGGAAAAAGAAATCCTTATAGGATCACTCTGTTGTCCGTCTGTCTGTCAAGACCTTTACGCGTGGAGTTATCAAGTTAAATTATTATAAATATCCGGGCCAATGGTCTCTTTTAGTTGTGAAAATATGAAACCTGTAAGTCAATATGAAGAAAAGATATGACCGTTTGTCGCAAATTTTCGCACGTTTTGCGATTTCACAAGGGAATCAAAACCTGTAGGGTACTTCCCGTTGACCTAGAATCATGGAATTTGGCAAGAAGCAGTGTATTACTTACTTGAGCACAAGTAAAGGAAAAAGTCGAAAATATGTAATTTAATTTTAAACAAAATCTGAATTTACTAAATAAAAAATCCTGAATCGCGCTGTTGAGAGTCACCGACGAATAATGACCTCATTTGAAGTTCGCCTACTTCTACCTTACCTACAAGTGTGTACGGAACCCGATAGTCGGGGAAGATCCAACAATAAATCTCAATCACAAAAATGATAAATATTTATCAGAACTTATAAATAACACCATGTATATATAAATATAAACAAGTTGGCACAGAACAAATTACCAGCTGACCAAGTTATTGTATCCTGTCGGGCCGAGTCAATGTTTCCTGTAGGACGATACTTGACCGATTGCTCAGTCCACTGTGATAGAAATTACTCCTGTGGATTCATGATAATTTATTTATACAGCTGGTTTCTTTATTCTGTTTTATCTTTCTTGTCGTTTCCAAAGGTTTTCTTGGAACTCTCAGAGTCTAGTCACTTCAATCTGGGCTTTTTCAATATGTATTGAATCCATCTGTCGTCAGTTTATGTGTATACTAGCGGCCCGCCCCGGCTTCGCTCGGGTAGACTTTTATCAAATATTTTGTCTACCCGTGCGAAGCCGGAGCGGGCAGCTAGTATAATATATCACTTATGTTACTCAGTGATAATATAGTAAGCTACATTTAGTTTTTAGTTAGTAAGCTAACGGTGAAAGAATTTTTGAGATAGGCCCTGTAGTTTCCGAGCATTCAATACAAACCCACAAAAATACAAATCTTTCCTCTTTATAATATTATTATAGTATAGTAAGTATAGATATTAGTATAGATATAGATATAAGTAAAATAGTTGTCTCGACAGACGTTGTCAAGAACACCATAGACAAGATTTTTTATTTAGACTATTTATTAAGACACAATATTTTTATGGTAATTTCATTGGGATACCTAGATGCCCCTTTCGCGCCAGATAGAACATTTCAATACACACTGTATACAGAACAAAAATGTTTATCCTAAAGGACATTGTGCCCCAGCTGCATTCATCCAGTGCGCCATTTTAAATTATTCTCGAAGGGTTACGAACACGTTAATACTTTATCAAACTATTCCGATAATACCAATATTAAACAACGGCAACTTAATCTCCATATCAAATTAAGCCGAGCGTCATTTTAATTCCCCTCACTAATAAATTAACAAGTCCAGTTACATTTTAGTCAGTAATCCTCTATAAAATGAACACTCTGTAATCATGATCGGTGCGAAATTGATGTGCAATGAATATTTATTTTATAGCTTTAGATTTAAAGTCGTTAATTGTTTGTTTGGTGATATTCGTCTGTGGTAGGTAATTATGAAATTGATCATCACCAAGTGTGTATTTTTTGTATATACCACTAAGGTGGAATACAAGCATACGGCCCACCTGACGGCAAGCAGTCACCGTAGCCTATAGCCGCTAGCAATACCAGAGATATGACTAACGCGTTGCCAACCCTGTCGTTGATGAGGAGTCATTGTGCTAGCAGCATTACTACTAGCCCAGCGTATCCTCGAGGAGCACTGACAACCTTACTTACCGTAAACACAACTCTACATCAAAGTAGTGTTATTTCACTGCGGTCTTCTGTAACTTATTTGACTAGAATTTACAAGTACTTTAAAATCGTCAGAATCTAAGAATCCGGTAAGAAACCTAACAATAACTCTATTCAAATATAATAGATGATTAAATTTAAATTTCTTATGACAAGAATATATCACAAAAAGTTATCACTTAAACAAGGATATTATGCTTGAATCACAAATCTAAGTTAGTAGTTAATAAATAAAAAGTAAAAAGGCTTGATGACCAGCCACCACGAGCAGCACCTGTTCACAAGTATGACGCGGTCGCCTGGGTTAAGCCCGATATTTGTATTTCTATCATTGAATACGTCTGTTATTTGTATTTTTTTAATTTAGAATAAGGATCACCAACAGATGAATACATTCAAACAATGTTTTATTTATTTTATTTTTTTATATTCGGTTTGATTTTTTTTCTTTTAGTTTTAGATTATTGTTGTTGTCCAAACAATATCTTAGTGCTAATATAAAAGGAGATTATATAAATGTACATCTACTTATAGGCGACCACAGCTAATAAAGATAACTAGAATGTAAACATTAAGAAAACAATGATACCTAAAATAACAACAAAATCTATGCGTTAACACATACATATGAGAATACAGATAAAAAAGAATTACAATAAAAAAAATTGGAATTGATATTGGAATAAAAAGATTTAGAAATTTAGACAGTGGCCTTCCACAGCTTCTTCCACTCATTCACACGTAACGTAACATCAAAAACAAACAATGAAGTATGGAGTGTCGCCGTCCCCAGCAAGAATGTCAAAAGAATTAATTAAATACCAAACGACCCCTAACTCCAGAATTATCCACATTCTTCCCCTCGTGTGGTCATACTTGTTGTCAATTAATGGAATGTCCGCAATTTAGCACAATTTATTGTCACTAATAAAGAAATATTTGGCAATTTATTGGTACCTATATAATTTTAATGGCATCTAAAATAAGGGTTGGGTATTGTCATTGAAAATTGACACAAAGTAAAATTATGACCTTGCTTTGTAATTAATTTTGAGCTGCTACGTGTCATGTAAATCTGTAGTAGTTGAGGTACCTTATGAATCTGTACTAATGTATCTAAACGTAGCTTTCGACGCGACTTCACTCGCGTAGGGATCTGGATATTGATAAAACACTTTACGCATAATCTCTGCAACTGCTGAACCGATTGTTATGTAGATAGTCTCTGTTACTAAGGCAATTTTTTCTACAATTCCTACGAAAACGTTATATATTTTTTCGCGAAGGATAGCTTTATTATTATTATTGTAAAATTTGGCCACATTGTCAAAAATTGTTTGAATAAAGCTTTCACGGACAAAGCAATATTTCAAACACACTATGTGTGATGATGTGATGCGATTGTGAAATCTGGAATTCTCACCACGTAATATCGTCGAAAACGTATCAAAACCAATATCGAATAGTTGTGTTTGCGTTTGCCATACACTCGGTAGGGTCAACTGTGTTTTTTTATACCACTAAGGTGGCAAACAAGCATACGGCCCGCCTGATGGTAAGCAGTTACCGCAGCCTATGGACGCTAGCAACACCAGAGGTATCACTCGCGCGTTGCCGACCCTTCAGAAATCTATTCACACCGTTCTTGAAAAACTCCGTGCTGTAGTCCTTTGGGAAAACCACTTATATTGATATTACTTTTAATATTTCGAATTAACGGTAATAAGTCAATCCCATAAGTCCCGAAGAAGAAGGCAGCACTCTTTTTTCACCGAAGATAATTTGCTGCCAAAACGGATGGTGACTCGGTCGCTACATACATCCTAGAATTACTTCTCAGACGTATGCAAGTTTCCTCACGATGTTTTCCTTCACCGTAAAGCTCGTAATGTGATTAATTTCCGTGTTTAGGATTTTAGAAAAAAAAAACTCAATCAGGCAGCGCCCATGGCATACGGCCACCACGGCTGTTTTGAGTGTTTAGATAGAAGTTAAATAAAGTACAGTAAAAATGTGTTTGAATATACTACTAGCAGAGCTACTAGTATAAGATTTTAAACAAGTTGGTGTTGAGACGAGTGAGTTGCTTGATCGAATTGATGATAAGCGTCACACTCGCATACAACAGATGCAGTTCCACCCAGGATCTTCAATCGTAAGCTCAAACTTCATAAGTCTTCTTTGCCTAGTAATGTTGCTAGCTACAGTGCGTTTCAAACTAAAAAAAAATGCATACACGTTAATGCTCGACTGCAGAATATCTGGTACTGTTGAAGTACCCTCTTGCAATAAGACTTGACTTGCCATAAAATGAGATTGGGAAGTAATCTCAACATTATATTCTTTACTGAAAAATATATTGTAACAGCTATATTGTAAAGGTTCCAAAAGAGCTTCCTCCCGCGCACAATTAAACTGTGGAATGAACTCCCCGCCGTGGTTTTCCCAAAGGAGTACACAGTACAGCATGGGGTTCTTCAAGAAGGGTGTGAAGAGATTTCTAAAGGGTCGGCAACGCGCGAGTGATACCCCTGGTGTTGCAAGCGTCCATAGGCTGCGGTAACCGCTTACGATCAGCTTGTTTGCCACGTTAGTGCTATTAAAAAAAATCTTCTTCGTCAATATACAATTTCTCATGTACAATGGAGGCCACTCAAAATTAATGGAGCATCAGATTTGAGTGGCGTTTCAGTATTCGGCCATAAGTACATTCCGGTGAGTTCACATGAACCTCTCAAACCGAAACATAGTTAGTTTGACGGCAGAATATCTCCTACTAAGCCTGATTACACCAAAAGGGAAATTCGTACCGTAAGGGCTTAATACAGGCATTCATCAGCCAGCCTCACGAGGCCAAATTACTCGATTTTCTCGCATCACTTTGAGCGCTAAAATATTTCCGCCCACCCCAAAGCAAAGGGAGCTAAAATGCCGTTAGCAGAACAGGAGTCAAAAGGTAGAAATGTCAAAATTTTACAGATATTATGCATCAAAGCCGACCCATTTGTCCGTAAAATTACTTAGAGTTCTCCTATTGGCTGATACGTGTTTGTGTCATGCGGTCTGCTCGACGAATACATGTGCGTTTTAAAACCAAACTTTGAAACCAAATCAGCTGTCATCGGCAAGCATTTTTTTATAATTAATATTATTTCTTTCGTTCTATTAATATTGTGGACAAACTTATATGATTGGCGGTTTGTGCATCTTCCAATGTTAGGAAACTGCCCCCTATATAGCATCCACGTAATATTTATACTTAAGCTGTTAAAATGTTGCAGAAATATATACACAGGTTCCACATTTAAGCTAATTCTCTTATCACACAACAGCCTAATTTACTTAATTTTAGCTTAATGCTGTCAAATCCAATGAAGTCGTTTCAAAACGTGAATATTTTAGTTTCAATGAACAACTGAACCCTACTAATATTATAAATGCGAAAGTTTGTGAGTATAGATGATGTTTGTTACTATTTCACTAAAAACTAGTAAACGGATTTGGATAGAATTTGTAACACATATAGTTTATAGCCTGGATTAACACATAGGGTACTTTTAATCCCGGGAAAATTAAAATCCTCTGGGATTTTAAGCTCCACGCGGACGAAGTAGTGGCAGAAGCTAAGCTACGAAAAATATACTTATAATAAGTTTTAGTATAGTCAGACGAACAAGGTAATTGGTACCATTATCCCTGTATGTACTTTAATACTAGTTAAAACTGAGCAAGTCTCATGGCGTTACTTTGGGCAGTTTACAAGAAATTATCGCGCTTCGCCTTTTTGGCACAATTTGCGCTAGACATGCAAACAAACTGACATAAATTATATTCAAGACAGTTATATCGTCTATGTGACCTCGCTTTAGCTGAAATAGTACAATATTGTCTTTGTTTTTTTTTTGGTGAAAATTAACTTTGGAATTGGCGTCTGCATAAAAATATTTTTTATAGAGCAGATTTTTACCATTACAAGTGGTAAGCATTTATTTCAACCACAAGGCTACTACGGAATACAATTAATATTTTTAGTGGTTACATCACTTGCCTGGCATTCTTATTAAATTGCATTAGATCGCGAGACCCCTAAATCAAAAGTTGGCACCCAATACTAAGTAATTAACGCTTAAACTAGCAGAAAAACGCATGTGTTGGCAACACATTTTATTGGCCCTATTCTCTTTGTAGTCGGATTAATCATTGCAGTGTGACAGTTACGGCGCGAATACTGAATATTTAATATTTTAACGCACATCTATTATTCGTATGAATTGTAGCGATGTTTTTGTAATTTTATTTATTTCTTTGTGTTCTTATTTGAAATTTTTAAATTTAAAATTGGCTTACCATGCAATTATTTAGCTGAACTGGCGAGCTTGTATGAAAACATTGATAAATATTAAAGATGAGAAGAGGTGTGCAAGACAAGAGCTAACGCGTTGCCAACCCTGTTCTTGATGAGGACTTACTGTTCTAGCAGCATTACTACTAGCGCAGCATATTCTCGTGGAGCACTGGCAACCTTACTCACCGCAGAAACACAACACTACATCAAAGTAATGTTATTTTATTGCAATCATCTATAAGGTAGAGGTACAGTCCCCAACCGGGCGGCTCCAATTTTAACGGGAAAACCCACAGGAGACCCCTTTTCGCCCTACCTCTCTTTTAAGCTCATGGTGTGAATAATCACTGTACTTAAGCTTATAAAAAGGGATTTGAACCTGGGCCCATTTGATGACAGGCGTTGCTTCAACCACAAGACCACCAAGACTACAGATATTTTTTTAATTATTAATATTTGATTAAGGACTTCGAATTCTAATTTGAAAAATAAAATCTTCTAAGAGCTTTCCCTTCGTTAAAATATGAATAAGATAATTTCAAAATTACCACGTCTGGCTTAAGTTAAGATCTAATTTAAGCCCTCACAGAATGAGCCAGTATCTTAGCAAATATAATGCGGTCCACAAACAAACCGGGCACAAGTAATAATTATGCGAACCGCCGCCGCCCCAAAGTTATCACGAAATAAATTTTGAAAGTAATTAAAATCTGAAATTATCGTATCTATCATTGTTAGACATTACAATACAAAGGAAAAGTACATTATATATTGGTGTAGTACCTTCTAGGGATGAAATAAAAATTGATAACGTTTGGTCAAACGATGGAAATGTAAAGAGGACTCGTTACCGGCGAGCATGTATATAAAGTTTTTTTTTAATACGTAATTTAAACGTATGGCCCACCTGATGGTAAGCAGTCACCGTAGCTAATAGCTAGCAATACCAGGGGTATCACTAACGCGTTTCCATTCTTGCTGTTGATGACTCACTGTGCTAGTAGCAGTACTACAAGCGCAACGTAACCTCGTGAAGTGGAGGAAAGATTGATGGATGTAGAAGAAGCAAAAGAGATGTGCAAGTCAAGAGTGAAATGGCGCTCTGTACTCTCTGCCTACCCCGTGAGGTTCTTGGCGTCGTGACATAAGTGTAACAAATTTTATCCTTTGCTAGTTTGAAAATTCTTGAAAAAATCTCTCCAAAGAAGTAGCCTTTACTTTATATGGATTCAGATACATACATATTCAGATAAATGAATAAATAATGATTATTTATAATTAATAACGGCACCGTTTGTCTAGAGGTAAGTAGGTACTGCAATGCTGTGTCACGGGTTCAATTCTGCCAGGGTGAACATTTATGTGATGATTGCTTTGTGTCGTGTTGGATATGAATTACATTTATGTATTTCGAAAATAGCATACTTATGCCTTCCCACAAGGGTCCCCGCAGACATAGTAAGAGGTACTATAACACCCATATTTCATCGAAGATAATTTGGTGCCACCGTGTCAGATGCAATGGTAAGACAAGTCTGACGCTGCGCCCGATACTGCCCGTATTAATCCTATTCTGTGCTACTTTCCTTTTTGACTTTTATTCATTTCTCACTACTTCTTCAAGCTCTACGTACGTCACTTTTCGCTCAATGACAACCTTTCAATTAGTTTCTTAACATTTCTTACCTGTCAATTAGTTTGACCGTTTCACTCTATTCTCCTAAGATAAGAGGCTTTTGGGTATTTATGGAAATAGCTAACACATATAGTAGTCAAAATGTGTCTAAGAACTTCACATGTTAATGAACGATCCTTTATAACTAAGGCCAATGCTTTATTTTTTGCATCTCATAGTTTGCATCTCATAGTTTGCATCTCTCATAGTTTTTATAACTTTTTCATGACATGTGGAAGATACAATACATATTGCGCCGACCCCAAATAATATGGGATAAGGGCAGGAGAACGATGATGTGGAAGATACACATACAAATAACAGGTACACTTTTATTTACAAATTGAATTTTATGTTGGATACTATGACCATATTTCCATTCGATCAAAATTCACAAAAAAATCTAGTTTTGTGTCAATCAAACCATAGGTTCACACTTGACTCTTCATTCACAGGATAACTGTCATGTGTCAATCAAACTGTTACAGTTAAAATAATGTTTAGTTCGTAGTTTAGCTGTCAGAATAAGGACTCATAAAGTTAGACTTACAAATTATTAACAGGATTGGTTGGAACATGGTATTATACTAAAATTTCTAGGATTCACCTTATACTAACTACTCACAAGCCCTTGAGATCGAAGGGCACTGAACTCGCATAAGCAGCGCAGGAAGCCAGTAAAATCAATTTGATTAAAGATAACCGATAAGTTAAAAGATACTGAGGTAAGCAATCAAAATTAATTTGTTGCCCTTAGCGATGGCTTATAAGGAAAGCTTACAAGTTAACTTTGATGGGAAATCACACAGAAATCGGAGTAATGGTGGTAGCGCTGTATGCTTGTCGCCATTAATGTTAATTTTTCTATCGCGTGAATTGTGATTTACTTTGCCGTGTGTAGTGCGTATGACGCAGTACGGTTCATAATTGATTTTGGCAAGTGTAGTGCAGGGCACTTCGAGAAGGCGAGGTAGGGTGATTTGGGGTTTCCCGTGGGTTTTCCCATTTAAATTGTAGCCGCCCGACTGGGGTGGGGACTGTACCTCCACCTTACGAAAGACCGCAGTGAAATAACACTACTTGATGTAGTGTTGTGTTTCTGCGGTAAGTAAGGTTGCCAGTGCTCCACGAGGATATGCTGGGCTAGTAGTAACAACATGGTTGGCAACCTGTTAGTGATACCCCTGGTATTGCTTACCACCAGGGGGGCCATATGCTTGTGTGTCACCTTAGTGGTATAAAGCGGCGACATCGGTTTCGAAACCAAACTGCACCTTTTTATTTCTAGTGAGTATTATACCGGATGTATATTTAGAGGGAATTTATTTAGACAGTTCTACAGACAAATACATACATATCATCACGCAGACCCTTAAAGTTGGAATTCAGACCTTCATATGTGTCTAATTAGGGCCAGAACGGTTTTTTTTTTTTTTGAATTTCGAAGCGATAGCTCAGAGATCTATTTCGCTAGTCTTGCACACCTCTTCCTTTCTTCTACATTCATCAATATATTTATACATACTCGCTAGTTTGAGTACTATTTACATTTGAGACCTTTTTCAATTTGACATAGAAAATTAAACCTTATTCTCTTCTTGGCTCCTTCTTTTACTCGTATTCGTAGTATACGTATCTATTTTCTCAGAATTTATCACTCATTCATTACAAAGTACAAACCACCAACCATCTCCTACATAAAAACCTTATAGTATATTTAACATTATAGTAACATGCGATATTACAGAAATATTTATTAGCTGGAAACAACTCTTACCAAAATACTTAGGTTGATATCATTATTTTCGCGTAGTGTAATAGACAAAAAGGCTAGTATTTTAAATAGAAGATCACAAGAATCTCAAACTTTCAAATTCAATTTACGCTCTGTCATTTCTAAATGTATCCCGGCTTTGACATTGAAACTTATAGGTCCATTGAAGGACAATATAACGCAATTAAAGGGAGAAATCATGATGATCAATTAAAGGGAGAAGTCATGATGATCAATCAACGCGAATTGCTTTGATCAGCGATATTCGTCCAGATGTACCAGGGTACCGTTAGCAACGGACGTTTGGAATGGATTTTTGAGATAAAATTAAAAATATAAAAAAGTGACGAGACCGCTGGTCTAGTGGTTAGTATAGCTGACCGCTACGCTAGAGTTCGCGGGTTCGATGCCCGCCAATATATCATGTCTATCATCAATTGCCTGGTTACCAGTACGATGATAGATGCGTCACTTTCAGTGCGTATTCATACTTAGTAACTTAGAAAGGTGCATATTGGTCCCGATTCTGTTGGACGAAATCATTAAACTTAACTAATATGACAAGACTTAAAGTATTGCCATCCTTATTTATAACCCCGCACATGAGAAAGGGACAGCAAGACTTTTGCTCCTGTCAATTTATTTGTAGTGATTTTGTACAACAGAATATAAAACATTATATTTTAATTTAATATGTGGATCATAATTTATAAACTGGGTTTTTTTATATTAATTAATATTTATTCAACTACATAATATATACATGAATCAAAAACTTAAAATAAACTAAACTAAGAACTACAAAACTTACCTACACGTAAAATAAATGTCCCGAACCACTGTCACGGGGAAGTGTGCCAAGAAGGCTGGCGGCATAAATGTAAATAATTTAATGATATAAAAAAAAAAAAAAAAAAAAAAAAAAAAAAAAAAAGCTGTTTCATAATATAAATTAATTCTTTTATGACTATAGTGTAAGGTAATTTTTGTACTTAATTTTATTGTTTTTTTTTTGTGTATTGGGTGTTTTTTACCTTTCAATAAACATTATTATTATTATTATTATTATAAATCAGCTGAAATTAAAATAAACTGGGATGTTGAAACATAACATATTTATCCATTAAAACGTGGAATTGAGCGCTTTATTTGCTGCCACTCAGAGTAATTGGCACAATTTTGCGCGTACGACATCCGTGTGGTCAGCTGCACTACCCCATTTATCGGCACCTCTACGTGCCCCGATAATAATCCGCGCTGCGCCATAACGCCAATATTGCAGGTGAATTGGCACAGATCGGAATTCAGGGCCACTTGGCAACCGTACTACAATTTGTTCCACGAGATGTTAAGTTTTGTACGATTATCTTAATCCGATATAGTTCTGTGGATGATACTATAAGATGAGGATGAATAGAATTTCGCATGAAAGGAAAATATGTACGAAATTAAGTAGGTTTTAAATAATAAACAAACACGATTTTGAAATACATTTTGTATTTCCCCTGATGATATTGATAGGAAATTAATGGTGCTGAGTGATATAAGTGTCCTGAAAATGTGTGCAAAATAGTATTGCACCGATACTTTATTGATGAGGTCAGTACCTCCACCTCACCAAAGGTTGCTCCTAATGTGTCGCTTTGTGTCCAACAGTGGGACGGCGGCTTAAGATAAGATTGTAGTATTTTGTTTCTGCGTTGAGTAACATACTAGAGCTATGCTGGCGAAATAAAAAAGGCTAACTGATATCCAGAATAACCACACGAAAGCTTTCGGCATGAGCATTTCAAGTTGACAGTAGTGATCTTTCACATCAACTTAATTAAAGAAACTATATAAATTCCCCTCAAGCTCCACTAATGGAGGTCGCTATTGCCATCTCGGACCTCACGAAGCTAGAATGAATATGCAGTAATATGCTGATTGTTATAATAACTAAAACAAGGAAGAGTAGAAATTAAGCTCGAAGGACCAATAAGGAAACTATTAATCGCATCCCAATTAATTGAACAAGGAACTGACAGCAACTAATATGACGTAATTGAGTGACGTCACTATCCAAATACACAGCCAATTATCACTGAAAACGGAACCGGATACCCGTCATATGTCATTATCATAAGGCTGTACCGAAATGCATGATATAGCCAATATTGTTCAGCAGAAACAATTACCTAAGGCGAAATTGTTATCCGTAAGCTGTTTACGAAGCAACCTGTATAAGATTCTCAGTTTCAGGATTGTTGCGGCCATAACACGAGCGGTTTGATAAATATTTTTTAAATATTTTGATCTCAAAGGTAAATGTCACAATCTTACAACGTGCTAGGAGAATTTTCTAAGCAATTATATGTAAGCCTGCGATTCAAACAGTCGGAGCCTTGTTCCTATACCAATAAAAAAATAAAATTTAAAAATGAATTCTGAACCAAATCATCAATTATATCCAATTCAGTTTTTGAAATTAAATATAATGTAACAGATCAAAGAACACGAATCCACGCCACAGGCGTAAGTTACTATTGCTAAATCAAGTTTCATTTCGTTACAAAATGTGGGTCAATTTCTAGTGAAAACATACAGTTTTTTATAGAATACAAAATATATTATAATTTGCTTTTTCCGCTTAATGAGTGTGATACGGTCGAACGGCCTGCGCCCAGGTGTGAGCTCAGGCGTGGTTTCTTCCGACACGTGTTTCAGGACTTCCACGTCCCATCATCAGGGTGGCGCCGCGTTGGTCGAGCAGCGTGATGTCACATCGAGGTCTGGATGCTGGAGCAGCGCCGCAGCACGATGGTCGGACGCTGGAGCAGCGTCACAGGATGCTGGACCAGCGTCGCAGGATGCTGGAGCAGCGTCACAGGATGCTGGAGCAGCGTCACAGCATGATGGTGGCGTGAGACGCCACGACAGCACGTAGACCCTTCTGTAACTAAAGCTGAGAAATGAGTGATTGTTTAGCGGTGCGTCCCGTCCTTTTATAGTAGTAGAGTGGTGGTGGAACTCGTATGTCGTGTAACATCGTATTTTATCGTGTAAACATACGTAATAGAGGGGAATGTGTAACGTCGGTTTGTTCATTCAACAATGATTCATTATTTATATGTTTGATTATTTCTAAACCCTCCAAAACACATAATTTTTGGCCTTTATTACAGGTGTGTAAAATATTAAATGTGTGACTATCGTTTAGGCTGTGTCCTGTCTCAAAAACAAATATCCCGAAAAATCAAATTTCGCCAAACATCTCTTAGAGACAGGACACAGCCTAAACGATAGTCACACATTTAATATTTTACACACCTGTAATAAAGGCCAAAAATTATGTGTTTTGGAGGGTTTAGAAATAATCAAACATATAAATAATGAATTATTGTTGAATGAACAAACCGACGTTACACATTCCCCTCTATTACGTATGTTTACACGATAAAATACGATGTGACACGACATACGAGTTCCACCACCACTCTACTACTATAAAAGGACGGGACGCAAAGCTAAACAATCACTCATTTCTCAGCTTTAGTTACAGAAGGGTCTACGTGCTGTCGTGGCGTCTCACGCCACCATCATGCTGTGACGCTGCTCCAGCATCCTGTGACGCTGCTCCAGCATCCTGCGACGCTGGTCCAGCATCCTGTGACGCTGCTCCAGCGTCCGACCATCGTGCTGCGGCGCTGCTCCAGCATCCAGACCTCGATGTGACATCACGCTGCTCGACCAACGCGGCGGCACCCTGATGATGGGACTTGGAAGTCCTGAAACACGTGTCGGAAGAAACCACGCCTGAGCTCACACCTGGGCGCAGGCCGTTCGACCGTATCACACTCATTAAGCGGAAAAAGCAAATTATAATATATTTTGAATTCTATAAATATGAATTTCCGCAAAGTAAAACCTGAATCAATTCAATATACTGTTTTTTCATACCACTAAGGTGACACACAAGCATATGGCCCACCTGCTGATGCTAAGCAGTCAGCCTATAGCCGCTAGCAATACCAGGGGTATCACTAACAGGTTGCCAACCAAGTTGTTGATGAGGACTATGCTAGCAGCAATACTACTAGCCCAGCGTATCCTCGTGGTTCTCTTTACACCTCACTTACCGCAGAAACACAACACTACATCAAGTAGTGTTATTTCACTGCAGTCTTCTGTAAGGGGGAGGTACAGTCCCCAGTCGGGCGGCTCCAATTTAAACGGGAAAACCCACGGGAAATCCCAAATCACCCTTCCTCTCCTTAATACTATATACTATTGGCATTATCGTATCCATAATAGTTTTCAAGGAATCGTTTCCTCTTCTCTTTTAAAGGTACTTCACAAATCCTAGACACAACACAAGTACAGCATTATCTGCGATCTTTTGTAAAGTAATGCTCAATAGATAACAGGATAACAATTTGAACGGAATATCCCGCTGTGATTGACTTCTCATAAATTTGAAATAAATTGTTATTAATCTCTGTAGCGATGGCTCCACAATGATCCGTTGCCCCAACCGGTGTATAAATCACATCTGACAGCCCTTTTGTGATGGCTCGTGTTTCTGTAACCTACAGCTACGGTTCTGACGTATCTATTCCGAAACTCGCAATTATTGGACCCTTGTTTCATGTTCAAGCTAGTACTGAAAGAGAAACGGTTAACGAAGATGTATCTAAATTTTGAAGGCATTCCGTTATACTCTAAATCAAAATCAAAAGTCATATATTCAGTTTAGGCCCTAATAAGGCACTTATGAAGGTCTAAATTACCACTACATCTTACTTTCCGTTACTATTAAGCAATTAACATAATAAACGCACCTAGTGAGAGGCACGGACTACTATATAATACATATAACACACCCAGAACCAAGACAAACATGTTTGTCACATAAATGTTTGCCCTGGCGGGAATAGAACCCGCGACAGCGTAGCAGTCACGTATACTAATCACTAGACCAGCGGTCTCGTCCAAAAAGCAAACCTGATTTAAATAAAATAGTAGTAATGTGTCGTAATATCACCTTATTCATATATCCGTAAACGTTCGTAATTCTATTTATTTCAAAATTACCTCCCGATTCGCACGCAATGATCGATCGGTGGATTCTCGAAAACACGAATTTTAAACCGGTGCCAGTTACGAAGGTTAGACTGAAAGGGAATTGGTGGCAAAAGGGATGATTTATTGGTATATGAATAGCTTTATTTTTTATCCTTTTTATATACAATTTTAACTAATTATATTTCGCAGGGCGAACAAAAAGCGACCAAAGGTTAAATTGACGTTTATACTATTTGATGGCAAAGACCAAACAGAACCGGCGGGCGTGTATGAAGGGATTATTGAATGTAGAAACAAAAGAGAAAGCTCTATACTCTCTACCTGCAGAAGTGTGCATGGCATACAGGCAAAAAGTCATTGCCTACCTCCAACAAAATAGAATACACTTTATAATGCAGATTAATACTGACTGCCTACCTAAAAGCATTTGCTAAGCTAAGCTAGGACTCACTGTGCTAGCAGCAATACTACTAGCCCAGCGTATCCTCGTGGAGCACTGGCAACCTTACTTACCGTAGAAACACAACACTACATCAAGTAGTGTTATTTCACTGCGGTCTTCTGTAAGGCTACAGTCCCCAGTCGGGCGGCTACAATTTAAATGGGATAACCCACGGGAAAAACCAAATCGCCCTACCTCTCTTTTTAAAAGCTTATCTATTAATCACTGTACTTAAGCTTAGAAAAACTCATTGGTACAGGCCGGGAATCGAACCTGGGCCCGTCAGATGACAGGCCGTTGCTTCAACCACAAGGCCACCTCGGCTTTTATGAAGGTTTTAGAAGGACGGTATGACCGCCTCTGTACCTGCCCCTTGAGGGATTTGGTCCGCTGTTTTCAAGTACTCTTTTACTTTCCCTCCACAATCATACATTAAGAATACAATAGAATCCTAACTCCATAAAACCATTAGTGAAAACGAATAAAACACGCATTACGGCTTAACTCACCAGAACACGACCCTCAATAATAACAAAACACATTTTGTAAACACACATAGCGTGTCATCAATTAAAACCAAACAAAAGTAATAAAATGTATGAATACATCCCGAAAGAAATGTTACGTCAAACAAATTGCTTTTTATTATTGTTATACGCTTTTATAGCTCTCTGTACGAATCGGATTGGGTGATACGTCAATGAGCTTACTGGCCCATCGGTCACTTTATGGCCACACACGGAATTGAGTACAGTCGGGGATATAACGATTGTAAAAATGTATTAGCATCGCCTGATGTAAATTTAGGATTTTATTTTAGTAATGCTCCTAGACCTTTCTTCGCGACTTTACCTGCGTAGTTTAATTAATAAATAAGAAGGTGAGAAATCGATTTCTGATAGGATTTGCTCAATATCCGTTCTTAGTGGGTCTACGTGAAGAAAGGAATAACTATGTAACAATTTCAAGTCAATCGACCATATATTCGTAGAGATCACGTGATGAGTGAGTGAGACAGTAAGTGATATTTCGCCTTTGTTTATTCCCGTGAAAACGTCAAAGAGAGGTATGGCGAATTGGGATCTCCCGCGGGTTTCTCATTTAAATTGGAGCCGCCAGACTGGGGACTGTACCTTACAGAAGACCGCAGTGAAATAACACTACTTTGATGTTTGTTGTGTTGTGTTTCTGCGGTAAGTACGGTTGCCAGTTCTCCACGGGGATACCCTGTGCTAGTAGTAATGCTGCTAGCACAGTG
Organism: Falcaria lacertinaria; assembly: GCA_951449985.1. Classification (NCBI taxonomy): domain Eukaryota; kingdom Metazoa; phylum Arthropoda; class Insecta; order Lepidoptera; family Drepanidae; genus Falcaria; species Falcaria lacertinaria. The sequence goes on along the minus strand of OX602134.1, from coordinate 4,248,306 downwards.
ACTCCTCAACAACAACAGGGTTGGCAACTCGTTAGTGATATCCCTGGTATTGCTAGCGACTATAGGCTACGGGACCGCTTAACATCAGGTGGGCTGTATGCGTGTGCCACCTTAGTGGTATAAAAAAACGAGGCTACATGTTTATTGTAAATTATTTAGTTCATCAGAGTTCAAATTACTCGTAGGTACTAATTATAAAGTCTTCGGGCTCAACATAGTTCAGACGCTCTTAATTAGTTGTTTTATAAGGCCTAATGAGGTATCTCTAAAGGTAAATATTTAAACGTAATATTTTATCGTAAAAACAATACGTACACTGTTTAAATTCAATAAACAAACAGACAAACATGCTCTTTGATCATCGAAATTAAGTTCCATTACAAATGTGTGTAGGGTTGTCACGTTACTCGTTGTAATAAAATATAAAAACTTTTCAAGGAGGTCTCACGTCGGCTGGTTGAGGTCTCCCGTGACAGGCGTGCTGGAACATATCTCGCTCAGAGAATCAGCATTGCAATCCAGCGTGGCAATGCTGCCAGCATTCTTGACACGCTCCCGCATGATTCTGGTTTGGGTCAGATCTTTTATCTATAACTAGGTAGGTTAAGTTCTGTTTTTGTAAATAGTTTTATTTTTTGTCAATTAATAATATATATATTTTATACCACTGAGGTGGCAAACAAGCATACGGCCCGCCTGATGGTAAAATATACCATGTTATGTCTATTTAGAGTAGAGATATGAATATTTTCGCGAAAATTTTGGATTGTTCTATTAACCTTTACCTCTTAAAGAGGCAATTTTGTTAAAATACGCATAAAATGTAGTTTTTTTAAGTCACTGTAAACTTGTATGCTAATAATACTAACAAAGTAAGCGGTAATTTCGCCATGGAAAATGTTCATAATTTGGAAAAATGCCAACAAAACACAGTCAAACAAGGACAGAATGTTAATGTTATGCTTGAATGGTTCTTGCTGAAATCCTTTTGCTAACTTGAGTAAGTAGGTTAAGTTAGGTAAAATTCTGTTCATGGCACTAAAGTTGGACAATACAGTGTATTTCTCTAGTTATTTTGAATATATACAAAAATGTATGAAAATTCAAATCAACTACAATTGTCCTACAGGTTTGGTGCCCTAGTAAAACTATTCAGACGGGCAAACTCTAATTGAATATACAACAAAATGCGTTGACCGGCACTTTCAGATTTGGACCAAAATTGATGATTTCCTTTATCAACTGTGCGATAAGAACTCTATCACAATTACCTTTTAACACATTTCCAACTTGTTAAATTAACAAACGCACACAATTGTAATGAGATTCATGTGTTTGTTTTGATTAATTCCCGAATCGAAAGCGCTCAATCATGTTCATCAATATTCAAGCAGGTATCACTTTGTTTGGAGGAGGCTGCTGGTCTAGTGGTAAGTATACCTGACTGCTACGCTAGGGGTCATGAGTTCGATTGCCGCCGGGGCAAACATTTATGTGACAAACATGTTTGCCTTGCGTCTGATTTACAAAAAAAAAGTATAAAATAAGCTTTGCTTAGTTTGGGGCCAGATGGCGCTGTGTGATAATGTCCAAGCATTATTATTATCATTACAGTTTTAAGTTTGGTAATATTTATTAGGTAGGAATCCACCGCAATTAATGCCTGAATGTAATATTTTAACTTCAATAGGAACCCACTCAGTTTTTCTTAACTGTATAAAATACAACCTTCTGCCCGCGACTTCGTCCGCGTTGATGTTAGAATCCCAGAGGGAACAACGATTTTCCCGGTATAAAAATATACTATATGTTAGTCCAGGTTCTAAACTATATGTGTGCCATATTTCATACAAATCCGTTGAGTCTTTTACATGGTTGAGCAACAAACAACCACACATCAATCCTTACAAAATTTCGCATTTATGATATGAGTAATGAATTGCTGTATCTGCTATAAGTCTTAATGAAATAACTAAATCTTAGTCATTCTAAATTTACTTTCCAATACTAAACATACTACATACAGTACATTTGTAATCTAATATATTAGGTCCTTACATATGAAATTGGCGTTTTTCGTACTGGCCACTTTAATCACGAATTTCTCCTCTTTGGTAAGGAATTCCAAATTCAAATTTGTACAGCTATAGACTCATGTATTTGTGCTTCGATGATCGTCATTCATTTGTTTTTTTTCTTCTGTTTTTTTCTGTTTGCGTCACTCATTTTACAAAATGGAAAACCTTAAATATCGCATTATTTACGAGTACGAGTTCCGCCGTGGCACTAGTGCTGCGGAAACAACTCGAAGGGTGAATGATGTGTATGGCGGTCGTGTTGCAAAAGAAAACACAGTTCGTTTTTGGTTCCAACGTTTTCGTTCTGGAAATTTCGACCTGCAGAATAAGCCCCGTGGACGGCCTGAGACTCAAGTTGATAATGAAGAGTTGAAGGCTATTGTGGAAGCGGATCCATCGCAAACCACGTCCGAGTTAGCTGCAGGCTGCAATGTTAGTGATAAAACTGTTTTAATTCACTTGAAGCAAATTGGGAAGATTAAAAAGCTTGAAAGGTGGGTACCTCACGAATTGACTGAAACAAACCGGCAAACGCGCGTCGACTGCTGCGTTACATTACTAAACCGGCACAATAATGAAGGTATTTTAAACCGAATCATTACCTGTGATGAAAAATGGGTTCTTTACGATAATCGGAAGCGCTCAGCGCAATGGTTAGATCCTGGCCAGCCAGCCAAATCCTGTCCCAAGCGAAAATTAACCCCAAAAAAGTTACTTGTAAGCGTTTGGTGGACTAGTGCCGGTATTGTTCATTACAGTTTTTTCAAATCTGGCCAGACTATTACGGCTGATGTCTATTGTCAGGAATTGCAAACCATGATGGAAAAGCTAGCGGCTAAACAACCTAGGCTGGTCAATCGCTCCACGCCACTGCTGCTTCACGACAACGCTAGACCACACACTGCGCTACAGACGGCTACTAAATTAGAAGAGCTTCAATTGGAAAGTCTAAGACATCCTCCGTACTCCCCGGACCTTGCTCCAACAGATTACCATTTTTTTCGAAATTTGGATAACTTCTTGCAAGGGAAAAAATTCAACTCCGATGGGGCAGTCCAAATCGCCTTCAAAGATTTTATTGATTCCCGTCCGACTGGTTTTTTTAGTAAAGGGATCAATGCACTACCTATGAGATGGCAAAAGTGCATAGAAAATAATGGTTCATACTTTGATTAATTAAATATATTATATTAAAAAATATTCGACTTTTTGTTCCTCCCATACAAAACGCCAATTTCATATGTAAGGACCTAATATAAAATTCTCGTGTCAGTTTTCGTTGCCATACTCCTCCGAAACGGCTTGACCGATTTTGATGAATTTTTTTGTGCTTATCCGGTATCTATGAGAATCGGCCAACATCTATTTTTCATCCCCCTAAATGTTAGGGGTAGTCCAACCCTAAATTTTATTTTTTATTTTTTAGACCGATTTCAAAAATTCTTTCACCGTTAGAAAGCTACATCATCACTGAGTAACATAGGCTGTATATTATACTAGCTTCCCGCCCCGGCTTTGCACGGGTAGACAAAATATTTGATATAAAAGTCTACCCGTGCGAAGCCGGAGCGGGCCGCTAGTATATGTATAAAAAAGTCTTCGCTGTCAACGGATAGTAGATGCTCTAAAATCAAAATAAAAATCGCAATCAAAAATAATTTATTCAGCTTAGGCCCATAATAAGGCACTTATGAATGTCTAAATTACCACCGCTCTTTTATGTTACTTAGCGAGACGAAAAATTTGTTCACCTATATGGTAATATCGTGGTACATACTGTGACGGAAAAATATCTGTCAACTCTATTTACTAGCATATTTTTCGTCATTCCAAATCTAATTTTTTTCGCCGAAAAACCTTACTCGAAGCAAAACTGCTTGATCTAAAAATCAAAAAGATTATCGACACACAAAACCGATTATCGATAAACCAAATTCCTCAGTAAAAGCGACTTAATTTAACCGATTCGAGCTCGGCCCGACCGGACCGCATTATGGGTAGTTTGAATAAAATGTTGTTGTATAAATAAGGGTGACCGCATATGGGTCATAAATCCCCGTCTGGTTATAATGGGTTATCGTTACTACTGTAGCCCTTAGCTACCATGGGCTTCAAAGTCGATCGAGAAACGGCGAGAATTTCTCACGTTATATACATTGTACGAATTCACTTTTCATTTAGCTATCGTTATTAGGATAGAAGCTGAATAAAGTCGAAAAACTTGTCCAATTAAGATTACTGGTTATTCCAGTAAAATGGTGAAGGTTGCGGAGCGGCTTCGTTTGACTGTTTGGAAAGCTTCTTCATCATGTTAGATCATTTTCATCATCATATGAGATAGATCATACTTAGGGTCGGCAATGCGCGAGTGATACCCTTGATTTTGCAAGCGTTTATAGGCTGCGGTAACCGCTTACCATCAGGCGGGCCGTATGCTTGTTTGCCACCTTAGTGGTATAAAAAAAAATCGAGAACATTTTTGGTGAGTGATGTCAAACTAAAATTTCACGCTGCATATGATGTTTCGATCTCGCTAGGTACAGGTAGCTAGGTTTGTACCTAGGTACCCTACCCTACTTATAGGAGGTCTAGGTCTTTTGGTTTATAATAATTTTCTCACACACATACACCGCAGTAAAATAACACAACTTTGATGTAGTGTTGCGTTTCCGCGGTGAGTAAGGTTGCCAGTGCTCCACGAGGATACGCTGCGCCAGTGGTTATGCAGCTAGCTCAGTGAGTCCTCATCAACAACAGGGTTGGCAACGCGTTAGTGATACCCCTGGTTTTGCTAGCGGCTATAGGCTACGGTGACTGCTTACCATCAGGTGGGACGTATGCTTGTGTGCATGTTTCCGATCTTTCAGATGGTTCAGATCGATTGAATACTCTGCAGGTACATTAACCGTAAGTAATTTCTTTTTTTTGTATACGAAGTTAGCAAGCAAGCAAGTACGGCCCACTTAATAGTAAACTTTAGCCTAAACCCTAGCATATAGGCGCTAGCAATAAGTCGTCACGAACTCGTTGCCAACCATAATGTCTCACTTGAAGTTAAAACGAGATAAGTGATGAAAGACTGACTAAAAGATAATGCGAATGTGTGTTAATAGAAGCCGTTAAAAGCCAAGGTCTTAAGTAATGTCCAGATATAATTACCAAAGTACTCAATGATGGAAAAGTAAAGTGTACTCGGAATCGGCGGGCATGTATAAAGAGATTGATGAATTTCAATTAACTAAAAGAGGTGTGCAAGTCAAAAGTGATATGGCGTTCTATGCTGCCTACCAAGAAAGGTGTGATCACAAATACCTACGGTGTACAAAATTTAAAAAAATGATCGAATATAAATTTCGCCTTCAAATTACACGTGATTTATGCTCGAGTTCCCGTAGTACGGACAGTGGTTATGTTATAATTTCCCATAAACCAGTGTAGACAAGACTATCAAGGTAAAAATGAATGGTTTCCATCCGTGGCCTTTAGGGTTCCAAGGCCATCCCTAACATTATATCGATAAGGTTTAAATGGCGCTATGAATTGTTTGAAGATGTGGTTTTATGATTTATTTCAATGACTTTGTGTTATAGTATTTCTGGTTCACATTTTTCACCAAGAATGTTAGAAATGGATGGAATCTTTTTTTCGGGAGCCCATAGACCGGCGGTACTCAACCTTTAACAGAGATCACTTTTACAATCACTAACGCGTTGCCAACCCTGTTGTTGTAGACTCACTGTACTAGCAGCATAACTACTAGTGCAGCGTATGAAGCGTATCCTCATGGAGCACTACATTAAAATAGCCACCGCAGAAACACAACACTACATCAAAGTACTAATATTTGGCTGCGGTCAAATGTGAGGTGGAGGTACGGTCCCCAGCCGGGCTCCAATTTTAATGGGAAAACCCACGGCTGATCCTATTTCGCCCTACCTCACTCAAACATTTTCCGAAAGGTACATTCTGCGACGAAGCCTACTCCGGTTGAAAACATCGTACTCTTCATAATTTATAAGATTATAAACACGCTTTGCGAGGACTCAAAATTGTTACCTACTATTAAAACACTTCAAAGTTTTATACTCGGTCGCTTAATCAAAGCGTTTATTTTTAATAAACGCTCATTTCAAAATGAGTGAATTTAACATAATATTATTTAAGTTTCGTAAAATGAAAGGACTGAAATGTACTTCACTGAGAGTTTATCTAAAATGGCTCTGAATTTTGTTTCACACTCTTGTTGAATTGTTTTGTATAAGAGACGAGAGAGAAATGGAATTAACTAAACCATAATATATAATTTAAAATGAGTTTAGGTAAGCTTGGCTTATATATTGATTTATTAAGATACACCAACAGTACACATATATGTATATGCTCGACGAGACCTCAGGTCTAGTGGTTAGTATACCTGACTGCTATGCTGGGGTCACGGGCTCGATTCCCGCCGGAGAAAACATTTATGTGACAAATATGTTTGCCTTGCGTCTGGGTGTTGAGTATGTATTATAAGTATGTATTTACAAAAAACAAAGTATATAAGTATTATATCAGCTGCTGGTTCCCATAGTACAAGCTTTGCTTAGTTTGGGGCCAGATGGCGCTGTGTGATAATGTCCAAGCGTTATTATTATTATTATATCCCACTGTCATTATAAATGCGAATGTTTCCTAGTATGGATGGATGTTTGTTACTCTTTCACGCAAAAACTACTGAACGGCTTTGGATGAAATTTGAAACGCAGATTGTTTATAACCTGGATTATCACATGAAGTATCTTTTTATCCCGGGAAAATGTTAGGTTCCTCTGGAATTCTAAGCTCAACGTGTCAAAAGTCTCGGCCAGAATCCATATAAAAATATCGATATATTTTTTATATGCCCATGCCTACGGACATCTTAATTTCAATCCTCTGTGAAGATTTATCTATCTGATAAGTTTACTCACCACGGTGATTCAATGATGACGTACCGTACAACCATCATGGTAGCAAGAATTCTTACGCCTATTTCATGTATCTATGTGGAATGACTTACCTGAAACAATAAAGACACATATAAGAGTTATGATATAAAATGTCTGTTGGCGACAGCAAATACTTTTTGGAGTTTTAATTAGTTTATATTCAAATTCAAAATTATTCGTGGTATATTGTTTTTTATATATTATTTTTGTCAGTCTTCAAAAACTAGTCGCTCAAGTTAGTAATAAATTGTGCGTTGCAATAATCGCCTTTCCTTCAACATAGTACCCCGTAGTCCTCGTACTCACTACCATTATCATCCTTTTCAATGTCATACATCAAAATTACAGTTTTCCCTCGTAATTATTAGCCTCATAGCGAAACAGGAAATAATTCGTATTAATTTTTGATTATTATTGTAAGTTGTACAGATATTGGTGCCAATTCTGTTGTACAAAAATTACTTAACTAATTTAAAAAACTAAACTAATTTGATAGTTCTAAAGTTATTGCTATCCATATTTAACCCCTCACATGAGAAAGGGATACCAAGACTTTAAAACTGTCAAATTGGTTTATTTTAGTAATTTTGTATAATAGAATTGGTACCATTATCGATACAACCAGGCATTCAATGTTAGCAGCAACACTAAAATGTCAAGTGGTAGTTTGACAGCTGTCATTTATTACTTGTTTTGTTTGAATGGAAACACTATGAAATTGTTGTATCAAAAACATATGTAAAGCTGTTTTCCCCGCGACTTCGCCCGCGTATTAATATAATATATAGCCTATGTTACTCAGTGATAATATAGCTTTCTAACGGTGAAAGAATTTTTGAAATCGGTTCTGTAGTTTCGGAGCCTATTCACCACAAACACACACAAAAACACAAATACAAATCTTTCCTCTATATAATATTATTAGTATAGAAGTATAGATGAGCGAATAAAATCCTCATTTGACGCACGCCTTTTAGTCCCTCAGAGGACAAGGTGTACGAGTATAGAGCGTTTGTAGTAGTGTATATATACATATAACTTAGCACAAGCCGTCCGTTTCTGGAGTACAGAGCGTAATATCACTCCTGGCTTGCACACCTCTTCACGGAGGTTGTAAAATAAGAAAAAACCGAAGGGATTACCTAAAATAATGAATTAACACTACCCTTTATACCCGGAAAGGGCACGCATTAATACCAGAGATAATTTTAAAGCGCTTAACAAAACGTGTTTAACGAACTACGGACCAGATTCCATCCGTTATATAAATAGGGTCAGAACTTTGGGCAGTTTATTAGCTGGAATAACATCGAGGAGATAGCATTTGTTTTTAGTTTGTTTTAGTTGAAAAGTGGGCGCTTATTATGGATTGTGAGTGAATGTCGATGGGTGCAAGGCGAAACATAAGAATGGATGGATGATAACTCAACCCCAAAATGATCTTTATTTGTCTAGACTAAAGAAGCACTTTCAAATCGTCAGAATCTACCACCGGATTCGGAAGGTCGTTTTTTGTTGAGAAGAATCCGGCAAGAAACTCAGGAATTACTCTTTTAAAATCTAATAATGATATGGCTAGAAAAGAAGTTAAGAGAGTAAGGGATGGGAAATTGCACAAACCACAACTTATATGAGATAAAGGCAGGAAGATAAAAAAAATCGGCCAAGTGCGAATTGGACTCGCACACCAAGGGTTACCGTACTAAGCGTCTGTATTTTTTTATCTGTTTTTATTTCATTAGCTGTAGCTGTGCCCCCGGTTTCAACCGCTGATGTTTTATTTGTCAGACTAACAATTGATTTCTTCATTAGATATATGGATTTAATTATATCTGAAAATACATTTTACCCGAAATATATATACATATATATATAAATCCATTCTGAAAGAACCAAACTTTCGCACTACATGTTGGCATAAGGCAAGGGTAGTTTTTTAGAGGTATTCACAGCGTTACGCCCAGTAGTTATTTATCGTAGCCAAGTTATTTTGGACCCACATTTAATACGACAAATGCGGCACCACATAACAAAGTTTCTCTATTAGGACAACTCTGGATGCTGATGTTCTAAATCTAAACTTTATTGTTACAATCCTAATGTTCCAATTTAGAAAATTTATTGTCATTTTGTGATAGATCCTCGGAGAGGCCATTGACACGTGTGTCTTACGTATTTCAGGCATCATTCACTTGTCACCGATTTTTTTTGTACTACGTAATTGGCAAGCAATTCTTTTTGCTCGTTTTAAGGTTGGCAACGCGCGAGTGAACCCCCTGGTGTTGCAAGTGTCCATAGGCTACGGTAACCGTTTACCATCAGGCGGGCCGTATGCTTGTTTGCCACATTAGTGGTATTAAAAAAGTCATTAGATCTGTGAATCAAACCCAGAACGAAATATCTCAATGCAACCAATCAATATTTTATCGGACACCATGGCGAGCAACGATAATCCTAAAATGATACAGTACACCAGAGAGGTACCTATATATGATTATTTTTCACACGATCTACTCTTTAAGCGTTTCCTCCAAACATATTGCTGACCAACGCAATTACCCGAACTTTATTTGGCCGTACTGACCCTAAACACTGACATAGTCAAAAATGAAAACAGTACCTCATCTACATAGTAAACATCCAATGTAGTACCTGTACACGCAATCACAAATTATGGGCACAAGTCGTAATATTTAGTATTCCAAATTATAATTATTATTCGGGTCGGCACTAGATCTAACCCTTTGTGATTTTTACAAACCGCAACTACCATATTAATGAGACACCTGTTGTTCGCGCGCCATCTACCAGCCAGCGCGCTCGGCTAAAAGGACGTCGTCTCCAAGCCAAGCCATTGTTACAGGGAAAATATGTTACTAGGTTAAATTTGTTTTAAGATGTTGCTTCTGGCAGACCTAACGGCTGCCAAATATATTTTTTATTAATATACTATTGACAACCGCTATATTATAAAGAGGAAAGATTTGATTGTTTGTTTCTTTGTATTGGATAGGCTCCGAAACAACTGGACCGATTTGAAAAAATATTTTACCATTAGAAGCCGACATTATCCCTGATGAGCAAAGGCTATTTTTTATATGCTTCATTCCTACGGGAAAACGGGTAATAGTATACTATATTGAAAAAGCTAGTAAGTTATAATTAGCATTTCTATTACGTTGATTACACCACGAATTCCTTAGCGGCAAGGAACGATAGGCGATAGCACGAGGGGCGCGTGTAGCTACTGTTTTAGTTTTTGTACTATAACACAGAGGTGTCCAATAAAACTTCAGTTGTGGGTAAATTTGCCCAGGTTGGGGTAAATACGACGCAATTAACGAGTCAGTACTAACTTCAGCACTTTACGCTGTGGTCCAGTTGGTTTCACGAATTGCTACTGTATTGGAATGAATTTAGGTTTGTTTTACATTAAATTTTATGCACTAATATACGGATATTCTATCAAGCACTATATTGCTTTGCCTACATGTGTTATTTTTAAGGATAGTTTTATTGATAGATTATAAATATCGCCTTTTAAAACTGTAACCTGACTTCAGCTAGTAGAGCTAGTACGACCTCTATAATGTTTTGGATATTGCCAGGACGATGACTGATCTAAATCGTACGATTTTTGCATCTTTTTGCAATATATTGTAATAGAATTAAATTGCTAAGATCTTTGCCGGATTATTCTCCGCTTAAACGATTCTGCGATTCCGGCAGTTGATTCTGACTACTTGATATACTTCTTAGTAGTCTAATAAAATAACGATTTTGTTTGATTATAATTATACTTATAAAGTTACAAGTAGATTATACTATAATTTTCAAAGACCTGCGTCAGTTATGGCCGAATACTGAAGCCACATTAATTTTGAGTGGCCGACGATTTTACATACGAAATTATATTTAATATTATATTATAGTTAAGTAGGCCTCAAACTTTGAACGTCGTTTCAGTATTCAGCCGTAACTCTAGTTCTCACCCTGCTGTAACGACCATTAATTTGGTCGTGAACACAGTACGGCAAAGGATCCTAACGACTATTCCGTTGAAATAAAATATGTGAGCTACCAGCTTTGATTAGGAGCACAAAGCCCTGGGACAAAGTAACAGCACGTAGGTTTGTAAGACTGGAGAATCTTTCCAGGAAATATGTTTGTAGATTTTATTTTTGCTCACACTGATAGAATTCAAATCTTTAGAACTGCTCAAGGCGCGAGATTTATAAAATCTTGCTCAAATATTTGTGAAGGAATACGTTTAAAATATACTTTGGTTTGGGAGTAAAGAACTAATGAATGAAGAAAGTCTGGCGGTTGTGATTGGAAAAAAAGCCGTGGATGGCTTAGGTCTAACTTTCTAAATAATATTTCCAAAGTACTCAATGATGGAAAGGTAAAGAGTATTCGGAATCGGCGGGCATGTATGAAGAGATTGATGAATGTTAAAGAAGCAAAAATGGTGTGCAGCGCAAGTCAAGAGTGAAATGGCGCTCTATACTCTCTGCCTACCCCGTCAGGGACTGGGCGTGATTTTTTTATTTTTATTTGTGATGATATGTACGTACGTACATTTGAATAGGAATAACAGACAACAACATTTTATATAATATAGGATTTATCAGTAGTATCACTTATTATGTTTTATATAACTATAGGTATTCAAATAAGAAAATAAGTATTTCTGTCTGTTTGTTACTTTTTAAGACTCGACTGAACTGATCTTGATAAATTTTCGTAAGCAGTCACCGTAGCTTATAGCCACTAGCAATACCAGGGATGTCACTAACGGGTTGCCAGCCATGCTTTTGATGAGGATTCACTGTGCTAGCAGGATTACTACTAATCCAGCGTATCCTCGTGGAGCACTGGCTTTCTTAATTTCAAGTAGTGTTATTTCACTGCGGTCTTCTGTAAGGTGGAGGTACAGTCCCCAGTCGGGCGGCTCCAATTTAATTGGGAAAACTCACGGGAAATCCCAAATCGCCCTACCTCTCTTTTTAAAAGCTCATGGTGTGATCAATTGTACTCAAGCTTAGAAAAACTCATTGGTACAGGCTGGGGTTTGAACGTTGGCCCATCAGATGATAGGCCGTTGCTTCAACCACAAGGCCACCTCGACTTACGACCTAATACTTTCCCTCAGGATCAACTTGAACGGAGACTTTCGCGAGCAAAAAGCTTTCTTTCTGCCTTGTTTCAGATAATTTGATAATGTTTACAAATATATTTCCGTTTCAATAGCACATCTTACCTGCAATTATGGGCCTGGCAGTTACAAACTGTTTGTAAACAATATCCTTATCAGCAACTTTTTAAAAAGTTAGACATTCAAAGTATTGTTTAGGTGTAGTTTATGTTCATTTATTATTACATAGATATTAGACTATTTAGATAAGAGGAGATGTTAAAATATGTCAACAATAATCCTATTGTTAATACTACTAGCGCCAGTATCTTAATACAGCTTTAGTCTATGTTGGTTGTCTATGTATTTTATGTATGTAAGTTTACTTTGAAATTAAGTTAGTCTATGGCAACAGCTATCGTGTTTCTATCATAAACAACTTTGTATGACGTACGCAGTTTATCTATTCTGAGATTACTACGCCGATTTTGTTGTCGCGTTGCCTTCGCAGTCTATGCATGGCGTATTTTTGGGCCGCAAATAAAGTTGGTAATCGTCATTATATACCCTGGAACTCCGCCCTTCAAAACACAACCGACTTAATAAGTTTCAATCATGTATATTGTACATACATGAAAGTAGCAATTGAAAACGTCTATTGTAATGCAAACAAGTATCGAATATATCGCTAGTGAAAACAATTTATTAAACGTTTTGTCAACGTGGGCGCATATTGAATCTCTGTTCAACCTATTTAAGTTTATATAAGACAATTCACATAAAGTTTTGTTCGACGATTTGTTTTGCATAATACGCTCAAAACCCATGCTGCGTTGGTAGAATAGTTTAAAATAAGTGACAGTATTATTTGTACAACTAATCGATTTTTCCCGACTGGGATTATGGATTACACACCACAGGATTTCGCAGCTAAAACAGTGGTATACTTGCTTATTTTTATACCACAGGTGGCAATCAAGCATACGCTCCACCTGATGGCAATCGGTTACCGTAGCCTATAACGCGAGCCACATCAGGGTTATCACTGTCATTGAAATAGCTTACGAAACATTGAACTCTATTTGTTTCTTCATCCAAAACAGCAACTAACAATAAAGGCCGCACAGTTTTATCACAACAATTCCATCATCGAGCTGTCAAAAGTTCTCTGAAATCTGCAACCGTTGGATGCAAGTCCGGTCAACAAAATTGATCATTCGCCACGTCGACACCGCACCGCGGCCGTGTCGCAGCGTATACCTTTATGATCGCGTATGCAAATATGGTAGGTGGAACACGTGCCAAATTAATTTGTTACAATGGACCAATACATATTGGGTGTTGTCGTTTTACTAGGACCGTTGGGAGTTGGTAATTTGTGACATGCGCCACGAAGAGCTAATTAAAGGTTGAATTATATTATGTAACTGTGACGGCATTGTTATTTCTACAAACTATGATCCTACACTGCATAGTATTTTACAAAGACGATATTTAGGCCCAATGGTGCCAATTCTGTTGTAGAAAACTGTAATTTGACAGCTCTAAAAAATATAGCTATCCTTATTTAACCCCGCACATGAGAAAGGGATAGCAATACTTTTAGACCTGTCAAATTAGTTAAGTTTAGTCATTTTGAACAACAAAATCGTCACCAATGTATGCATAAAAATACGCTAGAGTGCAGCCTCCTAACTCTTCTGCTGAAGTAAATTTACTTTGATACAATGTTTGAAACAGTCTTAATTTAAACACAGACAGATTTTCAGTTAAATTAAATTATATGAGGTAAGGAGAATAACATGGATTTTATTTAGTTTGGTTTTTAATTTTAATACGAGAGTATAATTATATTTGTTTGTTTAGTTTCAGTTGTTGTTTGTGTGTAAAATAAAAATATATTTGCCTGCTTTCTAGAAACACGTTTAAATTTCTCTTCCCAACATACTGTGCTTGGGGCCATTCCAGCGTATACCTTAATGAATGTGCCCATATATTATGTAAGGTCGGTGGAACACGCGCGAGTCAAATTGTTGTAGTTTAGAGCATATTGCTGTTTCTGCTTCCGATTCATAGATGGTTATAGATTTTCATTTAAAACTATTTTAATATGGTTATGATAAACACATATAATATCTCAATAAGAGCATACAAAAAACAACTTTACTTTCAAGACTCGACACAATTGATTTTATGCGCCAGCATCATAAATGTGAAATTATTTATGCAGAAAAAAGCTTATGCTATTGTCATTTATTTACAACATCCACATCCTAATAATAAAAAATATCACATCCTCTCTTTACCTACAATTTTGTACGGAACCCCCGGTGCGCGAGACCGACTCGCACTTGCCCAATTTTATTTATAGTTAATTATAATCATTAAACCTAGTCATTCTAGAAGGCACATTCCACATTATTAGGAACGAGAGACATTTTAAGAGAGGTAGGTCGATTTGGGATTTCCCGTGGGTTATCCCATTTAAATTGGAGCCGCCCCACTGGGGACTGTACCTCCACCTTACAGAAGACCGCAGTGAAATAACACTACTTGATGTAGTGTTGTGTTCCTGCGGTAAGTAAGGTTGCCAGTGCTCCACGAGGATACGCTGGGCTAGTATTATGTGCTGCTAGCACAGTGAGTCCTCATCAACAACACGAATGGCACCCCGTTAGTGATACCCCTGGTATTGCTAGCGGCTATAGGCTACGGTGACTGCTTACCATCAGGTGGGCCGTAAGCTTGTGTGCCACCTTTGTGGTATAAAAAAAATAAAAATAAAAAACCAATAATTATTATCATTTACTCGATCGTCATATTACTCTCTTTTACATTTTCCGAATCAACGAACTGTATTCTGAGATTTGTGAGCATTGTAGAAACAATACAATAACGAAATGTAAAGACGAGACGTCCATAAATAATCATGTTTAATTCATGGACTAAATACACGAAAAAAACATTCTTCTTGACTGAACTCAAACCGATAAAACTCCAATTCTCCTAATGAGTCAATAAAGTCTCTTTAATTCTTCATAAAAAGTCGAATTTGCATAAGGCGGCGTACAGACTTACGACTGTCGTGAGATGTTACTTTTTTATAGGTAAATAAATTATGTCGCACCTCTTTTGATAGCTTTTTAATGTCACGGTGACATAACAATATATTGTAATTTGGATGACGTTTATTTGTCATGGTTCTTTTGTTATATCTTTATTATCCTATTAAAATAAATAAAATTGGAGGCTAAAGAAATATTGTAACTATGAACTATTAACATTGTTTTCGCAGCTTGGAACTAATTAAGGGCCGTCGATTAAATACGTTAGGGGATTTTGGTGATTTTTCGACCCCCCATCCTTCTTTGGAGAGACCCCTTCGCCCACAAATCTGAATGAGAAAATAATATTTTTGAAAATACGTATTTCTGTGTCAATACGTTAAATAAATTCAGCGATTGGCTTACCGGTGACTTAAACACCTCGTTAATGCATTAAAAGAATATCTAACCATTTTAAATTAAATCTTGGTTAAATTTTGGCAGAATTCGTTCCTAAAAATCATAAAGGTCTGATAAAACAAGCATTTATATCTTTATATGGAACATTTGACGACACAAAAAGTCCCTCTAACAATCGTTCTTCTGCAACCAGCCTTAAAAACCTTTGCAGGTAACTGTCTCCGATTGTCTGATACACAGACTCCATAAAATGAAAGACAACCCTTATTGAATAAGCCATAATTTGAAATTCCAAATTGATATCAAACCTTAAAAGATACCCAGCTGGGAACGACGTAATTTTATCTGTTAAATATCCTTCTTATTGCCATAATATTCAATTTGACGTGAGTATTTGATAATATTGTTCGCCCAGACATATCGCTGTGCCCGCTACAAAAGATATCTCCTTCAGTTAAAAATCAGTTTTAATGGTGGATACTAAGGATCGTAGTTTGTTTTGTGAATTTATCAATAAACTTGGAAATTATATTACATAAATGTTTTAAGTTTGGAGTTAGACTAGATGCTGATTAAATAGTAGATAGCTTATTAATGCAAAATATTTTTCGATTGTAATTTAATTTTGAATGTAATTGTTAATCATATATTATGTAAATACCTACTTGCCATACCCTCCCGTGTGACAACAATTTACGACAAAAGTGTTTTATTTATTTTAATTCTTGTTATATTTTTCTTTTTTTAGCATTTTGTTTTTTTTTCCTGTCTATAATTGAATAATGTATCTTAATTTTATTTAAATAAAAATATAATAGTTATTTTATTTTAAATACGAGCAACCTACCTACTTCTTGTTTAATATAGTTTGCGAGAGACAAAGATTCAATCATTACTAAACAATATACTTTTTCTTTTATATTTTTTCAGTCAATATTTTTGTTTTAAAGGGACACTTAATTTTTCTGTCCTATGCACCTTATCCAATACGCACACATTCAACGAACACGTACAGGGAGGTACATTTAAATTTCTCAGTAAACTTTACGTTACCTAACAAGCTCAATTAAAATTTCCTAAGCTCACATCGACCGGTACATTGTTAGCAACTTTGAAATACAGAATAGAATAAACAGGGAATAGGGAAGTGAAATTTAATTTTCAGTTTCTGGCAATTATCGATTGTATTATGGTCGAATACCGATATGTGGATTCTACAACGATTGCAATGAAGGAGCAAAAATGTAAAGAAAAAAAAGGAGGGACTTTGTTTTATACTATGTGCGTAGTATATCATCTACTCTGAGATACTATGTTAAGATATTTATCAAGATATACTTGCTTAATTGGTACCGTCAGGTAATCTAGGGTCTATGCATGCACAAGACGGGTATACATAAGATACTTTAATATATCCCAAGAACGTGATAGCTTCGAAAAAAAAAACTACATATTTTCTTATATTGGCTCGAGATACGAAAACAAAAGAACAAAACCGAATTCCCGGAAATCGACTAAAACAATCAACTCGGCTAACACAATAACATCGAAAAGTAATCCACTAATTTCACCTTTCTACTCACATGTATAATCCTATTTGCAGATCCCACGTGTACATAATATACTTGTCTATATAATATATAATACATTCGAAGCTGAAGGTTTCTTTGCAAAATTAACAAGGTAATGGACTCGACTAAATTATACGCAGGGAGATGCCTACGCAATATTGCCGTAGAAGCTTGCAGGTAAATTCAATAAAAGGGCGGAAAGGGAGTGTGGGCCAAGTCATCGACGATTACATTTGAACAATATACCTATGTAACTTGCTCATACCAATAAATATTATGATGGCCTTGAAGTTGAGCCGGTTAAATCATATTTATCTACACTGATATTATAAAGACGAGACCTCTGGTCTAGTGGTTAGTACACCTGACTGCTACGCTGGGGTCGCGGGCTCGATTCCCGGCGGAGCAAACATTTATGTGACAAATATGTTTGCCTTGCGTCTGGGTGTTGAGTATGTATTATAAGTATGTATTCACAAAAAAATAAAGTATATAAGTATTGTATCAGCTGCTGGTTCCCATAGTACAAGCTTTGCTTAGTTTGGGGCCAGATGGCGCTGTGTGATAATGTCCGAGCGTTATTATTATTATAAAGAAGAAAGATTTGATTGTTTGTATTGAATAGACTCCGAAACTACTGGACCGATTGGAAAAAATCTTTTACCATTAGAAGCCGACATTATCCCTGATGAACATAGGATACTTTTTATCGCGGGAAAATGCTTAATTCCAACGGGAAAACGGGTAATAGTGTACTATATTCCTATGCGAGCGAAGTCGCGGAGAAAAAGCTAGCTAAGAAAATTTATGTTACTTTATAAATATTGTCAAAAATACCTCAAATATGATAATAACTGATTAATGAGAATAAAAAAACTGACTCACATTAAAAATAATATTTAAAAAAAAATGTAAACGACAAGAGACGCTCCATAGCACACAAATAAATTCGTCTTTCAGATTAAAGTCTTTTCTTAATATTTCTTTGCATATAGCCAAATTTTATGTTATTTCTTTGTGTGATTGTCTGTAATACTTTTTTTTGCAAGTTTAAGCAATAAATAAAAAAATAATATCAACCGCTTTTTGATAACATTTCACTTATATTCCTGTAAATATAAGATTAAAAAGCAAAAAATATAAACTTCTTGCTAATTCAGTCTACCAGCAAGAAACTTTATAAAATATTTGGATAAATTATCAAAAACAAACGAAGTTCATGGAAGCGAAGATTAAAAAAACACCATGACAAAATATTCCGGCCAGTAATTAGTGGAACAAGCTATCAAATTAAAAAGAAATTAAAATGGCCCTTACACCCTCTACAATTCTAATTAACGAGGCAAGCTTTAGGGGTGTAAAAAATAAGTTTAAGGGTCTTGCAGACTAACCCGCGACGAACGCAATAAAAAACGAATTTATTAGTTTGGACATTAAACTTTTTAGGGGTACGTAGAATCATGAAATTTGCCAAGAAGCAGTGTCTTACAACACAAGTAAAGGAAAAAATCAGAATACCGTAAATATGTAGTAATTTCTTTTTAAATGCGAATGTATCACATTATAATATAGCATCGCGTTGTTTGTTTCTTGTTTTAATAAAAAAAAATGTTACTTCTACCGACAAAGTTGGTAAATTGGCAATACTGTTCTTCTGCTCCCTGTAATGTATTTTCACCCCTTTTCATGAAATCTAGACGAAAGCACATAGAATGCACCCTTTACTCTCTGGCTGACTTGTAAACTGTGTTCTTTAATGGCGAACACTTTTCTAAGTGATCGAAGTCAAGAGCAACAGTAGTGTAGTAATACAATAATGTCCCGCACTAGCAATAAATTAATTGAACTATGTATTTATTTATGGGGATAGTTTTATCTCACGCGATGTTAATCCCATGGAGCAGGAAGCACCCTAATGGATGGTATCCCGCAAATAATCTGTTACAACATACGGGTAGTGGGTAGTTAGAAACTTTTCCGATAGCAAATATTGAGAAGTTTGGCTAATAGTTTTAGTCGGCGTGATTTATGACATCCCATCAATGTGGGGTTAGAATAATCAATAATTTGAATTTAGAATTTGATATTCGCTTGTTGAAATTTTCTTCTTTTTATTTAAAGTAATAGCAACAAAGGATGTTTTATTGGTGTCATGGAGAATTATTATCAGAGTTTTTGGCGGAAATCAGGCGGAGCGGTTGAGATTTCTTCCAGTATTTTGTAAATTGTGATAAATAGTGATATTTAATCTGTATTTTTGGTGTCGTTATGTGCAGTAAAGTTTCATTTAGTGACTGATTTATAGGAACATTGGAAAAAATGCCACCAAAATATTCTCAAATGTCAAAGCAAATGCAAACTTTTTCTGACTTATACAAAAAGAATAATTTTGAAACGAACGTCTTGTCGCGTGGTTTTTAGCGGGAATCAGGCGGAGCGGTGGAGATTTTTTCCATTGTCTCGTAAATTGTGTTATAGTGATCTTTAGTGTATATTTACGGTGTCAGTTTGTGCAGTAAAGTTTCATTTAGTGGCTGATTTATAGAATCATTGGATATAGTGCTTTTATATGGCCTTTGTGTGAGGTGATCTAACATTTTGGTCAATAGATTACATCAAGTAGTGTTATTTCACTGCGGTCTTCTGTAAGGTGGAGGTGGAGTCCCCAGTCGGGCGGCGCCAATTTTAATGGTAAACCCCACGAGATCCCAATTCTCCCTACCTCTCTCTCATGGTGTGATTAATCACTATACTTAAGCTTAGAAAAACTCATTGGTACAGTCCGGTATTTGAACCTGAGCCCATCAGATGACAGGCCGTTGCTTCAACCACAAGGCCACCACGGCTTCTAGATCTCAGAAAGATTATTTCGATTAAGAAATCTAATCTTGCCAAACTAAGTAGGTATGAGCTTTAAGCTAATAAAAGATTAAAATTAAGCGTCGCATATAAGACGTTTATATCTCAAGTAGGCAACACTTTGTCGTTTGTTTTAACGATTATCTTGTGAATAATAATTTTCAAAAAATGTTGAGTCTGTGTTGCAACGCGGGGAATGTTATGTGAAGAGCTGTAATGGAAGGAACTTAAATACACATACACACAAACATATTAATCATCACATCACCAAAACCAAGCTTGTCAAAATGGATTGCTAAGTATACAAAACCAAATTAGACCGTGTCAGTATTCAATTAAGTGCTTTATTGTATGGCTCTCCTTTTGTTTTATAAGAACCCTTTTGTCTGTACCCATCTAATACAGAATTAATTATTTTGTCTTGGCTAGCTTAGAAATAATGGACTTACAATACTGCAAGTCTCAGATTGGATGCCAGCCAGCCAGCTAAGCATACTGAGAAAACTGGCTAGGGTGACGCGGCCACCCTGGTCTTGAACCCCACACTCAAAGGTTAAAAAACTCGATAGTTGTTTTTTTTTGGTTGGATTAACTAGCTTATTATGCCTAGACACAACATTTCACCTTCAGAATAAACAACGAGCATACAATGAACTTTACTACGAATTAATACAAAGTTTATTTTTAATAGTTAGTTAGTGCACTTTTTGAACCGACCCATTATTTTTTCTCGACACTGTACAAAAAATGTACTGTGATTTAAAAATATATAACGCTAGGGTATCATCAAATTGCTGTTTTCCTCATAATTTGTATACCTATGGGATGGCAGAAAATGTCAACATAAATTTCACCTTAATGAAACACATTAGCCGTGTAGTGCCACCCTTATATCCGGATCAATCTAGTTATATCCGGCGGTAATTAAAAAGCATTGATCGAAGTCATAGTTTTGGAACTTTGGGTATTATACATATATTAGGTACACATCAGATTGAAATTTGTGGGTTATACTCGTAACTGATACGTTTTGGTTACGTAAGGGAAAAGTTTTGTTTCTGCGGTAATTAAGGTTGCCAGACTTGCCAGTGCTCCACGGGGATACGCTGGGCTAGTAATGCTGCTAACATAGTGAGGCTTCATCAACAACAGGGATGGCAACTCGGTAGTGATAGCTCTGGTATTGTTAGCGGCTATGCTATGGTGAAAGGTTACGATCGGTAGGCAGTACCTATGCTTGTGTGCCACCTTAGAGGTATAAAAAAGTTATTTGTGGCAATTTTTTTTTTATAGTTAAATACGCCTTAGCGATTGACCACAAATAGTATCAACGAACGATTTCTAAATTCAAAAACATTTCAGATCTAAATAAAATCCGGTTCCATGAATGGAATACTCCTAAGTTAGTTTGAGTTTAATTAATTGGAGGGTAGATGTAAATTTCCCCAAGGCACGACTATTGCCCGGCACAGCTGATTGCTGAAATCAACGCTAAATTAATTTAAATTAACTATTCAAAGGCTTTTAGCTGTAATTTTCTGATTTGGGATTGAAAAGGTTATTTCAATGAAGAGTTTAGGATTGTTAGTTATTTATTAATCACAATTAGCACTTAGTTTAATGAACATTACATTCAGAGGCGGCACTAATTGTACTGTAAGTTATTAGCCTTTTTATCGATCGCATGTTCACTAAACAGGTACCTAATTTGATACTTGTCAAGTACAAACCAAACTATTAAGCATTTGTTTGTTTATACCACTAAGATGACACACAAGCTGACGGCCCTCCCGATGGTTAGCACTCCGGCAGCCTATAGACACTAGCAATACCAGAGGTATCATTAAGATTATGTATTATATTTTTCTACTTTGGGCTAACACGCTGCCCATATTGTTGTTGAAAGGGACTTGGCGTGATGATATACAAATGAATCGATACTCAATACTGAATTGTCTAATATTTTTTTAAAGCTGAAGAGTTTTGTTTGGTTGAACGCGCTAATCTCAGGAACTACTGGTTGGAATTGAAAAAAAAAATGTTTTTGATAGTCTGTATGCTTGTATGCATTCAGCAACCCAGCATGTTTGCTTGCTTTGTAACAGTAACATAGTTTAGTTGTGTGCATATATTTTCAGCATTCCAGATCAGATTTGTGACCCTTTTTTCATTCTCATTTTGAATGTAATTTGCCTTGTGCATTTATTAACAATAAATAAAGTCTATTTATCGAGGAAGGCTTCAGAGTTAGACTACCATATTATAATCACGGTACCACCAATAGGAGCGGAGTATATGTGAAATATTAAAAAAACGGAAAAGTGCGGACGCATTCGCAGGATAGTCTATAGCCAGTATACATATATGGAAAGAATACTGTGAGTATAAAATATGCAAGTTTAAGAATCACCTTCATCTTAAACCGTCGCGTACGATAAATTAATACAAACACGAATGTAACCATGGCAGCAATAAATGCGACCGCTGTTCTATAAGATAATTTTATATCATTTCTGAAAAGAAAGGTAGGGCGGATTGGGTCGCCCGTGGGGTTTCTCATTGATGAGCCACCCGACTGGGGACTGTACCTCCACCTTACAGAAGACCGCAGTCAAATTACAATACTTTGATGTAGTGTTGTGTTTCTGCGGTAAGTAAGGTTGCCAACGCTCCACGAGGATACGCTGCGCTGGTAGTACCTAATGCTGCTAACACAGTGAGTCCTCATCAACAACAAGGTTGGCAACGCGTCAGTAATAGGTACTCCTGGTATTGCTAGCGGCTATGGGCAACGGTAACTTATTTTTTTATACCACTAAGGTGGCATACAAGCATACGGCCCACCTGATGGTAAGCAGTCACCGTTACCTATAGCCGCTAGCAATACCAGGGGTATCACTACCTGGGTGCCAACCATTTACCAAACAAGCATACGGCTTGATGATAAGCGGTTACCGTAGCCTATTCACACAGTCTTTTCCAAACCGGTGGCTGACTGCTTCCATAAATATTTTCCATTTCATTAATAACTAAGCTACTGACAGGCACAAATGTACAAAGCCATTAAGCAAACATTTTCGTATTTCAACAGACCACCGGCGTTAAACATTGCGAGGTAAAAAAAAATTGACCGCAATATTGCTAAATAAGGTAAACGGGTGAATAATTGACCTCTGTGGGCAGTACTTTATGCCACAGAGCTCATTTGTTACTATCTGTCTGTGTAAGTACAAAATGTAAATAATTATCCTCCCAATTTGTGCTTTTACGCCGTATTAAGGGGTTGCTAACAATGTTTTTAGGAAGTTTTGTTCGTAATTTCACTTTGGGTGTGACGATGAAATTTATCATGCTCTGGTTTCCGTAAGACTTGGGTACCACACTTCATGTTTGAACACATCGGTGGCCGACTGAGTACTTTTAAGTTGTACCACGTAGTTTTCCCTTTACTGCCCGTTCAAGGTTAGATTTTGAAATAGCAGGTACCCTATGTTACAATCCGAAATGGTCTATTAATGTACCAAAATTCATAACTATAGAGATATTTTGGCGAGGTTGAGTAACTAACATACAAATATTCAAATGTTCGATGACCACATTGGTAATTCAATAAATGCGCTAGCTAAATCGACATTTCGCATTAAATTCAGTTATGAATTCAGACGCAGATTATTGCAGAACGAAATTAAAGAAGATATAACTAATAATGACGAGAGATAAATCAAGGTGTGAGGTAAAGAACACATCCTTCAACAAAACATTTTCAAATTAAGACCGAAAAGTGGCATTTACGCTCCCAAGACTACAAAGTGCCATCAGATTAAACACTATCGGGTTTATTAAGCCATTACGCATCCTTTATCAAATTCCTGTCAAAATTCTGTAAGGCTACACGTGTATGTGACATAAATCAACACCCACGAGCGCAAACAAAAGCCTACCTTAAAAGGCCCTCCATACAACTGGCTTTGTTCTATAACCTTCATTTTTTAAGATAAACCTGGCAACATTAGGAGCACATATTATACGAGAGACCCCCCGCAAGGTCTTTGTGAGTCGGAGAGATATCATGGATGCATGGAAAGAGATTGTGGTTTATTTTCATTGTTGTATTTACTTTAAAAAACAGATACCTTGGTTACAAATAATTTAAGTCTTATTATCCTATTAAATTAAAACTTACCTTAGGATGTTTAACCAGGCAAGTCGAAGCGGCTGAATGGGTTTGAATAAGATTTCTTACGAAATAGTTATTACAAACCTATATGTAGGTGTGTGAACAAATCTTGCAAGTTAAATTTGACCCCGTTCCACGTCCGATTGAGCTGAAATTTGGCGTACACGTTTACATCATTACCACAATAAACCCCACATGGTATGGGTATCAAACGAATCGGCTTGATGTGCGGAACACAGGTTTTTACTAACAACTTATAAAAGATTAAAAAAAAAAATTTTACCCACTAGTTTTCGTACACCAAATATCTGCCACGAAAAGCTTTTCTAAAAATATGTCAAAGAAACCAGCGAATGAATTAAAACTAAGAGTAATAAAACATTTTTCATCCAAAAGGCAGGCTGAGTTGAAAAACAAATTCAGGGATTTCATTTGCATTCCTTATCGTAAAATACCCAAATTTCAACCAAAAGTCCATTTCCGGGTAAAACAGAGCGTATAGAACACCATTTTTTTCTCTGATGTTCACTGATTCTTTTACATTCATCAATCGTTTCATACATGCCCAACCAGCCAGTACCCAGAATTTACTGAGTAGTATAACTGTTATAGGCCAACAATGAAGGATGCTGCAAATAGTAAGAAAAACTGTACTTATAGGTATTTATGTTCTCTGTTGTAACTTTAAAACCACGTTCCAACAGTTTCATATAATTCACGTGGAAATTGGATTTGTACAGTACCTACTCGTGATCCCGGAAATTAATATTTAATCCCTTTTTAATTAGCTTCCGGTTTCAGCGGATCAGTTGTGCGCACGTGACCGCGCACTAAGGTTTATAAACTTACATTCCATCTATATTTTTTTTAGTTATATTTCAATTTAAGGTAACTTTTGTTTTATATGCCGCTTTGTTAGTTTTTTTCCATTTTATAGGTACTACTGAAGTGGCACACAAGCGTACGGGCTACTGGATGGTAAGCAGTCACCGTAGCCAAAAGCCGCTAGCAATACCAGGGGTATCACTTACGCGTTGCCAACCCTATTGTTGATGAGGACTCATTGTGCTAGCATTACTACTAACGCAGCGTATCTTCGTGGATCACTGGCAGCCTTACTTACAACAAAAACACAACGTAATGTTATTTGACTGGGGTCCTCTGTAAGGTGCGATGTTGTAGATAAATTAAACTTTGCATAAAATTCAATATGACGGATTCTTACCACGGTATTTTTATTTAATTTAGATCGTAAACACGAAAGTTTAAAACAATAAAAAACTTTGCAGCCGGGGCCGTTGAAGCCCAATCAATAAATGGCAAGACCGCTGGTCTAGTGGTTACTGGTATACCCGACTGCTCACTAGGGCTTGCAAATCGATTCCCAAACATGTATGTGTCTTTAGTAGACGACAGATGGCGCTGAGTGATAATTAAACAATAAAAAACCTTAGAAAAAACAGGAGACATTTTAGATCAACTTGACAAAGTTATCAATGATGGAATGGTAAAGAGAACTCGGAACCGGCGGGCATGTATGAAGAGATTGATGAATTTAGAAGACCATATGAGGTGTGCAAACCTCGATTGACATGGCGCTCTATAGTCTCTGCCTAACCCGTGAGGGGCTTGGCGTGACGATATGTTCTGTTTATGTAACAAGTGACATTATGGCTGTCATAAAATATACGATAACAAACAATAGACACCGATATTATAGCTCATTAAAGCTTAGTAATATACCGGTCGGTACTTTGCCTCAATTGTTCAGTAGGTGCTATTATGTAAGGATATGTTGATGATGATGACAATAATGATGATTTCCAAACAATTTTCGGTTTAAGCGAAATATATTTATACTCAAACTTATAATAAAAGAGGTCACTAGCATGAACACAAAACTTCGATTCGATTTGTGTCTCATTTATTTATTTGTAAAAAACATTGCTACAGTCAGACAGCAGTCGCCTTGTGAAAAACTGGTAACCAAACCTATAGGGACAGATTTAGTGGCAACAGATATTGGTGCCAATTCTGTTGTACAAAATTACTAATCTAAACTAATTTGACAGTTCTTAAAGTCTTTCTATCACTTTCTCATGTGCGGAGTTAAATAAGGATAGCAATACCTTTAGAACTGTCAAATTAGTTTACTTTAGTGATTTTCAACAACAGAATTGGCACCTTTGAATACCATGAAGTCAGTGCGCAATACTGGTAGCAAGAATATCTTTCGACCGCTTATTAGAAAACTTTACTTCAAAAACGTGAAAAAAATACGAATTTATGTTCCACTTTTAGCCGGCAGTGCTGTTCATTATCCCATACATAAATAGTCGAAAGCGATACGAATATGTAGTCGAAAGTTGTTCTTGCCAGAGCTACCGATTATATTTATCCTACTTATATTATAAATGCGAAAGTTTGTGAGAACGGATGGATGGATGGATGGATGTTTGTTACTCTTTCACGCCATAACTACTCAACTGATTTGGATGAAATTTGGAACACAGATAATTGATAACCTGGCCTAACACATAGAATACTTTTCATCCCGGCAAAATTTTAGGTTCCTCTGAGATGCTAAGCTCAACGCGGACGTAGTTGCGGGCAGAAGATAGTAAATATATTGATATGTAATTAATCTGAATGGACTAGAAGACAGTTCGCAAATGAAAATGCAAAGCCGCTGAAGAAATCCTCTACTCAGGTAAGGTACGCCCCCCAAGGGCTGGTCTAAAAGTCTTAAGGAGTCGTTTTATGAGAATGTATCGGGGTTCAGAACATTTTTTACAATTTCTACGTGGAACAACACGAAAATACACTCAGTACGAAAAGGTCTCGCTACAGCGATATTTATTGCTACAGTGACAGACCAACGACTCTATGTACTCTATACAGTGAAAAAGGTGGTCTGGAAAAACGTCTTTGTTTGGCACGGTTAAGGCTTTTCTTTCTATTTACTAATCTACATATATTATATATAACAATTAATTGCTAGTCGCTATTCTCGCCAAGACTCCAGAACGCCTAGACCGTTTTGGCTGAATTTGGTTTTGAAATAGAATTGGAACCTGGGAAGATTTAAACGGTGAGAAAATATGTAAAAATAGCGTGGAAATAGTAAGGACTTGAGTTATGTACATTTTCGAGCGTAACTATATAAGATTATACGAGGGCTCGCCGTACTTACCTCACTTATGAGTTGACATAAATTGAGTCTCTAATGGGGTGTTTATAAAGTACATTTTAGTATCAAGTTGCATCTCAACCATGGAGCAGAAAATGGCGCCTGTAACTGATACTATGACGCATTGTCGCTAAATTTACTAAGACATTCAATCAAAGATAATGATCACTTATAATAATAATGAATGGTGATGATTGAGGATATGTTTCACCAAGCAAGTGAAGGATACAATAACAGTCTTGTTTTTTTTTTATCACTTAAGTGGCACACAAGCTTGTGATAGCCTGGTAGCATATAGCCGCTTGAAATACCAGCGGTATCACTAACGAGTTGCCAACGCTGTTGTTGATGAGGTCTCACAGTGCTAGCAGCATTACTACTGACGCAGCGTGTCCTCGTGGAGCACTGGCAACCGTACTTAACGCAGATACAATCAGAGTAGCGTCATTTGATCTGACTCTCTCTTGCAAGTGAGGGCGACTTCCCAGCCTATACTAGTCTACACTCTACACTAATATTAAAAAGAGGAAATATTTGTATTTTTACCGATTTAAAAAAAAACTTTTAACGGACGAAAGCTATATTTTCACTGAGTAATATAATCTATAAATTTCATTGCTACGCGTACGAAGACACGGTGAAAAAGCTACTAAGTAATACGATTGTTGATTAAATGATTAGTCGAATATTGCTTTAATTTACACTTACAAGATAAACCAACCCTTGAATGCTTAATTCTCAATCAAAATTCAAATATATGTTAAACCTATTTTGTCCCGAAAATTGAGCGCACGACCTTTGCGTTTGAGCATAGTTACCACACATTTGAGAATAGCTTTACATAACTCTACGAGATAAGTTGCAACTAATCTTTTCGTTACACTAGGGACTAAATGGTTTTAATTAATATTTATACATTTCTTTTTAGAGATCCCTACCCGAAGGGTAACTAACGGAACCCTATTAAAAACACTCCGCTGTTCTACCATCCGTCTGCCAGCGGGCTGTATCTTATGATCCGCAATAGGTAGACATGTTAGAATTTTTACAGAATGAGTACCTATTTCTCTTGCCGCTATAACAATAAATAATAAAATAATAATGATATAAATAAAAGGGGGCTCCCCTACTAGAAACGTGCTCTTTTTTGCATTTTTTAAACCAAATATGAAATCATTATATATATAACCCTCCTTTTTGCTTCGCAGTAGTCGGGTAAAAAATTAATAGCTGTTTAGTCTCGCTGAACCTCGAGAAGGGCTGGACCGATTACGTAAATTTTAATTTGCAATATTTGTTTCCACAAATTTTGAATGGATTTCCATCCAAGGTTAGTTTAATTGGGGAGAAAATTTGAAAAAAAATAGAGGAGAATAGTAAACAGTTTTTTTTTTATTTTCTATAGAAACAGGTGATACGAAGTTCACCGGGTCATGTAGTTGAAAAATTTAATTAGTCATTTAAAGGACGTCCATGTTTCATAGATCTCATAGAGAGCGGACGAGACCGCTGGTCTAATGGTTAGTATACCTGACTGCTGCGCTAGGGGTCGCGGGTTCGATTCCCGCCAGGGCAAACATTTATGTGACAAATATGTTTGCCATGCGTCTGGGTGTTTAGTATGTATTATAAGTATGTATTTACAAACAAAAAGTATATAAGTATTATATCAGCTGCTGGTTCCCATAGTACAAGCTTTGCTTAGTTTGGGGCCAGATGGCGCTGTGTGATAATGTCCAAGCATTGTTATTATTACAGGACAGGACAATGATCCTACAGCTTTGGTGCCATAGGAATAAATGATCAGACGGGCAAGCTCTAACAGAATATACAAAAAAATTGCGTTGGCCGGCACTTTCAGATTTAGACCAAAATGGATGATTTGCTCTACCTATTTTTATAATCTTTACATTAATGCAAAGCTACCATCTTTGAGTAGCATCTAGGCTTCTATGCAGGAAAATTCGCAAGAGAGCAAGTATAAATTAAAAATTATTATTTCCTTGAAGAAACTTCCTGTGATTCCTTTTAATAAAACGAGATGGCTTTCCGGTTGAAATGTGCTGCTTTCATAAGTAAATAGCGTTTCTTAAGTCACATTTTCCTTCTACGAAACTTTTATTATGTACGGTACCTATTAAGCTCGTTAAGCTCTTAATATTTTGTTAATGGTGCTAGTATTACACCGAGGCGATAGTTTTAGTCATTTATTTGTAACAAGCTTTCGTCCGCGTCTTCGCTCGCGTTAAATTCGGATTAACGTATATTCCCATACCACGCTTTTAAAGGTTAAATTTTGAAATATACACCTATTTATTTACACAAGTACTTATGTGAAGTTTTGAATAAAAAAGTCTATCATAATGTGTTACAAATACATCCCCTTAGGGGGTGAATTTTAGAATAGCCTCTCTTAGTGGATGCCTATATACGTCGTTATAACGTTCAGCTACAGTTCGGCGTAAAATTTAAAAATTAATGAATTTTTTTCGTCTATTTTATTTTAGCTCGGCATGTCGAGCCTAGTACTTCAACGCATCCGGTCAAGCTTATTTATACTACTGAGACTGACCCATGTCAGCGATTGCCTAAATCCCTAATTAATCGAACTTGTATGACAAATCTAGTGGATCACAGGGCCGTAGCTAGGCTTGAATTTGACCTTGTTGTTACAGGTAGGTTGGTTACAAATAAATTGAAGAAAAATGCGACTTGGTCCGATCTTAGGGTCGGCAACGCGCGAGTGAAACTCTTGGTATAAGCCTCCATAGGCTACAGTGACCGTTTACCATCAGGCGGGCCGTATGCTTGTATGCCACCTTAGTGGTATAAAAAAAAAAGTGAATTCAAAGATGCCGTAGTTAATTCGTAATTGTAGAGATGGCACTATACCTACGCCAGTAACTTTTTGTCATATCTTAACTTCATTACTTTGCTTGTTATTAATTGATAATATTTTATTAAAGTATCGTATTAATAAATTTAAGGTAGGCCCCTCAATGCCCCTAGCTACGGCCCTGGTGGATCATTAGTCTAGCAAGACTTGATTGTAAAAAATAGAAGCAATCTATCACTTACTCACGTATCGTAGTCAGTAACTCACATGGAGGGAGAAATTTCATTGCTCTCCAGTTTTTTGATGGGGAATAGAAACTAGAATAAATAGTCTCAAAGTAATAATGAGTAAAGGACGATATTCTTAATTGCCATATTAGGGCGTTAACTGGAAAGAAACTGTAGACTATAGCCGCTAGCAATACCAGGGACACTAAAGAGTTGCCAACCATGTTGTTGATAAGGACTCACTGTCCTAGCAGCATTACTACTAGCCCAGCGTATCTTCGTGGAGCATAATGCTATAAAATAGGATTCTTCCATATTAATATTAGAAAAAGAAATTTGTACTTTTGTTTATACTTAATCAAAAACCACTGGACCGATAATAAAAATTCTTTCATCAAGAGTCTGCTTTATTTTCACTCAGTAACATAGACTATATATTATATTGATACGTGGGCGAAGTCGCGGGGATAAGGGTTACCTACAATTTGAATTGCAAGCAATTGGTTTCGGTACCAAGAAACTTATTCAATCATATCCTACTTCCTACTTCCTGATAATATACTCAATACTAAAGCTTGGATGTGTGTTTGTTTGTTAATCAATCACGTCTAAAGCTGAAACGCTTTATTGAATAAATCGGAATTTGAAGTCGAATATACAGTTCTTTTTATTCTGGTGAAAGAAAGGTATATCCCGGAGTTTCGCAACATTTCAGTGAATGCTTATATAGTTTTGACATTAGACGAGACGCGGCCAAAATTCTTCTTTCAAATCATCAGAATCTACCACCGGTTTTGGCAGGTCGTTTTTGCTAAGAAGATACGACACACTCTTTATTATTTCACAAAAATATATAGATATGCTAGAAAAACACATAATTGATGTCGTACATGTCTATTCTATTACACGTGTATATTATTCCAATTCCTCATCATCATCGTTCTCCTGCCCTTATCTCATATTATTTGGGGTCGGCGCAATATGTATTTCTCTTCCATCCTTCTCTATCAGCCGTCATCTCTGTATTCACTTCCTTTCTGGCCATGTCATCTTTCACACAGTCCATCCATCTTTCTTAGGTCCACCTCAATCCCTGTACCCTTCCACATTCAAACCTTTCTTACCACGTTATCTTCATTCCTGCGCATAACATGCCCATACCATGACAAACGCTTGCAATTATTCTAAGTCATGTTCTGGGAAAATTCCTTCATAGAAGCAAGCTTTTATGAATATTCGGTAGGATGACAAGCGAGGCTCTACAGAGGCTTTTAAAGTCGCCATAATTACACTAGAGTTAGAAAAGAAAAGATATGCCGACAATAACCCAATTGACGTCATTGTAATGGGGAATTATAATCACTTCTTTCCGGAAGGCGCCGTAAAAGCCTCCCTTCCTCATAATTTTATTGCAGTCCACTTAATTCCAGCCCGTGGTTTCGATTGCATGAAATTACATCTTATGGGAGCAATGATCTTCATTTAGCACTTCCTTACTAAACGATTTTAAACTGAAATTTCATTTCTGTTATTTGTTGTTAAAGCGGCAACAGAAATACACATTCTGTGAAATTTTCAACTCCTCTTATTACGTACTAGCGGCCCGCCCAGGCTTCGCACGGGTAGAAATTAGTTTCGGAGCATAGACATTTACCAAATATTTTGTCTACCCGAGCGCGGCCGGGGCGGGCAGCTAGTATAATAAACAGCCTATGTTACTCAGTGATAATGCAGCTTTCTAACGGTGAACGAATTTTTGAAATCGGTCCAGTAGCTTCGGAGCCTATTCAATACAATCCGACAAAAATACAAATTGCTCTTTATCATATTATTAGTATAGATATAGATTATGAGATACAACCCGCTGACGGACAGACTGTTGGCGACAGCAAATACTTTTTGGAATTAATTAGTTTATATTCAAATTCAAAACTATTCGTGATAATAAGTTTTTTTTTATATATTTTTTTTTTTGTATTTTTCCATATTTTTCTATCGTCATGAACTAGATGTCTAAGTGAGAGGAATAAATTGTGCGCCGTAAAATATCCGCTTTCCTTCATACTCAACATCATACCCCGTAGTCCTCGTTACTCATTATCATTTTCATAGACAGACAGACAGACAGACAGACAGACGGACTTCGGAATAAAAAGTACAATTAATATATAAATTAATCACTGTTCTATTAAAATGCAACGATGTGCTAAGAAATAAATTCAATCCATTGACTACTTTTTGAATTTGTTTACATCGATCGGTTAGTTTACGTAGCAGTCCAGCATGGGGCTCTTCATGAATCGAAATTAGTCGCGTATAAAAAAATTGTGCTTCTGTAAAGTGGAGTTGTAAGCCACCCCAGCTAGGTAGATCCGGTTTAAAACGAGAGCCCGTTGTGCCCTACCTCTCTCAAATAATAAGGTTTACGGCTAGCCCCTTGTCTGTGTTAGTTGCAAGGCACAAAGGGAAAGTAGGTCATTTTGTTCACGCCCTTAGAAGGTACGGCGACAATTTCCTTCAATGTGATCATGTAAATGAAGACATTATGAAATTTTAGTATAATATACCCGTCGTCGTAATTATGTAACTCTAGTAGCGTTATGACTCTGTAAAATGATATCACATAGTTTGATTTTAATTATGTTGGAAGAGCAGCTGAGACTGTACCTAAAAAGTGGCCAAGTGCGAGTTGGACTGGCACAACTAAAACTTATTAGGTAAAATGACAAACTTAACATTGCGGTTCGATCCCTAGACGCGGCTATTGGACCAACCGCAAATAATAAGTTCGTAATAGTAAATTCGCTTTTCAAGCGCCTACTTGTTGCCATTATTAAGGTAGAGCGATAAATTAAAAAAATCACGTTCCCAGGAGAGTAGCCCCCTTTCATTTTTTATTTATTTAAATTTTTATTATTTGTTGTTAACTTATCCCGTCTGTTACCTCGTGTTGAGCTGAAACCAAAAAAAAAAAAAAAAACTGTTTCATAATATAAGTTAATTCTTTTATGACTAGAGTGTAAGGTAATTTTTGTACTTAATTTTATTGTTTTTTTTTGTGTATTGGGTGTTTTTACCTTTCAATAAACATTATTATTATTATTATTATTATTAAAAAGGTTTGAAAGGCTGGCTTGAGGCTTGAGGTCCTGAATTCGATCCCCATGTCGCGCGATAAAATTATGACTTCTACAAAATAAATACTTCTTTTTAAAACTTTTATCTTATTCTTATGACTTTAGGCGGAGATAGCCACCCAGCCACCGTTTGGCAACACAGCCCTAATCGAAGCCATATCGGGCCATTTAATTGTTATAACTACAGTTACATAACAGTAATGTTCTAGCAATATGTGAACATCAAAACAAATACAGTTTGCCAAGTTTATGGGCTATAAACAAACAGGTCGTTAGTTCTGTTCTCGCAACAACTAGGAGCGTCTTGCGAGTATCTGCGGAAACCATAAAAGAAAGAGAAGGTTGACGCATAAGAATTTCCTTTGAAAATTTTAAAGTTGATGTGGAGTGAAGTTTTATAATAAGTACTGCGAGATCAAATTCTGTTCTTTCACATTGGAAATTAAAAACTTTATGGTATTCGTTATTTGTTATAGCAATTATTTTAAATGCATAGAGGATTACACGCACACACCTACAACGAGTACAATGTAAAGTAACTACGCCTTGCCCACGCACTGCATATTTAAAATACCGGCGTCATTTCGTTGTTCGCAAAGTTACAACTACCATTTTTATTTAATCTGAGGTGTTGCCAAAGTGTGTCTTTTTTTTTCTTTTTTTTTTTTGGTAGTCTTGGTAGGTATCTCCACCTAGAGTCATTAGAATAAGATTAAAGTTTTAAAAAAGAAGTATTTATTATATAGAAGTCGTAATTTTATCGTGCGACATGGGAATCTAACTCAGAACCTCAAGCCTCAAGCCAGCCGTTCAATAGCTGCGGCTAAGGGCCAATGATAATAGCTATAAAAAGCACTACCCAAGATTGATAGGGTCCTTGAAGGTATCCATGTCCCATCCATTAATTACTGTCGCAAGACCCGAGACATTCTATTGGGCAAATTAATGCGGAAATCCAGTTAGGGACTTTTTGTACCCTTCGAAATCACTACGTTGGAGGTTACAAGTTAAGAGGGTTAGGTCTAAAATTAGCTATTCTATTACACTATTAAAGTTTATTGATCAGAGCTAAGATTGATAAAATATTGATAAAGTACTAGCGGTCTGCTTCGCACGGGTAGACATTTATCAAATGTATTGTCTACCCGTTTTAGGCATATTTTTTAATTTTTATCTTTTAAGAACCATCCTCGCACTTCAAGGAATAATCTAAAAAGACTTCGCGAAATCAGTTCAATTGCTCTCGAGATTTGAGCTTAGCAACACATTCAGCTTTATATAATATTCATTTTTATATAATAGAAGATCAGAAGCCCGAAAGGCCAAGGTCTAAGTTTCTTGAACAAACTGACAAAATACTTAATGGTGGAATGATAAAAAGTATTCTGAGCTGGCGGAGGTGTATGAAGAGATTGATGAATGTCGTGGAAGCAAAAGAAGTATGAAAGTCAAGATTGAAATGGCTCTTTACTCTTTGAGTATACCGAAATGGACTTGGCATAATGATATGTATGTATGAAGATTTTTAATTTTGGAATCCATTTGAATGTAAAATGATCATCAAAAATTATAAAATCAAAAGATCAAATTCCTGAAACGAATAAATAATTTTGATAATTCATTAATGTCGTTGACCTCAAAGTCAAGTAGCTAATACAAGTCATACAAAAACCCTTTTCACATTCATGATATCATTTTAAATGAGGGAGCACACTTGACAGTTTTCAAGATATCCTTACTATGCCCATCTCTGTCTACCCTAAAGGGTTTGAGAGAGAGGTTATGAGATTCCGGTGTGGGCTATGTAGCGCTCGGCGTTCGTACTTTGTAATATGATATTCGTGTGTTCCGTAGAATGACGGGTCAAGGGATGGGGAAATATGTTTTTTGAGCAAAGTTTTTATCGATTTTTCATCGCTATTAGTAATATAATTTACACACAATAATAAAAACTCTTCAAATGTTAATCGATATGAATTGATTTCAATAAAATGTCAAAAATAAACAAATTACTTTTTTTTGTATGGTGGCTAGCTTTATCTATCTTAAAATAAAATAGCGTTTATTCTTCAGACATAACTGATGTCAATGCTATTTAAGACTGCTTCTTAATAGTGTAAGATTTTTTTTAATTAGTTTAGCCGTTAAAATGATTCCCGAAAATACTAAGTAACGACCTGTTTAATTGCTCCTCTTCATGATATGAAAAAGTAATGAGGAAGTGTGTATAGATAAAAAATACTTAAATACTTTCACTATGACAAAATTACAATATTGATACACAGAGAAGCAGGGAACCTCCTGAAAGCTTATCGATGAAGTTAACAAAATATCGATACCCGCTCATCACTACCTGTCAAACCGTCACCAATCCCGTTAATTCGAGGCTCGACAATTGACAAACGTACACTACACTGTATTTGACACGTGTTCCGTAACGCTATACGCTGTTGTACCACGCACTGTACACATATTTGCACCAAATATGGATTGTATGGAGCACTGTGTGAAACTTAATATTTTATTTAGGCTTTGTGGTAATCATGTTTGGATATCGAATGGCTTTCATTTTTTGGTAAACGGAGAATTTTGATGTTTCCGATTAAATAAAACGCACCAGTATGATTAGTGGTATTAATAAAAGGTTAAATTCAGTCTGGAATTCAGATGATGGTGGTTTACTGATTAGCATAGCTGATTTGATTGTTGTATTGATAGAGTTCATGTTTTCTTTAGATATTACTGCATAACTGTGATATTGTTTTAATTTTAAAACTTCAAACGTTTATAAGTAAATCTACAATTGAGGTAAACAGAACATTGCTTCGCATGTTCCCACGGGTAAAATTTAAATTGTGTCTCTCAAAATTTGCATTGGTAAGCATTTCAATGGCTGTCTTGCATTGTAAACATCAAAATAAAAACTAAAGTAGACTACTTCGAATCTCGAATAAAGCACAAACTTTACTCCACCCTCAAGGCTGTATATTTTCGACTTTATCGCCCAGAACTAAACTGTAATTCAACTGCATCACTATCTTACCAACCCGACTAACCTAAAATTTCTTAGACTTTATGGGAATTGCTAAAATTTAAGGAATGAACTTTGACGTACAATTTATTTCTACTTGGAAGATGTTAGTCGTGACTTCATTCGCGTCGCAAATCATGATCCTTGGGTAGGTACCTAACATTCCATATCAAATTTCATGTAAGCCAGGTAAGTGACAAACATAATTGGACAACTTATTTTTATGAAAAAGATCAAACATTATTTATACATTTGGTCAGTTCAGAAAACAATTTGAGCATAGATAAATCATAGTTCAGAGTTAACAACCACAGATACGAACGTTAGAATACAGCCTAATCAAAGTAGACCTATGGAAACTTCAATTTGACAAGCAAACATTTTGACATATTTAATTTCTTGTTAACTGTTACAACAACAGTGTTTATTTACTGTATCTGTCACACAGGGTAAAGTAAACTCTTAAACATCTTTTATCTTAGGTAACTGTTTGAACAAATCCCGTAGATTTATTAAGCGCGACATCAAAGGGTTGGCTGTTTTATGATAAGACTTGACGGGCTCCACTCACAACTTCTTCCGTTTGGAATTCTGCGCTGAAGACAAATTTCTTATTCGATTGGAGTGTTTGGTTTCCCATGCTTAAAATATTATCAGTTTTAATATACGAAACTCAAGATTTTGGACTTGGGGGTAAGTAATAATCTTCTTTTACCATATTATGAGAGGAAAGGTGACTTTTGCGGATGAAACCATAAATAAGTCCCTTTCCGGGTAGGCAGACAATGTAGAGCGCCATTTCAATCTAGACTTATACAACTGTTTTGCTTCTTTTACATTCATCAATCTCTTCATGCCTGCCGGTTCCGAGTACTCTTCACCTTTCCTTTAAAACACTAGTTATATTAAATTCTAAAAAGAGATGAAATTTGCCATGTGTAACTACGTCATAATTATGATTATTATTATTTTTATACCACTAAGGTGGCACACAAGCATACGGCCCACCTGATGGTAAGCAGTCACCGTAGCCTTTAGCCGCTAGCAATACCAGAGATATCACTAACGGGGTGCCAAACATGTTGTTGATGAGGACTCCCTGTGCTAGCAGCAATACTACTAGTCCAGCGTATCCTCATGGAGCACTGGCAACCTTACTTACCGCAGAAACACAACACTACATCAAGTAGTGTTATTTCACTGCGGTCTTCTGTAAGGTGGAGGTACAATCCCCAGTCGGGCGGCTCCAATTTAAATGGGATAACCCACGGGAGATTCGCCCTACCTGTCTTAAAAATAATAAAATTACATCATTATGAATAACGTTATCAACTAACTTCGTGTCTATATTCCTGAGCTTTATCTGTAATCTTACTTAGCAGTCACAATGTTCCATTAATCTGTCAACATAACAAGTTGAGAATAAAATCAGTGCGGGAAATTAAAACTTTTCTCCAAGATTGCGCAAAAACTACTCAACAGCTTTTAGTCGGCTTTGTAATGAGAGTTTACGATAAAGCTGTGCTAAGATTTAAATTTAAAGAACTTTTTTCTGTCTGGAGCTGGCCAGAATTTTTTCAGAAAGTTCTACAATTTAAATATCCTTTTCTTTTTTCATCGACGGGTAGTAAATTAACTTGCAATATCTCATAAGGACCAATGGGACTGGCTTACAACTTATGAAAAAATAGAATAAAGGTCTATATTTTTTCTTGCAAAGACTTATAAATTACTAGCATTTTCATCGCACCTTCGCCCGCCTATATTACAGTGATAATATAGCATTCTACTGTTGAAATAATTCTGCAAGTAGTTTTTGAGTTTCTTAATTTGAAACAAAAATAAAAATATTTTTTATTATAATATTTAATATAGATACACAGAACACAAAATGTTCATCACCTAAATGTTTTCTCTCATACGAAGATTAAACCAACGCAGTGACCTCTAGCGTTGCAGTCAGGCTACCAACGACTCGACCAACGCTACAATCTACAGTAAATACTGCCATGGTTAAAAAAAAATCTTTGGTTAACAACCATACACTAGTACATCATCCACATAGCACGAAACTGAACATCCCATCCGTCACACGGCACATGGCACGAGAATATCCAAACTTCAAAGGTAAGTTCTGGCACATCAAAGGGCTAAATAAAAAGCCCTTAATATGGAAATGCTAATATTGACTCGGGAAACCCTTTGTAAGCCTTGTTCTGTTAGAAGGTCATTTGAATGAAGTCAAGTTGACTTTTGTCCTCGTTTTAGACGGTGTTAATTGGAGGCTGACAATTATTGAGTTTATTTGGAGTCAAAACGTTCTGTTGAAAGTGGTAATTAGCTTTTGTGGTAATTGATTCATAATGTGACAATGGAAATCAACTTATTGAAATTCATACGACTGACAAACTGTATACAATTACACAGCCTAAGCCGATGGATACCGTGCAATTATATTCAGGATTTCAATGGTTTTTTTTACAAGAATACGACCAGGTCGGTCGTATGCTTGTTTGCCACCTTAGTAGTCTTGATAGACTACCACGCGATACATCATGTCACTATAATGAAACTGACTGAACATGTAGATAATAGAGAAATACTCTTGACAACGTCTAACGGTGACTAGACTACCAAGAAGGCCGGCAAAATCTTTCTTGATAGTCTATTTCTCCAATGCGCAGAAAATATTTTTAGCTGAATTAAATGAATAAGTGAATTGTTAATAGAATTAAAATTTAAATGTCAATGCGTCCAAAAGGAAACACACCGAATCGTCACTTGGCCTTTCCAGAATACGCTTTCACAAACAGTACAAAGAAACCAGCTGCGGTTTCCAGTAATACGGATCTTAATGAAATAGATGTTTAGATAACCCTTGGGTCTTAACACGAGCGCGATAGGGGCTGAAATGCTAAATCAAAGTAAATAACCAGCGTTGTATAAAGGAAGGGCTAAATAAAAGGCCGAATTAAATTGTGGATATTCTGTTAACCCTACAAATGCGGTACAAGAACCTTTGATATCTGAAAATAATGGCCTTCTAATGTAAATTTAAGTGAACCAGATAATTCAGGTTTAGTAAAGTGATTTTGTTTTACAAGTTTATGTTGTACCTAAATTCTGAACATAAAGAAACACAGACCATGGAAATGCTACGTTAACGACAAGAATACTTTTTCGCAAATTATAGGTGCTTGGACGTATGACAAATGATCCTTGTGCAAAACAAATATTATTCAAAGCCCTACTTAAGTTGCCTTGGTTTATCCATAATGAGCGCCCTATTTTGTATGTGGTAGAATGACTATGTATACATATATAAACATTCATTCGGTTGAGCAGTAATTGACTAGGTCGACTACAAATTAATTTCTAACTAATGACTCTGTCACACTGCAGGCAAGGTTGGCAAATATTGCAGAAATTGCACTCAAAATGGATGGATCCTACACGGTGATGAAAAGATTGCACGAGAATCACAGAGCTCATTTGAAGAAATTAATTAATGTTGAAGGAGCGCAACAGGTGTTCAAGTCAACTGAAATAGGGCTCTAATCTCTCTGGAAACCCTAAAAGGAACTAGGTGTGATGATATGTATGGATATAAGAGTATTCATATTGGTCACACCAGAAGGGACTGGGCCAATCTAGAAACACTAATGATTACTGGCAAGAAGGGCAATAGGTGGAAGCCCAACTTGTTGGACGGACCTAATTCTCCTGGACCTAATGCTCTGGATGCCACCTTCTGCAGCACACTACACTCGGCAGCGGCCAGGAACAGATGGCGCAAGTTGTCCGCACAAGCCTGATTATACCACGTGGTGGTCACGACCACCAGCATTGAGGCCGCGAAGAGAGAGTATTTAAATCAACTTTCTTTTATACCACTAAGGTGGAACACCCCACGATAACCCACGGGAAATCCCAATCGCCCTATCTCTCTTTTTGAAAGCTCTTGGTGTGATTAATCACTGTACTTAAGCTTAGAAAATCTCATTGGTACAGGCCGGGGTTTGAACCTGGGCCCATCAGATGACAGGCCGTTGCTTCAACCATAAGGCCACCACGGCTTAAAACTTATCTTATATATAGTGAAGCATAATGGTATTTCAGTGGCCTGTGGTAGGGGCTCCGCTTTAAAATATTGTAGTCAAATAACAAAATTCTATTTTGATTCATGCCTACTTGTGATGGGCAAATTTTCTAGAGTTATTCGTGTTATTTTTAGTTGCTATTTCACCGTTTTCCTCAACCGAGAGCCGTTCAAGTGCATCAAGAGAAATTCTGTTGACCGTTACATTTCAAATGTTTTTTGATTTTTTAAACTTCTTTAAATTCTACCATCACAGGTTTTAAAACTTTCTACAACTACGCGCAAAAGATTTTTTTTAAAAGTAAAGCTTTTCGTTTTTTTACATAAAGGACATCATCCATTTTGGTCCAAATCTGAAGTGCCATCGCAATATTTTTGTATATTCTGCTAGAACTTGCCTGCCTGAACATTTATTACCATGGCACCAAAGCTGTAGGACCAAAGTCGTTGATTTAATTTGAGTTCTAAAAGCTGAATATTCATAAATTGTTGTTGAAAATAGGAATACAAAGTAATGTCCCGTTATGGTGTCATAGTAAAAATACTCAGACGGACAAGCTCCTTCAGAATATACAAAAAAAAGTATTCGCTGGCACTTTCAAATTTGGTCCAAATCTCTATGAAAAATTAACATTAAATTTGCCATAGAAATTTTGAGCACCGTCTCGTAACCACTTAGCTCGCCTATCTTACGAGCAGTGTGTTCCCAATTGACATTTAAGGACTGCCTCCTGTCTTCAGTACATCCCTTTGAATTACTCATTACAAGGGGCTTAGTCGCAGGGTTAGACAGACAGCAAGGCGGTATATATAGACACGGGGTTGATTTGATAGGGCCAAATATTGCTTTGTTTACCAGAACAATTGTTCAGCATTGTTTGCTCTGCAATAGGGTACTTTGAAGTTCAGTAGCTGGGGCTGATTTCCAAACTATATTAAATTCTGCAAGGTTTAAATTCGTACCAAATGTAAGGTATGTCTTTCTCATCTAGGTCAAAAAGTATCTAATGGTGAGCCTTACAATAACAGCTACTTGTTTATCACCTCACCATTTTACCATCGCACCTCTCCCCACCGACGGGGAATTCATCCCCACACATTGGAACCAAATAGTCCTGTACTGCGATGTTTCAAAGAAGCTTCCTCCCGCGCGCAATCAAACTGTGGAATGAACTCCACGCCGAGGTTTTCCAAACGGAGTACAGCATGGGGCGCTTCAAGAAGGGTGTGAAGAGATTTCAGAAGGGTCGGCAACGCGTAAGTGATACCCCTGGTGTTGCAAGCGTCCATAGATGAGGCGGGCCGTATGCTTGTTCGCCACCTTACTGGTATAAAAAAATGGCAATAGCTTCAACAGGTGCACCAACAAGAGTATATAACAATGATGTAGGAAAATAATTGAGTTGAAACGGTGTTTTTCGCTATGCCGAGATCAATTTTGCGATCAAGACCAGCAAAAGTCATGTTTCATTAAAAAAAAGTATTTATTTCGGACGTCGATCGGTAGCTAAACTAACTAAGCCAATTTAATCAAGAATTACTGCTACTGAATATTAAATGAAAACCAGGAAAACGCGGAAGAGGGAATATAGGAAACTTGAATTATTTATGACGAGCGCTCAGCTATTTTTACAAGACATCGTTCAATTTCTATTGTATGAAAGGAAAATTGTGGATTTATTTAGCTGAATGACATGTAATTATAGGGTTAGAAATTATCATAAATTTAATACAAATAAGTATTATTATGTGTGATAAACATTGTTTTATAATGATAATTTATTATCAGACCACAAAGATCCATACGACACGATCAAATAGTACAGACAGACAATAATAAAATATGTAATAAAAAAACTAATTAACTAAAACTAAAACCAAATATTGCACTAGACATATGAACATTGTTCCAGCGCTTCATAATAAAACTATCCACTCTTTCTATGAAAATTTTTAAATAACTGTTGGTGCTGGCTGGCATCTGCACTT
Organism: Falcaria lacertinaria; assembly: GCA_951449985.1. Classification (NCBI taxonomy): domain Eukaryota; kingdom Metazoa; phylum Arthropoda; class Insecta; order Lepidoptera; family Drepanidae; genus Falcaria; species Falcaria lacertinaria. Next base: position 4,205,541 of record OX602134.1, on the reverse strand, counting down.
GTAACGAGTATAATTTATAATCTGTGTTCTTATAGCACTTAGGGTCGACAACGCGCGAGTATGCCCCTGGTGTTGCACGCGTCCATAGGCTAAGATAACCGCTTAACATCAGTCGGGCCGTATGCTTGTTTGCCACCTTAGTGGTATAAAAACAAAACACAAATTACCTTACGTTATCTTTATTATTAGTACAACGAACTAAACAAGTAAACAAAAGCCTTTTTTGATTGTTTTTGTTGCCGCGTCACGTGTACAATGATAGATTGGTTTGTTATTGAACTCGGTAGTGTCAATTTTATTCGTCTGGTTATCGTATGACTAAACTTGAATATTGACAAAATAATACGCTTAAGCAAAAAATACCCACGAATGCTATGGCACAGCTTCGCCACTTCAAAAGACTTCCTGCATTCTTATCTAAGAGCTATATGTATCTAAGAGTTGGTTTTACCTTGTCAATTTTAGGACTAAAAAGTCTTGCTATCCTTTTCGCAAGTTTCAAGTTTTCGAGGTTTAATAAGGATGGCAATACTTAAAGTCCTGTCAGACTTTAGGTTTAATGATATTGTAAAACAGAAATAGCACTATTATTTTATGTATACATTCTTATGTCAATGACAGCCGACATTTTATATTTTATCTTGTTTCTTTTCATAACTCAACTACTTTTTACAACACCCACTTTCCACCGAAGATAATTTGGTGGCAACGTGAAGGATGGTGAGTCTATCGCCGTCTCTTAGGCTCTACATACCTCCTTGAATTTATTCTCAGACGTATGCAGGTTTCCTCACAATGTTTTCCTTTACCAAAAAGCTCGTGATGTGAGTAATCACTGCACTTAAATTAAAAAACTTATTGGTACAGACCGGTGGGATCCGAACAAGGCCACCACGTCTCTCTAATAATAATAAAAACAAAAATAAAGAAGTATGTATAATTAAGAAAATATCTACTAAGAAAAACTGTGTGTGAATTACTGTAATATGGGTCACATACTCAGTAATCCATCTAAGATCAGTCTAATGAGACTATTGAGTTAGATGGCTAAACAAATAACCTCTAATTAAATTCTCGTTAACACAATGGATCTAGGTTGTCGAAAGGCTTAGTCTGGTAGGATGTTAATAAACAAGGAATTTCTAGTTAGTTATTTACGCTATTTAATTGCAGGTCAACGTTATTAGTTTTGATTGCAAGCTTGCAGACTTTACGTATAAATTGAATTGTTCAGCTATATCTCTATATATCTTTGTTTTGTGAAGTAACTAGCTTTCTTTCGCAGCTTGGCCCGCATGGAACTAGTTTTCTTTATATTTTGGGTGGAAGGTATGAGTATGATGATGACCGGTTGAGTAGATAAGCCGCAAAAGCGTAACGAATTAATAGACAAACAAACACATTCGCATTTATATATATCTTCACGACTGCCCACAAGGTTCTCCGAAGAGGTAGGCAGAGGTGTTACAGCACCCACTTTTCACTGAAGATAATTTGGTACCAACGTGATAAACAGTCTCTTAGGCACTTGTCCTAGAATGTCTTCTCAGACGTATGCAGGTTTCCTAACGATGTTTTCCTTCACCGTTAAGCTCGTGGTGTGACTAATAACTGCACTAAAGTTGTTAGAACACCTCATTAGGTAGTTCAGAGCACTTCGCTTCATATCCACATTTATAATATTTATGATCAACACTTATGATGCCGGCAAAATAAAAACTTAACTCCTCGTGCGAAATATTCCTCTTAAAAGCCGAGTATTTTTTAATTAGCACGATCTTTTAACAGTCACCGCCAACGGCTTCCGAGAAGATCTCGCTTGAACAATATAATGACTGAAACGGTGTTATTGGAAAAAAACAAACAGTTGATATAAGTGGATCATAAAGTAATAAGGTTCCGTAGAAATTTTATAAATGAATGCTTTTCTTTTTTGGTTTGTATGTAATGCTAAGTAAGAGAATATAAAGTAATAATTATTAGACATCATCCCTCAATGCCATCAGTGCCGGTAGCAGGAACATTGTCGACAACGTATTCGAAAACGTAACTCGCGAAATGTCAAAATTGTCATACTAATTTTTAGTTCCACTTTTCACCGCCGCAGCGCTGTTCATTTTCCGATACAGAAATAGTCAAAGGCGATACGAAAACGTTGTCGACAATGTTCCTGCTACCGGCACTGGTCCCTAATCACACAAAGCTATGGGAAACAAATAACTGATAGAATACTTCTTCCTCTCTTACTTACTCTGGCAATATGTATACTATGTATACTTTACTGTCGTATGTACTATTAATTCGGTGAACATACTTTTGGCTTTCCAGATCCAGTTTAGTTTCTAATAATATGCAAGCGGTGTCGCGAGGAGTGATCCGAAACAAAATATAGATTTTTAGTGATCCGTACCCAAAGGAACCGTCCATCTGTCCATCCATCCGTCCATTCGTCCGTCCGTCTGTCTGTCAGCGGGCTGTATCTTATGTTCCGTAATAGGTAGACAGTTGAAATTTTCACAGAATGTGTATATCTGTTGACGCTATAACAAAGCGAGTCCGCCTCCTTGATTCGCGGGTAGAAAGAAGTCTACCTAAGCACATATTAATGACGTAAAATCGGGTCATATACATGTACGTCGATCGCGTATATGACCCGGTTTCATGTCAAGCTAAAGTTTGAAAATATGATGACTGCGATATTACACTTATTCTGCATGGCGGCTCTTAGGGTTAGAATAAGATTAAATATAGGTTAAATATACATTTCAAAGATCCCTAAAAGCCTTAGAAAGCAACAGTATGAGACCGTGAAGTCGTAATATTGTGATTTACAGCCTCTAAGTAAGTGCATAAAACGAAACGTTACAATTTATTTTTACTGCAGCGTAGGAGTTCTTGTAAATCATTTGTGGCGTTATTAAAATTGGGTCCGTTGCCCTTATTGGATTCCGGCTGGGTTTGACATACGTCAAATCAATTTATTCAACTTTTTATTTATCTTTGCACTAAAGGGCTTTTAAAACAGGTTCATAACAACCGAACCCATTGCATAATTGCAGGAGGTAACTTAATTAAACGAATAATCATCACTAATACAGATTTACATTGTAGAAGTATATAGACTGTACTACTGTATATATATAACAGATATACATATACTGTAGAAGAATATTATATCTAATATATAAAATTCTCGTGTCACAGTTTTCGTTGCCATACTCCTCCGAAACGGCTTGACCGATTTTGATGAATTTTTTTGTGCTTATCCGGTATCTATGAGAATCGGCCAACATCTATTTTTCATCCCCCTAAATGTTAGGGGTAGTCCACCCCTACATTTATTTTTTTATTTTTTAGACCGATTTCAAAAATTCTTTCACCGTTAGAAAGCTACATCATCACTGAGTAACATAGGCTATATATTATACTAGCTTCCCGCCCCGGCTTCGCTCGGGTAGACAAAATATTTGATATAAAAGTCTACCCGTGCGAAGCCGGGGCGGGCCGCTAGTATCATATAAGTGTTTATTTGATGTTGATATTTAATTCATTATTAGATAACCATTGACGTGTAATTCCTAAGGTACCAAATAAATAAAGATAAAAATATTTACACAGTATGAGGTGTATTGATGTATGAATAAAATTTTCTTTTTCACTATTCGTATTTTCAAGCAAGGGTGTAAACGCTTGCAATACAAGAGGTAATGCTCCTTATTCTTAAATGGACCCACTATGCTAGGAGCACGTGGTCTAGTAACTGCCAGCACTGTATCCTCGTTGAGCTCAGGGAACCTCTAGATCTTTATGGCCCCATCGGCCATCCGTTCTACGAGCTGTGCCCTGACCATTGCCACTTCAACTGGCTAATCCGTTGGGCTATGTCGGTAACTTTAGTTCTTCTGCGAATCTCCTCATTTCTGATTTCTTTGATCTCGCAGAGAAACACCCAGTATAACCCTCTCCATAGCTCGTTGAGTGACTCTGAGCTTTCTTATGAGGCCCATTGTGAGTGACCACGGGTCTTTGGGGTCTTCCTTTCAACAAATGCGCCATAAACTCTTTAAAATAAATGTGTTGTTCGCTGTTAAAGTTCCTAAATAATCTACTGAACTTACTAAATACAGCTAATAGCACGTTGAGAATTTCTCAATCTACATTTTACAATGGAACTTGAACCAAAAAGTTGAGCCGTGAGAATTAATTTAAACTTAGCCAGCCCACCAAGGTTTCGTGAAAGTTTAATCAAAGTTTGTTGCAAAGATGGCGAATTACTTGGATCATATACCATCATTCATTATTTAAGATGTCAAATCACTGTGGCCCGCTAATCTTAAGGGAGTTTGGACGTAGCCAGTATATTTAATTAATATAACTTTATATTAGAGCCTCTTTAAATTAGAGTCTTGTCTCGTTTTCACAACACAGCGGAACCTTCATAGTACATGCAAAGGAAGAAAAAATCAGGGTCAAAAATAAAACTGGACGAAGATAACGAATTAAAACATACAAAATATTCATGTTTTTTGTGCGTATATTTATTTTATTTATAGGGCAACCAACAAATTATTTCCCCCTCAAAATATTTATTGAATCCAAAGTGACTTTTGGGACCGCGGTCCCGGTCCCGGACAATAAATAACTTAACCAAACCATTTGTGTATATCAAATGCGTTTTTTGGTACAAAATGTTAGTTTGCGGTTCAAAATCCATTTGTCAACTCAAACTAAAATACGTGTAATACCAAAAATGAAAAAGAGCGTGGCTTTCCAACGCAGTGGCATATTCAGCTGTGTAAGCCACAATTCGTATTTTTGTTATGCAGAAATTCCCCGGCGTTTGTGGCAAAATGGAAAAATATGATTTTATTTCTATGCCAGCTAGCTTTTGTTTTGTTTTTGTCTGGTCTAGTATCCGTGTAAAGGGACAATTCGTCACAAAGCATTCTGTCGCCAATGTTTATTGGCATACACACCAACAACATAACAAATCAACAAAGCTATATATATATCGGAAATAACCACCTAAGAAGAACCGGCAAGAAACTCAGTGTTCTGTCTTGTTTTTTCATGTAACAATCATGATAAAACAATTTGTAACAAAATTCTTCTAGACATTAATAGGAAATTACAAATATCAAAATGAAAGCTACCAAGTTGATTTTGTCACTGCTTTCATGAAATAAATATTTTTAAACTATTACAATTACCATTACGCAATAACATCACTTTGGATGGAAAACATGAAAATAAAATTGCTTTGCCAATGTTAATTCTGGTACATAATCATACAATAGCTCTTAGTGTCCCTGAATTATAGAGCGTTTGTGTAATAAGGGAGAAATCCTACAAGGTGCTTTGTACTTATTACCATGCTTTTATATTGTTGGTTAAATGCTTGCACTAGATAATTAAAGGATAATTATTATGTATATTCACATCTTTCAACCGAGACCGCGAAGTGGTAGGCAGAGGTGTGACATCCCAGAGGTGCTACACCAACGTGATGGGTGGTGAGCCCATCACCGCATTATTGGGTACATTTGACTCCTGTGCTCTAGATATTTTTTTACAACATACATATCATGTTCCTTTTTTTTATAACACTTAAGTGGCACACAAGCATACGGCCCACCTTATGGTAAGCAGTCACCGTAGCCTATAGCCGCTAGCAATACTAAGGGTATCTAGGGTCGTACTAACAGGTTGCCAACCATGTTGTTGCACTGGTGACCTTACTTACCGCAGAAACACAACACTACATCAAGTAGTGTTATTTCAATGCGGTCTTCTGTAAAGTGGAGTCCCCAGTCGGGCGGCTCCAATTTAAATAGGAAAACCCACGGGAAATCCCCTATATACATACATGTTTATTACCTATTACTGTATGATAAAAGTGTTATATTTTTATCATACAGTAATAGGTAATATAGATGTATGTATATCGTATTGTATGTCCTACCATATTTATAAATAGCCTTTGTATAATTTAACAGCACTCACATCCTGCCCGCCTTGTTATATCAGCTTCACCCAAAGGTTGACTGGCAGAAAATGTCTACGGCATTAAATACGCCTGTGTAGTCAATACTCACTGTATATTTGCATGAGGTGTGAATAAATAAATAAAAAACAAAAAATCAGGCCAGTCAAGTGTTTGTGGTCGTCATGGCCATGAGGTTGAAGTGGACACTCATACCACCGCAAGAGTCTATAGGCTACGGTGTCGCTTACTTGCTAATTGCGTAGCCTAAAACATTTTATGCCTAAACCTGAGATTTGAAACCCCACATATCTACGACTGAAAGCATGCCTTATTATTATTACCACTGAGCCACCGTGAGAACACTTTGAGATATTGTTCAAATACATATTTAAGCAACGTCTCAAAGCCTGTAACATTCAGTGTTTGCTTATTGTCACAATCAACATAAATAATACTCCGCCATTTTGAATGTTCTGGCCCCACTCCAGGAGATTAAAATATTACCAAATGATCTATTACAACGGACGTGACTGTGTTAGCAATAAGGTCTGTTTTCGCTGTTTTAATTGATGTAATGGCTTAGTACATTGTCAGTCTAGATTATTTAGCGTTTGTGCTGAAAACCCTATGCTCGGTTTCATAATGATGTTCAATATTGCTATGTATTTCCAGACGAGTTGAGCGGAACTTATTTAAATTTATGGACGCTCCGCCAGTCTGTCTGGCGCCTGTTTGGTCAGTCAGTTGATCTATTGGTTAGTTGGACCGAGTTGGTCAATCGGTCAGACGGTTCGACGATCGGACAGTCGAACCTATATTGAAATAAAGGGCATTGCGATCATTATCCTAATACTAATATATTACTTGTAATATTGTAAAATTTGTTTATAAAGGAAATGTTTAAACTCACAAATACTGTACTTTTTATAAATGAAATAAAATGTTTGAACTTTAGACCACTATTAAATGTATACTTGTAAATCGAAGGCAGATACGCCCTGTTAAATACATGTTCTGCTGTGATACATTTTGCATGAATATTCAAATTGTATTCCTTCCGATTTTACTTTCTTAAGTAAGTTGAAGAGATCTTTCTCTTCACTGTTTTTAGGGTTCTGTACCTTATAAGGTAAAAAGGAACCCTTATAGCATCACTTTGTTGTCCGTCTGTCTGTCTGTCATGTGTTTTTTTTACTCAAGAACGCTTAGAGTTATCAAATTGAAATTAATATGAAATACCCGGGTCTATGGTCTCTTTCGGCTGTAAAATAATCAAACCTGTAAGTCAATATGAAGAAAAGATATGACCGTTTATGTCGCATAGTTTTTCGTGATTGACCCACAAACTAACAAAGTTAATCATATCCAGACACGAGCACGTTAGTCTGACAGTTCAATTAATTACGTCAACTCTACACATATGTGTGTGGATGTACAGAAACATTAATACAGATTACGCAAACAAACACAAACTAATACAACATTTGTCTACGACTGTACTTAATTAGGAAGCACCATGCGGGTGCAATAAACTTGATTGTTATTGTGGTTTTTATTGCGTCGACATTAAGGATCATTATTGTTGGCACGTGTCTGTGTGGTTTATGGATTGTGGTGAAATACATATAATTATCCTCTTAACTGTTTTGTTCCGGATAACACAAGCTATGGGTGAGCGAAATAATACGCAAAGATGAAATTATATATATTTACATTGTAAAGACTCCGGAAAGAATTGTGTACTCAATATACTTGATCTATTACAACGAATTCAATAAATATATAGAAAGCTTTTATCTATAAAGTAGGTAGTTTAAATTATTATTTTTTAAAAAGGAACCCTTATAGGATCACTTTGTTGTCCGTCTGTCTGTATGTCTGTCTGTCTGTCTGTCTATCAAGAATTTTTATCTCAAGAACCCGTGGAGCTATCCAATTGAAATTCATATGAAATACCCGGGTCTGTGGTCCCTTTCGGCTGTAAAATACTCAAACCTGTAAGTCAATATGAAGAAAAGATATTACCATTTAAGTCACAAAATTTCGCATATTTTGCGATTTCACAAGGGAATCAAAACCTACCAGGTACTTCCCGTTAACCATGAACGTTCCCTAGAACCATGAAATTTGGCAGGAAGTAGTGTCTTACAGCACAAGTAAAGGATAAAATCTGAAAACCGTTAATATGTAGTTTGTTTTTTTTAAATGCGAATTTACCAAAAAATATTCCTGAATCGCGCTGTTAAGAGTCACTGACGAATAATGACCTCATTTGAAGTTCGCCTACTCTTTACCTGACCTAGAAGTGTGTACGGAACCCTCGGTGCGCGAGTGCGACTCGCACTTAGCACACTAGGCTTTGATTAAGCCTCTAGTTTATAAAGATAAAAATACAAAAAAAACAATTAAAATTCAAAAGATATTTTCCTATAAATATAATATTAATTATTTATACATTCAGTTAATATCCTTATCATTGAAGAGAGTACGCCATTAAATGAAAACATAACTATTCGTGACTTATCCAACCCTTTCTCCAAAATTCACGCGACCATTCACCCCTAGTAAAAACGTAATGTTAAAGTTTGTAATATTTCAATAGCTCTAAAGAGCTCAAAATGATAGCGATTTTAACACGTTTCTCGAAATTCCTTTCCATAATACCCTGCGGGCAAAATGGTGGAATTAATGAACGACAGACAAGTTTCACTTGAAATTACCAAGTTACAATTTATATCTTAGAACTCAAATAAATGATGTTTGGCCAGCCTGGAGAAATGATGCTGTGGTTTCAATGCTTCCGTAGAAAATTCATCAAAAGTTGTTTCATCATTTACCAGTGGGCTTAATCCCTATGACAATTTCCATCGCCATAACGTAATTTTTAGATCAACGGCGGAAAATATCATAATAATAATAGTACACATATAATTTCTTTTTTTTATACCACTAAGTTGGCAAACAAGCATACGGCCCGCCTGATGGTAAGCGGTTACCGCAGCCTATGGACGCTTGCAACACCAGGGGTATCACTCGCGCGTTGCCGACCCTAAAATAATAATAATCCCTAGTTAGGGTGTAATTTTTTTAAATCTGTTGAAAAAATATATGTTCCTAAGCTAAGAATCTAAATAAACCTAATGGAAGTAATAATGTTTTTTATTGAGCATCAAACTTTTTTCTTTAGACTAATAGTATTAAGAAAAAAGTCTAAATAAACTTTTTTCTTAAGATTAATAGTCTTAAGAAATAAGTTTGATACCGTAACCAGAGTTTCCTTTTAAGCATAATGTTGCCTGAGATTGGAGGCCCTGCTCATCCTTAACTTAGAACATAATAATGTAAAAGCTAATGTATGTCAGTATACATATTACATACATATAAACAGCCGTAACGTACAAATAAAAGGCTCAGCAATATAAGTTTGTTTGCTATCCATTTCCTCTTTCCTTGTAATCTTATATTCCCTCCTTTGACACCCATACGCCGATGTGTAGGTATGCGATTATATCGATATTTTATTGGTTACAATATCCGATCAGTCAGAAAAATACGAATCTGTAAAAACGCTGTTTATTTTTATACTTGGTATTTTATTCTGCTAATAGAAATCATCATCATTCTCCTGCCCTTATACCATATTATTTGGGGTCGGCGCAATATGTATTTCTCTTCCATACTTCTCTATCAGCCGTCATCTCTGTATTCACTTACTTTCTGGCCATGTCCTCTTTCACACAGTCCATCCATCTTTTCTTAGGTCTACCTCGACCCCTGTACCCATCCACATTCATACAAACACCTTACCACGTTCTGCTATTAGAAATAAACGAAAAATATCCGAAACCGTTTACAAAATATTTTAAGTAATACTCTCGATAGCATTTTCGCTGATTTCTGCTATTAAATAAAGTATTTTGTTTTAGAAAGGTTTTCATTTAATCTTGTCCCTTTTTGACACAGTTGAGCAAGGATCTGTTTACCAATCATCCAGGGAACTCAGACATGCATTTCCATATATTATAACTTTAAATTCTAATTCTATAAAATAATAAACAAAAAACTTACTTTAAAAGAACAGACAATATGAATTACATACATTTTATAACTTTAAAACATCACACATAGAATAAAATATCAAAAGCACTTACATGATTCTTCAATCAGTATTTCTTGTTGACTCTCCACACAGTACTGTAGAAGGAGACTGAGGAATACACTGCTCAGTACGTGTGAGCGAGACGGCGACATTGTCGATGACGTTAGCACTACCGCCAACAGATAGACCGAGCTTTATCGACACACTGCACTTTTACGTTGTACATCACTAGACATCACCCATGTTTGGTTTCTGGAACAAAGAAATGGAATTTAATTAATCTTGGTAAATTATTTAGGTTAGTCTATCTATGTAGATAGACTAACCTTCTTTAAGACTACAAATAAAGCTCATAATGATTTCATTATGAGCTATATTTGAAGAACAGGAAATACATGTATGTATTTGAGGGTTCGCTTGTCTTATACTCATTACAATATATTCATCTCTTTTCAATTGTAGGCAACCTAATCTCTAAGATCGGTTTCAAACGCCAAAAAGACGTTGAAAATGGTTCCGTCTTTCTGGGCTTGATTATGACGCAGTTTGTAGTTATACTTATTTATTTTATTATTTATTTATTACGCCGCTTTACCGGGTTTTATTTTGACGGGAGTTTCGTAAGCAGTTGAAGAGTGGTAGGTGGCATTGAAGGGAAAGGTTTTACAAATTTGAAATAACTACCCGGATTTTTCCCCACGGAGAGCATGGGGTTCTTCAAGGCTGTGAAGAGATTGTCCATCGGCTACGGTAACCGCTTACCATAATACCTGTGTGCCACCTGAGTGATATAAACATACTACCCATAAAATCTAGTAATCTGCTGCCCGTCTGTCACAGCCCTTAATGCGGTCTCCAGTTAATGACATTTCATTGGAAGCTTTATTGGCTGCCTGTTTAAAAAATTGAGTCACTTCAGTCCTGTCTGACAGCAGACTGATTGAATTATGTCCAGCGAAATGGATTGCATTCGATTGTCAATCTATAATTACCTGTTTTAATGGACTTTTTTAATTGCTACGTTCTTTGTTCGATATTTTCGTTAGCTAAAGATTTTTTACACGCGACATCGAACACTTTGGTTTTGAAAAGATAAAAAGATACTTTATTCTAATTTCGGGTTAATTCTTAATTGATTTGTGATTAGTGCCTTCCAAAAGCCCTATTCCAAGAATGTACAATACAAATAAATGTAAAAGCATTAAATATGTATTTTTTTATATCACTATGGTGGCACAAAAGTATGCGGTCCACATGATGGTAAGCAGTCACGGTAGACTGTAGCCGCTAGCAATACCAGGGATATCACTAACGAGTTGCCAATCATGTTGTTGATGAGGACTCACTGTGCAGCATTACTACTAGCGCAGCTTATCCTCGTGGAGCACTGGCAACCTTACTTACTGCAGAAACACAACACTACATAAAATTAGTGTTATTTGACTGCGGTCTTCTGTAAGGTGGAGGTACAGTCCCCAGTTGGGCGGCTCCAATTTTAATGGGAAAACCCACGGGAAATTCCAATTCGCCCTACCTTTATTTTTAAAAGCATATTGTGTTTACTCATTGGTACAGGCTGGGGTTTGAACCTGGGCCCATCCGATGCAGGCCGTTGCTTCAACCACAAGGCCACCAAATCCCAAATAAAAGCATACCTTTGAAACGTGCCTCTAAGCCTGTCTAAAATATTAAAGTACTTATTATACGAATGTCGGAAGCAAGCTATGACACTTTCCAACACCCCGGCTTTACCTACGAAGTGCTGACGTGAAACTATAAGCCTCTGTTTGAATTCAACATTACTAACGCTTAGCATATAGATAGATTGCCAGCGTACGTGCTCAAAAAGTTTAGGCGAACTCCAAACTACCGAACTTAGTTTTCTGCTAGTTTTAGTGTTCGTCTGTACTAGTTGTAATAGTAGACTGAGGGTTGATGTTTGATGTTGTAATTTATCTTCGGGGGCATAGGGTACATCTGTAGAAAGTTAAGGCCTACTCTTTAACCTAATGTGTAGAATTTTCATCATATTTTACACCAAGACTCCTGAAAGCCCAGTTGTTTTGAGGTCAGGAGTTATTGTAGCAATTTTCGGAACCTAAGTACAGTGATTTGTCAGAACACGAGCTTCTGAGAGGAATTCTCATAGGAAGCATGAATAAGCAAATTTAACACGCGTTAGGTACTTCAGCCATCACTACTGAGTCTGGGAACCACAGACTTTCAGTAACCACAGAGTTTTTGTCCCGCGCATGGCATGATCAAATTGTGGAATCCACCCCCGGCCGAGATTTTCCCAAAGGAGTACAGCATGCGGTTTTTCAAGAAGGATGTCAAGAGATTTCTGAAGGGTCGGCAACGCGCGATTTATACCCTGTTGTTGCAAGTGTCCATAGGCTATGGTGACCGCTTACCATTAGGTGGGCCGTATGCTTGTTTGCAACCTTAGTGGTATAAAAAAACTACGGAGTTTTTAATTCAACTAAGATGATGGTAAAAGTTTTAAAAAATTCTGTAGTAAAAGTTCAGAAAGTGACCGCAACAAATTGAAACAAGCGGCTTCGCTTCGCTCGCAAATTTTCGCGCAAACAATTACCCAACTACAAGTGACACGGATGCTGCAATGCATCCTATGGGAAGAGTTAATGTTAAAAAAGTTGTATCATTGTCGCCCTAGCGATATTTATTTATTTGTAGGAATATTGGAATACATATTGCGCCGACCCCAAATAATATGGGATAAGGGCAGGACTATGATGTAGGAAACAATATTCGCGTCAGGTCAGGTACAAGGTGCAGCCCGAAGTGGGTCGTTACCTGATTTTACGCAAAGTGATTACCACCAGATCTTCTCCACTCACACACAGAAAATACTTTGCAAGTTTTTCTACTTCTAACAGGTCTCTAACGATTGCCAAAAATATTAAATTAGCACCGTGCTCATACGGTGGCTGTGTGTGGCAGGCAATTTGTGAATCTTCCCATTAATATTGATGCCGCCCGACTGGGGCCTGTTGACCTCAACCTTACAGAAGACCGCAGTCAAATAATACTACTTTGATGCGGTGTTGTTTTCCGTAAGTTTGCCAATGCTCTACGAGGAAACGCTGCGCTAGTAGTAATGCTGCTAGCACAGTGACTCCACATGAATACCAGGGTTGGCAACGCGTTATTAATATCCTTGGCATTGGCAGTGGCTGTAGGCTACAGTGACTGCTTACCATTAGGTGAGCCGTACGCTTGTATGCCACCTTAGTGGTATTTAAAAATAAAACTGGCCATTAGTCTTCCTCCTTGTAGAAAGAGAAGTAAAACTAAAAAGATCTCTCGATTTTAAATGAAGCTAGCCGACTTCGATAGCTCCTTTCATTTTACAGGAAATTGCAGACACTTAGTTGTGTAGTGTTATGTTCCTCGAAGGAATAAGGTTTCCAAAGCTTCTTGTGTAGGTGTTGAAAGTCGAGGTCCAATATCCCGTATATTACTCAGTATACCATACAGTGGAATTTCAGGCGTCCAAAGAATTTGGACACACAAGTTTTGGCGCACACGCTGTCAAGAGCACCTACATATTAAAATATCTCAAAGGCCACGGTGGTGAAACCACTGTGAAAAGCTGGTAACATATATATATATGTATATCGACGAGACTGCTGGTCTAGTAGTTAGTATACCTAACAGCTACGCTGGGGTCGCGGGTTCGATTCCCGCCAGGGCAAACATTTATGTGTGTATTATCATTTGTGTTTGCCTTGCGTCTGAGAGAACCGGTGGTAATTTAGACCTTCATAAGTGCCTTATTAGGGCCTAAACTGAATAAATTATTTTTGATTTTGATTTTGAGTGTTTGGTATTTATTTACAAAAAAGAAAAGAATATAATTATATATTTTGTGGAACTATACAAATTCACAACTCGTATAACGTCAAACGAGGCACATATTTAAGGTCAGACAGATAGACAGGCAGTGTAGGTTTAGTAATAAAGTCATATCTGAACACAAAACTCTATAAAATCTTAAACGCACACCCATCATGCCATTTAAAACTATAATACAATGAACAGTATCATATCTGGTAACATTACTGCGAGTATATCGGCCAAGTGTTTGCCACACGATCAGTGTCTCGATTGGTCTCAAATTGGCCCATTATGTGTTGAAGGGGGCTGAGTGTCGAATAAACCTGATTTATCGGGATGTATCGACTTTAAATTGCTTGTCGTGAATATGGTATGCAACACCTTTGATGTACAGTAACGCCATGTTAGTATAACTGACTGCTGCGCTAGGTATCGTGTGTTTGATTCCCGCAGGGGCAAAGTGTGTGCAAAAAAGAGTGTTATTTTTTTATACCACTAAAGTAGCACTCAAGCATACGGCCTACCTGATAGTTAGCAGTCACCGAAACCTATGGCAATACCAGGGATATCACTAACGAGTTGCAAACCCCGTTGTTGATGAGGGGTCACTGAGCTAGCAGCATTACTACTAGCGCAGCGTATCCTTGTGGAGCACTGTGTTTGCCTTGTAATAAAAATAAAAAGGTGAACAATTATTTTACCAATTGTCTAGTTCATATAGGACAAGCTTTGCTTATTTTGGGACTAGGTGACGTTAGGTGATATTATATATTCCTGAAGATATGGTATGGAAGCTTCTAGCTCCATCGAACTCACCATAAACCGAACGTAAGTTTTGTTAAAGTGACACCAACTATCTAATTGTCGTACATCATATGCGTCACAAACAATTACTGAGACTTTTCAAACACCACACTACATGAGAATTTACAAGAGGTGTGTGAAGAGATTTTTGCAGGCTAGTCACATCACATTTGAGTGATACTGCTTTGCTGCAATCAGCCATAGGCTACGGTAACTGCTTGCCATCAGTGACGTCATATTTTTGTTTTGTTTGGGTATCGCTTCCACAAAAATTAAAACTGTATTATACCATTTGTGATCAGCGAAAGTGGTCTTATTTTCTCGTAGATTCCTATTTATCAACCGTCGTCTCTATATTCACTTCCATTCTAGCCTCATCATCTTTCAGACAGTCCATCTTTTCTTAGAACGTACCTCTATCTATATATCAGTAGAAATTACCAATTCTCAAACAACCACTCCAGTTTTATTCGCTCCTACGTATAGTTAGATTACGGCCATCTCTAGCCGAAAACCTTTGCGTGATAAAAAACGATCGAAATCATTGTGAATTACTTCCAGTGAATATGTCACTGGAAGAGGCTCTATTGTCCGACGAACAATAGCGTCAGTTTAAAAGGACATGCCTAAAGATGGCTTTGTTAACGATATGATTGAGTGGTAACATCTATTTTAATGCGAGTCCATAATTTTCATATACTGATCTCGAAAAGTGACATTTTATCGGTCTATTAACGGTTTTTTAGTGTCGGCCATGCTTACAGCTGCCACATCTATTGGATATATCCTGAAGGACTATGGAAGAATTATAATTCGGGGTTTTATATGAAATACCGCTACCTGACTTCTCATTTGAGAGTGGACGATTGAAATGGGTATATATCTATTTTTGGGGTTCCGAAATAAGCCTTCAGATATGTCTAGTCTGTCTGTATGACCGACCGTATGACAGTTTTTTTTTGGCAGAGTGGTATGCAGCGGTAATTTTAAATGGCTGTGTTCACTTTTCTACCACTATGTCGCGAGATGTATTTTATAACGCGCAAGAAAGGTGGCAAAGCAATTGCAATGCATACGCTAGAGCTTTGTCTGTACAAAGCTGTATATTCTGTAATATAGCAATGATTGTGAAAAGGATGGAAATGGTAATGACCAACGAGGACTACGGGGTATGATGTTGAAGGAAAGCAGATATTTCACAGCGCACAATTTATTACTCACACATAAACAACTAGTTTTCGACGACAAGACAAAATAATGAGTAAAAAACAAAATATCACGAATAATTTTGAATTTGAATATAAACTAATTAATTCCAAATAGTATTTGCTGTCGCCAACAGATTGGTATCGCAGCCCTTGAAAAACTCTACAACACCTCGACTACGAATTTTGGGGATCGGACGTTGCACAAGCGGTACGAAGTATATTATCTACTCCGAGGTAGTACATACATATTCGTAACCCTTGAAATAAACCTTATAAAAACCTTTTTTTAGGGAAAATAAGAGGTAAATTTTATTCGCATAGCGCGTGTGGGATGACATTGAATATGTATGAAGAGATTGATTAATGTTAAAGCAATAGACGTGTGCAAGACAATAGTGAAATGGCGCTATATACACTCTGCTTACTTCTGTCCCGAAAGGGACTTTAAGCGATTCGGATTACCTTTCAAAATCCAATCGCTTGTTTTAATAAAACAAGACCTTTTTTTAATACCACTAATGTAGCACATAAGTATACGGCCCACCTGATAGTAAGCAGTCACCGTAGCCTACAGCCGCTATCAATACCAGGGGTATCACTAACGAGTAGCCGATCCTGTTGTTGATGAGGACTTACTTTATTTATTTATTTATTTAATAATTGCACGTGTATTACATGGTATACATACATTCAGTACTTATATCTATAATACACACCCTGCAGGGCACAGCGATTGGGAGGAATACGCTTAGTGAGCATTCATTACATTATATAATAAACCTGTATTAATCATACAAATCAATATATTCACTTTTATTTATCTACTTATCTACTTAGAGGTATTCATATTATTTCTTCTATTATTTTATTTCTATCATCTAAATATTCTTGAACAGAGTAATAGCATTTGTTATTTAGGAGAGTTTTTATCAATTGTATGTATTTATTGTAGTTATTTACTTTTTTTATATTACCAGGTAACTTGTTGTATATTTTAATTGCTGTAATTAGTGGGCTTTTGGCGTCAAGTGTTAATCGAGAAGAGGGAAGCTGCAGTTGATTTTTGCGTCTAAGCATATATTTTGTGGGTACATCTTCGCATTTAGTAAAGAACTCGGGATATTTTCTTACGAATTTACACATTTCTAATATATATATACATGGCAAGGTTAGTATTTTGTGTTTTTTATAGATTGGCTTACAACTCTCTGTATTTTTTATGTTTGCTAATATGCGAATTAGTTTCTTTTGTAGGGTGAGCAATGAGGGAGCATCTGGACTGTTTCCCCATAGTATGATACCATAGTTGAGCCAAGAGTAAGCGTATGCGTAATAGGTGGTCAATTCAGTTTGGAAGTTCGTAGATTTTTTAATTTCTCTGAGAGCGTAAACGAATTTAGAGATTTTGGATTTAATTTTTTGTATGTGAGGCTTCCAGTTCATGTGTTTGTCTATTGTTATACCGAGTAGGGAGAAATCTTTTACATTTTCTAACTGTTTGTTGTCGAATTTAATATTTATGTTTAAGGGTAGTTTTTGATGAGGATGGAATGTAATGATTTTAGTTTTATCAAAGTTTATGTTCAGATTGTGTTTATTTAACCATGATTTAGTCTTGTGCAGAACTGCATTGATACTGTGCTAGTAGCATTACTAATAGCCCAGCGTATCCTCGTGGAGCACTGGCATCCTTACTGCAGAAACATAGCACTATATCAAATTGAGTTTCTTTTCTAATCCAACAACAATGGACGACGTGTTAAAGTTATTAATTAGTTTCATTGGTTCAAATGAAATCAAGAAAAACTTATAAATCAACATATTTTTTATAAAAGAGAGTCTATAATTTATGTAAGTCACACCACTAACGAGCATATCCATCACACACGCTAAGCTAACACGGAATTAATTAATTAAACTAACAAGTTATGATTAAGCTGGTAGAGCTACATTTGTTTCAATTATGTTTTTTTTTGTCGTATGTTAAACACGGCTATCGTTAACAAAATTATACTTAAGGTAAACGATATGCGGCTAGAACAAGAATAGGGTTTGCAAATTGGTTAGGGAGATCGCTTACCATCAAAGCAGTGTTATTTGAATACACATCAAAAAATACAACTGTTCAATAGTCTGGCAACCCTAGAAACCTTATCTATTATTACTCAGTTATTGACTTAGTTTAAGAGGACTAAAAGCCGATTTTAAGCTTTCTAAGAATTTCGGATCCCAAGGGACTGTATTGGATAAAAAGGGTTTTAACTCATAAGTGCGCTCTTCTTATATCCTTATCCTATCATTCATAGGATTCGGTTCTAAGTCTAAGTAAATCTACAAAATTGATAGTTGACCTATGGACTAAGGTCTAAAGGTGACGAGCGCAGTGCAGCCACGCGGGACGTTTTAAAACGAAGGTGGACGAATTGGGATCTCCCGTGGGATTTCCCGTTAAAATTGGAGCCTGGGGACTTACCTCAACCTTACAGGAGACCGCAGTCACATAACACAACTTTTATGAAGGGTTGTGTTTCTGCGATAAGAAAGGTTGCAAGTGCTCCACGAGGATAGGCTACGCTAGCAGTAATACTGCTAGCACAGTGAGTCCTCACCAACAGCAGGGTTGGCAATGCGTTAGTAATATCCCTGGTATTGCTAGCGGCTATAGGCTACGGTGACTGTTTATCATCAGATGGGCCGTAAGCATGTGTGCCACCTTAGTGGTATAAAAATACTGTAGGGACCACTAAAGGTTGGTGGAGCTATGTGGGTCCGCCCACATAGCTCCACTCCATGACGTTTAAACGTTTACGTATACGTCGTAACAACAAGGAAGAAATCCCTTACATAATGATTCTTGGACATTATCACACTGCGCCTTCTGGCCACAAATTAAACAAAGCTTTTAATATGAGAACCAGCAGCTGACAGAATACATATATTCTTCTTTACATTAAATACATACATATAATACATAACAAACACCCAGACGTCTCATAAACGTTTGCCCCGGCGGGAATCGAACCCGCGACCCCCCAGCGTAGCAGTCAGGTGTACTAACCACTAGACCAGCGGTCTCGTACACACGCCACCTGGCTTATTTTCTGTTTGTGTTTGAACTAATAATTTTGACAGCTTTCCAATAATCAGAGCCCAAACATTTATAATAAGGTGCTATAAATCATTTCGAAACATTAATGAATTAAATATTCCAGTTTAAAAGCCGACGCTCCCGGCGCCATAACGAACTAGAAATTTAAAATATGCAGGTAGTTGTGAACCGTTTTATCATGGGCCGCTTATAATTCACACTAATTGTTGGAAACTAGCCGCGTTCTGCGATTTCATCTATATTATTAATAGATTTCTTAGCAGGTGATTTTTTAAACTTTATTATAACTAGCTTTTTCCCGCGGCTTCGCACGCGTGTTAAATAAGTCAAATCGTACCTACCTATATCTAAAATTCTAAATGATAGCTTTTGCCCACTGCTACCTATTTTATGGATTTAACTTCAAAAATTACGGATTTTCATACAAAACTTTCATCCCCTATTCTACCCCCTATGGGGTGGAATTTCCACAAATCCAAAAATACGTATTTATTTATTTTTAACTGAAAGGCCAAATACCATTTTACATGCGTTTAACTTCAAAAACGACGGATTTTCATACAAACTTTCAACCCCTATTTTACACCCTTAGGGGTGGAATTTCCTAAAATGCTTTTAGCGGATGCCTATGTCATAACATCTACCTGCAAGCTACATTTCAGCCCGATCTGTCCAGTGTTTTGGGCTGTGCGTTGATAGATCACTATGTCAGTCAGTTACCTTTGAGTTATATATATTTAGATAAATGGTGTAACGCGGTTGTATTTACTAACTTGATCATTTACTTCGACGTTGGTCATGCGCCGGAGTTGCCACGAGCTGACTGTGAGCTCATGAACTTTGGTTCAATTGAATCACAAATCTATTTGTGCTTCTTTATCGCATACTGGCTACATTGTCAAGAATGGCGAGACGGCTGGTGTAGTGGTGTAGATCGCGGTTTCGTTCGCCTGGAGCAAACATCTCTCTGACATTTTTTTTTGTATATATATTCTATCAGTCGCTGGTCCCCATAGTACAAGCTTTGTTTAGTTCGGGGCCAGGTGGCGTTGTGTGATATCAAAATCAAAAGTTGCTTATTTATTCACTTTATTATCGCCCTGCATATTTATACAATTATAAAAACGGGAAATAATAAGAATTCACCTTTTAATTTTTCCCGTCATTTCGACCAGGTTGTTAATGAGTTTAGCCCTAGTAGGGCACATATGAAGGTCTAACATACTGTTTACGAAAGTCTACTTTATTAGGATAACGGTCCCAGTTCTGTTGTTCTAAATTACTAAACTTAACTAATTTGACAGGTGTAAAAATATTGCCATCCTTATTGAAAAAGGTTAGCAAGACTTTTAGACCTGTCAAATTAGTTAAGTTTAGTAATTTTGAACAACAGAATCGACACCAATATCCAAGCAAGCATTATAGTGAGCATGGCGCGGCATCAAAAACAACTTTGTATTACCAAACCGTTTCAGTCGCGTTAGTTTCGCAATCTATGGGATGGCGTGTATTGGACCGCAAATAAAGTTTGTAATCGTTATTAAATTCAAAAGGTATACAATAAACAGCTTCCGCTATGAACTTAATATTACCTGTTAAATTAATCGTCGTGTATTCCTTTGTAATCCGTTACATGGTAAACGCATTACACGAGCAAACAATACAAATTCAACACCAGAAGAAACCTCGAGAAATTCGGGAGCAAAAAATGCGAAGAGGATTTCAATGCCGAACCTCAACGTACACCTATTGAATGGATTACGAATATTTGTCGTGTTATTCTGTTATTTGTTTGAGGAATTCGGGTCAAAAGAACCGCTCAAATTGTGTCATTTAAGATATTTTGTTCAAATTCTTGGTGTGGGGTCTTGTTGGCGTTTCACCCGATTTTCGCAGAAGGAGGTCATGCTTTACCAGTATTCGTATCTATGTATGTTTATTTCAAATGTTCTGTTAAAAACATATATTTATTTACACGAGGATACGCTGGGCTAGTAGTAGGTAATGCTGCTAGCACAGTGAGTCCTCATCAACAACTTGGTTGGCAATCCGTTATCACTAACGGGTTGCCAACCAAGTTAGTATTGCTAGCGGCTATAGGCTACGATGACTGCTTACCATGAAGTGGGCCGTATGCTTGTGTGCTACCTTAGTGGTATAAAAAAACTGTTTTTTTTTAAACTAAGGTGTCTAACAAGCAGACCATCTCATAGTAATTAGTTACCATAGCCTATGGACGCTTGCAACACCAGGGGTATCAAACGCGCGTTGCCGACCCTTCAAGAATCCTTAACGTCTTACTTGAAAGACCCCAATTCTGTATTCCCTTGGAGAAACCACGGCGGGGAGCTCATTTTAAAACCCAAGCATCTGCGGATGGAAGCCTCTGAAACTGCACACTACCTTTTGGGCCCAGTGTATGAGGAAGCCTTTGAAAGCCTATTTTTAAGACGTGGCAATCTACTATCCTTTTTACTTAAAGCCCTAAGTATTTTTCTAACCTTAATTTCGCCATGACTGGCCGGATTCACAGCGACTTAACGCGTTCAAACGACCATTTGACAGCTAATAAAATGGGGAATTAATCTCGCTCACCCAAATTTTGGCACGTCAAATGAAAAAAAATTGTACAAATTGATTTTGGGAAAAATATGTCACCTACTTAAGGCGGCACCTTAAACGGCTAATTTTTATAAGCCACTACTAATATTATAAATGCGAAAGTTTATTTTATAATATAAGTATAGATTTCTACGCAGTCGCTAGTAGTAGCTATTGCAAATTTAGTTCTCACATACGCCTGATATTCTTCGAATTGACGTGCACATCAAGCATGTATTTTTGCAGTAAGTACTTCTTATAGACGCATTGAACGTGAGCAGAACCGATTACATAATCTTAGGATACTAGGCTCAGTGTTATCGTTAAGACGTGACTCGGAATATGTAGTTAGTATTCAAGCCTTAAATCAAGGCGATAAGGTTCATTGTTCTTGTGTAACTGTGTAATGGTACATATTTTTTCTATTTACAAGTCTAGCTGAGTGATTAGCACATAATTTTGAAAGTAATTTAAAAAAGGTTTGTTTACTTATGATAATCACGCTAATTGATACCCCTGGTGTTGCAGGCTACGGTGGCCATTTATATGGTATATCCTATTTATAGAACTATAGCTTTCTAAGAACAATAAGTAACCCCATAACAACCATGGAACTCATCTGGCGATAATCATGGTGTACAGAAATAATGGGAATAATAATAATAATAAGGTCAAGGGTCGGACACAGAAGGCGACACGGCACGCATTGTCAGGAGGTTCCTCACTTTGTAACCCTAACCACCGGTAAGCTTGGGCTCGCGCCTCGTTATCGGTGGCTCCCTAGTTTTGGTGGTTTTTTTATAATATGTGTATTTTTTGTAAGAATATTGTAAAAAAAATCACTTAAACTGAGAAGTAAAATAAATAAAGGGAATAATAATTTATTTTCAGGCATCTATTGGCCTATAGATATATGCCTTACAAAATAACATATACAATATTATAGTACAAATTGTGTTAGTAAATAAAACCCAATACTATGTTAGTAGCACTTCACTTATGCACTGACGCTGAGCGTTCATGTGGCACTTGTCCGCGGAAGCGACGGAACACCACCTGGTGGAAATACCTGGTGTTACTCCATCTTTGTCTGTTTTATTAGATACAAGTAAGTAAGGCATCTTCGTTAACAAATTCTACTGAAAAGTATCTATAATATTCAAATCAAGTACCTGAAGAAATATCTTTGCTGTAACAATATTTTAGTATTAAATTTCAATATTAATTGGTTTTATTGGTCTTCTGAACCTTCGAAGACAAATTAAGCTCAGAAATTAATTTTAGCGTCTTTATTGAATTATTAATAAATGAATAAATTTGTTTGATATTGATCTAAATTATCTACTTCATTGCCGTAACTTGTTAACTTATTTATGTGCATGCCATCGCTTCCTATATTTGTAATGCAGCTTATGTATTACTGTATACTTACTTATGTGTTAGTGTTTATTACGTTGGTAGCCATATGAATAAATAAATAAATAAAAGGAGTAGCGATTTTACCGATACATGAAATTTTATTCGGGAGTTTATCGAGTGGTGTCGTTTTGGGCTTGTTTCATCGGCCAGTTCGTTACGTAAGCTTTGTTGGGACTATGTAAAGTGAATCCAGAGATTTGTTATTTTATTTTCTTTTGCTGGTTCGAAATACAGTACAGTTCAAAAAAAATAAAAGTTGATTATATACGATGATACTAGGACAGCTGTTTTCTCAACATAACACTGGTCAAGCGGAAGTGACGGTTTGATCTGAATAATGAAGACAGAAGACCGCACTCAAATAACACAACATTGATGTTGTGTTGTTTCTGCGGTAAGTAAGGTTGCCGGTGCTCCACGAGGATACGCTGGGCTAGTAGTAATGCTGTTAGCACAGTGAGTCCTCATCAACAACAGGGTTGGCAACGCGTTAGTGATACCCCTGGTATTGCTAGCTGGTATAGGCTACGGTGGGCCGTGGGCCGTACGCTTGCGTACCATCTGCCACCTTATTTGTAAAAAGAACCTTTTTGTACCTCATACCATTAATTCGTAGATACTGTAAGCAAACACAAAAAAAAAGTTGTTTTTTATATTGCGTTCATTAGTAATACAAATATTATTCTGTTTTTACATGAAATACGAATAGAAAAATTTTCATGTTTCGCTTAATTGGATTATTTGTTATTTGGTAATCGTGCCTACGGCGACCCGCTCAATAGTTATTGATATATACATATAAAATCATGCATGCAATATTAACGAAAAATTGTGTTCTCGTGTATTGAGATATTATATCATAAATAACGCTAGCAATGGTAAATAGATGCGAGCAAATTCAAACGTGTAAAATTTTTGCAACACGCAAACAATCAGTGCCGGTAGCAGGAACATTGTCGACAACGTATTCGAGCACGTAACTCGCGAAATGTCAAAATTGACATACTAATTTTTAGTTCCACTTTTCACCGCCGCAGCACTGTTCATTTTTCAATACAAAAATAGTCGAAGGCGATACGAAAACGTTGTCGGAAAAGTTCATGCTACCAGCACTAATCTGAATTCTCAGTGACATATAAAGATTTTTATGTTCTTTAAAATTTTGTTTAAGAAAACGAATATTTATGTAATTTTAATAGGTAACTTTTATATGATGTTTACGTAGGTAGCTAATATTGTAGCTGTGGTTGTCTGTTATTCGGTGAACACTTACTCATGATTATTCTTGTCTATTAGATATTTTGTGTAGTGATTTCATCTGTTGGTGATCTAAACTGGACTGGATACTGGATATCTCTCCCCTCGTCAGTGTTCCCTGAATCCTACAACCTGGGGCTCTTTAAGACTAGAGTGAATAGGCTACTAACGGACAAGCGAGCTCCACCTTTGACCACGTCTTCACTCACCATCAGGTGAGATCGTGGTCAATCGCAGACCCATTATAATAATAAAAAAAAGTTTACAAAGCACAATATTGTCTTTCTAACCAGTGCCTCTTCTCTATCTACTCAAAAGTCGACTTAATACAATTATACTTAAGGTATGATCTGGAATCACGGTGACCAGGCCTTCTGTTACATAGAGATAGGTACTTAGTCTGATAATTAGGCTTCGCCCGCACCGCAAGTTTAAAAACTATCAAAATCAAAATCAAAATCAAAAATCATTTATTCAGTTTAGGCCCTAATAAGGCTCTTATGAAGGTCTAAATTACCACCTAAATGTCTATCCAGCTTATAGGCTACCTGCATTTTTTATACACTATGGTGGCAAACAAGCATACGGCCCACCAGATAGTAAGCGGTCACCGTAGCCTATAGACGCTTGCAACACCAGGGGTATCACACCCGCGTCCAAAGTTCATTCAAATCCATTCAGCCGTTGTAGCGTGAGGAGGGTAAAAACACACACACACACACACACACACACACACACACACACACACACACACACACACACACACACACACACACACACACACACACACACACACATACACATACTATTTATAATATTAGTGTAATTAGTTTGATAATTTGGTAGTTTCTAGGCGCATCGTGTGGTATTTAATTCTAATTTTCTTTGTTCAAAGTGATTACTTGTCATAATTTAATCCACGATTTCTACAATAGTCTGCGGTGCTGGTCACGTTCCCTGTAACTGATTGACTAGCTCCATTCGGCAGAGGAATCAAATAACAGGTATCATTATTAGTATTTATTTAATTGGATCGCCTAAAAGTGATACACAAACAAATTTAAAACATGCTTAGTGCTTACTTTTATTATAGGCAATTACAGCTAACCTGAGTATTGCACCGTACATAAACCAAATAATAAAAAAAAAATCCAAAAAAAAAAACCTAATAGTTATTGTAATAAAAAACACCTTTATCAATAAATAATTACAAAAAAAATATGTGACAGTGAGTATTGATGAGGATTAAGAATTGGTACTTGTTTCATGTAATAATTTCAAGCTTTGGCGATCATAACACGCTATTAACATAAGGACGGCTGAACGGCTCCAATTACGCTATAATATGAAATTGTTTATTTATCTCGACGAGCTGACTGCCCGTACAAGACCTATTCTATTATTATATATATATATACATTAGTATGTGTAAAAAGGACGTCGTCTCCAAGCCATATATTTTGCACGGAATTTATTGCCTCCAAATTTAATTTTTTTTTTCTGTTCCGGATTTTTTTTCACCAAGACGGAATGACGCTAACTCGAATTCACTATTTTAATATTATCTAATACAATTTTATAAGTTATCACAACAAAATAAACGGTTCATTTCCACACATTGTAGACGAAAAATATTTGCATAATTCGACACTTTACACAATCATAACATATTATACGAAAGCTAATCTAGAAAAAAACATCACGATTCTCACGTCCCTAATAATGTTTCATGCAACTTGAGACTATATTCCTTAAAGTTTTTGTAACGTACATACCTATCAAATAGACAGTATTTTTATTTGTCATCTGTCACGTTCTGTAAAAAAAATCTCCTCCAATATTGTTATCTATGAACTAAGAAGTGAACTGTGATTGGCTCACGTAGTTTTTTTATAAGTACAACTAACCTCCCATGCTCCTAAGAAAGTAAAACCGACAATTTATGGTGTCACTACTAAACGTCAAAAAGTATCTACTTGAATTTACTGTTAGCAGCTCAGGCGCATCAAGCGTGACTGGTTACGAAGTGCGTTGGTTTTAATTTTAATGGATTCCGTTCACATTTATATAAATAAAATATAAAGTTGAGTTTAATATAAAATAACATGAATCGGAAAGCTCTATAGGGGTTATCGTTAATTAAATTAAATTGAATTGTTTGATGAAAAATATTTTCATTAGTTAAAAATGTTCAAACGGTTTACTTTTGGCTTGTAACTGCAATGCAATATTGGAAAAACAGCACATGAAAATAATCGACTGTTTTCTGATCCTAAATATAAAATTTTCGCGCGAGCGGGACAGATTCATAGAGATATTAATTTGTAATTTATGGTCTGCGTTTAACTATCTCGCTCGCACGTCGCTATAGTTTTTGTCACATTGAGGAATTTTCGTAAACAGTATTGGATTCTATAGCGATTTATTTAATCAATCGCATGGAAAAATATTGTATTCAATAAAATTAATGAGAATTTGTATACATTTTTGAACCACTTTGCCAAAAATCCAATTATTATCAAACTTGACTTACTTTACGAAAAAATCTCCTAAAAATATTCAATTTTCTTGACGGATCTCTAAATCTTCGTGGTCGGTATTAAGACATTTTATAGTAATTTACTGCTGCGTAGGCCGTTTGATAGTGAACACCTACGTTGTAGCGTTGAGGGACGCCGCCGCGTACACTCGTTCTATCGAGCATAGTGATTTAACTATGGGAACTTTATCTTCCAATAGCTGCAATGGCGCGTTCCTTCCTAAAAGTATTAATGGACATACTAGATCACAATTCAATTCTTTACTTGAAGACAAATCTATAATTACTAGACATTATACCGAGCCGTGGTGGCCGTGTGTCAACGCCACCTAAGTGATAAACTTTAGGGCAAAGTGTAATACAACCACGGCTATCTGAACATCACTATAAATATGTAGGTATTAAATACATTAATATATTATATCAGACGAGAATATTTTCTTGTTGTATATTTTTTAGTTCATGAACTTACTTTTAATTTTAATTATGTATTTATCTTAAGTTCTGTATCAATATCTGCAATCGACACAATCTTGACGCATCTGGAAGCTCCCCGAAACTTTATTCCAACGTAACATATAAAATTAATTTCTACAAAATTAACCAACATAATAAACCCTAAGCTCGAAGGTGCGGATTATGCCGTACCCTAAGGCAAGGGAGGTATCCCGTGAAATTGTGTGGAATACACCTACTTAATGACGTCACTGCGGAACGGGTGTCAATTTTACGCACACTGCGCGCGCCTTCTACGTATATCTAAATACGGGTATAGGGATCACAATCTGCGTATAAAGTTTGTATGTGCGACTGATGATATATCAAGAATCATACATAATTAAACTAATAGAAGACTAAATTTAAATCCAATCGACAAAGTACTCAGTAACGGAAAGATAAAGTGTAGGTAGGTAAAGAAAAGTGTTGGTGTTGCAAGCGTCCATAAGCTACGGTGACCGCTTACCATCAAGTAAGCCGCATGCTTTGCCACCTTAGTGGTATAAAAAATAAATCTATGAAGAGATTCTCATGATTTGTCAGGTCGTGACCACGGCCGATACAAATTGGGCGTATAAGACCCGTTCTTATTTCATTAATTTGAGTTCAGATCGCAAATGTTTGAAAACGGTATTATAATTATGCACCAGTTAATATACATGAGAATTATTCAAATTAATGTTTCGTAATAATACCACAGATGAAATGAATAGTGGCTCAAAAGACCTCGTACCGGAGTTTCAACAACAGAGCAAACATTTAGTTTTAATTCAGACAATATTCATCTCAAATGCTTGTAATTACCATTGTTGGCTTGTTAAGATGATACGTGTATAATTTAGCTCAAAACCAGCAACTCATTTGAAATTGAATTTTGTATAATTGAAATTTGTGGATTCTAATTGGTTTCAAAATGGCGGCGTTACGTAATCGTATTGTCGCGGGAATCAAACGTGTGTGCCAAATTTCAACTCAATCGGACAATGAGAATGGGACAATTTGCCTTGCAAGATTTCATTACACACACACAAAACACACAGATAGGTGAAACTAAATGATAGTTTGTAAGAAAGCCTAGTGCCGAACCGAACATTGTTTGGGATAAGGCCAGGACGATAATTATCATGTGGACATCTGAATGCACATCACATAGCAAGATCAATAATCACTAACTGCACTATCGTTAGAAAATAATAAAGCAGGCCATGAATTATGTATATTTATTTAATATTAAACAGTATACATCATGTGATTTGTATTCATTTGCAGTACTCCGCTGGCGCATTTACTTAGTTCATAAGGAAACATACGGGAAGGTATACCGCGCGATCGAGACGCGATACTTATGATCACTGCCTTGACTTTAAAGGACTATTTTCTGAGTGACTTTCCTGCCAGGTTCATCTCAACAAAAAGACCATCCAACTCTGGTGTTATATTCTAACGGTTTTAAAGAACTTTTTGTCCTAATAAAGATGATTTTGATTTTGAGCTGAAAAAATATGTTGTCAATGAATTTCTCTAGAAGGTACGTGGAGATATCCATGCCATTCGGCTTGTAGAGATCTAGTGACAAAAATATAATATCACACGGAAATTTGTTATAAAATATTTCATTCGAGATGTCAGACTACAGCGATAGGTGAAAGAATATATTCTGAACTAAAATTTAGATTTTTGTAGGAAAGTACAGACGCAAAAAAGCTCCCATTCCCGTTACAGTTAACTTGTGTGTATATTCTCGACAGGCAAGTCACTTACAATTGTGATAGTCTCGCGCGTTTCCCACCCAGATATATGGCTGTTGGTGCAACGCACTAAATCATAACTCCACGTCGTTGCCAGCCGTCGGGTAAATAATGAAATAGTCCGCTTTGTGTACAACAATCGCAATACGTAGATGATTGTTTCATTTTAATAACCAGTATAAATTGCGTTAACAATCTCATTTCGTTGACGTTCTTAGGTATAAATAGCCGTTACCTATTTCATATTATCATGACGTCATCTTTAACGGTTCTTATAATTTGTTAACATAATTGTTAGTATTTGTAATGTAAATTATATGTATTTCTTTTGATTTTAAAGGATTAATTGCTGAGTTTCTTTCCGCATTCTTCTCAGCAAAAAACTACCTTCCGAATCCGGTAGTAGATTCTGACGATTTGAAAGTGCTTCTCTGTAAAGTCTAGTCAAATAAAGATCATTTCGAGTTTTATTTATTATTGTTTTTGTATCAATTTGGAAGTAAACAACAAAGACCTGTTCAATCGCCATGATACTATCATAAATATTTTTTGGCAATAGGTAGGTACTGCAAATTACCCGAAAATAATATCAAAAAGGTTACAATAGCCCGTTGTTCAGATTTGGTATTCAAAATCAACATTTAGAGAAATTCACATATTTCTAAATTATAAACATATATTTCTACAATGATTAGTGCAATTGTATTGTTAAATGGATGAAGAAGACATCTTGACTGACCGCATACTAACCAAGCAGGATCTTTGTAGATGTGTGTATTTATAATACGTATTAAATGTGTCTCTGGTACCTCTAGCAAAGACTTTATTTTGGGTTCCTTTGGCAATGTGTAATATTGTATATTCTGAATACAATTATTACCCACCGAGATTTTAGAAGGAATCAAGTCTCGTTAATCAAAGGACATTTGCAAACAACGAAACAAGTGAATAAGACATTAAGTCGTAACTTAATCAATAAACCCTACTACAGAGTACCATAAATGTTACTTTATCACCAAGATCGTGCGCAAAAGTGGACACTATCTCTTGAAAAATAGGGTAAATTTGCCATCAATCAAGAAAGTCGTAAACCGTTTATTTAATAGCTAGCCATTCCGCAACCCACTTGTTTTACCCCTCACTGAGGGTAATAATATATCCTACGCTTTTGTACCATATTTACACGTAAATATGATGTACCTACTCGTGTGCCACGTCACTATAGTCCGTTTCAAATGAAGATTACAGCGGATACAAATGTATTTGCGATTCAAAAACACATCGTGCCTACATTGAGAACGTGGCGCGGCGCAAAAACAACTTAGCATTACCAAACCGTTTTTACCGTCGCGTTACTTGCGCAATTTATAAACCCGTGTTTTTGGACCCCAAAGAGGATGTTAATCGTTGTAAAGACTATTTGCTTAGACAAGGCTTTGTTGTACATATATTAAGGTACTATCGCAACGTGACACCAATTTGTTTTCTTGCACTTGTGTCGGTAATTAGACCCACCCTGCTACTTGTACACTTATTATGACCAATTTGGGACATAAAACATCTCTTATGTGTTAAGATCCTGTGTTTATTAAATTAATTATATTGTTCCTGTAGCAATATCGGAACGCACTTGTATTAGGTATAAAGGGAAGTTGTCAAAACTGACAGCTCCCTCTTGCGCTCAAAACCTTGAGAGACGTGCACGCAACATTAAGAAATTAAAATAAAACATCTTCGAAGACCATATTACCATATTTTATTAAATACAATACAGTTCCAGCCTATTGTTTGTTAACTTAAAGTAATAAATAGTGCACAAGTTAGCCAGGTATGGACTATTGTTATTGTATCATCTCAAAATCTAGCAGTACTATTGGTTTTCAAAAACAATGCAAGGCGGAGGTTTTTTTCTTGTCACTTACAGAATATCCACCCTTAGGGTGTCAAACGATTGTTTTGGCGATGGTACATAGAAGTTTTCAGCCATATAACCTTCTTCTGTGTAGTGTTGTATTCCTGCGGTTATTAAGTATTCTAGAGTTACATACATACATACATAGGGGTAGGCAGAAGTGTTAAATCACACACTTTCCACCGTAGATAATTCAGTGCCATCGTAACAGATGGAGAGTCCGTCGCAGTCTCTTAGGCACTACATACGAATACGTTCTTGCTTTCCACGATGTTTTCCTTCACCGTAAAGCTCGTGGTGTGACTTATCATTCCACTTTGGAAAACCTTACTGGTAGAGACCGGTGGGATTGGAACTTGCGGCGCTAGAATAACAGGCAACGCTTCATACCACAAGGCTACCACGACTCTTTAGTGTAGTTGAAGTCTTGAAATTAAAAGATTGAAGTTAAACTATGCATCAATTTTAAGATCGATAGTATGCACAGTTAAATGGCCCTAAGTAACCTTACTAGTGCTAACACACGATAATTCATCGGTTATCGATAATTTACGAAAGTTTCCAAGTTTGTGGTGGGACTAAGATCCGTGCGAGATGAGCGGTTTTAGTGTTATCGATATTGGGTTTCAAGATAAAAGTTCTGATTGGTTGCTTGAAATGTTGTAGAAATAAGTATTGGTATATCTACACACTAAGCTAGATACTGTGGGACTTAAATTGATATTACATATGTGTTGTAGCGCGAGCATGAATAAACTGCGACTATTTTTGTATTGACAAACGAACAGCGCAGCGGCGGTGAAAAGTGGAACTAAAAATGTGAATTTTGACATTCCGCGAGTTACGTTTTCGAATACGTCGTCGAAAAATGTCTTGCTACCGGCACTGATCTTAGAAATTCAGAACTGCCGTTAACTTCATAATCAGTCTAGCGTTTTCATATCCTCGACTGGCGATATGGCCGATATGCGTGTCATTAGAGGTGCTAAAACGGTTCTGTAAAATAGGGACAATAAGGAGTTTGTTATTTCTTGGCACCCTCCCACGTTACAACGATTTGAGACATATTACATTTAAAATAGTTTTATAATAAAAGTTATAATTATAATAATAATGTTTGGACATTATCACACAGCGCCATCTGGCCCCAAACTAAGCAAAGCTTGTACTATGGGAACCAGTAGCTGATATAATACTTATATACTTTTTGTTTGTAAATACATACTTATAATACATACCAAACACCCAGACACAAGGCAAACATATTTGTCACATAAATGTTTGTCCCGGCGGGAATCGAACCCGCGACCCCTAGCGCAGCAGTCAGCTATACTAACCACTAGACCAGCGGTCTCGTCGTTGCCCTATAAATATGATTTAGGCATACTTCGCATTATAATAAATTAATTTTCTTTATTATTTTTGTCACCTTTACCATTTCTTATGCATTTAGTAAAATACTCATATTATGACATTACAAATAGACACTTCAAATTATATCATTTTTATGTATAGATAGGAGGCTATTTTCAATAAGGCTATTTGTGTATAATTCAGTGGAGTCATCTGAATCTCGATTCGTACGCAATGTCAGATAGCCAACCACCTTCTATCGAAGCTGAGTCATTGGATAAATTGGCGTTGGAGACTCACGGTATCGGAATTGGGCAAAAACGTGGTGGAATATAGTTAATACAGCAGATGGTAAAGTTATCGATGGAATTTGCCGTTGAACGCCTTAGAGTTACGTCTATTTCTTGAGATCATCTATTGATAACCATTTAAAGAGAGGTAGGGCTAATTGGGATCTCCCGTGGGTTTCCCTATAAAAATTGGACTAGTAGTTATGCTAGCACAGTGAGTGCTCATCAACAACAGGGTTGGTAGCTCGTTAGTGACATCCCTGGTATTGCTAGCGGCTATAGGCTACGGTGACTGCTTACCATCAGATTGGCCGTACGCTTGTGTGCCGCCTTAGTGGTATGTTAATTTATATAAGAACATTTAAAGCTTGTTTTAATATAATAAAAATAAATTTTGCAGTATTTAATATAATTATTTACCGTGTACATATTTATGTCTCGAAAATAAATATATGCATCAGTTTTTAACAAGACTATTTATGAAATCATTTATTAATTTATATAACCCCAACAAACCTATAAATTTTCCACCAAAACCAATATTATATACTGTGAATTCTCTTGGCTTATTTTTATCCGATGTTTATGAGTTGAGCGGTCCGCTAGGAAACAGTGCCAAATATTGACCGGTATTTTTCAGTGCTGATACATTTTTGAAGGGGTATATACTGTTTATGTTTACATAATCTACTCGGGTCTATTAATAAAGTGTGGGCTTCAAGAAGGGTGTGCATACATTTTTGCTTGGAGCATCTTTCTATCTAGGCACTCCTTGTGATGAAACAAGCCGGTAGAAACTAGAAATTGCTCTGACTGCCCTTTCCAGTAGGCACGTGGCAAGTGCTGTCAAGAGCACGCGAGGGTTCCAGGTGCGGCGACATGGCTGCCCCGGGACGTGCTCAGGCAAACTGCAGGAGGGCACCGGTGCGTTCCACTGGAGATCCCGGTGCCCTCCTACATGCATGGAGGATGGCCACCGGGAGGGTTTTAGTGAGTAAGAATCTCACATACCGCGACTGCTTCCCCCTCTCAAAGAAAACACGCCGGTAGTAATAAATATGCATACCTATTTAAAAAAGGAACGCTGTAAATATATAGTAATTGAAGTGTATACTTGTAAATATACCTATTTGTGACAGCGATATAAAGGCCCTAAAATAGAATATTGCCTAACCTTAAAGAAAATGCCTTAAATCTTTCCCCAAAGTAACCAACACAAAACCGTAAAAAAAATCCTTTCATATCTTTTTTTCTATACTTGTCCTTCCTTTTATACAGTGTGTCCCTTTCAGAGCTACTTCCGTCCCGAGGGAGCGTTTCACTGCGCTTACGGAAAGGTTTTATCGCACTTGGTCGATTGGTCCTGTGGCATTACGCAATTATATTGAAATCAGTTTCAATCGACAACTTTATAATTATCTATAGAAATTTTATATCCCTAATGAGTAAAAACTTTTTTTCAATATTTTTTTTCTGTCGACTGAAACATCAAGTGTTAAAAAGACAGTAACAATGTGGTTACAATCATGCTATTATGCAGCTCTAGCATGATTCCGTATACAAAGAAGCGATTCTAACGAGAATTCATGTAACATAAATGCTATTATATCTATATAAATAGAAAACATGTTTTTGTGTTTGCTTAAATAACAACTTTTTCTTAATGCATAATTATGCAATAATATATATATATATATATATATATGTACCTATACAACCAAAACACAATTTGTAAAAAAAAAGAGTCTGTTCGTTACGGATAAACTCCAAAACGGCTGCACCGATTTTAACGGGACTTTCACTGGCAGATAGCTGATGTTACAGGGCGTAATTGAGGATACTTTTATTTTGGCAAAACAATACAAATTAGCTACACGCGAGCGAGGTCGCGGACACAGCAGTTACTAATATAATGCACGATTCTTTGCTATTCACGACGGCTAAATGGATTTTAATGAAATTATTAATAAAGTCCATATTTAGGGTCAATAAGTGTTACAAGGGTAAATCTTATTCCATAAATCTACGTATAAAAGGGTGAAAGTGGGTTTTAGGTCGCCCTTACCCGACCCGAATATAGCTTTCCAAATCCATATTCCGAATCATAAGCTGAATAAACGAACACTTGACTCAGACCGGGTCCATAGAACCCGAAATCTTCATTCTATCTGACCGGGAATTTGAAACACCAGCACTGGTAGCAAGAACATCTTTCGACAATGTATTTGAAAACGTAGCTCTCAAAATTTAAAAAAACATACGAGTTTTTAGTTCCATTTTTCGCCGGTGCAGCGCTGTTCATTTTTCCATACAAAAGTAGTCGAAAGCGTCTGACTCAGTTACAGTTAGTGAAAACATTTGCTGAATAGTACTAGATTTATTTAATTCACTTCACTTCATTCAGTAAAATTTACTTGAACTTGGCTTGACACGCTTCCGAGTGTCTAGATAGTCCGGTACTGTATAATGATGGTTACGTTTATGTAGAGTTGAAAATCAATAAAGGAAGTTCTTTTGTAGTTAACAACAGCTTTATTTCATATCTTCATGAACATCTTTTAAAAAAAACAAATCTTTATAACTAAAACCTTTTCACAATCTTAATCGACACAACTCACTCAACTGACACCTCTCGCTCTTTCTATACCTTTCTCTCTCTCATTGTTCTTAATTCAAAACATCTTTATTTATTTTTAAATCCTACATTTATATGGCGATTTATAAAATGACAAAGAAAATTCAAAATGCAATTTCATGCATGTAGGACCGCTCTTAAGAAACTGCAAGTAAAACCAGGACACTGACTCTGTAAACTCGTGACCACGGCCAAAGCAACTCGGCCGAAACGTCGAGAGGTAAATAAACAAATTAATATCGCTTAAAAGACCCGTTTTCAATGTTATTAATACTATTAGTATGTGTTTAGATGGCGAGTTTTAAAAACAGTAAAAGTTGGTTAGTTTGTCATGGAAAGCTATTAGGAAAATAAAGTGCATACGAAACGACCACCACTTGGCAAAAGAAGTGAGTTTTTATCACTTTTCTCAAACTAAATAGTGGTTTTAGATAGTTTCGACTATCCATCGATACTCCATTCCAGGGTTCTCGTGCCAACCGGATTCTTGCTGAGCGGAAACACTTCGAATCTATTACACTTTTAAATTACACTAAGGATATTGGAAAATCTACATGTAAGAGCAAGTTAAAAGGTGTTTGCTTAGAACAATTTCCGCTAGCGGGTTGTTAGAGTAGCTTCAGATAAGATTTGTTCTACATCTGCACAAATCTATACTTCTATATCTATATCGATACTCTATACTAACATTATAAAGAGGAAAGATTTGTATTTTTGTGGGTTTGTATTGAATAGGCTCCGAAACTACTGGACCGATTACAAAAAATCTTTCACCGTTAGAAAGCTACATTATTACAGAGTAACATAGGCTATACATGATATCGATAAGCGGACGAAGTCACGGGGAAAATAGCTAGTATATTATACATGTTAAAGTTTGTAAGGATGGATGTATGTATGTTTGTTCCTCAATCACGTAAAATCGGCTCAACGGATTTATATGAAATATTGGCACACGTAAAATTTATAATCTGGATTGAAACATATGATACTTTTTATCCCGGAAAAATGCTAACTCAAACGAGGTCGCGGGCTGAAGCTAGTCCTCTATATTTAAAGTTTATTTTCATATCAAAACTGTTATAAAACTTAACATAATGTAATGGAATAAAGGGATTACAGCCCAGGTTTTTACATATTCATCAGTACACCAAGTCCTTACGGAGTAAGCAGTATACAGCACCATTTTACTTGTACCTATTACCCACAACTTTTGCTTCCTGTACATTCATATTATCATTATCTTCATTCATGTCCGCTGACTTCTTCACGGCTACAACGTAACAAACAAGAAATAATATTCTTTTCGTAACAAAATGTCAAAATTGGCTATTCTTTTACTGGGAGGCTATACAGTGGAAGGAAATAAAAAAAACTATCCCAAATCTCTTTCAAGTGAGTTTACAAAGTAAGCCATGTTTTTAAATACCTAACTCCACATTTTATAGACATAGAACTTCGCAAATGTCCCGTAAAGGGACCAATTTACACCAATCCATTCCCAAAGGACCACCTAAATAAGGTTCAAAATAAAAGTAACAGAAAAACTGTGCAGATCGCGTGAAAGTAACATCTTTACCAGGGCAGGGACAAAACCCAAAAGTCATTAGGGAATAGGAAAGAACAGTGGATCAAAGTTTAGTGGACCGTGCTCGAAGGCTAAAGTTTCCCAGCGAGAGGCAAAAACGGGAAAACTCGCAGCATTACATGTGTGTCAGTGGCACTCGTGAGTTTTTGCAGTGAGTGGCAAGAAAAATGGACACTATTTTTAATTAAGGATCGACTCAAAAGATTTTAAACACAGTTTATAATATCTATTTAATGCTAATTATAATACTAATATTTAATATAGGTACAACATAATGTAGTTGGTTATAAATTAAATTCAAAAAATAAACTAAAATTTATACCTAAAACTATTACTAGTTTATAATCAAAGCATTCATCCATCCATCCATCCATCCATTCATCCATACTCACAAACTTTCGCATTTATAATATTAGTAGGATTAGCTGGTGACTAAGCTGAGTTCAGAAATGCGCAGCAAATTCCTGAACGGAAAACATACGAGTAAGTCTGAAATTGAAATTATTCACTACCCAAAAATGTCACTCTTTAGAATAACATTATATTCTCTTATGAATCAAGTGACAATATCACAGATTCTCTAAAGATGACATATTTAGTAAAAATACATTTCGAAGAATTCACTCTATTCTTTCAGTCTATTTTGATTTAAAACCTAACTAGATAATCGCTCAGAATAGATAATATAATAATACTAGTCAGTATCATAACGTATTGTATAGAACTTTGACAGCTATATATATCTGATACCAGTAAGAAGACAAACAAGCTTACGGCTTACCTGATGGTAAGCAGTCACCATAGCCGCTAGAAACACCAGGGGTTTCACTAACGGGCTGCCAACCATTTTGTTGAAGAGGTGTCACTGATCTAGCAGCATTACTACTAGCTCAGCGTATCCTTGTGGAGCACTGGCAACTTTACTTACCGCAGAAACACAACACTACATCAAGTAATGTTACCTGATGGAAAGCGGTTACCACAGTCTATAAACGCTGGCAACATCAAGGGTCGTACCGTTTTTGGCAAGCCCCATGCTGTCCCATGTAATATAACGATTATAATATATCCATCCAATACGCTTATTCATATAAAACGAATATTTATTGCAATTTAGGTCAAAGTTTTGCGACGAAAGGCAATAATCTCCATTCTTCGCCACTTACGAAGGCTCTATTCAAGAGGTTATTAAACGTCGGTCACGTCTTCTATTATTACACATTCATTCTTTTTTCATATCACAAAAGCAAGTCTTTTCAAGCAACCTAACTGTAATATTTTCTTTGTTAATTTTCACACGCTAATTCAGTTGTGCTCAAAACTTTGGTTATTCCAACAATTATTTAAATTTTACTTGCAACATTTAATACCAGTTGTGCCTCGCGATTTTCTGTAACAATCGTTTATATTCCTTTCCTTTCAAACTTTGAGTAATACGAATCCTGTTACAATGTCGTAAGGTCTAAATTACTGTACCAAATTTCCTACATTATTGTATTAATAGCATAAGATAGGAACAACTAACTGCACAACGGCAAATTAATCCCTAATTATATTGTTTCCTAATTTTCGACCATTAAGTAGATATTAGTGAGACGGAGGTGCCAATTCTGTATATTTTCTGTATATTCATAATTACTAAACCTAACTAATTTGACAAGTCAAAAAATATTTGCCTCCTTATTTAACCCCGTAACAGGAGAAAGGGGTAGCAAGCCATTTAGACCTGTCAAATTAGCTATGTTTAGTAATTTTGAACAACAGAATCGTCACCAATCTGCGTATAATAATCAGTAATACATGATAAAATTCGAAAAACTACTATATTTTTATAATCTCCAAAGAACTCAGTATAATTAATCTTATGTTTTAACTGAAAACTAAATATTAAAAACATAATCTAAATCTTAATAAAAATAAAATCATATCTTATCAACCCGTACCAAAAATTACTTTGTGCTCTTCGCAGTGCACGGAAGTGTACCATAACGCCTAAAGAGGAAGAAGGCACCTCATAAAACTATACGATGCGTACAACAATGCTCGAAGTACGATTGCCGAGTATCTTTATGTTACTGCTATGGGCTAGCGTTTAACTTATTGTATTAGGGAGCTAGTAAAGAGCTTCTTCACTCATGGAATTCACCATCAAACATGGCTAGTGGCAACTTCATCTTAATATAGGCACACCGTATACTGTTGACTTCCGTCAGAGAACCAAAGTGACCGACATAGCTCAAAGGATTAGTAAGCTGAAGTGGCAATGGGCCGGTCATATATATGCCGCAGAACCAGCCGTTGGGGTAAACGTGTTCTTGAGTGGAGACCGCGTATAGGCAAGCGTAGTGTAGGACGCCCCCCGGCTAGATGGAGCGACGACCTGCGCACTATAGCTGGCAGGAAGTGGATGAGGAGAGCTGAGGATTGAGCTCAGTGGCGCGCCATGGGAGAGACCAACGTCCAGCAGTGGACTACGATAGGTTGATGATGATGATGATACTGTTGACTTTACTGGTTTAAACTATCGATGCTAATCCATAGGGGCAATAGGAATATAGGATCGAAAGTCTTTCGATAGTCCCCCGCAATATAGTATAGTAAACAACACAGGAATTTTACGACTAGTTCCTCCATTGACATCGGACTACTAGGCGTGGGGAGAGCTTTCACCCTTACGTGGTGGACATACCATCAATAAGCGTTTTGCACCATCTTTGATAATGAGTACAACAAAGGACTGGAATTCTCTCCCCTCGTCAGTGTTCCCTGAATCCTACAACCTGGGACTCTTTAAAACTAGAGTGAATAGGCTACTAACGGACAAGCGAGCTCCGCCTTCGACCACATTGTCACTTACCGTCAGTTGAGATCGTGGTCAATCGCTAATGAGTACTTAATAAAAAAAACATAGTGTATGTTTATCTCGAAATAACAGTTTTATTTCGTCCTATCTCATGAGACGATATTGAAATTGTTTTTTTGTTTTCTTATACCACTAAGGTGGCAAACAAGCATACGGCCCACCTGATGGTAAGCGGTCACCGTAGCCTATGGACGCTTGCAATCCCAGGGGTATCACTCGCGCGTTGCCGACCCTTACAAATCTCTTCACACCCTTCTTGAAGAACCCCATACTGTACTCCTTTGGGAAAACCTCGGCGGGGAGTTCATTCCACAATTTAATCGAGCGCGGGAGAAAACTCCTTTGGAACCGCGCCGTGCGAGACCATTTCGGTTCCAAAGTGTGGGGATGAATTATCGCCGTTACAAAAATCGATTTTCAATATCACTCTCACCTCGACCACTATAACGGGACCCTTTCCAACGCCATCATTATTGAGTGTCTTTAAACCTGACCATATTGAGGCGTAATCCAACAAGATAATCTTTATTACAGAGCCCTACCCTAACGCTCTCGACCTGAACATGAAATGTGTGTAATAGAGGTCTTTGATATTCTTTTGATGTATGTAATAAGCTACAAAATTTAATACGTGCTTTAAATTTATCGACGGATTTTGAGTCTTTTAAAGATCGGGTCAATGATCTTACTAATATGGAAAGTGGATTTATTTCTGTTTTAGCTTTTAGATTTTGTAAGACAACTTCATTAGATTTTTTTGACGAGACCGCTGGTCTAGTGGTTAGTATACCTGACTGCTACGCTAGAGGTCGCGGGTTCGATTTCCGCCAGGGCAAACATTTATGTGACAAATATGTTTGCCTTGCGTCTGGGTGTTTGGTATGTATTATAATGTATTTACAAAAAAAAAAGTATATAAGTTTAATATCAGCTGCTGGTTCCCATAGTACAAGCTTTGCTTAGTTTGGGGCCAGATGGCGCTGTGTGATAATGTCCAAGCATTATTGGTGTTGTAGTTAGTAAAACTATAACCTTTTGTAGGTGTCGCGAGTTCTACTCCCGCTAGGGCAAACATTTTCAAACGACGAACATTTGATTTAATTTGAAATCCTTTATACCAGACTACTGTGAAGCCAAAAGGAAAGATGATTTTAGTTGTGTGTGTATGTTTGTATTTGCGAATGTTCCGCCGAAGCACCTAAACTATTCATCCGATTTTGATGAATAAGGAGTGAATCGATTCGTTATAATGGCCCGGGTAACATAAGCTACATTTTAATCGACTTCAACAAATGGTGGAGTCCATTTTACTTTGTCAACCACGATTTAATCGATATCAATCCTCATCATAATTTTTTCAAACTTTTTGATTAAACTTTTTATCTGCTATCACAGTGCGAGACTATGTCGGTTCCCCTGTGTGAGGATGAATTCTCCTTCAATGGCGGGAGGTGCGATGCGGTCGTAGAATGAAGCCGTGGGTAGCATTTCTAGTTTCTCAGAACACTGACGTGGTACAAGCATCGTTTAATCGGTTTTATAACGCTCCAATTATTTCAAGGGAAGCTCTAAAGCGGAATTTCTCCAGCACGTACCCTACACGTAAATGTACATGTATGTACGTACACATTACATTTAGGAATATGGGTATGATTATGAAGACAAGTGTTATTTGTCGTTTGTAACGAACGCACGCACGCAAATATAACGAACATTCCGTCTATACTATTCGAATTTCATTGGTCAATCGTGGTCAGGAAAAGTCGCACATCAGCAGCCAAGATTCAAAAACAGAATCTCTGTGATTGTCTTTCATTGGTCGTGCATACCGAATTTACATCGGCATCAGTTTTTTTTAAATAAAGAAAATAATACTATACGATGCGGCCGCCGGGTTTGTAGTCACCGCCTGCCATTGTATATGTAGGTAGTTTGAGTTCAGACCCCGGTCTGTACGAATCAGTTTGGTTTTAATTTAAATACAGTGATTATTCACATCACGAGCATGGTAGAGGTATAGAGTCATGGAATATCCAGTTACAAAATATGATTTAATTTATTGAGAAAAGTTCCGCCGCCTTACAGAAGATTGCATACCAACATAACTCTAATCTACTGTGATATTTCTTCGGAGGGATTGACAATAGGTACACGATAGACGTTGACCTGTTATTACACAGGTCATAAATATATCTGACCTTAAAATCACGCAATCTAGTTCAATTTTTTAGACTAACTGGGGTCTAACCTTATCGCAGACCATGACTGGCGACCCAAAAAAAAATCTATTGTGCCAGTATTTACGCAAAAACATAACGATCAATCAAATCATGAAAGATCCGGCTAAATGTAACCTCGTTTTGTTTTTTATTCGTTAATAAAAGAAAGAAAACGTTAAATAAATAGATGAAGATATTAATGAAAGCTAATTAAACCTATTTTCTGTGTTCTAATGCAATAAAATGAAGATACGACAAGCATAGACAACGCGTGATCGTTTTAAATCATGAAGTTGTTTATTTTTCAGTGTGTCATAAATTTTCATATAAATTTCTTTAGTGTACATTTTGGTGTTTTTGTGCAGTATATCTTCATTTCGTTACTGATATATATGGCCCAAAAAGAGGTGAATGAACGGTATAAAGACCGATATGGAGAAGTGTGGAGTGACAGCCGATATGGCTGCAGAATGAGCGAAATGGCGCCAAGATATTTAGAGCCGATCCCAAGTAATTGGGACAAAAGCCAGGAAGATGATATAGGCATTGCAATTAATGATGTAACATGGCTTTTGAGTGAGTTTATTTGTCCTTTTAGCACAGGCTACCTCTGTCCTAGAACCTCATTATTTTTTGTTTTATTTTAAGGTATAAAAAAATAAATTATTATCAGCTAAATGGGTTCGATAGTCTCCAGAAACTTCAGGAAGAATTAAGAATATGCAAGAAGAATATACATTAACATGGTGATAC
The DNA here is from genome assembly GCA_951449985.1 of Falcaria lacertinaria. Classification (NCBI taxonomy): domain Eukaryota; kingdom Metazoa; phylum Arthropoda; class Insecta; order Lepidoptera; family Drepanidae; genus Falcaria; species Falcaria lacertinaria. Next base: position 4,162,799 of record OX602134.1, on the reverse strand, counting down.
CATGAACATTTCTTGATACTGGCAGAAATCATTCTTTAAAAGGATTCGGTTACCATTAATAATAAGAAAAAAAAAATTAAGAATAAGTACCAACGGACATTTTCCTTCGTTTCAAAGAAAGTTAAAATTTTAATAAGTAGCTTACGGTACTGCTTTATACATTAACTCCTTTACATTTTTAACGCGATCTATGCTGTGCCTCTTGTGAGCCTGGCGTGATTATATCCCCAAAGCCCAGTACCCCATTGGGGAACCGCATAATTATGCAAATCACCTAAAAAGGTGCTCTTTTTGTGAAACGCGGAAATAGAAACACTTGGCCGGAATTTCAAAATTGTTTTAAACAGCCTTCAATATGCGGTTGGCTTCAGAGAATTGAATATTAACGCGATAAAAAATCTAGAGGGTGTTTTTATTAAGATTTACTTAGTTTGGTAAGTTATTTTATGTTTAGTCACTGGAGCCATGGTGGCTTTGTCTGCGTTGCCTGCTATTCTAGCGACGTATGTTTGAATCCCATCGGTCTTTATCAATGAGTTTTATATCTTAAGTGCAGTTAGTCACATTACGGACTGGACGGATGGACTGAACACAGAACGAACCAGTAAATTCTACAAGAACTCGGCATCAAGCAGCGCCTACCCTCTATTGTCCAAGCTCGCATTCTCACTTTCTTTGGGCATGTGTCGCGACGCGATGGCGCCTCTATGGAACGCCTTATGGTGCAGGGTGAGATTGAGGGGACGAGACCGCGCGGCAGATCACCGCTGCGCTGGACCGACCAAATAAAGGCGGCATTAAATCTTTCCGTGAACGAATGCACGAGACAGGCGTCAATACGTGAGGAATGGCTTGTGAAGCGAACCACCACCCACACTGATGACCACGACCACTCTGCCAAGAGTGCAAACGACTGAGAAGAAGAAGTCACATTACGGTGTGGGAAATTATATACGTCTGAGAAGTAATTTAAGGACGTATATACTGTTTAGGCACTATAATGCGTCCTTTTTATTCATAGTTCGAACTATTCTGAAGATTTTATATTGTATTTTTTATTTCAGATCTATATTTGCAGTTTTTAAAATCATAAAACTTTTTGGGCATATTTTTTTGACAATTGTGTATGTATATGGCGTTGAAATCATCTCAAAGAGTGGCTCAATCCTCAAGATTTATACCTTAAAATATGAATAATTTCACATTAATCAACACCCTCCCTACACAGTGCTCATAACCCTGAAACCGAATATAATAAAAACCACATGCCTGAATGAAAATTCGCTGCCAACACATATGTTCTGCAGCCGGGTCATTAAACACGAATTTCGCTTTTATTTTGTGCCCTTTTTCTATACGCTTGATTTATCCCTTGCAATAGGGAATTTGAATTAAAGTACATTTCCCGATCCTGTGTCGCTTAGGGCTTGAAATATGGGAGCTCGTTTATTTTTTCATGTTGCTATCTTGTGGTTTACGAGATGTTATATCAAAGGGTGTATGAAACACGGCTTAGGATCAGTTTATGCTTCTATAAATTTGGATCATTAAGATAATGTAATCTTTCTCTTTAAGATAATGAACGCTGTTCACGAATAACTAACCGACTACCAAATTGTTTTTTTTTTGTATTTTCATCGATATTTTTTCAATTGCGGTCTGATTTTGAAAGATCTTAGAGAGATCATATTTCACGAAAAAAATATGTATACAAGAATTGCTTTTCTTTAAACCATTCTTTTATTTCGTTTTAGTAAAAACAAATAATTGTGTTCCACTCCCATTCATTTGATACATACTGTATATCATAGGGGTTCATCATCAAACTAGAGTTTTCGCCAATTCTAGTGGTGGTTTTTTTGCGAAATGTCAAAATTAAAATTGTGTTCAAAAATTTAACGCATTCCAAAAGAATATTCGTTTTAAAACGCACATAGTTTTTGAAGGAATATTATCATAGGTTAATCATCAAACTAAGCTTTTCGTCGATTCTAATGGGGGTTTTCTTGCGAAATGTTTTCAATTAAAAATTGTTTTGCCTACTCATTCCAAACGAATATTCGTTTTAAAACGCACTCAGTTTTTGAAGGAATATATGTATTAATATTGATAAAAACGAACGCAGATTTTTAAGTTTAAAATGTAGAAAGAAGGTAAGCATGATTTTGTAATAAAAGTAAGTAACAAATACTAACAGTGTGATTGTAGGCTAATAGATTCGTAGTGCCAGAAATGGTAGGAACAATTTGCGGGAGTTTGAACTGCCACGTCAGCAGTGATGCAGGCAAAACTTTTGTTCGACAGATGACTAGACTCAAACATAGATTTGGAATTCAATTGCGAGGATGGAAGCAATCTTAAAGTTTGTATGTTTTATAGGGTTCCGTATCTTAAAAGGAAAAAAGGAACCCTTATAGGATCACTATGTTAGTATTATATTGTTTCTTGTTTTAAGCCTTATTAGTTACATCACCAACTGCCCGTTAAGATGTATCCTAAATCCATTCCATCCCACGGTTGCCTGGAAGAGATCGCCGAGTGTGATAAGGCCGCCATTTGTACTATACTATGTCACACTGTATTCTTGTATTGTATTCCTTGGTGTTGTACAATAAAGTTTTAAAATAAATAAAATAAAAATTTGTTGTCCATCTATCTATCTGTTTATTATCTTAAGAACGCGCGGAGTTATCAAATTGAATTAAATTTATATGAAATACCCAGGTCTATGGTCTCTTTCAGCTGTAAAATATTCAAACCTGTAAGTCAATATAAAGAAAAGATATGACCGCTTACGTAGCAAATTTTCCCACATTTTGCAATTTCACTAGGTAAACAAAACCTATAGGGTACTTCCCGTTCGACCTAGAGTCATGAAATTAGGTAAGAAGCAGTTTCTTACAGCACAAGTAATGGAATATTCTGAAAACCGTAAATATGTAGTTTAATAGCAAAAACACAAATTAACTATAACTACAAAAAATCTTACAAAAATATCATTTCGTCTCCTTACCTACAACTTTGTACGGAACCCTCGGTGCGCGTGTCCGACTCGCACTTGGCCGGTTTTTTTATTACTTTTAAACTAATTTAAAATATCTTACTTCCGTTTCCTTTAGCAATTATCCAAGCACCTAATACGTCTTCCAAAAGCCTTTCAAGTACCTGAAAAGAAGAAAGTAATTTAATTTTTCGGTGAACATAAACGACGCTAGATCAATCATTTTAGGTTAAGTAATCCCCACTCTTCTTTTACCTTTTCATAAGAAAAATGTTCCTGAAGCTTATAAATTATTTATTTAACACTAGCTTTTGCCCGCGGCTTTGCACGCGTGATTAAGTGAATAAGTCAACATGTACATATATATAAATGATAGCTTGTGACCGCTGCTTATAATATAAGTACATATTTTAATACGTTTAATTTCAAAAATTACGGATTTTCATTCAAACTTGCATATCCGAATTTACCTCCTTAGGGGTGGCATTTCCAAAAATCCTGAAATACGTGTTACATATTTATTCTCAACTGAAAGGCCAAAACCAATTTTCTTGCGTTGACCTTCAAAAATGACGGATTTTCATACAATTTTTCATGCCCTATTTTGCCACATCTAGGAGTAGAATTTCCAAAAAATGTCGTGTGGATGTCGACGTCGTAAAAAGTACGTACTGTCAAAATTTCAAATCTCTAACCTCAGCCGTTTAGGCCTGCGTTGATATGTCAGTCAGTCGGTCAGCTTCTTTTATTATATAGGTATACAATGTTCTACGGACAATTTTTTCTCACGACGTTCATATTCTTCTGCATAAACTTTCTTTAACATTTTATCAATATAAAACATGTTAAACTAAAACTAGGTAAACATAAAAAAAAAAAAATATTTTCCTACTTAAAAGATAAAATTTTGACCCAAACCAGAATAGCGTGTAGTATAATGCTGTAATAGTACCGTGTCCATAATTACTGGTAGCATTGGAAAAATAAAACTACGCAGTCAATAGAAAAATCGGCTTTTAATTTCGTGTTTCTTTTTGAACATGTAAAATTAACTAAGGTAATAAGTAAGATAACCGTTTACCATCAGCTGGGCTGTACGCTTGTTTGCCAAGCTAACGATATTACTACCAGTGTCGGTAGCATGAACATTTTTCGACAACGTATTCGAAAACGTAACTTGCGAAATGTCAAAATTGGCATACTAATTTTTAGTTCCACTTTTCACCGCCGCAGCGCTGCTCATTTTCCGATACAAAATAGTCGAAGGCGATACGAAAACGTTGTCGCAAATTATTCATGCTAGCCCTAATTAATGACTAATTATTCTCTTCACATCGTAAGAAAAAAGATGTAAAACTTCAATTTTGTTGATGACCCAAAAATACGTCAAAATGTCAGAGTAAAAAAAACTGACGGTCCCAAAATAGGACCATTAGTCTGTCAATATCCTTCCTTATATTTGACGTGCTTTTTACACGATTTGGAAGTAAATTTCGTTCAAAATGGGACCCCAGACACAACACCCATGTCGGTGTAATAACGCAATATATCTCAGTTGAAATGTGGTTTGGCTGACGATATCGTGTGGCCTTCTTTTATCTGGGTGAGTTATGTTCGGGATCCATGGATGTACTAGGGTCCTTACGGACGAATTCCTTTGGATAAATTTAAGCCACATTATCAGATTGGTGGGTAATGAAGATTACCCAAAAATCTGATAAGCTATCTGTCCGCAGCTGTCTGGTTTTAGTATAGCAAAAGTAACGATGCTTTAGCCTGGAAAACATATTGGGCTTTGAAAGCAATAATCCATAATATAAAAATGAATCGCTGAATGTGTTGCTAAGCGAAAATCTCTAGAGCGGCTGAACCGATTTCGCTGATTCTTTTTTAAGAACATTCCTTGAAGTACAAGGATGGTTCTTACGGATAGAAAAGTATATATAAAATAAATAAAAAGATAATAAATGTACACTTCTGCCTAAATTAGAGGACAGCGGGTCTAGCATCTATTTTACGACGGTTTGTTTAGAACACGACATTAAGCTGGCCAAATTTTTGGCTTTCTCTGTCTATAGAGGAGATCATTTGAACAGTCTAGTAAAACAAGGGTTCCCATTATGGCCGGGACAAGACTTATATTAGGGCCTGAAATGTGGACGAAGGCTGAGGATATATTGCATAAGCGGTAGCGAGTTTACAGTCCAATCAACTTATTAACAAAAAAATATATAAGAAATGTATTCCAATAATATGGTATTTGTCCTATAAATATACAACCCGTCTGTAGTAAGCGGTTACCATAGCCACGCCTGCTGTAATTACCTGTAGTATCAATAAAAAGTTGCCATCTTTTTGTATTGAACCAGTTTTTTTTTTCTGTCAATATAAAATTACCCACATACGCACATACGTAAATACGTCTTAAGTATGCTAACAAAATTATTGAGACTGTATTAAAACTTCTTAACAATTCCTGGCTAATACGTTTAAGTCAAGAACTTTCCGCGAACGCACGACGGAAAGTTATTTGTTCGCGTGAGACGCCAATTTAAACTAAGTTACAGAAATTGGTTGATGCTCTTATATTTTCTATAGCTTAATTGGTCTAAGTAGCACAAGTAACGATATAACTTCGAAAAATTCTAAGCACCGTTTCATTTTTATAATAAAATAAAATAAAGAAAGGAGATGAGGTTCTTCCAGAAGAGTGTGAAGAGAATTCGGCAACGGGCGAGTCATACTCCTGGTGTGGCAAGCGTCCATAGACTACAGTAACAGCTGCTTACCATTAGGCGGGCCGTATGCGCATTTGCCACCTTAGTGGTATAAAAAAGACATTTAATATGTGAGCTACACCTTTTACCACATCTTTACATACCATCAGGTGAGATCGTGGTCAATTCAATCCCGAATTAAAGAAAAAAAGTTGAAGTCTGTGAAGCATTATAAAGCCAGGACAATATATGAAAATATTAAGAATCGCCATCCTTTCACTGTGTGTACATCTTTACCATTGAGTGACGTGCATAATTTTTGGGTCAACTTAATATCCATCCATACATGTTTTGTGCCGACGTCACTTAAGGCTTTATGTCCGCGATATTACTTGTTAACCCTAAAACCCTAAACATTTTTAGGTACCTTACTTTTACCGTAAGCCTGAAATCATAAATATATAAAACAAACTCGTGTTAGTTGCACCATTAATAACTCAAGAACGGCTGGCCCGATTTTAATCATTTGTTGGATTCGTCTTCACCATGAATAGTAGAATGACTATTAAAATATATTTACTACTAAATAATTTTTAATGAAAGTAAGTTTAGAACTCCGCATTTTCCGCAATTGACAGCTCCTGTCACGCATGCTAACTAACTAGTTTTTTCCATAGTTTAGCTAGTAGGCCAGTCCTTTCTTTGCTTTTTCAATTGAGCTGTTTGGCCCGCAGATAGTTATCATGACATAGGCATTTGCTAAGAAAGGATTTTCCAAAATTTGGTTCCAGAGATTGTATGGAGGAACAAGATTATATATATTTTTTGTTCGTTTAAGTACACATAAATAAGTAAATCAGTTTTTATTTATTTTACTCCTAGAGGCGTGAAATGGGGGATGCTTATGTTTCACCATAGTGGTATAAAAACTTACGTAATACGTCTACTTGTTTGGCAGTCGCTTAAAACCACAAGGAATAGCTCTCTACTATTGACACTCGTGACATTACCAGTGCCGGTAGAAGGAACTTTTTCGACAATGTTTTCGTATCGCCTAATACAAAAATAGTCGATATTTTTGTATTGAAAAATGAACAGCGCTGCGACGGTGAAAAGTGGAACTAAAAATTTGTATGATAATCTTGACATTTCGCGAGTTACGAATACGTTGTCAACAATGTTCTTGCTACCGGCACTGTTCGCCAATATTGGCCAACCCATAAAGCCACAAACATTGGGCTGTTGGCCACACACTCAATTCCAAAGACATTGCGTTCAGACCACAAGAGGCTTAGTAGAGACGGTTTGCTATCAAAACGTACTATACCTATGTATAGAATGGGAGATATGATGGTGAAGCAATGTTCAAACCATTTCCTTGGCTGTTTGGTAACTAATATAACTTTTCTCGATGATATTCTAAGGCGTCTATGACGGCGTAAATTAAAAGGGTCGTGACCCGTCCACCCACTGCCTTCACCCACCGGTGGGTAGACGGCTAATCAAGAAGAAGGATATTAGAACCAATTCACAAGCAGTAAAAAAATATTTATTTATCTCCCACATACTATATAGGGTTCCGCACCCGAAGAGTAACCAACGGAACCCTATTACAAAGACTTCACTGTCCGTCCGTCTGTCTGTCTGTCTGTCAGCGGGCTGTATCTCATTTTTTTTCGCAGAATGTGTATTTCTTTGCCGCTATTACAACAATAAAACGAAAATAGTTTTTTTTTTTTTACTTTTTTGCCCTATCATTAAATGGCAACAAGTAGACGCTTGAAATGCTCATTGAGTTTGTATCGCCTAATTTCTAAAATAAAAGAGCAAGTTTACTATTACAAACTTATTGTCTGCGGTTGTTGCAGTAGCCGTGTCTAAGGATCGAACGGGAAAGTTAAAGTTGTCATTTAACCTAGTTATTTTGTACATAACCCACGGTGAGTCCAACTCGCACTTGGCCGATTTTCTAAAGAAATAACTTTACAATTGATTGCAAATTCAAATCGCGTAGAAGAAAAAATACGTACTTTTTGTTAGTTTAAAAAATAATAAAACAGTATGTTCGGCCACAAAATTTTTGGTATGTTTCGAATTCCTAATTAGAAAGAATCGTATTTTTTATAAATGTGAAATAATTAATCCATTGCCCAGTTCTGTTAACAAACCTATTTTTTTAACAAGGAATACAAAAGGTACATTTATTGACACAAAACAGATTAAACTATTTACAAAACATATCTTAACCTACCTACTTATAGATAAAAGATCTGACCCAAACCGGAATCATGCGGTAGCGTGCCAAGAATGCTGTCAGCATTGCCACGCTGGATAGCAATGCTGATTCTCTGAGCGAGATATGTTCCAGCACGCCTGTCACGGGAGGCCTCAACCAGCCGACGTGAGACCTCCTTGAAAAGCTGAAGAGCATCCGGGCCCCAGGGACCCAGAGTTTCAACCGCACATGCAGAAAATATGTGCCCTGGACCAAGACATGCATATTTCCGGCCCTTGAGGCACTCCTGCTGAGCAGCAGCGGCGCCGGCCGCCACCGAGGTGCCAGGGAGATGAGACGGAGCCAGGGTATCGACACAAGTTGCATCCCACACCAACAAAATATTTAATGAATCTATGTACTCTAGGTATACTTAAAATATTGCTAGTTAAAGTTTTATAAGTACAAATTAAATCTCAAATGTAACTTATTCGAACAGCAAAGTAATTCAAAAAAGGACTGAGAAAATTCTTTCTGTACCGTCAATTTCAATGCCGTCTGAGAATTTTTATTTGAAGAAATCTCTTGGATAGCTGCTCTGTTTCACTCAACAATGGACCTTTTAAATATTAATTGAATTTACCAACTTGTAAGGGTACGGTATAGGTTTATTGAATGGTTGCTCAGAATTCGGAAACTTATATTATATTTCAAGGGAATTTCGATACTGTAATATATAATGTTACAGACAAATAATCGGCTCAGAATAAAATATTTACGTAAGACATTTAAATGCGAGGTGGGGAGAGGTATGTTGACTCTCCTATCTCTTAATTGAAGCGATATTTTCTATACTAATATCATAAAGAGGAATGATTTGTATTTTTGTGTGTGTTTAATAGGCTCCGAAACTATCGTACCGATTTCAAAAAATCTTTCACCGTTAATAAGCTACTTTATCACTGAGTAACATAGGCTATATATTATATTGATACGCGGGCGAAGTCGCGGGGAAATAAGTCGTTTTAAATAATCATATCAGTCTACCAGATTTTTTGAAAACACGAAAAAGGTTTTTCCTCCTTTAAGGGTTCCGTACCTGAAGGGTAACCGACAGAACTCTATTACTGAGACTTCGCTGTCCGTCCGTTCGTCCGTCCGTCTGTCTGTAAGCGGGCTGTATCTCATGACCCCTAAGGTAGACAGTTTTCACAGAATATGTATTTCTGTTGCCGCTAAACTACCGCTTAAATTTATAAAAAAAATATCTATATAATATATCGATCCTAATAGAAACGTGTTGATTTTTCGGATAAGTTACCTATATAAATCACATGGAACATTTTTCTTAAATTTCTTTAATAGATTAATAAGATTGCGAACATGTCCTAATTAAAACATGACCAAAGACGACGATACAAATTGGGTTTCAACAAGTTTTATAAAGACGGCTTGAATTACATAAATATTTACATTTTAATACAAATTACCGTCACAGAAATAACATCTAAAGATCTTGAATGCTATCCGACAAACTGTAGGTACTCAAGCAAAAGGCAAAACATTTTATGCCTAGAGAATATTCTTTGAGTCCAGGATCTTGCGTTGGCGCTCTACGAGAAGTAATACATTAGTGGTGGCCGCCTGTCGATAGTTTGAGACGTAGTATATTATCTACTCTGAGGTTTTAGTATCGATATTAATGTCTATATTTAAAACTAGCGGCCCGCCCCGGCTTCGCACGGGTAGACATTGATATCAAATATTTTGTCTACCCGTGCAAAGCCGGGGCGGGCAGCTAGCCTATGTTACTCAGTGATAGTGTAGCTTTCTAACGGTGAAAGATTTTTTGAAATCGGTTCAGTAGTTTCGGAGCCTATAGACATTTATCAAATATTTTGTCTACCCGAGCGAAGCCGGGGCGGGCAGCTAGTATAATATATAGCCTATGTTACTCAGTGATGATGTAGCTTTCTAATGAAAAAAGAATTATTAAAATCGGTCCAGTACTTTTTGAGTTTATTCGTTACATACAAAAATACAAATCTTTCCTCTTTATAATATTAGTGTAGATGAATCACGCGTCACACGGCATCCCGTGAACGTGAAGAGTTGTGATGATTCCAGATCTATTTTCGTATATATGCGATGATTGTTCCAGGAGTTATGCGTCAAAACTTATGGTGACACAATCAGATAACTCCTTGAACAACTTGCATGTAGAATGGCTTCCTTTGTAGTTTGATTTTACAATGACAGCTTGATTCCTAAATCCTTTGCAACAAATCTTATAGATTTTCCATCGTTTTGCACTTATCAAAATCATTTATTCAGTTTAGTCCCTAATAAGGCACTTATGAAGGTCTTAATTACCACCGGTTCGGAAAAAAGGCTCAAGAAACTCAGTGTTCTTTCTTCCAGTACGCAGGATCAAAGCTGGTGAAATAAGCCCTCGATGATACTTTCTCTAGTGATGCCGTCGCATTTTTATGACTAGCTCTAAAACAAACAATGCTCCTATGCTTCTACTGTCACCTGTGGTCGACTGGTAGAAAATGCTCTAGCATTAAGTCCACCATTGTACTTAAATTGTGCATGAAGTTTAAATAAATAAAACAAATATCTATGTATCAAAAAGCTACCAAAAAATGGCAGCAAAAAGTTTCATGTCAATGAGACAAGCTGCCCTTCAAAAATATAATCAAATCGATCAAATAATCGATATAGATAATAAATACATTGAAAGGTATGTTAGAATGCGAAATGTAAGCAAACTTACAAGGATCGATAACTGCACAAAAAATACTTTCACTGTGCGAAAAAAACTTTTTTCCATTTCTCCGTCACTGCGTTTCTGAGCAGACAGAAGTGAAGTGGGAAGGGAGGCGATACCTTCGCGATTCTTCGGCACCAATCACTGTTCGTTAAGTTTTCTGTTATGACCGCTGTGACAACCATACCCGGTCTCCCCTACAAGCTCTGCTTAGTTAGGGACTGGATGGCGCTGTGTAAGAAAGTCCAAGCATTATTATTATTATCATATGGGACTACTGTAAGCCTAATTAGTTTTTATCGATACCTGAATATCACAACACTTACGACAAATCTAGGAGCGCTGCAATAAAAGTCGACTTTATTAGCTTAAGTTATTGTAAGCACAATAAGTAACTTAAGAGTGCGTTAAGTTCACTTTCAGCAGAAACAGAGTGCTTTAAACAAAGTGTTTGTTTTATTCTGAGTCTTTGAAGCTTTATAATTAAGTTGAAAATGTGACTTTAATGAACGAATTTATTTTCAGAAAATGTGATATGAACTTTTAATGAGGTTAAAGAAATTTATTTATCACCTCTATTTCTCTTTTAAATAAGGTTTAAAATGTAATAATATATAATACAACTTTTAAAGTCTAAGCTGAATTTAACGTGTTAAATACCTCTTTTGTAATTTATACATTACTATATATATATATGCATAAATGGGTTTAACAGTCTATAATACTCACTTATCCTGAAACCATATTTTTCAGGGTGCACAGAAACGTGGTCACTAACTATGTGTTCTACTATGGGTTGGGTGGTAAAGCTCTGAGCCCTCAACGAGCTATGCGAGGTCTATGCTGGATTGTTTCTCTGCGATATCAATTTAGACATGAGGATATCCACAGTACCTACTAAGGTTACTGACATAGCCCAACGCATCTGACAGTCGAGCCAATGATCATGGCACATAGCTAGCAGAACCGATGAGGATACTATACTATACAGGATGTGGTTTTGCATTCTTGCCATATTTGAAAACCTAACAGTAAAAGATTATTCTAATTATTTAAAAAGCTCTATATATAAACACTAGCGGCCGGCCCCGGCTTCGCACGGGTAGCCATTTATCAAATATTTTGTCTACCCGTGCCAAGCCGGGGCGGGCAGCTAGTATAATAATTATATAGCCTATGTTAGTCAATGGTAATGTACTCGTAGCTCTCTAACGGTGAAATAATTTTTGAAATCGGTCCAGAAGTTTCGGAGCATATAGACATTCATCAAATATTTTGTCTACACGAGCGAAGCCGGGGCGGGCAGCTAGTATAATAAATAGCCTATGATACTCAGTGATAATGTAGCTTTCTAAAGGTGTTTTTTTTTTTAATCGGTCCTATAGTTTCGGTGCCTATTCAATACAAACCGACAAAAATACAAATTTTGCCTCTTTATAATATTAGTATAGATAGGTATACCTAGATATATAGATTACTATAGATGAATCCCTATTTCCCTTGGTAGCGGCATCACACGAAAATGGCTAGGCCACTTTCGCTAATTCCTTTTTTTGTGTTTCAGTAGGTAGAAGGTACAAATGAAAATAAAATTTGAAAAAAGAATCGGTTAGTTCCCGAGAATTTGAAAGCATTGCACTATAAAACTGAGCTACATTGTTACTCTACTACACGTCTTGAACGTAATGGTGGAACAAATATGTGATTCGTCTTCGATTTACGACACGGTAAAGTACCGTGGCACGGATGTTGACCGGAGATCTGGTACCGTACCTTGTAAGACTTTTTGAGGTAAAAATCATTTAGAATAATCCTGAAGCAAATGAGGTCTAGTTGGTAAAGTAATTCGATTTTAAAGATTTTATTGGTAGGGTCCTGTATTTAGTCAACAAGTTATGACACATGCGAGGGTTCCAGGGGCGGCGACATGGCTGCCCCAGGGCCCACTTGGGGACAGCCATGTCGCCGTGCTTTCACCTCTGCGTTTTTTGGAGATCCCGGAGAACTAATAGATGCAAAAGTATGGCCACCGGGGGGATTTAGAGAGTAAAAATCTCATATGACTCTTAAAAAGTCGGGTATCTTTTGAAGATATCCCGCTATCGATAAAAATGCAGCCAAATAACACGATTGATCGTGTTACTGCAGTAAGGTTTTTGAGGCCCTATAATTTGCGAAAAAGTATTCGTATCGTTAACGTAAACATTTCCAAGGTGCCTAAAATGAACTAAACCTCGTAGTTTACAAGCTTGCGTATAGCAAAGGTTTCGTCGTTACAAGTTTTGTATCAAAATTCTGGCCATATATAAACAAACACGGGTAACCATGGAAATGTTTACGTTAACGATACGCGAAATATTGATGCACAGCAGAGCTTCATAGCGTTATAAAAAATAACGTTATGAGTATTTCGTTATGTTTATTCTTTATCATTTTTAACGAAAAGACGAATAACGTTATCAAAAAAAAAAAACTTTAAATCATACCGCTTATTTCAAAGTAACGATGTTTTTTTATAAAACATCGTTACTGTATCGGATTACCCGACCCGAGCGGCAAATAACGTTACTTTGTAAATACCGTTTACTGATATAACGTTTTTCTGATATATCAAATAACGTTATATTGCGTATAACGTTATAGACACCAGCATGATAACGTTATAATTTTATAACAGTATTTGAAGCTCTGATGCACAGAGCTCCTTATCGAACAAAAGGCAGGGCATAATCTCTTCATGTAGTTGCGAATAGATGCAACATGCATTGTTAGAAGAACCACAGAATATTCACATACGGCATTAAATTGATTGCGTCATAAACGAGAGCATTCCGATAAGTGTTCCGTGCTTATCTAAGCATCTTGGCATGTATGAAGCATTACGATTGTCATTGGAGTGCAGCCAAGTCGATTCACCAGGCGAAATTATTGATTCAGAATTATCATAAAGATTGGAAAAATAGGGTCACGATTATACTGAAGAGCAGTAGACATGTACACTGAATGATTTGCGGTTTTAATTCTATTACAAACCTTTTTACAACAGCAAAATGTTAACCCTGATACGGGGATTGAATCCGCGACACTAAGCGTAGCAGTTAGGCTTACTAACCACTAAACGAACGGGGCGGTCTTTAATATTGGAGCCGCCCGACTTGGAACTGTACCTCTACCTTACAGAAGACCGCAGTCAAATAACACTATTTTGATGTAGTGTTGTGTTTCTGCGGTAAGTAAGGTTGCCAGTGCTCCACGAGGATACGCTGCGCTAGTAGTAATGCTGCTAGCACAGTGAGTCCTCTTACAGGGTTGGTAACTCGTTAGTGATACCCCTGGTATTGCTAGCGGCTATAGGCTACGGTGACTGCTTACCATCAGGTGGGCCGTATGCTTGTGCCACGTTAGTGGTATAAAAAATATTCTATCATGTCAAAAATTGTATTTTCCAACAGCATCCACTTAATATTGTTATAAAAAAAATATAAGCTATATTCTGTATAAATTTTGTCAAAGGCTAAGGTAAGAACATTCTGGGATCGAATATCGCTTTATAGTCTAGAGCACATCCTGTGTAAAGGTCGATTAAGCATAGGTAGCTATCGGGACTAGTGTAGGATGGCCTCGCATTGAGGACCGATAATTGTATTACTATATATGTATGGAAAAAGTATGTAGGTACCATGGCATTTTGAAATATCTGCCAACCTTAATGAAATCTTCATAACGCCTACATAAATAATATTTTTATGTATAAATCGATGTATAACAACCGCTTCGAATATCTTCAAATAAACGTTTCAAACAAGCATATGTCTATCTGTTGGTATCACAATTGGCTGTCTTCTAGATATAAGTTCTTTAAAGGCCTAAACCCAGTAATTTTCCAGCTGCAAGGTCGTTCAAACCAGAATTCATAAATGCTTACAAACTAGCGTTTATTGGCAGAATCTGTTCAGAAGTTTTTTTTTCATACAACTAAGTGACGACACCAGCAAGTCTTTCGCGTGATGGTAAGCGTCCCTCCCGTCCATACAACAGATACAGTTCCACCCAGGAGCTTTTATCGTAAAGCCCCGGGTGGCACTGCACTCGTCACCTCGACACCATAGTTCAAGTCTTTCCCAGTAGTTTTACTAGCTAATTGCCCTTCAAACTGAAACGTGTGCCGGTAGCAGGAACATTGTCGACAACGTATTCGAAAACGTAACTCGCGAAATGTCAAAATTGTCAAAATAATTTTTAGTTCCACTTTTCACCGCCGCAGCGCTGTTCATTTTCCAATACAAGAATAGTCGAAGGCGATACGAAAACGTTGTCGACAATGTTCCTGCTACCGGCACTGTATTCACTACTCAGTTACTCACTAGTGCTTGGCGGCAGAATTTCTGTCTGCATTTATTATATTTATTTATGTTAATTTACGAAGATGTCTTCGTCATTCTATCTTTATATGTGATTCATTGACCTCGTTTAAGCAAATTAAGGTCACAAAAAAGCACTCGAGTCTGCAAATAAGACTTCATAACCAATTCTTGGCAACCCTACAAAAAGGTGAAATACGACAACCGAGCCCCACCCCTAGTTAGCGGCTGCGAGCGAGTATCGACCTTATTACCACGAGGATAGTTGTACGGGTGCGAAAATAAATTAGCTCGTAGTGGAAGCAATCAATATGAATGGTTTTTCGTTGAAGCAATAAAGTAGTGATTTTATTAACCAATTAGTTAGTTGAATTAAAACATTGAGAGTTTAACAGTTAATTTTTGCAACTGAGCAAGAATCACTTGCGACTACTTAGGTATTTGTATCGCTTTCGACTATTTTTGTATGGGAAAATGAAGAGCGCTGCGTCGGAGAAACAATTAACTAAAAATTAGGTGTGGCACTCGGAGACTGCCGCGGTAAAGCTATTGCATAGCATTTTTTATCAACTTATGCAATTATAATTATTTATTTATTTTATTAATGCAGTATTTTTTTATATACCTATATAGTTTCTCACAAACAGCTGATTACGGTAGTTTTCCAATACAACCAATGCCACCTAAAGGCGGGTTGCTGAACTAAAGAGACAAGCGTGATATTTCAAAAAGGCATTAAAAGTTCTGGTATTTATCAATAGATGGCGGAGTGGGGGGTGTTAGGTTTTTTTCGTTACGGAATTTCTGGATTCGGTCACCACGCTCAAGGCCCGCGATAAAAGCTATGCAATAGCTTAAAATTGGTTAGATAATTTTGTCAATTACTAAGTAACGTCTTTGAATACGAAGTCGAAAGGTGTTCTTGCTACCAGCTCTGATGTAACACTTTGTATTGTTTTACTATGAAGTGGAATCCTTCTTATAAGAGGCTGAAAGTATATATTTTTTATATTACGAAGTAGGTAGGCAAGTATACGGCCTGCTTGATTGTTATAACTTAGCATAGCCTAAGATATAGCTACCCGAAAAATTACTCAGTATGGAGTATTCGATGCCTCGAAGAAAACAATAATTATTTTAGACATGACTTGA
This sequence comes from Falcaria lacertinaria, assembly GCA_951449985.1. Taxonomy (NCBI): domain Eukaryota; kingdom Metazoa; phylum Arthropoda; class Insecta; order Lepidoptera; family Drepanidae; genus Falcaria; species Falcaria lacertinaria. The sequence goes on along the minus strand of OX602134.1, from coordinate 4,146,580 downwards.
CACTATGACGAGATCGCTGGTATAGTGCTTAGTATATAGACTGCTAAGCTAGAGGTCGCGGGTTCGATTCCCGCCGGGGCAAACATGTTTGCCTTGCGTCTGGGTGTTTGGTATGTATTATAACGTATTTACAAAAAAAAGTATATAAGTATTGTATCAGCTGCCGGTTCCCATAGTACAAACTTTGCTTAGTTTGGGGCCATGTCCAAGCATTATTATTATTACTTGATCTATATTAAAAATAATTTATTTATATATTTTGTTTAACAGGACAGAATGTTATCCCGAAAATATGTATTTTCTAAGAGATTAATAATAATAAAATGCAAGATGTCACGGTTCCAACAGTTATATAGAGAACCATAAATTCTGATTGGAGAAACCTTTTACGTACGCAAAGTTACTCAATTTAACGTAGCATGGATCCGTAGCACCGTAGCAATGTAGCGCTACGACGTAGCTCGTAGACGTTACATGCTCCTTCAATTTACCCTCAGTGGAATCTGTCATACGCATTGAAATCCGGTTTGAGTTGTTTGTCATATTGGGGCAGTCTCATTTCAAAGATTATACTCTCATGACTCTTTTACACCAGTGTTTCCCATACTTTATTATGTCCTGACCCGGTTGTTTTAACGTTCAAACAAAAGTTTTAGCCCTCACTGTACATACACATAATATAAGTAAGTGTATTTTAATTAGGTGTAAGAAGCTGTTTGTTCTAATTTTGAAGTCTACTTGTTCATTTCCGAGTATAATAATTATTGTATGAATTTAAAGAGAGGTAGGGCGAATTGGGATCTCCCGTGGGTTTTCCCATTAAAATTGAAGCCGCCCGTCTGAGGACTGTACCTCCATATTACAGAAGACCGCAATCAAATAGAACAACTTTGATGTAGTGTTGTTTCTGCGGTAAGGTTGCCAGTGCTCCACGAGGATACACTGCGCTAGAATAGTAGATATTCTGCAAGCAGGGAGTCCTCAACAACAGCATGGTTGGCACCCCGTTAGTGATATCCCTGGTATTGCTAGAGGCTATTCGCTACGGTGACTGCTTACCATCAGGGCCGCATGCTTGGATGTCATCTTGGTGGTAAAAAAATATATATTGGTTGATGGCATCAATATGTTTTCTCAATGCACAATAGCCTTGTTATTTAACTTGAATAGTTAAACAGACACACAGACAGTTAGCACACTTACATACACACTCACACTCCATATGGCTAACACTGGCCGTGCGAAGCAGGGGCTGGTCGCTAGTACAGATTTATCATAAAGCAATGTCAACTACAATTAAAATATAAAAAGGTTCTACATTATAGGCCTACTTTTATGACACACTTCGTGGCGTAGATAACCTTCTTGTGTAGTGGTATATAGCCTTAATTTTCAGCCCAACTTCCTACAACCTTCTCAAACTCGCGAGGGTTAGCCAGGCGTACGGAAGGCTGGCAAATTTAGCGCACGCCAGAAAATTGCTACGTCAGTGAAAATGTGTGAAATATTCTCTAGTTTGCAGTTTATTCCCTGACGAGCGTTATGAGAGAAATTTCAATGTTTTACGATAATATTAATACGGTTTTAATAATGTTCTTTTATTATATTTAGCATGATAAGAAAGTTTCTCTTTATTACTTTATTAATACAACTCATTTACAACATGACTGGCAACTCGTTAGTGATATCCCTGGTATTGCTAGCGGCTATAGGCTACGGTGACTGCTTACCATCAGGTAGGCCGTATGCTTGTCAGCCACCTTAGTGGTATAAAAAAAAATATTGGTGTGTACTGTGTACAAAGACGATCAAAAGAAGAAGCAGTCACCGTACCCTATAGCCGCTAGCAATTCCGGGGATATCACTAACGAGTTGCCAACCATATTGTTGTAGAGGACTCACTGTGCTAGCAGCATTAATACTAGCCCAGCGTATCTTCGTGGAGCACTGGCAACTTTACTTACCGCAGAAACCCAAAACTACAAGAAGAAGTGTTATTTCACTGCGGTCTTCTGTAAGGTGGAGGTATAGTCCTCAGTTGGGCGGCTCCAATTATAATGGGAAAACTCACGGGAGGTCGCAATCGCCCTACCTCTCTTATTTAAGCTTATGGTGTGATTAATCACTGCACTTAAGTTTAGAAAACCTGGTTAGAACCTGGGCCCATCAGATGACCGGTCGTCGCTTCAACCACAAGGCCACCACGGCGATAACGGCTCCGTGCAACTTAACTTAACGTTTTATTTCCTTCATCTGTCAATATCGTCTTTTGTGTCAAAGAGTATACACTAGAGCCTTTTTTCACTTTCAGACCTCTTTTGCTTTTACATTTATCAATGTGTAAAAAAAAAAAAAACTTAGACCGGTAGGTAACAAATCTAACTAAGCAGCAATTATTTTGCTAACAAAATATTTGAAACAATTACAGATGATGGATTAAATACAGCTGTGGAAAAAGGGTTTTTAATTAAAATATTTCAGGCATTTGGTCTTTGAAGAACGAATTATCTTTTAGATTCGTAAAATGCTAAATTACTTTTATGTTGTTTATATTATTTGACTGATTGCTTGATATTAAATAATCCATTTATCTTAAGCTTCGCCTGACTTATCTGACTTTACGAATCGAAGTAGAATCATATTTATTCCTTATTTTTAACTCCAAATGACTTTCAATTTCTTTTTGATATTGACTTAATGTAGACGACCCAGTAAACTTCGTATCACCTCAATATATTTGTCGATTCGAGACTCTTATTTAACACGTATATTAATTTCAGGGGACCGGTGCTTAGTAATAAAGGGAGGATGTTATTTTTACTTTTTTCCTCGCAATTTTTCCATAATTTCTCACCGTTTAAACCTTCACTGGGTTTTTACAAATATTTCACTATCTAAATTAGCCAAATCAATCCAGCCTTACTCGAGTTTTAGCGATACATACGAACAGCAATTCATTTACATATATAACCAGTTTTTTCCCCGCGACTTTTACCGCGTAGCAATATAGTATACTATAACCCGTTGTCCCGTTGCCCGAATGAAGCATTTTCCCGCGGCAAAATGTAGCCTATGTTCATCAAGGATAATGGTGAAATATTTTTTCAAGACGGTCCAGTAATTTCGGAGCCTATTCAAAACAAACAATCAAATATTTCCTCTTTATAATATTAGTGTAGATGAAAAGAAAAATTGTTTTCAGTGTAGCTAAATAAGTAATTGCCACTATTTGTTAGACAGACAAAATTATACACAGTATTTAATTTAATTATTTACCTACCTAATTCGGATTAGCTTATATCAGAAACAGTCATCTTATTATGCAAATGTCCTATTTGAATATTTAACAGGAGTCAAAATAATCCTATTAATTAAGCTTACAAATTTGAATGGAGACCTAGGCTTACAATCTGAATTGACGACCCGATATTAACCCTAATTGCTTTATTTTAATGTTGAAATTGGACTAACGTTAAGTCTTATTTCACAGCTACATTTTTACTCTAAATATTAACGAGCATATCTTTTTTTGGTACAAAATCTTTTATTTAACATATAATGCAGTAATCACTGACGTATTAATACATGGAGTTCTAGTCTGCGCTATATATTTTGTATAAGTAGTTTTTTAAATGATATTTAAAAAACTAAAAAAAATGATCAATGGTATTATGCTTATTAATGGTTATAATCGTAAAATATTGTGTCTACCCGTGCGAAGCCGGGGCGGGCTAGTTTAATATATAGCCTATGTTACTCAGTGATAATTTAGCTTTCTAACGGTGAAAGATTTTTTGAAATCGGTCTAGTAGTTTCGGAGCCTATTCAATACAAACCCACAAAAATTGAAATGTTTCCTCTTTATAATATTAGTGTAGACTAGCTGTGCCCGCGACTTCGTACGCGTGGAATGAGTTTTTTTATGGGCTTAATTAATACTTTTGCGTGGCAACCTAATATTTTTTACAAACTGTATCATAAGTGCCGCCTATAGCATCGTCAGCAGGAAGAATTAGGAACTCCCGTGTGTTTTCCCATGAAATTGGAGTATGGTGGTGTGCCACCTTGATGGTATAAAAAAACATTAACGTTAACCAACCAGCGGCTACAATTTCGATCCCCAATATAAACTCTCGGTAAGTTAACAGTCGAATTTTAGTAAACAAATTCCAAAGTAATTGAGTTATAACTTACAGTTATGTGGAATGTATAAAAGTGTAACTTTAGGAGTTGTGGTATTTGCGAGGGTTAAGTTAGGAACGTTTGGTATTCTTATTGTATTTGATTATTAGGATTGATATTAAAATGTATTTGTTTTATGAAATAGGGTTTGGGCAGAAATTCGATTTTTATTTAATAAATGGGTGTGCGCGTACTGGCACATTAGAAAAACTAGTTCTAATTTTGAGTCTTCTTAAGTCAATATATATTCTGTCACTTTTCTTACAATAAAAAATATCTTCAAGATATACACGTTTGATTTCAATTAAATAAACTACAAAACACATTACAAATTCACATATTATAAAACAATGGGCAGAATATCACTTCTGTGCCGGTAGCAGGAACATTGTCGACAACGATTTCGTATCGCCTTCGACTATTTTTGTATTGGAAAATGAACAGCGCTGCGGCGGTGAAAAGTGGAACTAAAAATTAGTATGACAATTTTGACATTTCCCGAGTTACGTTTTCGAATACGTTGTCGACAATGTTCCTGCTACCGGCTCAGAAATGTATGTATACATAGCTTTTCTTACTAAAATTGTAACTGTAAAAGTTTTATATATTTTATGTTTGTTTGTAATGAGTAAACTTAAAAACTACTAGACCGTTTTAAAAAAATCTTTCACCCACATACTTCTATGCTATCACTGAGTGACATAGGCTATATACTATATTGCTACGCGGGCGAAGTCACGGTAAAAAACCAAATGTAGTATAAGTAAAAATGCCCAGACACCACTACGTAGAAATAAAATACTCAAGTAAATAAATGGAACCTAGTAATCCTGTAGAGCCTAAATCATCTCGCTTCGTGAGTAAGTCAATCTATTTACTTCATTCGCCTTTTTTGTGGTGGCCACTTGGTATATTTTTATGTCTAGAAATATCTCAAGCGTGTATTCTTGGAGATGAAAAAGGTACCTTTAGCGTCTCACATTTAATTCACTTTAGATTATTAAATTGATATAAGGTAATGTATTAAGTTATGTATGTGACAAAAATATAAAAGGGGAGGTACAGTCCCCAGCCGGGCAACACCAATTTTAATGGGAAAAGCCACGGGTGATCCCATTTCGCCCTACCTCACTTTTTAAGATCATTGTCCTAAGTTTAGATAAACTCATTTTTACAGGCCGGGGTTCGAACCTAGGCCCATCAAATGACAGGCCGTTGCATCAACCACAAGACCACCACGACTTTTTTCCTCTTAAACGGTTCGACACATTCAGATGAGTACTTATGGAATCGTGTCTGTTGTTGTAATCATCTAGATTTTTAAATATTCCAACACGGGCCAGATCGTGGGAATAGCTAGTTAAAAATGAATAAATAAGATAAGTGGAACCAATATTTTTTTTTGCCGCAGAATTATGCCACTCTAAAAACTTAACATTTTAAATTTAAAATAAGCAGTTGGTATCAAATTTCCTTTGAATCTGCTTACTTCAGAAGTTCCAACAGCTAATGAGGCAGGTGTGGGTACTTATGGATAACCTACTTTCTTGTTTAATTCAAACAATGCTTTTGTTTTGGAAGCTGCGCAAAATTAAGTTCGATTTGTGTGGTCTTTGCTGAAGTATTAAACATTTTCGTTTAATTTACCCTGAGGTGAGCTGTCAAAGCTTTATGAGATAGTATGACGCAATTTGTAAAGTAGATCAGTGCTTTGTTATATTGGTTCATTATGCCTGAGTCGTGGGTTCGGTTCCACAAAAATCCTAAATAGAATTGGGGTCGGCAACGCGCGAGTGATACCCCTGGCGGTGGAAGTGTCCATAGGCTACGGTAACCGCTTACCATCAGGCGGGCCGTATGCTTATTTGCCACCTTAGTAGTATAAAAACAAACAAACAAAAGAGAGTGTGTGGATACAACGCAATTTCATTTGCGATTTGCCGATTTTTAGATGCGATAAGAATATTAGCAAATCTTTGTGTGAGAGCTGTTGACAGTTTAAAAACACATTTCAATACAAATTATTCATACGTACTTACAAATGTGCAGACTCTTGCGTGTATAGATGTATAGTAATGCTGGACAAAGTTTCCTAAGCGAAGAAAAATACATCCACCGTGGAATTTCTTCTCAAATGAGTTTTGAAAGTTCAGAGTTCTAGAGCACGTCACGGCTAATTACCAAGTTTTCCTTTGAAAATGCATATACCAAAACTAACATTATCCCACCGTGCTCAAATGAAAGTTATCCATGTGGAAAGGTAGCTAAAGTTTAGTTGTTATCCCGCTTGTCTGCCGCTCAGGCGCACAACCTACTGGCGACTACTAAGAGAATAGCATTTACCGATTATAGACATTTTATATTGATACTAGCTGTCCCGAGACGTTGTCCTGTCTTAGCTATGAATTCATATGTCAAATACATGAAATTAAAAAGGTTCTGTTAAGCTATTGCATAGACTTTTTGAAATATCACGCTTGTTTCAGCAACCCGCCTTTAGGTGGCATTGGTTGTATTGGAAAACTACCGTAATCAGCTTTTTGTGAGAAAGTATATAGGTATATAAAAAAATACTACATTAATAAAATCAATAAATAATTATAATCGCATAAGTTGATAAAAATGCTATGCAATAGCTTTACCGCGGCAGTCTCCGAGTGCCACACCAAATATTTTTTTTTTTTCAAATAATAAACCTTCTCCGGACAATAACAAACACAAAAGAAGTAGCGAAATCGGTCTAGTCGTTTACGCGTGATGCCGTGACCAACGCAACTAGGGATTCATTTTGATGTATAAAGATACATACATTTAATTTCATTCATGTTAAAAGTCACATTTATGGAAAGTCATACAGTGCATTCAAATATATAAATAAGTATGTATATACAATATACATGGAATGAAGCTTAACCGTTTGCCAAATCACTAACAACGCCTTGTTGTGGAGCTTGCTATATGTGGCCACTACTGCAATAATATTGTAAAGAAAAAAAAAAAACCTAAACATTGGCCAAGTGCGAGTTGGACTAGCACATTGAGGGCTACGTACTGTTTGTACTTTTGTTTGTAAAAAATAAAGCAATTCACACTCTATCAGCATTTAAAGCGTTATTGTTACCTTTTTTATTTAAGATAAGGCGTTTGTCAAGGTATGGGCATGTTATGCGGAGGAATGCAGATAACGTGGTAAGAAAGGTTTTATGTATGAATGTGGATGGGTACAGGGGTCGAGGTAGACCTAAGAAAAGATGGATGGACTGTGTGAAAGATGACATGGCCAGAAAGGAAGTGAATACAGAGATGACGGCTGATAGAGAAGTCTGGAAGAGAAATACATATTGCGCTTATATTTATTTTCAATATTATTATCTATTGTTATAGCAGCAACAGAAGTACACATTATGTGAAAAATTCAACTGTCTACCTATTACGGATCATGAGATACAGCCCGCTGACAGACAGAGGGACGGACGGGCAGCGCAGTCTTACTAATAGGGTTCCGTTGGTTACCATTCGGCTACAGAACCCTGAAAACTACCCCCGAAAATATCACTGTTATTTACGCCGTTTCTGACGTCACCCTAAAAACTAAAAGTGCAAAAACATCTAGAAACAGCATAACGCAAAAAACTATATCTTCAACGTAATATGTATACAAAATAATAAAAACAGGATTTCAGCTGAAACACGGCTCGCATCTGGCCCTCAATAGATCAATATTATAGACCAGGTGTGCTGTAGTACTCAGAAACCGAACGCATCACACAGATGTAATACCTCATGGAAGTAATCTGGAAGTGCTAAGATATCAAACTAATGGAATTACTTAAAATCCGGGTTTGCAAGTTAATACCGACACTGTCGGTTACAATGTGTTCTATGTTACCCGGGCCATAATAACGAATCGATTGACACCTTATTCATCAAAATCAGATGAATAGTTTAGGCGCTATAGCGGAACATAAAACATTTAAGGGTCGGCAACGCGCGAAAAATTCTTGACAGACAGACAGACGGACAACTAAGTGATCCCATAAGGGTTCCTTTTTCCTTCTAAGGTGCGGAACCCTAAAAACATCGAATATAAGTCAAATCTAGTGAACTTTAGACCTGAGTTCGAGACACAATCTCACACGGAACAAAAACCATTAAAGAAACGAAAAAATAAAGAGAAGTTTATCCCCATGCAATAGTATAGAAAATGTATCGCCGAACGATTCCGAATTGAGATTTGTTCCTTCATTTTATTTCCACTGGTATTTTCCGTAATTAATCTTTGGTGGGAAATATTTTTGTAAAGATTACGTCGAGTCGAAAGGAAATTGAAACTCGCTGGGAATTAAAATTACTTCTTTTAACATTACGATGATGCTGGTTTTAAATCTGTTTGTTGCTTTCATTTGACAAAGAATGTAGCTATTTGAAGGTTGAATATTATTATACTGAAACATAAAGAAGCACATATCATAAGCCGTGGCCTTGTGGTTGAAGCAACGGCCTGTCATCTGATGGGTCCACGTTCAAATCCCAGCCTGTACCAATGAGTCTTTGAAAATCAGGGGTATCACTCGCGCGCAGCCAATCTTTACAAAGGCTTCACAAAAGTCACAAATGATCTTCTTTCTTTTCATATATAGGTACTCGACATCACCAGATAAGTGTTTTTTGACAGCGATATTATGTAAGATTCCATACCACCTTATCAATTTACCCTATAACCCCTAAAAAGGTGAAATCACATCAGTATATCTACATCGAATGAGCGAAAATATTCAACAAGACCGGTACCACCAAACCATCAATTTGGCAAGTAACAAAAGCGCTGTACTAACACACTCACTTATTGTTATCGCCCACGTCCGGATTTGACCGTTTATGTCCGGATTTTTCAACTGTCCGGACGAGAAACACGGTTATATCCGGTGTTCGTGAATTTTTGCCCGTTAGCAATGGAGTTTTGACTTTGTCAAAACATGTTTGATGTTTTTATTTATTTGGGTTTTTATGCACATTGAAAAAAAAATGTGACTACCTTTTCGCTCGCGTCCGTCTGCTTCGGGGTAGTTAAAAGAAAATATATTAATTAATCACAGGAAACCCATTGTTTTTCAGGTAAAAGCTTTTGTTTTTTTAGCCAACATTTAGTACATACCATATATCAAAGTCCATCTCACTTTCTTCCAGGTACTTTCAAAGATATTAGCGTTTAAATTCGTTACTGAAGTCGATTCGAAATGAAGCTACAGCGGCAAGCAAAACCGAGGGGCAAGTCGTTTGTTCCATCAAGAATTCAGCGAAATTACTGGCTATTGCAGATGCGGTTTTTTGTTGAAACCAGGCATACCTGAAAAGAAAAAAAATGGTTTAGTGTACTGTAGTCTACGTAACACAAAATTGCACCGAAAATACACGCTAAATATCACTATAACACTATTTACGAGACACTGAAAAGAATTGCAACCGTTCTGCTTCCAAGTTCCACCAAAAACCATTTTACTGTTAACTATTACAAGACATTCACATAATATGAAATTAATTTGTATTGCCATTAAAAAAGAAATGCATTATTTTTGAACCGAAGCACATGCATAATGACAAATATTTATTTGGAAGAGCTATCGTGGACTGAGATTATTATAATTTTACTAGCTGTGCCCGCGACTCCGTACGCGTGGTAAATTTAGGGGCGGACTACCTCTAACATTTAGGGGGATGAAAAATAGATGTTGTCCGATTCTCAGACCTACCCAATATGCACACAAAAATTCATGAAAATCGGTCAAGCCGTTTCAGAGGAGTTTGACTACAAACACCGCGACACGAGAATTTTATTTATAAACTAGCTGCCCGCCCCGGCTTCGCTCGTGTGGACAATTTTTTTTGCATTTATGGGGATGAAAAATAGATGTTGGCCGATTCTCATAGATACCGGATAAGCACAAAAAAATTCATCAAAATCGGTCAAGCCGTTTCGGAGGAGTATGGCAACGAAAACTGTGACACGAGAATTTTATATATTAGATAAGAGATTGTTCGTACCTCACTTTTGTTCTTAGTAAATCCAATGAGGATGTAAAGTAAATATTTACGCAAGGCAACAGATTCCGCCAATAGCCCTACATAACTGACTTCCCTCTAGAGGAACATGTGTTCCAGTGAATTTTTCATTCGCCACGCCTTGTTCAAGTGATATTTATTGCTCGCACGTTTTCTCTGTTCTAGTGGAATTTTCACATGTGACACAGGATTGGCTTCGGTTGGGACTGGAAAGACTGCTCGCTTTTAGCATGGCTGATTTTAATTTGATAACCGTATTATAATTTTAAAACGTGAAGTTAAAATATTCGTCGGCGTTTTACGAAACACGGACAGTGGAATAAAAAATTTGGCCTAAATGAAGTTGATATGTAGAATTAGTGCAGAAATCTAATATTATAATTTAAAAATATTAACTAAAATTCTGTATTTTGTGGAACTAGTTTTGCATAAAATTTATTAGTAAGCAAATCAAATATTGTATTCTCATCAAAATAACAATAACTTACAAGACAGCTTCGGATAAATTACAAAAAACCGGTTGGTGCGTCAACCTTCGTCGGATGGATAACGACTTACGGAACCCGGGGCTATCGCCAATCCCGGGAAATTGCGGTCGAAACGGCTGTTACTATGCGTATTCAACTTTTTTGCCAGCCCGGAATAGATCCACGTCATCCGACAATGGGGTGATTTCGCCGACTTGTCAATAAAAGGAATCGGTTTCAAATTCATGCTTGACTGACATGAACGTTGATTTACCTATCTATACCACTAAACTGGAATTGCAGCGCGAAGACGTGTTGATTTTGAATAATTTGCCAAAAGCCTAAGTGAATCGTCAGACAATAGTATAATACGATTTGGGTATTTCCCGTGGGTTTTCCCATTTATAATTGGAGCCGCCCGACTGGGGACTGTATCTCCACCTTACAGAAGACCGCAGTGAAATAACACTACTTTGATGTAGTGTTGTGTTTCTGCGGTAAGTAAGGTTGCCAGTGGTCCACGAGGATACGCTGGGCTGAGTAGTATTGCTGCTAGCACAGTGTCCTCATCAACAACATGGTTGGCACCCCGTTAGTGATACCCCTGGTATTGCTAGCGGCTATAGGCTACGGTGACTGCTTGTGAAATCTCAAAATATGCGAAAATTTGCAACATAAACGGTAATATCATATTAACTTACAGGTTTGATTATTGAAAGAGGCCATAGACCCGGGTATTTCATATTATTTCAATTTGATAAGTCCACGGGTTCTTGAGATAAAAAATCTTGACCGACAGACAGACAGACGGACAACAAAGTGATTCTATAAGGGTTCCGTTTTTCCTTTTAAGGTACGGAACCCTAAAAATCAAAACATAATAGTGATTTTGTCTTCGGTTCTTTAGATAATATTCAAATTATTATTTCAAAGCTTCAGTGTATTTCCAAATAGAATTCCTCATTCATCGTGTTCTTTAAAAACACATCGAAGTATTACAGCGTAATATCGCTCCATAATCCCGTCTTCGGTACATTTTTAATCAGTGTTTTGTGCTTTTCTCACATCAAAAATCAGGCACTAATGGAATATCATACAACACAATCACATGAACTAAATAGGAACACATACATAAAAGTAGACTTGATATCTTTATTTTCCGAGTATTTTGTCAAGAATAACTAGCGCGTCCGCTATTGCTGTACCAGTTAAATCTTATTACGTAACTGTTAACAAGGAAAGAAAGAAATAAATAATGTTTAACTCACACACGACACAAGAAAAAAACATACCATTAATAGTTAATAATAATGAAAAAGAAACTAAATTATGGACTATGAAGATTATTGTCTTCAGAAAATAATCACTAGTCTACACTTCCTAACTTCTAAACCGTAGAGATTAGATTTGCTATGATCTACAGAGCATAGCAATCTCTATAATGAGACAGACAAAACAGTAAGCAGTCTTACTCTGTGCATTTCATTCCGGATGAAGAAGTTAAGTTTGACATTCAACAATTCTAACCACATATTTTACCTAACCTACCTTTTACCTAAAATGTTATAAAACACTAGATCTGTGCCGTTAGCAGGAACATTGTCGACAACGTATTCGAAAACGTAACTCGCGAAATGTCAAAATTGTCATAAATTTTTTTAATCCCCTTTTCACCGCCGCAGCGCTGTTCATTTTCCAATACAAAAATAGTCGAAGGCGATACGAAAACGTTGTCGAAAATGTTCATGCTACCGGCACTGTTATATTTACGACGTAATAATATACAGTGCGTCGTATGATAGGGTCGGCTACGCGCGAGTGATACCCCTGGTGTTGCAAGCGTCCATAGGCTGCGGTAACCGCTTACCATCAGGCGGGGCGTATGCTTGTCACCTTAGTGGTTTAAAAAAATACAAAATCTGAGCAGAAATACGGTTTTCAACTCATGGAAATGCTGCAGTAACAGTAAAGTTTAGTAACGGCGCTGGTTTAGGTTACAATAACCTAAAATTACGTATCCACATCCCGCAACCAAACTCCCAGAGCCCTAATAGAAACCCGACCCTTTAAATTTTAAGAAACAATTTACTGCGAACTCCACGTCGATCAGTTTGTACTGATTCGAGAAAACGTATACAGGACGCCCCAGTTGATACCATTTAGGTCGAAAGCTATGGATTATAGGTACGTCATGTTGAGAGTATATCTAAAATTGGCCTAGTGCGAGTTGGACTCGTACATCGATACATCCATACAGTTTGTAATAGTTTTTTTTTTTCTATAGCACAAGCACATTCTGTGAATTTTTCAACTGTTTACCTATTACAAATCATTAGATACAGCCCGCTGACAGACAGACGGACGGACAGCGAAGTCTTAATAATAGGGTTTTGTTGGGCACCCTTCAGGTACGGAAACAAAAATTACAGAGGTCAGCGACCTACATATACTAGTTACAGTCATAGCCCTTGCAAATAGCACTAGTGATGTATACATATGTATGTATGCCTTATATTATTTTATCAATATTAAAAAAAACCTTTAAATTATCGAAATATTGACCTCAATGACATTTATGTCAATATAGCTTCGTTATTATTTGGTGCAAATGGGACACTCTGTATACGTCTGTAGTCTGTACCGCTTCATGTTTCGTTACAAGCGTTTCCTCAAAGTTTCCACGAAGTATGTATCGCAACCGGAACCGTCGACCGGGGTGTCATACAAATATTTGTGGCGAACTTCACTCCAAATTGTAAGAATAGTGCGAACCGTACAGTAAAAAATGCAGTGTTTTAATAAAAAAAAATACCCAGACTAGAACACGAAAACTCCAGGTAACGATTTTGTGCTATAATGATTTCTTTTACGTGATAAAATGGAGTAGGCAATGGTTAATTGAAAAATAGGTCTTACACTTTCAAACATCTCAGATGGATATTTTAATAACTTGATAAGTAAAGTCAATTTAAATAAATGACAAGAAATTTTCTTGGTAATAATAATACATGCTTACCTTTTCACAATTACGCTACACTACATTATTTAATGCGAACGAAGTCGCTGGCAAAATCTAGTAGACATATAATATCATTACGATAAGTCCCTTTCGGGATAAACAAAGAACATAGACTGCCATTTCACTTTTGACTCGGGCACCTCGTTTCCTTCTTATTTTGTTTATTTTTATACCATTAACGTTGCACACAAGCATACGGCCTGATGGTAAGCAGTCACCGCAGCCTATAGCCGCTAGCAATACTAGGGTATCACTAACGGGTTGCCAACCATGTTGTTGAAGAGGAGTCACTGTGTAGCATTACTACTAGCCCAGCGTATCCTCGTGGAGCACTGGCAACCTTACTTACCGCAGAAACACAACACTACATCAACTGGTGTTATTTCACTGCGGTCTTCTGTAAGGTGGAGGTATAGTCCCCAGTTGGTCGGCTCCAATTTAAAATGGGAGAACCCACGGGAAACCCCAAATCGCCCTACATTTCTTAAAACATTCTCTTCTTCTACATTCATCAATCACTTCATACATACCGGCCGTTAAAAGCTAAAAATGAACCGTTTAATTAAAAATTACAGCAGAAACGAAAGTTGAACGGGCCATTAACTTACTCAGCCATTGGAAAAAGCATTCATAACGGGTCTATTGAAAAATGGAGACGTATTTATTCAAAGCTAGTGGATTTTAGGTCACCCCTTTCACGTTATGTTCGACAAATAAGGATGAATAGAAGCGTGTCGTAGTAACAAGAGATAAGAATAGTTTTAAATCATCCTACTCCTATTTATTGGCTACGTATTTTATTTAGGAGAGAGAATTTATATTTCCTATAGAATATATATAGTATCACGCTTTGAGAATCAGCACTGTTTGGCGGCATGAGTAGATTTTCAATGTACCAATTAAAGCGTGCCAGCATTCTTGTCACATTGTTGCATGGGAATTTATGATACTAATCAATGCTAGGTGAAATATTCATGCTTTTTAGGGTTCTGTACCTTAAAAGGAAAAAAGGAACCACTTTGTTGTCCGTCCGTCTGTCTGTCTGTCCCCTAAAACAGAACTTAACCTACCTACTTACAGAAAGTACCTAGTGTTAAAAACGAATTAAAATTATCATAACAAAATATCATCCAGTCTGCCAAGATTCAAATATTTGAAAATCAAATAAAATCAGTATTACATTATGCGTTCAAATTTATAACACATCAGGCCACGTACGCCAATATCCTTACACAAAAATAACCCCAAAAATATTGACTCAGTGAATCATGTTTACTGTAACAAAATTGCCAAGTTGGGGAGACGACACATATTCCGATCTACCAACGTAGTCGCTGTCATTTGTCTGGCTGACCCCTGCTGACCCCGAGTAACGTCGGGTGAATACGCAATGTCTACTGATATAACAAGTTGAAGGGTAAACGCTTAAAATATTCGTCGCATGTATGTAGCCGAAACAATTTGGCGAAAGGTCTTAGGTTCGATTCTCAAGATATCTTAGGCTGCATGAATTATAAAAATTATAATAATTACAATAATAATGAAATAATAAAAATCTATTACTCATTTAAGAAAACACGTTACAATGTAGTAGTTGATAGGTACAGAGTGAAGAAGCTTAGTCTAAATAACATATTATGGGTCGCAACTAGTGTCTAGCTAGGTTAAAAAATAATCTGTATTAAAATAACTTAAACTAGGTTAAAAATTACCTGTTTTAAATGAAAAATAAATATAAGATTGAATGATAAATGCATTCATTAAGGGATTAGTCATTTAAAGGACGATAATGTTTCAAATATTCTTCTCCGATTCCCGAAGATTTGCTAGTAGCTTGTTTGCCATCTACTGGTATATATAGTCCAAGAGTAGGTAGTCAGAGGTATGATATTATTCATTTCTCCCGAAGAAGTAACATCAAAGTTTCTAGCTGCCTAACTAATAGCTTTTACCAACCGCTGTTTAACCAATAAGGAACACGGCTATCAACTTGAACAATTTGAATAGAAGTATCATTTATCGTTAGGAATACATTATTGAAAACGATCCCAAGCCATCGTCCTTGCGTCTCGCGTGACAAGCATAGTGATTAGGTTAGGTGACACCCCGCCTGTTGCTGAATAATGTAAAGTATGCCACAAAATGTATTGATTACATTAGGCAAACTTATTGCAACTTCTATCCAACCCTTTAATACTATCGTGCGATAAAAAGCTGTTCTCTATGTGTCTAATTTATAATAATAGAGCGTAAGACCTCATTGTAAATATATTTTGAATTATGAAACTGGCCAGAAACGAAAAGAGAATGATTTTAAGTTGAATTTAAGAACGCGAGTATTTTGTTTTTTTTTCACATAATTTTTGTCACCCTTACCCTCAAATAAATAATGAATATTCCACGAAACAATTAAATATATTTATTTTAAACAGCGCCATTTTATAAAATGAATCTTTTTACAACTGTACAATTTTTGACAAGCATTCTTTGGTTTTGATAAATAACTTTTAAGCCTCTTTTAAACCGACTGCTTTGCTATTTTTACTTGCATTTCTCATTTTACTCATTAACACACTCATAAAACACTCGAGATTTTCCAACGTTGCAACGTAAAGCGACATCAAAATCCCATTATTAACACATAATTCATCCAAGTTTACACAGAGCTGTTACACCGCACTACAATGTGCTACAAATACTGTAATAGCTATCGTAAAGGTTTTATTTACTCCATTTTTATCCACCAGAAGAAAATACAATGTTCGAGTGTTAGATTAGATACCCAATTTAAAAACATGTTATTTGTGTTGGAAAGATTCGGTTACATTGATAGATACTTACATACATACAGATGAAGGTAGCGTAGCCATCACAAGAAATAAAAAAGCCGGACATACCCGTCCAAAATGGGGCATTAAGAAAAATTAAGGATTTTTCAACAAAATTATTGAATGAAACACATATTTAAATCCGGACTTTAGAATCCCAAAGCCGGACGTTTAAAAATATTTATTAAACACATACTTTAAAAGAAAATTGTAAAAAAACGTCTTTTATATATTTTTCTTTTGAAGAAACATGGATTCAGCCAACTTCTCTCGTGCACTAGCTGAAGTGATTGAATTGAACTATAGTATAAAAAGCCCAACAAAGGCCGAACGGGCCGGACAAGAGATCAAGAAGCCCAACACTGTCCGGCTTTATCCGGAGTTCGGACGCATGGCAACACTAGGTGAACCTAATAAAAACGTGTTAATAACCACACATTTATCTCCCAACAGCGATAACCAACCTATACAGGCTCACTCAGACTTAAACGACATTATAAAATTAAAGGACTACGTAACTAATTGAATCGTCGTCAAAAATCTTGTTGTTGTCTGTGGAGCGAAACGGGGGGCGTCAAACGGTTTTGACAGATAACCTGAGTGACGGACCGCCAGAGAGCGAACGGGGAAGTTATAGGTGATAGAAGTGTATGAATGAGACCAATATGTTTTAGCATAGTTGTATCAAATTGATAAGCAGTAATTGAGAGAGTCCTATAACACATGTAAATGGAAAACCACTCTAAAAATATGTGGCATCAGATTTCAATTCAATCATAAAACTCATTTATTTCACCGATCTCCTTTAAAGTAATCTTCGCACATCGATTTTCGCAACACAACCACCGAAGATAACAAGCTCCCGATCCCACAAAGACCATCCTATCCGTATTTCCCCGACAATACAGTAGAATCTTCGTTGAAAAGAAATCCGCGATCCGTTATCAGGATTCAAAACCCGATTAGTCAATCCACTGAGCGGTTTAGGAGATTTATTCAAAGGGTAGGTTACTGAGGCTATATTAGTTAAGTTAGTTTGGGATAAGAGGAATGTTTGGTGATAGAAATCTCGAAAGTTTCTGAAGAAGTTCCGCGCAACGCGGAAATCTATTGAAGATCAAAGTTAAGGAACATTGCTTACTGGTTTTGTAACCGACTACACTATATCGAGACCACTTCTTAGAAAAAATCGGGAAAATAACTATTGTGACGTGAGAGAGTAATTCGATAAATTGTAAATTCATATATTTCAGTTTCTCGCTCGCACAGCTTAGTGATGAAATTATTAAAAGAGAAAGGATTCTCATACTAATATAATAAATGCGAAAATAACTCTGTTTGTTTTATAACTACCTTTTCACGACTAAACGGCTGAACGGATTGTAATACAATTTGGCAATGAGATAGATTATAACCTGAGGAAGGATATGCCCTTAATTATAGCCTTGGGCTATCTTTATCTAGAACCACGCGGGAGAAGATGCGCGTAAAAGCTATTTAAATATATTTTATGTTGATCAAGAGATTAATAAATTTTAATTGGATTATTACAGATGTGCTGGCCCTCAGATATTGATTCAGTCTGCTGTGTTGTCTGTGCGAGATTATCATTGTAGAAGCGAGTTAGATGTGCAAGTGAGTTAAAGGATTTCTATACTCTCTGCCTACCCATAAAGAAACTTAGCGTAGTAACATGTATGTAGTTTAAGAAAAACTGCTACCCATATAGTTAAAACATTTTGTTTGCCTTTGCTTGCTTTGTAACATTTACATGGTTAAGTTGTGTGCACCTCTTTGAATTGCATACCAGATCAGATTTGTGACCCCTTGTACATTCTCATTATGAATTTAATTTGTCTTGTGCATTTATTAACAAATATAATTGAATGAATACATATTTTCAAAACAGTGAAAGGTCGCAAATGATGTCAATCCTGTGGTGACACATTAGTATTAATAACACTAAATTTAAGCTTAAAACTGAAAAATTTTAGTGCTGTCAAATCAAATTAAGTCCTATCAAAACAATAGATATTTAAGTAATTAAGTATCAAGTATCAGACGAGACCGCTGGTCTAGTGGTTAGTACACCTGACGGCTAGGCTAGAGGTCGCGGGTTCGATTCCCGCCGGGGCAAACATTTATCTGACAAATCTGTTTGCCTTGCGTCTGGGTGTTTGGTATGTATTATAAGTATGTATTTACAAAAAAATATGTATATAAGTATTATATCAGCTACTGGTTCCCATAGTACAAGCTTTGCTTAGTTTGGGGCCAGATGGCGCTGTGTGATAATGTCCAAACATTATTATTATTATTATAATGAACAACGCAATAGGTAGATATTTTAGTTAAGACAAGATCGCAGAACGGAAAATCCGACGAAAGATACTGGGACCAACAAGAGGCGATGACGGGGAGTGGAGGCAAAGGTTCAACCGAGAGATAGAGCAGATGGTGTCCGAGCCGAATATCATTGGGGAAATAAAAGCTGCCCGACTTCGCTGGCTGGGCACGTAGAGAGAATGGGTGATGATCGAGCTGCCAAAAGGGCGTATCTTGGCTAACCATCTGGACGACGTCCAGTGGGTCGCCCAAGATACCGCTGGAAAGATGAGGTTGCCCGACTGGTCTCATTTGGCACAAAGAAGGAAGAAATGGCGCACTTTAATGTCGAAGGCCAAGATCCACTTCGGGTCGCTGAGCCAGCGTAGTAAGTAAGTAAGTTTAGTTAAGACAGGTGTACAAGACAATTGGGCTCCGTCACAGTATGTCCCTTTCGCAAAATTTCTCAATATTGCAGGTACTAATAAAAGTCGCAAACATAAAACGTCCAACTAAAGTGAAAACCGCATTAAAAGTTGTCAAAGTATTCGTTGAGTATCCTTCATGGCACCCGCACTAATTTAAGGCTTAGAGGTCGTTCGTATTTAATTTAACTGTCAAAGGGAAGGGCAGAATAATTTTGTTCATATGAAACTCACTGAAAGTCAATTTAACTTGAAAGTTTGCGTCAACATAGCTTGCCAGCTATGACTGGGTATCACAATGTTTGGCTTCGCAACTAATTCGTAGCATAAGTGCTGCAAAACGCTTCTTGAAACACACGGTCTGTGACAAGAAACTATTTGAACTGTCTGCTATTGTTGTGGTAATTTAGACCTTCATAAGTGCCTTATTAGGGCCTAAGCTGAATAAATGATTTTTATTTTGTTGTTTTTTTTACTAGTAAAGTTGTAACTGGTGGTAGTAGTATACGGCCCACAAGTAAGCAGTCACCGTAGCCTATAGCCGCTAGCAATACCAGGGATATCACTATGCCAGTTTTTATACCAGAACAACACGAAGGTCATAGCTTCTAAGCCTAATAAACAGTATTTTCTTATTTTATAAGATATTACAATAACTATTTACAAGAAACAGAATTTAACTTACCTAGTTATAGATAAAAGATCTGACCCAAACCAGAATCATGCGGGAGCGTGCCAAGAATGCTGGCAACATTGCCACGCTGGATAGCAATGCTGATTCTCTGCGCGAGATATGTTCCAGCACGCCTGTCACTGAACAATTTAATATTTCCAACTGTTATATACAATTGTTAAATAAAATTACTTTATACTTTGAACATTTTATCAAAAGAAGGACCAATGATCCGCCCTCGGGAATCTACGATAAACCCGAATCGTAGCAAATTCAAAATCATCAAATGCATCCGTCAGTTTACGAGCAGTTCCTTAATCAGCAATATTGTAATTGCTCCCGATAATATCGATACATTTCCAATTACGACGACTCTTATTGGACTACATTCGAATATGCCAACTTAGATGATTTACTGGATAGTTTAATTACTCGAATCGGTGAGCTAGATATCTGGGCTATATCGACTTTGAGAGGTCGATTAGTTGCATTAATTATCTAATATATAAAATTCTCGTGTCACAGTTTTCGTTGCCATACTCCTCCATTTCGGAGGCTTGACCGATTTTGATGAAATTTTTTGTGCTTATCCTGTATCTATGAGAATCGGCCAACATCTATTTTTCATCCCCCTAAATGTTAGGGGTAGTCCACCCCTAAGTTGTTTTTTTATTTTTTAGACCGATTTCAAAAATTCTTTCACCGTTAAAAAGCTACATCATCACTGAGTAACATAGGCTATATATTATACTAGCTTCCCGCCCCGGCTTCGCTCGGGTAGACAAAATATTTGAATGTCTATAGGCTCCGAAACTACTGGACCGATTTCAAAAATTCTTTCACCGTTAGAAAGCTACACTATTACTGATTAACATAACCTGCCCGCCCCGGCTTTGCACGGGTAGACAAAATATTTGATATAAAAGTCTACCCGTGCGAAGCCGGGTCGGGCCGCTAGTATTTATATATATTGCTTTAATAGTTAATGAGATTTTAAGAGCCGTGGTGGCCTTGTGTTTGAAGCACCGGCCTGTCATCTGATGGACAAGGGTTCAAACCCCAGCCTGTACCAATGAGTTTTCTAAGCTTAAGTACAGTGATGTATCACACTATGAGCTAAAAAAGAATGGTAGGGTGAATTGGTATCTCCCGTGGGTTTTCTAATTAATATTGGAGCCGCCCGATTGAGGACTATACTTCCACCTTACAGACGACACACTCAAATTACACAACTTTTATTTCTTACTAGCATTTATTACTATGGCACCAAAGTTGGACATTTCAGTACATCCTAGTTTTAACAAAAAAATAAGAAAATTCAGGACAAATGACCAGCATTGGTGCCATAGCAGTATATGTTCAGACGGCCGCGCTCTCACAGAATATACAAAAAAACTGCGTTGGTCAGCCCTTTCAGATTTGGACCAAAATTGATGATGTCCTTTGGCTAGCCTTAGGTACTATAATATACGGAAAGGAAAGAGAATCATTCTTAATAGTTCATTACTTATAAAAACAAAATCCCTAAGGATCTTATTAGACTGATCTTCTCCACAAAAAACTGATAAAGTCCACCCAAATCACACACTCGGGACTAAGACATAGCAAGAAATCTCCGAGAGAAACAAATGCCAAGTGGAATTGGCCCATAAATCCTGGGATTATGATTCATTTTTCAATGGGCATTATGTTTAATTACAAATATAATGGGCTTGCATTGTGGAGTTCGCAATTGTGGGGTTAACGACACTATTTAGTTGAGAGCCCTCGGCTCATAGTTTTAAATGGCCTATTTGTGGAGGCCTCAAATAATGTCATAGCTTTATGAAAATGTATGAGACAACTATAAGACTTTGTTTTAGCAAAAAGGTTCGTAAATCAAAGGATTATTTACTGTACTGTAGTGCGAGCATGAATTTCGCCTTAGACTATTTTTGTATTGAAAACTTAGTCGAAAGAGGTTCCTGCTACTAGTGCCGGTAGCAGGAACATTTATCGACTACGTATTCGAATTTGTAATTTACCACCTGTTGTCATTTAGAATTCTAAATATGTTCATAAATAAATACTTGTCCACAAACGGGAATCGAATCCTGATCTTGAGCCAATCAGTAAGATTACTGGGCTCATTGTTCTGGTGTTTTAAGGAAAAATTTAACACGGACACCACGTTTTAAGGCAAAAAATAACTCGCAAATCGATCAGAAACCAATCCCATTATTCACAACAAAACTGAGAGATAAAAACGCAGCGGTTTCACTTCTCTTACATTTCATGACGCACATAAAAGGTGAATCTGCGATATGACGTCACAAAGTGCCGTTTACACCTTCGGGTTTTAGATTCCGTGTGCCGTCGTCACGTGCGATATGGCGAAACCCGCAGTTTTGGAAATACGGAGCGGGTCAGGACAAGGTGATAACATTAGCGGGTTGGATTTCATATCAGGCTGTGGAATGAGCTCCCACCGTGGTTCTGAGCCTTCCTGAGGCTTAATCTTTTCAAACGCGGGATCGATTCCCGCCGGGGCAAACATTTGTGTTTTTTATAACACTGAGGTGGCACACAAGCTTACGGCACACCTGATGGTAAGCAGACACCGTAACCTATATATATAGTATCACTAACGGGTTGCCAACCATGTTGTTGATGAGGACTCACTGTGCTAGCAGCATTACTACTAGCGCAGCGTTTCCTCGTGGAGCACTCGCAACCTTACTTATAGCAGAAACACAACAATTTATCAAAGTAGTGCTATTTGACTGCGGTCTTCTGTTAGGTAGAGATGCAGTCCCCAGTCTGGCGGGTCCAAATTTAATGGGAAAAACCACGGGAGACCCAATTCGCCCTACCTCTCTTTTTAAGCTCATGGTGTGATTAATGACTGTACTTTAGCTTGGAACTACTCATTGGTACTGGCCAGCGTTCGAACCTGGGCCCATCAGATGACAGGCCGTTGCTTCAACCACAAGGCCACCACGGCTGTAATAATGAAAAGGATAAAAATCGCCGTCTCTCCATTCTTATAGCCTCAGCCTAACGCTATCACTACCTCCGGCCCCATTCCATCCACTCTGATTGCGGTAACGGTTCCTGTATTTTTCTTACACATGTTACCTCGTTACTGCAGTGTGTTTAGTTAGATAAAACCTTCATTTATTTTTCCTAAGATAGCTGGTTTTATAACCTTATACGACATGACGGTTTTATAAATACACTTATGGAAGGTAAAATAGAAGGAAGGCGTGGCAGGGGACGAACAAGGATAAGTTACATCAAGTAAGTGAAGGATAAGATAGTCGTCACGTCGTATAAGGAGGCCAAAGAAGTAGCACTGGACAGGCAGATGTGGAGGGAAATTCATCGGCTGCACCGACAAGAGTAAAACTCTTAAATGAGAAGAAGGTTTCATCAAGAAAATATTTTTTATAGTAAAGTTCGCAATGGCGAAAGTAAGATGTACATTCCTTACGGCTGAATACTGTAACGACATTCAAAGTCTAACGGCCCACGTAACTATTTGAAGAGTCGTCAAGATACAATTTCGCATGTACAATTGGGGGGCACTCAAAAGTAATGTGGCATCAGATTTGACTGGCTTTAGACTATTCGGCCATTATTATTGAAAATTATGTAACATTTAAGGTCGGCAATGCGCGATTGATACCACTAGTGTTGCAAGCTTTTAAAGGCTAGGGTAACCACTTACCTTCAGGCGGACCGTATGCTTGTTTGTCACTTCAGAGGAATAAAAAAAAATGTAAGCAGTAGTTATGATATTAACATTAATAGAAGTGTATAAAAAATCCTACTAATATTATAAATGCGAAAGTTTGTGAGAATGGATGGATGGATGGACGTTTTTTACTCTCTTCACGCTCTACTCTTTCACGCATAAACTATTCAACGGATTTGGATGAAATTTAGAGCACAGATAAATAATCTGGATTAACACATAGGCTACTTTTTATCCCGGTAAAATGTTTTAATCCCGGGAAAATTTTAGGTTCATCTGATATTCTAAGCTCAACGCGTACGTAGTCGCAGGCAGAAGCTAGTGTTTAATATTATCTTACATACAATAGTCATTTTAACTCTTAATTAATTCAATGAATGGCTAAAAGGATAAACGAACAAAATGTCACCCAATTAATTTCGTAAAACAATACATTTTCGACGACAAGGGTCTTAGCGAAGGTTTAGAGGTCACAGATTAATAAAACATAACACGAAAAGTATTTTTGTTATCCGACTGCCTCGGTGGGTTGTTTTTCTTGTATGAAAGTCGTTTTTTTTTGGAGATTTTAATATATGAGTTGTCATTGTGGGAGCACTCGGGTTATGGTATTGTACTCTGCTGAAAATAAAATATTGAAATATAAAATCTCTGAAACAACACAGAAGAATCCATTCAAGCCTTAATCATGTATTATAAGTATGTATTTACAAATACAATGTATTTGTAAATACATACTTATAATACATACCAAACACCCAAACACAAGGCGAACCGAAGGCGAAACCAAGGGAATCGAACCCGCGAACTCTAGCGTAGCAGTCAGGTATACTAACCACTAGAGCAGCGGTCTCATCTCGACAAAAATCACAATCATGAAGAAAGAGTTATAATAGCAATCAATGATATATCTTCACGCCTTCCCATAAGGGTCCTCGAAGAAGTAGGCCAGAGGTGTCACATCCACCTTTTACAGAAGATAATTTGGTGCCTTTACAGATGGTAAGTCCGTGGCCGTTTCAAAGGCACTACATACGTTCCTGAATTTCTTCTCAGAAGTATGCAGGTTTCCTCACGATGGTTTCCTTCACCGTAAAGCTCGTGGTGTGACTCTACTGTATCTGTTAGAAAGCTCATTGGTACAGACTGGTGGGTTCGAACTTGCGTCGCTAGAATAGCAGGCAACGCTTACCACACACCACGGCTCTGAAAAAGTAATTGAATTAATACGTCTAGAATGTACTGCAAATATTTTATAACAGTTAATTTTAAATTTGCGTTCTTATAATAGATACAAGTTTATTACATTTGTTAAGCATAACAAAAAGATCGGTAATTACCTTTTAATAAGTTAGATATTAAAAAGCATGCTGGGAATATTTACTTACTCCCTGTTCCCTCCTCCGTTTCTCTTCAAAGTAAAATAGGCTTTATTTTCGCGTAAAACAGGGTTCAAGAAATATTCAGAGCATCTCAAGTATCTGGAGGTCGTAAGTAGAGGTCCATGTTTAAACAGAGCTTACTTAAATAAAACTTTAAGGGCGGACATCGTCCCTTTTATTCCCTTCTATGTATTGGTACGCATGAAGCGTGTGTGGTTCAAGTGTTTCGCATAAAATCGGTAATGTAAAAGCAATTATTTGTATTTCCTACGAAACCAAAAATCTGATATGGGTTTATAAGGCAATTAGTAGACAATATATCGGTGCTTCAAAAAATACTTAAACATTGCACCCATTATAAAAAGCTGTGTTTTTCCACAATCAAATCGCATTATAAAACACCGGAAAATTAAGAAGAAATCGTGACAATATTCTTTGGAAACATTATGTACAACGTTTCGTTTTAAACTGGTGACGTCAAACTGGTAATATAACGAGAAACCAAATCTATATCCCTTGGTCCCGGTGCATCATGCATAGACGGCTCAATCGATTTGGCAAATTCTTTTTATGTGTTAGTTATTGCCAGGAGAAGGTTGAAATGAAAAGAAAAAAATCTCAAAAAGTACCGGAATGAAATGTGAGAAAGTGTTGTGCTAGTTACTCTTAAATTACAGACCTCTTTTGGCACTCTATTAAGAGGTAAGGCGAATTGGGATCACCCGTCGGTTTTCCCATTAATATTGGAGCCGCCCGACTGGGGACTGTACTTCCACCTTACAGAAGACCGCAGTGAAATAACACTACTTTGATGAAGTGTTGTGTTTCTGCGATAAGTATAAGGTTGTCAGTGCTCTACGAGGATACGCAGGGCTAGTAGTAATGCTGCTAGCACATTGAGTCCTCATCAAAAACAGGGTTGGCAACTCGTTAGTGATATCCCTGGTATTGCTAGCGGCTATAGGCTACGGTTACTGCTACCCATCAGATGGGCCGTATGCTTGTGCGCCTCTTTAGTGGTATAAAAAAAACTTTTTTTATGTATGTAGACGCTACAGCTTCTAACTTAACTCTCACAGCTATAACATTTAACGATAGCTAGCCGAGTAGTTCAGCCGATACAGGCAGTAACGCTTAAACAGGCTGTTAAGGAAACGAACTGTTATTGTGAGAACCAACTAGACCAACTTAGACAAGGCACGTACCTTCGTCTTGGCGGAACGAGGGTAGAATATACTAGGTACTACTGTTTGACTTGCTTATAAAAAAAACATCGTCGTATAGTTAATAACTAGCAGTCTCCGTGACTTCATACACGTGGAATTATATTATGATCCAAGCCCAGCTATCCATACTAATATGACAAATGCGAAAGTAAATCTGGTTGATTGTTACCTTTTCAGGACTAAACGGCAGAACGGATAGTTATGAAATTTGACAAGGAGATAGATTATATCCTGGGGAAGGACATAGACAATCTTTTGTGTATGAACAAATAATAATAATAAAACTTTATTTAAATACACATTCACAGAATAGTCGTTCACAAGTACTTAGTGACTTAAACTAGAAACAGAAAGGAAATTAGGTAATAATTATAAAAAAATATGTAACTGAAATGGTGAATGATGTGAAGAGGATAGATGAAATGCAGACGAAGTCGCGGGTAGCAGCTAGTATCACTGCACGATAAAGCCGGATTTGAACCAGAATTGTCTGGCCAACCGCAGCGAAACACACGAACATTTCCGGACTTTATTCGTGTTGAAACTCAGGCTGTCCGAAATAGAATTTGATTTAGTATTTATGAACTTCGCGATATTCGTTGAATATTCAATGTGTTCCGTCGTATGTATGAAATTCGCAAAATAACATATTTCAGGTTTCCCACATATTTACCTATGTATTTTGTCCAAAATCTAAAGTACCGAGCACTACTTTTTTTATATATTCTGTTCCCTTTTACCTTTATTTTTATACCACTAAGGTGGCAAACAAGCATACGGCCCGCCTGATGGTAAGCGGTTACCGCAGCCTATGGACGCTTGCAACACCAGGGGTATCACTCGCGCGTTGCCGACCCTAAAATCTTTACCTTATGCGTCTATTTTTTTTATTTATTACTAGCGGCCCGCCCTGGCTTCGCACGAGTAGACATTTATCAATAATTTTCTTTACATGGTGCAAAGCCGCGGGCCCCTAGTATAGCCTAAAGCCTTCATCGATAAATGGACTATTCAACACAAAAATAATTTCTCAATTCGAACCAGTAGTTCCTGAGATTAGCGCGTTCAAACAAACAAACTCTTCAGCTTTATAATATTAAAGTATAGACTATATCACCAAAACTGTAGAAACATTGTCCTTAGTGTACTGAGACAGCCAAGTTAATAGCGAACATTGTTTTGTAGGCATTTTCAGATTTGGACCAAACGGGCTGTGTATCTGTTGTCGCTATACCAACAATGTCCAACTCGCACTTGGTCTTCTTTATTAATTTTCATAATGAAAGAATCTCTATTCTTCTTTTAGATTTAGAGGTGGATCTTTTGTCAAATGTACGTAAAAAAAAAACATCCACAAGTATTACGATTGCCTATATCGTAGGAAATTGTCTTAGAATCGCTGAAAGCATAGTCGACTTCTGTGATACAAAGGGACCTACTCAGTTTTAAAAGAGGTTTCGATTACGAAAATCCACAGTTAAAGTAGGTTCCTAGCGAAAGCTTAATGAAAGAAATGGTGGAGTGAAGTCCTTTTGAAGGTAAGTGACTCTCTACAAAGGGTAATGTGATAGAAAAGAACTTTGTGTATTTATTCCTTAAGGATTTCCACTCAGTGAGGAAAGTCATTTGGGTATGTTTGATGTTTGCTACTTACAAGTTAAACGATCATATTTTTCATTCTTAAGACTCGTTTCGAGCAGTGATTTTCAAAATGGTCCTGGTGGACCCCCAGGGGTCCACGGGCGTTTAGATGGGGGTCTACGTTGGCGTGAAAAATAAATGGGGGTGTTCACAAGTTGTATGTGTGGGTCCATGAAATTTCCATCGTCAGATCTAATCTTCACATTTATCACGAGTTTTGGAAATAAGGTAAAAATGTAGCAGCAGGGGGTCCACTGATAGCAGTCAAATTTTTTAAAGGGGTCTACAAGAAAAAAGTTTGGGAACCTTTGGTCTACATAAAACAGGAAAAACCCGCCAAGCGCAAGTTGGACTTGCACACGAAGGATTCCGTACTAAAAACAAACTAGGTTCAATGACACTCAACTTTGCCGTTCGATTGAATAAGGCTATTGCACCAAACACTGCACAAATAATAAGTACCTATTTAATGGTCAATTTTCTTTTGTAATTTAGAAAATATAGCAATTTACACTCGCCCAAAGCCGCAGGCAGAGCTGAAAGCTGAAGCTATTTGAAAAAGGCCTATGGGTCAAGAAAACCAACTCTCGGCAATTTTAGTTCTTAGTATTAATATTTAACCCTTTTGGCGGATATCTTTATGATTCTTTAGAATATAATAGGTTCTAAAATTAAATAATATTACGTCATTCCAAAATAATTTAAATTTAATTTATGTCATTCCAAATTTAATAATTGAAATCTTTCAACATTTACATTTTAAGACGTCGCGCGGGAATGGAATCAGGGTAATAGGTACTGACGAACGTACCCCGGTAAAGTTTCCAGGAAATTATTGTTTTTCGTAATGAGAAACAAGGATTGGAAAGGATTGGACCGATTCCACTAGATAAAAACAAATGAAATGTTTGCAAGAAATTGCTTCATCAAATTAATATTGCTTTCTCATTACAATTTATATTACATTTAGCGGTTCACTGGACCAGACGAGATATACAAGAGAAATATAACTTAATTTTGTTGCGATCGGTTTGTTTAAATTAACATTACACTTAGATTTTTTGCAAGTTATTTTTATAACACTATTATTGGCCACTTGCTACGGAAAGACGCATTTATACAAATCTGGCTGTTATCTGCAACTTCGTCTGCATATTTTTAAAGATGAAAATAGCCTAAGTTCTTCCCCAGGATATAATCTAACTCCTACCCAAATTTTATTACGATCCGTTCAGCCGTTTAGTCCTGAAAAGGTAACAAACAAACATACAGAGTTACTCGTATTTATAATATTAGTATGGATACGACAGAAGAAAAGCATGTTAGAGGGAGGCTAAGGATTCGTTACTTTCAACAGATAAACTCTGTCACTGGTGAAATATATTAAAGTTAGTACAGAGTAATTATTGAATCAATTCATTACAAAAAAAAAAACTTACATTGGTATAGATTGTGGTCGACTGGTATACATTTTGTTTATACCACTAAGGTGGCACACAAGCGTACGGCCCAACTGATCGTTAGCAGTCACCGTAGCCACTAGCAATATCAGGGGTATCACTAACGAGTGACCAACCCTGGTGTTGATGAGGAATTACTATGCTAGCGCAGCGTATCCTCGTGGAGCACTGGCAACCTTACCGCAGAAACACAACACTACATTAAAAAAAAGTCGACACTTGTTTTGTATTAGGTACGCTAAAAAAAGGTAGATTTTCAAACCTTATCAACGTAAACCATTTCCGTCTTAGTAAATACCTATCCATCTCCTTCAACGAGACTCAAAGTACCTACAAGCTTTTTCTTTTTAAGAGAAACGCGAAATTAGGTGATTCAAGTGGAAGCCGGATGAGGTGCGAGCGAGACGGCAGACTGGAGAGTGAATTGAATTTCCTCTTATTGGGACACAAATGGAATCGAATGGAATTGAATGCACCTCTTATTTACGCGATTGTACTCGTATTGATTGTGTATTTTTCATCTTAGGTACCTATAATGTATTTCGCAAACAGAACTAGCCGCCCCTAAGCAATATTATTATGTCTGATAAGTCTGAAATAAAATTATTTGAATTTGAATTTGAATATTACCTACCAGTGAGTGTTTTCTTAGAGAAACTTAAGACCTTAATTTAGAGATAGATTTTTGAACTAAAAGTGTACACTAAGTTATAAAGTTAAATATAATCTAGTAACTTTCGCCAGCGATAACAATTTTATCCAGCGAAATCGCAGTCCAGAGATTACCCCATAAGACAGACGAACAAACAAAATGTACCAATCCATAATATTACTATAGAGAGAAGAATCAGTAAGCCCCGGTGCAAGCTCAGTATATAATGTACAAGCAGTATAATATTGGAAGCGTCCATACGCTGCAGTAACTGCTTTGCCACTTTAGAGGTATAAAGAGAAAATTGTGAACATCTACTTGGCGAAGACGGTTAAAAAATACCCAGGCTCAACCCTGTAAGACCCTTAAAGATGGACAGGCATTGAGATAATTCGTATTATATTTATTGACACAAAACAGATTAAACTATTTACAAAAACATATCTTAACCTACCTACTTATAGATAAAAGATCTGACCCAAACCGGAATCATGCGGTAGCGTGCCAAGTATACTGGCAGCATTGCCACGCTGGATAGCAATGCACTCGATGGCATTGAGATATTTGTCTTGTGTATGTAAATAACTAACTACAGGGCCAAATACAGAAACGACATTCAATATTTAAAGCCCTACGTAACTGCCTTAAGCGTTGTCAAAACACAATTTTGTTTACAAATCGGAGGCCACTCAAAAGTAATGTTGTATCAGATAGCCGTGGTCGCCTTGTGGTCGAAGAAACGGCCTGACATCTGATGGGCCCAGGTTCAAACCCCGGCCTTACGGCCTGCTACTACATAATACCAATGAGTTTTTCTAAGCTTAAGTACAGTAATTAATCACACCATGAGCTTTTAAAAAGAGAGGTAGGGCGATTTGTGATTTCCTTTGGGTTTTCCCATTTAAATTGGGGCCGCCCGACTGGGGACTGTACCTCCACCTTACAGAAGACCGTAATGAAATAGCACTACTAGATGTAGTGTTGTGCTTCTGCGGTATGTAAGGTTGCCAGAGCTCCAGGAGAATACGCTGCGCTGTAGTAATGCTGCTAGAACAGTGAGTACTCATCAACAACATGGTTGGCAACCCGTTAGTGATACCCCTGGTATTGCTAGCGGCTATAGGCTAAGGTGACTGCTTACATCAAGTGGATCGTATGCTTGTGTGCCACCTTAGTAGTATAAAAAAAACAAGCGTTTCAGTATTCGGTTCTATCAAACCGAAACGAAAAACAGTTTGAAAAAAGGATCAAAGAAATTACCTCAACGTATCCCCGGCACCTTATTTCATTAATTCCCGACCTTCGGCGGTGTTTATAATATCCGGCATCTAATTCGGTAAATCCGTAAGCCGCTTACGGTTCCCTTATTAAGTCTATTTCTTGGGTAAGCAGTACCTGTTTACTCTGTAGCCCTAATTGGACCCCTATCGACGACCTCATTCTCACATCGAAACAAATATGGTCTCGCACTTTGCGGATGTTTTTATACCACTAAAACTAGCTGTCCCGACAGACGTTGTCCTGTCTTAGCTATGAATTCATATGAAAAATAAACCACAGAACAAAGGTCCTTTATTTTATCCCGAAATTTAAAATATTCCGATTCTTTTTTCAAATTTTATTTTCATAATAGCCTTCTACTGACAATAACAAAGAAAAAAAAGAATTTGCGAAATCGGCCTAGCCATTTACGTGTGATGCCGTGACCAAGATAAATAGGGATTCATTTTTATATATAGAGATACATAGATAAGCAAGGTGGTGACTTTTGGGATCGGAGGCCAAGACTCTCTTTGGTTAACTGTGCCAGTAATTAAGTAAAATAAGCATACAGCCCTGATGGTAGGCAGTGAAGGTAGCATATGAACGCTTACAACACCAGGGTTATAACTCGCGCGTTGCTGACCCTGTATAAATTTCTTCACACCCTTGAAGAACCCCAGGCTGTACTCTTCTGCAGCAGGGAGCTAATTGTGCGCGTGAGAAAAGTGCTTTTGAGCAGCGCAGTGCAAAACCATTACGGTTCCAATGTGTGAGGATGAATTCCCCACCGAGGTCGAGAGATGCGTTAGAATATACTCAGCACAGTAGGAAAAGTATCTCCTCAGACCGATGGGCTTTAAGCCACTTGTGTCCAAAGAAACGCCCTTCCACTGTCGCCCAGGTTGTGAAATGAGCTACCGACGTGGTTTTCGAAGGGGAGTTGATCATTATGTTCTTCAAGAAGGGTGTGAAGGGATTTTTTGGGTCAGCAATGCGCGAGTGATGTCCATGGCTTTGCTAGCGTCCTATTGCATAGGCTAACCTAACCTCTATATAAGGCGGGCGGGGTACTTGTTAAAAAATAGCTAGATGTTGTAGTTTGACATGTTGCATTAAACATTCAAACTCAGATTTGCACGGCTCTATTTAGGGACAGCATAGCAGGTGTGATTGTATGAGATTGTATGCAAATGCTATATTTTTCACAAAATTGTTTACATGAAACAAAGCCATCTATTTGGCATACAAAACGAGTCCCGATGCAACGCAATTCATTTATAATACAATTTGCATCTTAAACTAAGCTACTATGGAGATTCAGAGGTATACAATGAAAAATCACTGCATTCCATAATATGAATTAAAAAACAATATTTTACACAAGTGCTGCACGCTTCAACTTCGGATACCAAAACCTAACTATAAAAAGTAACGCAGGTAACAAAACGAATGGCTAGAATAAAAACAAAACCATTTCGTTATTTATTTGATAGAAACCTAGGATTTAGCTTGAAAACTGTGGTGATAAGCCATATTTTCAATTTTGTATCAGTCATCCAAACAGTGGAAGGTATATATACCGCGAGATTTATTGGCTGAGTATCCGGTATCGACAAAAATGTTTTGTAAGGTTGGTTTAGCATTTTTTCAATGGAATGACTTAAATAAAATATGTTTAATTGATAGTCACGGGGTGGGCAGAGAGTAGTAGGTAGTGCCATTTAATTATTTTTTTATATTACTAAGGTGGCACACAAGCATACGGCCCACCTGATGGTAAGCAGTCACCGTAGCCTATAGCCGCTAGCAATACCAGGGGTATCACTAACGGGGTGCCAACCATGTTGTTGATGAGGACCCACTGTGCTAGCAGCATTACTACTAGCGCAGCGTTTTCTGGTGGAGCACTGGCAATCTTACTTACCGCAAAAACACAACACTACATCGAACTAGTGTTATTTCATTTCTCAGGTCCTCTGTAAGGTAGAGGTACAGTCCCCAGTCGGGCGGCTCCAATATTAATGGGGAAAACCCACGGGAGATCCTAATTCGCCCTACCTCTCTTTTCTAGCTCATGGTGTGATTAATCACTGTACTTAACTGACAAGACCGCTGGTCTAGTGGTTAGTATACCTGACTGCTACGCTAGAGGTCGCGGGTTCGATTCCCGCCAGGGCAAACATTTTAGTGACAAATATGTTTGCCTTGCGTTTGGGTGTTTGGTATGTATTATAAGTATGTATTTACAAAAAAAAAAGTATATAAGTATTATATCAGCTACTGGTTCCCATAATACAAGCTTTGCTTAGTTTGGGGCCAGATGGCGCTGTGTGATAATGTCCAAGCATTATTATTATATTATTACTTAAGCTTAGAAACTCATTGGTGCAGGCCGAGATTTGAAACTGGGCCCATCAGATGACAGGCCGTTGCTTCAATCACAAGACCACCACGGCTAAATCTTTGAGCACTTTGTCAATTACCTTTCCATCTTTGAATACTTTGATAATTTGATTTAGAAACTCGTCCGTATAAATAATACAATACAATCAAATACAAAATGTTTCAATAAAACGATAATCGGTACTCAATAATTCAATACTCACGCCGCCGAACAAATTTCAAGCACTCTTACGTATCGAAATAAAACCACGACATTTTAATAATGCCATTAAAATTCCTCGAACATTATAATGTTATCCTAATGTTGGTACCAAATTAAGAGCTCTTTACTTTACAAAACTCGCTTACTGTAAATCCGTATATACAGTAAAATCCCACAATTCGTATTCTCGTATGGCGTGCGTTCACATGAACACGGCTGGTGGGTGCGGTTAAGATTTCGATACGACTTATCGATACTTTTATAGCAATAAGGCGACAAACATTCGTTTCGTGACTATCGTAGCCTACCTATGGAAAGTTCAGTATTGAAAGCAAGGGGCATGACTCGCGCGTTGCCGCTAATGCTAGTTTCACACGTTTGTGTCGTGGTGTGTCATGTCGCGCCTTGACGCAATCGCTTACGTACATTCACTATGACTAGGTTCACACCTGTAGGTTGTGTTGTGTTATGTCGCGGTAAAATCGCTCGATGCCCGGTCGCGACAGAGAGGCGGGGGGCAACTGTCGCGACACAGTAATGTGAATCTAACAGCACGACGCGTTTCGCGTCATTTTATTGATGTTCGTTTTTCGTTGTTTAAAATGTCCGATGAACGTATCAAATTAGTACGGCAATACCAAGGTCTCTTTGACACAAAATGTAAAGAATATAAGGATTTCAGTATGCTTGTATAGTTGTATAGTTATATAGCTAGTAGCGGTATGCGGTATGGTAGGAAGGAAATAGCAAAAACATTAAATAAATCAGTAAGTAGTTTATTTAGTCGTCAATAGAAGAAATTAATATCTTCGTCGAAGCCATTGTTAGTCGTCGATTCGATTTTAAAACACGTACTCACTCCACAAATTTTAATTGAGAATGATCTTAAACTGCGCCATATTGCGACACAACACGACACATAAGTGTGAACACTCCGCGACACAACAGACGGCGCCGGCGATACAACACACCACGACACAGAAGTGTGAACCAAGCATCAGATAGAGCGCGGGTAGTGTAGGAACTCACATCAGGGGTGTCACTTACGCGTTGCGAACAGCACATAAACCATTATTGCCAACGCCTAAATGTCATCGGATAACGGCAGAGAAAAGATATTGATAGCCTTTCTCTACGTGCTACTGTACAAAACATCAGATTTTCTGGAATCCATTAGATTAATTTCGATTCCAAACTCGTTTCACACCCCTACCGTATAACGCACTGTTCGCACATACTCGATGCTTACAAACAGTAACTCTTTAATATAAATTATTCTAGCCGCGTTTGCCAAAGAATTCGCGGATTTATGAAGCTACGTGTCGACTACGGAGGGTTCAAGTGAGGAGATAAAGCTGTTCTTGGACATTTATTTCTGGGTATGCCAAATTTCAGCACAATCAAGACCTGTCAAGTGATTCAAATTTAACTTGCAAGAATTTTAACACACTCACACGCCAGACAGGAGAAACTAAATAAAAGCTGGTGAAATGGAACGGAATTTTAGTATTGAAAATTATTTGCAGAGTTGACAAAATGCATGTTCATAACGTATAAAAAGACGCAAGGTAAGGGAAGTCTGTGTGTCGCGCCTTCGACGCAAGACTTAGCTGCTTTACCGACCACTTTGCCGACGGCCAAACTTCAACCTCACTTTACGTACGTAGTATATTATCTACTCTGAGACTTTAAGCGGGCTACACACCTTCAGTTTTAACTGCACAGTTTAACAGTACAGTCGAACTGTGCAGTTATAACTGACGCCCCTGGTGTCTACACACGTTCGATCACGATTTTCAGTTCAACTGCACAGTTGTCAGCTTTGCCTACACACGTACGATTTTACTGTACAGTTAAAACTGAAGGTGTGTAGCCCGCTTTACCGACAACTGACTGCTTTGCCGACTGAGCAAAACTTTTTGGTTAAAGCTTGTATTAATTTGATGAATATGAAAATGGAAACTCCAACAAACATTTCCAATAATGACACGTCCGAAGAATTCCTGCATTTTTTTATACCACCCAGGTGGCAAACAAGCATACGGCCCACCTGATGGTAAGCGGTTACCGGAGCCTATAGACGCTTGCAACACCAGTATCACTCGCGCGTTGCCGACCCTATTACTGCATATACCTACTGTTCAATTACATAACAAAAAGTAAATAAAATAGTCGCAAAGGGACGCCCCGAGCGTATACCTTGATTTAATTTACGTTAACGTCGGAGGGTTTCGTAACATGTGTTGACTTTTGTATGAGACGTGGTCATGCGAATGTGTACCTTATTTGTTAAGTGTGTTGAATAATATTTGTATAACTTCACATCTGTAAGACATATTTGAACGGTGTGTTTTCCGCCCTTATATAGAAATTGCTTATGCTTGAGATTACGTCCGCGTAGATTTCGGACAAAATTCCCTAAAGTTAAATTGATAGCATAAAATCCTTCTCCATAAAAGACACTTAGATGTGCATGAAAGTTGAAAGGTGAAGAAGTTTACTAATGTCCATTTTCATATAAAAAAAATAGCGGCCCGCCCCGGCTTCGCACGGGTAGACATTTATCAAATATTTTGTCTACCAGTATTTAGACATTGCCGGGCAATTTTTAAAAAAAATCTCCGTACCTACCATCCTCGTACTTCAAACAATGTTCTAAAAATAGAATTAGTAAAGTCGATTCAGCTGCTCTCGAGATTTGAGCTTAGCAACACATTCAGCGATTCATTTTTATATTATGGATTGTGTATATTTTTCTACGACAAACATCATGACAAATGACGCGAAAATCAAACCAAGATACCTAAAGTCCAAGCACCACTGAACTGTTAATACACTGGACATCAAGTCTAGTACAAAATTCAAAATAAAAGTCCGGAGCTTAGAAAAACTCATTGGTATAGGCCGGGGTTTGAACCTGGGCCCTTCAGATGACAGGCCGTTGCTTCAACCACAAGGCCACCACGGCACCCGCAACTAGGCGGGCCAAGCAAGCCTCTTAGCCAACGACAGTGCTGCTTCCACGAAAGAAAAACCGATTAAAATGCCACCTCCCCTGACTTACTCCACACATCTTAATGTCCAGGATTACCCGAAGTACCCTCGCATTGCCGGGAAATAGAGGCCAAAGCGAGAATGAGGTTTAGCGGATCCTAAAATATTTAGTTTTATCGTCTACATAAGGGTCATAGGTTTTGTTTAATAATAATGAAAATAAGTAAGGTTGTTAAACCAATTATTCAACTTTGTATAGACAGAAAATATAATATAATCCTTGTAATATTATAAATGCGAAAGTTTGTGAATATGGATGGATGGATGGATGTTTGTTACTCTTTCACGCAAAAACTACCGAACGGATTTGGATGAAATTTGGTAAACAGATAATTAATAACCTGAATTAACACATAGGATACTTTTTATCCCGGGAAAATGTTTTATCCCAGGAACATTTTAGGTTTGTCTGAGATTCTAAGCTCAACGCGGACGTAGTCGCGGGCAGAAGCTAGTATACTATAAATATTGATGAAATAAAATCTGTTGTGGATTTTTAAGCTTGTCTCTTAGCATCTCTTTATCAAGCGTTGTCGCTTTGCACCAGAACTTCATACTTCTATACTAATATTATAAAGAGGAAAGATTTGTATTTTTGGGTGTGTGTATGTTTGTATTGAATGGGCTCCGAAACTAGTGAAGTTCATACAAATATTTTTTAATCTCGCACCTTATTTGTTTCAATAGATTACCTATTATTATTATTATCCCATGTGTATTACATACATGGGACAATAATAATACAAACTAAAACTAAAGCAAAAAAAAACCTAATAAATATAAAAAAACATAAATAAAACACTCTCTTTTCACAAGCATATTGTTAATGAGACTGAAAGTTGTTCTATTCGAAGCACAAGTCTCGGGCGAGTAACTAGAGTAAAACACGTAACGATAATGAAGGCTCAACTAGAAAAAAGCTACCGAAGCTGAAAGTTCCCTGAACAATAAGCGTATAACAAAAACCGTTCGTTCATGTAAAGTCGCGAAACTAAAACTACCGCTAAAAGTGAGTCTCTTAAAGGAAAAATAATACATTTTCGTTTTATTTAGAAATAAGCTTAGCTAGATATTCTTATGATATTAAAAACCTTAAGGTTTTGCTGACGTCATGTAGTGAACATCTGTGCTAGGTTAAAGCTACTACTTTTTACTGGAGATCTTTGTAACGTAGTAAATGGAGGTCAACGGTCGAATCCAACTCGGCTGGGCCCCGGGGCTGGTACCAGTAATGACATACGGCAGAGAAACGTGGTCACTCACTATGGGCCTTATAAGAAAGCTCAGTCACTCAACGGGCTATGGAGAGGGCTTCAGATATGAGGAGATTCGCAGACTAACTAAAGTGAGCGACATAGCCCAACGGATTAGCCAGTTGAAGTGGCAATGGGTAGGGCACAGCTCGTAGAACGGATGACCGATGGGGTCAAAAAGTTCTGGAGTAGAAACCACGCACTGGAGAACGCAGCGCCGGACGGCCCCCCACTAGATGGACCGATGACCTGATAAAGGTCGCTGGCAACCGTTGGATGGGGGCCGCATAGGAATTGTGGGAGTCTATAGTCTATGGGGAGGCCTTTGTTGAGTGAACGTCTATCGGCATCGCGATGTTTATGAAAGAAAAAAATTGTGAAAGAATTTTTGAAATCGGCCCAGTAGTTTCGGAGCCTATTCAATACAAACCCACAAAAATACAAAAATCCAAAAATACAAATCTTTCCTCTTTATAATATTAGTGTAGATGTAGATAGTGTAGATGTAGATAGTGTAGATGTAGATGTAGATAGTGTAGATGTAGATAGTGTAGATGTAGATGTAGATAGTGTAGATGTAGATAGTGTAGATGTAGATGTAGATAGTGTAGATGTAGATGTAGATAGTGTAGATGTAGATAGTGTAGATGTAGATGTAGATAGTGTAGATGTAGTAGATGTAGATAGTGTAGATGTAGATTTGCCGATTAAATTCTCCCTAAAGTTTCCTGACGCTTAGGGACAGACTTATATAGACGGATAGTATAAACGCCATTCGCTCTCGACTTGCACACACCTTTTTTTATACCAATAAGGTGGCACACAAGTATACGGCCCACCTGATGGTTAGCGCTTACCGTAGCTTATAGACGCTTGCAACACCAGGGGTATCACTTGCGCGTTGCCGACCCTTCAGAATTATTATTATGTAAATTTAATTGAAACACCATTTCAAAATATTTGTTCAAGACGGTTGTGAAGAAATGTTTGAAGGGTCGGCTACGCGCATTATTACCCCTATCCTGGTGTTGCAAGCTCCATAGGCTACGGTAACCGCTAACCGCTTACCGTCAGCCGTTTGCTTGTTTGCCACCTTAGTGGTATAAAAAAGGATTTTAAAGTTGTCGCTAAGCATGTCTTTATCAAACCATGTCGCTTAGAGCCAAAACTTGATATAAAATTTAAATATTTTTCATTCATGATATAGCCAACGTAATCCGTACTTATGAAACAACAGAGCTGATTGCAATCCACAACAGATTATTCAGAACATTACGGTAGACCGAGAGGCATGTTATATTTTCCGTGGCAACACAGTGATAGCTTTTATCGAGTTCGTTTTGTCGTAAATGATTGATGTATATCCCATATATTTTCCATTTGCCCGACGCAGCCCACGATTTACATGAAAAATCGTTTATCGTTGACGAAAGATAAAGATTCCGTACTAAGACTACACAGACACTGTAGATTTTCAAACTATTTTACAGGGTTTAACTAAACTCAAAATCATCTTTATTTACTAGACTTTACGAGTTTTTTAGGGTTCCGTACCTTAAAAGGAAAACGGAACCCTTATAGGATCACTTTGTTGTCCGTCTGTCTGTCTGTCTGTCAGTCAAGAGTTTTTATTTCAAGAACGCGTAGTTATTAAATTGAAATTAATATGAAATACCCAGGTCTATGGTCTCTTTCGGCTGAATAATGTATAACCAACCAATTTCAACGCAAAATCTAAATAATATCGGAATATGAAAACATAACCACATTACAAAAGTACGGATAATACGTGTAGGTCTCGTTCGACACGCAATATCCTAAGGCAAAACATATAAATGGAAAAAGTCTAGACTAGACAAGCAACTTAGCATTTGCATGTCTTGTACAATTTTATTAGTGTTTACAACTCTTGTAAATTTTGGCAACAATTACATGAGCTATCGATGGAGGAACGAATGAAATAAATATTTTTATTTACCTTTATCAAAATAAAGCTGCTTTGTTGGTGGTGTTATAATAATGATAATAATGCTTGGACATTATCACACAGAGCCATCTGGCCCCAAACTAAGCAAAGCTTGTACTATGGGAACCAGTAGCTGATATATAATACTTATATACTTTTTTTTTTGTAAATACATACTTATAATACATACCAAACACCCAAACGCAAGGCAAACATATTTGTCACATAAATGTTTGCCCTGGCGGGAATCGAACCCGCGACCTCTAGCGTAGCAGTCAGGTATACTAACCACTAGGCCAGCGGTCTCGTCGTGTTGGAAGCATCTTTAGGGTTATTTATACCCCTGGTGTTGCAAGCGTCTATAGGCTGCAGTAACCGCTTACCATCAGGCGGGCCGTATGCTTGTATGCCGCCTTAGTGGTATAAAAATAAACTATAGGCGACGTGACCACTTACCAGGTGGGTAGTATGTTTGTTTGCCACCTTAGGGGTAAAAAAATGATGTGTTCTAAACATGAGTTACGGATAAAACCGAAGCATCTTTTGAAGTCGGTTTAGAAAATGTAGGTAAGTCTTTGATTTCAAAATAACTTTTCCTCCTTTGGTAATAGTATAATTATTGGACTCCCTTAAAACTTTGCAAGATTACACCTTAACACTTTGACGGTAATAAAATCAACCCCTACAATCACACCGTATTAACAAACTTTTAAATAATCCCGCAGTAATTACCGGTAACTACAATTATTACCGCTTACCCGGGATTCGTTGATTTAATTAAACAATTGTTTCCTTTACTCCTAAAACACAATTACATATACGTCAAGGCAATGCCGTATTTAATTTCGCGTAAACCACAACACAACTCACTAAGTGGGTTATGATTTATTATTCCCTCTGATCCCTTACAATCCCGGGGTCGGCCCGGGATTGGTGCGGGACATCCTTGGGAAATATAAAATGCACAATTTTACAAAGAGAGAATGTTGCGAACAAGCTTTATAAGTTTTTCGAATATATCCTCTGTGATTATTAGCGTAAACGAGATACTTGCAATTTTAAACCTTTTTACATTTGATTTTGAATTCAATTTAATAAAACTGACAAGTAAAAGAAGCAAAAGAGGTGTGCAGGAAAGTGAGCAGTCTATACTCTCTGCTAACCCCAAAAGGGACTTGACGTAAACAGTCTAGGTATATTATATGAATATGATTTTG
Source organism: Falcaria lacertinaria (assembly GCA_951449985.1). Taxonomy (NCBI): domain Eukaryota; kingdom Metazoa; phylum Arthropoda; class Insecta; order Lepidoptera; family Drepanidae; genus Falcaria; species Falcaria lacertinaria. Next base: position 4,105,146 of record OX602134.1, on the reverse strand, counting down.
AGTTATGCGATATACTCTTTCATCTGTGTGATAATGTTCAAGTATTATTATTATTATCTGAAGGAATTTATTAACCAGGAAGAACTTTTCCATATACCACTTAGTTGGCAAACAAGAATACAGCCCGCCTGATGGTAAGAACCTTAAAGATGGTAATAACATTAGTTTGGTTGGGGTAAATTGGAATTTCCATAAACAAATGCAGTTATTACAAATTCAAATTCAAAAAGATCTTTATTTGACTAGACTTTACAGACAAGCACTTTCAAATCGTCAGAATCTACCACCGGAATCGGAAGGTCGGTTTTGCTGAGAAGAATCCGGCAAGAAACTCAGCAATTACTCTTTTAAAAACCAAAAGAATTACATACAATTTACATTTCAAATACTAACTTAACATGGATACCTATTTCTCAAAATAATATATAAACAAACAATTGATACCACTCTCTCTCTCTCCTTGGCAATTATTTTTCCCATCTGATGGTGGGGTCTGCCTTCTTCGTTTTCTCTTTCCACTTCGCCCTATTTGACGTGTCTGACTCAGTAACTCCGCAGGAACTAAGGTCTTTTCGGACCACATCAATTGATACCACTCAAAAATAATATTAACACATAGACAAGTATATAACGCTTGAAATTAAGATGTAAGCTAGTAGTTAATCAAAAAAGGCTTGATGACCAGCTTCCACAAGCAGCACCTGTACACAAGTATGACGCGAATGCAGCCATCGCCCTCTTCAACCATTATGGAGGGAAGTAAGCGACCCGTCTTTCGGACGCCGCCGCAAGGAAAGGCAGTTTAGTGAGCATGACATACTAAAGCCCGTTTAAAACAAAATATGTGAAATGTTTATTCAATGAAATTTATTAAATGAATGTATGGTTCAAATAATTTCCTACTTTCATGTACCATTTAACTTTACGGATAGGAAATCCAATACCAAAAATGTGTGTGTTTAAGTCATAAGCGAAAGCAACATAATAAGATTTACCGTTTAGTATCGTGGCGTCTGCAGTTTGAGGTAGTCCGGGTTCAAGTCCCACCATTAACTTATGTCACACCACGATTTTTAAAGCGTAGGGATTATTGTAATAAAAACAAATTAACCGCCTGATGTCTGTAGCCCTCCAACTTATAGGAGATCACATATAAATAACACTATGATATACTGCTGTATTGCAGCTGTAAGTAATTTTTTCAGAGCTCCACTGCATTTGCTGCACTGCACTGCATACATTGCATGCAACACAGTGAGCCGAGAATGAAGTTGTTAGTACGCCAGTAATTACCCCTGGTATTTTATTACGGGCGTCTATAGGCAAAAGTAACCGCTTACCAACTGGATAGCCGTACCTCAGAGTAGATAATATACTGTGTAATAAGCCGTACGCTTGAATATAATAAATAAGCTTTAATATAAATTATTTTTCAACATTCAACTTTCGTATTAAAAAAACTAATATAATGCCACTATTTACCATCAAAAAGGTCTTTTGATATGAGAATTAATTAAAATACAGTAGTAAGTATTTACTAGTACGCTAAAGAGTTTAAGGCAATTTGTTAACACGAGCGGAAACTCAGTCAGAGTTTACGTGAAGTTATGTTAGTTATTTAAAACAATCGATTCGTCAGCTGTTCTCGATCGCACATAAAGTGGATTTTCATGAAATATACATCAGCACTTCCGAAAGTTAATTATATACTTAACAAATACTAGCGGCCCGCCCCGGCTTCGCACGGGTAGACATTTATATCAAATATTTTGTCTACCCGTGCAAAGCCGGGGCGGGCAGCTAGCCTATGTTAATCAGTGAGTGTAGCTTTCTAACGGTGAAAGAATTTTTGAAATCGCTCCAGTAGTTTCGGAGCCTATAGACATTTATCAAATATTTTGTCTACCCGAGCGAAGCCGGGCGGGAAGCTAGTATAATATATAGCATATGTTACTCAGTGATGATGTAGCTTTCTAACGGTGAAAGAATTTTTGAAATCGGTTTAGTAGTTTCGGAGCCTATTCAATACATACAAAAATACAAATCTTTCGTCTTTATAGTATATATAGTATAGAAGTATAGATTGCTGATTTAATTCATGTACGTACTGAAACTGACATCTGAATGAGTTGATAATTTATTAGAGTACACTTTAATATTTATAGCGGATTTTTAGCAATATTTTTTTCCACTAAGGTGGCACAAAAGGTTTCAGCCCACCTGGGATAGTAAGTAGTCACCGTAGCCTATAGCCGCAAGCAATACCCGAGGTATCACTAACGAGTTGCCAACCCTGTTGTTGATTAGGACTCACTGTGTTAACAGCAATACTACTAGCGTAGCGTCTCCTTGTGGAGCACTGGCAACCTTACTTACCGCAGAAACACTACATCAAAGTACAGACTGGAGTTTGAACCTGGGCCTATCTGATGACAGGTCGTTGATTCAAACACAAGGATACCACGGATTTTTGAAATTTATTAATTTGATCTACTTCCCTTTTAAAAAAACACTACTAATCACTACACCGCCCGCACGCGCCGCAGCTGACGCCGAGCGTGACGCGAAAACCCGAACTCGTATGCAGAAGACCGCGTCTTCGCCGATGCTGTACAATGTGACCAATATTATCAAAGCAGGTTCGACAATACGTGACTTTATTGGTATGACCAAAATAAACAGCCCGTTTAATAATTGTTTGCCCGCTTTGCTTATGAATTGCGCCATCCTTATTATTTCAGGGCTGACTCATAAAGAATATTATATGTAAGTAAAGCGGGAGTATACGACGCTTCTGGGAGTCGTGACTATGAATCGCCAAATATATTTCATTTGCAAACGTCAGGAGGTTCAGAATATAATACAGATTAGATGAAAGAAGCCTTATTATGCTCAAGTTGATTGTTTTGGGTTCATGATAAGTTTAATAAACAACTTTGTACTCGTTCTAGTTACGTCAGTTACAGAATACTAGTGCCTGACTTCTTATTACTAGCTTTCTGCGAATTCGACTGTGCATAATTTTAACTACCTCTCAAAAAAATCATTAATCTCAAAGATACGTTAGATTGTCTCTTCAAAAATAAAGATTAAATCCAAGGTGGCGTTTGGGACCGAAGTCCCGGTCCCAAAAGCCCCCCGTCTCAATTTATACAGTTCTCCAGCCCTGAGGATTAAACTCTGTAAAGTTTACACTTTCAATCTATAAACATAGCATTGCTTAGGAATTAAAATCAGAATTAATTTCGGAAACAAACAGAACAATTCATTCTCCATTAGCAAACTCATCCGAAGTATTTTGTCCTTTAAGAAATTGTGATTAATTAATCCCATTTCAATTGACATCGAGACGATTTCAAGGTTTTCGTAATAGAAGTTGACTGGAACCAATTAATCAAGTAGAACTGCCCTTGCTTTAAATTTTGGACCATTGTTTTACCTACATGACTAAAACCCCTGTAGTTGCAACCGTCCTAAGATTTTGTTAACTGCTACACTTCAGACCGACTTTGATCAGGTCGACTCCTTGTTGCAAGACACCAGCTAAGCGGGTACCTCCGTAATGCCATGTATTCTGTCATCTGCATTAAAAATATTACTGTGAGATCAGCCAGAGAAACTTTCAGGGCATTCGGACAGAAATATCGACTCGAGGTGTCTATAACTCAGGAATGTATAACTTTGGGCGGATTACACAGGGATGTATGATGGTATTGCAATGGGTAAGCATTACGTTTGCCATCATGGAGTTCTTTAAATCATATGGATTTTGTTTTAGCCTCTTTTGAGATTCTTGAGTCATTAAAAAACCTGACAGACTTCTTTGAAAATGGGAAAATTAAGTAGAAGTAAAAGTGCTTTTATAATTTTGGTATTTACATAGGCATTTATCTTATCTCTCCTGTTTGGATACTAGATATAAGTAAGATAGAGACTATGAAGTTATTAGCAGATATTTTCTAGAATTTAAGCCATAAATAGACAAAGTGTAAAACTAAACTGAGCTTCGGATAAACTTTTGTAATATTTCAGCCTTGTCAGTAGTCGCTAAGACTTATCATGTCAGAGATTTTCTAAAGAAAAAATGTTTCATCTACGTGCTACTCTGTTACATTAATCGTCCGACATTTTCTACAGTTTTAAATTAAAGGGTAATCTTATCTTGAGCTGAATATTAAATATTTTTTTGGGCTTATCTCTATATCTATTATAATCGTTCTATAATAGAAATGTTATAATTTTATAGTATCTAGTAGAACAGTATATTTTGTGAACTATGTAAGCGACCAAAAAAAAGTGTCGTGGTAGCCGTGTGGTATGAGCGTTGCCTGCTATTCCATCGACTGAAGTTCGAATCACACAGAGTTTTTCTAAAAATAACCTTATTTTCTTATTTTTTTTATTGACAAATAAGACTAAAGTGACGAACCTGTTCATGCTCGTAGATGTCATCTGGTATCCATATATTGAAGCGCTGTAAAACCAATTGCTAGCAGTGATTTGCTAATCCACGGTCATCAATTACAAGTTGCGAGTGCTCTGGAGTTGGATATATTGCTATTTGAATTTAGAAAAAGGCAGTAAGGAAAGTCAATGACATGAAAACGGGTCTTATACGCGATATTAAATTGTTTAGTTACCCTCACGTTTCGATCGAGTTGCATCGGCCGTGGTCATGGGCTGACTGATTGTAGTTGTGTATTTCGCCTTCTTCTTGATTAGCGGGTAGAAATAATATTGGAGGTAGATAACAATATTCGTGCTACCCGCGAATCAAGAATCGTGCTTGTGTTTTTTTTATACCACTAAGGTGGCACACAAGCACACGGCCCACCTGATGGTAAGCAGTCACCGTAGTCTACAGCCGCTAGCAATACCAAAGGCATCACTAACTGGTTGGCAACCATGTTGTTGATGAGGACTCACTGTGCTAGCAGCATTACTACTAGCCCAGCGTATCCTCGTGGAGCACTGGCAACCTTACCGCAGAAACACAACACTACATCAAGTAGTGTTATTTCACTGCGATCTTCTGTAAGGTGGAGGTACAGCCCCCAGTCGGGCGGCTCCAATTTAAATGGGAAAACCCACGGGTAATCCAGAATCGCTCTACCGTACCTCTCTTCGTCAAGTCGCGAAAGTTTAAATAATTATATAGAAAAGAAAGTCAATGTTTTTTTTACCCGCTGCCTCTTATGCCTTATATGCTTACCTTTACAGCCCTTACCATCAAAGAATGAGAGCGATATGTGTTTGCGGCAAACAAACGGATCTTCAAAGAAGTCGTTTCAAACGAAATTGGAAGGGTTAACCCAATCCCATATTTATCCACGCGGGAAGCATCTACGATTTATTAACAGCCCGCTTGCTAACCATGGAAGTTGGAACGTACCTGGAAGAAAAAAACATTTTTATAAAAAAGTAACCAGAAATCATCTAGAGATAAAGCTTAATCTTGACCCGCGTATTCACCCTTTGTATGAAATAGATAGGTGAATCAGTAATGGATAGGTTTTCCTCAAAATTCTTTGTGTGTGACGTCGTGAAAGGAATGACTATGCCAAATTTCAAGTCAATGGTATAGTTTTAGACATCTGATTGAGTGAGTGGTAATTCCTTATATATAAATGTATACAGATGTATATATAGATCGAGTACAAAAAGACAGAGTACTGTTCTTGTCGGTTCCTCTCAGGTGTAATTTTTTCCGAACCGGTGGTTATTTAGACCTTTATAAGTGCCTTATTAGGGCCTAAACTGAATAATATTTCTTTTATTTTGATCGAACTTCAAAGCAGATTCGATACTTCAATATAGTGTAATGACACGAAAATAACATACTCAATAGCTAATTTGATTAAAGATGTAACATCACTATAATTATAACCACACCTTTAATTTTATTTGTCACAAATCCCATCACTAGAATCAACTCTGTCATTATAAAAAATCTTCAAAAAGGTGTAGGGTCTGCTAAATACAGTTACTCGGATTATTTTCCATATTAAAAAAGAAACAAGGTAGCGTGGACAACCGTCGTTACATGTCTTTGAGCTAAATATAAATGCCAACAAGAAGTTATTGATTGGTGTTCCGTACAACACGGTTTCATAAATGCAGTTTCTTTCAAATCAAAATCTAAGCTATCACCATAAGAATATTCTTATGCGCCCTTATCCCATGTTTTTTTGTGATCAGCACAACGTATACAGTTCGGTAACTAGGCTTTCCGGGCCCCAATGCAAAAAAAAGATGGTCCTCGTTTTTCTTATTATGAAAACGAACATCAAAACGGACGTTCGAGCGTTGGACGAGAAAATAATACAGTTTGAAACGGGTGTGCTGAAATTTAGGACACTACTGACGGTATTTTTTAAACTCCTATAAGGGCCTGCCTTGAAAAATATGTTGCATGGGGAACCACGTATTTATACACTTCGTTTTTAGTTGTGACATCTTTCACACAGTCCATCTTTATTCTACCCTTGTGACAATCCACATTAGTACACAGAATTCTTTTTACAACTTTATACTCATTCACCCGCATAACATACCCATAGCATGACGCATGCTCCTCAACTTTTCTGCCACTGGTGCTACTTACAAACTTCGTCTAATAAACTCAATTCTTGTCCATTCTCGTTACAACACATTCATCTCAACATCCGCATCTCAGTTGTATGCAGCATTATTTTATCTTAAGCCTCGTTCATCAACAGGGAAATTATTTAAGTATCATACATTTTATTGTATCTGTCTTGTATTTTATTATAAATTGTTTATACTAATAACAATATGGAATATAACATTTTAATATAACACTATAGAATTTGCAAAGTAATTTAGATCATCACCAAAAAGAGCACAAAGATTTATTATTAGTAGTATCCTACGGAACTCCAAAATTATAAGGCCAGTGTACAATTATCGGCCTGACATAAGCCAAACAAGTTCCAGCCTTAATTCTTGACCAGCTAAGTAAATTTTTCCTCTTCATTAACTTAAAGTAAAGTGGCATGAAGAATTATTTCAAATTGAACGTTTTTTAATGTCGTTACCCTCCACTTCCTTTCATTAATTAATGGTTTAATTAAACGAGATTAAATTAAATCTATTCGTTAATTAGTTGTTGTCGGATCAAAGTACAATTCACGTCCGTTACTGAATGCTTGTTAGTTTTTTGTTTCAAAGAGGCCAAGTCAAGGAGGGCCACAGGAAATTGTCCCGAACTACCACCTACCATAACGAAACTATCAAAGGCCAATACAATAATGTTCTATGTAGTTTAACTAATAAACTTTTACATAGCAGCTTGCTCTACGTCTAAATTATAATGAATTTGAAATATTTTCTAAGTGTATCTATACTAATATTTTAAAGAGAAAAGATTGTAGAGAAACAAATGATACTGGTGCCAATTCTGTTGTACAAAAGTACTAAACTAAACTAATTTGTCAGTTCTTAAAGTCTTGCTATCCCTTTCTCATGTGCGGGGTTAAATAAGGATAGCAATACCTTTAGAACTGTCAAATTAGTTTAGTTTAGTGATTTTGAACAACAGAATTGGCACCAATAAACACTGCTTTTTATTTAAGAAAAAAAACGTTACCTACAATATAAATATAAATAAACCTGCCTGAGTTTCCTAGTATTTATATATAAATATTTGGAGGTTCTAATAAATAAATAAATAAGGAAGCAGGTGTGCAAGTCAAGAGTGAACTGGCGCTCTATACTCTGCCTACGCCCTGAGGGACTTGGCGTGATGATATGTAATTGTAAAATGTACATATATATACGTATGTAACGGTATAAGTTATCGAACCCTGGACCTTAAGTGTCAAGCCGATCATCAACCGTTATCCACGGAGGCGATTACAAGTCACCAGATAATTGCATACTCGAAGACACATATTTAAATGGTTACTCTGCTAATTTAAAGGCACGAAATCATCTGATTGACGTGATAATTCGCAAGTTATCTTCAGATATAAGTACAGCCAGAGGAAAAAGACAGGTTTTATATTATCTTCACGCCTTCCCACAAGGGTCCCCGAAGGGGTAGGCAGAGGTGTTACAACAGCAACACCCACTTTCCACCGAAGGTAATTTGATGCCAAAGTGACAGATGGTGAGTCCGTAGCCGTCTCTTAGGCACTACATACGTCTTTAAATTCCTTCTCAGACGTATGCAGGTTTCTTCACAATGTTTTCCTTCACCGTAAAGCTCGTGGTGTGACTTATCACTACACTTAAGTTAGAAAAACTTATTGGTACATACCGGTGGGATTCGAGCTTGCGTCGCTAGAATAGCAGACAACGCTTCATTCCACAAGGCCACCACGGCTCAATTGTTTTTATAGTTAGTAATAATATTAACAGTGTTGGATATATATCCCCAAGCAAGCCTAGATAAAGGACCGGACCTTAAAAGGCTCCGTGAATTTAAAAGAAACAATAATAATAATAATGTTCCGACATCACACAGGTTATCTAGCCTCAAACTAAGCGAAGCTTGTACTTTGGGAACCAGCAGCTGATAGAATTGTATACTTTTTATATTGGTAAGCATCAGGTTTGCATTTCGTCATCCACTTTTATGTCATTGATATATGGGGCAATATGTTTTTCCCATCTATTCCTCTAAATCGGCCGTCGGTTCTGTATTCACATCCATTCTAGCCATGTCATCCTCCATACAATCTATTTGCTTTTGATGAGCGCGAATCGGCGAGTGGTTTTTTCGGGGAATCGAAATCCAATGTTTCATGACGCGATCCATTCAGAATCAAAATATTTGACATCTTTGAATTTGTGAACAATAATTATACCCTATCCGTAACTCTTCTGTACTTCTGTGCGTCACTAAAATCTTCCAAAAAGCTGGACCAATTTTGATTGAAGTTTTTATGTGTTGGAATGAGTCATATAAATATCACTTATTCACACCATGGTTTGGCAGCCTCCACGGCACGCTGCTTAGTAGTTTGTTCAAACCTAAAATAAAATTAAGATCATTTAAAACATTCTTTTTTTTACCCTGACTGACCAAATGGAGGCTTAATAAGGCGCGATAATTCTTTGAACTCCAAACTTGTTGAAAGCGCCTCTAGGGACCCAGACCCTCTAATTATCCCGAATCAAACAAAGACAAGGATTCACAGTTCACAAGCCTCCGCTCAGAATTATTTTGGACATTCCCTTCGCAACCGTTACGCTATGAGTCTCAAATGTATAATTTTGAGCCTCAGTTTCATCTGATATGCAGCAACTGCTGTGACGAAAACGTTCTACGACATCTTCCACGCCATATAACAAACTAGCTGCAGTAAACTTACATCATCATCATGCCAAGTTCCTCACGGGGTTGGCATAGAGTGCAGAGTGTCATTTCACTCAAGATATCACCCATCGTTGTATCTCAAAAACAAAGAAGCATTTGCATTTTCAAAAATCCATAATCGAATAATCAAAATTACTAACACAGCTTTGTGCAAAGTTTTCAATCAGTGCGAAATCTCAGAGTAGATAATATACTACGTACAAGCTAAATTATTGGCAGTGTAGTCCCTTGTGAATAAAAATATTAATGCAAATGTAGCCGTATTGCTCAATTACTTAAGTCTACAATGCTGAAACTTATCAGAACCGTCGGCAAAAGCTGTAACTAACATCGCCGAGAAACTATTAACTAGATCGACATCAATACCCTTGTTCGGCTAGAAAAGTTGGTGTCCTGACCCCGTATCTCATCAAATGTCTTTATAAAAAAACTCAGTTGGGACTCCTACGTGCTACGTGGGCTCTGGAAACTACGGGAATACGTAGTCCAAATTTGTTCTTGCTCAAAGATGATAGTGTCAGACGTACAGCTGGAAGGGAGGAATGGCGCCGAAAAGTAGAGCTTGCTACTCAACACAAGACAGCCACGACTCCTCTGCCAATAGTGTAAGGACGAATATGGTGTAGTGTTTCTGCGGTGAGTAAAGTTTCCCAAATTTCTCTAGGATACGCTGTGCTGGGAGCTATATATTACTATATATACAGCAGTGAATCCTGCTAATAATAAGCTTGGCAGCACACTAGTAATATCCTGGATATTGTTAGCGTCTTCTGGCTACGCTGACCGCTTACCATCAGGCGGGCAGTATGCTTGCTTTTCACCTTCGGAAATTTATTGTTTGTTTTCCTTGAAGTGTCTTAAACTTATAAATTGCTGCGTTTCTTGCAGGATTCTTGTCAGCAAAAACCCTTCGTGGTAGATTCTGACGATTTGAAATTACTTATTTGTAAACTCTAGTCAAATAAAGACGATTTGAATTTGAAATTGAAACAGAAATATGTTTGAATATGTTCCTTGGGCCAAAGGATCCATGACACTAGGTAATTATATGGTACGGTACCCTAACCTGGTGAGAAACCAACACATACATGGCCATCTCTTTAATTGGGGTCCACATTTACTTTGAGCTCCAAACAGTGTCGAAAACGCCTCAAGCTGAGGAGCCTAATAACTGTAATCAAATAAATACGGTGCATGAGGCCGTGTGAAGTGTGGACCTTGTATTTTTATTGTCTTGTTATTTATAAAATAACAATCAAAATAATGAACACTTATGAACAGGTGCTTGTGGGCTTTCTTTTACTACTGTATGTACGCAGTAATTAAAATTTACTTTGATATTTTTCCTGTTTAAGTGAAATTCGTAAATGTCCTAGTGTTAATTTATTTAGGCACTTAGCCAATATTTAGTTTGACGGTACATATAGCGATAGTGTAATTATTTTAAATAAAAAAAAAATATTCTACGTATTGGACGCGTCTATTTTATTTTTTTATTTAATCATTTATGTACACACAAGAAATTAAAAAGAACACAATTTCAAGATGGAAATTGATTGTACGTAGAAAGGCACTGCTTATTTCAAAAGAAATCTCTTAATGCGGTGAAAAAAATAATAATAAAAAATAACATTCGTTTAAGAAGTGTTAATACTCTTCAAGAGAAGTCCCTAGTTTTCGTAGCGTACCAATTAATTTAGAATTATAGAATAGTGAATAGTTTGCGAAGACAGACTGGTTTCAAAGGCTCCTCTCATTATTAAGTCTCATTAAAACCTCCACAAGTATATACACAACTTGTTCTCATGTTAAAACAGAAAAACAAATGATCATCAAGTTTAGTTAGTCTTGTTTTGCTCAAAGCGCTCTAGAGAGAAAATTATTTAATTATTTAAAATATGCAAAAAATCGCGTATTTGCATTCGCTCTGAAGAATATTATATTTTTATGACAAGTTTTCACGATTTTAATAAAATAACATACATATACATGCAATACTATTTACTAGTAATAGTCGGTACTATAGTAATTTTCCATTATGGATGGATTGAGAAATAGGGAAATGGTGATCCCACTTCAATTTAAACAAGTGGGTATTTTTTTATGAAAAGCTTTTATTCGGGCAATCCGTTTTTTGTAGTCCGCCATATTGGATCAAAATGGTGACATTTAAGTAATAGTGCTTTGTTGACATTTAAGTAATTGTGCACAGGAACTAAACGATTGTGTCAAATTTCAGCTCAATCAGACACTGGGAACTGGATCAAATTTTACTTGAAAGATTTTTTCAAAACATTCAAATGACACTACTTTATATAGTGTTGTGTTTCTGCGGAAAGTAAGGTTGCCAGTGCTCCACGAGGATACGCTGGGCTAGTAGTAATCCTGCTAACACAGTGAGTCCTCATCAACAACATGGTTGGCAACCTTTTAGTGATACCCCTGGTATTGCTAGCGGCTAGGCTACGGTAACTGCTTACTATCAGGTGGGCCGTATCGTATGCTTGTGGGCCGTATGCTTGGGTGCCACCTTAGTGGTATATAAAAAAGTAGATTCCGAATAGATTAAGCCATCAAACAAAACACGAGGAGATATGAATTAAATATAATGAGGAAAGTACAACAAGGTCGTAACATTAAAACACTCATCCTAAACACATAATGCCGGAACTAACGATTTAACGAGTCGTTTATAACGACTGTTACCTTAATCTACAGTTAACAATACGTAACGAGTGGTCTGGAATATTGTTGTTTGTTAACATTGTAGGGTTGCCAAGCGTCCGTTTTAGGCCTAAGCAAAAATGACATTACAATGTCATTTTTGAAAGAAAAGAAAGAAAGAAAGAACATTTATTTATAACATAAATGTACAAGAAAGGAAGAAGTGTAGAACAAGTATATAGGGCATAAATATTCATAGAACACAATATTTGATAGAAACTTAAAGAGTACTTGGAACTGCCGGATAAAGAAATTGATAAAAGTCGATAAGCCAAGACAAATGTGAAAATGAAAAGTGAAATAGTACCTTATATTATCTACCCCATATATGTATTCAGTCGTCTTAGATTTAAATCGTACCAAAATATTTTTTCAATACCAGACTGTAATTCTTACATAGCTACAAATTCCTTAACGTCCCACCGTACTCTTTTCCTATCCACTAATAGTCATCCCCAAATTACACAGGCGACAATGCAAAAGATGAATAAATGTGAAAACAAATAACAGGTCAATAAAACTAAAGGAGAAAGAAAAAAACTAACCTAATATAAAAAAAATATAATAAAGAATTGAAAACCCTACAACAATCTGAAATGATACACAAGCCGAGTTATAACGATGTATAAATTGAAATGTTCGTGCGTTTATCATGCCTTATGTTGTTTTAAACGTTACTTGCTACCGTTTGAAATAATAAAATATTATGTTTATAATTAAACAGTCTAAAATAAGATACGTAGTCATGACAGGAGGATAATACTGCACAAAATGAGATTTCCTTACGTAGGTACTCGGCTTATACAAAACCTTTATTTCTTTTACCCGAGTCATATGTCTTACACTAATTTGGCGAAAATTTGCTCTGTTCTAACTGGAGGATTTCAGGTACTTCAATTATTTGTAAAATTATGTATGCCGTCTTTCTGTTAGCTTCTAAATTATGTTCGTTCCTTCATATTTCGAAAATTACTCGTAACACGAAATTTCCGACGTAAAGCCTTTACTCCGGATATCAGGAAATTACTGTCGGTTAGGTCTAAGCGGTTTTTATACGGAGAAGTACTTTTTTAAACGCCAGCTCTTTTTAAAGGCCATTCTGCCAACATGTCATGTCACAATGACGTCATGAATCTGACGTCATTAATTAAGATGAATGACAAGGGGACATCGCAGAATTTGTCCCAAATGACTCTACTCCAATTAAAACTAAAGTGCTTAACGTCAAATTAATTGAAAAAGTTCCACACATGGTGGTGTGAGTAAACTCTTCACATGGGGAACTATATCGAAGTAACATTTTTTTTACAAGCTTGTATTTGGTTTTATCTGTCCTCGATGTATATGTATGTGTGTGTGTGTGTGTCATCAAATCTTGCAAGCTAACTGTAATGCACTTCGCAGTATGAGCATTGTCCGATTGAGCTGAAATTTGGAATACCGCTTGGATACCGTGACAATGCAAGATTTCAAAGAGTAAATCCCACGGGAAATCCCAAATCGCCCTACCTCTCTTTTATATCCGACTATGCTTTAGTATGGCAAAAAAATATCTCTTCAATTTTTTCTGCTTATCAACATTTACTAAGCAATCGAAATCGATTTACAAGCTTTTTATTCATTTCCCATTTATATATAAATCGAATTAAATAGCAGTGGCTGCTTAATTGCTTATGTGATTATTTTAACGTGTGCCGAAATTTATGTCCATAATTCAGGAATAGGGTTACCACAGATTCTCCTTCACTGACAAAACGCGTCAAAGTTTTGACATCCTTATATCCATTAATATGTCACTACCGCAAAACTTAACATGTTATTGGAATTTCAAATGAATGCATGATTGAACGATTCAAATTGTAGCAACAGTTCACGGAAGCTCTAATTACCGAGGGAAACTTCGAACAATGAAGTCAGTGTTGCTAGTGTGAAAATGTTAATTAAAATACAATTAAAAGTTGCCAGCGCTGTTGGAATAGTTAGCAGTGTTATTTAAAGGTGTATAGCCGTTTTTTCAACTAATAATAGCAAACTAGCGTACGTTCCGTATGTGGTCACCAGTAGTGGTAGGTTACAGAAAACTGCAATACTGATGTCTCGTTTGGAAATAATTACTGTGCTAGTAGCATAAGGCACGAATTGGTAGGTACTCCTTCTGCCAGTGCAACGCATCAAAATTAAAATCATAAATAGTTTGTTCATTCATTACATCATTCGTCACATAAGTATTACAGTATAGGGTTCTTCAAGAAGGGTGCGAAGAGATTTCTGCAGGGCCGGCAGTGCGCGAGTGAAACCCATGGTGTTGCAAGCGTCCTACGATACGATAACCGTTTACCATCAAGCACGCCGCACGCCGTATGCTTGTTTACCACCTTCATGGTAAAAAATATAAGTTTAGGCCCTATTAAGGCACTTATGAAAGTCTACTTTACGCTACCTAAGAAAAACCGGCAAGAAACTCATGAAGCTATGAAAATCCTAATAGAATTTTACAACAACGAATTTTGATAAATTCTTAATGCTTCTGTTAGCATTGTTTTTAATCTTAAATAGTATTATTGTTGTATCTGTGTAATTAATTGATAATACTTCCGTTCTGCGTCTGAAATGGTGTCTCAAATGACTTAAAACAGTCATTTGAGGCACCAGGTCTTAGATATTATTTTAGTTAATTATACTTAAATAAACCGGATGTCAGATCTCTTGCCGGAAGATCATATAGAAATTAATATTAAGTCTGTAATGAAACAGTATAAATATGGCGATATTGTCAGGGTTGAGTTAGTTGGAGTTTGATAGCCGTGAGGTTAAGACCGAATGTTGTAACTGTCGTTCAAGTTATAATTAAATAAAAAGGAATAATCAGATCATCATAAGTTTGTATTATTGACTACAATTCAGAAAGCGGGATAATATCGGGATCAAAACTTCGATAAAGGACTATGCGCCCCATTTCAAGTAACAATAATGGTCGTGATCGACGCTCACGTAAGCGAGCGAGAGTAAGGTGTCGATCAAGCTCTGCAGAGTCTTTGACTTCATCATCAGAAGCCAACGTCAACCGACCATCTCGGTCACGATCACGTCATGCTCGCACCTCCCGACGCAAGCACAAGCGGCGTGCGCGTGACCACAGCCTCTCCAGACACTCTAGCCACGGTCACAATCGCGGCCGCAACCACAGCTCTAAAAACGCACACCAGAGCCATGGAGACGACGAGCATCGGAGGACAGCAGAACCAGAGCAGCATGCGCCGCCTTTGTCTCCTGGTGAGAATGTTCCATCTTCTTTAGCGCAAAATAATTTGTTGGATACTTTTAAAGCATTAATAGATTGTATTAAACCTGACGGTAATGATCGCTATCCTGTCATGAATGTTATTCCAGAGTTCGATCCATCTAAACGTTACCAAACTGTGGACGCCTGGATTAACAAAGTAAACGAGTGTGCCACTATTTATGGTTGGTCGGAGCGACAAATAATTCATTATGCTCTTCCCAAACTAATAGGCCTAGCGCAAAAATGGTATCAAGGTTTACCAAGTTTAATGTTTTCCTGGAATGAATGGCAGGATAAGTTAAGGCTAGCATTTCCAAGTAGTCAAAATTACGGCCAGCTGTTGTCAGAGATGCTTGCTTGTAGGGCTCGATTCGCTGATTCTTTGGAAGAATATTTTTATGAAAAAATGGTATTGTTAAATAGATGCCTCATTTCCGGTAAAAATGCCACTGATTGTATATTGTATGGCATTGAAGATCGGTCCGTCAGAATGAGTGCAGAGGCAGCTCAGTTTACCGAACCCGATAAGTTACTAATTTTCTTGAAAAATGTTAAAACTATGAAAAGACCTGATAGACTCATAGCACCTTTGCAAGCAGGTACCTCTGAAAACAATCGATTTAAAATGCATAAGCAAGTGAAAAATAATTCGGATATAAAAACTACCACAAAATGTTATAACTGTGGAGAAGAAGGCCATCCATATTTTAAATGTAGGCAAACGATAAAGAAATGTGACGCATGTCACAGGGTAGGTCATTTAATTAGTGATTGCCCTAAACGAGAATTAACCAATGATAAAACTGTTTTACGTATATCCAAAAACATAGACAATGATGTAAAATACTTTAAAGCAGCCAAAGTAAATGATCATTTAGTAGACTGTTTTATCGATTTTGGTAGTCAGTGTACCATGTTGAAGGAATCTATAGCTAAAAACTTAGTTGGTTCTTGGTCAACTATAGATTTACCAGTTTTGAGGGGTTTTGGGGATTCTATGGTGAACTGTCTAGGTAAATGTGATGTAGATATAGAACTTGATTCTGTCAAAGCCAAGGTACAAGCACTCATTGTGCCCGATAAATTATTACAAGTGCCATTATTAGTGGGGCAAACTTTTACTGAACAAGATCATATAGTTGTTTACAAAAATAAAGATAGTTTGCAAATAGCGTCTAATGAAAATTCTAATAATCAAAAAATACTTTTATATATTTCCAAAGCTGTGTGTATTTCTTTCGGTTATAACGAAATTGATGTTTATTCTACTATTAATTTTAGTGGAGAATTATTTATCGAGTCTAGTGTATGTTCACATCCCAAGAGGGAGTATGAAGTAATACAGAGTGTAATAAAAATGATTGATGGACATGGCAAAATTATTATTAAATGTTCATCTCGTAATGAATTCAATTTAAATAACGATACTTTATTAGTTCGCGCTATACCTTTGCATGAGTTACAAACTCTGTACGTTAATCGTGTTGAAAACGGCGACTCGTATGTAACTTCAATTGACAGCTCGATGTTAAATATAAATTTAAATATTGATCAACATAATATAACAAAACTATTAGTTCTTTTAAATGAATTCAGAGATTGCTTCGCTTTATCAACTAAAGAAATTGGTTGTGTACAGAGTTCTGAAATTCATATTAAATTAAATGATAACACACCAGTGGTTTATAGACCATATCGCTTGTCTCAACCAGAACGACATCAAGTTAGAACTATGGTAAAAGAATTAGAAGATTCCGGTATAATTAGACAGTCAACATCAGAGTATGCGTCACCTATTTTACTAGTCAAAAAGAAGACCGGTGATTATCGTTTATGTGTAGATTTTAGGGCTTTAAATAAAAAGACTATTAAAGAACACTATCCATTACCGAGAATAGAAGACCAGTTAGACAATCTGTCAGGGTTTAAGTACTTTACTTCTTTAGATCTCGCATCTGGCTATTATCAGTTACCTATGTCCGAAGCTTCTAAACATTTAACAGCGTTTATAACGCCAGATGGCCATTATGAATTTAATAGGATGCCGTTTGGGCTAGCAAATGCTCCTGCTGCCTTTCAAAGGACCATTAACAATATTTTAGGTAATGCAAGGTTCAAGGAAGCTTTAGCGTATATGGATGATGTAATTATTCCATCTAAAACCGTTGGAGAAGGACTTCAGAAACTTCGCGACACTTTGTTGTTATTCAGGCAGGCAGGCTTAACATTAAAACTAGCCAAATGTAATTTTCTTATGCAAAACGTGGATTATTTGGGGTTTGAAATAGGTGAAGGTGGTGTGCGACCTGGAAAGAAAAAAATTGAGGCCGTTGAAAACTTTCCTGAACCAGCCGACCAACATAGGGTTAGACAATTTCTTGGGTTGGCCAGTTTTTTTCGTAAATTTGTTAAAGGATTTTCTACCATCGCGAAACCTCTAACGCAACTTTTGAAAAAGGACTCAAAATGGAGATGGGGTACAGAAGAGCGTACGGCTTTCATAACTTTAAAAAATGAGTTAATTAAGCGTCCAATTCTAGCGTTCTATAATCAATTATATGAAACACAATTACATACTGATGCTTCAAAAGTTGGCATAGCTGGAATTTTGTTGCAAAGACCAAACAAAGATTCTCCTTTTAATGCAGTTGCTTATTTTAGTAGACAAACCACTCCCGAAGAAAGTCGTTTTACGTCATATGATTTAGAGACGTTAGCAGTTGTTACATCATTACAGCGCTTTCGAGTATACCTGTTAGGAATTTCGTTTGCCGTAGTTACAGACTGTAATTCATTAAGAGCAACTTTTGAAAAACGTGACATTTTACCTAGAGTTGCGCGTTGGTGGAATATGATGCAAGAGTATGATTTTAATATAGTTTACAGACCAGGCTTTTCCATGTCGCACGTAGACGCCTTAAGTCGCAACCCTGTAAATCAGAGTCAAAAATTCGCGGATGTTCGTGCTATTGATTGTAGTTGGATTTCCACGGTACAACACAGCGATTTAGAACTACAACGTCTCATTGAAATTCTACAAGATTCAGATACAAGCAGATTGCTTGAGATTAAACAAAATTTTGTAGTAAAGAGGGGATTATTGTATAGAAAAACTGTAGATGGCGATCGTTGGGTTGTACCAAAAGGAGTCCGATGGCAAATATTGAAAGCCAATCACGATGATATCGGCCATTTTAGTGTTGATAAGACTTATGACAAAATTAAAAGCCAATACTGGTTTTCAAAAATGCGTAAGTTTGTAAAGAAATATGTAGAGTCATGTTTAGAGTGTGCTCACTGTAAAATACCGGCTGGTAAAAGAGCTGGTGAGTTGCATCCTATACCGAAAAGCGTTAGTCCATTTGATACAATTCACATTGACCATTTAGGCCCATTTGTGCGCAGCAAAAAGAAAAATTCATACTTGTTATTAATAATTGATGCGTTTACAAAATATATTATTCTAGTACCAGTTAAGAGTACTAAAACAGTTCATTCTATTCGGGCATTAAAACACTATTTTTGCACGTTTAGTGTTCCTCGGAGACTTGTCTCAGATAGAGGAACTTCCTTTACGTCCAAACGTTTTAAAGAGTATTTACAGTCTCTTGGAGTTAAACACATTTTAAATGCCGTCGCTACACCTCGTGCCAATGGCCAAATTGAGCGGTATAATCGAACAGTTTTAGCCGCACTTACGACATCTAATCATGACAAACCAGAAAATGTATGGGACAATTATATTGACTCCATTCAATGGGGACTAAATAACACAATTAACAAAGCTACAGGTAAAACACCCGCGGAGGCTTTATTCGGATTGAGAATGATAGGAGTTAATGACTCTTTAATTCAAATTAATGTTACTAATGATTCAGAAAAAGCTGATATTGATATTATGCGGGATGATATTTCACAACGAATTCAAATTAATCAAGCTAATCAAAAAAAAGCGTTATGATAAAAGTAGAAAGACACTTAAATTTAACGTAGGTGACCTGGTTAGAATAGAGAGAGATATTCCTTCAACAGGTAGCAGTAGAAAATTAATCTCTAAAATTCGTGGTCCATATCGAATAACCAAAGTTCTTGATAATGACAGATACGTAATTGAAGACACTCCATTGTCTCGCAAAGGGAGACCTTTCAGTAATATATTTTCAGTTGACAAAATTCATCCCTGGCTGGTTTATCGTAGAGGTTGTGAATCAAGTAGTGATTCTTCTGATAAAGATAATGACTAAGTTCGTAAATATTTACATATGCATTGTTTAAAATTTGTTAATTAAACATGTTGTTGTTCGATTTGTTAAAAAAATAATCATTTACATTTTCTAATGGTTTATTGATTATAATTTGGATGTTGTAAATAGTATGTATATCTGATACCTGATGAGAACATGAAAGGGGTCTCATACAGGTGAATACTGAAGACATGGAGGGGATTCAGTGTTCTTTTTTCAGATTTGTTGAATTAATGTGGTGCTGTAGATATGAATGAGGCTACAGCAATAACTTTGAATAAATCACATGTTACATTGTTACTGTAGATATGAAGGAGGTTACAGTAACAAAACTGATTTGTTGTTGTGGATATGAAGGAGGCCACAGCAATGCTTCTTATGTAATAGTAAAATATAATAATAATACAATATTTCACGGGACGTGAAAGTGTCAGGAATGGCTGACTGTTAGCATTGTTTTTAATCTTAAATAGTATTATTGTTGTATCTGTGTAATTAATTGATAATACTTCCGTTCTGCGTCTGAAATGGTGTCTCAAATGACTTAAAACAGTCATTTGAGGCACCAGGTCTTAGATATTATTTTAGTTAATTATACTTAAATAAACCGGATGTCAGATCTCTTGCCGGAAGATCATATAGAAATTAATATTAAGTCTGTAATGAAACAGTATAAATATGGCGATATTGTCAGGGTTGAGTTAGTTGGAGTTTGATAGCCGTGAGGTTAAGACCGAATGTTGTAACTGTCGTTCAAGTTATAATTAAATAAAAAGGAATAATCAGATCATCATAAGTTTGTATTATTGACTACACTTCTTTTATCCATGGTAGCCTTGTGGTATAAAGCGTTGACTGATATTCTAAGGACGCAAGTTCGAATTCCACCGGTCTGAATACTGAGTTTTTCTAAGTGCAGTGATTAGTCACACCACGTGCTTTACGCTGCCTACCTGCCCGGGGACCCTTGTGGGAAGGCGCCAAGATATATTCTTATTATTATTACTTATTTTATTATCAAGTCGATCAGTATTGTTAAAAATACAAAAGTGATTGAAAATAATTTCTATCTCTTTATTAATTTCTCGCCCGTTTGAATATAACTTTCTTTTAGCAAAACTTTGAACATCTTGCATCAAAGGATAAGAAATAATTATTTGTACCTAAGAAGACGTGTCAAAAGCATAAAGGTAAAAGGGTTTATACTACAGTGTAGGTGAGTAATACAGGAGCCAAAATTTAATGTAATTAGATCTCTTCAAAGAATGAAGTTCAAACGGCAGTAATTAACGGTAATTATGTAAAATATTTCACAAAGGGTTTAATAACTTATATTTAACTAGCGGCCCGCCCCGGCATCGCACGGGTAGACATTCATCAAATATTTTGTCTACCCGTTTTTAGCAATTTTTTTTTCTCCCTATGAACCATCCTCGTACTACAAGGAAAATTCTAAAAAAAGAATTAGCGTAATCGGTTCAGCTGCTCTCGAGATTTGCGCTTAGCAACAAATTCAGCGATTTTTTTTTTTATTATAGATACAGTGTGTCTTAAAAGCAAGAGGTGTGGTATCTCTGAGAAGCATTACATACGTCTACAATATTTAAGAAATCGAGATCAAGAGCTAAAATTACATTACACGAATACATTTGTCTTCGATACTTGCCAGACATTATCGATTCTTTCATCAGATACCTACGCACTACAAATTAATTAAACAAACTACAAAATAATAATATATTCTATGGGTAGACATGAGTCTCGCAGCACGCTATGTGTTTGGACGGCTCCATGAAATAAAGCGCCAATAAATTTTTTTTGAACCAAATTGATTAATTTACGAATATGGCAAAATGGGAACTCCCTATCGCTAAGAATCGTAGTTCCCCGATCAAGACAGAAAATCTACACTAGCGAAGATCGCATTTAGAAAAACTTTCAAGTCTACTTATACGGTTCGATTCTACGCAGTATAAAAAAAACTTTTTTCGTGTCGAGCCATCATAATAAATTTTTAGCACACGGCTTTTAGTTTGATTATATTACAATATCTCTTTTTTTGTTCACTTATTATATTATCCTTACAGTTATTTTTTATATCAAAGGCTGTCAACGCCGACTCGATGTTGAAAGGTATCTCTGCCTTCTGCCTTTCTTGTACGTGCCAAGTACAGTTGATTGTCACGAGGTATCTTTCCCGTGATGGTAAGCGATACACATTTAAACAGTCGCATTCACCATAGAGTACTACAGCGTGGTACTACACTGCGTCACCGTAATCACGTCTCAAAAACCGCTCTTCAGTGACTGAGCAACCCTTCAAACCGGAACACAGTTTGAAGGGTTGCTTAATATGGTGGTGACGTCAGAATATCTCACACTAGCGGCCCGCCCCGGCTTCGCACGGGTAGACATTAGTTTCGGAGCATAGACATAAATTATCAAATATTTTGTCCACCCGTGCGGAGCCGGGACGGGAAGCTAGTATAATAAGTATATAGCCTATGCTACTCAGTGATAATTTAGCTTTGTAACGGTGAAAGAATTTTTGAAATTGGTCCAGTAGTTTCGGAGCCTATTCAATACAAACCCACAAAAATACAAATCTTTTTCTTTATAATATTATAGTGTAGAAGTTTAAAAGTGTAGATAGTAGCACCTAAGTCTTGTAATTAGAGATTACAAACCATAAACATTTTTTTATGCATCTTGCCTTAAACTTTGGCATCCAAGCGTGTTGATAATGCATACTGCATACGCGAAATGTCTGTGTCAGTCTGTGTGTTGGAAGCTATGGACTGGTTTGGCATTTATATTGTCTTATTATTAAAAATATTTTACCTTCACGTTATTCGAAACAGGGACAGTTTATCAATGTAGACTTATCGAACGGTTCAGGCAAATTGAATCTGTACTTACTGTTACGTTTAAGCAATTACTATAAATACATGACCTTTTCCCTTTCGCAAAGTAGTCAAAATTGTACAGGAATAATGATGAATAATAAGGAATTCATGAACAAAAAAAATTTGACGAATATTAATCCAAATTCAAATATTAAGGAATTAATGAACATAACGTTGGAGACAGATTTCAATTCTAATTATAATATTTCCTTTGATTGGGTTTAGTAGTGCTTTGAAAACGACCTACACATCATTCAGATTCGCTTTAACTGAGCGGAATGTGCCAAGAAAATTAAATTTCAAAATTAATTAATAATACTTCGAGCTCTACTAATGGTACCTCACAACGCTAGATTGTCTAGATTTAGACTAGCTTTTGAAAAATAAAACATACATATCATCCCAAGATATAGGTAATTTATTTTGGTACAACAGGTAATATATATGGGACAACAATAATACAATCTAAAAATTTAGGAAAATAAACTAACCTATTATAAAAAAATAAAAAAAATAAAACACTTGTCCCAAATTGTTGTCACACGGGAGGGTGCCACGAAGGCTGGCAGCATTGCCCCAGATTCATTCGAGGTAGGCAGACGTGCACGCCGTGACCTTGCACTGCCTCTTTTGCTTCTACATTCATCAAACTCTATATATATATGTCCATCGGTACCGAGTACACTGGCAACGTACAGTCTTAAAAACCAGTTTTCAATAATAAAGTTCAGCTACCGCTTAGTTTAACTTTCCCTCATTATGTTTGAAACTATAGAGGACTATCTGACCTCATCATAAAATAATATGCAAGTAGATCGCAAGCTAAAATTAATCCTTCTTCGAAACATTTCGCTCAAAGGCTACTAGAAACTTCATTAAAAGTTTAAAATTAAGCCACAGTGCATAAACCCGACCAGGCGATGGTACACCGACCAAATGAGATGGACGCACGCAAATCGAAGGCTTGATAAAAGTAGACGTAACAGCGAAGCGGTTATAGATTTTTGTATTTAGGCGGCTACTTTCGTGCTGCTCAAATGTAAGGATAATGCAACAGATCATCAAATAGTCGTTAGTTTTCCACTTCATAACCAGTCTGCCCAAGAGGAATATTGTTCATGTTTTATTGCTTTAGTTTCAATTTGCTTTAACAAATCGAAATATTCCTTTAATTGATACATAATAAGATTTTTCTCTAGGTCTAACTTCCTAGTTAAAATCACTAAAGTCCTCAGTGAGGTGAGGATTAAGAATATGAGAGCAAAGAACATGTATAAAGTGATGGATAAATGTACCGGCGAAACTAAAGAGGTCTGCAAGTCTAGAGTGAAATGGCGCTCTATACTTTCTGCCTAAGGAGATTCGGCGGGATGGTATGTACATAAGTGGATAAATCAAAAATGCTCGGACATTATCACACAGCGCCATCTGGCCCCATACTAAGCAAGGCTTGTACATAACATGGGAACCAACAGCTGGTAGAATACTTGTATACTTTTTTGTAAATACATACTTATAATACATACCAAACAGTCAGACGCTAGGCAATCATGTGTGTCACATAAATATTTGTTTGGGGATCGAACCCGCGACCCCTAGCGTAGCAGTCAGGTAAACTGACCACTACACCAGCGGTCTTGTCTTCGGTTTCCTAAAACTTCTAAACTCCTACGATACTCTTTCACCGTATTCAGTTTCATTTACATGTAGTTTAGATTTTATTTCCAGTAAGTTCTTATTTAATGACGCTCCGTGTTGATTGTGAACGCTTTTGGGTTTTAATTAGGCTTTATCGCGCAGGATGTGGGCCGGCCTTTCTTTGGAATGAATATTCATTGTGTAGATAGTAGAACTTTACAGGATTACGCAGTCAAATATGGATCACCTACACTAATATTATAAAGAAAGATTAGTACGTAACTAATAAACTTAAAAAACACAGCAAAATACGGGCGAAGTGCGAAGTTTAGTGTCGGCAACGCACGAGTGATACCCCTGGTGTTGCAAGCGTCTATAGGCTGCGGTAACCGTTTACCATCAGGCGGGCCGTACGTAAGTAGGATGTTATTTAAGCCAAAACCTATTTTATCCCCGCAATGTTATGAGCACTTTTTACTTCATAGAGATCCTTTAAAAAGATCAACCACGATTCTGCCATAAACCATTAGCCCTTTTTAATCCGACACATTAACTTTTCAAGAACCCTCCACGTGCTGAATTCTTATCGCAGCTTCACAAATTACGCTTTTAACCTATTAAATTAAATTCCAATTCATTGGCCCCTTTTCAAGCAGTACCTACAGGTTGGCAAACAGCAAGAATGTCAATTACGGTCACCGTCGACTGCATATGATGAGGAACGAGTTTTCCAAACTTTATAAATATTTCATTAGTTTTCAGCTCTAATGGTGTGGATTAATTAACTTTATTCTTTGTGTGGCGTCATCCTATCCTACTTTATATTATAATGCGAAAGTTTGTGAGTATGGATGGATGGATGTCTGTTACTCTTTCGCGCAAAAACTACTGAACCGATTTGGATGAAATTTAGAACACAGATAGTTTATTACCTGTATTAACACAGTGGGTGGGCTAATACTTTTTATCACGGGAAAATGTTTTTATCCCGGGAAAATGATAGGTTCCTCTGGGATTCTAAGCTCAGAAGCTAGTCTTTTATAACGCGCACAGCAAAGGACTGGAATTCTCTCCCCTCGTCAGTGTTCCCTGAATCCTACAACCTGGACGCGAAGACTAGAGTGAATAGGCTACTGACGGACAAGCGAGCTCCACCTTCTACCACATCTTCACTTACCATCAGGTGAGTTCGTCGAGCGGTCCCGTACCAAAAAATATATTAAGTAATGGTTTTACAATAAAGGACTTGTGACCAAGAAATATATTCTTATCAGTATTTTTGGACACACCTACAGCTGTGGGTAAATTGGTAGTGACAAGCCAAATAGGATTTGTTCCAACAATATTTTGCACAAAGACTAGGTAATTTCCTCGAGAGAGGTCGAGATTACCAATTCCAAACCTCTGTACTGAAGTTCCCGGAATTAAGGCGTTAGGCCTATCTTATGGCAGCTGATGTAGTAATATTAAAGAGGTTTTAAAAATAGTAAATACTAAAAATCTTCATTAGCGTCCGTCCGAAGCCAGAATATGAGTCGATATCTAGTAGAACCAACAAGCTAGTAGAATTTTCAATTAAAAAGTCAAAGGCACTAAGGTTCTTGATAAAGTCTTAAATATCTAGATAAACCGAAAGCCTCAACAGTGTTTGGTATAATGGCGGAAGGCTGATGATAAGCTTTGATTTGTAGCATAATAACAGGACTAATTTACAGTCTAATTTGAAGTTTGCTCGTAAATTCTCACTTGCTTAGAGCCCTGTCCCAACATATCCTATACAATGCTTAGTCAAAGCTTGTGGAGCATAATTGATGACAGGATTGGCACAGTAGGTAAGTAATTGGTCCTTTGCGGTAAGGTGCGGGACCCGATGGCTTACCAAGTAAATATTGGCATGGCTACCGACATCTGTTCTCTGTGTGGGTGATTTGTGTTAAGCAGTCGACATTACTAAACGGATAAGCAGCGTAAAGTGACAGAGGCACTCTAGAAATCACGATTTTGGAGTTGGTTTTCGACTCAGTGTAGCGTACAAAATCTTGTTGCGTAAGAAAATTCTATCTAAAATTGACGCCCAAAGAAAAGAGACAATCAAGTGCAATATGCGTTCCCGACCGAATGGAATCTCTGTGTGTGTGAGATAACAATTAGTACTAACAGTACCTACTGTATTACATGACTATTGATCGTTTTTATTATCATTGCAGTATTCTCTTTCTGTGAATATACCTGACAATAGAACGCTGGCTAGAAGCTACAATCTTCTATTACTAGAAAACAAATTGCTTATTTAATTTGGCTAAAATTTATTTAATTTAATGGTACCACATGTTTTTGATTTTGAGTTATTTCGAAAGTACTTTAAAACTGTCCCGGAAGAATCTTAACGATAATAAGTGAAACATTGTGAATGCAAACTTATTTTGTTAGTAAATGGCTTCATATGTAAACAAAACATGCGAGAAAATGTGTATTAACTTGTTTATAGTTCCACTCCACACTCATCCATCACTGTTATGAGACTCACCCATATCAAGGTGACACGGGCAAATTAAATTACGTTAATTTACCCTCATACCTACATATAGCGAAAAAGCTTATGGCGAAAGGGACACATTTTTCGACGGACAAATTACTTTTTAATGAAAGGTTCACTACCTTACCTAAGGAGCTATTAACCAAATTTAAAAAAAAGGTGGTAGATTTTATGCTACAGTCAGTTGATATTTTTAGTGTTACGTTTTCGAATACGTCGTAAGATATCTTGCCACCAGCACTCACTTAAAATAAAGTGTAACAATTTATAATTTGACGACATTGCTGGCATAAGAGCCTATGGTGGTCGGAAGCATTGCCTGCTATTCTAGCGACACAAGTTCGTATCCCACCGGTCTGTACCAATGCGTGTTACTAATTTAATTGCAGTGATGAGTCACACCATGAGCTTTACGATGAAGGAAAACACCGTGACGAAACCTGCATACGCCTGAAAAGTGCCTAAGAGACGGCGACAGTCGCACCATCTGTCAAGTTGGTACTAAATTACTGGCGGTGGCAATTGGGGGTTGTAACACCTAAAAGAAAAAAACAAACGCACTTTTAGAGGCCAAAAACCCAACACTTAAATATACTAGCTAGTTACCTACTTATGTCAAGGGCTAAGTAATCAGCCAATTTTTCCTAAGTACTATTGGTTTTTATTTCAGCCTAAGTTTTTGCAGTTGACTGCGCTCTAAGCCAGTTTTCTTAGCATAACGATATTCCTTCTTGGCAGCTCGCCCACTGATAATTCGGGTAGAGTCATATTTATGTTTAAGGGCATATCTCGGTATTTTAGTAGAATTTCTATTCCACATACTTATTTAAGATATCAGAATATGAACCATTTTTTTTAAATCATTTGGTATAGTTATCAAAAATTATATTATCAAAATTCGGTCTAAGACGGTGGTTCTTAACCGGTACTCCGTTCAAAGACCCGAGGTGGTCCAAAAAATACAAACACTGCTGACTTTTAACAGTTGTACGCGTAAACACATTTTATATGAATAGTTTTTTTCAAAGAAATTGTTTATTCAGGTTAGGCCGTTTTTAGACTTCACTTCACGTCACTTGTCACTGTCACTAGATAGATCATCCTTTATTAATTAAAATTTACTGTCATATTTTTTATGACCATAGCAAGACAGAAGGTTTGGCAAATGGTATCTTATATCATAACCAAAATGTTAAGAGACACTGGTCAAAAAGAAAACGTGATACCTTAAAATATCGTCGGTGGAGAAATAACGACCAGAAGTACTACGATATTTTAAGAAGTGTTTTAGATTTCTTTTTGAAACACTTTATCAATCTTCCTATACTCGACCCTACCCAGGTATAGACCCTAAAAATGGAAAATAGTACCCTAAAAAAGTGAAACGAGTCAAAGAAATTGTCGAGCGACACCGCGGGGCCAAAGTAAGTCTGATAAACAATTTATTTCCTCTACCACTTAGAAGGAGCATATTCTGTGAATTGGTTCAAGGTAGGTAGGTACATCCGGTTGTTACGTATCGTCTAATCAAAGGTAGTACACTAACGGGTAACCCGATAATCCTACCTACCGGGGTATTGACCTTGTCGTTATCTCGTCGGTATAAGAGCCTACAAGATTAATATCTTACCTAATAATGAATTGGCAATATAAATAATAAGTGCTTTTATAATTAGAAATGAGCCTAGAAAACTCCAACTAATAAAATAGTAAGTAGGTATTGTTGCCAATTCTCTTGTTCTAAATTACTAAACTTAACTAATTTGACAGGTCTAAAAATATTGCCATTCTTACTTAGCCCCGCACATATGAAAGGGATAGCAAGACTTTTAGACCTGTCAAATTAGTTAAGTTTAGTAATTTTGGACAACAGAATCGACACAATTGTAAGTGTAACTGATTCTAGGTCAACGGGAAGTACCCTGTAGGTTTTGATTCCCTTGTGAAATCGCGAAATTTTGCGACATAAACGGTAATATATTTTCTTCATATTGAGTAACAGGTTTGATTATTTTACAACCGAAAGGGACCCGGGCATTTCATATTAATTTCAAGTTGATAGCTCCACGCGTTTTTTAGATAAAAATTCTTAACAGACAGGCAGACAGACAGACAGACGGACAACTAAGGGATCATATATGGGTTCCTTTTTCTTTTTACGGAACCCTAAAAATAGTCGAAGGCGATACGTAGTAGCAAGTTTTTTTTGCTAGGGCTACTGAAGTGCAATTCTGGAGAGCAGAGACTGAAATTGCTGGATTGTTTTTTTATGGGAGATGTCTAAATAACTATGGCAAATCAAAAGGCTGTGCGAGCGAGACAGAGCTCCCACTGGCTCATGATTCTGGTTTGGATTAGATCTTTTATCTAGTTTTGATTGAAATTGAGTGCATTTAAAACAACCTAGCCTTCAACGTTATGTGCGTGGCGCCTTTGAGGCAGGACATCTCAAAGTTGTTCAAAGGATTCTGTACTTTATGTCGGTTAAGTAAGGTTAAGCCTCTTCCATGTTATCTTAGTTTGTCTATGTAAGTATGTCGGCGACCCCCGACTGGGCATCTACTCGGACGAGGATCTAGTGATCAGATTTAATATAGTAGCTCTAGCAACAATTACTTTCGTCTATGAATTCATATCGCTTTCGACTAATGGATAAATGAACAACACTGCACCGGCGAAAAGTAGAACTACAAATTCGTCTGAAGATTTTGTTATTTTTTAAGTTACGTAGTCGGCAGATATTTTTGCTAAGGCTTTTCAGTAGCCTTCAGTAGCCTTCAGTAGCCAAAAAAGCTACCTTAACTTTGCTCCATTTTGCCAGTCAAAGTTTTTGTTTATATTTTAATTGTGGGGTTCCATTGAATAAATGGAATTTGGTAAGTGTTCCATGACCTCAAAAGTTTAGAAACCCCTGGTGTAAATAATCAAGCAAGCAAGCCAAAACTTATGGCTTCAGATAGAATATAGCTCCAGATTATCAAAAACTATACATTAAATTTATATTGTGTTTATTGTGATAATATTGGCTGTTCAGATACAATGTACTAACACTACTTACCACGGATCAAGTAAAGTGATGTGACACCTCTAAGACAAGATATCGATAGAATAAAGATGCCCGCTGCGATAGTGTTGTAATACTGCACTGCGATAGAGCTTGTAAGTATTATCGAATAAAAACGTAATATAATTTATCTTATTGAAAAGAAACGACGTATTTTCTATTATTTGTAACATAGTACGGATACAATTTCATACAACAGCGCCATGAAAGCAAGCAATTAAATATTTTACAGCCGCAACAATAAAGTCTATATTACAAGGTTATTATTACTATGGAGCTTTCTACAACCGAACAGTATTTAATAGAGATATCGTCCTCCGATACAGGACCTTAAATATTTGTTCGGTAAAGTTTATTTTTGCTGACAATAAAACGTTAGGGATAAAATGAGATAAGCGCAGGAAACGATGGCAGATGTTTTGATAACAAACCTGTATATTTGTTCTGTACGTTAGGAAGATAGCAAACGTTAACATGTGGATGTTCGGTGCGACGTTTACTCTAGATTTTGTTTATTAACGCTATACAAAGGTTCCTTGTTAATGAAGCAGCTGCGAACGAGACCGCTGGTCTAGTGGCTGGTATACCCGACTGCTACGCTAGGGGTCGCGGCTTCGATTCCAGATTTATGAGACAAACATGTATGCCTAGCGTTTGCGTAGCGAGTGTTTTTTATTACATGTATTTACAAAAAAAGTATAAGTATTATATCAACTGTTGGTTGCCGTAGCACAAGCTTTGCTTAGTTTGGGACTAGATGGCGCTGTGTGATAATGTCCAAGCATCATTATTATTTCCAATATTTATTTACATTCTTAGCATAGGTGATTTTTTTAACAATATCCTAAAAAAACAATTATTATAAAATAAATACAGCCAAACTAGGGAGCCACCGATAACGAGGCGCGAGCCCAAGCTACCGGTGGTTATGGTTACAGAGTGAGGAACCTCCTGACAATGCGTGCCGTGTCGAGGAGTACTACCGTCTGTATTATTATTGTCTCTCTTAAATTTACGGAGCCTTATAAGCAATAGGTACTCATAAGGCCCGGTCCTTTATCTAGGCTGGCGTGGGGATATATATCCAACACGTAGAGGTCCGTTCGAGGAGTTTAATATTTGGCATTATTATTATTTATTTATTTTTGTTATTTTGTCTCCCTTGAAAGTAGGGGTAAAATAGCTGGCACACGGGCCTGAGCCAAGTGTGACAGACTTTGATAGTGAAGAGTATTGTTTTTTTTTATTATTATTGCGTCGTTGCGGCTTATTATCATTTCCATCCGATACCTTACAGTAAATAATACACCGCACAAGCAGGTGCGCTACATTATAATTTGAAACCAAACCTGATTCATTCGTTTCGATGGCAGTGCGGCTTTAACAGAATAAGTTACAGATTGTATTGATTGCAAAGTTACGTAGTTTACGCTACATTGTATTTTGACGTAGTAGCAAGACAAAAAGGGGGTTAAAACAAGTTTTTTTAATACTAGCTTTTATTCATCAAGGACATTTATTTGATACCCATATGACCCATATCATTGGGGTGAATATGGAAATTATAAGAAAAAATGGAAAAAAAATGAAAAAATGGAAATTCTAGCGGCCACCGCCGTAAACGTTAATTGTCACGGGAACCGAACGTATGCCAAATTTCAGCTCAGTCGACACCGTGAAGGTGGGTCAATTTTAAATTGAAAGATCTGGATAACACACACACCGCACAGGTGAAACTAAATAAAGCCTTGTTAAATGACGGTTCTGGTTACTAATATAACAAACGTTTGACTTGTTTTCTAAAAGGACGACAGAATCGATGCAAAACGGAATAAGCCCACTGATTACGCCGATATATAACATATTACGAATATCAACATACAATCTTATTCAAATCTTGGGTTACAGGATATTATGACTGTATTCATAACTATCTATGAAGCTAAAAGCAATTTATCACAACCATTGGCATCGGTAGAAAAACACGCAACAGATTTTGTTGTTTCAACTAAGTAACACAACGTCAAGAATTGGTTCAATTAATAAGAGTTAGCAGGAATCGGATTAATTAACGTGCTGCCCACGGCAGGTGGCTAGATAGCTATGCGGCGCCTTATTTAGAAAATCCTTAACATTCCACTTCATGGAGAAATCAGTATCTTGGGATTAAGCCAAGAATCTCAAATCCGGATGTGAGTCAAGAAGTGTGTTGTAGAAAAACTTAATCATGTCGCAATAGAATTTTTTATTGATAAATTCAATCTCTGCTTCTGGAAAAGTAGACATAATTCTGGTTATTATAATGATGACCATTATTAAACACGATTATACAGCTATGGAAAAGGTCGAAAGCAAAAAAGAAAGGATATATTTGGCAAGAGCGGTAAGAAGAGAGGTAGGGCGATTTGGGATTTCCCGTGGATTATCCCATTTAAATTGGAGCCGCCCGACTGGGGACTGTACCTCCACCTTACAGAAGACCGCAGTGAAATAACACTACTTGAGTCTTGTGTTTCTGCGGTGAGTAAGGTTGCCAGTGCTCCACGAGGCTACGCTGGGCTAGTAGTAATGCTGCCAAACATGTTGTTGATGAGGACTCACTGTGCTAGACAGTGAGTCCTCATCAACAACATGGTTGGCAACCCGTTAGTGATATCCCTGGTGTTGCAAGCGTCCATAGGCTACGGTCACCTCTTACCATTAAGCGGACCGTAAACTTGTTTGCCACCTTAGTGGTATAAAAACGAAATATCCTAGTTTTATTATATTCAGAGAACTCAATAGACAAACGACAAATTTAACCACCGGTTCCTATTCAATAGACTATGTATATATGTCCCAATTACGCAGGAAATCAACACGGTAGTATTAGCATTTCCAAGGGTGGACCTCACCAATTAAAACTAGTCAGAGCTATTCAAACCACGGCCTTAACGATCGTGTACGTAAACAAGATCCAATATCAAAACAGCCTATTACAATTGGAGGTGCAGGTAAATGGAACGATGGTAATTTAAATGCCCCAAGATCAATACGGCTCTTTACGGTATCATGTGACAAATTGAAAACAAATGATCTCCAAAGTCAAATATCCTTTAAATAAGATGATATTACTGTATAAGGAAAATGCTGAAAGTCAGAATCAGAGGAATGAAATATAATCAGCTGAAATATATCGTATAATCGACGCTATATATTATTATGTAACACGTACGAAAAATACAAGAGGTATCCTTTATTGGAAAGATATTTTAGAATAATATCAGGAATATCGTTCAGCCAGTATAACGTCGGAAGTGGCCATTTTTCCTCGCTCCAATTTACCCTATTTTTGCTGTTTTCCCCCTCACCATAATTTCATCAATATGGACCAATCAGTAGCCTGATTGATTTTCAATGGCACGCGAATACGTTGTTTACGTGCTCGTTGTCATTAGTTGTGTTTGTTTAGGGGTGTAAGTGCAATTATTTCAAGGACATGTTTTCTATTCGATTTTCCCTGTAAACTGGGGTACGTAGCACACATCGTCACAGTCGCTCTATGAAGAATTTGGGAAACCACATCGTCAATATTGGTAAAAATCATGAAAGGAAAAACATAATTTATATATAAATATGTAACTAAATGATGATTTACGGGATTTTAGATTTGCTTATGTTTAAGTTCATTCTCTTTCTCTAGGACTTTCATTATTTAGAGAATCAATAGGTTCAACAATCAAATTATTATGCACAAAGAAAGAAGCTGGTTTATGACGAAGCAGTATATGTATCGTAGTTTAGAGTATGTTTGGAATATCATTTTCATATTTGTATAACAACAGCTAAACTACTTAGAAACCATAAAACTTAAATATTTTATATTGCAATAAATGCGAATACGATTCGCCCACTCTTTTGTTTAAAACTTTATTATAACCGAGGCATAAATAGGATATAATAAATTTAGATAAGTTAATGGTGGTAGCATGTTACCATTTTTTCCTCTCAGAAATACCATTAGGAGAGGCTTACATATTTATTCCAGCACCGAAAATTTTACTTTTAATATCAGCCTTAACCAAACATGTCATTATTCAGAGCAGAGACCTCATTTAAAAAATTGACCACCAGAATAAGTTAATTCAATCCTTGAAATTAGCCCGGGGTCTGCAGTTACACCCCGAATGGAGTTTACCTTGTTTACGGGCTAAAAAAATAGCCCATTCCCTTTTACCCATTCTCCGAGGGCTTTATTAGGTAAAGTATGTTTTTTAATCTGTTTCGTGAATTATGTTCCGAGGATAAATGCTGAAATTTGGATGCGCGTGGCTTGTTGGCGTGGAAGTAAAGATTTAGGTGAAGGTCACTTAATTGTTAACGTGAAAAGAAGTAACGAATAGAATTTGTGATTTGTCTATTAAGGCATATTACATAGAGTTCAATTCCGCTTGTCATAAATATCCAACCCTTATTTTAATAGGGGAGGCAGTTTGAGATTGTGATAAAGAACTTTTTTTTTGTTTACATTATCGATCTCCGTTGCAATGCATGTACTTAGATTTCTTTTCTAGCTCATTTTACGCTTTGTCGACATAAAGGATTTGTACACTCATTGGACTAACAACGATACCACACCTTGAGAAATAAACTTTCATAGACATGTTTTCAGTCCTATTTAAAACCACTAAGGTGGCACACAAGCATACGGCCCACCTGATGGTAAGCAGTCACCGTAGCCTATAGCCGCCAGCAATACTAGGGGAATCACTAACGGGTTGCCAACCATGTTTGTTGATGGTGTGATTAATCACTGTACTTAAGCTTGGAAAAACTCATCGGTACAGGCCGGGGTTTGAACCTGGGCCCAACAGATGACAGGCCGTTCAAACACAAGGCCACCACGGCTATTATGCCGCCTATTCTTATCTACGTAAAATAAAATGTTCCATGTCGCCTTAGAAGCATCTATTATACCAATAACAGATACCCGAAGTGATATTATATCACATGAAAACCGTACAGGACAAAGGAATTCGAAACTTGTCTAGGTGCTCGAGTTACACAAAGCACCTAGAAGACACGTAACGCAACGACCAGATTTGCGATATTGATCTCTATTGTACTAGTTTCAAGGTTTATAGTTTTATAAAAACAAGTGTAATTGTAGATATTTGACACTTCACATTGGTTTCGATTCATTTGCCCAAAATGATTCTATGAATTTTCACATGAAAGTATTAAAATTAAAAAAGAAAATCGAATCAATAGTAGCTGTGTTCCTTCATTGGACGTACTAATTAGTTAAAATAATTTAATTGAAAAGGTATCAAAACAAAGTCTCTAATTAAAATATCGATAATTCTATCGTCGCGTCCCTAAAAGAAGACGAGTAATTATGGCTTAATTGACTTTCCGAATTTCCATTGACACCCAAGTTTATGTTACTATCATTATGTACCTTTAATTACCTTCGTGTTTTATTATCTAGGAAAGTTAATTTTTAGTTGAGCACGCGAGGATATTTCCATTGTTTTGAGTGCAATTTAGCTTCGAGGGTAGTTTAATAAAATATTGTTGGTAGTTACACTTTTAATGTGGCAATAAATATAGGAAACTCCAATGCCTGTTTAAATTTGTGCTGTACGAATATGTTATTCATAAATCGATAATTCTTATATATATATATATACAATTCACGTGTCGAGGTGTATGTTGTGTAGTTGAAAATAAAATATGAAAAAGAATCGGTAATTTTTTAATATCGGGATAAACTAATGGACCTTTGTTCTTTGGTTTATTTGTCATATGAATTCATAGCTAAGACAGGACGTCTGTCGGGACAGCTAGTAAAAATATATATTTTAATATAGCAAAATTAAGAACTCTTTAAGCACACAACACGTATTTTAATTCCGTAACACAAAAATAATAAAAAAACGCAATAACGACAATGGCAATAAAGATACTTTTTAAATAAAACAAACAATGAATTTTGACGAAAGAAAGTTGAAGCAATCACGATCAAGCCAATTATCGACACATATTACCGTCAATATCACGCTCCTCCCTACAACCCGAGCTAAGTGTTCTAACCAACTTTCTAAATTAAAATTGACACCTTGCCTTTGGTAAGTCGAAACTTGATTTGCCAACGCTAATATTACTTAATGTCTGCGTTCATCAATACATTAATTTAACTCAAAGTCAAAGTTATTACTGTGAATTATAACTAGAAAAAGTTGGGAGTGCCCCCGTGATGTTGAGGGCATAATTTAATAAGGAAAGTTCGTTAAGAAAGGTCCTACCCTACCTTAAGTTCGAATTTCAAGTGTTACTTTGAAAAAAAAAACTCTGGAAGTGTGCTTATAAAAATTGGACGAGTCTTGCGGTGAGGCAAAGCTCGGATTACAAGATTAAAGAAAAACGGCGAAGCAGATTTACTGAAGTTAAATTAATCTTTTAACGAATGAAAATAATGATCAGGTTGCGTAAAGTACCTACATTACAAACGTGGTTCCCCGTGTGGTTCTACTTCTAAATTAAGATAGCCTTACCAGGTCATAATCTATCTCATTGCCTAATTTCATTACGATCCGTTCAGCCGTTTAGTCGTGAAAAGGTAACAAACAAACAGAGTTACTTTCACATTTATAGTATTACCATGGATACATGTATGAAGGTAATTTGGTTCAGATCAGTTTTCTGATCTTAAAGGACCAAATTGCCTACCTTATATTAAATTAATATCTAAAAAAAAAATATCTCATGAAAAATTTCTAGCCCGAATACGTCATATGCCTCATAACAGAATCTGATCGGACACAAACTGATTTGACCGGATTTTTTTTGCTATCCCTTTCTCATCTGCAGAGTTAAATAAGGATGGCAATACTCTGTCTTGTCAAATTAGTTAAGTTAAGTGATTTTGTTAAACAGAATCAATAACATATTATATAAACATTGCACTATTTTTTCTGCCTATTATGTAATAGGTTCCTCAGTAAAACATTAATTTATCTTTCGAAATTCACGAGTGACATGCCGTAAATTGCGGGTAGATCGGATATCAAACAGACGGTAGCCGAAAAGGAACCCGGGTTGATAGCTAATGTACTAGATTGATACGTTACCACTTTCGAACACCCCGACACCCTAAATCTAGTTCGACATAACCCTAAACCGCCCGCAAAAACTAACGACGATCATAAAATAAAATCAACGCGATAGAAAATACTTGGTCCCTAAAAACACGGTGCCTATGTAATTTTTCACAACGCTGCGTGTGTCTACAGACTAGGTAGATACCACTGGGTGATATATGGAAAATTTGACTCCAAACACTGTTTTTTAAACTTTCGCGATTTAAACACATAGTAGTGACATGAAAACGGGTTTTATACGCGATATTAAATTGTTTATTTAACTCCCGACGTTTCGACCGAGTTTCATCGGCCGTGGTCACGGGCTGACCGATTTTGAAACAATTTGTGATTCATTTAGTTACTGTTGTTTTAAGCGTGCTGCACACCTTCAGTTTTAACTGTACAGTCAAACTGTGCAGTTACAACTGACGCCCCTGGTGTCTACACACGTTCAGTTCAGATCGTCAGTTCAACTGCACAGTTGTCAGCTTTGCCTACACACGTCCGATTTAACTGCACAGTTCGACTGTACAGTTAAAACTGAAGTGTGTAGCCCGCTTTAAGTACAAAATAATCTATTCTAACATAGAATTGTCCCCTTCAAATAAGTTTTGCGCGGGTAGGCAGATATTTAGATAGGTAACTCGCATGGAATGCCAGTTGGCATTGCTTTTTTTTCACCTTATAAAAAAATCCAATATACTTTTTAGAACGGATCCGTACCAGCTTGGTTTACCTTGCGACGGACAGCACATGTTTCAAATTGAGAATCATTCAACTCATTCGCGAGTATTGCGAGTGAACGAGTGAATGAACTAGAAAAGCTTGTTCAATTGATTCACTGAAAGTGCTCACAGGTCTCACAGCCCAACTGTTAAGAACTTTTCTATTCATCGCTTAGAAAGACTATACCTACTAAGTTACTTGAATAGGCTCTCCGCTTATTTATGTAAGTACTACATTACTTTCGTAGGTATTCATTTGATACAATACCGACAAATGGTGCCTAAGTCAAAACGACTTGGTAAGTGTCTAATGTAACTTTTGGATTTGTGTTATTTAAGACCAGGGCAGGCATATTTATCTCCGAAAGGATATCTGAAAAGGTAGACATAAGTCTGAGATTAGATTTCTCATCGAACATAGTTTAGGTCCTAACGTGGTAGGCAGACCACTGCCGTTCATAAGGAACATCATTTGTATCTTATCAGGTGTATAGGGTCGGCACGCGCGTGATACCCCAGGCGTTGTGCAAGCGTCCATAGGCTACGGAAACCGCTTACCATCAGGCGGGCTGCGTGCTTGTTTGCCATCTTAGCGATATAAATAGGTAGGTATTTTACTGCAAGAAGCTTTCTAGGTTGGTACCACCGCAGTACAAGATATTCTACTGTCAGGCACTAATGCGCGCGTACGCATTACTGCGTTCAGGTTTGAAGGAGTGTAGCTAGCGACATACTAGGGAAAGAAAACTTATGACCTAAGGTTTTGACGAGCTGAGTGTTCAGTGCAGCGGTATGCGGGACTTTAATCGGAACTGCGTCTTTTGCGGGACGCTTACCATCGGTTTAACGACTTGGTCGTCTCATCACAATATATTGGTGCCAATTCTGTTATACAAAATTACTAAGACAGTTCTAAATATATTGCTATCCTTATTTAACCCCGCACATGAGAAAGGGATAGCAAGACTTTAAGAACTGTCAAATTAGTTTAGTTCAGTAATTTTGTACAGAGCCATTAGAAAGCTAAAACTTAGATCTTGCTAATGTCCCATACAGTCTTATAAACATTTAACCAGTGTATTTTAATTTAATCAATTAATTTTGGCACGAACGAGAAATTGAACAGAGCATCTCAAAGTATCCATCGAATCATATTAGGTACTACCGTAAAGGCGAAACCAATTTTTAACCAACTTATTAAGCTGATATTTCGCTTATTTGTATGCAAAGCGGGAAGCGTAGTCTAGCCAACCAGACTTGCCTATACCAAGTACCTACCTACCTAGTTAGAGGAACTAAGAGCCTTTGAAGTCAGATTCTATGACAATGGCTGGATCTTTTTTTTATACCACTAAGGTGACAGACAAGCATACGACCCCCCTAATGGTAAGTCGTCACCGTAGCCTATGATTCTTGCAACACCAAGGGTATCACTCGTTCCCGACCCTAAAATACAATTTCATGCAGGTACCTTACCTACCTATAATTTCATACCATCAAGTGAAGTCCCTCACGGGGTTGCTTTTTTTTCGAACCGGTGGTAACTTAGACCTTGATAAGTGCCTTATTAGGGAATAAACTGAATAAATGTTTTTATTTTTATTTTGGGCTAGGCAGAGAGTAAAGAGCACCATTTCCCTCTTGTCTTACACACCACTTGCTTCTTTTACATTCATAATGTTTTCATACATGCCCGCCGATTCAGAGTACTCTTTACCTATCGATAACTGAGTATGTACTTTGGTAATCTGATCTAGAACCATCTAGAACCTACTGTGCATCACACATTTCTTATAGTAAATTTCACCCATGTGAAACCGCGGGTCGCTAGCTAGTAACCAATAACCATATGCTTTTCGTGTTGTTTATCTCACCATATATAAGTCAATAGTAGGTTATCAAAACAGGTACATGTGAGAGAAGCTTGAGAACAAGATTTAGCTAGGTATTTTGTGTGGCTTCGCACGTCTAGAGTAGACTGCCTATTTAGAACGTAGGTGTAGGTAGGTGTAGGTTTTCTGATTCTATTTTATTTTCGATAGTGGTCGTAAGCAAGTAAGTAGGTAACAAGGTGTGACTACGATTTTAAACGAAAAACCCTATATGCTCTGCGTTTAGGTCTAGTAATTATGTATCTACACTTATATTATAAGAGGAAAGATTTGTATGTTTGTATTTAATGAATAAACTCAAAAACTAGATCGATTTTAAAAAATCTTTCACCGACAGAATGCTATAATATCAGTAAGCCTCACAATACAGTAAGTACCAACCTACAAACAAAGGTATACACATATATGACGATCTTTGTCGGTCTATCTTGCTCTAAACATGCATTCACGTCTTCAGAATAAACACTCACTTTGTTTAAATAATAAACATCTATCATCGTTGGTTAGCAATTAAAGGTTAAACGAAATAAAGACTGACCTGTATTTTTTCCGTTGCACACCTTCCAAGAATCCAATATCAAACACTGTTTAAAACCACAACACACCACTATAAATCCCGAATCACATCATCCCGTCACTATAAACCACAGTAATCACTGGCTCTATAAAAAAACAGTTATAACCAACGAATGTTCAAATTATCGCGCATGTTTAACAAAACACTGAAACTGAAATCCGAATTTAAAACCGCATTTGTAATCGTTAAAGTCGCTGGGTTCCCGAGTCTGTTCAACATCAACCGTTTTACGATCGTAATACGTATTTTTCGGTGAAAGCGAACGTAATCTCATGAGACGTACAATCACTGTGAGCGGCAAAGCTCGACTGATGCGCCTCGCGCGGCGGCGCCGCGGCCTGCGTGCGTGCGGGCGCCAAGCAAAGCACGCCGCGCGCCATAATCGTGTAAACTGAAGCAAAAAAAGTGTAAAAATTATCGATGCTCTATTCCAATTTTAAAAAGTTTTATGCGAGACACGATTTTTAGAAGCCTGTTTTGAGTCCTTTAGGCATTGAAAGCATAACAAAAGATTTCTGAGAGTCTGAGAGTATGTGGCGATATTCAAGTTGTTTTTTTTTTCCGTATCTATGAAATTGTGTTATAGTAGACTGCTAGTATATTTGTCATTTCGTGTAGTTGAGGCTCGGTCATTCTTATAAAAAAAATATGTTAACAAAAAAACACGATACCAATAGGATTTTGTAAGTAATTTGATTTTATTGAAACTGTCATTACTTATTATATAGGTACCTCGTACTCGTATGTACCTTGTTATGACAGAAGAGCAGAAATATTCATAAAATATTAATGCTACGCAAACTTTTTAATCGACTTCGAAAAACAATTCTCAAATTGACTGTACGTTTGGAGAGATGAACTAAAATGCATTCCATAATCCATTTAGCCTTTCATTAGGTACCTACACTACAATCAAATGTACGTTATAGAATGGGTAGCCGAATTACAATTCTCGGTATTCCGGCTAAATCGTTTGATCGCTGCTATATTTGTAAACTTACTGTCTAAATCGAGTAATGTGAAAGATTATTTCCATCATCCTGTGAAAACATTACCAGTCGTTTTCAAATTAAGACTTAATTAGTACAGACTAATTAAGTCTTATTTTTGTCTGTAACGAATAAACTCAAAAAGTACTGGACCGATTGCAAAAACTCTTTCACTGTTAGAAAGCTAAATAATTACTGAGTAACATAGGCTATATATTATACTAGCTGCCCACCCCGGCTCCGCACGGGTGGACACAATATTTGATAAATGTCTATGCTTCAAAACTAATGTCTACCCGTGCGAAGCCGGGGCGGGCCGCTAGTGTACAATATATAAGGTACTTTCCCTCCATGTGGCATATCCGTCGGAGGCTCTGATATTAAAGACTTGCACGTCTGTTTTGTGAAGAATTTATTTTTGTTAAATTTAGTGTTTTTTTTAATGCAACAGCCAAGCATAGTCGGTTAGGTAGGTATAGCAGTATTATTAAATCCACAAATGAGACAAATTAATTAACCACATAAAGCTGTTTAGACAATAGATCGTGCAAAAGAACTACACTTGTAAAACATAACCCTCCTTTTGCAGCAGTCGGGTAGTAGCCTACTTACACGACCACCGTGAAGCTCTAACCTTCAAACTGACCACAAATCAATTCACTAGAGCAAACGATTTTGGTAGCAATTTAATGTATAACACATATTTTCCATAAAATTCCATACTTCCAATCTTGCATGTTTTAATCGACTTCACACATCAATTAAATTTACTACCTACGGATTATATTACATACATACAATTCCATACAATACCAGCTGTGCCGTTTTTACCTCATACATACATATTGGTGGCAATTCTGTTGTACAAAATTACTAAACTAAACCAATTTGACAGTTTTAAAGGTGTTTCTATCCTTATTTAACCACGCACATGAGAAAGGGATAGCAAGACTAAGAACTGTCAAATATGTTTAGTAATTTTGTTATACAGAATTGGCACCAATGTATTGTCCCTTTAAGATTATCTCACCTAAGATAATAGAGAGAATGTCACTTATTAATCTTATTATGGTGCTGCTATTATAACCAAATCCGCCATTTTTATCTTGCTGCTACGTCAAAATGACGTCAGAATCTTTGGAACCGTCATACGGAATACGCCCAATGTATACCCACCCAGTTGTTCGAAATCGTAACCTAGTGTTCATCTGAAGTACGGCAATACCAATTAAGGTATCCTGTTTATATGCACACCTACCTACAAATATGTATGTATATAGTGATTTATTGTATGTACTTGGATGTGTAAAACTGGCTTCTTACCAATGACATTAAGCGCACTTACTCTTTAGATAATCAGACACGCCCCGCGAATAAATTATGAGTGAATTTCATTCGCTGTCATAATAAAGTGCATTTTCTGACGGTCTTAAATAAAATAACTATGTAGCTACATCGATTCTCAATGCTATATTGTAGTCTATGTACGTAATTTATTATAGCAAGAGATTTTTTTTATTTTACCCGAATCCGGCGAAAGAAAAAGGAGGGTTATGATCTTGACCGCTATGTATGTATATTCATCTGATCACTCATAACTTCTAAACTCCTTTAATTTAAAAAATGACAACGGCTATCCTCTGAACATCAGTATGTATATGTAATCTATGTAATTAAAAACATTAAAATAGACAATATTTTCTTGTTTGATACTTTTTAGATCGTGATTATTCCGTATTAGGGTTATAGTTTTTGAACTTACTCTTTTTCACAAAATGGCTGATCTTAGATCCAATGTTAATTGAGATTAAAGTGATGGGTGTAATATTGAAAATTATAGTACACCGATCACTGTTGCCATACAGAGCCTCGCGCGGCTGTAGACCCGCGCTCTTCCTAAACTAGTTAGGCATAATATTATCGGTGGTAACATTGTAACTCTTCTTACCGGCCGACCGACGAACGCGCACGGCACGTTTTAACTTGCCTCTTATAAAATAGTTTTACTGTCGTTATTATCCTTGTTGCTCTTTTGTTTTATATTATTTAATATTTGTAATTGTTTTCTACATATTTTACTTATTCAATACACGCTAGACAAGTTTCTTCGTGTACTTTTATTGTTGTGAGGAAAACCATCCTCATAAAATGTAATTCTTGGACGTGTTTTATCTGCCTTACTCAATTGAGTTGAGTGTAGTTGGTTAAATTTCTATTAGGTATGTGTATTCTAATAAATGGAGGTAAATTTTGTCATACTTTTTAAAACTTTTATTCTATTTTTTTTTATACCTCTAAGGTAAACAAGCTTACGGTCTGCCTGATGGTAAGCGGTTACCGTAGCCTATGGAAGCTTGCAAAACGAGGGGTTCAAATCGGTCCAGCCGTTTCGGAAATTACCCGAAACAGACATACAGTTATTTTATTTCGTTATAATAATTATATATCTTCACGCCGTCCCACAAGGGTCCCGAAGTCTCCCCTAGTCAGAGGTGTTAAAAAACCTACTTTCTACCGAAGATAATTTGGTCCCAACGTGCCAGATGGTGAGTACGTCGCCGTCTCTTAGGCACTACATACGGCTTTGAATTTCTTCTGACGTATGCAGGTTTCCTCACGATGTTTTCCTTCACCGTAAAGCTCGTAGTGTGACTAATCACTGCACTAA
This sequence comes from Falcaria lacertinaria, assembly GCA_951449985.1. Taxonomy (NCBI): domain Eukaryota; kingdom Metazoa; phylum Arthropoda; class Insecta; order Lepidoptera; family Drepanidae; genus Falcaria; species Falcaria lacertinaria. Next base: position 4,061,433 of record OX602134.1, on the reverse strand, counting down.
AGTTAGGAAAACTTATTGGTACATACCGGTGGGATATAGAATAGCTAGAATAGCCAACCACGCTTCATACCACAAGGCCACCACGGCTCTTTTATGTTATTCTTTTTTTGTATATGTGCCGTAGGTATATACTTTCATGTGCATTTAGTAAAAGGCGGTTATTTTCATATTACAAACAGACACTTCAATTTTATTTATTTGTATTATAGGCTACGGTAGATACAAGTACAAAACAAATAACTAAATATTTTTTTTTTCATACAAACCACCCTCCAAAATTCTTCCTAAATATTTTCCAACTTACTTCATGACCTAGATCTTTCAGTCTAGACTCAGTAATGAATAAAAATGAGGATGCTAATTTCTTTACGTGCTAAAAACCGTCTTCGCTTCTAAACGTCACGATTACCGCCTAATAACAGTCAAGAGTGAATGATTGAATGATGAAGTAAATGTGTGAATGAACTTGCAGTGTATGGATTAGCGCTAATGAAATATTTTTGATACGTATTTTTAATTTTTTTCTCTAACTAAATAATGGCAACAAGTAGACACTTGAAATGCTCAAGGAGTATTCGTATTTTTCTAAATAATATTAACGTATAATAGCCGTGTCTAGGGATCGAACCGCAAAGTTAATTTTATCATTTAACCAAGTTTGTTTTTTAGTACCGAACCCCCTTTGTGAGTACAGTTCGATCATGGCCAATTGTTTCAAGTAACAATCACGTCAGCAATGAAAATGTTTAACTAAATTCATCTAGATATAAGCATATATATATAGTAAGAAAAAACACTAAAACAGGAAATAAAATAGAGGCGCAATCGCCTTTAATTAGTAGTTACTATAAGCTTCCTACGAACTTAGAATGAGAAGCTTGAAAGCAAACTCAACTGTGTATTGGAAACTATAAGTAGCTATTTAGTTTAACTAGCACTCTGGATAGCCCGTTTAGGTTACCGGTTTTCCAGTGAAATGAGTTGAGAAGATCAAAATGCAGTCGCTTCTTGCAAAGATAGTTAAAATGTGTGCAGAATGTAAATACAGCTATATTAGTTCGTGATACCCCTGGTATTGCTAACGGCTATAGGCTACGGTGACTGCTTACCATAAGGTGGGCCGTATGCTAGTGTGCCACCTTAGTGGTATAAAAAAATTGAAGAGAAGGTATAAAATCACTATGTAATCTATTTTTACGACGTGATTAAAAATTACAAGCGTCGGCAACGCAAGTGATGCCCCTGGTGTTGCAAGCGGCCATTAACTACGGTAAACGCTTACCATCACACGGGCCGAATGCTTGTCTGCCAACATAATGTTAAAAAAATCTTACATGCCAAGTGATTTAAGAAAATTATATAAATAGTTGTATGTATCGAACCGCAATTTTAGTTTGTCATTTAATCTAGTTTGTTTTTAGTATGGAAGCCTCGGTGTGCGAGTCCGGCTCGCACTTGACAGTTTATTGCCAGACTAACGCGGTGACTACTGGTATTAGGTACAGTAATTTGGGCGGATTCTTAGCACGTTTCAGTAGATAGTCGTTGTCATATTTCACTTTTGGACATTCAATTACAGACATAGGTGCTAATTCTGTTGTTCAAAATGACTAAACTTACTAATTTGACAGGTCTAAAAATATTGCCATCCTTATTTAACCCCACACATGAGAAAGAGATAGCAAGACTTTTAGACCTGTCAAATTAGCTAGGTTTAGTAATTTTTAACAACAGAATAGGCACCATTAGCTTGTTAACTAACTCATTAATATTTTAGTGTCTGGTATTTCGGTGGCATTCCAACGGACATGATCACCGATAGTAAAGACTAGATTTATGTACTCAAAAATAAATACAAAACGTGGTACGAACCAAGTAAAATACTCTATATTTAACTGTAAAAAAAAGATTATTCACCTTTACGGTCAAGTGACCGATAAAGCCTTGATAAAGACGTGTGACTATCCACAGGTTTCCACAACATTGTTTGTCTGATTTATCATCTATCATATGTAACAACAAGTGGACCCCTCAACGCTCAAAAACTAAGAATTTATATATAAAAAGAAACTATTACAAACTTATTATTTGATTTTTGATGGATTTATAACCGCTTTAAACTGGTTTGTTCTTGGAACGGTCATAAGAATTATTTATTCCTATAGTATGGCGTGCGAGTCCAATACGCCCTTGGCCAATTTTTTTTCGGGATATCCCATTATAGCGACCTCTCTTTCTTTATAAAATTAAGTTCCAACTTCACAGTCCATCAAACCCCATGTGCCCGCGATTATATTAAAATCTTCGGTGGCGTTCGTTCGTAATGTAAATTTTTGACCGCAATCTTTGCCAAGATGCCTCCGTCGACAAGACGCCATGTAACCTATTGCCTGCCGGGATGATCCGGCTTACGATTGTTTGCCCTGGTTAGGGTGGGCACAAACGTCACAACGAAACGCTTTCCACTTACGATATTAACTTGATTAGAAGAATTAATTTTTTTAAGCTATTGCATAGCTTTTATCGCGGGCCTTGAGCGTGGGGACCGAATCCAGAAATTCCGTAACGAAAAAAACCTAACACTCCGACCGACAACTCCATCTATCGATAAATACCAGAACTTTTAATGACTTTTTGGAATATCACGCTTGTCTCTTTAGTTCAGCAACCCGCCTTTAGGTGGCATTGGTTGTATTGGAAAACTACCGTAATCAGCTGTTTGTGAGAAAGTATATAGGTATATAAAAAAATAATGCATTAATAAAATAAATAAATAATTATAATTGCATAAGTTGATAAAAAATGCTATGCAATAGCTTTACCGCGGCAGTCTCCGAGTGCCACACCTAATTTTATTTTTAAAAATAAAAATAAAAAAATATTTTTAAAATTAATTAAAATTCCATACTTAAAAGTGAAAAGGAACTCTTATAGGATTCACTTTGTTGTCCGTATGTCTGTCTGTCTGATGATATTTCGAAATATATGACCGTTTATGTCGCAAATTTTCGCATATTTTGCGATTTCACAAATGAATCAAAACCTATAAGGTACTTCCCGTTGACCTAGAACCATGAATTCAGTGTCTTACAGCACAAGTAAAGGAAAAATCTGAAAACCGTAAATATGTAGCAAACATTTTTTTAATTCGAATTTTCTAACAAATATTCCTGCTTTGCGCTGTTGAGTTGAGAGTCACCGACGAATAACGACCTCATTTGAAGTTCGCCTACTTTTAACCTTACCTACAAGTGTGTACGGAACAGAGCGCGAGTCCGACTCGCACTTGGCTGGTTTTTTTTATATCGCGTCTAATATACTTGCAGCGGTCGTGTTCGAAAGGCCTTACCCAGTCCTGATAAAAGTACGAAAAATGGACTTATATACCCGCGAGCGGTTAAGTAAGATGCTGTGGCATTTGTCTGCGAGGATTTGCTCCTTCGCTCTCGGGTTATGTAAATACAAGGATGGGGAAACTAATTAGAAGGATATTGTTGTGTCGATAAGCTTAAGGCACTTATATTTGTACACGCTTTCTTGTTTATTATTTTTGTAACCACGGCTTCTGAATTCTGTTTTTTTTTTGTGAGGCAAGGTGCCGGCGCGTTCCAATTATTGCTGTCTTAAAATGACAATTTCAACAACTCCAGTTTGTTCTTAGAACGAAAAGCTAACATCAAACCATTTTGACAGGTAAGAATAAATTATCCGTCCATTGTCGTGGTATACAAAAAAGAATACAATTTTATTTCGCATGTAAAATCGGAGGTCAATCATAATTAATGTGGCTACAGATTTGACTGGCGTTGCATAAACCAAATCAAAAATGGTTTATTCAGTTATAGCCCTAGTAGGACCCTGAAGTTCTACTTTACCATTTGATTCGGCCAAGGTGTCACTATCAGGTAATGCAGGGTAATTATTGCCCTCGGTGATTGTCACTCAAGATAGACTGAGTGCCTTGTCTAGTATACCTTAGATCAAAGCTTCGAACTTAAGATTTGTTGAGCACTTTAATTGACTTAATTTAAAAGGTTGTGGAGGATTTCAGGAGGATCATTATATTGGCTCTCATTCCACGTGAACCTTCGTATTTAGTACAACCACAGTGAAAAAAGAACAATTAATTTGTCATAGATAAAAATAAACGTCACATGTCATGTTGACATTTGATATGTTTGTTTTTCTAAATAACTCGTTCTACCAAAAAACGACATTGGCGAAATTTTGGCAGCCCCGCAGAAGGCATTCATAAAAAAGTTGAAGTTGATATAAATCAACCTTTGGTATTCAATGGATAATGTTTAAATATTATCTAGTAATTTTTGTGAGATACTGTGGTTTTAATTACTATTCTCGTGTTCAGTAAAAGTAAATCAAAAAACCATTCATTTTATGTGCAATAAAGACATATTTCTGGTTAGTGATTTTTTTCGTTCATAGACGTAAGAAGTGTAGTTTTTTGGCGGGAATTAGGCGGAGCGGTTGAGATTTTTTGGCGGGAATCAGGCGGAGCGGTTGAGATTTTTTGGCGGGAATCAGGCGGAGCCGTTGAGACTTTTTGGCGTGAATCAGGAGAAGTGGTTGAGATTTTTTCAGTGTCTCGTAAATTGTGGTATATTGATTTTTTTATGTGTATTTTTGGTGTCGTTATGTGCAGTAAAGTTTCATTTAGTTACTGATTTATAGGAACATTAGATTAAGTGATTTATCATTTTGGTCAATAGGTTACCGCTGACCTAAAGGCGTGGTACGACCTGTTACTGCCGTGAATTGTCTCCAGAAACCAGAAACTCCAATAATCAATAGAATGCACGACACGAGGCCTTTTAATCCAACCAACACGTAATATTGAGAAACTTGAAAATTCTCTAACACTCGACATAGGTAAAAAAAAGTCCCTGAAGAGGATTCATTGCCATAGTTAGAAAGAAGACTAAAAAAGAAAGATGCTGTCGTAGTTGGTCTAGTCCTCTTACGATGTTGCCGAGAGAATTAACTCTATTACCTGCATATAGGTAAATGTATGAATAATAGTTTTTCTTTCTTTTCATATTCTACTGACCAAATACGAAATGTAATATTTTCCGTGCTGCCATTAGATTAATAATTTAATTTTCTTTTACCGCTTAAAACAAAATCAATTTATTCAATAATTTACATAATTATTTTTATTAAAAAATAATTTATATGGGACAATAATAATAATACGATCTAAAACTAAAACTAACCTAATATAAAAAAAATAAATAAATAAAACACTTGTCCCAAATTGTTGTCACGCGGGAGGGTGACAAGAAGTCTGGAAGCATTGCCCCGCTGTATGGCAATGCTGATCCTTTGCGCAAAATATGTTGATTTATTTTTGACGCCATATCAAAAAAATCATTCATAATTTTCATCACCTTCAACATAGCCTCCTTCAATTTTCGCCCTTCGTCCTTTCAGTTCAAACAATCAATTTCATCTAAAATTTATACAAAGCATCGCAAGAGCCCAATAAACCATTCCAATAGCTGAATTATCTGTGAGCCGCCGTGATCTCGGCATGTAAAAATAGAAACCCGTAATAAATGATATACAGACAGAAATGCCGTACCTCGGATACATTTTTCACTCACAGACGTACCTATATCATCGACAGATATATATTTATAGTAGCTTTTCCTCGCGATTTCGTTTCATAGCGATAGGATCTAATATTCAGATCAAATAAAACAGGTAGATGGAACTTTGCTCACTACGAAGTGATTTCGAAGTGTTTCAATTTAAAAAGAGGTAAGGCGAGTCTATTAGTAATGTTGCTAGCACTGTTAGTCCTCATGAACAACATGGTTGGCAACCCGTTAGTGATACCCCTGGTATTGCTAGCGGCTATTGGCTTCGGTGACTGCTTACCATCAAGTGGGCCGTATGCTTGTGTGCCACCTTAAAAATGTATTCGTCGTAGGTGCAAAACAGCAATATGTCAACAAAAAGGCTTAATTTGTTGTATACATAACATTAAAAAAAACTGTTTTTGGGCTTAAGTAGCGTTCACAATACACGTCACCAATATTACAAGAAAACATTATTATAAGGTTATAACTGCATGTACTTTTACTTTTACATATTTTGGTTACAGATGACGCCTCGTCGCATTTTTATTATATGTATAGATTTTTTGTTGGAACACTTTATTATTTAATGTACTACGTTGACTGGATACGGCATAGTTAGTTTGATTATTTTTATTAGATTTCTCGGTGTATATTTTGCAAGTTTTTTTTGTTTCGGTTGCGCTTCAATAGCAAATCGAGCCTTGATTGTGAAGGCGGTGCATAGTAAAAACAACTACGAATTAAAAAGTCGCTTTCGCAGTCTAAAGATGGCGCGGTTTTTGGACCGCATAAAATGGGTAATCTGTATAATAAAAAAAAAACCGTTTTGACAAAAAAATAAACCAGTCATTATTTGAGGTTGTTAAATGTTGTTTAGAATAGCCGTCAACAATTTTGGACATGTACCTATGTACCAAAACACGATAATTAGTTAAATTGACTTTTAAAAGAACATTAATATTTTAAACTATTTATGTTTATTAACTACTTGTAGTTGTAATTATTTATGACTTGTTTCTTGAACTAGTAACAATTTAGTTCGAGTAATGAAGTTTGATGGCTGACAAATTTAAAACTTTTGTAATTTTGCTATTTGCTTTTTCTGGCATAACACTGCAGGGTATTAGCCCATTAAATAATATGTTATGCTGAGTTTCTTGCCGCATTTCACAGCAAAATCGCCCATCCCAATCTAGTGGTAGATTCTGACTATTTGAAAGCACTTCTTTCTAAAAGTTTATTCAAATGAAGATTTTATTTAATTTTTGATATTTTTTAACTGTCAGACGGACTAATTCGGTCGGATGTTGGCCCCCACAGCAATAATTTTCATTGAAAAATTGTGTCGTTTCCAGACATCTCTTTCTCTATGGTACTTCCCCTCACAATCGCACGGAAGCACGCGCCTAGATCCCGCTCGTTTGTCTCTGGATAGGTCATTGAACCTTTTGGAGTATACGCTTCGCTAACTGCGAGTTTGACTAGGGACGGAGAATATTGCAAGAAGAGTTTTGAGTTAGGAATTCGAGTGAAACAAAATACGATTTATTCATCAAAATTTCACCAAAGTAAACAACGATGGTAACAAAAGAGTACTCGGAACAGACGGGCATGTATGAAGAAATTTATGAATGTAAAAGAAGCAAAAGAGGTGTGCAAGTCAAGACTGAAATGGTGCTCTATACTCTCTGCCTACTCCGTAAAGGATTTAGCTTGATAAAATTTAAATATCCCGTATACCCATATTTACCAACTGTTTTTAAAAAAAAACTTAAAAAAGAAGTAGGGCTCGGTCGAGTCTGCTACCTGAGATTCTGGACGAATCCCATTATGGCTGTTTCTCTTATGTACTACATACATACATATCTTTACGCCAAGTCCTTTTCAGAGTAGGCAGAGATAAGATTAAGCGACATTTCACTGTTATGACAATCTAAAATAACATTGATGTAGTGTTGTGTTTTTATGGTAACTAAGGTTGCCAGTGCTCCATGAAGATCCCCTGCGCTAGTAGCAATGCCGTTAGCATAGTGACTCCTCATCAATAACAGGGTTGGCAACGCGTTAGTGATATCCCTGGTATTGCTAGCGGCTATAGGCTACGGTTACTGCTTACCATCAGTTGGGCCGAATGCTTGGGTGCCACTATTGCGGTACAATAAAAAAACTCTTAAACGTTTATATAAACTAAATCTAAAACACTGATAGTCTCACATCAAACAAGCGACGGAGCCATCAAAATATTTATACCGATTCGACCGACATCCGTTGAATCGATAAATCGTTGAATCCGATTACTTACGGCTATTGCGATTGACGTCAGGATTTGTTAGTCATAGCCATTTTTCATCATCTACGTTCGCGGCTTTTAGAATATATTACGGGTTATTTTTAACTTTTGTTGGTTTGTTTGTACCCTATTTATGTATGAAGTGAAAGAAACATTGTGAGAAAACCTGCATACTCTGAGAAGAATTTTAAGGACGCAACCGTAAGATCTATATTAGATATCTTAACTCAGTCTTACTATACCTATATATTTAATTGAACCTTCACAACGATGTCTTTTTTATACCACTACGATGGCAACGGCCCATACCAGCTAGCCATACCAGGAGTATCTCCAACGCGTTCCCAACCCCGTCACTGTGCTGGCAACAGTGGCAACATTACTACTAGTGCAGCGTTAAACGGGAGTTAAATAAACAATTTAATATCGCGTATAAAACCCGTTTTCATGTCATTACTAGTGCAGCGTATCCTCTTCGAGCAGTAGCAACCTAACAAACCGCAGAAACACAACACTGCATCAAATTAGTCGGTCTTCTGTAAGGTGGAGGCACAGTCCCCAGTCGGGTGGTTCCAATTTAAATGGGAAACCCACGAGAGATCCCAATTCCCCCTACCTCTCTTTTTAAGCACTTGGTGTGATTATTCACTGTACTTAGCTTAGACTCATTGGTACAGTCCGGGGTTATAACCTGGGCCCATCAGATGACAGGCCGTTGCTTCAACCACACGGCCACCACGGCTTACTTGTTTCCTGATGCACGGCCTAATATAGTACAGGCGGTCGCCCACTCATTGCTTAACTTCGCAGATCCTGCACCACTAAAGATACATTTTGCACGAGCAAAGCCTAATTCCCCATAAACTGATCATTACACAGAATGAAAGCCAGAACCTTGGGCATACAATGGCAGTCGCGCTTCGTTGGAATCAAATAGGTAATAGTTAAAATAAAACATATGCTCGTTTACACTGCGTTACTAAGGCTTGGTTTATTTCTGAATGGAAGTTACGTTCAATTCAATCTAAAAGTAAATGCAGTTTGAACCAAATCCTTATTTTAAATGCGAACATTTTCCTGTACATAAAAAAAGCTACGCAATACAAATGTTATTGGAAGAAGTCGCGGTAGGCTACGTTCTCAGTTTAAAGACCTAGTTACCAGAGTACTCAGTGAGACCAGTAATGATAATGATGAAATGCGTAATTAAATTATTATTTTTAAATATGATCACAAGTGATACACTGGTGTTGCAAGCATCCATAGGCTACGGTATTCGCTTAACATAAGTTGGTCCGTATGCTTGTTTGCCACCTTAGTGGTATAAAAAATCTACCTTAATAGGCAAGCATCAAAGAGCCATACCAGGTTGAATTTCATTTTAATCTGAACTAAGACAAACCATGGTTTTGTTATGCCTATAGCGGCATTGGAACAAGGTCTTTTTATTGTTGATTCTTTAGTGTTTCCGATGATTACTCTATAATGACCCATTTTGTAATGATTTTATACGACTGACTATTATTTAACTTAATTTCTAAGCATTCAGGGTCACAACAATATTGTGCCAAGTTGAAATGAAATGAAATTAAAATTAATGAATTAGATTTTAGGAAAAAATAAATCTCTAAGTGATATATTATTTACGCTGAGCCTGAACGAATCTTATGTCTATATAATCTATTATGTTGTCAAATTTTGTTGATTTAATTAGATGTTTGACGTGATTGAATAATTAGACAAAAAATGACCAAACCTCTGTTTTACTTCTTATTAGTCGAATAACAAATTAGAACTACCCACCGATCTTTCGTCTGTAGTTATTTAAATTGGTAAATTTGATGGTAAGCTTGATTTTATAAAGCAAAGTCTCCTGCCGAGTCAGTCTGTCTGTCTGTACGCGATAAACTTAAAAAGGACTGATCGGATTTTCGTACAGTTTTCACAAGTAGACAGAGTGATTCATAAGGGAGGTTTAATTAATTAAGGGTCTCTGTATATTGGCTAAATATGCCGCGCGGATAAATTCGATAAGAATGTATTTTCTGATCGAGTTTTATCGCGACCCGCCCCGACTTCACACAGGTAGAGACCTGTGTGAAGTCGGGGCGGGTCGCTATATAATATTTTCAGTGTTCACTTAGACTAGGCATTACTTTCACGAGTAGCGCATCTTGTTCAGAACACATTTGCACACAGCTCCACACATTTTAATTATTCACAGCATGAAATTCTGAGCAGCTTACAAAATGCACAAAGTTCTAGAGAAACGAACTAGTGTTGTAACGATAATGAAACGGTCCGCTAGTGAGGGCTCCGGCCGATGTTTTGATCCCGTTAATTATCACGCCATTGATTTTGTCCCGCGATGCGTAAAACTTGTTTGTGGTGCCGCAAGCCGGGTCTTGCAAGTCATGTGGGAGCCGTGAAGTTGGGAATAGTTACGTAATTGGGTTCATCGATATTAATAACTTTGTTTTGATCGTTATTGTTTACGATGTATCGCGAATGGATATAATAAAGATGTTACGATTTGCAAAGAGAATGCTTAAAATTTTACAAGAAATTTTCTGGGTAATAATAAAACAGCCGAGCTTTGCGCACTTACGCCATATATACTACATTATTTAATGCGGATGAAGTCGCGGGCAAAAGCTAGTTTTATATACATTTAATATTTTCTATGCATTATTTCCTCATGTACAATCAGTTTTGATTTCTAAATGTTTAAGATAATTATTACACTGTCTTAATTAAATTGTTAGAACATTTTTTACATCCGACTGAAAGACCTGTTGACATTTTATTTTTATTTTATTTCCCTGTTACAATGAAAACATAATTACGATACGAATAAAATTCCCACACTGTAGCATGATAAAAGACAGTGAGAGATATTTATCCAGATGCTTCTATCGACGTGTTCGATATCTGATTATATCGACACCACACCAACTCTAAGCGGTTTGCCGCTGACCACAGAGCTTCCTAGGCCCAGCTTTGATTATAAATTGTGGCTCCTTTATTGTCTTTAAATGGACCGCTGTTTCTCTATAAAGTGTTTATCCAGCCTTTAGCTAAATATAATGTTTATTACTGTTTAATTTACTCCATACATTTACAAAACATGCTTAAATATATTGTCACCTTAATGGCTAAATTGGTTGAAATAGACCTGAGACACCCCTACAACGAATACACGGAAACTACGCCTTGTCCATACACTTGACTTTTGATTTATGTTCCTGAGACCCTCGATAGGACAGAGAGCTTCCACAGTGCTCCGCTATCCCAGTCGATCTTGAGCTTCTTAGTTCGCTCCAAGTCTTTCCTACGTCAGGTCTGCTTAGGGCGGTTACACTTACTTTTTCCTTGGGTTCCAGTCAACGGCTTGCCTCGGTATGGGATCGGTGTCCCTTCGGAGCGTGTAGCCGATTTCCACTTGCGGCGTTTGATCTGCTGGTCGATCGGAGTCTCGCCGCAGCGATCCCACAGTTCTACGTTGGAGATTTTCTCTGTCCAGCAGACATAGAATACGGCGAAGACAGCGGTTGATGACCTGTAGCCGCCGCGAGATGTCTTTGGTGACCTTCCACGTTTGACATCCGTTCAGCAAAGTGGTTTTTACGTTGGACCGGAATATCTTCAGCTTAACTCTCCTTCAGTTTCGGCGATTGCCATACAGGGCGGAGCTATGCGAAGGTAGCTGTTGCCTTGGCGATTCTTGAAGAAAGATCCGGCGTCACTTCGTTGCTCTCAAAGTCCTGTGCCGATAGCAGGAACATTGTCTCGCTTGCGTAATTTCCTTCCAACTGACACCAAAATCACGCTTTCACGGTCCTTACTTCTTCCTATCCTTGACTATGCTGACGTCAGCTACATTGACCTCACCGAGGAGCAACTGAATAAACTTGAGCGCCTTCAAAATTTCTGTATACGGTTTATATTTGGTTTGCGTAAATATGACCATGTCTCCGAATTTCGGCAAAGGCTCAAATGGCTTCCCATTCGTCTTCGCCGGAATACACATATCCTATCTCTCCTATACTCCATTCTTTTCAATCCAAGATCTCCATCCTACCTCCAGGAACGCTTTGAATTTATGACCTCCGACTTTCTCCCCCTCCGAAATTCCAGAGAACTCTGTCTCAAATTTCCTATATTCACTTCCTCCTTCTACTCTAAATCCTTTACTGTTGAAGCTGTTCGTCTCTGGAACTCTCTGCCCCTATATATACGACAAGCCCAAACGACAGTCTCCTTCAAAGAACTGTTATCAGACTATTATTTATCCCTATAAATAATGTATATAGTTTCATATTTATTGTATGTATTGTTTTATTATATATATATATATATATATATATATATAGTATAGTATAAGTATTATTATAAATATATGTATTTATATGTGTATTTATATTAGTCATGTCTCATGATCATCACACTGACGCACCTGCCTACCTCTCTTTTCGCTTTCACTTCGTTTCTTTTGCACCCAAAGGTTGCCTGGAAGAGATCGCTCTAGCGATAAGGCCGCCTCTTGTTAACACTTATATTGTATTGTTATTTTAATATGCTACTTACTTCATGGTGTGCAATAAAGTATATTTGAATTGAATTGAATTGTGGGCAACGTTTTCGTATCGCCTTCGACTATTTTTGTATTGGAAAATGAGCAGCGCTGCGGCAGTGAAAAGTGGAACTAAAGATTAGTATGACAATTTTGACATTTCGCGAGTTACGTTTCTAATACGTTGTCGACAATGTTCCTGCTACCGGCACTGTACCTTTTTCATTTCATCTGAGGCTCCCACCAGCAAAAGCCTAACTTTATCCTTAGCGTGATTGTTCAAAACACGTCTACTCGAATTGATAATGGAACAGTTCCAAAAACAAAAACGAAATGAGTTTGAACCGTAACTATTTTTACTTTTATAGGGTAGTATAAAGAAGCTTGTTTTGTTTTAACGATTTATGGTTAACCCCATGGGGCGCCATAGTTCTTTATTTCTATTAATGATTATATTTATTGTTCCTGGCGTGTGTTATGTGATAAAAGGCGTAGTGGAGCATGGGGGTCGATTGAGTTGTGAGATTCATAACTAAAAACGGTATTTTATTACCACTAGGCTTTCCCCGCGTAACAATACAATACCCACGCTACCTAGACATTTTGTGTCGAATTTGGTGATATAACGACATGACGAATGTATAGCTTGGCAAAAAAAAATACTGTAAACAAACCAATCAAGACGGTTGATGCTCTATACGAGCTGCGGCGGGTTGCCATACGAACGGCACAGTGACGTCAATTGTTATCTATATTTTTTTGCCTGACTGTAGAATTTGACGAAGTAAGGATTGAGTAAGGATTAACTAAGAATTTTTATAACACTAGCTTTTTCCCCGCGACTTCGCCCGCGTAGCAAATTAGTATACTATTACCCGTTTTCCCGTAAGAATGAGGCATTTTCCCGCGGTAAAAAGTAACCTATGTTCATCAGGGATAATGTCGGCTTCAAATGGTAAAAGAATTTTTCAAATCGGTCTAGCAGTTTCGGAGCCTATTCAATACAAACAAACTCTTTATAATATCAGTGTAGATGGCTACCGCTCTAAGACCAACTCTGGTCAAATAGGGAAATCTCTAGATGAGCCTGTCCCTCGTCCGTCATATAAGTGCAAAGTAACACTAGAAACTTTCTATAACTCCATAATTCCACACCTACCGTTGGCCATAGTTGGTCGTATCTAGATCTAAGGTACTAGTGATAATAACCGACATAAATTGATGCGCCATTATGAATCCGTAAGCTACTTCCATACAAACGTCAGTATGAAGTGTTTCTTTATTCATATATATACCAATGAGTTTGTCTATGCTTAAGTACAATGATTATTCACACCGCCAGTTTTACGATGAAGGAAAACATCGTGAAACCTGCATACGTCTGAGAAGAAATTCAAGGACGCATGTAGTGCCTAAAAGACGGCGAACTCACCATCTGTCACGTTGGCACCAAATTATCTTCGGTGAAAAGTTTGTGTAAAACCTCTTGAGGGACCCTCGTGGGAAGGCGTGAAGATATATTATTATTATAATGAAACGCTTATATGAAGCTGCCGTATAACAGAAAACTTAAGATAAAACCTACATTCCACACCGGTTCGTAGCTACCGTACTTGAGTGGGTTGTATAATCGTTGGATATGGTAAAATAAATAGCTTGATAATTATATTTCCGACTTAACAAGTGAAGTAATTTAATTTTATCGTGTAATATTTAAACAAACAGCTGATAGAATAGAACTAGAAGTGACGATGACATGGCATGGTAACGAAACAAAAACAAAGGTTTTGTGCTATCTTCTTCTTCCTAGCTATGGCAATCAATCCTCTTCAAGGAGTATTTGTCTCAGTATCGAGTGTAAGAGATCTATCAAGTTTCTCAATAGCATGCATAGTTTCATGCATTCTAATGCTTAATGGAGTTTCTGTAGACAATCCACGGCAGTAGTGAATCATAAAATGACAAAGTCGGAGGTAACCTATTGACCAAAAAGATAGATAATTTTACCAAAAAGTCATATTACAGCATTATTTCCAATGCTCCTATAAATCAGTCACTAAATTAAACTTTACTGCATAAAATACCGATTTTAAAATAAGTGTGTTGGGTACATATTTATAGAATACAAAATATATTATAATTTGCTTTGTCCGCTTAATGATATGATTTCATTAAGCGGACAAAGCAAATTATAATATATTTTGTATTCTATAAATATGAATTTCCGCAAAGTAAAACCTGAATCAATTCAGTACATATTTATACTTATAGTGATGTGATATGTGACTATGAGTGAGTACGACAGAAATAACGAATCAAACGAGGTTACTATGCGGCATCGGCGCTTTTTTAGCGCGATGCTAATGACGTATGGCGCTATCTCTCGATGAAATATACGCAACTTTCCTATAATAGTGATAGTAGTTTATGAATATAAATGCCGCATCCATTCCGCAGAACTTCATGGCATGTATTAAATTTATTACACTTTTCTTTGGTAACGCTATCGGCTGAGCGATAAACACGCTATCCTTTTCGGTATTTATTTGCTCATTCAACCTACGGCTGTACTGAAATTGGTTGGTTACTTTAGACCTTAATAAAACTTTATAGAGTCTATTAGAGGTTACGTATTTATGGCATCATCATCAAGTGTTGCCAAGACAACTATGTGTTAGATACGGTATCTTACTTTGATTGGAATTTTATAACGCTTTATAAAAATAGGCTAACGTCAGTTTAAACTTTATGCCAATATCACATCATATGCGATATATATATTTCACTATGTTTGGGGTACTTATGTAAGAATCTTTAAATATATTACGCATATACATTATAAATGCGAAAGTTTGTGAGTATAGATGGATGGATGTTTGTTACTCTTTCACGCAAAAAATACTCAACGGATTTTGATGAAATTTGGAACATGGATAATTTATAACCTGGATTTATTTTACTTACGAGGATACTTTTTATCCCGAGAAAATGTTTTATCCCGGGAAAATTGTAGGTTCCTCTGAGATTCTAATCTCAACGCGGACGTAGTCGCGGGCAGAAGCTAGCAATCCATAATTACGTGCCGAATGTCTATTCATTCATTCTGTTATGTTTAACAAACTTTCGTTTTTATTATGTCATATTGATTTTTAATAAAACGGATATACAATTAAGAAAATTTTATAAAACCGTAGTAAAATCTTTTATAGTAACCACTTAGATTATGCTTAATCGGTATAATGTCTACCATTCGAATGCCTAATCTCTTTTCAATTTATTACTTTTTTCTTGCTCAAGAAACAATTCGCTGATTGTATTGTTTTCTTTCTTGCCATTAAGTAAATCAATTTCAGACGAACATTTTAAGACTCCAAATTCGAACAGAATACTTTAAAATATACGTGCCTATACGAAAAACTTTAATCAGTGCCGGTAGCAGGAACATTTTCGACGGCACTGACTGGCAAATAAAATATGCCTACACAGTACTTTAGCTCTTGTTTACTATTTCGTGTAAATAGGACTGTGAGACAATTTGTGATGGTGTTCTTCGGTTAAATTTTGGTTCGACTAAACCGGCTTGTATTGAATGTAGCCGAACTCACATAAATTATGATAATTTTATTATTGGAGACATTGGCATAGGACCTTTTATGACTTTTTTGCGACTTTAAAGTCACTGTTAACTGTGTTATAATTAAAGTAGATGAGCTTTACGGTAAAGGAAAACATCGTGAGGACACCTGCAATTATCTGAGAAGAAATTCAAGGACGTATATAATGCCTAAGAGACGGCACAATCTGTAACGTTGGCGCCAAATTATCTTCGGTGGAAAGTGGGGACACTTGTGGGAAGGCGTGAAGATATGTTGTTATTACAAATATCGATTCATTGCATTGACTAGTTACCCATTTTTACTATCTAATTTATTATAATGTTAGGAAAAAGAGCTTTATCCTTATCCATTCCTATATTATATCATTATAGGACTTCAATAATCATCCGAAAAAAGTCGTACAAAGTCATTTTAGAGACTGTTGAGAGTATTAGATACTTCTGGTGTTGCAGGCATCCATGGGCTACAGTAACCGCTTACCATCGATTGGACCGTATGCTTCTTTGCCACCTTAGTGATATAAAAAATATATTATTTAAACGAGAAACAATAGGAGCATTTATGTAACAAATACAATTACCGTAAAATAAAAGGCTCACGCGGCATCCTAAGCCGTTTGAATCCAATAAATTCCGCAAGTCAAACAGATCGCATTACGACATGCTGCCATTATCGCTACGAAGCACACTTCCTGACATGACCCCGCTCTAAATTATAATCACATTTACCGCGGTATAAAGGGAAGGGACCCGTATTAAACATTAAATGATTAATTTCGTTAAACCACTTTGAATATTTAATTGACACTGACAGAACAAGATGACAAACGTCAAAAATTCAAAATTCTTCTTCTTCTTCTTCTTTAGTATGGCAATCAATCCCTTCAGGGACTATTTTTGCCAGTGTCGAGTGTTAGAGAATTTTCATGTTGCAAAATTTCTCGTGTTTGCCGCATTAAAATGCCTAGTATCATGCATTCTAACGCCCAATGGAGTTTCTGGAGACAACCCACGGCAGTAGCAGATCGTAACACGCCTTTAGATTAGAGGTAACCTATTGACCAAAATGATAAATCACTTAACCCAAAAGTCGTATTATGGCATTATTTCCAATGCTCCTATAAATCAGTCACTAAATGAACCTTTACTGCACATATCGACACCAAAAATACACATTAAAGATCACTATAACACAATTTACGACACACTGGAAAAAATCTCAACCGCTCCGCCTGATTCCCGCCAAAAACTCCCTCAAAATTGTTAATTGTATCAGTAGGTACTTCGTAATTTGAATGTAAGCTTTTAAAATTGGAAGATTAGTACAAAGCTGAATAAATTAATGAAGTACCTGCCTAGCTTGGTAAATAATAAATTTTTACTTACCAAGGTAGGTAGGTACAATTAGCCTTAGTTGATGTTTGGCATATCTAATATAACTTTTGGCCGCAGCTTCGCATGTGTGGCAAACAGAATAGATCAACATATACCTATATATAAATGATAGCTGCTACCCGCGTAAATTTTCATCGATTTAAAAAAATACGGATTTTAATACTAACTTTTATCTCCTATTTTACCCCCTTAGTGGTGGAATTTCCATAAATCCTTATATATGTATTTTTTATTTTTAACTGAAAGGCCAAATACCAATTTCCATGTGTTTAACTTCAAAAATGAAGGATTTTCATACGGAAGACCACCCATTTCCCAAAACCCCTTCCTTAGTAGATGCCTACGTCATAAAAGGTATCTGAATAATGAACTGGCTAGGGATGCTAACAACCCGAAGCTACAACAAACGGCTTAAAAGAAAAGATATACTGACCCAATAATATGGAGGTGATGATGGGTAGATGTTCTCAAGGGAAGACACACCCGAAAAGACAGAAAACCCACAAAACATCTGCTTATAGTTTGAGGACTGATTGCAGATTTATAATAATAACAAAAAAAAAAAAACGTATCTTCTGTCAAAATTTCAAGCATCTTGTGTCACAGTGTTTGTAACAGAACTTCCTGAATCAGCTTAACCGATTTATATGTATTATTTTATGTATATTCGGTAGGTCTGGGACGATAACTATTTTTCATACCCTAAGTGATAAGGGTGGTCCACATCAAAATTTTTTTTTTTTTTACAATAACGGTAAGGAAATCATTTATATGGCCAAACGTTTGCGAGTCAGCTAGTTAGATATAATATTTACAGCTTAAGCTTATTTCTTTCTTAATTTAATTTATGCTATCTGTATTTATAATAACCCACATTATTCACGAGAAAATTGCTAAATACATGTTCAGTATGTTCTTAGAATATAATAATCTCTCTTTTTGCCATTTAATTACAAAAGTTCGTTAAAACAAAATCCGATCAAACGAGTTCAATAGAAACAGACCTTTTAACTTCGATTTAAAATGAACATTCGAATTTTAAATATAATTATTTGAATTTCGTTCTAAAACAAATTTGTACTTTATTGGAATTAATTTACGAATTTATAACGCTTATTTTTAATCGACCATGCAGAATGCATTCTAAAACCAACCTTATTTATCGGTTTGTTAAGAGACAAAGAATAATTTTAATGCGCAACATGTAACGTTAAATTAAGGAAATATTCACGCAATGTCAAAGTTCGGTGTTAGATGTGGGAAAATGATGAACTAACAAGAGTTTTGTTTCAATATTTACCTTGTAACGGTATAGTTAAAGTATACTTTAGTTTGTTCGTTTAATACTAATTTATAAAGTACGGAATACATTTTACTGAGTAACATAAGTAGTGTAATATGTTCTTTGGTTACTTTTTAAAAACCGAACGTGGCAAATAATTTATCCTATATGTTAATCCCGGTTATAAACTATACGTGTACCAAATTGCATACAAATCTGTTCAGCCGTTTTAACGTGATTGAGCAACAAACAGGCATCCATTCTTACAAACTTTACCTTTATAATGTTAGTAGGACTATTGTTAAGATATTATGCCATTGAAACGTTTCTAGACATGGCCAAATAATAAAGCTCTTATCTTCACCATAATAGCAGTAATTTTGACTCTTATGTCGAGTAAAAAATCCAATAAAGCTGTAAATATATCACAGCTTCAAATAATGTACATGGACTGACACATAAGAGCTCACAAAGCCTACAATACCGGCCTGTCAGCAAAAGATCTGTCAAACAGAAGCCCTCAATTTTTTTTCGTAACTTTCGCCTATCTCCATATACATTGCTTGCTCGCTAAGAGTGTTACTCAAAAACTTATGACGAAACTTGGTAATGCATTCGCAACATTACTCTTCAAACTCTTAGTGTTTCCTCTTGGTAGGGTTTCATTTCCACCTGGAATAAGTTACCATAGCAGCGACTTCTCAGTCCATTGCTTGTTTAGTTGGTTTTACTATCAATACCGTGTAAAGTTACGCGCAATGTAATCCAAAATGTTAGTAAGACACGTTTTAGCTCTATCTTGTGGTAAGAGCATTGAAATACAGCATTCACTGGCTCTTGTAACAAATTGTATACGACATTAAGGACTTAGTTCTAGAATTTTCTTATAACAGCTATCTGGAAATGGTATTTGGTTAAGCTTGGATAAAACTCACATCTAAACTTATATTATTAGCTAAAGAGTTTGTTTGTTTGAACACGCTAATCTTAGGAGCTACTGGTTCGAATTGAAAAAATATTTTTGTGTTGGATAGGCCATTTATCGAGGAAGGCTTTATAATATTTGATAAATGTCTACGCGTGCGAAGCCGGGGCGAGCCGCTAGTGTTTTATTCAGTGTCCTTTTAGTAGACAAAGAGTACAGCACCATTTCACTCTAGACCTGCGCACCGCTCTTGCTTCTTGTATATCCATCTCTTCACCAATCTCTTTATTATATGCCCTTTCCAAGGCCTTTTCCGTCATTTTAGTAGGACCGAGATAAAAGGTGACTTTTGACAGGAATATCTATGAATTCATATTTTTTTAATCGACCAATTATTACCGTTGGCTTACGGTACTTTTTATCTGTCTTTCTCGGCTTTTTCTTCCACTTACTTGGTATTGTATTTTATCTAAGTAGATATTATTAATTACTTTTGTGTATAAAATATATAAATGTATTGTGTATAAATATATTTATGATACAGAATAAAACATAGATATGTTTGAAAACTGAATACAACTGCCTTATCCTGTAAGATGACCTGAAAAAATAAAGATGCATAATGATTAATTTTTAGAAATTTCAGGCTTTTTGAAATAATATGAATTCAGCTTCTGAATTTAAATTCTGCATTCATTATATTGTAGAATATCACATAATTCGACAGGACAAAGAAGTCTTGTGCAGCGTTAAATAAAGATGACGATTTTTTTTGGGACCAATCAAATAAGCTTAGTGTAATTATTTTTTACAATAGAATTAGCACAGATGGCTGTGTTAGGTCGGCCTGAGACCGTTAAATCAGACAAATTGGAAACAGTTATAAATTACAACATAACAATCTAATCTAAACTTATTACATGTTGGAAGTTCAACCACAAGCCAGGTTAACAAGGTTAATTCGGGCCGAGTACTATAAACACTAAATTAATGGCCTCCTATTACAATTTGCGAAGTTACTAATCCCGATACTAAACTTAAACTTTACAATTGATTAATAACGATCGATTGATGTGTTCAAAAACAAGATCTCGTTGATAAATAATGAGTGAAGACTGTTCAGGCGGCGGGAGCGAAATAAGTGTACAAGCAAGACGTTTTAACAGGGAAAAAGAGTCAATATTTTTCTTAAATTCCAAATTTGTATGTATTCTAGTTGGCCATGCCAGTTCAATGTGCCAGTACTACTTTATAATATCGAACGCTGGCTTCCGAACAACAACAAAGACTTTTTCTAAATGATTTTAAGTCTCCGGATACAAGTCTGTTTGGACAGTCTTCATGGTTCTGTTTTTAAATTGAATTTATTTGTTTTTAAATCGTCAGTATTTCTTCAGCAGCAATCCGTTGAGTAGTTTTTGTATGAAAGAGTAACAAACATCCATCCATCCATCCATACTCACAAACTTTCGCATTTATAATAATAGTAGCATGTTCCCACTTCATGAACGATCACGGTATAAACTTCTAATTTTATTCAAAATTCACTATAAAAATCTTATTGGTACAGCCCGGTAGGATTTGAACATGTGTCGCTAGAATAGCATGCAACGCTCCATACCACACGACTACCACCACTTGTTTAAAACATGATCTCGTTATGATAAAGTTTTGTTATCATAGTTCATCTTGTTATTTATTGTTTATCACTTTGTTGTGATAACCACAGAAATTAACAATTCAATTGTTATGTTAAGGGAACTTCCTAAGATGGGTATTGAGAAATTCTCATGAGATTGAAGGATCAAGAAAAGTAATCTATGAAATACGTAATGAAATTTCGAGCGAGATTTATTTTTAACATTGTTCACAACTTTACGAAAATTGTGAAGTTTTCGGTCAAATTCATAAAAATACGAAAGTTTTTGAAATTTTATACAATGCTTAGTAGATATACTTGCGCTTAAAAATCCGTAAAACGATTTAACATACATATTTTCAACTAAATATTTGCCATAATATTTTAACATAAAAATTGTTTATTTAATTGATGACCATTTTAACAGGGCAGCACAATTGGCTGTATTAAGAGAAACATATTGTAATTAATTATCTCAATTTAATCACCCATTAAGCAAATAACACTTCATTACATATGATGATTGTTTAAATTAAAACGAACCATCGCATTATGAATGAAATGCGAATGTAAATTTATGTCTTAAACAAAGCATCTAATTTATTAAACTTTGTAACTAGGCGTGACCTTTTCGGCGAAAATGCGTACGGCTGGCCTAATGGTAAGTGGTTACCGTAGCCTATGGACGCTTGGTATACTAGGGGTATCACTCACGCATTTGCAACCAATTTTATGTAAGAGCCATGCCATCTTTCACACAGTCCAATCATACTCTTATAATATGCTACAGTCCCGGCATAAGGGGTACAACATTTATTGTTTTCCTATGGCAACCCGCCGCTGCTCGTATAGAGCATCAACGTCTTGAATGGTTTGTTTACAGTAAACGTCATAACATAGATTCAATTATGTTAAGGTTGCCAGTAGCCAAAAATGTAGTTCCGTTTCCAAACGTTTTTGTCAAGCTACACATTTTACACCATAATCTGTCTATTGTATCGTTACCAAATTGATCCGAGGCTAAAGTATAGAATATCAGATCTCTTTACAATATCAATTATGTTATCCCTTTTGAGATTTTCAGGTTGTGATATATTCGCACTAATTCTAAAGGATATCTGTCTGTTTCCGACATACGGTTAAGTCGACATATCAGTGTTACCTGTAAAGTACAATACTAATTATGACCAAACTGGGAACAATTTAACAGGATCCGTTTTACTACTGAGATAGGCTGAGTAATTGGAAGTAAGGTGTGGTCCCAGTAAGGGAGAGTGCAAATCTATAAACAAATAAATTAAATGTAGATGTCTGTTTATAAAGTCAAAATAACAGCTTTTCACTGAATGCATATGACGGTAAACACGATAGTAATAATAAAAAAAAGCGTTTTTTTTTGCTTGGTAATCTCCGAAACGGCTTGACCGATTTTAAGGAGGCTTTCACTAGCGGATAGCATATTCTATAGGGCGTAATTTATTTTGGAAAAATCATTAGGGATCTGCGTAACAAATAAAAAACCCATGAAATTGTGAACAATGTCCTGCCAATATTCCACGCGTACGAAGTAGCGGGCACAGATAGTTTTAAATAAAAATTTCATTGTCATCATCATAAATCTATCATAGTCCACTGCTGGATCCGAACCTGATGGTCTCTGCCATGGCGAACCACTAATAATAATAAGTTTTGGTGTTTTTTTTTATAATATCTGTTTTTTTTAATATTGTAAAAAAATCACCTAGACTAAGATTTGAAATAAATAATGGGAATAATAATAATAAAACTAGTTCAGACCATGGTGTCCATTTTGTTAGTAGCAGTATTCTTATAGACTAGTGTTAGTAATATAGTTCCCTACCAAAAACATATACAGAAAAACATTTTTTTAAAGCTAAGTTCGATCCTCAGCCCTCCTCATCCACTCACTGCCAGCTATAGTGCGCAGATCAGTAGCAATGCTCCTCATCAACAACATGCTTGGCACCCTGTTAGTGATACCCCTGGTATTGCTCAGCGGCTATAGGCTACGGTGACTGGTAACCAGCCGCCGTATGCTTCTGTGACACCTTAGTAGTATAAATTGAAAATCGCTGTAAGTAACGCTCGACCTCAGACCGTATTATGCTTAGACCAACTCAAAAACTATGGAGTTCTCGTTTCCCTATCGATGTATTCGACTTACTTAGAGGGATTATTGTATTGCTCACTTCGCTATAGGTCGGTCTAATGCCGATAGCCAAATGGATGAAATCGGCTACTAAACAGCTGAGTTGTTCTTCGTTAATATAATGGAGGTTCCTTGGAACCCGGAGGCTATATGTTGTTTTATAGTATAGTTTATATAATAGTTTACATGTATATACATAATTGTATATGTACTAGCCTTTTCCGCGGAACTTCGTTCGCGTCATCCATAGTATACTAATATAATTAAAATAACTCTGTTTGTTTGTTTGCTACATTTTCAGGACTAAGCGGCTGAACGGATCGTAAAGAAATTCGGCGAAGACAGATTATCTCCTGGGGAAAGACTGTTATCTTTTGCCTCAGAAAATAATCTTGAAGGATTGAAATATCTTCTTACATAATTAAGTTCCTTTTTTGTATAAACACGCGGGCGAAGCCGCGAGTAAAAGCTAGTATAATATAATATTATAGCCTATACTTTGAGCGCCTGTATTACACAGTGATAATACAACATTCTTCATTACAAACAAAAATACAAATCCCTCTCTTTGTAATATTCGTATAAACTAGCGACCCGCCCCGGCTTAGCACGTCCCAGAGCATAGCGCCCATAGCCCATTTTCAAAACCGCATCAAAATCCGTTGCGTAGTTTTAAAGATCTGAGCAACCATAGGGACAGACAGAAAGCGACTGTTTTATACTATGTAGTGATTTAACAGAAGAAAATACTTTGTAAGAGAGGTAGGGCGATTTGGGATTTCCCGTGGGTTTTTCCATTTAAATTGGAGCATGACCGCAGTCAAATAACACTACTTGATGTAGTGTTGTGTTTCTACGGTAAGTAAGTTTGCCAGTGCTCCACAAGGATACGCTGGGCTAGTAGTTATGCTGCTAGCACAGTGAGTGCTCATCATCAAAATAGTTGGCAACCCGTTAGTGATACCCCTGGTATTGCTAGCGGTAGGCGGTAGGCTACGGTGTCTGCTTACCATCAGGTGGGCCGTATGCTTGTGTGCCACCTTAGTGGTATAAAAAAATAAAAAATAAAAACCTATATATGAGACATAGCACGGCATTTTCGTTTAATTAATTATTCGTGTGATGGCTTGCTTGGCCTGATTCTCAAAACTTCCGAGACTTCCAAAAACTATCAGAGAAATTCAAAATAGAGTTGCTTAATTGGGATCGTTTGATTAAGATTAATGAAGAAGAAGAAGATGATTCAAATGAACATGTATACATGGTGGAGATTATGTACTTAACCTACTACTAGTTATTTAAGTTCTCAATCTCAAAGATAGCAGCCAAAAACACTACTCTTACGTAAACCTTACTAAAATGTATTACATAGATAATGTATTTATCCTGATGATCCTTAGCCATGTTCATTATGTTTAATCTATATATATAAAAGAAGGACTTCCATTACATTTCTTGCCAAACTTCAGCTCAATCGGATCACTGGGAAGTGGGTCAATACACACAACACACACACACACATAGACCCAAACACACACGAACACGCTCACGCTCTCGCACACGCAAACGCGCGCGCACACACACACACGCACACAGGCAGACATAAACCCACACACAAACAAACACGCGCACACACACACCGGGCAAGTGAAACTTAATAATAGCTTGTAAAAAATAGTAACACTCCCATCCCTAGGTCTCATAATAGTTTGAATATGCGGTGCCTAGATCCTCAATTTGGCTGGAGTTTAGCCCTAGATAGAAATTTAGATTTTATTGGTAATGCTTTAAGCTGTTATGGCCCATTTGGAGTTAGTCTCATAATCTACGAGAGTACTATTTATTTTATTGTTGTTTTGGCATCGGATCAGATGAATAATGTTGTCTTTGGAATGAATAAATAAGGGATGAATTAATGTGTTGGGTATCAATTATGTTACGAGATGATTTTTTTAAGAAATACATCTATGTTGCTACGGAGAATATAATATTAGACTTACTATGATTCTTACTTGGTTGAAAAGCTTCTTTTTGTCGCGTAAAATCACACCCAAATCTAAGTTATAATTGAATGAATACCTAATAAACTATGTAAATAAATTTAACTTTATCTCAACTTACAAATCTAAAATTCCTTTACTTAAAAAATTACAATAGGTCTAGGCTGTGAAAATACTCACTGGCTGGAAAAAATCGAGCCGTATAGTTTATTGAAATTAAATTCTATTGTTAAAATAAAAAGAAATATTTTCAAGTTTTACTACACCCATTGTATAAGTGCAAGCAAATTGAAAATTGAACTCATAGTAAAACAATAAAATTTAAATTTGATATTCATTTGCTTCTTCATACTCAGTTTAAAATTCCCCCAATTTTCTGACTAAAATGTTAACTAACAATGATTCGCCCGCATTGTTCGATTCAAACATAATTGTGCACAATTCATCTGCATACTGTTTTGTTTTGTTTGTGATAAAATGTAATCATTTTATGGTTAGATAATTCATAATTGGAACAATGAAATTAAATGTAATTTATAATTAATTTAGAATTAATTTATTATATTCATGACCATAATTTATGTATAAATTTAACTCAATATAATTTATAATTTATAATTTGAATTTATGCTTAAGTTTTCTCACAAATAAAAAAGCGATCAAAGAAAACAATATTGTCATGTCACTTTGATTGTTATTTATTCGTCATTCGAAATGTTGATATCATAATATGATCTTAAATATTTTTATTTTCTTAGGGACTTTAAATGGGCTATACAATTATACATCAATTATATTTTAAAATTTCCTAAGTCTCTTGGAAGATACGCTGTACTGGCTGTAATATACTGCTAGCATAGCGAATCCTCTTAATATATAGGGTTTGCAATACAACGCGCTTATACTACGCCTAGTATTAAGCAAGCGTCTATCTATAGGCTACATACGGTGACCGCTTACCATCAAGAGGGACGTACGCTTGCTTACCACTTGAGGTCTGATTAGACCACTTCTAGTACCTAAGCTAAAAAGACTGGAAACTAAAACCTTGTTTCAAATTTAAAATATAGAAACAGAATTTTAAAAATGGAACACTTTTCGTACAGCGAATTGCTCAGTATTTGAATGTATGACGCTTGCATGCGCTGTTTCACGACCAAGACCTATGTAGGCGATAAAATGTTACAAATGACATTTCGATTCCAGAATTTGTTTATAAACGTGCCGGTGCCAGATGCGACCTACATTTATAAGTACGCGAATTCTCTAGGATTTCTTTTTGGTGCAGCATTTTATTCGTACGCTTTTCATATGTTTTATTTCCAAGAACTCTCGAATGCCATTTTATTTGATTGTTCTATTTGCCTCAGTTATATTTAGTTTACTTTTACGCAGCGGTCTCGAGATATATATAAATAGAAAAAACTAAAGTGACCCGTACTCAAATTCAAAAAGTTCGAAAATTGAAAATAGACTTTTATAACACGCGTCGGCCGTCTACTCAGAATTTCTCGGCACAGCCATTATGCACCAATCAGATAGGTGGATTTTTTTCAGCATTAATTTTATAATCTACTACAGTAGCTTTTGCCCGCAGCTTCGCAAGCGTGGTAAAGAAGTCAATATCTGATGATAGCATATGCCCACTGCTACCTATTTTTATGGATTTAACTTAAAAAATGTAGGATTTTCATACAAACTTTCATCCCCTATTTTATGCCTAATGGTTGGAATTTCTAATAATCTTCTACTACATATTTATTTATTGATAACTGAAAGGCCAAATACCAAATGTCGGATTTTCATACACACTTTCATCCCCTATTTTACCCCCTTAGGGATGGAATTTCCACAAATCCTCACATACGTACTTATATATTTTCAACTGAAAGGTCAAATACCAGTTGTCATGCGTTAATCTTCAAAAGTGACGGATTTTCATACAATAATTTCATCCCCTATTTTACCCACTTAGGGGTGGAATTTCCAAAAATTCTGAAATACGTATTTATTTATTTTTAACTGAAAGGCCAAGTACCAATTTTCATTCGCTTATCTTCAAAACTGACGGATTTTCATACAAAACTTTCATCCCCTATTTGACCCCCTTAGGGATAGAATTTCCAAAAATCCTGAAATACATATTCATTTATTTTTAACTGATAGGCCAAATACCAATTTTCATGCGTTTAACTTAAAAACGACGCATTTTCATACAAACTTTCAACCCCTATTTTACCCTTAGGTATGGAATTTCCGAAAATGCTTTCTTAGTAGATGTCTACGTCATGAAAGGTACGTACTGTCAAAATTTCAAGTCTGTACCCCCGGCCGTTTAGGCTGTGCGTTGATATGTCAGCCAGTCAGTCAGCCTCTTCTTTTATATAATAAAAATACAGAATACAGATTTACTCTAAACTACAAATGATTATATTTCGTAAAGGTATGTAAAGCTCGTTCCAGTTTAATTTAATAGTTAATACAAAGTTATTTGCGGCTCCTACCTACATTGTAACCGCAGCATGGCACTTAAACAACTTATTCCCAAACCATTTTTGCTGTCGCTTTGCTTGGTGTGTTTTTGTACTGCAAATAAGGTTGCTAATCGTTTATCAATTCAACTAGAACAAGGTATATGCCGCATGCGTGAACCGACACACGCTTGCCTTTTTTAGGGTTCCGTACACGAAGGGTTTTAACGATTACTAAGACTTCGCTGTCCTTCCGTCCATCTGTCTGTCAGCGGGCTGTATCATGAGATACACAAATCATGATTATACCGTACTAGGTAGTAATGAAAATGAAAATAAAGGGCTCCCCTCCTAGTACGTGCATTTGTGCAATTTTTGCTCTTATATCATAATAATGGCAACAAGTAGACCCTTGAAATACTCACAGAGTTTGTAGTTCTTTTATGCTCTATTTTTTTTTAAAAGAGCTAATTTACTTTTACGAACTGATTATTTGCGGTTGCAAAACCCGTGTCTAGGGATCGAACGGCAAAGTTATGTTTGCCATTTAAACTACACAGTTTGTGTTTAGTACGGAACTCTCCGAGTCCAACTCGCACATGGCAATTTCTTTTTTATTTATGATTAGGGTCGGCAACGCGCGAGTGATACCCCTGGTGTTGTAAGGGTCCATAGGATACGGTGACTTACCATCAGGTGGGCCGTATGCTAGTGGTATAAAAAAAGGGAAACTAGGAATGTTTTAGTACGGAACTCTCGGAGTGCGAGGCCAAATACACTTGGCCAATTTTTATTTATTTATGATGATATCATAAATAATCGGCCGGCATTTAATTTAGATCGCGCCAATTTATGTATTAATTGCCGTCCATACGTACTTTATTGACCAATGTAAGTAATATATATTCAGCCCGAGGGGCTTAGTTAGACTTATATACCATTTAAACTGTAATTATGACAATCACGCTGGCCGCAAAAGAACGGGGGACGTTATCAAATTATCGCTTTTAATACAGAAGACAAATAATGAAAGGTTTGTATTTCTGCCTTATTGCTAATTCTTTGCAGCTAAACATCCATCGTTCTTCTGCCCTTATCCCATATTATTTGGGGTCGGTGCAATATGTATTTCTCTTCCATCCTTCTCTATCAGCCGTCATCTCTGTATTCACTTCCTTTCACGTACCCATCCACAACCATACATAAAACCTTTCTTACCACGTTATCTTCATTCCTTCGCATGACATGCCCATACAATGACAACATTTGCAGCTAAACATCCGAATTACGATATTCCTGTCTATACTAATATTATAAACAGGAAAGATTTCTATTTTTTTACAAAATATATGATTAATGTCTACCCGTGCGAAGCCGGGGCGGGCAGCTAGTATAATATAGCCTATGTTACTCAGTGATAATGTAGCTTTCTAAAGTTGAAAGAATTTTAGAAATCGGTCCAGCAGTTTCAGAGCCTATTCAATACAAACCCACAAAAATACAAATCCTTCCTCTTTATAATTTAAGTATAGATAGTATAGAAGTATAGATGGTTTATTGACACAAAACAGATCAAACTATTTACAAAAACATATCTTAACCTACCTACTTATAGATAAAAGATCTGACCCAAACCGGAATCATGCAGTAGCGTGCCAAGAATGCTGGCAGCATTGCCACGCTGGATAGCAATGCTGATTCTCTGAGCGAGATATGTTTCAGCACGCCTGTCACGGGAGGCCTTAACCAGCCAAGTATAGATAGTATAGATATAGAGTATAGATAAAAAGAAATGCTGTTTTTGTAATGTGTTATTAATATTTAATTACTTTAACCTCCCATTACAATCAAGCCAAGTCTTTTACACCGATATCTGTCCTTGGCGTGTAGGGTGGGAGCGCGCTTACCTCGACTTCGACATCTGTCACCTGACAGATCGAGTCTATAGTACGTCTACTACAGGCAACGCGTTAGTGATACCCCTGGTGTTGCTAGCGGCTATAGGCTACGGTGATTGGTAACCATCAGGTGGGCCGTACGCTTCCGTAACAACTTAGTAGAAAAAAATGTCGGTTGATCTGTTTCACATTGCAATATATTACGGTGTTTAAAAGCTATAATCATGAGTTTTTATCAATGTTAATGCTCGTAAAGATAATTGGTTTCTATGCAAATGAAAACGTATTAGCGTCAGTCAATTTTGTAATGTAACGCGCGCTGTTTTGACAGTTGGGTTGGTCACTAAATTAATTTCTACAAGTTGGTAGACCGACATGTATTTACGGTCGTGTTTCTACGAACTGGTAATTTAGACCTTCATAAGTGCTTTAATAGGGTCTAAACTAAATTATTTCTTTATTGTTTTTTTTATTTTATAACTAGAACTACCAACCTTTAGCTAGGTCAGGATCATAAAGATATAAGATCTTTTTTCTTTTTTAGCATTACTTACAAGCATACTAATACCAGAATAATTAATTATATTATGTTGTATGAATTTAAAGTTATTGACGTATCAATACATAGTATAAAATAAAGTCACTTCCCTCTGTCTGTCCCTATGTATGCTTAGATCTTTAAAACTGCGCAACGGATTTTGATGCGGTTCAATAGTGATTCAAGAGGAAGGTTTTTGTGTATAATTCATTAATTGTGTTTTGTAGGTATCATACTTATATGGTAAACGCTGGCGCGAAGTCGGGGCAGGTCAAATGTTAATTGGCGACAGATTTGACAAGCGGCTCAGAACCAAAATGAATTATACATTGAAATCCTCCTGAGGAATTACTCCGTCAAGTTGCGGAATAAAAAAAAACTATGCGCACAAACGGCGGGCGCGGTTTGTTTTATACTATGCTACGACTTACAAAGATTTGGTGTTACTAAGAAGGTTAATTTAATTACATAGTGTATTTAATTTATTTTTTTAATGTTGATATCGATGATTCGTTTTTTTTTTGTAACAATATGATAGTACCATAAGAATAAATACTAACATTTATTTAATTGTTATTAGTTCTTATGTAACGTAGTACGTACACAAGCCCACCCCACCTGATGATAATCAGACACCGAAGCCCATAGCCGCTAGCAATAACAGGACACTTTGTGATATGACACTCAATTGGATAAAAAGTTAAGGAATAAAATTAGTCCTATTGGAAATGAGGCAGTATTTTTCCAGTGCTTCACGAAGATACACTGCGCTTGTAGTAATACTGCTAGCTCAATGAGTCCTCAACCACAACAGGGTTAGCGACTCGTTTGTAATATCCCTGGTATTGCTAGCGGCTGCGGTGACTGCTTACCATCACGTGGGCCGTATGCTTGTGTGCCACCTTAGTGGTATAAAAAAAAAGATAATTCCATGGTCGCGACCCGTAACCATTCTCATAATGGAGCTTAATGGCTGCCTGACTCAGTAAAGTGTAATTTTTAACCTAATTCGGACATTGTACATGAAAGGCTAAAAAGCTTGTTTTTATTATTTGAATTTAAATTTGATAAAGTAAGTGTTTTCTTTATTATGTCGCCCTTTCATACGAAATACAAAATATGTGATAAAAGTGTACAGGGGTTGCAAACGTCCAAAGGCTATGGTAACCGCTTCCCTTGTCAAGGTTCCGTACAAGAAGGGTAACCAATAACTTAGCCGTTGCTGCTTGTCCTTAAAAATATTTCAACCGTTTAAAAAATCATTATTGTCGCGCCAAGTGCCTCACGGGCAGAAAGTATAGATCGCGCGCAAATGCACATTTTTTTACTAGCAACCCGCCCTAGCTTCGCAAGGGTATACAAAAATAAGGGTACACAAAATCGAAATTCTACATGAAAACCTTCCTCTTTAATCAACTCTTTGCTGAAAACTGCATCAAAATCCGTTGAGTAGTTTAAAAGATCTAAGCGAACAGACAGCGGAAGCGACTTCTTTTTATAATATGTATTTTATTACCAATCATGGCGTTGAATTCATTATTATGTAGGTACGAAAATTTTTCTGTATAATGGCAGCAGTAACTGGAACACAACACGCAATTTGACGAAAATAATTGATATTGGTGGCAATTCTGTTGTTCAAAATTACTAAACTTAACTAATTTGACAGGTCTAAAAATACTGCCATCGTTATTTTACCCCGCACATGAGAAAGGGATAGCAAGACTTTTAGACCTGTCAAATTAGTGTAGTCTAGTAATTTTGAACAACAGAATAGACACCATTATCAATAATGATATCTCTCTCTACTCTATCTATCTCTTACCTTCATCACAGATGGCTGTTTATCGTCGGTGTAAGACAGAATACGACCTCCAGATGCCTCCAGTAAATAATGAGGCATGGTGTGTGAGTAATGTGTTCCCTCCTTAACAAGATGGCGGCATCAGCCATAATACTTTACAGCTCTGACCTATTTATTCTTTACAAATTATTTTCACTGGCAATAAATGTGTAGCGCATGTGAGATATTTTAATTAAATATTGTTATTTATGGCGTCAATTGTACTGTGAATACAGTGGTTTTAAATGTTGGTCATAATAGGCGGTTGTTAATAAACCAAATCTTTTTTTTTTTACTTTGGTTAAAAAACAAGAACAATAAGATGCAACGGACATTCTTTTTCAATTAATATAAAATAGTGGTAAATCGGAAGACAATATTCTTGTCTACAAGCCATTTTGCTTTTTTATTATTTCACTACTTCTGTCAAGAAAATTGTTATAGTCTGCATCCAATCTAAGTTAGCTTTTGTGTCTTTTCACCGCAAGTTAAAGTTGGTATGGTGTCATAAGTAACCAAACAATTCGCTAAGAAAGCCTTAGCCAAGTGCGATTCGGACTCGCGCACCGAGAGTTCCGTACTAGAAACAAACCAGTTGAGTTGATACACTTAACTTTGCGGTTCGATCCCTAGACACGGCTACGGCACCAACCGCAAATAATAAGTTTGTACTGGTAAGTTCGGTTCATTTTAAAAAAAAATATAGCATTACACACTATGAGCATATCAAGCGTCTACTTGTTACCATTATTGAGATAGAAAACATAAAACAAAAGAAAACACGTTTCTAGTATGGGAGCAATATTTTGTATTATTATTTGTTATTATAGAAGCTACAAAGTCCACCTGTTACCGAATCATTAATGGATCATGAGATACAGCCCGCTGATAGGCGGACGGAAGACTTAGTAATAGGGTTCTGATGGTTACCCTTCGGGTACGTAATCCTAAAATAACATAAATAAAGTCTAATACCTTCCACAGACAAACGTAGACAATTTTCCAATTTTAAAAACGAGGCAAAAGCGTGTCTGCCGGCCAGTAGTATCATATCATAAAACATAAACATCGATATTTATTATTAAAAACAGAAGCTCTAAAGTATTTAGCTGTCTACTCCTTGTTAAAACGGTACTCGGACATTACCAAGAATGTCTAAAATGCCAATATAAAATGCTAGCAATAAACAACCTTAAAGCAAAGGCACTATTTCGAAAATCTGAACGAAAATTGAATGATCATTTCTACATTCGAAAAATTCTTGACGCGTACGACATCGAGCTGCATTGCGTTCCAAGTTTAAATCTGACGTTTATACACCAACTCCGGCAAGATATTTTAGACTTTATAAAAAAGCAGTTTAAGTGGGTTTTTTAATGACATGGGATTATTCATTGATTGTTTTTTTAATCCCACACACCCATTTAGTTGTCAATGAAAAGGCGCCATGAACCTGTTTGACCAGCGAACCGTGGATCCTGTTTTTTCTTCTTTTTTGTATGTTTGTTGTCGGCTTACTTCAAGTTAACCCGTAATTGCATCGATTTAATCATATTGCATTGGTATTAATGAAAAAATATTAATTTTGTCCTAACGAGTGAGTGGCTAAAATGGGATGTCCTTTATAACCGTCTCAGTTGTCATTTATTTCATATTGTTATTACTTTTATTAGAGACGATTTCTAGTGATAATAATAATTAATTATTTCAGGACTCATGATGGCGCATAGGTACTTCACTTATACCTAGCTGCGTGCATTTTTTTTCTGTCACCACTTACATTGTTATGTTAACCATAAAATGTTTGTTCTACCAACACAGACCCATCGCATGGGTACACAATTTATTTTACTGAGTGTGGAGGTAAATGGTTCAAGAATTATTCGGAATATTTGAACTAAAACTTATTTCAAAATCGAATTTACAACCATTCAAAAACAAAATACATTGAGGTACTTATTATTTGATTGAAAATCGCAAGCAGGTGTTCTCTTTTCAAAAAACAATCGGTTCTCATCAGAAGCAATCTTAACGTTTGAAAACAAAGTTAATCGTTAATCGAAATCGTTAGGACTCGATATAAAAACGTCAATCGGACGACGCCCTTCGATTCGGTTTTGTTGTTCGTTTTTCAAATTCTGGTTTTGTATTCTGTTCCTTTAATCTTGGTTTAATAGAATACAATGCTTTAGAGAAAGCTGGATTCCATATTCAAATTGCTTTTTTATACAAAAAAGTGTCGATGCGTTCTTGTTTTATATTTCGTTTGACGACGGTTTGACGCTATTTTGTTTGTGTGAAGAAAATATTTTTATCGCCAACATACATTTCATGTTAATATTATAACAGGTTTCTTCTTCTTCTTCTTCCTAAGTATGGCATCAATCCCTTCAGGGACTATTTTTGCCAGTGTCGAGTGTTAGAGAATTTTCATGTTGCAAAATTTCTCGTGTTTGCCGCATTAAAATGCCTAGTGTCATGCATTCTAACGCCCAATGGAGTTTCTGGAGACAACCCACGGCAGTAGCAGATCGTAACACGCCTTTAGATTAGAGGTAACCTATTGACCAAAATGATAAATCACTTAACCCTAAAGTCGTATTATGGCATTATTTCCAATGCTCCTATAAATCAGTCACTAAATGAAACTTTACTGCATATATCGACACCAAAAATACACATTAAAGATCACTATAACACAATTTACGACACACTGGAAAAAATCTCAACCGCTCCGCCTGATTCCCGCCAAAAACTCCGATAACAGGTTTAATATTATATGCAAATCTTTTACATTTTAAAAAATATAATTAAGTACTTATTTTATTATTAATGAAATTTAATTTACTTTCAACTAATTAGCATTAATTTCTTGATAAAATCATTATGGATTTTGTTCATAGGAAAGTAACTAAGTGAATTAGATAGCTCAGTACAAAACCTTTTGAATATTTAAAATCTATTGCTGGCTGAAAACGCAATATGTTAATTGTTCAGTAAAATAATGAAATAGGCAATAATTTCCGGCCACGCGCCGGATAAAAACCTTAATTACTCCGATTCATTCACTCGGTCAGTCGTTCATTCGTTCATTCGGTCCTCGTCCAGCGCGCAAGTATTTTAACAAGCAAAAAGTTTGCCACGCGGCAGCTATGCGACGACGCGATGCGCCGATTGCTATAGTCGACCATTCATGAGGATTTTTAATAATTAGGTTTAATAATTTGTTAGTATTTTAAATATAAAAAGTTTTTTTATTCTTTTCACATATAATGTAAATAATAATGCCATAGTATTCTTATTGATGTCTGACGTCCTTCCTGGGGGCAATTTCGTAAAAAAGTACGGAAATGCATTACAGGAATCTGGGGAGCAATGTAGTCAATTAAGCGTTTTTGCATACTAGAGGTAACGAATTCTGTTTCAGTCTTATTGACAAGAAAGCTCCGCTCTTCTTATGTCAGATATAATATATACTACTACTGACGTCTCGCACATGTGTTTAATAAATGTGGTAATATTCTTCGTCTATGCAGCTGGTGAAGCCAAAATAGTCTGTCCAGTACATCTTTGAACTTTGAAATTGTTGTATTGGAAAATGAATAGCGCTGCGCCGGTGAAAAGCGAAACTAAAAATTAGTATGCAAAATTCCGACATTTCGCCAGTTACGTTTTCGAATACGTTCTCGAAAAAGTTCTTGCTGCCGGCACGGGATACATGTATAAATTAGTTCCTGTGACATCTCAGAATCAAAACGACATAAGCCGAGTATATCAATGTTTGGTTGACTATAATAAATTCTGCAGCTCTTAGATTGACTGTGATCCTTGACGAAAAGTTTTCGTTTATTCTTGATTATAATTGAGACAGGACTGATGGGGACATGATGTTTATTCATTAAAATAGCCATACATATTATTATGTATGAATAGAAATAAAAATAGAATATATTTTATTGTGCGAAGATCCAATTGTTACCAACAAGTTGTTGGAGCACTCTTTTAAGTATCATGTGAGACACTTGTGACAGAGTACTGTAAGGCTTAAACCTCCTTCTATACAGTAAATATGTTTTATAAAAAGAAGGTAATTCAAATCGGTAGAACATTTTGTTTTAAATTTGATTGTGGTATTCTGTGACAGGCAATGGCCTAATAAACACTGAAATTAATTTAAATAAAAGTTTGATTGTAGAAATAGAACCCGGCGCTCACGCGCTACGCCCCACGGTACTCCGCTCTTCCATATCTAACTTACACAATATTAAAAGTAGAACTTAATACAAAGTTATTTTAATTATCTGGTATGTTATTTGAATCATAAGTGTGTGTGTGTGTATGTGTATGACGGCTATCTGTAATTGTATCTGTCCGATGTACCTAGACCACGATACTTTTACTCGACTTTAGATAGATGGATAGATAACTCTTTAATGTACACCAAAATCAATAGCTGGGTCGGCAACGCGCGAATGATATCCCTGGTGTTGCAAGCGTCCATAGGCTGCGGTAACTGCTTACCATCAGGCGGGCCGTATGCTTGTTTGCCACCTTAACGGTATAAAAAAAACTGAGGAACATAAAATGCATTAATAAATCGGTACCATTGGCGGTCGTATCACAAGATGTGATCTCTTCCAGACTTTTGGGACGGCAACGTGCGAAAGCGTCCATAGGTTACGGTAACCTCTTACCATCGGACGGACCGTATAATGTTTGCCACCATTGTATAAAAAGAGACTCACGGAAGGAGTGTAATGATTTTCGTGTGAATGTAATAAAAGGATGTCTACTTTCTGAGATTTTGTGATAACCGTTGTAAGTGTTTTGCTTTTTAACCGACTTCAAAGAGCAGGTAGGTCCTTTATATTGGTTACCTTGAAAAAAGATTACAGAATAGAGGTAAAAAGGGGAAGAAGTTTAACGGCTAGTGAAACTGCGCAGCTAGTATAAATAACAAGTTTATAATAAAACATAGCAGCCCCATTTTTTTGCTCGAAACTGTATAAGGGCGACCACACACGTAGAAACAACGCACCATTAAGATCTCTAAAACAAAAACATGTTTCTTTCAAGTTATGAACATACTCCTTGGTTTGTAGCAAGAATACATTAATCACTACATACTTTAAGAAGTAAAGTGTTAAAACAAAGTACAAAAATCTTATCGTTTTCGTAGCCGAAGTGGCTTGAGCTTTTTTTTATACCGCTTAGGTGGCCCACAAGCATACGGCCCACCTGATGGTAAGCAGTCACCGTAGCCTATAGCCGCTAACAATACCAGGGATATCACTAACGAGTTGCCATGCGTGTTGTTGATGAGCAGTCACTGTGCTAGCAGTATTACTACTAGCCCAGCGTATCCTCGGAGCACTTAGCGCAGAAACTTACCGCAGAAACACAACACTACATCAAAGTAGTGTTATTTTACTGCGGTCTTCTGTAAGTTAGAGGTACAGTCCCCAGTCAGCGGCTCCAATATGAAGGAAAATCTATAGGAGAACGTCGAATCGCCCTACCTCTCTTTTTAAAATGAAATGCAATCTTTTTAGAATGAGATGCATATATTTGTTAACCTCTTATTCTTTCTACCCGCGAATTTGGCACGCAATTTGGCTGAAATATAAATAAATAAATGAATATCGCGATCAGATCAAATAACAAAGGTGGATGGTACTTTGCGAACAATGAATTGTCACAGCTGTCAACCTGGTACATCCCACGGCTGGACAAACGGTCCATGATTACCTAGCATGTTTTCCCAACGCTGGTGTTGTCAACTGTTGTGGTGCTGTCCAGTTACATAATCAATACTGATATTTAACATACCATATCATAATCCCTACTTATTAATCTGTTTGTTTGTTTGCTACCTTTTCACGGCTGAACGGATCGTAATAAAATTTGACGAGGAGATAGATTATATCTTGGGGAAGGATATGCTACTTTTGCCTTTCAACCAATGCAGACGAAGTCGCGGGTAACAGCTAGTTTATAATATAATATATAAATATTCTTTATTGCACTGCTTAAAGGAATATAGGAATATGTAAATGCTTGGAATATATAGAATCACTCTGCACAAATGGCTCCCCGCTCCTGGTAATTGTAAAAGTTTAAAATATGTATTTCATGAAAGCAGTGACAAAACCAACTTGGTAGCTTTCATTTTGATATTTGTAATTTCATACCAATGTCTAGAAGAATTTTGTTACAAATTGTTATATCATGATTGTTACATGAAAAAAAAAGACAGAGCACTGAGTTTCTTGCCGGTTCTTCTCGGGTGGCTTTTTTCCGAACCGGTGGTAATTTAGACCTTCATAACTGCCTTATTAGGGCCTAAACTGAATAAATGATTTTTGATTTGAGAATACTACAGACTTACAATTTACGTAAAGCATATGTCAGTCAAAGGTCACCTTTTCGCTGAGCAATTGAACTGTCATACGCAATTTAGGTACAAGCTTTAATATATCTCCGGTGATAGTTCAACAACCCTACAATTTGTCGACGTCACGGCAAATGTATTTCGTCAAACATTTGCCATATTGGCCAATACGACCAACATCAACAGTGCCCAGAGCGTAAACTCATTATTTCTGAGAAGAAATATGGTATTAATACGTGTCAATCCGAGGAGATACGCCGCCGGATTAATCTGATAAACGTTCTCCTTTATCAATCCAATGATTGATTTATATTATTCACGTACTTATATCCTGCCAAGATCAGTGTTGGCCGT
The DNA here is from genome assembly GCA_951449985.1 of Falcaria lacertinaria. Taxonomy (NCBI): domain Eukaryota; kingdom Metazoa; phylum Arthropoda; class Insecta; order Lepidoptera; family Drepanidae; genus Falcaria; species Falcaria lacertinaria. Next base: position 4,022,448 of record OX602134.1, on the reverse strand, counting down.
GTGGTATGAATCCATGCTTGCTATTCTAGCGACGCAAGTTCGAATCCCACCGGCCTGTAGCAATAAGTTTTTCTAACTTAAGTGCAGTGATTAGTCACACCACGAGCTTTACGATGAAGGAAAACATCGTGAGGAAACCTGCATACGTCAGATTAATTGCAATGACGTATGTAGTGCCTAAGAGATGGCAACGGACTCACCATCTATCATGTTGGCAACAAATTATATTCGGCGAAGAGTGGGTGTAGTTACACCTCTGCCTACCTCTTCGGGGACCCTTATAGATATAGTTATCATAAATATCAGTTTAATTTAATAACGATTTCAAATCTATTTGTGCTTCAATATCTAACGCATCGTGCCTACATTGTGAACGTGGCGCAGCAGCAATAACAACTTTGTATTACAAAACTGTGTTTTCAGTCGCGTTGCTATCGCAATTTATGGGTGGCATATTTTTAGACCGCAGTTATCGTTAGTAAATTTAATTCGAACAAGGTAGGTATAGTATATTTGGCGTGTTTGTTATAAAACAAAACGCGCTAGTGATACCCCCGGTGATTCTAGCGGCTAAAGGCTACAGTGACTGCTTACCATCAAGTGGCCGTAAGCTTTTGTGCCACCTAACTAAGGTGGTGAAAAAAAAGATTTGTAGGATATCCCATTCAAGTAGGTCCGACTAAATCTGAAACCTTACTCGGTGTTTTATTTGTGATTTTACTTCATCAAGAGTAAAAAAAACGACGATGCAAGAATACTTAGATAACTTTTCGAATAAGAAAATATTGATTTAATACCCTATACAGGCATTTTGAGACTAATTTATTCTCTACGGGCCTAATTAGACGCAGTTTGTAATAGTCAATAAATTATTTTATACAGTAATAAACCGATAATATTGTACTGAATCAAGTACGGGACAACTTGACGATACATTTTACGATATAGATATTTTACAGCGTCGTCCATCGTGACAGTTACGAGCTATAACCACCAAAGTCTTAATACAAGACCTAACCAATAAAGAAATATAAATAGTTAAGTTAAGTGAGGGGGCATCCATTAATTACGTGAGGTCAAAATGGGGGGAGATTCCAGTAAAATCACATCAATTATCGATAACAAGGGACGGCAACGCGCGAGTTATACCCCTGGTGTTGTAAGCGTCCATAAGCTACGGTGACCGCTGACCATCAGGTGGGCTGTATGCTTGTTTCACACCGTACTCGTATGAAAAAGCTGTAAACTGCATAATTGCGAATCTAACGTCAACTAAACAACTGAAGGAGTTTATAGAATACTAGCGGCTCGCCCCGGCTTTGCACGGGTAGAGATTTATCAAATATTTTGTCTATCCGTGCGAAACCGGGGCGAGCCGCTAGTATAATAGCTTATGTTACTCAGTGCTAATGTAGCTTCTTAACGGTGAAAGAATTTTTGAAATCGGTCCAGTAGTTTCGGAGCCTATTCAATACAAACATACACACTTAAATGCAAATATTTCCTCTTTATAATATTGGTATAGACTAGATCTAACCCTACGTGGCTTTGATGTTACACAAACCGACGCGACGAGGTACGATACTGACGGTTATTTCATTTTTTCTACTTTTAGCACTTTACAGATGAAACGATTTTTTTTATTTACAGATAATAAAAAATAGTTTTAAGTAACAACCACAAGCGTAAAGGACCCCGCCCCGTTACGTGAGATTTACGCTGGGTCCAGCAAATTCACTAAGAGGGGGTTCAAATTAAAAGAAAACAACTTACGTAATTAATGGATGCTCCCTAAATAACGCGGCAGCTGCTAGGGAGAAATGTAAGAGGAAAACATATTGCGCCGACCCTAAATAATGTGGGACAAGTACAGGGCCATGATAATGAAAATTGGCATTTTATGTCAATTCGGGATGGATGGCTAGCATTTTTTATATCGCTAAAATGCCAGTCATATGAGACATTTCTAAAGCATGGATATGACTCGTGAGTTGCCGTACAAAATACTTCTTTATTTATTTTTGCATAAAATAAAAGAATATTGATAAAATAAATTTTGCGCAAAGGATCAGCATTGCCATACAGCGGGGCAATGCTGCCAGCCTTCTTGGCACCCTCCCGCGTGACAACAATTTGGGACAAGTGTTTTTTTATATTAGGTTAGTTTTTTGTTTTTCCATTTTTACTTTAGTTTAAGTTTAAGTATTATTAAGTACAAATTGTACATAATTGAACATAAATTTGAAAGCCAATCGATTGTGTCACAACTTTTCCAATAAAATTAGGTAGAACACAATAGTTCTTGCTTCAGCACGAAACTACACTTCCGCATGCAGTACAGTGTACAAACTAACGTTTAATAAGAACGTAAAATCCTCCAAGTTTTCTGCGGAGGTCCATACAAAAGGGAAAAGTAGAAAAAGAACACCACACGAGGAAATTAAAACTTACAAATCTGTACGGAGCTGCACGTGCGAGCTTCAACCAATTAGTCCGGCTGACGCGTTTCCACAACACGTCGTAAAACCGGACGGTAAAATTGTTCACCGGCCAAATCATTATCGTTGCCTACTTTTGTTCTTTTATGAGCTGTAAAATCAAAACCAAATAGTAGATTGTTTTACAAGATGCTAAAGTGACCCATAGTATACGAGGTAGTTTCACCGAAAAACCACCACAAAATTATTGTATTAGCTGTCCCGATAGAGGTGTCCTGTCTTGGCTTTCAATTCATATTATGTTAAAAATAGTAGATGGTTATTCAAGGTGCTAAAGTAACCCATTGTATACGAGGTAGTTAAAACTTTTTCCCCGCTCTGGAACGTTACAATGATGATCTTTTTGAGCATGACGAGTGAATAGGAGTTTACGGCCCTTTTTTATTTTCCTTCTCCTTCTCCTGACAATTAAAAAGACAAAAAATAATTAGCGAAACCGGTCTAACTGTTCACACGTAATGCCGTGACCAAGGGAAATAGGGATTCATTCTTATATACATATCTGTGTTTTGATAAGATTTGGCTTTGATGAGTGGTCAACGAACGCTTAGGCGCTAGATTAGTAAATGATCTCATCTCAATCTTAAGGCTTCACCAATATGTGGCATGAGAACAGCCTCGTAAAACCAAACATAAAGTAGTTATCGACTTAATCAGAAATTAACGTTCGCTCCTTGTTTCGTTTAAGCCTTCATGATGGCTAAATAAAACTGTAATTCAAATGCTCTGGCCATTTTTAGGGTTCCGTTCCTTAAAAGGAAAAACGAACCCTGATAGGATCACTTTGTCTGTCTGTCTGTCTGCTTGCCTGTCTGTCAAGAATTTGTATTTCAAAAACGCGTGGAGTTATCAAATTGAATTAATATGAAATACCCGGGCCTATGGTCCCTTTCGGCTGTAAAATAATCAAACTTGTTACTCAATATGAAGAAAAGATATGACCGTTTATGTCGCAAATTTTCGCATATTTTGCGATTTCACAAGGGAATCAAAACCTAGGGCTATAGCAGCTATAGGGCTGACCTAGAATCATGAAATTTGGCAAAAAGCAGTGTTTTACACCACAAATAAAGGGAAAAATCTGAAAACCGTAAATATGTAGTACGTTTTTAAAGGCGTATTTAATAAAAAATATTCCTGACCTGACCTCATTTGTAGTTCGCCTACATTTCACCTAGCCCACAAGTGTGTACGGAACCCTCGGTGCGCGAGTCCGACTCGCACGTGGCCGGTTTTTATTTTTATAGATACGTATTAAAAGTTAGTCATAAAATACGTGTGCGAAATATATTGACGTTTGGCAGCTCCATTTCGTGGCGCCAATGAAATGAGATATAAAAAGTCTTATAAGAATGTTAATTCAACTACAAGTATCTACGGGTTCAATGACTCTCCTTTAGTTTCCACCTGAAAATTTATTTTGGATTCTCTTTTCGTTTTTGTTTATTTATTCTTTATAAATTAGGAGTAGCTTACTAGCTTAAAACTCTGTCAATCTTAATTCTTTTAAAGATTCTCTTTTTTGAAAGATTCTTCTTTGAAAGATTTTTCGGCAACGCGCGAGTGATACCCCTGGTATTGCAAGCGTCCATAGGCTGCGGTAACCGCTTACCATCAGGCGAGCCGTATGCTTGTTTGCCACGTTAGTGGTATTAAAAAAAATATATATAATATTACCGTCTAATGTACTCAGGAATAATAATGTTTATTATTGCTTGGGCATTATTATACATAGCCATCTGGCCCCAAACTAAGCAAAGTACATGTACTATGGAAACCAGCAGCTGATAGAATAGTAATACACTTTTTTTGTGTAAGTAAATACTTATAATACAAACCAATACGAGAGATAGGGCGATTTGGGATTTCCCGTGGATTATCCCATTTAAATTGGAGCCGCCCGACTGGGGACTGTACCTCCGCCTTACAGAAGACCGCAGTGAAATAACACTACTTGATGTAGTGTTGTGTTTCTGCGGAAAGTAAGGTTGTAAGTGCTCCACGAGGATACGCTGGGCTTGCTGCTAGCACAGTGAGTCCTCATCAGCAACATGGTTGGCACCCCGTAGTGATATCCCTGGTATTGCTAGCGGCTATAGGCTACGGTAACTGCTTACCATCAGGTGGGCCGTATGTTTGTGTGCCACCTTAGTGGAATAATAATAAAAAAAAAAACCAAACACCCAGACGCAAAGCAAACATATTTGTCACAGAATGTTTGGCCGGCGTGAATCGAACCCGCGACCTCTAGCGTAGCAGTCAGGTGTACTAACCAGTGTAACCACCACCAGCTCTCGTCAGAACCGTCAGTTTGACAGAAAAATCAGTTACTTATTTTAAAAAAAAACTTTAATCCTGGAATTTGAAACCAAATGTAAATTTACTTATAGGTATACACAGCATGCACAGTAAAGATATATATATATATATACAGTTAGTATTTAATACGTGTTAAGGTGTTTTAATAAGTAGTTATACAGAGATTAAATCATTTGACCACCAGATTTAAACCAATCCTGATCAAACGATCTCGCCCCATGATCGTTTGAAAAACAGTTCCAATGCAACGTGCAAACATTTTAAGCAGTTACTACTTTGAAACATATCACGGACTCAAGCTTAACTTTTTTTAATATATGTGTATATATAAAAGAAGAAACTGTCTGACTGACTGACATATCCACGCACAGCCTTAACGGCTGGGACTTGACATTTTGACAGTAGTTACCTATTATGACGTAGGCATCCACTAAGGAAGGGTTTTTTGAAATACCACCTCAAAGGGGGTACAATAGGGGATCAAAGTTTGTATATAAATCCGTATTTTTTTAAGTTAAACGCATGTCAATTGGTATTTGGCCTTTTAGTAGAAAAAATACATATTTCAGATTTTTTTTTAAATTCCGCCCCTAAGGGGGTAAAATAGTATTATTGTTGTATTATTCACTGTACCACGCTTGCGAAGCCGCGGGCAAAACCATCAATAAGAATAAAAATATCGTGTGATAGTGAAACCGCGCTCGATCGTTCATGTACAATGCCCTGCAATAATTAATGGTCAGCTAGCCTAGCAAGTGGCTCCACAGCCGTGTTCAGACACTGTATATTGTTTTTGCAATTAAGTATACCTTATTGGGGTCCACGTGTAGTGTAAGAAACGATGGTATGATATTTCTTTAGGATTTCCGTGAATTCGTAATGTGCATTTCATTTTTGGAAATAAGGCATAGTGATGCTATTTTAAACCTTATTTCTATTGCACTGTGTTGATAATTAAGTAATTATAAACGACTACATTGCGACGGCTCTGAATACTTAAGTATTTTGATTATAGATTTTCTGTCCAATTATTAGGTAGAGTTTTTAATTTAAGAAAGATAGAAGGCAGCTGTGGTGGCCTTGTGTTGACCGTTGCCCATCGCCCACCGGTCGTGAGGAAACCTGAATATATCTGAGAAGAAATTCAAAGACGTAGGTATGTAGTGTCTAAGAGTCGGCGACAGACTCACCATCTGTCACGTTTGCAACAAATAATCTTCGGTGAAAAGCAGGAGTTGTATCACTTCTGTCTGCCTCTTCGGGAACCCTTGTTGGAAGGCGTGAAGATAATTTAAGAACAATCTAAATCAATGATTATTTTAATATGAAAGTTGTAATCGATAATTGTTGTCTATATAACTATATCATAAAAGTATTACAAAATCTTCCGGAGAGCCAATACAATTCTTTGAAATAAAATATCGACGATATCGTCGATAAGACGAGACCTCTGGTCTAGTGGTTAGTATACCTGACTGCTGCGCTAGGGGTCGCGGGTTCGATTCCCGCCGGGGCTTACATTTATGTGACAAATATGTTTGCCTTGCGTCTGTGTGTTTGGTATGTATTATAAGTATGTATTTACAAGCAAAAAGTATATAAGTATTATATCAGCTGCTGGTTCCCATAGTACAAGCTTTGCTTAGTTTGGGGCCAGGTGACGCTGTGTGATAATGTCCAAACATTATTATTATTATTATCTATTTATTAATTTACCGCCGACCGGCAATATCCTAATATCCGTTTAAATATATAATAAGGCTTTTAAGGGAATTATACCTTTTTTGTCAGAAACTTATTAAATATTTAGTTTCTTACGTAAATCACTTAGCTTGCCACTCTTCTAACGAATTTCAAATTTATCATTAATGAAATTGGTTTTTATATCAGGCTTGGTATTTTCCTTGATAGTTCTTCAGCATTTGAATTATAATTGTTTGGTTTCAAAGCATAATTTTATCAAAAAATTTACATTTTATTGATATTAAAAAAATTAAATATTTACAAAAATCAGAACCACCGGTCTGTACCAATGAGATTTTCTAAAAAAAATTGTGTTCCTTAATCACAAATATGGAAATAACTATTATTAGTCACGCTGCGGTGTCAGCTTTTCAGTGAAAAAAAATCGTGAGTAAACCTGCAGCCGTCTGAGAAGAAATTCAGGGACGTATGTAGTGCATGAGAGACGGCGACGGACTCACCATCTGTCACGTTGGCACCAATTATCTTCGGTGGAAAGTGGGTGCTGTAACCTCCTCTGCCTATCTCTTCGGGGACCCTTGTGGAAAAGCAATAAGATATATTATTATAAAACAACAAACCTTATAGATTACGTACTTATAGATGGACAATTCTCTATATAAAATCATCTGTTTCTAGATTCATAAGTCCCATAGTCTTAAGCCAAGATTTTTACCTTTCGGTCACAGGGGCAGCATAAAATTTGCTCTACGAGGATACGCTACGCTAGTAGTAATGCTGCTAGCACAGTGAGTCTTCATCAACCTGGTTGGCAACTCGTTAGTGATATCCGTGGTATTGGTACCGGCTATAGGCTACGGTGACTGCTTACCATCAGATGGGCCGTTGGTTTGTGTGCTACCTTAGTGCTAAAAAAATCTAATAAAAATGTTTGTAGGTATACTATTTCAACAGAATTAATTATTTAATTACTGTCTAATTAACAAATCACTAAAAACAAGATAGTATATTAAATTGACTTTAATTACGGAGGCATAAATAATATATTCATTTAATTATGAAGGCATAAACATTTAATTAGATCACCTGGCCACACATGATGTTGTTAATTTAATCGATTAATCAACCGACTTGTTTGTATCGATACCGGTTAATTAGATGTTAGGCCGTAATCGATTTGTGATGGAATCATTAACCGGTGATTTTTACCCGACTACGATAAAACCAAAAGGAGGGGTTATGATTTTAGCAGTAGCAGTAGTATCTTTGTATATCGATTTATTTACATATGTTTCTTGGTAGTCCCTAAACTAATCAGCCGATTTGATGGTAACAAAGGCTACAGTTAATTTTCACAAGAGCAGTCGATCTAACCTTGTAAACCTCGATTTTAACGCGGGTTTTATTTTAATCTCTCCGTAGTTGGGCTATAGATTAACAAAGCTTTATCAAATATTTTTGTACTACATTAATTTATTTATAGTATTTATTTATATATAGTACTAGCGACCCGCCCGGCTTCGCACGGGTAGACTTTTATATAAAATATTTTGTCTACCCGTGCAAAGCCGGGGCGGGAAGCTAGTATAATATATAGCCTATGTTACTCAGTGATGATGTAGCTTTCTAACGGTGAAAGAATTTTTGAAATCGGTCTAAAAAATAAAATAAAAAATTTAGGGGTGGACTACCCCTAACATTTAGGGGGATGAAAAATAGATGTTGGCCGATTCTTATAGATACCGGATAAGCACAAAAAATTTCATCAAAATCGGTCAAGCCGTTTCGGAGGAGTATGGCAACGAAAACTGTGACACGAGAATTTTATATATTAGATAGGTAGAATGACAGCGCACAGCGCAGGCTTCGTCCAATAAGTATAGTTAGAATTCATTTCTGGTTTTGTCAATGTATTAACTTTTGAAAACAAAAGAAGTTATCGGCGACATGCACTCATTACATTAAATATTAGATCCGCAACGTAATGTTTTTGTTCCCATAGTGTTAGCTTTGCTTAGTTTTGGACTCAATTATGTAATTTCCAAACATTATTTAAATATTTGACGAGACCGCTGGTCTAGTGGTTAGTATACCTGACTGCTACGCTAGAGGTCGCGGGTTCGATTCCCGCCAGGGCAAACATTTATGTGACAAATATGTTGGCTTGCGTCTGGGTGTTTGGTATGTATTATAAGTATGTATTTACAAACAAAAAGTATATAAGTATTATATCAGCTGCTGGTTCCCATAGTACAAGCTTTGCTTAGTTTGGGGCCAGATGGCGCTGTGTGATAATGTCCAAACATTATTATTATATATTTTTATCAAGGTTTATTACTTGAAATATTACAGTGAATTCAATATGTATTAAAATATTAAAGAGATTAGAACAACACACATAGTATGGATAAGCCTTTACTTAATTTTAGTATCGGTGATTAAGCTGTATGTATGGACAAGCCGCGATTAAGCTGTAATAATGAATGATCGGAAGCCGTCGATTTTTATTAGATACTGGTTCTTTGATCAGCTACTGCCGAACTATTAATTTATATCGAGTTTAAATAAGACGGACCTTGTCTTAAAGTAGGTTAGATAATTATTTATCTACAGTTTAAGATCTAAATTTTATACAGCTTGAGCCCGCAGTTTTAGTTGCTAGTCTTCCATTTCTATTAGTATAAGCTTGGTCAATTAATTTTACCTTTTTAGGCACAGCACAGAATTAATTTAATTGAATAAGCCTATCAGAGGAAACCTAAATCTACCGAGATAGTAAAGAATCCATTACATGTAGGTATCCTTACTTGTGTTTAGATAAACAAATGGGATCAAGGAATTTGGCACCTAAATAAATACATACATACCATCACGCTCAGTCCCTCACGGGGTAGGCAGAGAGTATATATAGCGCCATTTCACTCTTGACTTGCACACCTCTTTTGCTTCTTTTATTTAATTTATCCCCTCGTACATGTCCTAGAGAACTCCTCTTCAAAAATCTCGGAAAATAATATATTCTTCTATTCTAGTCTATTCTAATTTAATAAAGAGGAAAGATTGGTACTTTTGTATTTTTGTGTGTATGTTTGTATTGAATAGGCTCCGAAACTACTGGACCGATTTCAAAAATTCTTTCACCGTTAGAAAGCTACATTATCACTGAGTAACAAAGGTTATATATTATATTGATACGCGGGCGAAGTCGCGGGGAAACAGGTAGTAATGCTATAAAATTCAATTGAAAAGTATTTCATAAAAAAGTTTAGATAATAATTTTATAACTTTAATTAAAATAGTATTCAATAGTCTGTTAATATTATTAGAACATTTTATTTAACTTAGTATATGTTAATCAATTGTTTCAAACTCTTTTGATACCCGTCCAGTTTTTGCGTACCCTATCTAATTAAACTTTGTACTTCTTCCATCATAAACGAGTGATACAGGACATGGCTCGAGAAATATACATAATTCGTCATTAATGAACATCCCCTTGGGTTATACTCAGGTAAGCATTTTATTATACCACTAAGGTGGCACACAAGCATAAGGCCCACCTGATAGTCAGCAGTCACCGTAGCCTATAGCCGCAATACCAGGGGTATCACTGAAAAGTTGCCAACCTCATTGTTGATAAGGACTCACAGTGCTAGCAGCATTACTACTAGCCCAGCGTATCCTCGTAGATAACTGGCAAGGTACATACCGCAGAAACACAACACTACATCAAAGTAGTGTTATTTACTGCGGTCTTCTGTAAGGTGGAGGTACAGTCCACAGTCGGGTGGCTCCAATATTAATGGGCAAACCCACGGGAGATCCCAATTCGCCATACCTCTCTTTTTTAGATCATGTTGTGAATTGTGATTAATCTCTCTGTTTAAGCTTAGAAAAACTCATTGGTACACGCCGGGGTTTTAGCCTGGGCCCATCAGATGACACGCCGTTGCTTCAACAAAGCCACCGCGGCTTAAATAAACATGGCATATTTAATAGTTCTGTCATAAACCAGGTGCAATGCAGATACAAAGAACTTTCTAGACCCTTGCACAATCCAAATTACTCACCAACTGCACTGCACGTGTCCACGATAGGAACATTAATCAACTCTGCATTTGATATAAAGAGTCAATTAAAACTGGCAAATATGGGAAATGAGATCCCTTACATTATAACCCGACTAAGTACAGGAGTATTTATTGGATATCTTTACTGGCATATCCTTATTGGTTGCATAACTATTCATCTAGTCAGAACTGGCTTGCGCGGTTTTGTAGTTACGAATTGCTAGATAAGTCACCGTTTCGAAATCTACACTCGATAGCAATTAATTTAGGTAACGAAAATTTTTTTTACAACATATTTACAAGAGGCCGCTGGTCTAGTGGTTAGTACACCTGACTGCTACGCTAAAGTTCGTGGGTTCGATTCCTGCCGGGGCAAAGATTTATGTGACAAATATGTTTGCCTTGCGTCTGGGTGTTTAGTATGTATTATAAGTATGTAGAGTTTGGGGCCAGGTGGCGTTGTGTGATAATGTAATTATTATTATTATTTTTACACCCTGACTGACAAAAAAGCATATGGCCCACCTGATGTTAAACGGTTACCGTAGCCTAAGACGTTTTCAGCGTCATAGCATCACTCTCGCTGTGGCCTGCCACACCTGCCTCAGAGCAAATAAAAAGGTAAATTAGAGTTTTTTTTTAATTCCTGACGAAAAACGAGGTGTTATGTTATTATAGTTATAATAAAACATGTAGTGCATGGTTAAGGCGTAGTTTCTTTGTATTCATTGTAGGTGTTTGCGTGTAACTGTGTATATGTACACTTCAAGGCGTAGTTTTAACTGGCGTCACTTCGTTGTTCGCTAAGTTCCATCTACCTCTTTTATTTCATCTAAAACCTCTGCACAAATCTCTTCACACCGTTCTTGAAGAACCTCATGTTGTATTTTGGAAAATGATATATTCAACGTACACTCAACATGAGTAAAGCCACATCGTACAAGAATCATTGCGATCAGTATGAAATAATAAAATATAATTTGTTTTATTCCTCTTAAATGAATACGATACGGTTTCTTCAAACATCCTGCGCCCAGTTGTGAAATAAGTTACCACAAATTCTCAGCTTTGGTTTCAGAAAGGTCTACGCGTCGTCATGGCGTCTCACGCGACCTTCGTGTTGTGACGCTGTTCCGGCATCCAGACCTCGTCGTGGCATCACGCTGCTCGACCATCGTAGCAGCACCCTGATGATGGGACGTGGAAGTAATGAAACACGTGTCGGAAGAAATCACGCCAGTGCTGGTAGCAGGAACATTGTCGACAATGTTTTCGTATCGCCTTCGACTATTTTTGTATTGGAAAATGAACAGCGCTGCGGCGGTGAAAAGTGGAACTAAAAATTTGTATGACAATTTTGACATTTCGCGAGTTACTTTTTCGAATACGTTGTCGACAATGTTCCTGCTACCGGCACTGAGCTCACACCAGAGCGCATCCTTTTTGAAGAAACCGTATCGTATTAATTTAAGCGGAATAAAGCAAATTAAACTTCATTTTTTATTTTATAAATATGATTTTCTGTAAAGTGACATCTGATTCTATTCAACGTATGAAATAATATTGGAAGGTCGTTATGTAAACGACATCGATTCACACAGCCGTATACGTATGTAGTTATGTACATTTACCAAAGTTTGTATGTATTGGGGGTATGGAGGGCCAAAATTACTTTGTTTTATGTCCCTAGCGACCTTTTACGAGTTTTTATCGCCTCTCACGAAGTTTATTTGCGCTTATGTGGCGCACTGTACTTTGTGAAGGACCATTTATAGTTGTGAGAAAGAATATTTTTGTTGAAAATAAAGTGGAATTGATGGGTGACAGTTTTGGGGATGCTCTCAAAGTGAAGCATAGGCTTATTTACATGCAGGTATTATCTATACACAAGCAGTACATACGTTGGGTAGGCAGAGATCGATAAGCACAAACTTTAAATCATCTTTATTTGACAAGACTTTACATATACCTAAGTACTTTCATATCGTCAGAATCTACCACCGGATTCGGAAGGTCGAGTTTGCTGAGAAGAATCCAGCAAGAAACTCAGCAATTACTCTTTTTAATTTCAATAACCCTTTGAGTTTAACCCGTGTACTGACCAATTATTGAAACCTTTTTTTTTAACGTGGGTAATCCTCATGGATACACGGGCGTGGCGGCACCGCCGCCTTGGCGTGCTTAGGTGCTCCGCCGGTAAACGGCCGCGAGCACCTCGGCATCGAGATCCCAGGGTGGGGTCCCCGCCAACACGCAGGCTGCGCCGTGTGATATAATGCGGTATCCGCGTATAACCCTGGTCGCCATGACTCGCTGCGGTCTCCACAGCAATGTCTTATTACGGGCGTCCAGGGCTTCCGCCCACACCGGCGCGCCGTACAGGGCCATGGACCGCACCACCCCGGTATACAGGCGACGGCAGCATGCACTGGGTCCTCCAGTATTAGGCAGGAGCCGGCTAAGCGCACCAGCTGCAGCGACGAGCTTGGGGTCGAGGCGCTTGAAGTGCGCGTGGAACTTCCACCGACCGTCGAGGACGAGGCCAAGGTATTTCATCTCGGTCCCGACCCCGACGGGCACGCCCCCGACGTCAAGCTGCACCCCCGCTGGTGGCCTCCAACCAATTATTGAAACCTAACCTAACCTTTTTTAAGCCAAATTCTTAGTGACCCTGGCTTATTGGGTCAAACCTAACCTAACAACCGTTTTTTTTCACCTTACCTGACCCAACATAACACCCAAAAAAAAAAAATTAATCATTTTAGATGAACATTTACAAAATTTATTGGTATGATGGTAGAATACAGCCGTGGTCATCATATAAAATTTTTTTAATCGAAAGTGCTTTTCACTGAAACCTTATTACATTCCACTGTAAATCTCATTACACGAACCTTATTTTGGAGACTGGTTGCAGATTGAAGTCGCTCTCGGTCTGAAGTCTAATGAATTATAAAACTACATCTTGTAGTGAGCGAGATTGTGCGGAAAGATGTGTTAAGGATAGCATATTGCTTTTAAAATATTTAGTGAGTGTTCTACAAAGATTTTATGGAATAACTATGCCAGTAGCATAAATGGACAGGTTCCTTACTGCCAACACTCATGGACCTCTAGAATCCTTACTCGCCTGAACACTACATAGCACTTGCAATTTGTAGCAGACTATCTTTTTAAATTATTTAATATTAATATTTAGCTCCATCGCTAAATGGCATTCAATTTAATTTATGTTCAACGATATTTCTTGCATATAAATGGCGTAATTTGTTTAAACGGCCCTTACCCAGTATGTACCAGCAACGACACGACCTTTTTAAAGACAAGTGAAAATAATTACCATGTTCTTCTGTACCTACCTATCTAATAAGTGTTTTTTTCATACCACTAAGGTGGCACACCTGATGGTAAGCAATCACCGTAGCCTATAACCGCTAGCAATACCAGGGGTATCACTAACTCGTTGCCAACCAACCTAGCAGCATTATTACTACGCAGCGTATCCTCGTGGGGCACTGGCAACCTTACTTACCGCAGAAACTCTACATCAAAAGCTTGTTATTTGACTGCGATCTGCTGTAAGGTGGAGGTACAGTACCCAGTACTCTAATTTTAATGGGCAAACCCTTGGGACTTGGCAAGATTGCAAATCAAAGGTCAGAAATATACAATCGAGGTCGCACACGTATCATAATCCGCCTTTTTACGGAAAACAGTTGTATCTAGTCCATAATCGGCCCAATAACTCGATTACATGAAATCGAATCATCTTACATCGATGTTAAACCCATAAATCGATATGAACCTGCGATGTTATCGGTAGCTTACTGCAAAATTATGCGTTCCATCCGAAGACGAGACGGCTTCCAGTTTTATTTTTCAACCCTATATTCTGCCACAGCTTACTGCAGCCTCGATACAATTATTTGAAACAACTCACGAATTAAATAAAACCGCAACAAAATGCTTCTAAGCTGTGGTCCCCAATAAATCGAGGGTTGTCAAAATTGGAACGTATCTTAAGTTGTCAATACTCGAGTTATAGTGTTCGTGTTTTACAACGAATATAAATTAACATTTGATCATTGTGATCGTTTTATTAGCTACTATAAACTGAACTCTGCGTTTCGAGAGACGATCAGGTTCAAAGTTGATGAGCTGAGGTCAGGATTGAGTGGATACTGCAATCACCAACTAAGTGGTTTATTCAAGGACTTGATATTTACAGTACCTAATACTGCTTGCATCATGGTATTGTTTTATCGGTTGTTTTTACGACCCACGAACGATCATAAGGAAATTTGATATAACTTAAGGTGATTCATGCTGCATCGCTGTTTGTTTTGGTAAATAATAATAATAATGCTTCGATATACTGAATAGATTCAGGTGTTACTTTGCGGAAAATCATATTTATAGAATACATAATATATTATAATTTGCTTTTTCCGCGTAAATGAGTATGATACGGTCGAACAGCCTGCGCCCAGGTGTGAGCTCAATGCTTGGACATTATCACACAGCGCCATCTATCCCCAAACTAAGTAAAGCTTGTACTATGAGAACCAGCAGCTGCAAATCTGTTAATTCATACAGGCAAACTGTTTGTCAGATAAATGTTTGCCCCGGCGGGATTCGAACTCGCGGTCTCTAGCGTAGCAGTCAGGTATACTAAACAATAGACCAGCTGTCTCGTCAAATAAATCAAGTATTATGTTTCTGTATTTCCTTTTACTGACAGACAGCGAAGTCTTTGTAATGGGGTTTCGTTGGTTACCTTTTGGGTACGGAACCCTAAGCTGTATTCTAAGCCAGATAGAACGCTGTGATTTCCTATCGGTAATAATTGACATACTTTATACGATATGACGGTTTTATAAATACAATTATGGAAGGTAAAATAGTAGGAAGGCGTGGCAGGGGACGACCAAGGATAAGTTACATCAAGCAAGTCAAGGATAAGATAGCCGTCACGTCGTATAAGGAGGTCAAAGAAGTAGCACTGGACAGGGAGAAGTGGAGGGAGATTCATCGGCTGCACCGACAACAGTAAAACTCTTAAATGTTAAGAAGAAGAAGAAGAATTATTGAGGACACTTGAGGTTTCTGTACTTATGTCTATCTACAAGATGTTTTATGTATTTCTTGTTGAAAATCCTAATAAATAAGCAAATGTCCTGTGTGTTTGAGTTAAAAGACATTTTGAGAATCTATTTATAGTTTGGGGAAATCAAAGCTTGGGAAATATATTTGAAGTAAAGTGGTATCAAATATTTCGTTGAATAAAATATGAACAGCTGTCGAGGATTTATAACTTTGGCAACACATGTGGGATTCTCACATAAACTATTTTGATATTACAACATTTATAAAATTCCCATGTATCCGGTTTGCTTTTTATAAATTATTCTTACTTTTGAATAAAATTAAAGAAAATCAAACCTAATGTAAGTTCATTCTTAAGACGGTTTTTTTAAGCCGAACAATAGGTTTGCAATTAACCAATGCCATACCACCATATAAAATTCGTATATACATTCATCACGCCGAGTCTCTCACGGGGTAGGCAGAGAGCATAGAATGCCATTTCACTCTTGACTACCACACATTTTTTGTACTCCTATTTTCTTCTTCTACGTTCATTTATCTCTCCATAGACGTCTACTGGTTCAGAGTACTCTTTACCTTTCAATCTTTGAGTACTTTTATATCAATATTCAAATTAAATGTGTATAACAAAACAAACAAACAATGAAATTATATTAATACGCGGTATATTATCTACTCTGAGATATTATTAAACGGTGAGCGTTCTATCTCGCTCGCACGTCACGATCGCGTTTATTGTCAGTGACAGATTGGCAGTCGTGGATTCCGTGGGTCGCATAAGTTGCAAAGCGAGCTGCGATTTTCAAACTCATACTCACAATAATTTCTAGTTGTTTTAACAGTTCCGCCATTCTCGCTTCCGTTGCAAATAGGGTGCTGTCGTCTGCGTAGCGAAGGTTTGAGAACGCAAGATGAACGAAAGAAGGTTAGATATTAATATGTGTAAAAATTACGTCCCCATAATACGCTAAGTTCTACCAAGTGAAAGATACAATATTTACAACAACAATAATGGCGACAAACAACGTCATATCCGGTCTCATGTGTGTATGTGGACATCCGGTCGCGTGTCACCGGAAGAAGCATGAAAGCCCTAGCTGACTTCCGGCCTTCAGTCATGATTTAGTCACGACAAGACGCGTGATCATAATATACTTTGTTTGTTTGTTTTTGTGAGTGACACTTACTTATGTGCATTATGGATTACTATATGTTTCACCTCGACTTGACCCGCGTAGAAATAGCGAAGCTATATTTATTACTAGCTGTTACCCGCGACTTCGCTCTCGTATCAGTATAAAATATAACCTATGCTACTCAGTGATAATGTAGCTTTCTAACGATGAAAGAATTTTTGAAATCGGTCCAGTAGGTTCGAAGCCTATTAAACACAAATTACCTTTTTTTTATATACAACTAAGGTGGTACACAAGCATACGGCCCACCTGATGGTACGCAGTCACCGTAGCCTATAGCTGCTAGCAATACTAGGGGTATCGCTAACGCGTTGCCAACCATCTTGTTGATGAGGACTCACTGTGCTAGCAGCATTACTACTAGCCCGGTGTATCCTCGTGGAGCACTGGCAACCTTACTTACCGCAGACTACAACAAGTAATGTTATTTCACTGCGGTCTTCTGTAAGGTGGAGGTACGCTCCAATTTAAATGGGAAAAGCCACGGGATATCCCAAATCGCCCTACCTCTCTTATAACTATAACGCAACACTCACCCTTACTATCAACCACAAACCCTCCTAGAACACAAAACTCCTTGGAACTCCTTGAAACGCCTATTCCGATACAAAATTAGTACAGAAAGTGCTATCCTCGATTCTCGATGTGAAGAGCATGTAAAGTCTTAATCCAACGGTCGGACGACTCTTCAACTGGGAATTTGGAGTGTGACCCCTACTATGTGTAGAAATTATAATTTAATTCAAAACTATTTACAAAAAACAGAACTTAACGTACCTACGTATAGATAAAAGATCTGACACAAGTCAGGATCATTCGGGAGCGTGTCAAGAATGCTGGCAGCATTGCCACGCTGGATAGCGATGCTGATTCTCTGAGCGAGATATGTTCCAGCACGCCTGTCACGGGAGGCCTCAACCAGCCGACGTGAGACCTCGTTAAAAAGCTGGAAAGCATCGTGGAGAAAAATTGTAATTTTGACCGTCATGTGTTGTCATGTAGAGTACTTTCCCAAATAAACCTCCAAACCGGGGTTGGAGAGAAACACTAATAAAATTGCTAACTAGCTGTTACAAATTTAATAGATGATAATAAATAATGGTTATTTGTTGTACCGCGGAGCCCTAATATTCTTTTCAAATTCAAAATAAAAGAAGCCCAAGTTACGCTTTATGGCATAAGCTATCTGCCAGTGCAGTCACGGTGACTGCCTTTAGCCGCTAGCAATACCAGGTGTATCACTAACGCGTTGCCAACCCTGTTGTTGATGAGGTGTCAGTGTGCTAGCAGCATTACTACTAGCGCAGCGTGTCCTCGTGGAGCACTATTAGCATATATTACCAGTATTAGGATTAGGAAAGGCGGGATTAGGAATATGTATTTTTTAAATCACTAAGGTGGCACACAACCATCCCAACCTCCGGGAGATCCCAATTCACCCAATCTCTCTTTTTAAGCTCATGGTGTGATTATTCACTGTACTTAAGCATAGAAAAACTGATTGGTACAGGCCAGTTTGAACCTGGGCCCGTCAGGTGAAAGGCCGTTACTTCAACCACAAGGCACAATTATTAGTATAGAACTCGACTCGATCCAATCTCGCTAGACTTAGGAGCTCGTAGTAACGGTCACATAGTTTCCAAGTTTGACCGATCTTCAAACTTATGTTAAGGGCCACTTGGAGATTCGGCGCGGATCTCATCTCATATAACAAGATGTTATTCGCCTATTGCTTGGGAACGAACGCTGGGTACAGTCAAATGTCGCCTATAGTGCGAAAAGGAGACTAGCTTTGTGATTCATTTACATATCAACGTTATGAGACGAAGAACTCAACGGTTTTGTATGAAATTTACATACAAAACCGTTGAGCCGCTTCTACGTGATAGAGCAACAAACAATACTTACATAATTACATACGTCCAACCTTACAAACTTCGTTTCGTAATGTTGATAACTTGATATGTAAAGGAATCGGGAAAATGTAAGTTACCTCTGGGATGAAGTCGCGGGAAGAAGCTAGTGGTACATAAAGATTAACCATCAGTAAGTTATGCGCTTCTGCAAAGATTTTATTTAGACAATATTAGGTATTATTTCATTGAGATTTGCTGGTAAGCCGAGCTTCGATGACACTTTAAGTAAAGGTAAATTTATAAGATCATGCTAAAATAACTAAATGTTTGTGTTTTAATTTAAATTCTTAAGAGTTTTCTGTTTACAATATTTTTTGTACTAAATGAATGCAAAAAAATAAGCTTAACTTTTCTATAGACAAGAAATAAAGGTTTTCATTATTAAAATTCTTGAAACGATATATCAACGTATTAACTAATCATGGTTTTCCTAAGATCTTTGAAAGCCGGAAAGTATTAGAAAACCTCTCGTTTCCAATAATACATTTGCTGGCTGCGACACTGGGTCTAATCACAAAACGTACAACTCAATTCAACGTGTCATATTTTTATCGAAATGTCGAAGAAAACACAATAAAATACGTTTAGGTGGCTGGCAAGTGGTGAAAGCTGACGAAATTTTAAATTGTCTAAATACTTCCTATTTTTCCGTGCAAATTAAGCACATAGGTAAGTTTTTTATTAAACATAAGACTCTTCATAAGGAAAAGATCCTGACAAGAAACTCAGCAAGGAAACTGTAGTTTTAACTAATTTTAATTCAAGTAAATTATTTAATTGTTATAAAAAAGCATTATTCTCTATGGCTGTTTAGGTACTAATCTACATCTACACTAATATTATAAAGAGGAATGATTTGTATTTCTGTATTTTTGTGGGTTTGTATTGAATAGGCTCCGAAACTACTGGACCGATTTCAAAAAATCTTTTACTGTTAGAAAGCTACAATATTACTGAGTAACATAGGCTATATATTATACTAGCTATCCGTCCCGGCTTCGCACGGGTAGACAAAATATATTTGATAAATGTCTACCCGTGCCAAGCCGGGGCGGGCCGCTAGTCAATATATATAAAAGAAAATAAAAAATATATAAATGTGTAAAGTTAAATAAATAAATCTCTAAAAACAAAAGAAGTGATTTGTCACTTACTATTTAAAATCCACGGAATAACAGAAAGATAAACTTTTTTTTCTCATATGGCGATATTTTTTTGTTTTAGAAAATTCCCTTACTCATTTTATCGACATACATCACTTTAATTAAAAAGCAACATCAATGTTAAATACAACATTTTGTTCTGCTATGCATGCTCTCGGTCGCCGACTTCATTAAAACAACAATATTTATGCAGTAAACATAAATCATTTTGTGTTTCGATATTCAGTCCATACATCGTCACTAATTTAATTCAATTCACTACCTTACAGTAACAGCAAAGAGTTGAGAATCCAACAGTTGATATTCAAAGAGACCGCACGCCCCACACAGTCAGACGAAACTGAAAAAAGTTGACATTCTGACTTCCACCGCGACACTGGCAAAGGAAGGAAAAATAAAGAAAAAAATGTGACCAGTTCTGGCTGCTGAGATAACGTCAATTAGCCAAGATGTATGGGCGTTTCAAAATACGCCACTATGGCCGGCTTATATGTGACATCAAGGATTTGCTCGGGTTATAATCTTGTTAACCCAGTTTGTTTACGATTGAGGGATTCCTACAGGATTTATGGGAATGGGATTTTAGGATTTGGCTTTAGAGTGTGCTCAACGATATCCCTTTTATCTAGTATAAAAGT
Organism: Falcaria lacertinaria; assembly: GCA_951449985.1. NCBI lineage: Eukaryota > Metazoa > Arthropoda > Insecta > Lepidoptera > Drepanidae > Falcaria > Falcaria lacertinaria. Next base: position 4,001,835 of record OX602134.1, on the reverse strand, counting down.
TTCTAACCTCTATAATCGCTACGAAAAGAAGGCGTGCTGTGTGGTGGATGTAGCTGCCTGCTGAAAGAAGTACAGGTTCAAACCCTGGCCAATAAGTTATTACAAACTTGGATATCGTCACCCCACATAAAAAGAGAGATAGGATAATAGGATGTACAATAAAAATGGAGCCGCCCGACTGGGGACTGTACCTCCACCATACAGTAGACCGCAGTAAAATAACACTACTTTGATGTAGTATTGTGTTTCTGCGGTGAGTAAGGTTGCCAGTGCTCCACGAGTATACGCTGGGCTAGTAGTAATGCTGCCAGCACATTGACTCCTCATCAACAACATGATTGGCAACTGGTTAGTGATATTGCTGGTACCACCAGGTGGGCCGTATGCTTGTGTGCGACCTTAGTGGTATAAAAAGAAAAACCTTACATTTTAATAAAATTACTCAGCTTCTTGAATGCTAATGCAAAGTTACGACTGAAATGTTGAGAAGTCGTGGGGGATTACTCTTACTTTGTCTTGTTAACTTGAATTAAACTGAGAGTGAAATGCTAGTATAGCTACCGTAAAGTAGCGGATAATTTTACTTTTAGTTATGCTCTACGAAGTTGGTAAGCGAGCTTGCCCGCCTGATGGTAAAATCACCGTAGCCTGTAGACGGTTACCATAATAGGTACACAAATTCGTTGCGAATCCTATCCTATCCTGTCGACCCACCTGATGGTAAGCAGCTGTAGTCTACAGCCCCAAGCAATACCAAGGGTGTCACTAACGCGTTGTCTACCTTTTTGTTGATGAGGATCCACTGTGCTAGCAGCTTTACTACTAGCCCAGCGTACTCGTGAAGCACGGACAGCTTTACAGAAACAAAATACTACATCAAAGTAGTGTAATTTGAATCCGGTCTTTTTTGAATTGAAGGTACAGTACCAAGCCGGGCTCCAATATGGGAAAATCCACATGAGATTATATTTCGCGCTTCCTCTCTTTTAAGTTAATGGTACTTAATCTTAGAAAAACTCATTTGTACTGACCGGTCTTGGAAAATAGGCACGCAGATGAAATGTCATCGATTCAACCACAAGTTAACTTACGAAACGACAAAAAATCTACGTCTGAATTACAATGTGTCGCATTAAACTGTAGCTAAATGTGGCTTTTGACATTTCGATTGACGCTTTAGCAGTAAAAGTCGTGCCGGAAATTTTCAGTTGGTACTAAACTAGTACTAAATTATTTCATTGATTAAACACACTTAAGTACAAAATTAGTTTTTTTCTTGCACTAAACTACTGCAATTAAAGAAACCAGTAAATAAATATTTGATAAAATACCGCGAAACCTAAGTCCATAAATCGTCCATTCAGGCGTTATCGGTTCTGCCATAAATAAGGTTACCTCACTATCTTTTCTTTTACTTTAAAAATATCTCTCTTTCGAATCTCTTGGAATAGTTCGAGAGAAGGCAGAGAATATCAAACTTTTGAATTATAGTTTTTCTTTTAACATTAAGATTACGGAAATGAATAAAAATAAATTCTTTTACAAAGATGAATATGTCTGTAAGGCATTTTCTTTTTACTCAGTTTTATCTTAAAGTTCCTTTAATCATTTCTTTCTGTTTAGAATAGGAAGGTTTATTTTGTTTTGAACTTACTTTTAAGTTTTGACCACATGTGTTCCCTACATGGATCGATGTATGTGGCTCAAAAATGGTGCGCTAAATGCTATTTGAAAAATATATATTAACGGTTTTAAATAACTATTGAGCAGAATAAAACAAACTAAGCTACAATAATATGAAAGCAACTCGCTGAGGTTTCGTTTACGGCAAAGTTTCACACAAACATGGCAAAGGAGTTAGTTACTCCCACTTAAAGGAGGAACTTTAGCTTCTAATGCTGCCACGTCAAAAGGCACTATCTTAAATACAAGTATCACTTTGTTACTAAGGAAAAGGTCAGTATACCTTTCAGTTGTTTGTTTTGCACTTTTAAGTGGAAATGTAAAATGCCTGTAAAATGGAGCTCAGTTACTCTTGTCAAGTCTTTTTCACTCACATACAGACACAAGGAAATAAAACAAATTCAACCTTACACTAGTCTTATAATCTTACTAGCTATTGGCCGCGGCTTCGCATGCGTGGTAAAGTGAATAAGACAAGATGTACCTATATCTAAAATTTGAATTGACAGCTTTTGCCCACTGTTACCTTTTTTATGGATTTAACTTCAAAAATGATGGATTTTCACAAAAAACTTTCAACCCCTATTTTACCCGCTCAGGGGTGGTATTTCCAAAAACCTTTCCTTAGTGGATACCATAAAAGGTACCTACTGTCAAAAGTTCAAGTTTCTAACCCCAGCCGTTAAGGCTGTGCGTTGACATGTCAGTCAGTCAGTTAGCCAGTTTCTTCTTTTATATATACAGATCAAGCTTAAACCTTGGAAAATAAAAACAACGCCTTTGTTTGTACTTATACACAGTTGCACGCACACACGAAGCAAAACCTTGCCCATACACAACATGTATAAAACCGGCGTCTAGTCGTGATATAATGTCCGCAGAAACTCCTATGATATGGGTATCAAATGAAAGCCCTTGATGAGTGAAACCTTGAGAAACTCTGGCTTTAAATTTCATTGCTCCGCTAGACTTATGTATATCAATAATAGACTTATCAAAGAACGTAAATAAACGGGGACAGATCACCATATTATTAAGTATCCATTTACGATATTTTTATGATTTCGAAGTCGTTAATGATAAAGTAATAAAACTGATATTAATTAAATTTTTATGAACATCAAGTGACAAATGCTCGTAAATAAAGCATTTTTAAAGTTCTGTCTACTGTTTTTATTCATAAGATTCGCCTCTAATGTTTGTATTTTATACCACTAAGGTGGCAAACAAGCATACGACCCGCCTGATGGTAAGCGGTTACAGCATATGCACGATTGCAACACCAGGGGTATCACTCGCGCGTTGCCGACCCTAAAACGGCATAGTGCGGCATAGTGCCAGACTTTCTGAAAGCAGGTAATATTTTACCGTGGTGGTCGTGTAGTGCAGTGACCTGTCATTTGCTATCTCTAAGCTCAAACCGCGGCGGCCTAAACCTATGAGTTTTCTAAGCTTAAGTATAGTCATTTATCACTTTACGAGCTTAAAATGAGATGTAGTGTATAATGGCATCTCCCGTGGTTTTTTCCAGTGAATTAAAGCCGATCAATGGGGACTGTACCACCGCCTTTCAGAAGACCGCACTCTAATAACACTACTTTGATGTAGTGCTGTGTTTCTATAGTGAGGAATTGCCAGTGCTCGAAGAGGACAGGTGGCGCTAGTTAAGGATATGTTGCTAGCACAGTGATTCCTCAACAACAACAGGATCGGTTGGAACATTGCTAGCGTCTAGAGTCTACGGTGACTGCTTACCATCAGGTGGGCCCATGGCCATGTTCTACAGCATCACTTCGTTGTTTGAAAAGTTTCAACTACCCACCTTTTTTATTCGATCTGAGCTACAATGCTAGAAAAAATCCAATTTTACTTCTAAGAATTCGTTAAATTTAGTTATGTATTTTATTATAATATTTGAAATTTGGAAAAGTTCGCCGTTCTCATCCGTTATTTAAAAACTTTGAATTATATTTCTCAGTTTTAATTTTAGGAGTAATAAAATGAAATTTATAAAAAGTTTGATGATTACCTGTCTTTGTAATAAGTTTTTTTTACGTACAAAAATGTGATTAATATAGCCGATGTGACTGGAGACCAGAATTTTACATAAAGCGACTACCATTCTGACTTTCGCATCCCATTTTACAAGGAAAACCTGATGGACATACAGCTGTCGTTTTTTACAGACCTCTTATAACTGCCAAAGATATTAATTGGTAACCAAAAGTTTAAGACATGATTGATAATACTCGTGTAGTGTGTGACACAACTGCGTAACCATAAATATAGAAAATTCTAGGTCTGTGGTAACGGCTCTCGACGACAAAATATCTTATAATATAAATGTGAATCGCTGAATGTGTTGCTATGCGCAAATCTCGAGAGTAGCTGAACCGATTTCGCTTTTTTTTTGTATATTCCTTGATGTACGAGGATGGTTCTTACGAAGAGAAAAAATAAAAATATTGCCTGAAAAAGTCTAAAAACGGGTACACAAAATATTTGATAAATGTCTACCCGTGCGAAGCCGGGGCGGGCCGCTAGTCTATACTATACTAATATTATAAGAGGAATGATTTTTATTTTTGTGTGTATGTTTGTATTGAATAAGACTCCAAAACGACTGGACCGATTTCAAAAATTCTTTCACCGTGAGAAAGCTACATTATCACTGAGTAACATAGGCTATTTAATATACCTACTAGTGGCCCGCCCCGGCTTCGCAAAGGTAGACAAAATATTTGATAAATGTCGAGTCGTGCGAAGCCGGGGCGGGCCGCTAGTAATGATAGAAATAAGGCACATCATCATTTCATAATGCACCATTTTTAGCTATGGATTGGTACATAGCATTTGACGCACAGCCAGGAATAAATAGGGTGTCCATGCGATCCGATTGGTTAAATATTGGAGGACATTCAGAATGGTCTCAGCTAATATTATTAGAACGGTAATAAAATTAGCGACCCGCCCCGGCTTCACACGGGTAGACATTTATCAAATATTGTGTCTACCCGTGCAAAGCCTACTAAGTAAGTATAATATATCCCCCATAATATACCCCAGGGCCAGATGGAATCTATCCGGTCCTACTCCAACAAGGTGAAGCGACTTTAAATCCTCACCTATGCAGGCTATTCAGAGCATGTATCGCCTTCGGCTACATACCTAAGATCTGGAGGCAAGTGAAAGTAACATTTATTCCAAAACCCGGAAAATCTGATTACGAAAACGCCAAGTCATTTAGACCAATCAGTCTTTCATCATTCTTTCTCAAATGCCTTGAGAAACTGATGGATAGACACATAAAGGACGGGCCTCTAAAGGAGCATCCCCTACATAAGCTCCAGTGTGCCTATCAAGTGGGAAAGTCAACCGAGACTGCCCTACACCATGTGGTGAGCCGTATAGAAATGGCTCTAAACTATAAAGAAATCTGTGTGGGTGCTTTCATAGACATAGAGGGCGCATTTGACCGCACAACTTTCAAAGCAATAGAGCAAGCAGCTCAAATGCATGGTATTGAACCCACTCTCATTAGATGGATCAAGAACATGCTAGAAGGCAGAGTGATAATGTCCACTTTTATGGGAGAACAAATCACGGCCACTACCACTAGAGGATGCCCGCAAGGAGGAGTGCTTTCACCAACACTCTGGAGCATTGTGGTCAACTCACTAATGTTAAAAACGAATAAAGGACCGTTCTATACGGTTGGATATGCGGACGACATTGTAATACTCGTCAATGGCAAATTCCCAAATACAGTATCAACATTGATGCAAGAAGCTCTTGACATAGTGGAGAACTGGTGCACAGAAAACCATCTATCAGTTAACCCGAGCAAAATGAATGTAATTTTATTTACAAAAAAGAAGATACTTACAGGCCTTAGAGACCTACAGATGTACAATAAAAGTATCAATTGGGGCAATGAGGTCAAGTATCTAGGAGTGATACTTGACAAACAACTCAGATGGCATACGCATGCTAACCACGTCATCAGTAAAGCACTGAATGTGCTGAACATGTGCAGGGCAGCATACGGAAAAACATGGGGTCTTCAGCCCAAGATAATGTATTGGATATACCGAATGATGGTAAGACCGATACTAACATACGGAAGCATTGTGTAGTGGCCCAGGACCAAATTAAAAACATTTCGGGACACCCTTTTGAAAGTGCAAAGAACAGCCTGCATGGCCATCACAGGTGCATTCAAAACTACACCGACGGTAGCAATGGAAAGACTTCTAAATCTTACTCCACTGCATATCGTCATTGAGACTGAGGCTAGGAATGCCATCTACAGACTGGTACTAACCGGCCAATGGGATGCAACTCAATCCAGCCTAGATCATACCAGACTAGCACCCAACAAGGAGCTGGACAATATAAGAAACATGAGTTGTGACAGAATCCTGAGTAGACACATGTTTCACAGAAGGTTCAGTACCCATATTCCGACCAGACAACAGTGGGAAAGAGGTCTACGGAAACCAAGGGAAGAACAAATGATATGGTACACAGATGGTTCCAAGACCAGAGATGGCACTGGAGCCGGTGTGTACACAGAAGGATTTCACCAAAGCATCAGCATGGGAACAACACCATCAATATTTCAGGCTGAAACCTATGCAATAATTGCTTGTGCAAACGAAATATTGGACAAGCGGATCAAGGATAAATATATCTACATCTGCAGCGACAGTCAAGCCGCACTCAAAGCACTCAGCTCCTGTGTACTAAACTCTGCACTGGCTGCGGAGTGTGCCCACCTCCTTAACAGATGTGGTGCGCACAACGTGGTTAGGTTAGTCTGGGTCCCTGGGCATGAGGGGATAGAGGGCAATGAGCTTGCGGATGGCCTAGCTAAAGAAGGATCGATGGAAAAATTCATAGGTCCAGAACCCTTCATTGGCGTACCAACTGGAGCCTACAGAAGTGCATTGCACAAATATGCTAATGAACGCCACGAAAAAGAATGGTCAACGACCACGGGCCTGAGACATTCTAAGCAGTTTATAAGCAAATGGAAAGAGGGCAATAGCCGAAAACTAATGAGCCTGACCAGATGTCAACTAAGACAACTAACAGGAGCTCTTACAGGCCACTATGGCACAAATGATCATCTCTACAAGATGGGTCTATCTGGAAGCGTGGTATGCAGGTGCTGCAAAACAGCAACGGAAACCATGGAACACGTGCTATGCTGCTGTGACGCACTCGCGCGGCAGCGAATGGAAATTCTGGGGACGGCATATCCGGAACCAGAGGAATACATGCTCTACCCTGCTGGCAAAATCTGCAGACTCATTCAGGGAGTATTTGACACAGCAGGTAAGTAGAGCAATTATGGCTAAGGGCTGCACAAAAGATCCCAAGGGTCAAAGTGCTTCTGGGGCAACCTGGACCCGTTCAGCCTTCTTATAAGATAAGATAAGTATAATATATAGCCTATGCTACTCAGTGATAGCGTAGCTTTTTAACGGTGAAAGATTTTTTGAAATCGGTTCCTTAGTTTCAGGGCCTATTCAATACAAAAATACCAATCTTTCCTCCTTATAATATGAGTAAAGATAACTTAAGTTAATAGCGTAACTAGGGGATAATCTCTCTTTAAAGTAGGGAGAGTAGAGAGAAAAAGTACAGCTGAATATCTCGTCTGCAGATCGCAGCCAAATATCACGATTGGACTTTAAGCTAAAAGGAAATATAAAAAATGCTTGGACATTACAGCGTGTGACAGCGCCATCTTGCCTGAACTAAGAAAAGCTTGTACTATAGGAACCAGTAGCTGATAGAAAACTTATTATAATCCTGCGATAAGTAATATCTATATCTTCTTTAAGGCCGGTGTTCTAAATCTAAAACAAGAGTCAAGTATCGTTTGGTCTCAGTTCACCTGATCATAACATGAGGATAGAATCAATGCTTAAAGTGTGTAATCTTGATTCGAGTTGAGTTCTAGAATTAATCTGCTAATCTAGTTTTAAGTGGAGATTCGTGATTGTGCAGACCTAAGGTCTTTGTTTCAAGTACTAGCTTTAGAACGCGGCTTCACTTCGTGGTAAAGTGAATAAGTCAATATGCTTAACATCAAAAATGACGGATTGCATACAAACTTTCATCCCGTTTTAGGGGAAAACCCTTCCTTAGGCATCCAGCCTACATCATAAAAGGTACCTACTGTTACAATTTCAGGTCTAACCCCAGCTGGCTTAGGCTGTGTGTTGATATGCCAGTTTCTTCTTTTATACAAATACTGCGTGCTGAAATATAAGAATCCCTACCTCTGCGATTCTTCACAATTCAACGTATGATTAGCAACAATGGCAGGCCGTTAGTATAATACTCCAGTCCTGGTATGGAAGGAGTCCATAGACTACGGTGACCGCTTGCCATCAGGAAACCGAAAGCATTATACTACGATTAAACAACGAATTATTATGCTTCTTGGAAATAACGTGTTTCTTGAACAGACTGATTAAATCGAGAGGTGTGAAAATCAACAGTGAAATACAATACCGCTTTATAGAGTATAAATGCCTTCCCAGAATGGGACTCAGTGGGCGTGAAGCTACGCATGTACATAATTTACAGGTGTTTATTTCAAGTAAATGGAAATCCATACTATATCCTTTGATGACTTGAAAGGCCTTGTGATATGAAGCGTTGCCTCTTATACCAATAGCTACGCAAGGTTTACCGGTGTGGGATTCCTCCCACACCGGTCTGTAACAATGAGTTCTTCGAACTTAAGTGCAGTGATTAGTCACACCACGGGCTTTACGGTGAAGGAAAACATCGTGAGGAAACCTGCATACGTCTGAGAATAAATTCAGACGTATGTAGTGCCTAAGAGACGGCGACAGACTCACCATCTGTCACGTTGGCACCAACTTGAGTGGAAAGTGGGTGTTGTAACACCTCTGCCTACCCCTTCGGGGACCCTTGTGGGAACGCGTGAATATAGTATATCCGCGTATATCCTTTGATGTGATGTTAATTTCAAAATAAACCAAACCAGTCAAGCTTTAACAGTATAATATTATCTACTCTGAGCTTTAACTAAGATCCAAGATGTTTGTCGGAACTTGTAAAATTATAAAGCAAGAAAAGATCAAACTTCCAGTTAAAGTTGAGGCTGAACATTATCCCGGAAGTGTCGGGAAAGTTGGCAACCACAAGCCGTATAAATATGGAACTATACTCTTGACACTCTACGACACAAACATGATTTTGGCACCTTTTCAAAACATTTTACGTTTCCTACTATATTTCGGTATTAGAAGGCACTGGAGATACAACCAGTTATTGCATTAATTAAAGACAAAGATGTCCTTCCCCAGGATATAGTCCATCTCCTTTTCAAATTTTATTACGATCCGCTCATCCATTTAGTCCTGAAAGGATGCAATCAAACAAACAGAGTAACTTTCGCATTTATAATATTAGTATGGACAGTCAAGCATTTTTTATATTTCATAGATGAATACATATTACATACTCACTCAGGGTCCCAATTAGTTCCGAAAATTCAGTATTATTTCAGGGTCTATTCTGTACTACAATCGTGTTACTAGATTGGAAGAAATCTTTTGTCTGTAAGCTTGTTTTATTAAGTTTGCTTTACTAAATATTGTTTTTATTTTGTATAAAAAAATGTTTGTAAAACGTGTGTACTTTATAGCTTTTGATCTGTAGACTTTATTTGGAAATACCGAACATTGTTCAACGCAATGTTTGATATTATATATCTTTGTTATTATTTGGGCATATGTCGCGTACGTAGATGTTAGATGTCTAGATGTCAGCCTCCTCTGTGCAGTACACAGAGGAGACTAACATCTAGACACAAATTAAGCTACCTACTTAACTTTTAGATTGACCGACTGAAACTCCAAGTAGCAAATGCGACGCTATGAGTAAAAAAAACTCAAAATATGGCAATACGTCAGACGCATCACGTGTGAACTCTATATTTCCCACTTTACAGACATCCAATAACAATATGCAAATTAAGCAGGTTTTAAAAACGGAGGCATCAGCCGGTACCGGAAATAGGACTTGCGATAGGTACCCGCGGTTACGTTGAATGGAACCGGCGAATTTCAGTTAAATAATTCATACATATTTCGTGTTATTATTAGCTTACATGTAATCTCTGCTCTATATTTATATTTATAATGTTAGCTATTTTATAAACCGTGGTGGCCTTGTGGTTGAAGCAACGGTCTGTCATCTGATGGGCCCAGGTTCAAACCCCGGCCTGTACCAATGAGTTTTTCTAAGCATAAGTACAGGGTTTAATCACACCATGAGCTAAAAAAGAGAGGTAGGGCGAACAGGGGTCCGCCTCACAGAAGACCGCAGTGAAATAACACTACTTTGATGTACCATCTTGATGGCCGTGTGCTTGTGTGCCTTAGTGGTATAAAAAAAAAGATTGCCCCGGCGGGAATCGAACCTGGAACTGGAGAGAACTTTGGATGTGGTGTGCAAAATGTAGCCAGTAATAACTATTTTAATAATACATGGACTTCGGGTCTCCGCTCAAAAGTGTCCGGAGCAAAACAAATTAAAATGCGAGTGACTGCCCCAATTGGTTTACTGTCTTCAGCCGATAAGTTGATACAAGCAAAAGTCAACTGTGCACTAATAAGATAAAATTGAATTTGAATAGTTTCAGATTGTACAATACTTTGCATTCAGGTTCAGACACTATTTTTGTCTATAATAGAGTGTATACGTTAATATCAAATTCAACGATCAAAGTTTATTTTTATACCACTAAGGTGACACACAAACATACGGTCCACCTGATGGAAAGCAGCCACTGCAGCCTATAGCCAATAGCAATATCAGAGGTATCACTAACGAATTGCCAACCCTGTTTTTGATGAGGACTCACTGTGCTAGCAGCATTACTACTAGTTTTATTCAACTGCGGTCTTCTGTAAGGTGGAGGCACAGTCCCCAGTCGGGCGGCTCCAATATCAATGGGAACACCTACGGGAGATCCCAATTCGCCCTACCTCTCTTTGAGTGTGTACTTTAGTGGTACAAACATGTGACAAAGTCTTTTGCGCAACTAAGAACTCTTCAATAATGTGTCGCAACAATCGTCTGCAACGTAAAATTAATATCGCAATAAACCTATTTTCTTTCAAGACGGAGACAATTAAAAACGAATTTGCTTTATGGGTAATAGGATAAAGTTTAAATTTGGTGATTCCTTTTATTTCAGCCGTAAAAATCTTCTTATACTTGTCTTTCGAGAAACTAAATTTGGCTAGGGACTTAAGTTTTCTATTCTTGGAATGGAATATTTTGTGCTTAAACAAAAGGACTAGTAATATATTTGTTTTTTTTTTTCTCCGGCAAGTTGATAGCCTTTTAGTTTAGAGTTGCTACAACTAAAAAGTCAGAGACAATGTGTTTGACAGAGACAAGACTACAAAGCTGTAGCTAGCCGATGACAGCCGATAATTTCTTTCTGAGGGCCGATATGTAATATTAACGGGCGTTTACTGTATTCTGGCATGTTCTAATAGCTCATAATTTAGGGACGGCAACCCGTGAGTTATACTCCTGGTGTTGCAAGCGTCCATAGGCTACGGTGACCGCTTACCATCAGGTGGGCCGTATGCTTGTTTGCCACCTTAGTGGTAAAAAAATAATATAACGAGTTCACCAAAATGTGCATATTTTTAATTCCATTCCAATGACGAGTAGCAGATTGTAATTGTTTTTTTTTTCGACGCAAAAAGGTGGCGTTCGGCTTTTTAATCGACGATTATCGAAGAATCCCGCAAGGGATTCACAGGATGCGAGCATTCATAAAAAAGGACCCATAAATGTTGGGTACATTTAAAAAAAGATCTTGAAATATGGCACTTAAATTGTAACTACCGTAATAAATACAGGCGAAACTCTTGAGGTTCCAAACGTATGCAAATAACAAGAAAATTGAGTTATAAAAAGGTTGCGCGATTGAGAAGGGTTGCGAGTATAAAAAATAAAAGACCTATATAAAAATTACAGGCATTTTTATAATAAGCGTGGATTTATGTTCGGCAGTTTTTGAGTTGTACACTTTTGAATACCAAACGTTTTGTTCAATTGGATGGCATTATGTAAGAAATAAATATTCTGTTTATAAAATTGGATGTTTTCTTAAGAAAGGTATTCCGTCGTTTAGAAAAAAAATAATTAATTAAAGCATATATCATATTATGCAAATGAAAAGAACAATGGGAAAATAAAACAATGTTACGAGTAACAGAGACAAGACCCATCTTATGTAAAAAATCGTATCTTTATCCTGCGTTAAATTAAAAAAATAAACAATCTTAATCCGAATCCACACTCAAATAACGTTCTTAATGCGCATGCTCACGATTTAATTTGCATAATTTCTTGTTATGATGTATGTTTATGATATTATACGGTGATAATGTTGGTAATATACAGTCCCAAGCGAAGGCAATAAATGAAATGAAATCGTAAAATTATTTTATGGTGTTTTCTTGAAAATAATAACTTGAAATTGTGTGAGAACTACGTACCTATGCGTGTGGGCACACTTCAATTCATTAAGCAAATCAAGAGAATATAATGCCTCGTGTGAATCTATAAATTGTTCGCATAATCAGTCAAAGTAAGGGACAGTAAGTTTTTACAGACTGACATCATGTCATTGTGTAAGTGAGAGAGAGATGAGAATACTTTTTTTTTCTGAGTGTATTTAATTGATACCCCGCGTAGACGCCGTATTTCCTTTAACTTTATCCTTTATGGAATTATTAATGATGACTGGTTTTTTTTGCATAATATCATCCACCTCTCGCCTCCTAATAAGAAAATGACCACCTGTCGAATTAAGTTTATCGGCTGATACATTCCGCTATATATAGCAATAGCCGCGTTAAATATTGGCACCGAAAAGTGTATGATTAGCATTAAAGAAATGCAATGCCGCGCTCGGAAATTATTTTACCTTCATATGATATAGGTTTCTGAATCCATCCGATCCGAGTGTTAGGAATACTACCGTTTTAAACGCAGATTTATATATATCTATATTAAAAAGAGGAAAATTGTTATTGTTTGTTTTTATGTAGGCACACGGAATGTATGGGGAATAGGGATACTCTGAAGTTTTTCTTCCATTTAACGATTTTAGGGATTCTTGGAATAAATTCTATATTTCTACACAGTTCTATTGAATAGATTATATTTTATTTACCAAAATTATAAAAAAAATCGACATTATAATAATATTATAAAGAGGAAAGATTTGATTATTTGTTTGTATAGAATAGGCTCCGAAACTGATGGACCGTTTTTAAAAAAATATTTTACCTTCAGATGCCGACATTATCCCTGATTAACATAGGCTACATTTTACCGCGAGAAAATATTTCATTCCTACGGGAAAACGGGTAATACTAAACTACATTGACGCGCGGGCGAAGTCGCGGGGAGAAAGCTAGTTTCTTCATAAAAAGCTACATTATCCCTGAGTATCATATATTTTATGCTCACGATATTATTATGAACTGTCCTATTTCTATACGGGGGGATGCTGGTATAAAAAGAAATTCAGAAATCATGTCAAACTCTTGACTTGCACACCTTGTAGAGCCGCTCTTCCTATCCATATCCGACTACTTTGTCAATTCGATAGAAATCTAGTCAGTTGTTTTGCTTAGAGCGCAGCACTTGAAACTGTTGCCAATTATTGAACAAACCTAGATTACTATTTACGCTCTGGAACTAACATTGCAATGAAAATGCACTATACAGAGTAAATAATAAATAAGAGTTATTGGAAAGCATTGCCAGTACGGTATCGTATGTTTAGAATGCATTTTAATAATTGTTTATTCGTTCTAACTCAAACAATGTTGCTAATTGGCAATTATTTATTTACCAACTGTCATCATTTTAACGTGAATAATGTATCCTGTTTCAATAATACTTGTATCATGTAATACCATTTATTGAAAAGCCGTGGTGGCACACCACTAGCGTTACCGTGCAGGAAAACTTCGTGTGGAAACCTGCAAACGTCTGAGATGAAATTCCAGGACGTATGTAGTGCTAAAGAGACGGCGACGGACTCACCATCTGTCACGTTGCCACCAAATTATTTTCGGTTAAATGTGGATGTTGAAACACTACCTCTTCGGGGACCCTTGTGGGAAGGCGTGAAAATTTCCACAGCTTGCTACTGCGATTCCTCTGAACACTGTAGTGTAACCACGAACAATTTTTTATGTCACTATTCTGTAATATAATTGAAACTTGGATCAAATAAAAAAGATTGATGGAACTGTACGAACAATGAAGTGAAGCCGATTTTTTTAATTATGAAGGGCGTGGGCAAGGCGTAGTTTCGTTGTATTCGTTTTAGATCTGTGCGTGTAATTGTGTGTATGTACACTGCAAGCAAGGCATAGTTTAACCAGCGTCACTTTGTAGATACGCCATGTAATAAGCGGTCATCGTAGCTTAAGTACAGTGAGTAATCACACCATGAGTTTTTAAAAACAGATGTAAGGCTATTTGGGATTTCCCGTGGGTTTTCCCATTAAAATTGGAGCCTCCCGACTGAGGACTGTACCTCCACCTTACAGAATACCGCAGTGAAATAACACTACTTTATGTAACACTACATAAAGTAGTGCTTCTGCGGTAAGTTGCCAGTGCTCCAAGAGGATACGCTGAGCTGGTAATGCTGCTAGCACAGTGAGTCCTCACCAACAAAATGTTTGGCAGTCCGTTATTGATACCCCTGGTATTGCTAGCGGCTATAGGCTAAGGTGACCTTACCATCAGGTGTGCCACCTTAGTGGTATAAAAAAAAACCTTTGGACGCTAACTAGGAATTAGAAATCTATAGCACGTTTCTAATTTTATCTTGAGAGAAATTGCTATGTTAGTAACACAAGGGACCTAAGGGTGATAACTCTGAATATGTTAATGTAAGAACTGGAATATAACTCGTTGATTGAACGTAAGGATGCTCTTTAAGTAAACAAGCACGCGTGTATTTTGCATTCAGCGCAGGACGTACAATTTTAAAATAAAGATCGCATCTACAGATACGAACCGCTTCTTATTATCTCGTAGGCTTATCAAGACCGCGTATCATGTTGCAGTCACTCCTGGAATATAGGAGTTTGATTAAATAGCTGGGGATACTAACAAAAAAGTTTTAATATTGCCTAAAGGTCTAACTTTCTACATCAAATTGTTAACCAGCGCGCTAGTATGAAGAAAATTGATGATTGTAAAAAAATCTAAAGAGGTACTGAAAGAGGTGTACAAGTCAAGAGTTATATGACGCTCTACTCACTGCCTACCCTAAAAGTGACTTGGCGTGATGATATGTATGAATGTGGATGAAGCTGTGCGAATAAATACTGTATTATTCAGCCAGAAATGCAACCACACCAAAAAAATTACCGAACGCAAAACGTCTTTCTCTTTTAACCTGTTAAAATTTCAGCTGTGTGCCTACCTAATTTTAGCTTCTGTCAACCATCCTAAGATAGTGTAATTGACGTTCCTTGGAGACAAAACACTGATATGTAAAGATTTGACGAGACCGCTGGTCTAGTGGTTAGTATACCTGACTGCTACGCTAGAGGTCGCGGGTTCGATTCCCGCCAGGGCAAACATTTATGTGACAAATATGTTTGCCTTGCGTGTGGGTGTTTGGTATGTATTATAAGAATGTATTTACAAAAAAAAAAGTATATAAGTATTGTATCAGCTGCTGGTTCCCATAGGACAAGCTTTGCTTAGTTTGGGGCCAGATGGCGCTGTGTGATAATGTCCAAGCATTATTATTATTATTATTATTTAAGTTAAGAATATACAGATAAAACTTTATAGATACGTATATAGTCAACGCCATCGTTAATTAAGCTTTCTGACTGCGTAAATGGACACAAAATTAACCATATGCGATAAAATCTTTGCGACGTCAATTTGTACAAATTATTCTACTTTATTGCGAAGTAAATGGCAGTTTTTAAAGAGTTTTCTTTTACTTATTATTAAACAGGTTGCCTCACTCGGCAGTTAAAGCCGAAAGACATGGATAAAATACTTCATGTTGAAAATGCATTTAAGAATATCAAAGGTCCGCCGACCTACCTATACGAAATTTGGAAAACTCTTTGTTCGCAACTAAAGTACTTGCAAATAACACTAGTGATGTACATAATCATGTATACAATCAAACCTATGTAAAGATAACTGGAGGCTATCACATCAGTATTATGATTATAAATTAAAAAAAAACTTTCAGTATTATGTTTATATATTTTTTTTTTTACTATAAACAGAATATTGACCTCAATGATATTTACTTCAATATAGCCCCGGCATAATAGGTACCCATTACACCCACATAAAATACCAAACCAAAGCTGTGGGTTTATACAAATTAATAAAAGAATCAATGTTTTTCTTTCTTTCATTCTAAAATCTCAGCTGAGCTATCTTATAAGACGTGCAAAATTTGTCTAACGCTGCTTTTAACTTTTTGTTAGCCTAATTACGATAAGTCTAGATTCGACAGTCTCTCTGCAACATTTGGTAAGTACGGCCCGCGGGCAGCGCCGCTAATGAATATCTGGTACTTTATTACTATATTACAGAGAAATGGAGTACTATTTGCATTTACACAAAAATATGTTGTATCCTTAGTAGACTCGCCACTCGGCTAATAAGCTTCCTTCTTGTTTTTTTATACCACTAAGGTTGCACACAAGCATACAGCCCACCTGATGGTAATCAGTCACCGTAGCCTATAGCCGCTAGCAATATCAGGGTTGCCAACCCTGTACTACTAGCGCAGCGTATCTTTTTATTGTTGATTTTAACATGCTTTTATTAGCTTCATCTGTATGTATGTATCTATTAAGGTAACAAAATTTTTCAACGTAATTTTCACCGACTTCCAGACGTGTGATCGTTTTGAAAATTGTAACTGAAAAATTGTTAAGGACCGATGACTATGCAATAATTTCATAAATTTATCCTTATATTCTGACCAGAATAAATACATTCTATTTTTAACTAACAGTGGCCAGGGTTAAAACCTAAAATTCAAACATATAACCCTTAACCAATTTATGGGTTGAATAAAACCACCTTATAAAGAAAAGTTATAAATAACCTACTTGTTAAAATTTCCGCGTAGGCTTACCTTATGAACCCCACGCATCATTCTATTTTCGTATCCAACTTATATTTTTATTTTTTCGTATTCACCTGCCATCTATTTTGGAAACAAAACCCGCAATTCTGTGATTTCATTTTACACCTCACTATATTACCTACGTGATGACGGTGTCTTTACATTTATTTTACTTGATTTCATTACATTCCAATTAATTAGTAACTTTGTAAATTAATTAAGCTTAACTGACGCTCTATTACTCAGGTTTAAGTAAGGCTGTATGGATCTATACGATATTTTGTCATTTACTGTTCCTAATACACGATTTGCAGATACAACATTAACCCAAATGAGTAACACGCGGTAGAATGCCAAGAATGCTCGCAGCATTGCCACTCTGGACAGCAATGCTGATTCTCTGAGCGCAGTATGTTCCAGCTTGCGTGTCAAGCCAACTGACGCAAGTCCTCTTCAAAAAGCTTCTGAGCTTTCTTGGGATAAGAACTCAATATTAATAGAAATAAAACTAGCATTTTTGAAATAAAATTAACTTCCCAGTAGGTACAGTAAAATCACTCAAAACTATCGGAATGTTTTAACCATTTTTCTTAACTTTGTTCGATAACACTTAGTTACCCGCTTAGATGGTACGGTGGCGGTTACGGTAACCTATAGTCGCTTCGCCATTGAATTTTTGAATAGGTTTTAGATACAAAACACACCTAGGGCGAACGATAAATAAAAAGTTGGTCAAAAAAATAAAAACTAATACGAAACTTGCCTTAGTAAGTTCACAACGATTTATTGCGCAAACTTAAGGACTTTACTGATAAATAAATCATATGTTTTTGCCCGTAGGGGAACATCTTGTAATGCACAGGTATGTTCTAGCACATGTAATACGTCAGAAAAAAAAATATAACAATAGTTATGGTTCATTTAATACCTACTTCTACTTCATACTTCCTACTTCTTGAAAATGATATTGTGGGACGAGGACAATGGGTATGATCTTCTGAAAAAGGGATTTTCTTACACTAGTTCTTCTTCTAGGAATAAGAATTAGTTCTTGTGTTCTTCTTCTTCGTAGAAGATGGCAATCAATCCCTTAAGGGACTATTTTTGCCAGTGTAGAGAATTTTTAAGTATCTAATTTTTTCTCAACATCTGGTTTTCGACTTAATATAAAACAAGAATTACCAATTTAAAAAAAAAAACACGAATAATTTAGGATTTGAATATAAAAACCACATAAAAACCAATGTGGACGAGACCGCTGCTGGTCTAGTGGTTAGTCTACTGACTGCTAAGCTAGAGGTCGTGGGTTCGATTCCCGCCGGGGCAAACATCTATGTGACAAAAATGTTTGCCTTGCGTCTGGATGTTTGGTACGTATTATAAGTACGAATTTACAAACAAAAAGCATATCCGTATTATATCAGGGGCTGGTTCCCACAGTACAAGCTTTGCGCTTAGTTAGGGCCAGATGGCGCTGTGCGATAATGTCAACAAAAAAAGAAATGTATTTTCTATCACCCACACTATATTGAACACGAAGGGTAGGTACTGTAGGTCGGAATTGTATTGTAGGGTCGTATTAAACTTTCAGACGAAGCAAGACATATTACTGCTCACTTTTCTTAGCACTAAACAAGTCAACATATATATTATTGCCGTCGTGGTTAATTACGAAATAGTTTGCAATTTCGAAGCTCGGTTCGGCTTACATGTGTTCAATTAGGAGTTAATTTGTTTGTTACACGACGTACACGACACGGTTGAACGAGCAATTTATGTAAAATAGACTAAAGATGTTGACGCGGCGGGAGTGAAATAAATGAAAATAATAAGTGTTTAAAATAATACGTGTACTTCGGTCCAAAAATGTACAAGCAAGGCATTTTATCACAGAAAAACAGAACTGTATTTTTTTTGCTTAAATTCTAAATTTGAATGTACCTATTCTAGTTGGCCATGCCAGTCCAATATGCCAGTCCTTCATTATAACATCGATCGCTGACTTCCGAACAAAAGATGTATTACAATTAATACATAATCATGAAACATGATTTTTGTATAGATTCGCAATCTCGCATTTTTACTATGCATGTATTTTGACCTCTAAATTACTTTTCAACGCCTATCGTTACAGATTACTTACCTGCGTCCCCAATTTAATTTCAAAATATAGCACCGGTATCATTATCAAAGCGACTTTATCCCTCAAAATATGATACCTTTTTACATTATTTCCCTCGTGGTGTCACCGTATTTATGGTTTTGCATTACGATGATGGCGCACTACGAGGTTGAAATATTAAGTATATAATTATATTTATCACACTTTCTAAATATACATTTATTGATTACTAGCGGCCCGCCCCGGCTTCGCACGGGTAGACATTAGTTTCGGAGCATAGACCTTTATCAAATATTTTGTCTACCCGTGCGAAGCCGGGGCGGGGCGGGGGTAAAAGAATTTTTGAAGTCGGTCCAGTAGTTTCAGAGCCTATTCAATACAAACCCACAAAAATACAAATCTTTCCTCTTTATAATATTATAAGTGTAGATAGTGTAGATGGTGGCCGTGGTTTTCTCAAAGGAGTACAGCATGGGGTTCTTCAAGAAGGGTGTGAAGATATTTTTACAGGGTCGGCAACGCGCGAGTGATACCCGTTGTGTTGCAAGCGTCCATAAGCTGCGGTAACCGCTTACCATCAGGCGGGCCGTATGCTTGTTTGCCAAGTTTCCAACACTAAAATGTTAACTTGTGATGATACTGCATAAACAATGTATTTATTTTTATAATTAATTATACTTTATTTCACAAATTTGATTATACAAATCAAGAAACCCCAGTCGGAATGCGGACCGCAGTAATTTTGATTCCTTGCCGGCCAATCGGCATTTTCCATTACACCAACTTGTTATAATTTGAGGTGCGGTTAGAGGATTCAACAATTCGACATTGAAAGCCATCACCGGGTTAATTGCTAAATTAATTATTCAATTTGTTTGTTAATCAGTTTCAATTCAATTTGTTTGTTAATAAATATTAGGAAATATTTTGATCAATTTGTTGGTTTGATAGAGGTATTCTTGGTAAATAGGCGAGTGGGAACTTAGTTCAATTAATGATTAAAAGGTCGTCTACATTCTACATAGCAAACTTTTAGCTATACAAAACCTAAATAAAATAAAAACATTTATTTAGGCACTTTTGAACGTCTAAA
The DNA here is from genome assembly GCA_951449985.1 of Falcaria lacertinaria. Classification (NCBI taxonomy): domain Eukaryota; kingdom Metazoa; phylum Arthropoda; class Insecta; order Lepidoptera; family Drepanidae; genus Falcaria; species Falcaria lacertinaria. Next base: position 3,981,717 of record OX602134.1, on the reverse strand, counting down.
TTACTACCGGTTCCGAAGAAAGCAATCTGAGAAGAACCGGCAAGAAGCTCTGTGCTCTGTCATTTATACGTTTAATTTCATGTTCTTTGTTTATTTTTTTATTATGCACAAAAATTAAAAATTATATAAAAAACAGATACAATGTAGTAATGCCTTAACTACGTCAAGCATGTATATATGAGATTTATGTATATACGAGATTTTTGAATGTAAAAGAAGCAAAATAGGTATTAAAGTCAAGAGTGAAATGGCGCTCTTTACTCGCTGCCTACCGCAAATGGGACACAGCGTGATATCATATGTATGTCAAATAACTGTGATGAATATGTATCACGAAAAAAAAATTAATTTTCATCACACAGGTACAGACAGTTTTTTTGTTTGTACCAATAATGGGAAACAAGCATACGGCCCGCCTTTTGGTAAGCGGTTACCGTAGCCTATAGACGCTTGCAACACCAGAGGTATCATTCGCGCGTTAGTAAATAACCTAAAAAATAATTTTTGATTTTGAATTTGAGCTTATCTGCGACCTTTTTAAGTCAGCCTATAAAACCCAACCAGCCTAGCACCACGTCTAATACTATAATACAAATTATACCCGGAATCTTATTTCTCGGTGTCATCTTGAACGATAACCGTTCTTAAAATGGTATCTGGCAAGCTGAAACAATAACCCAACTCGTGGCAAACTCAATTTAGCCGACTGTGTCACGATAAATAAGTATTGTTATCATTATATCCAACGATAAGGCGGCCATTTCGAGGCTTATCTCCTGCTAACAAAATCTTATGCTGACTATAACCATTAAGCGTACAAGGAGGTGCGAAGGCTCAATTTCGGATGCGGTAGTTTAGGTTTCAATGATTCGATCAATGAGCGCGCGCGGTGGGTAGAGTTGGCCGTCAGACTTCAGATGTTTCAGAGCCGGCAACGCGCGAGTGATACCCCTGGTGTTGCAAGCGTCCATAGGTGGCGGTAACCGCTTACCATCAGGCGGGCCGTATGCTTGTTTGCGACCTTAGAGGTATAAAAAAATGATGCTGGAAACCTTTCGTTTTTTTCTGATTTGTTGCGAATTTAATTTATCAAGGCAACATACCTTCTCCAAAACTCTTAGCATTCCTCGCTTGTGAGCAAATTGCGCACATCCCGAATCCCAATGGTAAATCTTACACAAGTACGTCTGGTTAAACTGATTTAGCGTGATTCCATGGAGGTTGGAGGCTTGTTTAATTATTGCCTTATTTGCATCAATGACCTTGACCTTCCACATCAAGTATATTTAAGTATAACATAAGTTATCTGTACCTGTAGCCAAGATTACTTACTATAATCTTTAACTCTATAGAAAATGAAATAAACGTTTGGGAATTAAAAGTAATTCTTTGGGGTGTTATTTCCACAGACTTAAAAACTCGTATTTAAACACAACGTAGTTGCTAAGCCAGCGTACGGTCTACCTGAAGGTGAGCCACCGGTCCTCTATACACTGGAACCTGTATTGCGATACCAGAGACGCCATCAACCTCATTGATGTTGGTCGACTCACCATGCTAGTAGCATAATCATGCATGTTTTATTTATCTACACTAATATTATAAAGAGGAAAGATTTGTATGTAACGAATAAACTCAAAAAGTACTGGACCGATTTCAAAAATTCTTTCACCTTTAGAAAGCTACATTTTCACTGAGTAACATAGGCTATATTATACTAGCTGCCCGCCCCGGCTTCGCTCGGGTCGACAAAATATTTGATAAATGTCTATAGGCTTCGAAACTACTGGACCGATTTCAAAAATTCTTTCACCGTTAGAAAGCTAAACTATCACTGAGTAACATAGGCTAGCTACCCGCTCCGGCTTTGCACGGGTAGACAAAATATTTGATATAAATGTCTACCCGTGCGAAGCCGGGGCGGGCAGCTAGTTTATTATAATATGCATATAACAATCGTCTTAAAACTATGTTAGAAAATTACTTAGTTCTATGAGCCTAAAATATCTCAAACACTTCCCATACAAATCATACGGCCATAAATCGACACGCAGAACTTATGCACAAGTTTTGACGGTACAAAAACCGCACATCCCCAAAACATTTCGCCCCAACTCTTATATTTAACTTTGTTTGAGCAACTTCAGTCCGTATTTAACAAGGAATAAGGTACAGAATGCGGATAAGTGGGTTAGCGGTGTATCAATGCCTGTTTCATTTTTTCCCTTAAACTTCTTATAGACAACTTACGGCACGCGATACACACGGCTGTCTCCATTGTCTAGCACTTCACTCACTACATAGTATAAAACAAAGTCACTTCCCGCTGTCTGTCCCTATGTATGCTTAGATCTACGCAGCGGATTTTGATGCAATTTTTTAATAGGTAGTGAGTCAAGAGGAAGGTTTTTAATTATGTTGAATTTGTGTTTCTGTATTAAACTTATATGGCTAACGCTGGCCGTGCGAAGCCGGGGCGGGTCGCTAGTTTCAGATAATGTTCGCGCGTCACTAAAAAGAGTTTTTAGAGTTTCGTACCTTAACCCAGATAACCCTGAAACTAAAATTTTCTGAAAATTTTGAAAAAAGTTACATATTTAGTTTATTAGATCTTATGCAACATAAAAAAAATTATGAAAAAAAAATTAAGTGTAAGGCTTTCAGGGAAACAGCCGTCCTATATGTAGGACAGTAGGATAATAAGAGGAAATAAAAGACCATTTATGACAAAACAGAATGTAATCAAAAAGTGTAGTTTATTAGATAACTATTGATTATATTACCCATTGTTATATGTAATTTACTAGATTAACACTATTTATGAATGATATGTTTCAAAACACTTGACACACACTCCAACATCACATTTCTTGCAACGTGTCAAACATTTTTTGTGACATTGACGACAGTGTGTTTGCTTCGATTGAGGAATAACCAGATGATTCATTTGGTCTTTACGACTATCAGCATGTTCATGATGGGAGGGTCGGCTAGGCCCTCTTTTGGCATTTTTTCTGTTTGATTCAATCAAAGCAATTGCTACCCTTCTGCGAAAGCCAAGATGATCCAGTTTTCCATGATTTATTTTATATAACTGCCATGCATTATGTTCGGCAAGATCAATCATGTGTGTGAGCAACGGCATGTACCATTTCTTACCTCGTATACCAATTCGGTAATCATAGCCGAGCTGATCAATTCATTCTTTGTATCAGGGGAGTTTTCCCAATACATTCTTCTACGGGGGAGCCATGAATAACCACTAACCAACAATATGCCGATGAAACATTTCATATCTTCAGTGGTTATGTCTCCAGGCAAATTCTTTTTGACAGCATATTTATTGCTCTCTGACACCAACAACGAAATAACATCTTCATCTAAGAAGTTTTCAAACCACTCAATTGGGCGCTTATCTTGGCAAGCGCCTTGAACATCTGGCCAATTCACGGGATTTTTTTGCCAAGTCCCGTTTTCTCCATGCGTAGGTACTCCTACGTTTAGTTCGACCTGTAGAATCAGAAGGTTCTTCTTCTGTATCACTCACCATAATCTGCCCTTGAATCATTACTTCAGCCGGTTGAAGCAGAATGTTTCGTGGCAAATTATTCAAAGTTACATTATCTTCTTCACCCGAATCTTCGTCAGTGAGACAGTCAGGATCAACAGGAGGAGGTAGAATACATATCAGTCGTTCTCTATAATCTTCTTCATTATCAGAAACATTTTCTAAAGCATCTAAAATTTCATGCGCAGCTAACGGTCTGTAAAGAAAAAGTTGTATTATTGTACTAAAATCATGTATATTATCCTACTGTCCTATATATAGTACGCTAGTATTTGTAACAAGTTATACGTAATTTATTTATATTATTTTGCTGGAATATTTATTTAGTACAAAAGTTAAGGTTATCAACTAGATATTAACACAGAAAAAAACAACTCACGAGTAAAATATAACTTTTTATACATACCTGTCATTTGCCATGTCTGCAACGCACTTTTATTACACACTTATAAGGTAAAATATAAGGTAAAAACTGTTAAAATAACTGTCTTTTTATTTTTTCTAATAAAGCTGACACGTTTCTTACTGCAAATCATAAGACTAAATAATCTTAGATAAAGAGGGTATTCTGATATTTTTTTTTATTTCTACTGTCCTAAATATAGGACAGTAGGCTTATCTGGGTTAAAAGGAAAAAAGGAACCCTTAAAGGATCACTGTGTCGTCCGTCTGTCTGTCTGTCAAGAATTTTTATCTCAATAACGCGTTGAGGTATCAAATTGAAATATATATGAAATACCCGGGTCTATGGTCTCTTTCAGCTGTAAAATAATCAAACCTGCAATATGAAGAAAAGATATGACCGTGTATGTCGCAAGCTTCCGCATATTTTGCGATTTCACAAGGGAATCAAATCTACAATAGGGTACTTCCCGTTCGCCTAAAAACATGAAATTTGGCAAGAAACAGTGTAAACAAGGAAAAATCTGAAAACCGTAAATATGTAGCGCGAGTCAGACTCGCACTTGGTTAAAAGTAAACCAAACTTAACAACACTGTGTCTTACGAAACTCTTAACCAAGTTTTCTTTGAAAGAAAAACCGATACAAGTACATACAAAGTTCTTTCGCATTCGGGTTCACTTGTGGTCTCATGTTTTTCATTTTACCCTCTTCTTGTAAGCGTTTGTGAGAATTGAAGGTATTTGTTTATATTAACATTTTTTTGTATTATTTGGTAACTAGCTTTTCACCGCGATTTCGCCCGCGTATCAATATAATATAAAGCCTATGTTACTCAGTAATATTGTAGCTTTCTAGCGGCAAAAGATTTTTAGAAGTCGATCCAGTTGTTTTTAAGTTTATTCGTTACATACATACATACATACATACAAATCTTACCCCCGTTATAATATTAGTGTACATTGCTGGTAAACATTCTTAACAGTACAAGCACTGGAGAAGCATCTACTTAACTTTTATGTGTGTAAAAAGCCCAATGGAAGGCGGTTACCGTGGACATAACATGTTTCTACTAATCCATTATTTTTGGTTTCACAATTTATCGACTTATCTAGAAAAAATTACTTACCCTGGGCCCTTATTATCGGGTATAATTTAATTTTAATCAAATACTTATTAGATCTCCGACCTTGACCTCTTAAATCCATTTTGTATCTCGCTGAGAGCAGATAATGAGCAAAAAGAATTGGCACAATTCTTTTTGTTGTCCAAATTACTAAACTTAACTAATTTGACAAGTCTACAAGTTTTGCTATCCCTTTCTCATTTGTGGGGTTAAATAAGGTTGACAAAATTTATAGATCTGTCAATTACTTAAGTTTAGTAATTTTGAACAACATAATCTACACCAATTTTATTTTACGCTGCTCATTAATACCAAACGCACTTTCCTTTCCATACTTAATTAAATCTCGAATATTACAAGGAACCTGAGCCATAATGACATTCATAGCAATTCGAAGACCGTAGCTGTAAATTTAACTGGAGCCGACTAAAAAAATAAAAAAACAAGATGGCGGCACATCCCTCTAAAACAAAACCGGCGACTGTAACTTTGATGTCAATATGGAGGACATTTTACGAGATACTGTCTTAACGATAGCATACATATTTGCTTAGAATCCGTGTGAATAAGGAGTAGATAAGTAAATCGTTTTTTGTAATATAAATATATCATTTTTTAAATAACAGTCTAGCCTATCTGTTCCGGCTAATCGGCTTAACCGATTTTGAGGGCATTTTCACTGGCAGATAGCTGATGATATAATAAGTAACCTAGAATACATCTATTTTAGAAAAAAAAGGGTAAACGTGCAAAAATAATACCCTTGAAATTGTGGACATAAAACTATAATAATAAAATAAACGCAATTATTTCAACTGTTTTATTACTTAACCATGCTTAAATCTATTAAATAAATTAGATGATTCTATGTAACAACTGACAAGCCTAATAATTAGACTTGTTTTTACAAAACTTAATTAAATATACAACAATCTTATCTTATTTGACGTGAACAAAACAAAACGTTAATTACCATTATTAAATCAATGAATTTACACGGCTGTAAACTATGTAATTAAACTAACTAATTATTTAAATAAAGCTTAAATACTCGTCTACCTCCTTTAAACTTTCTGAAGAAAATGATAGAACATTATTTATTGTGTTATTCTTCTCAGAATGGCACACAAGCATACGGCCCACCCGCTGCTAAGCAGTCACTGTAGCCTATAGCCGCTAGCAATAACAGGGGTTGCCAACGCGTTGCCAACCATGTTGTTGATGAGGACTCACTGCTAGCAGCATTACTACTAGCCCGGCCTATAATCGTAGAGCACTGGCAACCTTACTTACCGCAGAAACAAAACACTACATCAAGTAGTGTTATTTGGCTGCGGTCTTCTGTGAGGTGGAGGTACAGTCCCCAGCGGGGCTGTAATTTTAATGGGTATCTCTAGCAAGTCTTAGAAAAAAAATACTCCTATCGACCAAACAATTGGTCTAGAAAATTATCCGCACATTAATCGGATTGGATATCCAACTCTAAATCAATTGTGATTGGGTATGTAATTATTCAAAGAAACTATATATGAAATTAACTACGTAGTCCCAGAAGTCTAAGTCTTCGTCATCCTCCTCTGTCGTTTCTGTAGTATTGGTTTCTGCTTTCGCAACGAGAATTACCGCCATTATAAACCAAATGAGACCCTGCAATGTAAAATCAACATTACAAATTATTATCTAAACATTAACTTCACGAGACCAGCCTTCTTGGCACACCTGAGTTTGTTTGTATGCATTCAGATTAAAACAACAGAACCGACTTAAAGAAATATTTTATCTGAGTATAGAAGAAAGAAAGAAAGAAAAACATTTATTCATAACTACACAAACATATACGAAAGGAATACAAGTGAAGAAGAACATCGTGTCATTATGAAACGGTCCCAACTCAGCATGTGCTGGATGTCTTGTGAAGGGCAACCAGCGTTGATCTTCCGTTGGGACCGGTCCGTGACGTCACTAGTGTCACAGGTAATTGTCACTACAGAGAGATATAATAATAAATAAAAAGATACAATACAGCAGTAGGAAGAAATATTAGGAAAATCCAATGGCATAGCAATTAGATTTTCCTAATATTGGCTTTACATGTTATAAAAGGTAGAACAGATAGTGCGCGGACGAACAGTAAAAAAGGTAAACGGAAAAAAAAAACACTACTATGAGTTATCCTGTCGGTACGCGTGAAATACCGGGCTAGAGCGAATGTATTATTACAAAGAAAGTCATGGGCGTCCGTGTGCGACAAGAGCTGTCACACAAGTAACTCCTCCCAATTAGCTGAACCAAAAGAAAGGCTAAATTACATAAAGTATTTTACGAGGCGTAAAAAAACGCACGCGGTATGGGACAAAAATAGTATAGCTGTGTCCTTGTCTTGTACATTAGTACCGTATATAGCCTTCTCTTTGTGTGAGGAGAGCAGAAGATGTTATCGCCTCTAATTAGTTACTCCCCCTACGTATAAAATAGCTCACAATTCACCACCACAAGTACGTACCAGTTTAAAATTCATTCCTCCTAATACAACGGATCTTCTTGCGCGAGATAATAATGACTAAGTCATGTACAGTTGTCTATATTATATACCAAAGGCTTTATGTAAATATTGGCCTTGTGACCCACTTCGGACAACTCCAAAAGTATTTCTATTATAATTTCCTTTTCGTGTGTGTAATTTCAACACACTGTGAAAATTGGAACGGTAGGGTGACCAAGGCTTGAGATTTCCAATGGAACAAATAAAAAGTTAAGCCGAATTAGTTGAATTTTGTTTATACTAAAACATGACACGCAAGCGTACGGCCTGATGGTAAGCTGTCATCGTAGCCTATAGATATTTACACACTAATCACTAACGCGTTGCCAATCTTATTGTTTTTGAGACAACTTCCTGTGCTAGCAGCTTACTGGCAGCACAGAGTATCTTCGTGGATCACTGAAAACGTTACACACCGCAGAAACATATTTATACATCAGAATAGTGTTATTCGGCTGCAATATTCTATAAGATATGCAATAATAGGTAATTATTCACATTATATAAATAATAATTATTATTATATATTTTCGGCTACGAATTCCATATACAACACATACCTTACAGACAGACATACAAATAAAAATCTATAGGCATATGGACGATGATAATGGTTAAGGTTACACTTAATTTTTTTTTTTTAATATAATGCAATTCTCTCCTTACAATAAAACGTGGTAACCCTACTACCAATATATTCATCTTTAAATGAAGTATGAACAAATTTCATAATAACTTGTACTCTTATTTCTATCCGCTGTAAGGTGGAGGTCTCACTCGGTCTTACTCATACTGCATTCCGATTCGATTTTGAACGGAGCATCAATACTTCCAGACTATTATTATAAATGCGAAAGTAACTCTGTTTGTTTGTTACCTTTTCACGACTAAACGGCTGAACGGATCGTAATGAAAATTGGCAATGAGATAAATTATGACCTGGGTAAGGACATAGGCTCTTTGTCTCAAAAATATTCTTTAAGGGGGTGAAACCCCTTCAACCCCTGGGTTGAAAGTTTGTATACCTTCTTAATCAGCTCAGTCAGAGTGCTCTTCTTACATAATAACGATTAATTAAAACCACGCAAGCAAAGCCGCGGGTAACAGCTAGTAGAATATAATTTGTTGATGAGCTGCTAATATTTGTGTAGGGTTCATGCCCGAATGGATTAGTACCATCATTAACATCTAAATCCGTAGCCATGGCAACGGCACGTAATCTAATTGATCTTATATGGGGTATATAACTAGTACTTTGTAATGTCTTGTTTCATACGCTAATGTTACGGGGAATTGATATTAATTGCTTTGAGACTAGCATTAGTGGTCGGGTTTTATCAAACGGTGTAGTTACGTGTGCCGGTGGGTATTTTGGATAAGTCTAAGCCTAGTAACCAAAACTGCCATTTTTAATTTAGTTTATGGTTTGTAGATTAAATAAACATATATTATTAAGAATTAAGAAATCGTTCCGAGCGCGATTCGGTTCTCCCAACAGAGTATAGATTTCTCTTCGACTGTTGTTGACGCCATTTAAAAAGTAAATTAATAAAAAATGTTTTTTGTCAAATGTCTGTGGTTTTTCCTAACGTCGCAATTTTTTTGCTTTTTTATTCTAACGTGTCGTCAAAATGTCATGTTTATTTATGTTCGCAAACGTCATACCTCAGAGTAGATAATTATACGGAATGCCCACTGATGCCTCAGTAAAGTCAGTAAAGTAGTCAGCAAATTTGGCATACCTTGAGCTTCCCGTTAAATTCACCCCGGTCACCGCCCTCATTTGTTATTTCCGACATTTCCCTCACAATGACTCTCTTAAGTTTTAATTAGTATTTTTTTCTTAAACACTGTGGTGCAAGTTATGAACTTGTGCGATTGGTAAGTAACGTTCGACTCCAATAAAGTTTTTTTATGTCCGTTAATTTTATTTCTTTTGCAACTCATTTCACTGAATTATCATAAAGGTGCTATGCGCGTTTTGGCACATTAGAAAATTAAATTAACTTTTGAATTGTCTTATTTTAAGTTTTTCAAATATCACTTACAATATTCATCCGCGACACAGATCTAAACTTCTGCGTCGATTCGTCAACTTGTAACCTAACTAATATTAATGAATTAAAAAAATATTCTTCTAATAAGATGTTTTACACCAATGAAATTTGAGGGTTTTTAGCGGGAATCAGGCGGAGCGATTGAGAATTTTTCCAGTCTCGAAATTGTGTTACAGTGATCTTTAATGTGTATTTTTGGTGTCGTTATGTGCAGTATAGTTTCATTTGACTGATTTATATCACTGAGAACACGTGAATACTTAAGAACAAGACATGTAAATAACATATTAAACCCTTTGAAGTCCGAGCGACTCATTGACTCAGAGAGAGAAGAGAAAGTGAATAGATACTGATTCGCCTCATCCTATAACATATGCCCGAACAACATTTGAGAGTTGGTAACAAAATGTTCTCAATTTGTTTTATTACTGTATACTTAACATTTTGCCAGTTGATGTAACATAAAAGTGGCAATGCTTAAGTACATGCAGATAGTTTTATAAGATATGCTTATGAGTATATATGTCACCGGAAGATAAGAACCGCAAATTTATAAATTTCCTAGGAAATTCTAGGAAATTTATCAACCTTCGTAGGATTCTAAACGAGAGATTAATTCTATTAATATGTACGTTCACCGTTTGTAACATTGTAGTCCGACATGGCCGTGATAGGTTAGAAGGCTAGCCGACGTTGGTTGTTTTTTTTGGTCGGTAAGTTTATTAATTTGCGAAAATGTGGGCGTAAATTAATACAATTAATCTCTCGTTTAGAATCCTACGAAGGTTGATAAATTTCCTAGAATTTCCTAGGAAATTTATAAATTTGCGGTTCTTATCTTCCGGTGACATATATAAGCTAAGAGTAGATATACTGCGTACAAGTTTGACGAGACCGCTGGTGTAGTGGTTGGTATACCTGACTGATCTGCTGAGGGCTCGCGGGCTTGATTCTCGCCGGGGCAAACATTTATGTCGCAAACATGTTTGCCTTGCGTCTGGATGTTTGGTATGTATTATAATTATAAGTATGTTTTTACAAAAAAACGATATTATGTACCTATTGTATAACTTGCTGGTTCCCATAGTACAAGCTTTGCTCAGTTGAGGGCCAGATGGCGCTGTGTACTAATGTCGACAAAAAAGTTGAAGTATGCCTTTTTTTGTAGTAAAAATCCATCCACACAGTCCATCCATCTTTTCTTAGTTCTACCTCGACCCCTGTACCATCCACGTTCATACATATAACTCTTCATACAAAGACTCGTCGGTATAACATGCCTAGTCTAAATTTTACGCTCTAACGTTGAACCCTATTGAACCTGAAATCCTTCGACCTTCAGATAAATACTTCAATGAGTTCTTAAAGAAATATATGAACATTACCAAAGCGCATATTTTTCTATGCCAATTTATTTAGCCTAAAAAATGTAGGTAATTAGGGTAAAAGGTTTATCCGGCACATAAATATATTAGCCCAGCTCCTGTTATATCTAATAATAATAAATCTGCGAGGGCCGAGCGTATATTTTCATATATTTACCTTGTTCTAGGGACCTGACCAATAAATATAAAAGAGCACAGTTTTTACTGTGATACTGTGACTTTTTGAAATGCAACTTTTGTATTTTTACACTGATGATTAAAAAAATGTGATCTGTTCCCCTGGCAGGAATAACTTGCGAAAGCGTATTCGTATCGCCTTCGGCTCATTTTGTGTGGGAAATGAACAGCGCTACGGCGGTGAAAAGTGAACCCAAAAATTCATACAGAAATTTGACATTTTGAAAGTACCGTTTTCGAATACGTAAACGAAAGTTGCTATTGCTACCGGCACGGCTTACTAAATCGCAATAGGTCCTAAACTACAGTTCAGTGTCACACTTCAACATAAAATAGCTTAATTTCATCTGGTGTACAAAGAGGTCGCACGACGATTGATTGAGGCCTCCGGTGACAAGAAGGCTGGAACATATTTTGCGCAAAGGATCAGCATTGCCATACAGCGGGGCAATGCTGCCAGCCTTCTTGGCACCCTCCCGCGTGACAACAATTTGGGACAAGTGTTTTATTTATTTATTTTTTTATTGCTTGTATTATTATTGTCCCATATATAGAGTGGTCAAACGAACTTACCTGTAAGTGAAGTTCGGCCATCATTATATGAAGACAATTGACCTTCGATGACAAGTTGTAGTTCGTCCTTCCAGTGGTCCGGCGCCACGAATTAAAAGCAAAAACAGAAAAACCCAAACCTCACGTATCCAAGGCCTCCTCTTCGATGTGTCAGCTGCCGTCATCTGAGACATCTGTCAACTCATTTCTTAAAAGCACATCTATTACCATTTTATATGGGTAAGAGAGAAACGTCATAATAAGACGATTGTTTCTCTTGGGTCTTGGGAGGGCTGAAGTAGTCATCGAAGGTCAATTGTCTTCATATAATGATGGCCGAACTTCACTTACAGGTAAGTTCGTTTGACCACTCATTATACTTCAGAAAGACCTTCGATGACAAGTTGTAGATGTTTAAAGAACAAGATAAAATTGTAATAGATGTACCTATACAAGAATAATGCACTAATACTAAGTACCTACTATGTATTTATAAACTATTATTGTTAGGTATTTGGTTTTGTCTTTGTAACTAGGCACTAATTTTACCAATTTATGATTTTTATATATATTCAAATCGATGTCGAAAAACATCTGTCTAGACACAGTGATACCTGTTAATTAATGAATTACCGATCGAGCCTCTATCGCTCATCAAAACCTCCCTCTTATGTCGTCAATTCTAACTTGCGGCCGTGATCCTATCAATTTATTTATTACTGCTACTCTTGGGATTATATTTATCATAATAATGATTGTAGAAAACCGATACCTTCCTATATGGCTTTTTACATGATAAAAACAATTATTCTATATTACTTCTATGTAATTATGTAGTCTATGACTAACTGTCTGACTGACGGATGTTAGTATATTTAGAAAAAATAAAGGAAAGCGTTATGTAATTTGATTTTGTTTGTGTCTTCCTACTTCCTGGATTATTAGTTATATTAAGATCCACAGAGTACATAATCACTACGTTATGATCTGGTACCTATTTTAGGTATTAAGCGACTTTAAATTATATCACCAGTTCAAATTACAAACAACATTTCCACTTCTTGTGGTTTGTTAATCTATTGATATTTGTCCATTTATACTTGAATTTTCTTAAAATTGGTATTTTTGAGAGCCATTGATACTAACCTAACTTGTTATTATGTATATATTATCTATGTTTACATTTTCCTATTGGAATACTTGAACTCTTTAATCCTCAGATATCGTGTACTCAACTACAGTATACCTAACGCTATTGAGAAATTGTTAGGTTGCAGGCATCAGCATCGGACGGGCCCTCGTCCCGCCACTAGATGCCTAGATGATAGATCAACTGCCATAAAACATCGCCATCGAACGGGCCCTCGTCCCGATCCTAGGCGTAAAATATACTGCCATAAAATACCCTTAAGTGTAAATCTCAGACAAAAATTTGGTTAATATCGATTGAGATATTGTTAGGTTGTAGGCATCAGCATCGGACGGGCCCTCGTCCCGCCACTAGATGCCTAGATGATAGATCAACTGCCATAAAACATCGCCATCGAACGGGCCCTCGTCCCGATCCTAGGCGTAACATATACTGCCATAAAATACCCCTAAGTGTAAATCTCAGACAAAAATTTGGTTAATATCGATTGAGATATTGTTAGGTTGTAGGCATCAGCATCGGACGGGCCCTCGTCCCGCCACTAGATGCCTAGATGATAGATCAACTGCCATAAAACATCGCCATCGAACGGGCCCTCGTCCCGTTCCTAGGCGTAAAATATACTGCTATATACATTACTGCCATAAAATACCCCTCAGTGTAGATCTCAGGCAAAAATTTGGTTAATATCGCACAGCGATTACGTACTTAATGTAGGTACATGGTAGGCTGAAAGGGCTGAAATAAAAATTGGTTAGGTACCTAACATTTGATAATTTTCACTTTTTGGTATGTTATTCAGATATATACCACACAGTTCTTGCCTTTAGGCATATTTAACGTTATTTATCAACAGTTTTAAGTTAATTAAAATATCATTTCAATTTTATCGTACGCGCGCCGAGCCACGAAAAAACGGAATGAGTTGACAGATGTCTCAGATGACGGCAGCTGACACATCGAAGAGGAGGCCATGGATACGTGAGGTTTGGGTTTTTCTGTTTTTGCTTTTAATTCGTGGCGCCGGACCACTGGAAGGACGAACTACAACTTGTCATCGAAGGTCTTTCTGAAGTATAAATTACGTGTAACTCACTGAAATAAACTTGTAAGTAGCTTAAACCAAACTATTTTTTGCACAAAGCCAATCATATTTCCACTGACCTTTTCCAGCGAAATATCCTCACGCCTTCCCCAAAGGGTCTCCGAAGGGTTAGGCAGAGCAGAGGCGTGACATCAGTCGACAGTGTCAACACCCACCTCTTACCGCAGACATTTTACGTGTCAGGTCACAACGTGACAGGACTAGACTCAAATCTATAAAATGAAAAATAAATATGTCTTTGATTCCTCGAAATTACCAGCAAAATAAAGTAGGCATTTACATATCTATTTGTCATCCCTATTTAACCCCGCACATGAGTAAGGGATAGCAAGATAAATTAGATTAGTTTAGTGATCGTGTACAAGATAATCGATTCCAATAACTTACTTAGTTACTCACCTGTAGCCTAAGTACTTTGTTTTAATAAAAGTGATGAGACTCCTGACACAAGGAAAAATATGCTTTAAAAGAATCTCATAGCAAATAGTCACTTATTAGAAGCCGTGGTGGCCTTGTGGTTGAAGCAACGGCCTGTCTGCCTGATCTGATGGGACCAGGTTCAAATCCCGGCCTGTACCAATGAGCTTAAGCTTAATAATAAGCTTGAATACAGTGATTAATATAAAAAAAAATGCTTTGATTATACATGTCTCTGCTTATTAGGTATCTTTGTTCATGTAAAAACGATTAAATATCTATCTATCTTAATATAATATACTAGCGGCCCGCCCCGGCTTCGCACGGGTAGACATTGATATCAAATATTTTGTCTGCCCGTGCAAAGCCGGGGCGGGCAGCTAGCCTATGTTACTCAGTGATAGTGTAGCTTTCTAACGGTGAAAGATTTTTTGAAATCGGTTCAGTAGTTTCGGAGCCTATAGACATTTATAATTATTTAGTCTACCCGAGCGAAGCCGGGGCGGGCAGCTAGTATAATATATAGCCTATGTTACTCAGTGATGATGTAGCTTTCCAATGAAAAAATAATTATTAAAATCGGTCCAGTACTTTTTGAGTTTATTCGTTACATACAAATATACAAATCTTTCCTCTATAATATTATTAGTGTAGAAACCAGGTCCCTTCTCGCTAAAGGATTTAAATGCGCTTTTCACTAATACACGGTGCGATTCCTGAGGAATTTTCAACAATGGACGTCTATTGGCTGTTGATTATGATGATGAAACTGATTATCAGTTAGCAGCTAATAATGTACTGCTTTATGTAAAATATTAGTTTAACTATGTCAATAAAGTAATGGTCAATTGATAAAGAGTACATGGAATCGAAGAGCATGTATGAAGAGATTGATGAATGTAGAAGAAGCAAAAGAGGTAAGTGTGAAATAGCGCCTGCCTACCCCGAAAGAGACTTGGCGTGATGATATACATATATGCCAATAAATCATATGAGCACAATTTCGACGAATTCGTTACAGAAATGAATACACGCCGTGACAAGGAATAATAATTCTTAAATCTAGGATTTTAAAATTACATTTTTCATAACCTGCGAACACAACATAGTACATCGTATTATTTCAAAGAACGCTGTGTGCTACTCGCCTTGGATACCAAAGACGAAATTGTTGATATTTCAAGTCATGAAGCTGGGATTTGGTGTTCACACAAGCCCTGTGTACCAATGAGTGTGTACAGAGCTCGTAAGAAGCTTACATCTATCATCGTCTACATTTGCTCGTTTCACAGACTCACGTGTACTTACGTCCCAGTTTTCGTTCTAAAACGCTTGACGGTTTTGCTCGTCTTTACGAGGTCATTGATCTTAAGTCGGCGTATAATTTTCACGCAGGTAGTTTTGAAAATTCCCTTCAAGCTATACATATAAATAACTCTAGCGGCCCGCCCCGGCTTCGCACGGTTATGACCTTCCTCGATAAATGGACTATCCAACACAAAGAATTTTTCAATTCGAACCAGTAGTTCCTGAGAATAGCGCGTCCAAACAAACAAACTCTTCAGCTTTATAATATTAGTATAGATTTGTCATGACCAGTTGGTATGGTACTCAAACCATATTATCCCCTCGGATTTTATGTCAGAATAGATTTGGTCCATGGCTACACGTGGTTAGTTAATAAGTCAACGGATTTTCATTCATACTTTTATTACTCTATTATACTCCTTGAGGGGTGGACTTACTAAAAACCCTTCCTAAATCCTTAATGGCTGGCTTAAAGGATGCCTACGTCATACGAGGTACCTACCGTCCAAATTGCAAGTCTCTAACCCCAGCCGTTTAGGCTGTGCGTTGATATGTCAGTCAGTTTCTTCCTACAGATTTAATAAAATGTATTCTATACATATAAGAGCTTATATTACCCAAAGTAGGAAATCAACTTCTCAAGGCACGATTTACCGCTCAACCTTTTCAGTATAATATGTTAAATATACTATATTTTTAACTACTTTATAAAACTATGGCCACATATAATTTGTTAGTAAATATACAATATTTTTAACTCTGCAACCCTTTCCCCAACCTACGTGAATTTTCATTCCACCGCTAGAGAACAAAATTCATACTCAAAGTAGACTTAAATTAAGTGGGACCTTTGCGTTCAAGCAACGAATTTTACAACAAATTCTAGAGTTAAATAGTTATTAATAAAAAATATTTATCATCAGACCATCCATACGACACAATCAAATAATACAGACAATATATAGTTAAATATTTAATAAAAACTAATGCACTAAAACCAAATACGAAACGAAGAACAATTGTATTTGGATGGTTTAGAATTATCCACTCTGTCTATGAACAATTAACTGTTGGTTATTTAAACCGCAAAGGCTATTTTATTTATATTATTTTAAAACTTTATTGTACAACACCAAGGAATACAATACAAGAATACAGTGTGACATAGTATAGTACAAATGGCGGCCTTATCACACTCGGCGATCTCTTCCAGGCAACCGTGGGATGGAATGGATTTAGGATACATCTTAACGGGCAGTTGGTGATGTAACTAATAAGGCTTAAACAAGAAACAATATAATACTAATTGGTATTTAAAAGAAATACATAATAAATATTTATAAGTACATATTATACGCATACATAAAACAGCAGGATATCATAAAGTATAAGGATGGTACCACGCAAAACAGGATAATTTTCTTGAATCTGCTATTTAAACCACACTAAGAGAATACAATTTACAAAGTGTTTTCTTTGAATAAAACTGTTTAAATGTATACATCAAAGCGTCTTCTGTAAGGTGCAGGTACAGTTCCGAGTCGAGCGACTCTAATTTTAAAGGGGACTAGCGGCCCGTCCCGGCTTCGCACGGGTAGACATTTATCAAAATATATTTTGTCTACACGTGCCAAGCCTGGGCGGGCAGCTAGTAAGTAATTTTCTTTGCTATAAACCTCACGGAGCCCGAGACCTTTCCAACGAATGCAAAACCGTGGAAATCGGTTCGTGCGTTCTGGAGTTATAGCGTCAGGAAGGAAAACCCGACTTATTTTTATATAGTAGATTACCCACGGGAGATCCCATTTCACCCTACCTCTCTTTTTATGCTCATGGTATGATTAATCACTGTACTTAAGCTAAGAAAACTCATTGGTACAGGCTGGGGTTTAAACCTGGGCCCATCATGGCTGGCCGTTGCTCCAACCACAATGTCAGCAAGGCTTATTATTCTAAGCTTCTAACTGTAGTTTAACAAGTTACATCGAATTCTACGGTGGCTATTTTTTCCGAACCGGTGGTAAATTAAGCCTTCATGAGTGCCTTATTAGGGTCTAAACTGAATAAATGATTTTTGATTTTGGTGACTGCTTACCATCAGGTGGGCCGTATGCTCAGAATAAGGAGTAAGATCGCTTAGCGTAAGCGAGCTCCTTATTAAGTCCTTATTCTGAGGCCGTATGCATGTGCCACGTTATTGGTAAAAAAAGTATGAAAATACCCTACTTTGTAAATTCAGTTTAAGGACTTATTCATGGAATTCAAAGGTATGTTTTTATGGATGCTCAAGTTGCTACAACTTTTTTTTTGTGTTCTTATGCTGCGTTGTAATAAAATTGTTTTATGGCTTTTTTATAATTTAAGCTTAATCTCTTTTAGTAGGAGCAGAGATAAAATACTCAACCACCTTAATAATAAGTTTGAAGAAATTTCATTCGGTTTTAGATTAAAAAAGGCCACTTGGAATTATTAACAGTAAATCTTGCTTCCTGTTAATTTTTTTATTTATTAAAGGAAAAAAATCCAGGCAACATCTATTTATCTATTTCTAGGCCACAATTTAAGGCAAAATCTCTTCCTTTGCCGTACAGCTCGTAGTGCGACTAAGCACCGCACTTAAGTTTTTAGAAAAACTCGTTGGTACAGACCGGTGGAATACGATCTTGTCTTTTTTTTATACCACTAAGTTGGCACACAAGCATACGGCCTGCTAGTAAGCAGTCACCGTAGCCTATAGCCGCTAGCAATACCAGGGGTATCACTAACGGGTTGCCAATGCCAACCATGTTGTTGATGAGGACTTACTGTGCTAGCAGCATTACTACTAGCCCAGTGTATCCTCGTGGAGCACTGGCAACCTTACTTACCGTAGTCGCTAGAATAGCAGGCAACGTTTCACGCCACACGGCTTATAGATATATCTTTGATTGCATTTTAAGGGTAGCTTTACAAGAGAGGTAGGGCGATTTGGGTTTCCCCGTGGGTTATCTATCCCATTTAAATTGAAGCCGCCCGACTGGGGACTGTACCTCCGCCTTACAGAAGACCGCAGAGAAAAAACACTACTTGATGTAGTGTTGTGTTTCTGCGGTAAGTAAGGTTGCCAGTGCTTCACGAGGATACACTGGGCTAGTAGTAGTGCTGCTAGCACAGTGAGTCTTCATCAACAACATGGTTGGCAACCTGTCAGTGATACCCCTGGTATTGCTAGCGGCTATAGGCTACGGTGACTGCTTACCATCAGGTGCACCGTATGCTTGTGTACCACAGTAGTGGTATGAAAAAAAAATCATTGCAATGATTCCATAATGATGGTTGACCTTCGAGATACCATCTACAGCACTCGGATCGGTGTCGCATCTGATATCATAAGGTCTTTGGCTCTCCGCCAGCTTGCAGATTGTACACTCGCGCACTAATTTTGGATAAATATTATTTAATTTATTTAAAAATATCATAACAGATGTCATACGAGTTCTTAATTGAATAATATCTATTATGCTGATATCTCTTATCGGCGAAGGTGTGGTGTGCCAGTAAATTGGCGCTCTATGCTCTCTGCCTACTACGGACGGAACGAGGCGTGATAGTATGTACATTATATGTCTACTAGCTGTCCCGACAGACGTTGTCCTGTCTAAGCTACGAATTCACAGAACAAAGGTCCATTAGTTTATCCGGTTTTTTTTTTATTTTTATATCGTAATAAAAACAAAAAAAAAATAGTGAAATCGGCCTAGCCATTTACGACCTACCCAATATGCACACAAAATTTCACGAGAATCGGTCACTACGGTTAACTACAAACACCGCGACACGAGAATTTTATATATAAAATGTATCTATGTAACGGAATCTTTCAATGTTATTTTAACCGACTAGTAAACGTCTGATTTTATGCACACGTATTAAGGACCGATGACAATACCTACAATAATTTAATGACTACTCTAATATCCGACCAGGATCAGTGGCGGGTTAGCCACGCAGCAAGAGTAGCAAATGCTCACCAACGCTTTCTGACCGTAAAAGGTATCGATAAGTGAAAATACTTTTTACAAATCATATGCTATACTCACCACGAAAAAGTTGGTATCAAAATGTTCAACTATTTTATTAAATTTCTAAAAGTGAGCGCTGACTGGTGACCCCACAAATAATGCTTTGCACCGCACTGCACGTTGATGCACCGCACTGGAAGTTGGCAATGCAAAATAAAAGGGCCCCTTGATAGTTACTACGGGCCCTGCGGTGACTAAATCCGCCATTTACCAGGATCAAAATATAATCATACGTTTTGAAGCGTGTGTTTAGGGCTCCGTGCCTTAAAAGGTAAACAGAAACCCTTATAGGATCACTTTGTTGTCCGTCTATCTGTTTGTCTGTCTGTCTGTCAAGAATTTTTATCTCAAGAACGCGTGGAGTTATCAAATTGAAATTAATATGAAATACCCGGGTCTATGGTCGCTTTCGGCTGTAAAATAATCAAACATGTAAGTCAATATAAAGAAAAGATATGACCGTTTATGTCGCAAATTTTCTCATATTTTGCAATTTCACAAGGGAATCAAAACCTATAGGGTACTTCCCGTTGACCTAGAACCATGGAATTTGGCAGGAAGTTAGTATATTACAGCACAAGTAAAGGAAAACATCTGTAAACCGTAAATAAGTAGTAATTTTTTTTTAAATGCGAATTTCCTAATATATATTCCCGTTTCGCGGTGGTGAGAGTCACCGACGAATATTGACCTCATTTGAAGTTCGCCTACTTTTAACCTTACCTACATATGTGAACGGAACCCTCGGTTCGCGAGTCCGACTCGCACTTGGCCGGTTTTTTTAGTTTGTTTAACAGATTGTAACATACTCGATTATAACTTGCTAAAACTTAAAAATCCTAGCGCTATTTGTGTTCGAGTGTACCAACCTCATTGAACGGAAGTGCTGGGCTTGATATAGGATGACAAGAGTTCTGAAAGGTTTTCGGGTCCCATATTTCCGGATACGTACGCAGAAGAGATTTACACCAATCGCGTTTTTTGTTCACCGTTCTATTCTTTATCTACTTGCCTGTACATGATATGTTTTTATAAAAAAATGCAAAACAAACATACACACAAAAATACAAATCATTCCTCTTTATAATATTAATATAGCTATATAGATGAACCTAAGAACTTTATTTGCATATCTATCTGCAAATAAAGTATCTATATTTAAAAGACAGATCAGATAGCCAGTTAAATAAATAATGGGATAAAACCCTGCATCATAGGTATCTTAGATTATCTTTGAGATGGATGGATACTCGTTGATAGGCGTTACACGGATCACATGAAGATGTGATGGTTAATTAACTAGATATCGATTCTAAGTTATAAGCTGAAAGCGGTTTGTACCATAAATATTTTATTTAATTAAAGGCCTTAAAAAAAGATCCTTATCTTTTTACTGTTGAGAGCTTTAATAACAATTCGGAATCAAATTCGCCTTCTAAAAAGTACCGGAATGAAAGTCAATAAGGAAACTGTGCTGTTTTACAAGCTTATTTTAGTTTCAACTGTCCATTGTGTGTGATCTAAATTAATCTTGCAAATTAAATTTGACCCTAGTTACACCAAATGTTATTCACACAGATGGCGCGTGTTGTTACCGGGATTGTTCCCAATGCACGATTACTTAATTTCGCCATTTTTGATCCAATATGGCGGACGTCACAATATGATTTATCATTTTCTTTGATATGGGTATGAAATAAAGGGCTTGAACATATAAAAGCTTGTATTAAAAAAAAACATTTTACCCATGTTCTTATATTACAGTAATGTTTATTGTTTCGTTGTGTGTGTCTCTTTGTATAAAGGTGTAATTCAATAAAATAAAAAATTCTAATAAATATAGGTTAATAACAGTTACTTATAAAATACTTGTGCTTAAATTAATATCGACACAACCGCCTATAGTTTAAAATGCATGATACTTATCAACTTGACTGACAACCCTGCATTTAGCTGTGTACAGGCGCTAACTCAAGTGTTACCTGGAGCAGTGATGTGCAATTTATTTATGTACTTTATATAATATGTCAGCGGATAATTGTACGAATTGTTAGAGGTAACCCGTGTACCCACTGGCTTCACCCACTGGTGGGTGGACGGCTAATCAAGAATGACCTGTGCACCCTCCGCCTCAAGACTGGAATAAATTTAAAATGTCGATATTTTTTTATCGATACGTCGTTGATATGAAACATATTATAATAATTATTTTTTTCATAAAATTAAGTTTATAATATACTAGTGACATTATAGTTGGTGAATAGATTGTGAACGGATACTAAATTTACAAACTTAACGCTCACATTTTCAAGTTTAAAAAATTAACCATATCCAGCACAGTGACTGACCAATATGGCCATGTTCGGTTAGAGACCCTTAGCCGACGTATCCTATATGTTAATCCAGCTTATAAGCTACCTCCTTTCCAAATATCATACAAATTCATCTAGCCGTTGAAGTGTGATGAGGATACAAGTACACACACAAACTTTTGCATTTATAATATCAGTGTGATTTAATCGACACACTCATTTTGTGTGATAAGAAATAAATTAAATTCTGACATCGAGCGTACCCGTTAAGCCGCAACGTTCAATTAAAACCATTTATCTTAAGTTCAGTAAAATCTTAATTCAATATCCTGGCAATAGTCTAGGGGATTCGCTAAAGGCATCTTTCAGGTTGTGTGATCGATTATTATGCGCACAATATAAAATACTTAAATAAAAAATAAAAATACTTTAATGTAGTGTTGTGTTTCTGCGGCGAGTAAAGTTGCCAGTACTCCACAAGGACAGTGAGTCCCCATCAACAACAAGGTTGGCATCTCGTTAATGATACCCCTGGTATTGCTAGCGGCTATAGGCTACGGTGACTGCTTACCATTAGGTGGGCTGTAAGCTTGTGTAACTTAGTGGTATAAAAAAATTACATACATATCAGCACGCCAGGTCCCTCACGGGGTAGGGAGAGAGTTTAGAGCGACATTTCAATCTTGACTTACACCTCGTTGCCCTCTTTTACATTCATCAATCGCTTCATACATACCGGTTCCGAGTATCTTTTCATCATTGAGTACTTTGGAAATTTGATCCAGAAAGTTAGACCTTACTCTACCACGGATTTGTTATTCACATTCGTATTGAATATCATTATGTCTTTCATCGCCCTCAAAGATTAATCAAGTATTAAAAATGACGGATTTTCATAAACATCTCCTATTTTACCCCCTAAGGGGTGGAAATTTAAAAAATCCTGAAATATGTTTTTTTATAACTGCATGGCCAAATACCAATTTTCATTTTCATTCAACAATACATTTCCTATTTTACCCCCTTGGTAGGTTTGCAGGGATGGTATTACCAAAAATCCTTCCTTAGTGGATGCTACGTCATAATAGGTAATTACTGTCAAAATTTCAAGTCTAACACCAGGCGTTTGGACAGTGAGTTAATGTCAGTGAGTCAGTCAGTTTCTGCTTGACTTGAACTTATGTATGTCTTTATAATATGTAAACAGATCGAGATTAGCAGACTGGTTATAAGCTCCTTGTAAATCTAATCTAGTTACGTCGACAGAAAGAAGAATCTGACGAAGTAAAGCCACGTAGTGATGACGTAAGTAAGTGACGGATTACAAATGTTGACCTAAACGGACCTACGTCATTACAAATTGAACTCGATAGCTACCCACGTCTGTCGTCTTGAAATATTTTTTCCTTTTAGTCCACTTTTATTCGCTTCTATTTTGAGGGTACCGTGGCATCACGTGTAGGTTTTTCCTGAACCGGTGGCAGTAGAGAATAACTGCCTTCTTTGACCTTTGTAGAATAAAAACTGAGTACTTTTTATTTGGTTCTGTACTTCCAGACCCTAAAATATTAACTATACAATACGATTTTTTTAATTGAATTTAAAATAAGAAAATATCGCTTTATTATATTAATTTAAAATAATTGATGTATTACATTTGATCTCACTGCCTTTATAAGTTATATGTAATACATACACAGAGAAACACACAATGAAAAAAACTCCCCCTAAAAATCAACGAGAAATAATATACATACATACATATCATCACGCCAAAGCAGAGAGTTTTTTTCGCCATTTCACTCTTGACTTGCACACCTCTTTTGCTTCTTCTACATTCATAAATCTTTTCATTCATGCCCGCCGATTCCGAGTACTGTTGAATTAATATTATGTTTATTGTTTTTTTTATACCACTAAGGTGACACACAAGCATATGGGCCACCTGATAGTAGGCAGACACCATAGCCTATAGCCGCTAGCACTAACAGGTTGCCAACTATGTTGTTGATGAGGACTCACTGTGCTATGTGGTATAATATTGGTTGATATTTGAATATAAATTTTACAGGACTAAAAGTATTATCATCCTTATTTAACCCCGCACATGAGTAAAGGATAACAAGACTTTTTAGTCCTGTCAAATTAGTTCAGTAATAGTGTACAACAGAATTGGCACCAATGTCGATTAAATTACAAGGATGTAATGTACAAATAATGCAACAGTACATAAAACTATTGTTTCTACTTGCCAGTAGCCAGTATCAACAGTAAAATCTACAATTGTAGAACTTATTTCCCTAATAAAGAATAGTTTGCGTTCCCCCGTCGTCCGCGTTGCACTGGAAGTGTACAAGAAATGCTAATGTTATTTGCTTCACAAGAGTTCTTACAAAAGACACAAAGCTTTTGCGATATAAGATCTTAGAATTACGATTGCTTACTGATTTGTCTGTCTCATTATAGGGATTGCTTTACTCTGTAGGCCTTTGCAAATCTCTATGGTTTAGAACCAAGAGAATACAATCGCTACATTTAGAAGTTAGGACGTGTAGATTAGACTAGAGATTATTTTGTGAGGACAAACAATCTTCATAGTCTTTAATTTAGTTTTTTTTTTTTACTATTAACTGTTAATTTATGTTTTTTTTCTTGTGTCGTGTGTGAGTGGCGAATAAAACATTATTTCTTCCTTTCTAGAATTGCTAAATAAAATGTCACTGTTGGTAAATCCAAAAATCCTCTTTAGTGAGTGCCTCAATCAGATCAAGTAGCACCTTGCATAACAATCTACTATTGAAAAACCGCATTACCTACTACGTTGTTCGCAAATGGTGTTGCAAGCGTCCATAGGCTACGGTGACCGCTTACCATCAGGTGGGTGGTAGGTATGCTTGTTTTCCACCTTGGTCGGACAAGAAAAAAAAAAGATCTGGGCCATCCAAAATTCAGCCGTGCTTCTGAAAAGCTCACTTGCTCATCACTTCTGAATCCGCAGAGAGATTATAGATTCGTCACATATGACTTCACAGTAGATATGAGAAGTGCAGTTTACTGCTGAATGAATTCCGAAGTGATCTTTTTCAGAACATCATACCGCAGATTCTATTACATAAAACTAATAAGATTATCCAAAAACAGTAGTGCCGTCTCCGCCGAGCCAAACAATCGCTACAAGACAAGTGAGTAAACAAAACAAAAATAATGTTACCAAGTAAGTCACAATTTCATTGCTGTGGGCGCAGAGTTAATAAAACTTTCCACGTTACGCCGACCTTTGCGAGGTACTTAAAGGAATACGATTTTACAACGCCTTGTCAGTTTAAGTGGTTCTCTTTCGGAATAACTTCGCTTGGAACCGACGTTTTGTTGTAATGCTGCGTACCTTCATGCCAATGTCTTTATGTGGAGAAACTTATTACGGAGCTGCAGGTTAAAGGTACGGCTCTACAAAATGTCTTTTTATAATATAATGCGCCAGCTGGCCCCAAACTAAGCAAAGCTTGTACTATGAGAACCAGCAACTGATAGAATACTTTATTTTTGTAAATACCTACTCGTACCAAACACCCAGACGCAAGGCAAACATACATGTTTGCCCAGGAGGAAATCGAACCCGCGACCTCTAGCGTAGCAGTCAGGTAGTATACCACAACCACTAGACTAGCGGTCTCTTCTCATAATTTATACAGCAAAAAGATCTTTAGACGAAGATAGGTAGGACGATTTGGGATTTCCCGCGGGTTTTCCCATTTAAATTGGATTAATTTATAGACTACAATAAAATATTAAATCTAGTTGATTATGCCTTAAATAGATAATTAAACATTTCTTTTTAAAGCAAGGTTTTTTTTATTGAGAAACTAGAGAATAATTATTCTAGAGAATAAGTGCATTACATACATTTGTTGAAGGCTGTGCAAGGCAAGATAATTTTTTGATTCGAAGCTGGTAATTATTCGCCTCTGAACTATTTCTGCGTCAAAACAGTAAGTAAATAAATCAGAGACGGAAAATCAGCTTTATTCATAAAATATATATGTATGTATGTATATGTGATCTCTCAGCATCCAATACAACATAAAAAAATAACCATTCCACTCAAATGTATGTTGACCCAATAGATTTGCCTATTGGGTCAACCACCCCGGTTTCTTTTACAAGGGAATTCGAATAAAACATTCCTTTGAAAATAACATGGAGTTACGAATAACGTACAAGCTCAGAGTAGATAGTATACTAACTAAGGATGATTATGAGATCTCAATTCGCTCTTTATATATGGACATATATAACAAAGCAAATTATATTATTCCTAGCTGCCCGCCCCGGCTTCGCACGGGTGGACATAATATTTGATAAATGTCTATATGCTCTAAAACTACTGGACCGATTTCTTTTTTTTTGTTAATTAAGGGGATGAAAAATAGATGTCCGATTCTCAGACCTACCCAATATGCACACAAAATTTCACGAGAATCGGTCAAGCCGTTTCGGAGGAGCTTAACTACAAACACGAGAATTTTATACTTAAGATATTTTGTATTTTATACCAAAAATCTTTTATAGAATACAACATATATTATAATTTGCTTTGTCCGCTTAAATGAGTGTGATACGGTTGAACGGCCTACGCCCAGGTGTGAGCTCAGGCGTGGTTTCTTCCGACACGTGTTTCAGGACTTCCACGTCCCATCATCAGGGTGCCGCTGCGTTGGTCGAGCAGCGTGATGTCACATCGAGGTCTGGATGCTGGAGCAGCGCCACAGCCAATTTCCGCAAAGTAACATCTGAATCAATTCAATATATCAAAAATCTTTTGTAATCAAGACAATAAGCGCCTCCGTAAATTTTGTTCTATATGAATATGTTCACTCATCTGAAACATTTTACGACTCCACGTTACTAGATAACAGGCGCATTAAACCCACACACTTTCGTTCGTTGCATGTGTGTTGAAAAGGGTATACACACTGATTAGGTCCTGAATCTATTTCGCGAGATAAATGGGTCTTATTTGCTTTTTTATTGTCCTCCCACACTCACTGGAGTCCGTTTTATTGCTATTTTATTAATTGAAATGCATTTAACATGTTTGCAAATTGAATACGTTCAATTTAAGACAATACCAGATCAATTTGAGATCAATTCAATAACTTCAGAAGTAGTAGTTTTAGCGGCAGTAGTCTTGGGACAAAAACAGCAGTGTAGATGTGATACCAACTAGATATTTAACCAAAATAAACTTAAGATACATTATTTGACTATATACAGAGAAAAAATACTTATGCATACGGAGAAAAAATACTAAAATAATATAAAAATGAACAAGAACGAAAATAAATGAAAAACTTTGAAATTGTTGTCTCGCGGGAGGGTGCCAAGAAGGCTGGCAGCATTGCCCCGCTGTATGGCAATGCTGATCCTTTGCGCAAATATGTTCCAGCCTTCTTGTCACCGGAGGCCTCAATCAATCGACTTGAGACCTCCTTGCACATTAAATGAGCCTCTGGACTTCTTCAGAAGTTTTGTTTGGATAACCCATACCTACTGATGGTGATCATTAAATTATAAATCATTAACTAACACCCCGCGATATCACCCTTCAAATTTCTATCACCTTATTTTATCACCTTTTTTCTTTGTTCATCTTATCTCTATTTCTCTAAATTCCTAATCTCTAGGCTTCGTTTCGTGCTAGTGAAGTGTTTCAGTTCTATTCCGCACGTCGCACTATTCCGCGCCATTGTGCAACAATCACAAGGAAATACTTCTTAAAACACCTGGGTGTGGAAGAGGGCTGACCTGAAACACTGCCTCAAATATCGAATGAAAAGTTTGTTTCGCCTTTTTAATAATTAATTCTCGTGCTATTTCAGTGTTGTTTTTGTTGAAAGTTTGCTTGTATCGCGAAGGTAGAGATTTGTCGAACGCAGTTATCTTACAGCCTGTTGAAATCTAAACTTTTTGTTTGTGGACGGAATGTCTTACTTACTTAACCTCACTGAAAAAGGCGCGACTTGTTGGAGCAACAAATAAATTGATATTGCGATAAGTAAGGTTGCCAGTGCTCCACGAGGATACACTGGGCTACTAGTAATGCGCTAGCACAGTGACTCCTCATCAACAACGGGGTTGGCAACGCGTTAGTAATATCCCTGTTATATCTAGCGGCTATAGGCTACGGTGACTGCTTACCATCAGGTGGGCCGTAAGCTTGTGTGCCACCTTGGTGGTATAACAAAAAAGATTCAGAGAGTATAGAGCGCCAAGAGGTGTGAGATAAGAATGCTCTTTTTTATACCTATTTCACTTCTATGTATACATAAGTCTGAAGGTAAAGATTAATTCTCGGATCAATTTGAAAAGGAAATAATAATAATAATGCTTGGGACATTATCACACAACGCCATTTGGTCCCAAACTAAGCAAAGCTTTTACTATGGGAACCAGGAGCTGATAGAATAGTTATATACTTTTTTTATTTTTTTTTGTAAATACATACCAGCACCCAGACGCAAGGCAAACATATTTGTCACATAAATGTTAGCCCCGGCGGGAATCGAACCCGCGACCTCTAGCTTAGCAGTCAGGTATACAAACCACTAGACCAGCGGTCTCGACAAAAAAAAAATTTAACATTCGAATTTTTATTTTTATTTTTTATTTTTTTATAGAAGCTTCCGGAAAGCATTATTTATTTATATTGGAACAATACATTATAACACAAACTTAATTAAAATAAACTAAACTCAGAATTAATATTTCAATTAGCAGTTAATAAATAAGTACTGAATATTTTATTTGAATGAATCACAGTTATTTCATTTATATAATGAAAATCTATTATAAATCACTAAATCCGCCAATGAAAAAACTATTTGACAATACTTATTTTGAGTCTTCTTTACTTCTAGAATCACCACTAGCTGCAATCAGAAAATCCCTAAATTGTGTCTTCGTATTAGATTTTCTATTTGCGTCGCTTTTCAGATTAAAAGGAAAGCCGTTTTATATGTAAGTCATTCATCCCAAGCTACCCTTGTGTTGTGAATATGTGGCGGAGTGTAAGGGATGTTATGTAACGCGGTGGTCGGTTCACGCTTGGCTAGTATTGCGAAAAGGAGCAGAGTTAGTACTCGCAGTAGGATATAGTTACCTTAAGCCCACTGTAACTATTATATTATACGTGTATTTATTAGTACACTAGCTTTTGGTACAACGATCTCGTGGATTTGGAACAAAATTCCCAATTTTTTATCCCGACTACACTTTTTAACGGGATGACAAATTATTTATTTTCTTTTGCAAGCCTTCTCCATACCCGATTTTGAAGTGATCTGCACTAATATTATAATGAAGAAAGATGTGATTATTTGTATTGAATAGGCTCCTAAACTACTGGACTGATTTGAAACATTCTTTTACCATAGAAGCCGACATTATCCCTTATGAACATAGGCTACTTTTTACCGCGGGATAATGCTTCATTCCTACGGGAAACGGGTAATAGTATGCTATAGTGAGTCCTCATCAACGACAGGGTTGGCACCTCGTTAGTGGTTATCCCTGTATTGCTAGCGGATATAGGCTACGGTGACTGACTACCATCAGGTGGGCCGTATGCTTGTGAGCCAACTAAGTTGTATAAAAAAACTATATTGTAATTGTGTGCGTGTCAACTGGCGTCACTTATTTGTTCGCAAAGTTACATCTACCTTTTATATGTGATCTGAGTGTCGAAACAAATCGATTTTTGCAAATGTACAAAAAAATGTTTTGCAATGTTACACGTTTTAGGAGCATACTGGTTAATATCACTTCACGCCTTCACACAAGGGTACCAAAGGGGTAGGCAGAGGTGTGACAACATCCACATTCCACCGAAGATAATTTGGTGCCAACGTGACAGATGGTGCGTCACTACGAGATACTACTACTAGAGTTAGGCACTACATACGTCTTTGAATTTCTTCTTAGACGTATGCAGGTTTCCTCACGATGTTTTCGTTCACCGTAAAGCTCGTGGTGTGACTAATCACTGCACTTAAGTTAGAAAACTTATTGGTACAGACCGGTGGGATTCGAACTTGCGTCGCTAGAATAGCAGGCAACGCTTCATAAGAATAAATACATAGATACATACATACAGGAGATATAGATGATACAAAAAAAATCGTGTTAAAACATAATATATAGGTATTAGGTAATTATTTTAAAGTTTGTCATCAATTTTTTAATCACCCTAATTTTTTCTTAAACTGTTTCTTAAAAAGGACTTTACGCATGACCTATTTCTCTTGAAACCTGTTGTCTAAAACATCTATCAAAGTCCAAACATCTGTTCTAGATGACAAATACTTGACAACAAAGGTCGGCAGCGTGTGACAACAGTTTGCTGAAGTTTTGGGTGTAAGTTCCCGTTGGACCCATCTTAGTTCTAGCTTAGTTTGTCCGTTTGAAATTTTGTTATCTAAATTAATTCCAAAGTTAATTATATTACATCTTTAAATTAAAATGAAGATGGTTTATTCAGAAATAAAGAGCCTAGTATAAAGCTTGCGACACTAGTTCCAATCTCTCAACCTGCATACGTTTGAGAAGAAATTAAAGGACGTATGTAGTGCCTAAGAGACGGCGACGAACGCACCATCTGTTACGTTGGCACCAAATTATCTTCGGTGGAAAGTGGGTGTTGTAACACCTCTGTCTACCCCTTCGGGGACCCATGTCGGAAGGCTTAAAGATATTGTTTGCTCAGTTTAGGCTTTTGTAAGGCACTTAAGAATGTTGCAGTACTTGCAGTCACGGTCGACATAAAAAAGTTTTTTAAAAAGTTCCGGCTAGGCACTGAAAGCCAAAAAATCTCAATAAATAATCCCTTTACTAATAATTTACTACTTTAATAATATTATAAAGAGGTAAGGTTTTATTGTTGTTTGTATTGAATAGGCACCGAAACTACTGGATCAGAAGCCGACATTATCCCTGAACATAGGCTACTTATTTCCGCGGAAAAATGCTTAATTCCAACGGGTAATAGGATTTACTACTAGCTTCTGGCCGCGACTACGTCAGCGTTGAGCTTAGAATCTCAGAGGAACCAAACAATTTGTGGTGATAAAAATATTTTCCGGGGATAAAAACATTTACCCGGGATAAGAATCCTATGTGCTAATCCAGGTTATAAATTATCTGTGTTCCAAATTTCATCTAAATCCGTTGAGTAGTATTTATAATATACTATATATTAAGAACACTTTTTTATTTTCTGTGGATTGTAATGTTTTCTTTGAGTTAAATTTGCATTTAAGGTGCCTACTACCTACATCCTTTATTATGTAAAGGCACATCTCAGAAGTATTACATTGAGGCGTTTTAACAGAAGCTTAATTTAATATTTTCTGAACCGGCAAATTTCCAATACGCGCGGTATGAAATTCCTAGAATCCCCAAAATTAAATTAGCTCCCTTTTGTTGTTATTGAATGGTTTGATAAATTAATTAACTAGAAAATACGTGTTTCATTAAATTTTAATTATAGGTAATATGCGCTTGACTAATCTCTTTTCTGATGCCTTGAAATGCTAATTATAATAAAATACACAAAACTAAATAATGCCAGCCGCATAAACCACAAATAAAGTAAAATCTGTAGTGAAGGAATAAAGAAAATTTTGATGAAACTCGAACCCCGCTTTGATCGAATCTGGGAAGAAATTGTTGGATTTTAATTAACTGCTTCTAAATAAATTTATAGTAGGTAACTGTCGATTGTTTTGTACATCACTAAACTTATTTGACAGGATTAGAAAGTCTTGCTACCCTTTCTCATGTGCGGGATTAAATAAGGATGGCAATACTCCTGTCTAATTAGTTTAGTTTAGTGATTTCGTACCTACAAGAGAATTATCAGCATCAGTGTCTTTAATTTTTTTTATCCACGTGTTCATTCCTGGTTAGTTTATTTTTTTTTTAATTAAGAAATATTAAGTTATTTTAGTTTTCATCAAAATCAGGCCCGTGAATTCTTTGGGTAGGTACTTTTAATTTGCAGTTATTATTTATTGACACTTCACGGAAGATATAACAATTCGTTTATATTCGTTAATATACTAGGAGTAAAATCGGATATTGTTCACAATTTCATGGGTATTTTTTGCACGGAACCCTATTTTTTTCTATAATAAGTTACTCTTTATACTACCAGTTATCTGCCGGTGAAAGTCCCGTCAAAATCGGTCTTGCTGTTTTGTTTTGTAGATTAACCGTAAACTAAAACTTTTTTGATATACATATAATAAAACCTACAAACAAATTGTTTTTGTTGTATGAAACGGATATACTTTCACATAAATTTATTATACTAAAAAAGCTGTTATTTTGACGTTGCAAACAGACACAACTTCAATTTTATTCATTTTTAAACATATATAGATAGATGGTCGTGAACTTCAACACATTTTTTGAAGAGAAAACTCATGTTTTTTCGGTGATTATAGAAATAAAGAAATGTTTAGACCTTTCCTAGAAACAGAATTTGATCAAAGAAATTTTGACGTGGACCGCGGGGCACATTTTTTACAAAACCCCATTTTTTTTTGTAAACAACGCAGCTTTATTGAGAAATTTCGTCAAGAGAATGTTCCAATTTCGAATTTCGCCTACAGTTTAAATTCTACCAGTTTTGGCTAAATATACAAAACGCTCGCGATGAAAAATTTAAGGAATTTGACCTCTTTTTCTTACTTATATTCCAATTGACTGACCAGTGTTATATAATTTTTGGCGGGAATCAGGCGTAGCGGTTGAGATTTTTTTCAGTGTCGTAAATTGTGTTATAGTGTTCTTTAATGTGTGTTTTTGGTGTCGGTATGTGCAGTAAAGTTTCATTTAGTTACTGATTTATAAGATCATTGGAAATAATGCAATAATACGACTTTTGGGTTAAGTGATTTAATTTGGGTCAATAGGTTACCTCTGACTTAAAGGCATGTTACGAAGTGCTACTGCGGTGTATTGTCTCCAGAAACTCAAAATAGGCATTTTAATGCAACAAACATGACAATTTGAGAAACTTGAAAATTCTCTAACACTCGACACTGGCAAAAATACTCCCTAAAGAGGATTGATTGCCATTGCCAAGAAGAAGAAGAAGAAGAAGCCCAGTGTTATTCATGGAAACATACATAAAATATAAGGATCATTTGCCAAATATTTTTTCTTTATTTTGGTAACATTTGTTACCGTATTTATTAATCGTAGACTGGTCTCCTGCGATACAAGCTGCGCTTAGAGCAGGGACCTTCGGAACCTTACCCTGTTATCTGTTTTCGAGGAAAATACTTTTATTGATTATTATATGGTTTGGAGCCGCCCGACTACACGTATATATATCCCTACCTATATATATCCAACACGTAGAGGCCCGTAAGATATAAGTGGCGAAGAGGTAGACACTTTCCACCGAAGATAATTTGGTGCCAGCGTGACAGTAGGTGAGTCCGTCGCCGTCTCTTAGGCACTACATACGTCCTTAGCTTTTCAGACGTATGCAGGCGTCTTCACGATGTTTTCCTTCACCGTAAAGCTCGTGGTGGGACCAATCACTGCACTTATTTTTAAACTCAATTGTACAGATCGGTGGGATTAGACCTTGCGTCGCTAGAATAACAGGCATCGCTTCTTACCACTCAGCCACGACGGCGTTTTTATATTATCTTAATTACTGACTTATACTTAATATATAATTAGTTATCTTGCAACTTCTTGCGCGTACAATATGTTGTTTATATAGGCATTCCAGTTTACCTAGAACTACGCACTTAATTGTACGAAGAGAAAACTTGTTTTCACAAGGAAACAAGGCGCTATGAGTTGTCAAAAGAGTCTCGACACTTATACATATATATGTGCAACGGTACCTATATGCACATATTATGTGCGTCCTGAAGGGCGTCTGGCAGAGAGTTATAGAGTCTAGATGTGGCTCCTGAAATCAATTATTGTAGGTAGGACGATAAGACGATATGTTTGGTCAGTTAAATAACACTACTTTGATGCTTGTTTTTTTTTATCGCACTAACGTGGCACAATCGGCCCATCTGATGGTAAGCAGTCACTATAGCCTATAGCCGCTAGCAATACCAGGTCGAGTTGACAACCCTGCTGTTGATGAAAACTCACTGTGCTATCAGCTACTAGCATATCGTATCCTCGTGAAGCACTGGCAGCCTTACTTACTGCAGGAACACAACACTACATCAAAGAAGTGTTATTTGACTGAGGTCTTCTGTAAGGTGGAGGTACAGACCCAAGTCGGGCGGCTCCAATTTTAATGGGAAAACCCACGTGAGATCGCAATTCACTCTAACTTTTTAATCACTGTTCTAAAACTCATTGGTACAGGCCGGGTTTCGAACCTAGGCCCGTCAGATGACAGGTCGTGGCTTCAACCACGGCCACCACGGCTATTAAACTTTAAATCTTTCTAGCAAGTTTTACATCTAGGTGTTACATACAGCACAGTTGAGACTTGCAGACAGATACGGAAAACAAAAGCTAGAGCTCACGAGCCACCTACTGTGTTTACAGCACTTAATTACAGGGAAACACACTCCGCACGCTGTATTTTTTGTTTACATGTTGTCTACGAGAAACAAAAGAGTTTTGTCCTATCCTCCTAATCCAATTTGACATTGGCTAGGAAATGAAGGCAGAACATGATTTGAAGGCAAACATTTGTAGGCTAAATTTTTTCAAAAAACTTTATAAAAAAGCGATTGTCTGCTTTTTATGTCTCGTAAATTTTCCTGTAAAGGTATTTAGAGTCAATTTTTCTAGTTAGCGTTAAAAAATTTATCCCAAATTTTTTTTTTTAGTTAGCGAAGCCTAAAGGCAACACTTTAACCGACTCCAACAATAGGAGGTGTCGATTTCACCTAGCATTCAAAGTAAACCCCGATTTTAACCGATTTCATTCCTTTTTATAGCGCAGGTTTTAAATGTTTTCTTTCATAATCGTGTTAGTTTTTCAAACTTTCACTTATATATGAATGTTTAAGAATATAGATATGGGTGTCGATTCTGTTGTTCAAAATTACTAAATTTAACTAATTTGACAGGTCTAAGAGTCTTGCTAGCCCTTTCTTTGATAAGGATGGCAATATTTTTAGACCTGTAAAATTAGTTAAGTTTAGTAATTTTGAACAACAGATTTGGCACCAGTCTATGATTAAAGCGCGATAGGCGTGACTATGATTAAAGCGCGATAGATCATAGATTTACAAAAAAATCCTAGGTCTTTGCGATAGACATAAAAGACGCAGGATGTCAAACATTTCCAATTGGCCAAGATTGAGTGGTAGGTTGTCTAGGTAATAATGTTGTGACAAACTCCCCGCTAGTCTTGTGCACAATGACAACTCAGACGCTTGCGGCGTAACGACGCGCGTCAACAGACACCAACGTCTAATTGCAGACGGTAGTGTTGTCCATTTGCGACAAATTATTTTTTAATTTTTTGGGTTCCTTACCCTATTACTAAGTCTCCGCTGTCCCTCCGTCCGTCTGTCAGCGGGCTGTATCTCGTCATCCGTAATAGGTAGACTGTTGAAATTTTCACAGAATTGTATTGTATTTCTGTTGCCTATAAAAACAAATAAAAAAATAATGGGGCTTCCCTACTAGAAACGTGATGTATTTGTTTTGATTTTGTGTCCATCTAATGGCTACAAGTGTCGCTGGAAATGATCATAGTGAGTATTGCTATATGTTAAATACTATTACATAATTATTATTAGCGGTTGGTGCAATAGCCGTGTTTAGGGATCGAACGGCAAAGTTAAGTTTGTTATTGCACCTAGTTTGTTTTTAGTACGGAACCGAGGGCGGTCTGCGAGTCCAACTCGCACGTGGCCGATTTTTTATTTTACTTATCCGTGTTCAATATCTTCGTGTTTATATTTCTAGCTACGATTTATTTTTATAATGTTCCCTACTTATAATTGAATCAACTAAACGCTGACATAAGTAAATTACAGCCTTGTAATACGGTGTTACCAGGTCATGACTAATTCAAAGTAAATTTGATAAAACATCGAGTTCAACCTCACCGCAGCTGTAATTATTCTTACAGAGGTCTCATTTGAATATTCAATTTATTAAATTTCGACTACGGAAAGGAGAATTTACTTTTAGGACTCCGAATGTTTGCTATTACTAAGTCTACGTTTGTATTATCTTGAAGCATTCACGATATTTTTTGTAAGTTACTTTACCTACCTAGCCTTTAGATAAATGTAACTCAGCTATGGTGAACCTTTTCATTAACTAATGAACAGGCTAAGATAAAATACATACAGCCAATGTTACTTTAGATTTTCTTGCTTTTCAGAAATTAACACAAATTAATCTTCTTAAAGTCCATATTTTTTATTATATTCTTAAATATATACTTCGGAGACCATAACCACATGACATATTTTGAGAAATAGGTATCCATGTTAAGTTAGTATTTGAAATGTAAACTTTATGTAATTCTTTTGGTTTTTAAAAGAGTAATTGCTGAGTTTCTTGCCGGATTCTTCTCAGCAAGACCGATCTTCCGAATCCGGTGGTAGATACTGACGATTTGAAAGTGCTTGCGTGTAAAGTCTAGTCAAATTAAGATCTTTTTGATTTGATTTGATTTGATTTGACCGTTCCTGGCCCCTCGGTACTAATCTTGAGAGACTTAACAAAAGGTTTTTTTTATCATAATTATTGTTAACTAGCTGTCCCGACAGACGTTGTCCTGTCTTAGCTATGAATTCATATGACAAATAAACCAAAGAACAAAGGTCCTTTAGTTTAACCGATATTAAAAATATTCCGATTCTTTTTCAAATTTTATTTTCTAAGACTGATAGTAATAAATACAAAAAAAAAATGCGTAATCGGCCTAACCATTTACGTGTGATGCCGTGACCAAGGGAAATAGGGATTCAATTTTATATATAGAGATTCATATTAAAAATCAGATTGTCAGAACCTACCCCCAGGTCAATTGGAATTGTGAAAGCAACAAATGGAAAACTACATACCCAACTATGAGTAGAAAATACGTAAAAACACACTCAAACCGCGTCGGAGTGTGGAAAGCCTACCTGCAGTACCTGCTAGTGCTCAGGTGGTTTCTAACTATACGTGTTGGCACATAGCCTGCTTGAGTGGTCTAAGTTAAGATCTGAAGCGATTTCAGGACTGAAGTATCTTGAGTTATTACTTTGAATTTGCGTATACTGTTGTAATTTTTAATTAACACCTTCATAACTGCCTAAGTGACCGTAATTGAAGTACAGGCCTTCTGAGCTGCAGGTTTCTCTCTCCTTCTCTACTCCTTCCAAATCCAACGATAGATTGCCGATTTGAAAAGACTTTGGAAATAAATTCGCAGCACCAAACGAAGAATCTGGGAAGACTCAGCGGTGGTCTAAAAATAATCGTGATAGTCCTATCGTCACATTCGAAATATTAGAGGCAGAATTGCGCACATCGATCGTTTTTTTTAAACCACTAATTGGGCACACAAGCATACTGCCTACCTGACTGTAAGCAGTCACCGTAGCCTATAGCCGCTAGCAATACCAGGGGTATCAGGGACGTGCTGCCAAACCTGTTGTTGATAAGGTCTCACTGTACTCTACTAGTACATTACTACTAGCACAGCGTATCCTCGTTGAGCACTGGCAACCTTGAAACACAACACTACATCAAAGTGCCATTTGACTGCGGTCTTCGGTAAGGTGGAGGTACAGTCCTCAGCCGAGCTCAAATTTTGATGGGAAAACCCACGTGAGATACCATTTCACCCAACCACGATTATAATTTAAATTGAAATCCTTTAAAACATGACAATATTTTTCCCCGCTTTCGCCTCTGTCTAGCTCCATAGGCAAAGAGGGTGTGTCGCGTATGAACTATTCAACACTCTTGACTTGAAGCTAATGTATTTCTTCCCGCCTTTGCACATAATATATTACTTTGCAGTGTCGCCACATTGCTTCACAGGTTTGTTATTGTCGTCACATGAATGGTTAACGGCCTAATACTGAAACTACATAAAAGAGGCCGCTGTTTGAAGTGTCGTCAAAATACAATTTCGCATGTAAAATCTGATGCCACTGAAGATTAATGAGGCATCAGATTTGACTAGCGTTATTCGTCCATAAGCCAACTAGCTTACATACATAATATCATCATGCCAAATCCCTCACGGGGTAGGCTTTCTTTCAGAGAGTTTAGAGCACTATTTCACTTTTCACTTGCATAAGTTCCACACCTTTTTTTCTTCATTTACATTCATCAATTCAACATACATGGTTCCGAGTACTCTTTAACAATTTATTAATTTATTGCACATTTTTGTTAGCTAATTTATCTACTTATAATCTTCCCAGTACTACCAAAGCGTTTTTCTCTCTCGAGGAAGTTGGAAAATATCTGGAATACTTGAGAAAATTAACTGTCCATTGAGTTTGTTTTATTACGAAGCTCGAGGAGGTAGGGCGAACGAATTTTTGGGGTTTCAAAGTAAATTAGAAAATTGCTGAGGTATATTCGGTTCCTTCCAGCTATGTACTGCCTATTTAGTAGGAAATCCATATAGTTAAGTAAATAAAAGATCAATTAAAAACTTTAAAAAAAACTCGATAATATTACCTACAAGCACTGTAATTGATCACAATATAAAGATGGTTACTTTATTTTTAAAATGATGCGCACGTATTAGGTTCCCTTGATGAGTACATACATACATACTTTGAATATTGTTTGATATAATATATATGTATGTTAGATTAGGGTATTTATCTATGGGCCCTGAATTTGTATTTATTATTATTCTTATTAAAAGGCTTTAAGGATCTGGTTACTAGTCCTTTAAAGCCAGTCTTGCATTATTTTTAATCTTTCAGTGACTTCTGTGCTTACCGCAATGCCTGATTCCCGGCGTGGACTAAGTAAGATTCCCGGTAAGGACTTTTAGCGGCTCTGGTTAAACGGCTTTATGAACTAGCCTCACATTATTTTCCCTGACACCGTGTAGGTAATTATTTTAAATGTCTGTCGGTAACGGTTACAGTTTCAGATATTTTTTTATTTCGGATATCCGATAGTTTTGATGACGGTTTCGGATATTTTTTTTATTTCGGATATTCGATCGTTTTGGTTACGGCTACGGAGCTCTATAACATCCCCGCCTCATACCTCATCGATCCATCTCATCGGGCACAGATTATACGGGGTCGCGTGTCGATCCCTGTCACATTTTATGCGACATTCGTCATGTTCAAGACCCTTTTCACCGTTAAAAGTGACGTAGAATCATCTCATATCGGATTGAGAAAAAAAATACCTAATGCTGAGAGTGCACTTTCACAATATCATGTTATTCTAAATATTTCATGCTTTTTATACCACTTATAGTAAATTATAGATGATAAATGTAATTATAGACAAAAAAAAATATACCACTAAGGTGGCACACAAGCATACGGCCCACCTGATGGTGAGCAGTCACCGTAGCTTAAAGCAACAAGCAATACCCGGGGTATCACCGGGGTTGCCAACCATGTTGTCGATGCGCACTCACTGTGCTAGCAGCATTACAACTAGCCCAGCGTATCCTTGTGAAGGACTGGCACACAACACAACAGTGGCAGAAACACAACACTACATCAAGTAGTGTTATTTCACTGCGGTCTTCTGTAAGGTGGAGGTACAGTCCCCAGTCGGACGGCTCCAATTTAAATGGGAAATCCCACATCGCCCCACCTCTCTTAAAAAAAATTAGGTGTGGCACTCGGAGACTGCCGCGGTAAAGCTATTGCATAGCATTTTTTATCCACTTATGCACTTATGCAATTATAATTATTTATTTATTTTATTAATGCAGTATTTTTTTATATACCTATATACTTTCTCACAAACAGCTGATTACGGTAGTTTTCCAATACAACCAATGCCACCTAAAGGCGGGTTACTGAACTAAAGAGACAAGCGTGATATTTCAAAAAGTCATTAAAAGTTCTGGTATTTATCGATAGATGGAACTAAAAAGTATCACCGCTGTGCCGGTCGGAGTGGGGGGTGTTAGGTTTTTTTCGTTACGGAATTTCTGGATTCGGTCCCCACGCTCAAGGCCCGCGATGAAAGCTATGCAATAGTTTAAAACTTAAAGACAATTTTTCTAGCTTTTTTTTATGCCACTAAAGTGGCACACAAGCATACCGCCCACCTGATGGTAAGCAGTCACTGTAGCCGGTTATAATACCAGGGGTTTCACTAACGAGTGACCAACCCTGTTGTGCTAGCAGTATTACTGCTGCAGTGTATTCTCACGGAGCGATGGCAAGGCAACCTTACTAACCGCAGAAACAACACTACATTTCTGTAAGTTACAATGCCCAGCCGGCGATTTCAATTTTAATGGGAAAACCCACGGGAGATCACATTTCACCCTACCTATCTTTAATCCTTATCCTTTAAAATTATAAAGAATTGAGTGAGTTTGTTTGTGTTTTTTAATTTTCAAGCTAGTTTAAAATATTAGGATCGGCATTAGATCTAACCCGATGCTGGTTATCCGGTTTTCCATCTGACCGCAACCATTTTTGCAAAAAAAGTGGTTCAGCCCAAGTAACTGTTTTACTATTAGATGGTTTTTTTATACCACTAAGGTGGCAAACAAGCATACGGTCCACCTGCTGGTGAGAAGTCACCGTAGCCTATGGACGCTTGCAACACCAGGGGTATTACTCGCGCGTTGCCGACCCTGCGCAGCGAAAGTAGATACGAGGAACTTGATGAATGTAGCAGAAATAAAAGAGGTGTGCAAAGTCAAGAGTGAAAGAGTGCTCTATACTATGCCTACCCCGTGAATGACTGGCGTAATGATTTCAAGGGATAGTTCTAACCGGGCGGCGTCTCTTCGTTGGTCTTAAAGTTACATCTACCATTTTTAGTTGATCTGAGGTATCTAAGTTGTAAGAATATTCGTATATTTGACTCAGTATATTTCTCTACCTTACCCGGATTATTATCCAGAAATTCGAGCGTCAAAACCGAGACAGGTACCTTGCCGTATTCATAGCACGGTGGGTTTAACGAACCGCGAGACGACAAAGTAATTCCAAGGAGCAATGGAATTAAATTAGGAGACCTCGACTTCTATTTTATGTTCTCTATATTGAGGTCATATTGGCCAAATGAGTTCAGAATTTACATAACTCTTTTTGAAATTACTATCCATGGGTTAAATATCTAATCCAA
Source organism: Falcaria lacertinaria (assembly GCA_951449985.1). Lineage (NCBI taxonomy): Eukaryota > Metazoa > Arthropoda > Insecta > Lepidoptera > Drepanidae > Falcaria > Falcaria lacertinaria. The sequence continues at coordinate 3,940,245 of OX602134.1, read as the reverse complement.
TATCATTACTGTGAGTTTGTGAGGATGGATAGATGTTTGTTGCACAATCACACAAAAACGGCTCAAAGGATTTTTGGGAATTTAGGCACACGTATAGTTTATGAACTGGGCTAATACATAGGATACTCTTTATCCCGGGAAAATGTTAAGTTCTTGCGGGATTCAGAGCTTACCGCTGACCAAAACGCGGGCAAGTAAGAAAATATTTTACTGTTTAATTTTCATGTCCAACATTAGTAATCTGTGGTCTGGAAAGCAATGACAATTAAAATGGCGGGTTGTCGTGAGTGGTTCAAATGGCAAAAGCATAAAACCGAACCATTTTCCTAGTTTCCTCAGTTTTATTGCGCCATATAAATCAATTTCTAGCTGAGGTCGCTTAGCAGATGTTATTTGGCAAAAATAACTTCGAAGAACCAATCGTTACGTGTTTTTGCACTAAGGGTCTCTTTTACGGTTTATGAGGTATTTCTTATACATATTTTATGTGTTAGAGGCCATAAATAACGCAATATAGGTGAAAATTTCGTACCTCATAGTGACTATTTTTACTTGAGACTTACTGGCATGGATTTAAAACGAATAAAACCGATAAATATAAACCACGGTTTTATTAACATTTCTTATTAAACTATTATTTTCACAAATAAATAAACCCAATAATAAACCACTGTTTATATATCATTACGATATTCTCTCACGGGGTAGGCAGAGAATAGGTATAGAACGCCATTTCACTCTTGATTGGCACACCTCTTTCACATTCATAAAACTCTTCATAAAATTTGTTTGAATATAACTAATTTACAGGCAAAAAGACAGACGGACTGACGGATGGATGGACAGAAGGACAGCGAAGTCTTAGTAACAGGGCTCCTTTGGTAACCATTCAGGTACGGTACCCTAAAAACATAACTCTCCATCTGAAGAAACATTCGAATTTGATCAGACGGTGATGGTAAACCAAAATGTGATTATACTACTCAGTTACACTCTGCCTATTATCATATTTTCTTGTTCGTGCAGAGCACTGAAACTAATAAAGCTTAAGTGAAGTCTTGAATAACCACAGACACGTTGCGTCTAGAGTCTAGACGGCACTGGGGCTTATTCTCAAAATGGTGAAACTTCTTTCGATGTTTTTAAGAAGCAACTAATAAGCCACGCTACGATAGCCATTATGAGGTTGAACAATTAAATAAAGCTTGATTTGAAATTACTGTCATTCCAGTCAATTATGGAAAGGTAAAGAGTAGGTACTAGGAACTAGCATGTATGAAGAGATTGATTAATCTAAAAGAAGCGAAGTAGGTGTGTTAGTCAAGAGCGAAATAGCGCTCTACGCGCTGCGTACCTCGCGAGGTACTTGCCGTCATATGTATGGGTCATTCATTCCACAAAGGAGTCATTAAATGTCACTTGTCAAGACAAGAACAACAAATAAAATTGTCTCGAAATGTACTTTCATTGTCCTCGTTTAATCCCATATTATAATGTTTAGACTCGTACTAGATCTAACCAGATTTTTACTTTACACAAAGTAGTGATTTTTGTTACACTTTAAAAAATATAAAGAACGAAATTGAAGATTGAAACGAAGTTATGAGAATAGGCTCCTTACCGTTGACACTTTGCATGCGAGGCAGAACGGCTGCTAACATTCGCCACTCCATCCGCAGATGCATCCTATAACTGCCAGACGACTTACAGTACCTACATCTACATATTAACGTCAATTTACTACCATAGTGTCTACTAAAAGTATTACTGCAAGACTATATATTTTATTGAATATTAGCTATAGCCCGCGGCTTCGGTCGCGTTAAATTTGGAGTATTGATTTTCAGATTTTGTTACCCCATCTCACGGCTCCCTAAAGCCGAATTGGATTTTGAAAAAGCCTTAAAACACACATTCAAGTTCTCAACAGCAACAGGGTTGGCAACTCTTTAGTGATATCCCCGCTGGTATTGCTAGCGGCTATAGGCCATGGTGACTGCTTGTCATCAGGTGGGCTGTATGCTTGTGTGTCACCTTAGTGGAATAAAAAAGCTATTTATTTATTTCAAGACGTATTTCTGTAAAGCTTCGAAAAAAACAAAAGATGTTTGGATCCCCGCTTAAATAATGTTAGCTTGTGATGTAAAAACTACTAGTATTTACTTTTACGTATATTCATACTAATTAAGTATACTTGCTATAACAGATTTTGGATAAATCATTACTTGGTGAAGGGACGACTGGTGATTTAAACACTAAAAATAATATTCATGAAACAACTTTAATAAACAACTATTAATAATTTAATATCACATAAATAATACGCTACATTATTATAATTATTAAATAAATACACAGAAACTGTTAATGTTCCAAGTTTACTCTAATTTGATTTACTTTCTTTCTAATTATCTACTTATACTAGCAGTATAAAAATTGTTGATAGAACTTTGCGGACAATGAAAATGACGCCAATTGAAACTAAGCCTTACCTACTACATGTAAAAAATAGTGGTAATTTAGACCTTCATAAGTGCCTTAATAAATTAAAAATTAAAAAACTTAATTAACAAATGATTTTTGATTTTGAGAAAACTTTACTTCGTTGTCCGCTAAGTTCCATCTACTTTTTTTAACTTGATCTGAGACATGAGCAAATTTTGTGCCAACCACATTCAGTGCCGGTAGCAGGAACATTGTCGACAACGTATTCGAAAACGTAACTCGCGAAATGTCAAAATTGTCATACTAATTTTTAGTTCCACTTTTCACCGCCGCAGCGCTGTTCATTTTCCAATACAAAAATAGTCGAAGGCGATACGAAAACGTTGTCGACAATGTTCCTGCTACCGGCACAGTAACAATTGCGTCAAACGCTTGGAAGTGTGTGTAATGATATAAAAATATTAGCTCAATGCATTCCCTTTCCATATAAACTTTATGTGTGCCATTATTCATACTCATCCGTCCGCACAATTTTCGTAAAAAGGGATACAAAGGTTTTCCTTCACGTACTAGTGTGTACATAGTATATTTTGGATTAGGTACGGTACCAATCCACATGTGCTGCTCTGTAGTTCAATTAGTTCTACTACGATAAAATAGATGGCGCCACATACCCCTATCACTTGTCACGTCAATTAAAAAAGTTACATTTATAACGTTGTCAACCCTATTCTTGTTGAAATTATTATGCTAGCAGCATATGGGTAGTGCCGGCACAGCATAACCTCGTGGAGCTCCAGAAACCTTGATCACACGGAAGCATTACACTAAAAGATTCTGTGTAAGGTGAAGGTACCATCCCAGTTGAGCAACAACTATTTAGTCTGGCAAAAGAGAGTAGAAAATAACAGGAGCCCCACCGTGCTGTTCGTATGGCAGCCCGTCGCCAGCTTTTTTATACCTCTAATGTGGCACACAAGCATACGGCCCACCTGATGGTAAGCAGTCACCGTAGCCTATAGCCGCTAGCAATACCAGGGGTATCACTAACGGGTTGCCAACCATGTTGTTGATGAGGACTTACTGTGCTAGCAGCATTACTACGAGCCCAGCGTATCCTCGTGGAGCACTGGCAACCTTACTTACCGCATAAACACAAGACTACATCAAGTAGTGTTATTTCACTGAGGTCTTCTGTAAGGTGGAGGTACAGTCCCCAGTCAGGCGACTCCCATTAAATGGGAAAACCCGTGGGAAATCCCAAATCGCCGTACCTTTCTTTTTTTAAAAGCTCATGGTGTGATTAATCCCTGTACTTAAGCTTAGAAAAACTCATTGGTACAGGCCGGGATTCGACCCTGGACCCATCAGATGACAGGCCGTTATGACGGTTGACGCTCGTATAGTGTCAACCGTCTTGATTGGTTTGTAAGTGACATAACATAGATTCCAATTGTGTAGGTTGCCAGTAGCCAAAAATTTTGTTCCGTTTCTAGACCTTTTTGCCAAGCTATATATTTCCTAGGAGATACTATTGTATTCTCATATTGAGATTTCTAAGCAATAGATTTAATGCATGGCACTCCTAGTCGCAGCCTATCTCTGAGTCGCAACAATCTCTTGTACATATGCAGCTTCGATGTTGGGAATGATGTCTTTACTTCTTTCTCCTGAAAATAGAATAGGTAATTCGTTATTAGGTCACTTTAACTTAATTTTAATAATTAATTACTGCCTCTTTCAGACTCATGTACTCTTAAAAGCGTTAAATAACTTTATTCAGGGTTAACTTTGTAAAGTTAACCCTGAATAAAGTTATGTGTGTGAAAATGGATGTGTACATCCATTACAAATTAAATATTTTTTCTCTTTATTCAGGATTTTTACATTTGTCATTATTTCATGATATTTCAAAATACCTCGCCGTTCGGCGGCTCAAGTGACTTTTGAGTATTGCAAATCTTTGTTGGTTAAAATAAAAAACAAAAATCATTTATTCAGTTTAGGCCCTAATAAGGCACTTATGAAGGTCTAAATTACCACCGGTTCAGAAAAATACCATCTGGGAAGAACCGGCAAGAAACTCAGTAATCTCTTTTTTTATATTTGTTATATTGCCAACTCATAAAAAGTAAGGAGGGTAGGTCAATATTATATCTGCCTACAATAATCAACCCACCTGCAGGTATACAGTTGATTTGTCAAGACACCTGACAATGGAGAGGGCATATTGGAAATGTATAGTTAATTAAATATGTACCTACAAACAAAATTACTTGCACTTTAAGTGATTTTAAATATTACCCCAAGAACATGTGAAACTTATTAAGCAATCTGCATGTCACAGTGGGTAAGTATTAAATAAATAATTGACATAACCAGCCAATCTTAATTCAAGCCAACTTTATTATATGCTGTGAAGTTGGCAAGCAAGCCTACATCGTAGAATACGAAATTTTCATATTTTAGAAATTCACCATAGGCTATATAGTGCATCTTATTTATTATACTTATTGGGGAGGATTTATTGTTCTAACAGCAAGCAAATGTTTTTTCTGCCAACACAGTCATATGATTTGGGGAGTTCTAAAAACTTTACTCACTATAGGCACAGTTCTACCTAAGAGTAGTTTGATTAACAATTACTTACATGTGGAAAGAAATCTATCTCCAAGAGCATTATATCATAAAATGTTGCCACAACTATCATTGGTCCCGACTTCCTTTCGCACACATCTAGTTTCACTGCATATTTTTGATCTGGCAACTCTGCTAGCTTCTCAAATATTGGTTTTGTAGCCCTCTTTTGGCTTGACAAACGGTATAGTAGTATTTCTCCTGATCTTGTACCGATCAGTACAAAATCACCATAAAGAAATAGTGCTGTTATTGGAGGGAAATCTAAGTAGAGATGCTGATATTTGTCAGTCTCAATCTTGAACAAATTACGTGAATAACATACAAAGTTACGGTCATTTATTGCTTTAATGTGTTTCACCTGCTTTATCCACTCGGGAGGACAGTGTAATGGCTTCACTGTAACACTCCCATCCTTGCAAATGTTAACAATTTTTCCGCAATCAGTAAAAATGTGTATAACTCCATCATTGTACTGAATTTCTTTAATATCATAGTCACAATGCAATATCAACTTAGATTCCAGATTGATAAGGGTTAAATCACAGATAAATACATCTCTATTGTTGAAGAAGTAAAGACTTTTTTCATGTAAGACAAAATTATCAGCCTTAAAAAATGCTTCAGACATATAATTTGGGTTTTCAACTGTTCTTTGCAAGAGTATACTTGATTTTAACTGAATGACCGTAGCATAGTCATTATTAGAGATTTTATAGCAATTCTTTTCAGGGACAGCCACAGGGATGTATTTTAAGGTGGCCATATCGTAAAGGACTATCCCTCTTGTGTCTTTCAGGGGTAGAACCCCGTAGTCTATATCCAAAGCATGAGATTTATCATGAAGAGAAAATTTATAAAATTCCTTCAAGTTTCTTTCATAACATGTCACATTAGACCACAAACATAAGTTTTTGTAGATATTAGACCATCGGCATTCATTGCCACACTTTTTCATTGCTATTTTGGAGGGATATTTGTACTCCTTGGCGCAAATCTTCTGCCACAAGTAGTCCGCCTCGTCCACGATACCTCGCCATTTCTTACAAACACTTCGGCACTTAACTAATGTGATACCATCAGTATTAATCAATATTTCCACCAATAATTCTAAAGGAAGGTCAGCTATACCACTCATCGTTTAAATAAATTGGTATTTGTTTTATGCTTTCGCGTAAACTAACACGTTAATATTTAGAGTTATTGAGACTTAAAATAATACTGTAACTCCACTGGGCTTAAGCTATTTATTAATTTACTATTCATTCCAAAACTTTTAAATTTATTTATCATAATTATTTTCAAAAAATAAGTCTCTGTTTACAATTTTATCTGTTATCACTTGATTCATAACTCGTGATTTTGACAATTCATTTTGTAAGGTTGGTCTGCTTCTTCTTCATCCGAACTATGACAATCAGTCCTCTTTATGGACTATTTTTGCGTGTCGATTGTAAGAGAATTTTCAAATTTCAAAAAATTTCATGTTTGTTGCATTTAAATGCCTAGTGTATACATTCCAATAATACGTTATAATGTTAAATATAATCAGGAACGTATTATACGTAATATATATGGGACAATAATAATATGCCATACAGCGTGGCAATGCTGCCAGCCTTCTTGGCACCCTCCCGCGTGACAACAATTTGGGACAAGTGTGTATTTTTATTTAAGGTTAGTTGTTTTTTTCCTTTAGTTTGCTACTGCCGTGCTTTGTCTCCAGAAACTCCAATACGCGATAGAATGCTAGACACTGGGGATTTCTATGCAAAGCAATTAATGTTGAGAAACACTGGCAAAAATAGTCCTTGAAGAGGACCGATTGTCATAGTTCGGAAGAATAAAATAATAAAAATACTCTATTAAAAGAGAGAAAAATAAAACAATTAAAACCCAACAAATGCAATATTTTAATGAAAAGGAGTTAACAATAAAATATTTCAACAATCACTGTCGATCTACATTTAGCTAAGCTACCCAACAAAACGCAATAACATAAAAAATATAAAAAACAAACCAGTCAAAATATTATACCTACTTAAATATTTACATAAGTCTGATGTTAAGTACCTTGTGTACTTTAACTTTTTTGGGGGCACGGTAGCGCCCCCGCACAGTCAAGCTAACAAAGGTATATTGTTTTCGAAAAATAGGAACTAAAACTCTCTTCGATGCAATCTGTACACATCTCCTCTTCAAAGTAGAAGCTGCTCGACTAGGAAAGCATCTCTGTGTTCCAGAAGATACATGCGTATCATTAGCATTAATACAAATCAGAAGATCGCAGCCAGACACTACTTTCTAGTGTGTTCCTGGGGTGAGTAAGGTTTGGCCTTCTCAAGGATGCTAGTACAGCGATTCGTATAAGATTGGGAAGTTGATAGTTTGGCACTAATAGCTCTGGTATATGCGATGACCTAATGGTAAGCATGATTAGGCGGGTTGCACGCTTGATTACCACTATTGGTTGGGTAACAAAAATAATCTTTAAAAAAACTAGACTGGATGTTTGTGGGAGACGGTTACCGACATAATTATCATCTGTCATGTTGACATCTAAGTCTTCAGTGGTGTTACAACTAATAAATACTATTACAATGTCATGAATAAATGGTCCTTAACTATTACTGATCTAAGTATTCACGATTTTGACTTATATTAAACATTTTAAATATTGGAAAATTGTCTAATAAAATGATAAAAGGTATTTCGTACCAATACCAATTTAAGTACATATAAATATTTTTTAAATTAATAAATAATATAATACATATATTAACAGAGCAGTATATTGCAAACTTTTACATTAAAAAGCGATATATATTAGACACATATATTATCTTTTGTTTCTTTATAAGTCTAGCAAACACATACAAAAACACTTAGCTTACAATGTATACATTTTATATATTGCTACTAAGTAATGTTGGATTGTGATAGCTTTAAAATTGATAACATAGGTAGAGGCGAACATAAAAGCCCTCCTCATTCTTTGAAGTCAGTTCATAAAATAACTTCTACATTGAGTAGAACCAATTAAAATAATTCTCAGACCTTTCTACTGAGCAATGTCTAAAATAAATGCATGAGCATATTTTATTCTAAATCCGTAAACAATTCTCAACATATTTTTAACCAAAAAGAAACAAATCACTCATTAATTTCAATTCGATTGGTAATGTAAAAAAATGCACATTGTAAAGGAATGTTTCCTAATAATAAGACAAACACACAAAACCAAACGTAAAACAAAAATGTGTTTTTTTTTAAATTGTCCGTAATATTTAAATATTTAGTAAAGTATAGTAAATAAAATTGTATATAAATACGTACATAATCATTTTATATTCATTCATGTCAAATTTGTACTTTTTCATAGAATCTACATAGTACTTATAACGCATCTTTTTTTTATCAAGGATATGACAGTGGCATAAAACCATCCTTATTCAAGCGTATCTTCAGGTTATTTTATTCAGCTGTGTTTACACATTACACACTTTAATTATGTGAAAACATCGGGAAGCTTTGGAAAAAATGCAATCAAGTCCTTAAAAAAATGCAATCCCGTATCACGCGTGATACCTGTGATCAAAACAAATTCAGCTGAAATTGGACCCAGATTTTGAACAATGGTAGCCTCATTAAATTCGGTGGGTTTACTGCGCTATTCGATCATACTCAGCTCATAAACACACTTTGTTATTCAACTGTATATTTCGTGTGAATTGTGATTGTTTTAACTTCTAACAAATTATTCTGTCACACATCCCATAAATAATGTATACCTATATCTATATCTACAGAGAATAATAAATCTAATCGGGAAAATGTTAAGCGTCCGCTTAGAATCGAATCACCATCCAATTATGTGAAAACAATATGGTGTAGCGACTAATTTAGATATATGTGAACACATGATCATGACTATTTTACTGTACTTATACAAATAACAATAATATATAAAAGTGACATTTAAACAGACAGAGAGATTTATATAGATCTGTAAACAGTTTTTATACACCTGTCAACGATTTACAATAATATACAAGTGGCACAAACACAATCATATTTAAGGAGAATGTTTAGAATCGTCACATAAACAAATATTCCGAAAGACAACGACAAAAATATCATATTGTTCACATGACATAAAAATTAAAATAAAAAAATTAAGTTATTTTGGTATATTTCCTTATCCCAAGTAGTGTTGGGACCAGCATCTGGATGTAACCTACTACAGCGGGACAGATCGAATGCGGACAGTGCTTGGGATAAGGCCAAAGCGATGTGACAATTGTATAAATAGTATTGAAACAGTTTTATAAACATCTGTCAACTATTTAACTCACTTATATTTGCCAATTTGATACTTAAAACTAAATTCAATAATAAAAATTCATCTATTCTGCAATATAGTCGATACGACCAACATAGTGAAACTGCCTATAATGTACAGAGTAGCTGGGATCGATGCCAGAAGCTTGTATCTCTCGTCTGTAATGAAAAAAACACTTTAAATTAATAATATTCAAGTTTAAAATAATCAGTAAACATATTGTGCAATTAGTTGAAAATTCAAACTTATCTGTTTTAGTACTGAAATTAAAATTGAATGTATCTTGAGCTGGCGTTTTAATAAATCACTCAAATATTTACGATAAAAAAATAATTCAATAATGCTTTATTTTAGTTTTAACATTAAAGAAGCATTCAGGTGCACGTTAAGAAACTAAATTAAACTAAACCTGTGCTTTTTGTATTTCAACTCGAGTCATGCAGATTCCATGCAAGGATAAAATAATAGCCAATAAAAACATGTAATACTTTATTCAATAGCCAGTTAGCCAGTCTTACTTTATGTTAAACAAATACATTGAAATAATAAAATAATTATTAATTTGGTAACACTACTAGTCTAGCGTAAGAATTGACAAAGAAAAAACCTTTACAAAGTCAAATTAAAATGGACATAACATTTTAAGTACACTCTGTGTCACAAAAACTGACTAAACTAGTATAAAATTTAAATAGTAAATTTTAATGCCACGCATTGTAATTTTGTACATTTTGCCAAGGATCAATCGCTAACAGATTCATTCGATGACGTCATATGACAATATACTGAATTGAGCACAATAAATAAAATTAAAAAAACATATACACATATGATAGCTACTGTGTACTACTGTTAAGACTAATGTCTTTTAAAATAGGGTTCCCTAACGGTAGGCAGAGATATGAAATCAGTCAATGCCTCTCTAATTTTAGGACCATTAAATCAATTTAACAATCGTAATAAAAATAATTAGGCCGGCTTGGGAATCGAACCCAAGACCTCATTTAACCACTTCGCACACGGTCGGAAATATTCTAAGCCTGCAAAGCCTACAAGATAAATAATTACCTATGGATTGCGAAAGATACGTAAAGATCAGAATCAGAAAGTATACTTATCAGTTATTCGAGTCAAACCCGGGTGCTACGACTAGTTTAGCGTGGCCACTGTAATTGTTAAATTGAAATTTTGAACATATTAAAGTAATATCGATACTTTTTAGGATGTTCGTCTAGATGAAAATCGATGTAGTCGTATACTCTTTTTTTGTTTTGATAAAATTTATATAAAAAAAATATATATACTCCTTACTTAATTAGGTTTAATTCTTCTAACAAATCAGCTTTTCGTCGAAACAAAGCTGTCAAATAAACTAGAATTTATACGAGAATTCAATAAAAATCTCGAACATAATATATCTTACATAAAATTATTTTCCGCGAATATTTTAGCGTAAATAAACAGAAGGTACTTAATTTGGCCACTTAATTTGGATTTCGAGTTGGGAAGCTGAAAACTTCACTAAAACGTTATAGTCTTTAATACAATTATTATTTACTATTTTTTTTCAGCACGTATGTATTTAGTTATTTACCCTAACCGCAAAATTACATGGAACTATTAGAGAATTTACTGCACAACGTTCTAAAAAAAGCTGGCAACTTTTCCAAATTAATTCTCTTACTGAGACTGACCCCGCTGCCGACAATTAAATTATTATCAAGAACTGCTTTAACCGGTTCAACTACGATGGGGTTGTCATCGCTATCGAAAATAATTTCCGGATCGTTTTCTATAATTTCCTCAATCGACTCCCAGTTGGTGTGTATCATTTTTTGTTTCGGGCAACACTGGCACATGCCGTAGTCGCACTCTTTTTTGTTCATAAAGTATTCCGCGTCGTCGAGAATGGTGTGCTCGTGTGGTTTACTCTTAAGGGGTACGAAAAGGGAGAATTTTCTAGCTGAGTATTGTAGTAGGTCTTCTACATATGTGTTTACGCCCTCGTCAGCGTTCTGTATCGGTTCGACGGCGTGAATCGCATCGTAAACCGAGTTTTTCCTAGAGCCAGGGGGTGAAGCGGCTTCGAAGCCTTGTATCGTACTATTCTTTCGTTTGTTCTGACCTGTCATCGCGATAGATTTTTTGGTCGTCGCCCATCCCAGTGAACGTTGCACGGCCATTTTCCATTTAGTGTATCTGGCATCGCGATCTGTGAGGAACAAGATTGAATTCAAGTTATTTTCTTTAAAGTTCTTCTATTCGACGAGACCGCTGGTCTAGTGGTTAGTATACCTGACTGCTACAGTAGAGGTCGCGAGTTCGATTCCCGCCAGGGCAAACATTTATGTGACAAATATGTTTGCCTTGCGTTTGGGTGTTTGGTATGTATTATAAGTATGTATTTACATACAAAAAGTATATAAGTATTATATCAGCTGCTGGTTCCCATAGTACAAGCTTTGCTTAGTTTGGGGCCAGATGGCGCTGTGTGATAATGTTCAAGCATTATTATTATTATTCGGACCGTTCGCTTATCTTATATACAAGATCTTTTAATCGGAGTTAACACTCCGATTAATAATAATAGTTTATAATAATAATAATAATTAATTGGTCACAGTTACATAAACTAAAATGTACTATTTCTATATTTTTTAGTCAGAGACCTTGAAGTGGTTCGTTGTTTCCCATGGGATAAGAGATTATGTGTGATTGTAAAGTAATGAATTGACCACGAGTAGTAGTGGTGGTAGACAAGTGGGAGATATCTTTTATCCCGCAAAATGAAAGTTTTTCCCACGGGATATGTGATAGTGAGTGATTGCAAAATACTGACCATCATTTGTGTTGATAGATCAGATATAATTTGTATCCCAGGAATTCAAGTGCTTCCCACGGAATATGTGATTGTGCGAGAATTTTAATTTAAAGTCAGTTTATGACCATAATCAGTGGTAGTAGGCTTATTCCGGGGAATAAATTTTCCAACGGGATAAGTGATTTGAGTATTTCCCACGGGATATGTGATATTGTGTGATAGGGATATACTGACCATCATCAGTGGTGGTAGGCAGGAAGGTGTCAGTGGGCGTGGCGTGGTGTCGCCACTTGTCGTAGCTCCACACGCCCACCGAGTGGCCCGCCGCGATGGCCACGCCCAGCGCAGACATGTCCCACGAGTGGGCTCGCACTGTTCACAAAATATATCGACATTATAATCTATACTAATGTTAAAGGGAGAAAAATTCAACGCAAAAATAAAAGACTTGTGAACTTTCAACAGCCATCGTTCAGTTGGTTCTGGTAACAAAAACATCATGCGACTACGTATTCAAAAACGTAACTCTCAAAATGTCAAAATGTTCATACGAATTTTAAGTTCTACTTTTCGCCGCCGCAGCGCTGTTCATTTTCCCATACAACAATAGTCGAATGCGATACGAATAAATAGTCGAAAATTGTGGCTACTCTATGTATGTAATTCGAATGAATATAATCCTAATCGATTCTACATTCGATTCTTGTTCCAGATTCGGTTCCAAACATATAATATCAACTTACAAACGGGTATCCCGCTGAGATCGGCTTGCAGCTGCATCAGAAGGTCGTTAGAGGTCATCTTGCCATCGACGTGCAGTTTGGAAACAGGCACTCCGCAGTCTTTGTTCATGGCTTCCAATATATCCCTGAACAAGAGGTATTTCATACATACAATTTTAATTGATGTAAAAAAAAACTAACGATTTCTTTTGTCTTGGTGACAAAAAATATGCCAAGTGCGAGTCAGATTCGCACACCGAGGGTTCCGTATTACAAACAAACTAGGTTTTATGACAAACTTAACTTTGCGGTTCCCTAACCACGGCTACTGCGCCAAATATAAGTTGGTTATGGTAAATGCACTCTTATTTATTTTTAAGATATAACAATACACACTGTAAGCATTTCAAGCGTCTACTTGTTGCCATTACTTAGATAGAGCAAAATAAAAAAAGGGAATTCTTGGCACTAAGACATAAACAAAAGTCCTTCTAGCGACAAAGTCGCTAAATTGGCAACACTGTTCCCCTGCTTCCTGTAAAATATGATTACTTATTTAACTATGAACATTCACACACACAGTCACAAGACTGTCAATTTGTACTGGTATTAAAAATGTGTTATAAAATTCTTAGGAAACACATACCTAGTCTGAAAACTGACAGCTTCCAACGCCGCTCTTATGATGTGGTTCTTCGTCGTGAACGCTGTCAGACCGCAGATTATTCTAGAACAAACATTTCTTAATTAGCACTATAGATTTTATTAAATAGTTTTAATATTATCTTACATATAAAATTCTCGTGTCGCGGTGTTTGTAGTTAAACTCCTCCGAAACGGCTTGACCGATTCTCATGAAATTTTGTGTGCATATTGGGTACGTCTCAGAATCGGACAACTATTTTTCATGCGGCTAAATAAAAAAAAATCGGTCCAGTAGTTTCGGAGCATATAGACATCTATCAAATATTCTGTCCACCCGTGCGGGCAGCTTGTATCTCTATAATCCAGTTAGAGCGAATTAAACTGAGCACTCGTCGTAGAGAAACTAATAGGGGTTATAACATATTGTGCTCTCCTCAAACAAAGAGAAGGCTCTATACGGTATTAATGTACAAGACAAGGACACAGCTATACTATTTTTGTCCCTTACTGCAGGTTTTTTCACGGTTCGTAAAATACTTAACCTATTTTTGTCACACATTGATCACTTTCTATTAGACATACGGAACCTTCGTCTATTATTTTTAGGTACCTACTCATGTCGTTTATTACAAGAATAATATTACAAGCTTCTATTTAATAACATGTCCTGTTATATACTGTTTTGCAAAACACGTTTTTTTTCGATATTACTTGGGTTTCGTGTTTTTTATACCACTAAGTTGGCACACAAGCGTACGTTCCACCTGATGGTAAGCAGTCACTGTAGCCTACAGCCGCTAGCAATATCACTTACGCGTTGCAAACCCTGTTGTTGATGAAAACTCACTGTGCTAGCAGCATTACTACTACCGCAGCGTATCCTCGTGGAGCACTGGCAACCTTACTCACCGCAGAAACACAACACTACATCAAAGTGGTGTTACTTACTTATACATATCGAAATGTCTGTTAAACAGAGATAGGCTATGAAGTGTGAAAGAGTGAGCTTACCCGCGCGCGTCCTTGCGCCAGTAGGGCGCGTACAGACCGCTGAAAGCGGGCACGAAGTACACGTCACCGGTGGAAAACACCTAAAGAAAGAATAAAAAAGGTTTTGACAGACAAACGGGCAGACATACAGACGGATGGACAACAAAATGATCCTATAAGGGTTTCTTTTGAGGAACGGAATCCTAAAAAAGATATTATTTTTATACCTCTAAGGTGCTAAACAAACATACGGCCCTCATGGTAAGCGATTACCGTAGCCTATGGACGTTTACAAACCAGGGGTATCACTCGCGCGTTGCCGATCCTAAATTAATTGTCTCAGCAACATAATGTAATCGATTAAGTTGTACAAAATCACTAAACCAAACTAATTTGACAGGAATAAAAATATTACCATCTATTAATAATGCCGCTAAATGGGAGTTTCCGGAGACAATCCACGTCAGTAGCAGATCGCAACATGCCTTTAGGTCTGAGGTTAAATACCTATTGACCAAAATGATACGATCACTTCACACAAAAGTCATATTATAAGCATTATTTCCAATGTTCCTATAATTGAAACTTGACAGCACAAAATGACACGGAAAATACACACTAAAGATCGCTATAACAAAATGTACGAGACACTGGTATAAATCTGGTAATTTAGACCTTCATAAGTGCCTTATTAGGGCCTAAACTGAATAAATGATTTTTGATTTTTTTGATCTTGACCACACTGCCTTTCCGTCAAAAACTCACTGGATAAGGTTACTGAGGAGAAAATAAATTGGAAAACAAATAGTAGGGGAGCCGAAGCGGGGATTTTGGGTTTACTCGAGCGCGTCAGATTAACATTAGGACGGTACCCTGCACCATGATGAGTACCTCCGCCATATATGAGCCCTCCATATAGGTCCGCGCGTCTAGGGCAGCTATTTTTTAGTTTCAAACCATCAGTTTAAGAAATATCCTTCCTATCACCGTCAGATTATGTGTCAGCATGACTAGGACATCAAACGGAACCTCCTGTAAAAAAATCTGACGGGCCCGAGTTTTCAAAATCGCTTTTTTGGTCTTTTGCTTATTGTATTTTCAAAAATTCACCACGAGCTTGCACGTCCGAATCGTCAGTCTTTGGAATAGGAGCTTTTGTCGGGTTCGCTTAACACCCCCTCCGTAAATCTGACGCGCTCGAGTATGAAAAAAAATCAGTTTCATCTACATTTTTTTTTAAAACTTGCAGCTCAGCGGTCTCCCCACTGGCTTAGGGGGGAATACATCATATAACCTTTTCTACGTACTACCTAACCTTCAAAAATAGGTCCCCATGACGCCCGAGTGAATCCCCATTTAGCATCGTGGGCTCTCATACTAAAATATTACCTGAGCGGCTATATGTTCGGTATCGGCCGCCACGTCCTTGATCAGCCGCAGGTTGTCGCGGAGGAACTTCATCGCGCCTCCCGCCACCGCTATCGAGCCTGCGACACAACACCAGTTGCTCAAACGTTTTTTTTATATACCACTTAGGCGGCACACAAGCATACGACCACCTGATGGTAAGCAGTCACCGTAGCCTATAGCCGCTAGCAATACCAGGGGTATCACTAACGGGTTGCCAACCATGTTGTTGATGAGGACTCACTGTGATAGCAGCATTACTACTAGCCCTAGCGGCTTCGCACGGGTAGACAAAATATTTAATAAATGTCTACCCCTGCGAAGCCGGGGCGGGCAGCTAGTATAATAAATAGCCTATGTTACTCAGTGATTATGCACCTTTCTAACGGTGAAAGAATTTTTAAAATCGGTCCAGTAGTTTCAGAGCCTATTCAATACAAAAATACAAATCTTTTCTCTTCATAAAATTATTAGTATAGAAGTACAGAAAAAAGTATTTTAAATTCAGTCTCTCACCTTCCAGGGCGTAGATAGTGGGCGCGTTGGGTCCCATCTTGTAGGCGACGGTGGTGACCAGCCCGCGCGTGGACTGCACCCGCCGGGCGCCCGTGTTGTAGAGCAGGAAGCACCCGCTCCGGTACGTGTTCTTCGCCTGGCCCACGGCCAGACAGTTCTGACCCACTAGCGCTGATTGCTGGTTGCCTAGTATCTGGCGGTTGGAAATAGTTTAATCAAAATCGGTTCATCTTTTTTTCCTTTTATTATGTTTTTAGTACAGTTTGCAACTTCGCGATTGGATACGAAGTCAATGGCTAAGCGCTTTATAAATTTTTGTATCACTATTTCTAATGAATATCTCTGTCATTCATGGTTCATCCATTAAAACCTACGATTCCACAGACAGACACAAAGGTACACAAATGCACACTACCAACTTATAACACCCGTCTTTTTTCGTCGGGGTTTAAAAATATTAGCCGACGTGACCGCCGGTCTAGTGGGTAGTACACCTGACTGTTACGCCAGGGGTTGCGGGTTGGGCGGGTCTGGGTTTATTCATTAATAGTTGCTTTGCCTAGCTTGCATGCCTCGCGCTGCTTGTTTTGGATAAACTCAGGCCTTCCTTACTCATCCCGGATGGGTAAGGAGGCAAGGGTCTTGGGGGAGAGCGCAGGTCGTGATGATCCCCAAGGCAAGTCTGACGGTTACCTTCCCGTGGTGCTGCCTGTTATTGGTTTATTTCCTTCCGAAATAAACGCAACAGAACACCGTCAGGCGCCGCGTGTATTGTTATCTATTTGTGTATGTATATGTATATATTGTCTCTGTATATATTTGTATTATATGTGTATATATTTTAGTTCACAGGGCTATTTAACCCCTTATTAGTAACAAAATTGTAAAATGCTCGGTACAGACCGGGGCCGTATTTAACTGTTTGTCATCTGTATTATACGTGCTAAGGTGCTTAGTACCTCTGTAAGACAGATGACAAAATAGACTTACGGTGTATAAATTGTAGTTTTAAGGCAAGGCTACAGATAATTTGTCATGTTTATGAGTAGATGAAAAGCAGTTTGGCGGTGTGTGTGTTAAAATAGGGACCCCTCTAACTGGCAAACACCAGCGCCTACTACCGTCAAACATATTGTTACATAATCGAAAATAACCGCTGTCTTTTATTTGGTAGTGACCCCTGTTCCGATGACTCACGTTATTGGAGGCGGGGACAAACTGGCTGGACTAGTTCCAAAACCCCGATGATGAGTGTATCCTCAGACTTCGGGAAAATACCTCCAAGGTATTGTCAGTCTTCTGAACTCTAAACTTCCGGAGGCTTGAGTAGAAAGATTGAAGCCTGTCCATTCCCCCCCAAAATTTGCTTATGGTCACGATCTATAATTATTCTTTAATTATTTCTTATGTCGAAATCGCTGACCATGTCGAAGATAAATAGAGATGCGAAAGGTAAATTTACCAAAGTCCCTTCTCAGGGCCAAGTTAATACGAATGTTTTGTCTGAGGACCGCTCGAGCGGCACTATTGAGAGCTTAAAAAACGGCCCTTCTCAGGGCCAAACTTCACGGGTTCCTTCCCGGGATCCGTCGGAGGTCTCCATGGGAGATGAACGGAGGTCGGACGTGGAGTCCGTATTTGAAGAGTCGGGTGACGAGGGTGACAGCCGCAGGAAGCGGCCTTATTCCTCATTCTACGCGCCCGGCTACTTAGAGTCGGACACAGAGACCGAGGGGACCGCGGCCGCCAAGGTCAATACGGCGCGGAGGGGAAGGGCGAAGGGCACCAAAGGAGGCCCCACGCGAGACGAGTTCCTGAAGCCACCGCCAAAGCCACTGGTGGAGGAGTTGGCTGAGGTCCTGCAGGGCAGGAAATTCAAAAAGGGGTCGGCCGCTGTGGCCGCTGGAAGTCTGCTTGACACCGGGAGTGATTCCGATGTCCATGCCGGATTCGCTGACCTCAGTGTGCTAAATGCCCAAGAGCTGAGGGCTCAAGCAGGAGGAATGCTCGCCTGCATTTTAGAGGTTGCCAAGAAATCTGGCAACCTAAAAGGCGAGTTTGTTGCTCGCCTGAAGAGGTCCGCGTCGACCCTGAGGGAAGTAGTTGACGCCCTGGCCTGCAGGAGCGAGGCCGAAGAGACGCGGCGGCTGAGAGCCGAAAACAGTCGCCTGCGCCTCGAAATGGAGGCCAGCAAGGCCGAGGTGAAGGCGCTGCGTCGAGGCTTCACCGAAGCCAAGACCCAAGCGGCTGCCGCTACGTCTGCTGCTGCAGCAGCTGCTGCCACCGAGACGCCAGCCCCCCCTGCTGTTGTACCGGGGGCAGATTTAGTTGAGGAGATGATGCGGTCCTTGACCACCACGTTCGGGCAAATGCTCAATGCCCGACTCGCTGGTATCGAGGATCGCCTCCTGCCAGCGCCGGTCCTTCGCCCGCCTCTCCGAGCGGACGCCAAGAAGGCTGCAGCAGCGGTTGCCCCCCCACCCCCGAAACCGACCCCTCGAAAGCGGGTTGCCCAGGCCCCGCAGGCTACTGCTGCCACGCCCTCGACTTCGGCTCCCATCGCCCCCCCCTCGACTGCGGCTCCCAACGCCCCCCCAAAAACGACTCCAACTGCTGTTGCCAAGGCGGACACCTGGGCAACAGTAGTAAGAAAGGGGAAAGGCAAGGGGAAGGGCAAAGCGTCCTCCTCGGCAACGCCCACTCCCGCTCCTGTCCCAGCAGCTCGTGCCCCCCCCTCCGCCGTGAAGCCTAAGGCCAAGAAGGCTTCCGCTGCCGCCGGGCCCAAGAAGGCGAAGGCGCTGAAAGCCTCCCAATCCGCGGCTGTTGTGCTGACGCTACAGCCCGAAGCCGCGGAAAAGGGGGTAACCTACAGCGCCATCCTCGAGACGGCGCAGGAGAAGGTCGATCTCCAAGGATTGGGGATCGACCGGATCAACTTCCGACAGACGGCCACGGGAGCCAGGATGCTCGAAATTCCTGGCTCCCAAAGCGGCGACAAAGCGGACAGGCTCGCGGAGAAGCTCCGCGGTGTCCTGTCCGAGGTGGCCAACGTCGCAAGGCCCGTAAAGTCCGCGCAATTGCACGTGACGGGCCTGGACGACGCCGCCACAAAGGAGAAAGTGGCGGCGGCGATCGCCAAGGTGGGCGGCTGTGACGTACTCCACGTCAAAGCCGGGGAGATACGTCGCAGCTACGGCGGGACCGGCTCTTCCCTTGTATCCTGCCCAATCCCAGTAGCCAAAGTGTTGCTGGCACAGGGCAGGCTGTTGGTGGGGTGGAGCTCGGTGCGCGTGGTGGCACTGGCGGCGCTTCCCATGCGCTGCTTCAAGTGCATGGGACTCGGGCATACGCGTCCCCAGTGTCCCTCGTCGGCAGACAGGGGGGACCTGTGCTTCCGTTGTGGAGGCGCAGGCCACAAGGCGGCGAGCTGCCAGAGGAGGGCCCCGCACTGCGCGATATGCGCAGAGTCGGGGCGACCTGCCGAGCACAGGATGGGGGGACAAAACTGTGTCCCCCCAAAGACGAAGGGACAGGCCGCCAGGACCCCGGCCATCCCCCGACCGGCAGCCAAAGCCGCCGCTCCTGAGGTTGTTCGCCGCGAAAGTTCGGCGAGCATGGAGGTTGTAGTCTGATTGATGGATCAAGTCGGACAGCAAAACCTCCTACAGACGAATTTAAACCACTGCGTCAGGGCTCAGGATCTGCTAATGCAGTCCCTGGCGCAGTGGCGGATCGATTTGGCGGTTGCTGCGGAGCCGTATTACATTCCCCAGTCCCATCCCTACTGGGCTGGGGATCTAGACGGCTCCGTAGCCATAATTGGACGTGCCGGTGGCGGCCCCCCCCTCTCGGTGTCAGAGAGGGGTTCGGGGTACGTGGTGGCCAAGTGGGAGAGGTATGCGGTAGTCGGCACATACTTCTCCCCCAATAGAACCGTCGCGGAGCTGGAGGTTTATCTAGACCTCCTGGCCGCGGCGGTGAGAAGGCAGGCGCCACGTCAGGTCCTCCTCATGGGGGACCTGAACGCCAAGGCCCAGGCCTGGGGCAACCCCTCCACTGACACTCGCGGGGAGATTGTCAGGGAGTGGGTGGTTGCCGCAGGGCTGACCCTGCTCAACAGAGGGTCAGTCCACACGTGCGTGCGACACAACGGGGGGTCCGTGGTGGACGTTTCGTTCGCCACCCCGGAAGTCGCAGCACGTGTCCAGGCCTGGAGAGTGGTGGCGGAGGTGGCGACTCTCTCGGACCACAACTACATACGGTTCGAGATCGCCACCTCCCACCAAGGAGGGACTCGGCGCGTGGATGGGGCACTCTTCCCGCGCTGGGCGATTGGTCGCCTCGATGCCGAGTTGGCTGAAGAGGCGGCTATGGTGCAGTCGTGGGTTGCCGGCCCCATGCACCCGGAGGTGGCCGTCGCGGCGAGCCGGTTCCGGGAGGCGGTGACGGCGGTCTGCGACGCCGCCATGCCGAGGTCCCGACGCCACCCCGAGCGCCGCCAAGTTTACTGGTGGTGCTCGGAGATTGAGGATCTCCGAGCGCGATGCTCGGAGACGCGGCGCCTCTATTACCACTGCAGGAGGCGCCGCCACGGCCGGACGGACGACCAGCTGCCGGCGGAGCAGCTGGCGGCCGAGCAGCTCCTGTATGGCAATGTAAAGATAGCCAAACAGGAGCTGAAGCTGGCCATCGGCCGGGCTAAGGCCCTCGGCTGGTGCGAGCAGCTGGAGGGCCTCGACAGGGACCCATGGGGGCGCCCTTATAAGTCTGCCCGGAATAAGTTCCGGGGCAGAGCGCCCCCTATCGCGGAGTCCCTGGAGCCAGAGCTCCTGGAGAGGGTGCTGGGGGGGCTATTCCCCGACAGCGACCCCCACTACACCCCTCCACCGATGGCCACCCCGTCCTTCCAGGAGGAGGAGGACCCGGCCTCCATTCCGCCTATAACAGAGGTGGAGATGGAGGTAGCAGTCTCCCGCCTGAGAGGCAAGAAGACTGCCCCGGGACCAGACGGGATTCCCGGGCGGATCCTCAGGATCGCCCTTAGGGAGATGGGCGGTCAGCTTCGGGAACTGTTCGACGCGTGCCTCACGTCGGGTCAGTTCCCGAAGCTCTGGAAGGACGGGCGATTGTGCCTGTTGCGGAAGGAAGGGCGAGACGCAGACTCGCACGCCGCATACAGGCCAATCGTGCTGCTGGATGACACGGCGAAGCTGCTGGAGAGAATAGTGGCTTCCCGTGTCATCCGGCACCTGGGGGGAACTGGGCCTGACCTTTCAGAGGCCCAGTTCGGATTCAGGGCAGGGCGGTCAACGATAGACGCCCTGCTCTGGATCAAGGGGTGGACGCAGGACGCAGTCGGCGGGGGGGAAAAGGCGTTGGCTGTCTCGCTTGACATTGCCAACGCCTTCAACAGCCTACCGCACGGGACAATACGGGAGGCGCTCCGCTATCACGGAGTGCCTCTGTATCTGCGTAGGCTGTTGGCCGACTACCTCCGGGACCGCGAGGTCCTGGTGGAGGGACGCGACGGTCTGAGGCGACGTCGCGTGTCCTGCGGGGTTCCACAGGGGTCAGTGTTGGGACCGCTCCTGTGGAACATTGGCTACGACTGGGTGCTCCGCGGCACGTTTCCCGCAAGTATGCGGGTTGCGTGCTACGCGGATGACACGCTAGTCGTAGTCAAGGGGAGGGACCTCGGGGAGACGGTGCGGCGGGCCACGGTGGCCACAACACTCGTGGTCGGCCGCATACGTGCCCTGGGGCTGGAGGTCGCCCTCTCCAAGACCGAGGCCCTAATGTTCCATGGGCCTCGGGGGGGACCCCCTCCAGGAACGAGGATAGACCTGGACGGGGTCCTGGTCCGGGTTGGGACCCAGATGAGGTACCTGGGTCTCATCCTGGACGGGCGGTGGACTTTTGGGGCCCACTTCACTCAACTGGCCCCAAAAGTCATAGGCGCCGCTGCCGCCCTTGGGAGGCTGCTGCCCAACGTGGGCGGCCCGAGCGCCACATGTCGTCGCCTGTACTCCGGAGTGATCCGGAGTATGGCCTTGTACGGGGCACCTGTCTGGGTGGACGCCCTCGGTCGCGCCAATAAGGCCCTGCTGCGTCGTCCGCAGCGGGTCATCGCGACGAGGGCGATACGCGGGTACCGGACGGTGTCCTGGACGGCGGGATGCGCGTTGGCCGGTGATCCCCCCTGGGAGCTCCAAGCGGAGGTCCTCGCCGAAGTGTACCACTTCGTGGCGGCGAGGAGAACCCGCGGGGAGCCTCCAGCGTGGGAGGAGGTCACGCGCATGCGACGGCAGGCGCGGGCCGCCCTGTTGCGGCGGTGGACGGAGGACCTGGCTCCACCGGTCCCTGGACAGAGGACGGTGGATGCCATTCGCCCGGTCCTTCGGAGGTGGGTAGGGCGGCGATTCGGGTCGCTCACCTTCCGATTGGTGCAGGTGCTTTCCGGGCATGGATGTTTCGGAAAGTACCTGCATCACATCGCAAGACGTGAGGCGACCCCCGCCTGTCACGAGTGTGGAGCGCCAGAAGACACGGCGCTCCACACGCTGGAGGAGTGTGCCGCGTGGAGTCCCATGCGGCACACCCTCACAGCGGTCATAGGCGCAGATCTGTCGCTGCCGAGTGTGGTTAACGCTATGCTCGGCAGCGACGGATCGTGGCAGGCGGTGGTCTCTTTCTGCGAAGAGGTGATGGCGCAGAAAGAGGCTGCGGAGCGGGCGAGGGAGGACGACGTCCTCGCAGACCCGCTCCGGCGTAGACGAACTGGTGGAAGGAGAAGGCGATTCGGGCGCCTTCTCGCTCTATCCTAGTGCTGTGCGGATCATCGGTGGAGAGTCGGGGGATTCTCCACTGGCTTGCACGATCCCACACGTCTGGGGGATGGCCCTAATGAGCTGGGTCATCCCTCCCTTGGCCGGGGCCCGTCACCGGTGACGGGCCAACCGCCGGGGCGAGATGGTGATTGCTAACGCTACCCCATCTCGCCCCGACTAGGCGGCAGACTGCTCATCCCGGGTTTTTAGTGGGTAACCTCACTTACTACCCCCCCGTGGGGGTAGTAAGGCCCCTCAGGCGAGGACTCCCACATAACCACTCTGCTCCCCCCGGAGCCGGGTGGTATCCATAAAGGATTTTCCCGGGTCAAAAAAAAAAAAAAAAAAAAAAAAAAAAAAAAAGGGGTTGCGGGTTCGATTCTCGCCGGAGCAAACATTTAAAACAGTGCCAGTGCACAGTTCTTGCCGATTCTTCTCAGTTGGCTTTTTACCGATCCGGTGGTAATTTTGACCTTCATAAGCGCCTTATTAGGACCAAAGCTGAATAATTGGATTTTAATTTTGGTTTTCGAATACGTAGTCGGAAGGTGTTATTGCTATGGCTGCTGGTCACTGGCGTATGATTACGTAAGAGGATTTTGGCGTATTCGACCCCCTTTCCCCTCGGTGACAAATCATGAGATTTAGAGGCGTATAAAAATAAAATTACGCGAAATTCTAGCGACTTCCCCGTCTCCATGAAGCACTAATATAATTTCAATTGCTATTGAATACAACTGGTGGTAATTTAGACCTTCATAAGTGCCTTATTAGGGCCTAAACTGAATAAATGATTTTTGATTTTGATTTTGAACTAAAATAAAATAACATTTTATAATAAACATACCCCAGATATCTGAATGCCGTCCAGAATGGTGCCATTGCTGACCACGCCGTACACTTCGGAACTGCTCCTTATCTGTGGTAACGTGTCTCGGTGGATACCGAATAACCTTATAAAAGACAGAAAAAAATACTGAGTTCTGTAGGAAATCAAGCAAACATCTTAGGATTTATAATTTTAATCATTCCTCTTGCTTTCCTGCAATGTATGGGAGTAAATTCGTGAAAAGTGACGGAAGTGTGTGTGTTTTTTTATACCATTAAGGTGGCACACAAGCATACGGCCTGTACGCACCTGATGGTAAGCAGTCACCGTAGCCTATAGCCGCTAGCAATACCGGAGGTCCAGAGGTATCACTAACGAGTTGCCAACCCTGTTGTTGATGAGCACACTGTGCTAGCAGCATTGCTACTAGCCCAGCGTATCCTCGTGGATTACTTGCAACCTTACTTACCGCAGAAACACAACACTACATTGAGTAGTGTTATTTGACTGCGGTCTTCTGTAAGGTGGAGGTACAGTCCACAGTCGGGCGGCTCCAATTATAATAAGAAAACCCACGGGAGGTTACAGAAAGCCGGGAAACTGAGCGCTATTTGATTTGATTTGACCAATGAGCACGCGCACTGCTAAGTTGGGCGTCAATGTTATACATCATAAGCGACTACTGTATTCTTTTGCAAATATGAACCTTACCTGCAGAGCATTGGGTCCCAATTCAATGTATCTAAATTCATTAGCAATGTCCTAGATGCATTTGTGACGTCTGTCAAATGCAAGCCTCCTTGTGGGCCTCCCGTTAAATTCTAAAATCAAAAGCAACACTTATTTTATACTAAAACTACCTGTTTTCCTCGCGACTCGTCCGCGTATCAATATAATATATAGCCTAAGTTACTCAGTGACAATGTAGCTTTCTAACGGTGAAAGAGTTTTTGAAATCGGTCCAGTAGTTTTTAAGTTTATTCGTTACGTACAAAAATACAAATCTTCCCTTTTCATAATATTAGTAGTAGAAGTGTAGATTGTGATCATAATTAAAAACAAAGTTATCATACACTATGTAAAATAAACACGTGTCCAAAAATAAAAAATAAAAAAATTAAATCTCGTATATAGCTTGGTAAAAAGTTGATCCCAAAAGCCCTCATACGGACCGGTAACGGCGTTGTTAATAAAAATTGCTCACCCAAACAATCCAGGAATCCACAGTTCCGAACAAGAGTCTTTTGTCCCTGCTAGCTCTACGAACAGCTTTAATATTATCCTTCATCCACCTCATCTTGAGTGCGCTGAAGTATGGACTGATTGGGAGGCCGCACAAGTTCTTCAAATAATTCTTGTTCCTATCCGGAACCTTCGCTAGGATCGCGTCTACCGTACTGTCTGTCCTAATGTCGTTCCACGCTGACAAAACATATTTTAAAATAAAAAATCGTTTATGCAGTTTATGCTAGGCACTTATTAACGGGTACTTTACCGCAGGTTCAGAAAAACATTGCTTATTTTTTTCAAACTACGAAATATGCAACCAAGTGTACAGTGAACTCAATCTTTATTTGGCTAGACTTTACAAGTACTTTCAAATCGTCAGAATCTACCACTGGATTCGGAAGGTCATTTTATGCTTAGGATAATCCGATAAGAAACAGCATTATTACGCTTTTCAATTAAAATACATAATTCACATTTAAATGACTTGCACGAACGGTCATCGTAGCCCATTATTTTGGTTTTGTAAAATCAAAGTTGAAATCATAAGCAGACCAAATAGTTTTATTCAGTTTAGGCCCATTACGACCGTCTAGTTTACCAGCAGTTCGGAAAAAAGTCAAAAATTGTATGATACCTACCTATAGCAGGGTGCAAGGGTTCGCCGGTGAATTTGTCCCAGGCTATTGTTGTCTCCCTCTGATTTGTGATCCCTAGCGTTATTAAATCTTCTTTGGAATATCCTGGGGAACAAAAAAAAAGTTAGTATATGTATAGACTGGCTCGTCGCCAAGGAAATCTAATATATAAAATTCTCGTGTCACAGTTTTCGTTGCCATACTCCTTCGAAACGGCTTGCCCGATTTTGATGAAATTTTTTGTGCTTATCCGGTATCTATGAGAATCAGCCAACATCTATTTTTCATCCCCATAAATGCAAAAAAAATGTCCACACGAGCGAAGCCGGGGCGGGCAGCTAGTATACTATAGTTTGCGACCGAATATAAAAATGTTACTCAATCTGTTCTGGACCTAACAAGAACATTATAGGGTCGGCAACGCGCGAGTGATGCCCCTGGTGTTGCAAGCGTCCATAGGCTGCGGTAACCGCATACCACAAGGCGGGCCGTATGCTTGTTTGCCACCTTAGTGGTATAAAAAAAACATCTTTCCGACTACGTATTCGAAAACATAATCAAAATATTCATACGAGTTTTTAGTTCCACTTTTCGCCACCGCAGCGTTGATTATTTTTCGATACAAAAATATTCGAAAGCGATACGAATACGTTATAGGAAGTTGTTTTTTCTAAAACTACATGTATACATTTTTTTAGCTTTTTTGACTTGCGCAAGATCGGATCGGCTGATACGGAATTGCTTAGCAGTATTTTTTCGCGATAACAGCTTCACATAAAAATATCTCACCCAATTCTGTCAGCTGATCGATAGCATTCTCGGCACATATCCGTATGTGGTGTATGATCTCCATGGCGTCCTGTTCGTACCACCCCTCCTGTGGTTGTATCTCCGTTTTGTCCAACTGATACGACACCAACTCTTCTGAACGTTCTGCTTCGTATATCTGCGTAGGAAATTATTAAGCAGTTTTTTAGGGGTTCCTGAGATTAGCGCGTTCAAACAAACAAACTCTTCAGCTTTATAATATTAGTAATATATAAAATTCTCGTGTCACAGTTTTCGTTGCCATACTCCTCCGAAACGGCTTGACCGATTTTGATGAAATTTTTTGTGCTTATCCGGTATCTATGAGAATCGACCAACATCTATTTTTCATCCCCATAAATGCAAAAAAAAATGTCCACACGAGCGAAGCCGGGGCGGGCAGCTAGTATTAGTATAGATTTGTTAAGATGACAATTCCGAGTAGATAACAAAACAAAAAATATCATCTAAATACTTTCTGCACGAAGATATTTTAGCTTAATTCAAGGTCAGTCAGAGCTAGGAAAACAACGAGTCGTAAATAGCTAATGCACGTCGGTTTGCTTTGTACGTATGTATCAACATATTTATATACTTTTTTAATAATTCAGTTGTTAATAACAACTGTGCCGGTAGCAGGAACATTGTCGACAACGTATTCGAAAACGTAACTCCCGAAATGTCAAAATTGTCATACTCATTTTTAGTTCCGCTTTTCACCGCCGCAGCGCTGTACATTTTTCAGTACAAAAATAGTCGAAGGCGATACGAAAACGTTGTCGCAATTATTCATGCTAGCCCTAGTGGATTATAAAAATGTGTGACAACAACTTGTTATGTCATACTTCATGTATTGATTTTGGTCATGTCTTCTCCTGCGTGGTATAGAAAAAACGGTCTTTAATTTAGATCTAAAGATACACCTGGTATTCCTAGCGGCTATAGGCTACGGTGACTGTTTATCATCAGGTGGGCCGTATGCTTGTGTGCCATCTTTCGGTATAAAAAAGAGAATAGAGCGCCATGGCAATCTTGACTTGCACATCCTTTTTGATTTTTCTACATTTATTAATCTCCTCATACTAACTTCAATCTTGTTGATTTGAGAAATAAAGTTATACCGACGTATTCCACGGCTTCCTCTTCCACTAAAATATGTCTATCTATCTACACTATCTACATCTATATCTACACTAATATTATAAAAAGGAAAGATTTGTATTTTTGTATTTTTGTGGGTTTGTATTGAATAGGCTCCGAAACTACATTTCAAAAATTATTTCACCGTTAGAAAGCTAAATTATCTCTGAGTAACATAGGCTATATATTATACTAGCGGCCCACCCCGGCTTCGCACGACTAGACAAATAATTGATAAATGTCTATTGTCTACCCGGGCGAAGCCGGGGCGGGCTACATTGTATATCTTTCACTTACCACAAATCTGACAGTCTTCGTGCCATCATCAATGACACCCACCAGGGTCTTTTTACTGCCTTCCTTTACCGGCATCTCGACGACTGGAACCAAAGAAATTACTTAATTAAAATTAATTAAACTTTGATTATTATAACCAAAGCATTTAACCACTACCAATAAAATCAACTACAATGGTCCAACAGGTTTGGTGTCACAGTAAAAAAAATTAAGACGGGCAAGCTCTAACATTGCCGGTAGCAGGAACCTTGTTGACAACGTATTCGAAAATGTAACTCGCAAAATGACAAAATTGTCATACTAATTTTTAGTTCCACTTTTCACCGCTGCTGCGCTGTTCATTTCCCAATACAAAAATAGTCGAGGGCTATACGAAAATGTTGTCAACAATGTTACTGCTACCGGCACAGAATATACAAAAAATGCGTTGGGCGGCACTTTCAGCTTTGGACCAAAATCGATGATGCCCATTACAACATTCTAATGTACCTACTGCTTGCTTTGTCATAAAATAATAACCAATCAGCAGATTCACAGATAATATAGTACACACGACCGTGCTCGCTAAAACCAATATATTATATTGCAAATTTATCTAATCGGAATAGCTTTCGAACCCACCCAAAACTGGATACTTTTTATATAGTCTATAATATTGTATACAGTATATAATATTTATATAATATAATATTGTTGTTGGTGAACTTTACGGTGAAGGAAAATTTCGTGAGGAAACCTGCATACGTCTGAGAAGAAATCAACGGACTGACCATCTATGCATATGTGACGTTATCACTCAACTAAATTATCTTCGGTGGAAATTGGGTGTTGTAACACCTCTGCCTACCTCTTCGGGGACCTATGGCAGGAAACATATATTATTATTATTGTTGATGATCAACATATTTTATGGACTTTTTCCTCATACCATTTCCTATAGCGGTAAAGTTGTGACTGACACAATATTCTGCATGACAGCCAGCAATTATGCGCAAAATTACAAACTCAAGAAAGAATTTTATATCTACAGCATTTCTCAATTTCATTTACCTCTTCTTATAATCTAAATTGACAACAATTGACTCAAAGATCAAGTCCATAGAATGTGAACCATTTGACTCTAGCGAAGCAGACTGGAGTAACCTGAAAAGGGAGATTCTGCTCACGGCCAAAGAGAGTGTGGCACTTCACAAATCTATCAGGAAAAGAGAAGAGTGGATAAGTCAAGAGTCGTGGGACTTGATAGAAGAGAGACGAGAATTAAAAAGCGCTGGTTTAAGTAATCACAGCGACCGCGACCGTTACAATCTTCTACACAAGGAGGTGCAAAAATCTACACGGAGGGACCGAGACATGTACATCAACGGACTGTGCGATGAGATTGAAGGACATGCTGACAAATGCCAAGCGAAGGATCTTTTTATGAAATTCAAACAACTGACCGGCACCTTCAAACCGAAAAGTTGGATTGTGGATGACAGTAAAGGTAACACTTTAACAGAACTGGAACAAGTTCTAGAAAGATGGAGAAGTTACTGTTATGAACTGTATCGGGATGAAAAGGGACAACTAACGGAACGAAGATGGTATGAACACCCGGAAGAGCCCGCCATTTTGCTTTCTGAAGTGCAG
Source organism: Falcaria lacertinaria (assembly GCA_951449985.1). Lineage (NCBI taxonomy): Eukaryota > Metazoa > Arthropoda > Insecta > Lepidoptera > Drepanidae > Falcaria > Falcaria lacertinaria. The sequence goes on along the minus strand of OX602134.1, from coordinate 3,910,323 downwards.
GATGCCATACAGAAACTTAAACACAAAGCGGTTGGTCCTGATGGAGTGTCGGCTGCAATGCTACAACACCTAGGTGCAGAGGGTACTAAGTTCTTACACCAGATATGCAACAAGATCTGGAAAACTGGCCAGTGGCCAGAAGACTGGACCGAATCTGCCGTCGTGCCACTTCACAAAAAGGGATCCACTAGAAAGTGTGAAAACTATCGCACGCTGTCACTGATGTCTCACGCTAGTAAAATCATGCTCCGTATCATAAATACCAGGATGTCAACATACACAGACCACCAGATACCCAATGAACAATCAGGCTTCGTTGCTGGAAAAGGAACTAGGGAACCAGATATTGAACGTACGAGTACTCATTGAGAAATGCAGAGAGTTCAATAAACCGTTGGTCTTGTGCTTCATTGATTACGCCAAAGCATTTGACTGCGTTCAGTGGAGTACTATGTTTGATGTGCTTGCGGAAATGGGAGTCCCCCCCACCTCATATTCCTGATACAGAATCTGTACCTAGATGGCATTAGCTTTGTGAAACTGGAAGACCAGCAGTCGAAGTCCTTCCACACTGAACGAGGCGTGCGTCAAGGCTGTATTTTGTCGCCAAAATTGTACAACTTGTACGGCGAATACATTATGAGAAAAGCACTGGAGGACTGGGACGGAGGCGTATCAGTAGGAGGCTTGCGCATCACTAATCTCAGGTACGCTGATGACACGACTATAGTTGCATCGAGTGAAGTAGATATGGCAATTCTGTTGAAGAAAATAGAAGCTGAGAGTGCCAAACTCGGTCTTAAGATCAACCATTCGAAAACCAAGATCATGGTGGTGGACCGAGCGCAACTTCTGCCGCAAACCGATGCACTAGACGGTTACGAAAAGGTCAGTCAATTTGTGTACCTGGGATCTTTGATTACAAATGAAGGCAGCTGTACAGATGAAATACGCCGAAGGGCCGGGATGGCCAAAAGTGCCAGGGCGAGTCTAGACAAAATCTGGAGGAACCGCGGTATTCGCCGGAAAACCAAAGTGAGACTTGTTCGGGCCTTGGTATTTTCGATTTTCCTTTACGGTGCTGAAACCTGGTGCTGCAAGAGCAACGACAGCAAGAAAATCGATGCGTTCGAAATGTGGTGTTGGAGAAGGCTGCTCAGAATTCCGTGGACCGCTATGAGAACCAACGAGTCCATACTGCAGGAGCTTAACATCACGACGAGGCTCTCAGCAATCTGCCACCAGAAGGCCCTACGCTTCTTCGGACATATCATGCGGTCTCCTAAGCATAGTCTGGAGAAACACATGATCGTGGGTCAGATGGAGGGAAGACGAGCCAGGGGCAGAGCACCCTCAAGATGGATAGACGCCATAAAGAAATCTGTGGGGCCGGACATCCAGACGGCAGTCCACAGCACTTACAACCGCAGCCAATGGAGAGCAAGCTGTTGTGGTCGCGATCCTCAGCACTGAGGGACCGAGGAAGAAGAATAATCTAAATATTACAAAATTCTAGGGTATGCGAATGTGTTAAACAAAAGAATAAATTAATACTTAAAACAGAATTTTCCAACGATAAAGCTAATCTCGTAGCACAGATAACAAATTATCATGTATACGTTAAGCATGCTATATTAAAACCAATTATAAAATAATTGTGGATAATTAAACTGATAAAATCTAACAAACATTTCGTGTCTACTTTGATGAGCTAGGAAGACAAATGTAATATTTGTGCGCACTTAGTATGTGTACTAACGAATTACGAAGTCTGTATATATTATGTGCATAGTAGACTCTTATTTTGTTTTAATACTAAGATAAGCTCAAGACAAGCCGAAAAGATATCATCCATGTTCCATAGAGATTTGGTCCAAATCTGAAAGTTTTTTTTTTTTTGTATATTCTGTTAGAGCTAGTCAGTCTGAGCATTTATTAGAAGAAGAAGTTGTATGGTATGCAAGACGACAGTGAATTAGTCTATAGTCTGTGACCTGGCAATGTCATGACATAAAAAACAAATTTGAACTTGATCTTTCCACTGTCTCGCATTTTAATATTTTAATTCTTAGTTACTCGGTTAGTGAATTACATCATTACTTGACTTGCATGTTTCTAAGAAACAATAATATACCTACTACCTAAACAGTTTGTCCTACATGCCGCGGTCAATTAACTGTATTACATACATATATAAAGTGTTGGTTGTACATACATAATTTTGATAAATACCTAGTAAACATGAATTATCTTTTTGTACTGTTGTTAAAGAAATGCGATGTAACTATTCAATTAATTAATTGTAGATGATATAATGGTTTCAATTTAGATGTATTCAAGCTTTTATTCAAGTTGGTTTTAAAGTAAAAGTTGAGTAATATTTTAAACTAAAAGACAGATGGTAATTTAATGAAAAAAAACAACATTGAAGTAAAATTTTATTGTTAAGATATCCAGTCTACGAATGGGTATTACAATATAAACAGTTTGGCTCTACAAATAATATTTGGTGTAGGTTATCGTTATCGGGGTATTTCGGGTTCTTCAATTAAAAACGATCCGTTTTGACGAGTTTTAAGAATGAGAAGCAAAAGAGTGCAAGGCAAGAGTGAAATGGCGCTCTATGCTCTCTGCCTACCCCGAAGGACCTTGGCTGTACGTACATGTTTCAATTTACTCCGCTATATTATGATATTGTTCCTCTTGCGGACGCTTTATTACATTACATACCTAAGTATACCAGGAATTTGGAAATTGTAGTGGATTGTCTTACTTTGGTCAATAAAAGACGCTATTTCAATATTATACTATTTAAAATATCACCCATTTATATTTACTCTATAGGCTGTGTTTTATATACATACTAGCTGCCCGCCCGGGCTGCGCACGGGTAGACAAAATCTACACTCTACACTATAATAATATCTATACTAATACTAGCGGCCCGCCCCGGCTTCGCACGGGTAGACATTAATTTCGGAGCATAGACATTTATCAAATATTGTGTCCACCCGTGCGGAGCCGGGGTGGGCAGCTAGTATAATATATAGCCTATGTTACTCAGAGATAATGTAGCTTTCTAAGGGTGAAAGAATTTTTGAAATCGGTCAGTTGTTTCGGAGCCTATAGACATTTACCAAATATTTTGTCTACCCGAGCGAAGCCGGGGCGGGCAGCTAGTATAATATATAGCCTATGTTACTCAGTGATAATTTAGCTTTCTAACGGTGAAAGAATTTTTGAAAACGGTCCAGTAGTTTCGGTTTTGTCTACCCGAGCGAAGCCGGGGCGGGAAGCTAGTATAATGAAAAATAGATGTTGGCCGATTCTCATAGATACCGGATAAGCACAAAAAAATTCATCAAAATCGGTCAAGTCGTTTCGGAGGAGTATGGTAACGAAAACTGTGACACGAGAATTTTATATATTAGATTATAAAGAGGAGAGATTTGTATTTTTGTATGTATTGAATAGGCTCCGAAACTACTGGACCGATTTCAAAAATTCTTTCACCGTTAGAAAGCAACATCATCACTGAGTAACATAGGCTATATATTATACTAGCTTCCCGCCCCGGCTTCGCTCGGGTAGACAAAATATTTGATATAAATGACTACCCGTGCGAAGTCGGGGCGGGCCGCTAGTATTTGATAAATGTCTACCCGTGGAAGCCGGGGCGGGCCGCTAGTTTGCAATATTTCGACTATAAATTGAGATGTAAGCTATCCTATCCTTCAAGTTGGATCACAATTTGATCCAACTTGAAGGATAGGATAGAGAAGGATAAAACCGATTCAGTAGTTTAGGAATCCATCGCGGTCAAAAGACGTGACACGTGATGAAGATGTAGATTTATTTTATATGTATTGTATCTAATAATATGTAATAACCATTATAAATAGGTAATGTTTGTTATGTACACGGGAAATCGCAGTCCAATAACCAAACAAATTATTAATACTCGTATTAGTTAAATTGTTTGTAATTGATTGGGCTAACTAAGATAAGGTCCAAGAATTAATTAACTACGCATAAGACAAATATGATAATATGTTATGTTATCAACTTCATAGCCGATGTCTGACAATTTAGCTTTGGGATCCCCTACGTTTCGTACAACGCGACCAAAATAGGGAGACTAAGGATTCGTGGAGACATGCATATTGACACCGCAGACAAAAAATAACTATTTCTCGGTCTGAGATTAACACGCCGAAAATACTTCTTTTTTCTTTTCGTTGAGGTGGCGATGACGTAACATAAAATAAGTCATAACCATTAATTGGATGTGTGAGGGACAGTGTCTCAAATGAATATCAGCCGCGGAATTAAGAGAATAATAAGATCATTCATTCACAAACAATATGGCACTGTTACGAGCTGATAACCGATGCTGGTCAATCCAAAACGTTTATGTTCATTCATAGGTCGAACAAATTACAATTTTCCATTTTACATTGTATTAGTAACAGTCACTTAATCACTTATTCACGTGACGGTACCAACTGTAACAATACACGCGTAATCTATTTCATTCATTGGCTTAGGCAGGGCGCAACAGTGTGACTTCTTGTATTGTAAACTTACAGGCTGCAAAACAAATAAAATAACACTACGTAATACATAGTATAAAACAAAGTCGCTTCTAGCTGTCTGTCTGTCCCTATGTATGCTAATATCCTGACATCTGAAGACCAACTCTACCACCGCGCACGGTCATTGGTCAAATCGAATAGCGCTCGCTCTCCTGGCTTCCTGTAACACACTTCCGTCCCTTTTCACGATATCACTCCTACAGATTGCAGGAAAGTCGTAGTGGTCTTGTGGTTGAAGCAGTGCGAGCATGAATAATTTGCGACAACGTTTTCGAACCGCATTCGACTATTTTTGTATTAAAAAAAGAACAGCGCTGCGGCGGTGAAAAGTGGAACTAAAAGTTAGTATGACAATTTTGACATTTCGCGAGTTACGTTTTCGAATACGTTGTCGAAAAAGTTCATGCTACCGGCACTGATGGACCCAGATTCAAATCCAGGCCTGTACCAATGAGTTTTTCTAAGCTAAAGTACATGATGACGTTGGCAACGTTGACGTTGCTAACCATGTTGCTGATGAGCACTCACTGTGCTAGCAGCATCGCTACTAGCGCAGCGTATCCCCGTGAATTGTTTTGTCACAGCCTGTATATAGTGTGTCGTACATACGTTTTATGTGTAGGTATGTTAATGCTAATTTCCCACCCAATTATATGAGGAAACCTTGCAAGTCTATTGAGGAAACTCCGTAATTTATCACAAGTACTGAGATGGAGCAAGTCGGGGGAAATACCTCATTGTTCATATGTTGCAATTTATTAAACGTCACAAATAGCTTAGTAATAATATATATTTATTACATTGTTTTCTTTACAAGATAATTGTGTGATGACCTTAATATGTAGCTAGGTACACATATAAAGACTAGTTTTATACACGACAAATTCGAACCAACAGTGCAAACCAACCAAAACTTATTAAAATTGGCCAAGTGCAAGTTGGATTCGCACACCGAGAGTTCCGTAGTAAAAACAAACCAGGTTACATGAACATGACAAACTTAACTTTGCCGTTTGATCCCTAGACACAGCTTTTGCATTAACCGCAAATAATATATTTGTATATGTAAATAGTACATTCGTTTTTTTTTATAAAATATAGTAATACTAACTCTATCAGTAAATTAATCTTTATAAACTACCATTATTATCTTTATTATAATCCCATGTTGTTAAACCACGATTGTTCATGAGTAAGAAATCAACTGATAACTTTAGTCTTAAGTCTAGTCTATCGTGGACCATGGTGACAGTATACAGCGTTTCGGGCGACGTCATTTTCTTTAAACCCTCTTCATTTTTTTATGAATTATGTAAGAATTAATATATATCTATCTAAATTACATGACTTTATCGTGACGGCGGCGCCGTCTTATGCAAACAATATACCTTTAGTGTTAATAGCTAACAGTGTCTTATCCATACGATAGAATGTTAACCTTGAAAGTTTTCAATATCAGCTATCAGTCATAATAATGATGTATTTTATATACTTACATTGGTACTGTGAGTGGGAAAAGTGTCTCAAGAATACATTTGTTATGATAGTACTTTTGGCAATCAAATAGTTTCTCACGTAATGCAACAATTGTTAATATAACAGATACCTACGTAAGATTAATATATTGTATAGTATCAGACGCTAGACGTATCATTAGATTACAATGTTATTTTATAACAATGTGATAAAATAGGAAGATATAGCTGTCAACCATCTCAGCTTAACTATTTAAATGACTCATAAAATTATTCAGGTATCTCGTTAATGAAAACAAAATTATTAGGGTCGGCAACGCGCGAGTGATACCCCTGGTGTTGCAAGCGTCCATAGGCTGCGGTAACCGCTTACCATCAGGCGGGCCGTATGCTTGTTTGCCACCTTAGTGGTATAAAAAAAAAGAAAAAAAAATGTCTTGTTTTCAAAAGTAGTATATTACCTCAGAGTAGATAATATACTACGTACAAATTTAGTTTACGTAAAATGACAAATACTATTCATCTAAAATCAATTTCGCCAATGTCGCGTTGAAAGAACGAAGAACAAGTGACGGAGATCCCATTCTAATCTGGAAGTGATTTTTGACAGGTGTCAAAAACTGTGAGTTAAGTTTGACGTTTGACACCTCGCAACAAACATCCAAGGCGTAGATCCAAGAGATGTATTAGCACTAAATGTAAATAACACACAAAAATAAAGAACTAGTGAAATCGGTCTAGCCGTTCACGCGTGACGCCGTGACTAAGGGACATAGGGATTATTTTTTATATATTTAGATAAAGACACGCGGTACGATATTTTCAAAAAATTCTAGAATGCCATAAGTACCATATGGAAATATTAGGTCCTTACATATGAAATTGGCGTTTTGTATGGGAGGAACAAAAAGTCGAATATTTTTTAATATAATATATTTAATTAATCAAAGTATGAACCATTATTTTCTATGCACTTTTGCCATCTTATAGGTAGTTCATTGATCCCTTTACTAAAAAAACCAGTCGGACGGGAATCAATAAAATCTTTGAAGGCGATTTGGACTGCCCCATCGGAGTTGAATTTTTTCCCTTGCAAGAAGTTATCCAAATTTCGAAAAAAATGGTAATCTGTTGGAGCAAGGTCCGGGGAGTACGGAGGATGTCTTAGACTTTCCAATTGAAGCTCTTCTAATTTAGTAGCCGTCTGTAGCGCAGTGTGTGGTCTAGCGTTGTCGTGAAGCAGCAGTGGCGTGGAGCGATTGACCAGCCTAGGTTGTTTAGCCGCTAGCTTTTCCATCATGGTTTGCAATTCCTGACAATAGACATCAGCCGTAATAGTCTGGCCAGATTTGAAAAAACTGTAATGAACAATACCGGCACTAGTCCACCAAACGCTTACAAGTAACTTTTTTGGGGTTAATTTTCGCTTGGGGCAGGATTTGGCTGGCTGGCCAGGATCTAACCATTGCGCTGAGCGCTTCCGATTATCGTAAAGAACCCATTTTTCATCACAGGTAATGATTCGGTTTAAAATACCTTCATTATTGTGCCGGTTTAGTAATGTAACGCAGCAGTCGACGCGCGTTTGCCGGTTTGTTTCAGTCAATTCGTGAGGTACCCACCTTTCAAGCTTTTTAATCTTCCCAATTTGCTTCAAGTGAATTAAAACAGTTTTATCACTAACATTGCAGCCTGCAGCTAACTCGGACGTGGTTTGCGATGGATCCGCTTCCACAATAGCCTTCAACTCTTCATTATCAACTTGAGTCTCAGGCCGTCCACGGGGCTTGTTCTGCAGGTCGAAATTTCCAGAACGAAAACGTTGGAACCAAAAACGAACTGTGTTTTCTTTTGCAACACGACCGCCATACACATCATTCACCCTTCGAGTTGTTTCCGCAGCACTAGTGCCACGGCGGAACTCGTACTCGTAAATAATGCGATATTTAAGGTTTTCCATTTTGTAAAATGAGTGACGCAAACAGAAAAAAACAGAAGAAAAAAAACAAATGAATGACGATCATCGAAGCACAAATACATGAGTCTATAGCTGTACAAATTTGAATTTGGAATTCCTTACCAAAGAGGAGAAATTCGTGATTAAAGTGGCCAGTACGAAAAACGCCAATTTCATATGTAAGGACCTAATAGATGATTCAATCACGTTCACATGTTTCAAAGAAAATAATTTACCGGATAATGATTTTCTCTCTGTGACTCATTTACAGAGTAATAAACTACATTTAAATTTATTTATTACATATATAGTTCATAGGAAAATTTCAGATAATTTTATTAAACTAAAAACAAAATAAGTTTAAGCAGATGTGTTTTAACATTCTACGTACATAATTCGAGACTCATTTAAGATTGGTTATTTAGAACCATTTACAAGATCGTCTGATGAATGACAGTTAATTTACATTCGATTAGAATTAGATTTTTTTCGTTTTAGTTTCCAAACAAATTATAAAGTAATAGGATATCCTGTTTTCAAGAAGCATCAAGATGAAAACTAACGTTGAATTTTATATCTTTGTCCACTGAATAATCATACCTACGACTTTAAAACATCCCTCAAATATGACTGGATTCGTCTAATACACCTTATTTATGTATTCATTTACTTCGATCGAATCGATCGCCGCCGATGATGTTAAATGCCACAAAAGTAAACAAAACAGTAAAATTCAGGTTCTTGAACTTATAAATATTGTATAAGAATATTTGTGTAACAAACAGTTGTAAAAAAACATTGTTATACTCCTTTTTTCTGTGCAAAGGCAGGAAAGATGACCAAGTTTGCAATTTATATTTTATGTAAAGACTAAATCTGTTTTCTCGTCGAAAAGTATCTGGTTGTCGATATTTTGAGAGCCCGGAACAATGCCTTGTTTTGTCCAACCAGAAATATTCAGATGTTTTCTTTATAGTAGTCATAAATATTACGGTACAAAAAAATCATTATACTGCTTTTTTATTTATCGTGTAATTCGTTTTAAATTTAACAATACTTTTAGAATAGTTTTAGTCGATTGGATCGTTTCGTCGTGCGAATAAAATTCATAGGAATTTGGCATCACAGCGAACCACGACAATACAAAAATTCTGTCAAAAAATACACGTGGATATTTGGCGCGTGAGACAACTATTAAAATGAGATCTTAAACAATTAAAGTTTTTTTTCTTTGTTACAAAATCGCAACGATTAACCAACTCTTCTTACCAACTTCGTTTTTTGATAGGACTTTGATAGGTACTATGTATGTGTACTATTTGAAATAAATAAGTAATTAAATCTATGGCTAAAGCAGTTTGTACATTTAATCTAGCTTCAAGGTACATTTTTATCGATTTAAGACAGGTTACCTTGACGCAGTACAACGAATCCTTTTACTTAGGTTTCAAAAGTAAATTAAAATCCTTAATCCATACCTTCATCCATTTCCAGAAAAATAAACTGAAAAAATCACAGTATGTATTTAACAACACCAACAAAAAAAGGTTAAATATATTTCGGCGCGAAATGTTTAAAAGAGCGCTCGAAATTCAAAAGACGAACAAGCGCACGTTCCCGCGTAAAACACATCGAACACTGAGGAGGCGCGGCGTCCATTCACACCCACCTCCTTATCACGCGAGCAATGACGTGTGAAACACTAATTACGTAACATCGACATCAAACAATTTATTCGGCTGGTATTTAATATACATATATCAGCTTTAGCCGTCCAATTTACACCTTATCACCGACAAATATGTGGCAACAATAAACATGCTTATCACATGACCTTTACATGACCAATCAACTGTTTTGGCGGGACGATCCCGCGTTTCTTGCCCATAAATGGAAGAGTAAAGAAGATTACTTTCTCCTATTTCCTTTGTCTGTCAAATTGACAGTGTCAATTAGATAAGCTGACAATACTCTATTGTGTTGTCTTCTTTTAGATAAATTTCTCCGTTTTATATTTTAAAGTCAAACTATAAATTTTCCACCGACCAGTCTCCATCGTTTATCTTCACCTATGTCCTATGTAAGTGTATATCTATGTTCACCTATCACTAGACGCTGTGGTTATGTACTCTGTGCCTACCACGTGATATTGGCGGAATAGCTGTATTAAAAGCTTGTCGCCATAAACTTAAAGAAGAAAAACGAACTTGCTAAATGCCTATCCCATTCGGCATTTTCCGCTTACGTCGAAGGACACTGTAACTTTAATAAATGAATGACTCAAATCCTCGAATTACTACAAATTTGGGTGGGGGAAGCGACCTATACGTGAATTAGCAACTAAAATAACATTAATACAGTATAGAGACGCAAAAGATGTCGCACAGACTCGCTTATTGTTCCCATGTAATTTCAACTACTTACCATATCATAAGCCTGTCGACTAATACTCGTATATACCTTGAATAGTTAGTTACCCTTGGACTTATTTGCTTTTTATTTTCAGATGGCAAAAATGGACGGTTAAACGAATACCTATGACACATACATCGTTTCAAACTGTTGATTGTTTTGAGCAGGAAAATCTTGAGTAATTAACATAGCAATGACATTGCACAAGTTATCGTATCAGTCGTATCAGTTACTCACGTGGCATATCAGGAAAGGGCACCACGCCGGGCTGTACTTGTTTACCACCCTTCTGGTGTCTTCTTCTTCTTCTTTAAGTTAATGGCGACGAGCTTTTAATACAGCTATTCCGCCAATGTCAAGTGGTGTGGTAGGCACAGAGTACATAAGTACTAAACGTAGTCGACGAAAAAACATGTTATCATAATGCATCAGAAGCCCTTTGGAAAACACCCAATGCACTACCCCACACACATTACTCATAGTAAACAAATGAAAATATGCGGAACAAAACAATTCGTTCGCCAAAATCATATCGTATGCTATTTGATGAATGGAACAGCTCATCGTATGGATTTCGAGTCATGTGATGTGCTAGTAAGCAATTAAAATAGTTTCGATAAAGCTGCAAGAGGGTAGCTTGCCGTTTTGTTTTTAAATTAGATCATTGGCGGTGATTTGATTAAAAAATACGGCATTATATCATTTATATCCGTGCACGAGATGTTACAGGTGACTAGACAGGACGGAGGCAACTTCAAACCACTTGAAACTAGTCTTGCACTTCCGTATAATCTAGATGTAGCAAGTACGATACGTAAATAACGGTCCGCATCTTTAGATCAATGGTGCGGACCATTGATTTAAAGATGCTCTTCTAAAAATTTTCAGGTAGATAAGTTCATTACTGGTGCCAAATATGTTGCACAAAATTACTAAACTAAACTAATTTAATTTGACAGTTCTTAGTCTTCCTATCCCTTACTGATGTGCGGGGTTAAATAAGGATAACAATACCTTTAGAACTATCAAATTAGTTTAGTTTAGTGATTTTGAACAACAGATTTGGCACCAATGTATATATTTTTAAATTTTGTAACAAGGCCAAGGATAACAAAAGTAGGGTAAAAGTGTAGAATTAAGTGGAATTTGTATGAAATTCTCTGTCGCTCTATTTTTCACATACATATATGAAAGAGAACCAAAAAAAATAGCAGTAAGTACTATAATTAAAACAAAAGTCTTAATTATTTGCAAAGGTTCGGCCTTCAATTCACCCACGCGAGCAAGCTACGTCTTGTCTACTAGTGCTATTTTTACAACGATAATCATTCTTAGTATACGCGCCTGCTCATGTCATGTGTTGTAAGTATGTAGGTATCTATTGGCACTAATTCGATAATCGTTGTAGAGTGCACATTGTATGTAGGTAAATGATTCTTCTAATTATGACCTAGGTACCTTTCATATTGTTGGTCTAGTCTGAGATGTACATTGTTTTTTTGTTATTAAATAAATTAAGATTAGGCAAAACGGTAATGTCTGTTTCTGTAAATCGGTTTAGAAAATATTTAATAACTAGCGATTTTTGATTGATGTCATCCCTTTTCATCCTAAGTGGGGTAGATTTTTACAAAACTTCATGTAACAATACCCATTGTTACAACTCTAAGTATAGTTTATTTTAGCCCGACTACGGCGATGCCAAAAGGAAGGGCTATGATTCAAGCAGTCTAATCAGTCTATGTATGTACTTATGTATGTTTGTATTTACGTATGTTCCTCCGTAGCGCCTTAACTATTTATCTGATTTTGATTAATAAGGTGTCAATCACTTCATCATCGAGGCCCGGGTAGTATAGGCTACATTTTAACCGACTTTAATAATAGCAGGAGTCGATTTAACCCTATAAGCTCTAATTTTTAACCAATTTAATTCCTCTTTAAAAATAGGGTTATAATTTTTTTTCCGTTCAATTTTTTTAAACTTTTGGCACCAAATTTTATTTTAATCAAGTACCACAAGATGTAAGCTCAGAGTAGATAATATACTAAAGCAATCTCCACAATAAACTTTGACAAGATTGGTCCAGGGCTTTAACGTAAAATGATTTTCGGTTGACAAAACAACTATAAAGAGGACAGTCGGGACTGGTCCAATGTGTGAGCCTTGAGGTACTCCTGATATAGGGGAACATGGATCTGAATGATGACCATCCTTAACGATTGTGATCTGTTTGATTAGTCTGGTTTACATCAATTCATGACCGTATTTCCCCAATTATACCGCAATTGCATTTTAAGTTGTGTATCAATTGGCCATACTATATAGGTAACCTTATCAAATGCATGAGGTCTGCGGTCTGCATACAAATAATTTATCTGTAACTTGGAGTCGATTCGAGTAGCAAGATCATTAATTAACATCATGATTTTAACATACATAATTGCATAATTGCATGTACTACTAACTGTTTATTTTCCCAAGATCAAAGATTATCATAAAATTATGATAAATTCTAAGTTATACAAAATTTCCACTGATAAAATGACGACTTCTGCTTAATAAGGTCATATGTGTGTTAAAGTCCAAAGTGTAATTTAAACTATTTATAATTTATTATTATCAAATAAAATAGGTAGGTAAAATAGGTAGGTTATCAAATAATAAAATGTACTTGGGTCTTATTTTGTTTATCTGATTGTCACTCATTTAACGGTCTTCCTTAAAGAAAGGACATCATATATGGTTGTAAATAAATACATTTTGGTCCATATCTGAAAGGGCCGGCCAAAGCATTTTTTTTGTATATTCTGTTAGAACTTGCATGTCTGCACTTGCATTGCACCAAACCTGTAGGACCATCTTAGGTGATTTTATTTCGGTTCGAAAATCTGAATTTTCATAAATATTTGTTGAAAATAGGAATTCACTAAAACATATTAAATGCCCTGTAATGTCTAACTTTGGTGCCATAGTAATAAATGCTCAGAGGGACAGGCTCTAACAGAATATACAAAAAAAAATGTGTTGGCACTTTCAGATGGAACATGGATGATGTCCTTTAAGATGCAATGTTTATTGAAGAATTATATCCTTATAATTAACCCTATTGATCAGTTCCATAAAAGTGGTGCTATTTTGGCTGCAATATGTGGGAGTTATTTTGTGATAACAGGTATGGAGATTTGTTACAGAAAACCTGGGATGTTGGATGATGGGACAAATTACTGCCAAATAACTTTTCTATATATTGTGTAGGCATTGTTCAGCGCTCAGTGTTCAGCCTCAATATTGTCATTCTCATTTTTCAAATAGTTTTTCTACCCTGTCATACTTCAAGGAATATTCTAAAAAAAATTAGCGAAATCAGTTCAGTTTCTTTCTTCTTTCTATGCGGCTACTTTACATTAATATATGTTTAAGCCGGCAATATGTTTTTTAAATAATATATCTAACATACCTGGAGATAAATAAATAATTTTAAAAAAGGTAGTTCATGTTCTCTATATGTAATTGAGAATGGTCAGCTAATTAATATTGAGGTTTAATTATTTTTCACTTCTGCTTACAAAACATAACCAATATAAAATTGATAGTTGCCACATCATTGAAATACAGGAATTTATGCAACATCCAAACATTATACATTAAAATCTAAGCTTATCAAGTTGGTTTGAAGCAAGTATAGATTGCAACAGTTCCAAACAAGTATATGGTGCTTAGAAATATCATCGGCTGAATTTGTATTATATTAAAGGTATCTATAACATTCTGTATTTCAATTCTATAATTATATTTAGGTTAGTACTTTCACCTTTTAATCACACCTTAGTGCAAACAACGAAGATATAAACTAGAATCAGGTTAATAAATGAAATAAACGCCATACAGTATCTATCTCCGTTTCATAGTCCGAAAAAAATGTTTATTTGGCGCACTGGTCAATAAATTATTATCAAATTGCCGGAATAGACTTACCTAGATTTATCTAGTGGTTGAAACAAATTCGTTCGAAACACAATTTTAGCTATAATTTTATAACTGCTACTGTAAATATTTACTTTAAGAAATCATTATTTTTTTCTAATTTATTTTTCAAAGCGATACGAAACGACCGAGGTTAGGTTACTTTTGATGTTTGATTTGATTTGATTATTTGATTTGGGTTTTTGAATTTGAATGAGTAAATTTTGACATTGACTGATCTGGATGCATAGTTGCATTGACAAAAGATTTTACATTATTTGTTTTATACATTTTCATGATTATGGATAAAGGTCTTCTAGTCTTTAGATCCGATCGTCAAGAAACTCCCAGAAACTCCAGAAAACATTATTAATCAAAGTTATTGACGCTTTGTAGAGTGTTGCGGCGTATTGTCTTCAGAATTTACTCTAATCATTAGAAATGAAATAAAAATAAATACGAGTGTCTCAATTAGCTTGTATCTTAGGACATAAAAAGCTCATAACTAAAAATCAAACATCAATTTGTCAAAATTACATCACGTCAAAATCGGGCTGTCAGCTGACAGGCAGTGCATGTGAAATATTTTTTTATTTGTATTGTGATTTCAGCATAAAATGGCATCTTTAAAGAATGCTCTGAAAGACTTGATTCAGAAAAACTATTTTTGTTGCTTATGCTTCGAAACTATAGCTGAAGAACCGATACACGTAGACGACGAGATAGTATTAAACATGAATAGCTGTGAACAAAATGTTTCATTATCAGATATATTGCCATTTGTTTTCGGCAAAAAAGTGAGTACGAATTTTTCCTAAATATAATGTTTTTATACGAATATATTAGAGTAAGCTATACCCACGGTGTACATTATATGTTTATTTTTTCGACAGTTGCCCCATTTGTAGTTAAAGTGCCAAAGGCTTGAGCCTTTGACAAAGACCTACCATTAAACACTACTAAATACGTAAATATTATTTTCATCTTCCAGATTTTTGACCTGATATCAACATATGACTCTATTTGCAAGCAATGCGTAAACTCGGCTATAACCAGCTATACTTTTTTGCAAACAAGTCAACAAAACATTGAGAACCTTACTTATGCAGTGGAAGGACTCATAAACAGTTTTGAGCAAGTCCAGGATAATGTAAACAACAGCAAATCCTTATTTGTTGCTCTGAGCCTAGATGATTATACAAGCAAACATTATTACGATAATAAGAGGAATTTGAACACAGTAGTTACAGCTCTGCGAAGATTTAATTCCATTACTTCAAAGAAGGATAAAGATGGAAGCTTAACACCCAAGAAAAAGAATTATTTTGAAAGAAATTGCAAAAAAAGTAAAAGAAACTTGAACCCTATTCATACAAGTGAAATGTTGTTTGATAAAAATAATTACAATTTAGCAAAATGTAAGGAGTGTTTGAAGGTGTATCCGACAATATGGAATCTAAGAAACCATTTCATTAGAGTCCATGCTCCGAAGACATACAAATGTGGTGAATGCTCCCGACGATATGGCTCAGCTGCATTTTTAGCTGCTCACAAAACTGAAAGTCACTGTACTGTGGTTTGCATTGAGTGTGGTAAAACATTTTACAATCGTCATACTCTTAAAATGCATGAAATTAGTCATCAACTGAATCTTATATGTTCTGTTTGTGGCAGAAGTTACAAAAACAAGGAAACTTACAAAAAGCACATTGAAATGAATGTCTGCGGTCGGAAAACTAGAGCAGATCCATCTGAGGCAAAATATACATGTGATTATTGTAACAAAAGGTATACGCAAAAAGTTTCCTTACGGGTACACATTCAGTTTGAGCATGGGAACTATAAAGCCCATATCTGTGAGTGGTGCGGAAAGAAGTTTTGGGCCCAAAGTCGGTTAAAAGCCCACATTGTGAAACATACAAAGGAAAAAAACTTTGTTTGCACATATTGCGGTGGAGTTTTTGTTACCAAAGAGTCTTTGCTGTACCACACCCGTATACATACTGGTGAGAAACCATACCAATGTCCCCAATGTGACAGTAAGTTCCTTTCAGCATCACGCAGAGCAGACCATGTAAAACGCCACCACACTGGAGGTACCTTGGAATGTGACATATGCCATAGTAAATTCAATTCTCATTCATTTTTACTTAAACATAAAAAGTCACATGATAAGATGGAGGATAACCCAAAAATTGAATTGAAATGTAAAGATACTTCAGGGAAAGTCAAAACCAGTCCAGAGTTAACTGATATAGTTCATTTTATTAAACTAGATGGCAGTACATGGGTTAATGATGGTCTAAAAAATGCAGAAGTACCTAACTACAGTAATTTTGATGAGGCTGATACGCAACTGTCGTCAGAAGACAAAGTTTACCTTGAAGTATCTGTTGAAGCTGATGATGAATATGCTCTAAGTTGATAAACTGCTGATCTAAGTGTCATTAATTAACAATTTCTTAAATTATTAGAAATTGTTTAGTTTTGTTTTACTTCTAACATAATCATCCTTTTACACAATTTAGGTCTTGGCTCGGTGTAGATAATATACTATGTCTTAGTAAGGCTTCAGAAGAAGGTCATTTAAATTTTAGTTTAGTCAGAAAGGTATGTATGTATGTGACCTTGCCAGTCTATCCTTAGACTAAGATCTTCTTAGAGGTAGTTTAAGCTTATAAAAAACGTACTGTCATGCTGATATATAGTTTTTGTTAGCTATATTAAAATTGCAATAAACTTATGTGCGTGAGTTAATTAATGTTATTGATTGATTCATTATTGTTATTAAAAATATAAGTTTGCGATCATTTTTTTTGGATTTCTCAACTTTCTAACGTTCTACACCCCTAACCTCAGTTAAAAGAGTATTTTGAATTTTAATAAATAAGAAACTGGCAGGATAACTATTAAAAACTATTTGCGCAAATTTTCTATTTGATTACTATTTATATATTGTACGTAGCTAGTAGCTTAGAATTAGATGGAGATTTATACTTACCAAAAACTCCCGGGAACGTTCTTGTGCATCGTCCTGCAAACAATTGATCCGGAAGAGAATTGATTGCCATAGTTAGGGAGAAAGAAGAAGACAGTTTTGACACTATCTATTTTGTCAATTTGACAGTATTCTATTCTGTGTTTACGTACCTGCATTTTTAAAACCTTGGTATTTATTAGAAGTTTATGTTAGAATTTTCGCTAGCATAGCTTTGATTATGTACTTGAGCATAGTAATAAAATAATCAATTAGCAAAATGACGTTTCTTGAGGACACATTGATTATACTAATCTCACAGGTATGTATCTCATAAATTTGAAAGGTTATCTCCAACTGCAGCTGCGACCAAATTGTTTACGATTTATCAATTTGGAACTTACGTTTACTAATTACCTACTTGTTAATAATTACTTTACCAGCCTAGCCTAGCTAGCGCTAAACGTAGGTAAAAACAGCTCGGCAATTCTCAACTGTTTGCCGTTTTGGTTTTAATTATAGATATACAAGACTTGCTTTGCAACAGGCAGCTCTTAGAAAAATAATATGTTGAAAATAGTGAATATTTCATCATTATAAGAACAAGTAAAACTATATTCATTCTAAGAAATCCAGAAGTGCCTAGAATAGCAGCATGTTTTTTTCAGATAGTTTTCTTCGTGGGTGGATGGATATTTTTCGTGAAACAATTATTCCGTGACTACGAAGTGCACCACACACTAGTTCAGCTTATATTCTCTGTCACATTTGCACTCAGCTGTACCATGTTTGAACTGATCATATTTGAGATCATTGGCTATTTGGATTCAAGGTAATGAATGAATGAATAAGCTTTTATTTCAGACAAATAACAGTCCATACATGTGTTAATAACAGTCTTAACCTATTGTTTAGTAAGATTCAGATAATAATTAAGCGTAACATCACTACCGCCCCAACCCGCTATAAATACCGCAGCAGTGAGCAATGTGCGCACAGTCCAGCCGACTCGCAATCATAATATACAATGCATAGTTTGTAAGCTCAGTTACTAGAGGACTTGTGGTTGTGCATATAAGGTCTTTAGATAGATGTTTTTTTTTTATATTCTGTATTAGTTCATGCTAGGACTATAATGCACCTGGTGCTGTGCATATTTATATAATTATATATTTTTAATGAACTTTTTTTTTATCAGGAAATTGTGTGCAGATCTATTTATATTTCAAAGAAATATTTGATGCTAGATAAGCTGTAATTATGTGCAGGATTAACGAATTCTTCATCTAAAGCTGACTATTTCCCTGACTGAACACACCCGTTCGTCTCATGAAGCTTTCCCAAAGGACATACTTCTAAAAAAAAGGAATATAGAACCTCATCCGTTTATGAAGTCCATTCAAAATTTATCACTTAAAATAAATAACTTTAAAAATAATAAATTTCTCAATCTGTTACCTAAACACCTAAAATGATAAAATATTAAAAACCACACTTTAAATTAACTAATAGGTATGCATGTGTGGACTAAACATAGGAGGTTCTCAATATTCAGCCCTCATTCAGAGATTATCTATTTAGTTAACAATCTTTAAACTTTCCAGTTCCAGATATTTCCATTGGAACCTAGGACTTTACTCTTTGCTGTTCATGGTGATAGCTCTCATACCTTTCTATATTGCATATTTCTGCATCAGCAATGTAAGATTTGGTGAGTATGTATTTCTATACAAAATTATGAATGTATGACACTCCTAATAAAATCAAATCCTCCATTGAAAGTTCTGTCAAAACTGGTCCAGCCGTTTCGGAGATTAGCCGGAACAAAGAGACTATTCATTAATAAATTTTTAAACAGTAATTTTCTTATATCTACGCTATAAAGTTTCATATGCATTCAATGAAAAGCAGTTATTTTGATGTTACAAACAGACACTTACATTTTATTTATTTACATAGATTGTACTATAATGAATAATACATACAATGGCGTTGTTTCTGTTGTATAAAATCATTAAACTCTTTTGGGCTACAATTAATTTAGAAAAAATATTGTAAGTTGAGAGCAGATAGTTCCATGCGTACGAAGTCAAGAGCACAGCTAGTATTACTGAAATATGTATGGACATTCTTTGTTTCAGTGTCTCAGAATGCTATCAGGCCACTCACAATATTTGTTTGGTTCATGTATCTGTACTTCTTTTGGAAACTCGGCGACCCATTCCCAATATTAAGTCCAAAACAGGTGAGATTTTTTTTATTTTTATTTAAACCTCTCATTTCAAGACACTTGAAATTCAAGCAATTTGGTGAGGTGAGGCTGAGATAAGCCAAGGAAAAAAAAAAAAAAGAGTTGTTAATATCTATAGCTTACACACTACATGACATCAAAAAACAAAATACAGTACAATAAGTCCACAGCTAGTAATAATATTGATAATCATTTGGAGGGACTTTAGACTAGGTGCTTACAATATTTTTGTCAAGTCAGTCAAGTCTAAATTTTTTTTTTTTTTTTTATAAATGGTGTAAAATAAACACCCGCCCCGGCTTCGCACGGGTCATTATAATATGCCTGTACACGTAGTATATTATCTACTCTGAACCTGTACTATATAAAACATAAATGATTTATACATAAGTCTTCCTCAGGAATCACCCCTTATATTAGTGAAAACGCATTGAAATCCATTGCATAAGCGCACAGACGGTCGGACCATAGTATAAAGAGAGGGGAAGTAGGTTATCATCATACAAACGCACCGCTCGCGGCTTGTATGTGTGCGCTATTGTATCTATGTGTCGACGCACGCACACTTTAACAAAATCTCGACCCGTTTCTCAGTGCGTCAGTCGGGGCTAACACTGCACAAGGTTCGCGCGCGCGTCACGGCTTTTCGGCACCGCTAAATGATTTATTCATCAATATCATCATCAAAATGTCGGATAATCGCAGAAGAACGTATTGCTGTGTGTTTGGGTGTCTTAATAATTCATCGATTCCAGACCTGTCTCTGTTCAGATTACCTATTGAACAGGAAAGATAAGTTAGTCACTTATTCTAGCATAATATAATTTTACTTGATGATGAGATACCTACGTACTTACATATTTTTTGTTTGTATTAGTTTTCTATCACACAGGAAGTAGGTAGGTAGGCCTAATTTCCTACTAGAATGTATTAGGTACTTTTGATCTGGCAATTGGTTTGCCGCTATTTCTTTGTTTACGTTTAGTTATGCCGATTTCTCAGTATTGTAGGTATAGTAACTAAGTACCTACCTACTTACAGAAAATCGTAATTCAAAATAAGTATGTTGCCGCCTGTACCATCTAGCGGCGACATGGCGAGTCGGGACCGCGACTTGACGTTGCCGCTGTTCATGCGGTTGCTAGCGAAGCGCGAACAGCCGCTCCTAATATTTAGCTAAAAGTGACAACCCTAAGACAGTAGGCAATTATATCGCGAATTGGGCCGGAGATACCCTACTCTAGTGTTTATGTACTCTGGTCGGACAGTACGCTACAGAGGAACATACATAAATACATACGTAGACTGCTAAAATCATGACCCTTTCTTTTGGCTGCGCCTTAGTCGGTAACAAGTCGGGTACAAGTTAATATAGGCACCTCGGTGACGGCCGGCGCTGCTGCTGTTCAGCAAGAGTGCCTAAAGCGCCGGAAATATGGTGTTGGTCCAGGGCATATGTTTTCTGCATTTGCAGTCGATTCTGGGTCCCTGGGGCCCGGATGCTCTTCAGCTTTTCAAGGAGGTCTCACGTCGGCTGGTTGAGGCCTCCCGTGACAGGCATGCTGGAACATATCTCGCTCAGAGAATCAGCATTCTTGGCACGCTCCCCCTCCCCTCCCGCATGATTCTGGTTTGGGACAGATCTTTTATTTATAAGTAGGTAGGTTAAGTTCTGTTTTTTGTAAATAGTTTAATCTGTTTGGAATAAACGTTCTATCAATGTTGCAGGGTATATTTTCGATAGAGCAAGGTGTGTCCCGGATTGGTGTGATTGGAGTGACTGTCATGGCGCTTCTCTCCGGGTTTGGTGCTGTCAACTATCCTTACACCTCTATGGCCATATTTATAAGGTATATTTATTTATTATCTGTACTAGTCTATACTGTAATATTATAAAGAGTAAAGATTTGTATTTTTGTGTGTTTGTATTGAATAGGGTCCGAAACTATTGGACCGATTTCAAAAATTATTTCACTGTTGGAAAGCTAAATCATCACTGAGTAACATAGGCTATATATTATACTAGCTTCCCGCCCCGGCTTCGCACGGGTAGACATTAGTAATAGTAGCTAGTTTATTATAAAATGTTTCTCGCATGTGGGTGTTGTCATCCGCGACACAGTTCTAAGCTTCTGCGAATGATATCGATTCGCCAACGTGTAACTTGGAATCTAGGTATATCTACACTAATATTATAAAGAGTAAAGAGTAAAGATTTGTATGTTTGTGGGTTTGTATTGAATAGGCTCCGAAACTACTGGACTTATTTCAAAAAATCTTTCACCGTTAGAAAGCTACATTATCACTGAGTAACATAGGCTATATACATATTATACTAGGTGATAAATGTCTACCCGTGCGAAGCCCGGGCGGGCAGCTATTACAGGACAGCTATTAGGACAGTATTATTATAAAATTTTAAATCAGCCGCGTCTGTTCAAATCTGATATTAAAAAAATGGGCGTAATAGAGTAATATGTGGTCCCTGAATCCGAATTATTGAAATTATTTAAATTAATAAATCAAAAAATATAAGGTACAACGAGAGCGTTGTCTACGCAGGTTCGATCCCCGACGGGGTCTACATTTATGTGATAAGCATGTTCTGTACTGTAGCCCGAGGACGAATAATTTGCGACCACGTATTCGTATCGCCTTTGACTATTTTTGTAAGGGAAAATGAACAGCGCTGCGGCGGCGAAAAGTGGAACTAAAGTAATTTTAAGTTACATCTATACTAATATTATAAAGAGGAAAGATTTGTATTTAGAGTACTTTCACCGTTAGGAAGCTACATTATCATTGAGTTACATAGGCTATATATTATCCTGATACGCGGGCGAAGTCGCGGGGAAACAGCTATGCTACATATAATAATAATAATATTTATACTGCATTATGTATTCGTTGACGATAACATTTCAGACCAGTCACACAAACAGATGTACTGTCAATAGAGAAGAAACTTCTCCAAACTATGGACATGATACTGGTCAAGAAGAAAAGGATAGCGCTAGCCGAAGCCAATAGCATGGGAGCGAGACAGCAATACAACCTTTTGGACCAATCCGCGAAAAACAAGGGCGGGTTTTGGACCAATATTTTGTCCAGTGTTGGTAGCATTGCCAATCCGTTGGGACATGGGAGTGAGAGTAAGTAACATTATTTAATTTGCATCTAAATCGGTCCAGCCGCTTAGATTAGCTGAAACAAACAGACACATAAATAGGGTTTGCAACGCGCGAGTAATACCCCTGGTTTTGCAAGCGTCCATAGATCACGGTAACCTCTTACCATCAGGCAGGCGGTATGATTGTTTACCACCTTAGTAGTATAAAAAAAGAAAAAAAAACGTATTTTGTTTAAGAGCCGTATATACTTTCATATGTATATTTAGTAAAAAGTTGTAATCTTGACATTACAAACAGACACGTCAATTCAATTTGTTTGTATATATGTCACTGGAAGACAACAAGAACCGCAAATTTATAAATTTCCTAGGAAATTCTAGGAAATTTATCAACCCTCGTAGGATTCTAAACGAGAGATTAATTGTATTAATTTACGTTAACCGTTTGTAACATTGTAGTCCGACATGGCCGTGATAGGTTAGCCGAGGTTGGTTGTTTTTTTTGTTCAGTAAATTTATTAATTTGCGAAAATGTTGGCGTAAATTAATACAATTAATCTCTCGTTTAGAATCCTACGAGGGTTGATAAATTTCCTAGAATTTCCTAGGAAATTTATAAATTTGCGGTTCTTGTTATCTTCCGGTGACATATATACAAACAAATTGAATTGAAGTGTCTGTTTGTAATGTCAAGATTACAACTTTTTACTAAATATACATATGAAAGTATATACGGCTCTTAAACAAAATAAGTTTTTTTTTCTTCCTCCTAGGAAATTTATAAATTTGCGGTTCTTGTTATCTTCCGGTGCCATATATATCTCCAGTCCTAAAAGTGTTAGAGTTGCCCCGGCTTCGCACGGCCAGCGCTAGCCATATAAGTTAAATACCTACTAAACACTAATTAATTAGACTTACATATCATCCTCTTGAATCACTCTATCTATTTAAAAAACCGTATCAATACCGTCGAGCATACATAGGGACCGACGGACAGCCGGAAGCGACTTTGTTTTATACTAAGTAATGATTTGTACCAATTACATACATACCTTTATAACATATTTGCGTCGTTAACTGTTATTAATTTCATTAATTTTGTATTTTTTTTTATAAAATATTTAAAAAATACCTGGAACTCTCTAACGCCGCTTCCCGAGCTTAGGTGTTAATATCTGCGACACAGTTTTAAACTACTGCAGATATTATCGCAAAATTGTTTTTGTATAATATTGAATTTTTGTTCCTGAATTGCAGATATAGCTCAACTGAGGCAAGAGATCTCAGGCTTGGAAGAGCTGAGCCGTCAGCTGTTCTTGGAGGCGCACGATGCGAGGACTATGCGCGAGAAGATTGAGTGGTCCAAAACATTCCAGGGGAAGTACTTCAACTGCCTCGGATATTTCTTCTCGCTCTACTGTATATGGAAGATATTTATTGTAAGCATTTAAACTATTTATACTCACCAAAGCATACGGCCCACCTGATGGTAAGCAGACACCGTAGTCTATAGCCGCTAGCAATACTAGGCGCATCACTAACGAGTTATCCCCTGTTGTTGATGCACTCACTGTGCTACCAGCATTACTACTAGCCAAGCGTAGCGTGGAGCACTGGCAAACTTACTTACCGCAGAAAGACAACACTAAATCCCCAGGCTCCAAATTTCTGGGAAAACCCACGGGAGATCCCAATTCGCCCTACCTACATATATATTTTTAGTTCCACTTTTTGCCGGCGCAGCGCTGTTCTTCTTCTTCTTCTTCTTAAGTATAGCAATCAATCCCTTCAGGGACTATTTTTGCCAATGTCGAGTGTTAGAGAATTTTCATGTTTAAAATTTCTCGTGTTTGCCGCATTAAAATCCCTAGTGTAAAGCATTCTTATGCTTATTGGAGTTTCTGGAGACAATCCACGTCAGTAGCAGTTCGTAAAATGCCTTTAGGTCAGAGGTAACCTATTGACCAAAATGATAAATCAGTTAGCCCAAAAGTTGTAGTATAGAATTATTTCCAATGTTCCTATAAATTAGTCACTAAATGAAACTTTACTGTACATAAAGACACCAAAAATACACATTAAATATCACTTTAACACAATTTCCGAGACACTGGAGAAAATATCAACCGCTCCACCTGATTCCCGCCAAAAACTCCGCAGCGCTATTAATTTTCAATACAAGAATACGTAGTGGAAAACGGTATCGATTCTGTTGTTCAAAATTACTAAACTTAACTAATTTGACAGGTCTAAAAGTCTTGCTATCCCTTTCCCATGTGCGGGGTTAAATAAGGATGGCAATATTTTTAGAGCCGTCAAATTGGTTAAGTTTAGTCATTTTGAACAACAGTGCCGGTAGCAGGAACATTGTCGACAACGTATTCGAAAACGTAACTCGTGAAATGTCAAAATTGTCATACTAATTTTTAGTTCCACTGTTCACCGCCGCAGCGCTGTTCATTTTCCAATACAAAAATAGTCGAAGGCGATACTTAAACGTTGTCGACAATATTCCTGCTACCGGCACAGAATTGGCACCAATGTTGAGTTATGTAATGTGTGGGTCCAGTCGACGATCAACATAGTGTTCGACCGCGTGGGCAAGAAGGACCCGGTGACGCGCGGGCTGGAGCTGGTGGTGCTGCGCGCCGGGCTGCGCCTGGACGTGGGCTTCTGGTCGCAGCACGTGTCCTTCGCGCTCGTCGGCTGCATCGTGCTCACCAGCATCCGGGGGCTGCTGCTCACACTCACCAAGGTACCGTCCGTCGTGGCCTTGTGGTTGAAGCAACGGCCTGCCATCTGATGGGCCCTGGTTCGAATCCCGGCCTGTACCAATGAGTTCTTCTAAGCTTAAGTACAGTGATTAATCACACCATGAGCTTTTAAAAACAGAGGTAGGGCGATTTGGGATTTCCCGTGGTTATCCCATTTAAATTGGATCCGCCCGACTGGGGACTGTACCGCCGCCTTACAGAAGACCGCAGTGAAATTACACTACTTGATGTAATGTTGTGTTTCTGCGGTAAGTAAGGTTGCCAGTGCCAAGAAGGCTGGCGGCATTGCCACGCTGTATTGCAATGCTTAGCCTTTGGGCCAGATATTCGCCAGCCTCAATTGTTATTTAATTTATATTTTAATTTTTCTTTTCCAGTTCTTCTACAAAATCTCGTCATCTAAGTCGTCGAATATCATCGTCCTCATCTTAGCACAAATAATGGGCATGTATTTTTGTTCGTCAGTGCTTTTGATGCGAATGAACATGCCACCGGAGTACCGCATTATTATCACACAAGTACTAGGAGATCTGCAGTTCAATTTTTATCACAGATGGTTTGATGTTATTTTTCTAGTTAGTGCCCTCACTAGCATTTTTACTCTGTATCTAGCTCATAAGCAACCCTCTGTCAGTTAAGTTATTTAAAGTCTTTAGGGGTAGGGCGAATTGGGATCTCCCGTGGGATTTCCCATTAACATTGGAGCCGCCCGACTGGGGACTGTACCTCCACCTTACAGAAGACCGCAGTGAAATAACACTACTTAATGTAGTGTTGTGCTTCTGCGGTATGTAAGTTTGCCTATGCTCCACGAGGATACGCTAGTAGTTATACTGCTAGCACAGTGTGTCCTCATCAACAACATTGTTGGCAACTCTTTAGTGATACCCCTGGTATTGCTAGCGGCTATAGGCTACGGTGACTGTTTACCATCAGGTGGGCCGTAAGCTTGTGTGCCACCTTAGTGGTATAAAAAAACAGACTTAATAATGTAAACTTCTAAGGCGGTTTGTGAACTTAATTATGATATAATTTATTCTGTTCTATAAAGTATAAGGAAAGATGGTGAGGGTGGCCAAAAAAAGCGCTGTACCATATTTCATGGACAGAGTTGAGATAAGTTGAGAGAGAGAGATGGATAAGGTTGGTGATTTAATTAATAATTATGAATGATTAGTTATATAAGACTGATATGAAATACATTAAGTAAGTTAAGTTAAAAGCACATTTAGTGTTTGTTTGAATAAACATATTAACAAATAAACAATGATCTATTATCTGTGTATTATTTGTAAATTCCCTACTCACGCGCGGTTAGCTGTAAATCAGGACAAAAACCGCTCAAGTGCGAGTCGGACTCGCGCATCGAAGTTTTCTCCTACAAACTTGAAGTTATAATTGGCCAATATCTGTATTAAAAAGTGTGTTATCATTTGCAATTATTTTTATAATATTATCTGACTAACTATGCACAATGATTTCACAAACGGTTTTTTTATACTATAGATTTTTTTTTTTTTTTCTACCACGATATTACAATATCTTCTACCATCACTATTTCGTCTCTGCTCATATTTTTTATTATTAAGGCACACGAAAAAAAAAGGAATGTAGGGTAGAATGATTTTGTAGGTTATGCGATATTTTCGAACTACCCTCATTTTAACTGTGAATTTGCTTCGTAAGCAAATACGGTCAAGTGGTCCTTAATAACGATTACCAACTTTATTTGCGGTCCAAAAACATGTTACCCCAGACTGGGAAAGCAACGCGATTAAAAAATAGGGCTTTCTAAAAAAGTAGTTTTGCTGCCGCGTCACATTTACGTTGTATTGTTGAAGCGCAAAAAATTTTGTAGTTGTTATAAAGGTTAAATATGTATTTCAATTTACCTAAGTCATCTTTCACACAGTCCATCCATCTTTTCTTAGGTCGACCCCTGTACCCATCCACGTTCATACATAAAACTTTTCTTACCACGTTATCTTCATTCCTCCATATAACATGCCCATACCATGATAGCGAGCAAAGTTATTAGCGGTCAGGAACGAAATACTTATTACATATATAATATACTAGCGTCCCGCCCCGGTAGACATTTATCAAATATTTTGTCTACCTGTGCGAAGCCGGGGCGGGCAGGTAGCATAATATATAGCCTATTATAGGTACTCAGTGATAATGTAGCTTTCTAACGGTGAAAGAATTTTTGAAATCGGTCTAGCATTTTCGGAGCCTATTCGATAAAAAAATACACACATAAATACAAATATTTCCTCTTTATAATATTAGTATAGAGATGTATTTATAAAAATGTAGACAATTTTCACCATTACACAGGCTTCAAGCTTTGATTATATACTTGACAAGTATACAAGGTTTATCGGAAAGGGAGTCCTTATATTTAGGCAATACAAAGTATCACCTGTGATTGTTACACAGCCGACGTCCGGACTCTGAGATCGTATATTTTTAATTTCATACTAAAATTAACTTATGCAATTTATTTCAAAATAGTAGCAACCCTCATGAGCTATAGCTATGCATTTTCGATGAATGAGGCGCGCGGCGGCAGGCCGTAAACTACAAAGCGCCTTACACGTGCCGCACCCGCTGAAATTAACCTACTCAGTAACAGTGGATTGTGCATCCATTTCCGTCTACCTATTTGTTTGATTTTTAATTATCTAATACTTACCTGTTCTAATGATTATGTTGCTTTATTTGATCGGACACGTCACGTATTTGTTCACTTTAAGAATTAATCGTTTTATTAGGGAAGGACACTTAAAGAAGGTTAGCAATTGGAAATTGTAAAACACGAAGCAGTTGGATTCTATTACACTATTACGAACTGTTTGAGTACTACGTGGGTACGAATCTTCAAGGGCAAGGGCTGGCGCACTCGCAACCGTCGTGACGTCAAAGCGACGGTTGCTGCGAGCTGCTACCAACAAGAACTACAAGAAGGGTTCATATATCGCACTTCTCGCTCGATGCATAAAGCAGCACGTCGGTCGATGAACAGATATTATCACGTATCGAAACACTTGCGGAGAGCCCCCGATGCTCTCATACGTACCTACATCCATCGCAAATCTACCAATGCACAACATAATAGTCCTCCTGATTGGTGTAGGTCTCCGTCGACATTTTTGACACAAAACAATACTAATAAGCAATAACAATAACAGAATGATTAATAACAATAACTACAATAATCCAAACAAAAACACACGACTCACGTTAGCAAATTAGCGACATAAACACCCGAATGCGTTTAGCTGCTTAGAGCGACTGAACTGAAATCCCATGATAGAAATTAATTTTGCCTACAAAAAATATTTTAGGTTTTTATGCAATGGCGGTAAAACGAATCAATCAAAGGACATGCGCCGAAAGAGCCGCGTAGGCTAGTTGGCGCGTGCGGCGGTGCCTTTGACTCCTTTGTCGGTATTGTGGAGAGGGCATGCGGATAGGTAGCGTCCGTCGGCCATTTTGCAGTTGCGGTCATTACCCCAAATATGAAACACAGCTGATGATAGGGTTGCGTTAGCATATTTGTCATGAAATCTTTAGACACTTATAACTCAAAAACTATTGACTTTTGGGGAAAGTCGTATATAGAAAAGTTGTTCGTAATCATGGGTACTTTAGTATTGTTTCAGATACCACATTCTGGTTACACCTTGTATAATACACAAGCATACGGCCCACCTGATGGTAAGCAGTCATCATAGCCTAGCTTGGCAGGTGGGCCGTAGGTACATACGCTTGTGTTCCAACGTAGCTTAGTGGTATAAAAAACTTAAATATTTATCATAAAAAATTGAATATTGCATACATTTTGATGAGTCGTTTTTCAATCATACATACATATACAGGGTTATTGGAAATTAGACCGGATCCCTTTAAGAGGTGGTAGGGGACATCATTTGCAACTATTTGACCCTCCATTATGGTATCCGGAAGTCAGCCATTTTTGTGATATTTTAATTTTTAATTTTTTTGTGGAACGTCCAGTTTTTCTACTCTAAAAACCGATAAAAAAAAACTAACCGACCGATTCCAATTCTGTTTGCAGTTTTAGAGAGGTCTTACTCCAGTTCTTACTACAGAACAATAAAATCTTACTTTTGGGGATCTAAACAGAAACAACAAGCTGATCCATAAACTTACATTGAAATTTTTGCGATCATCATTTACAAAAACATATTTTTTCTTTATAAAACCTCTAGTGAATTTTGTCTGCACTGTGTAACTAAAACATCTACAGGTCTTTATCTATCCAACGAGGTAAAGAAGTTGGCCCTTTATTACACAATTGCAGAAAAAAATGCGATGAGAAACAGTTGGGGAAGAAATACTGAGAATGTAACTTAATTAATGTTTAGGAATTAAAACAGCAGATATTTGAAAGTTAGGTTTAATTATTACTTTTACATCTCGTTTTCAAAATGTGCGCCCCTATTTTGAATGCAGAGACGCATACGTGTGCGTAAATTGCCTTTGACAATGCTGGTTGTTAAATTAGTCTTCATTGTTTCTCCTGCATTTATTATGCGCTGTCTAAGTTCTTCGATTGTTGCCACGGGTCCCGGAGTCGCATCGTATACCAAACTCTTCATGTGACCCCATACGTAGAAGTCGACTGGAGTCAGGTCGGGACTCCTAGCCGGCCACGAATGGGTCCTCCTCTGCCAATCCATTTATTTGGAAAGTGACGATTGAGCCACTCACGAATACTTAGCCTGAAATGGGCGGGGCACCCGTCGTGTTGGTAAATCATGTTTTGGCGGGTTGCAAGGGGTACCTCGCTAAGAAGATTGTTGTAAAAGTAATAATTAAACCTAATTTTCAAATATCTGCTGTTTTAATTCCTAAACATTAATTAAGTTACATTCTCAGTATTTCTTCCCCAACTGTTTCTCATCGCATTTTTTTCTGCAATTGTGTAATAAAGGGCCAACTTCTTTACCTCGTTGGATAGATAAAGACCTGTAGATGTTTTAGTTACACAGTGCAGACAAAATTCACTACAGATTTTATAAAGAAAAAATATGTTTTTGTAAATGATGATCGCAAAAATTTCAATGTAAGTTTATGGATCAGCTTGTTGTTTCTGTTTAGATCCCCAAAAGTAAGATTTTATTGTTCTTTAGTAAGAACTGGAGTAAGACCTCTCTAAAACTGCAAACAGAATTGGAATCGGTCGGTTAAATATTAAAAATTAAAAATAAAAATATCACAAAAATGGCTAACTTCCGGATACCATAATGTAGGGTCAAATAGTTTTTTGGATTTCGTTCTTTAGCGTTACTGACAGCTCTCTTTCCTAATTAATATTATTATTTTAATAATTTTTATTATTTTAATATAGGTATATTATATAATGTTTATTTAATAGATCAATGAGTTTATGTTATACTTAAATTAGAAGTATATTCTATGTTGTGGAATATTATTTACTATACTATTTCAGTTATGGTACCAACGGCTAGGCTACCTTTTCCATATTTTATTATGTACTAGCGCCCCCCCCCCCGGCTTCGCACGGGTAGACATTTATTTTGTCTACCCGTGCGAAGCCGGGGCGGGCAGCTAGTATAATATATACCCTATGTTACTCTGTGATAATTTAGCTTTCTAACGGTAAAAGAATGTTTTAAAATCGGTCCAGTACTTTTTGAGTTGATTCGTTACCTACAAAAATACAAATCTTTCCTCTTTATAATATTAGTGTAGATTCCATCCTGTATAACTACCCTATCTCTCACTCCATTCTCCAGTCCCTACCCAGGTTGTCTGGAACAGATGTCAGAATGTCGTAGTAAAAAATGGGTAGGTTAGGTAGATAAATGAAACAAGTAATTTATTTATAATTTATTTATCTTACATATTAAATACTACACTCATTAAACAAATCTATGGATAAAAACGATATATTTTTATATTTTATTTTATTTCTCATCATTGTGATATAATTATTATTATCATTATCATTATTATTTTCCATAGATTTTATTAATGTGTGTGTCGAATTGAATCAAATAGAAAAGTTTATTTGGAAAGGCCACCTTAAAAGTTACTTACAAGTACTTACAAGAAAAAATATTAATTTATTATTATTTGTTCAAATAATTCTATTAATATTTTGGATACTTATTTTGAACTTTTTGAAGCTTTACTTTGAATGTTCTCTAAAATAGAGACTGCAGAAGTCATAAGTTGGCATGAACGAAATTATAGTGTTGCGATTTTAAAATTTAACTCTTAAAGGCGTATATGTATATTTTCACATCTTGCGACTTCGGATGAATAAAGTAACAGTATATAAATAGAATTTTGTAATTTATAATATATCTCGATTTCATCCTAAAATAAAATTTTGAATATTAATAATATTATTAATTTGGTTTATTTGAGAAGTTATTTACAAATTTACTACATTTTCATTACAAAAAAAACTTTTGACGTTAAATTTTGAGCAATAAATACAAATTTGCATTGTTTTAAACACTTGACCTAACGTGTTGTATTTTGTACTCTATCTTGATGAAAATAAGGATTATTCTCCGTTGGTGTCGTCGTACTGCTTCCTGAAGCAGTCTCCCACAGGGAAAAAGTCCCAACACCTTTGTGTGTACATATTCCACACGTAGGTTTCTTGACCTGTAAATAATGTATAATATTTTAATAAATAATAATAATAATAATAATGCTTGGACATTATCACACAGCGCCATCTGGCCCCAAACTAAGCAAAGCTTGTACTATGGGAACCAGTAGCTGATATAATACTTATATGGTTTTTGTTTGTAAATACATACTTATAATACATACCAAACACCCAGACGCCAGGCAAACATATTTGTCACATAAATGTTTGCCCCGGCGGGAATCGAACCCGCGACCTCTAGCGCAGCAGTCAGGTGTACTAACCACTAGACCAGCGGTCTCGTCAATTTTATTCATGATTTATACGTACAACAGAATTGTTACCTTTATCTTAATTTATAATGGTGCCAATTCTGTTGTACAAAATCACATAACTAATTTGACAGTTCTTAAAGTCTTGCTATTCCTTTCTCATGTGCGGGGTTAAATAAGGATAGCAAACCCTTTAAAACTGTCAAATTAGTTTATTTTAGTAATTTTGTACAACAGAATTGGCACCAAATATCTCAGTAAAGGGTATACCACTTTGTTCCTCCAATAAAACAACATTGTATATACAACGTACAATGCGATCGATAGATGGCGTTATTAATAACATCGCGACTCACCCGTGTACTCCGTGTCCGGTTTATTGATGAGATGCATCAAGAAGAACATGTAGTTGGCTAGGTTATGCTCTCTCTGCACGTGGGTGTCGAAACCGTGCGGCACCTGAAAAAAATATTAATTTTAAAAATATCGTCTAGGGACGGCCAAACATATAATAATAATAATTTTCGGACATTATCACACAGCGCCATCTGGCCCCAAACTGAGCAAAGCTTGTACTATGGGAACCAGCAGCTGATACAACACTAATATACTTTTTTATGTTGTAAATACATACCAAACACCCAGACGCAAGGCAAACAGGTTTGTCACATAATTTTTTGCCCTGGCGGGAATCGAACCCGCGGCCCCTAACGTTGCAGTCAGGTATACTAACCACTAGACCAGCGGTCTCGTCTTTAAGTCATGAGATTCGATTCCAGTAAAAACAAATTTCATGTGCATGTTATGGGACCCTAGACTTATACTACTTAGGGACCTGCCTAATTGATGAAATAATTGCTATTTTTGTCAAAAAGTCCCCGTACCGTCGCAGCAGCGCTAACGGTTTATTTAAACTCAGGATGGCGCCTTGGCGGTTATTTTGAAATTTCACAATAATGTCAATTATGTCTGGGGCCTGATGTTTGACGTGTGGGGGCCTTTATATCCTCGAGGCCCTGAGATGCAGACCAAAAAACCTTTTTGTAGATCTACCCCTGCAGTTGACTTGGCGTGATGATATGCTATCTATGTACTAGCTTTTACTCGCGGCGTTGCCCGCATGTTCTACTATCCTTCGATAACCACACTATTGCGGGGTAAAAAGTATCCTATATGTTAATCCGGCTTATTAGCTACCTCTATTCCAAATATCATACAAATTCATTCAGCCGTTGAGGCGTGAAGAGGGTACAAACACACAGACTTACTGACATACTTTCGTGTTTATAATATAAGTGTGATGTGTTTTATATGTTGGGTGACCTTATCAAAGTATTCCTTGTTGATGCCGCATATGAAGCAGTTGGACTCCATGTCGTCCTTCACCGACTCCAGTTGGTCACGAAGCTCTCCGAACGCGTCGATGATCAAACCTGCAACACATTAATGGTGGTAATTTAGACCTAATGATGAATGAGTGCCTTATTAGGGCCTAAACAGAATAAATGATTTTTGATTTTGATTTTGATTAAATATTTATGAAATAGTTATTTGAGACACATGCAACATAAAAAAACAAACTTTAGTCTATAGTTTCAAGAAATAGTGAAAATAGCAGCTAAGTTTCCACTGCATAATCATAATAATAATACGTGGCTTCCGTCGCCGTTTTACGATATATGCGCAGACGGAGGAGTACGAATTTGCGCAAAGTTAAGTTTAATTGTGTAAATGTTCAGTAGTGGAGTCTGTGTGTTCAGTGGTGTAGAGTATGTGTTCAGTAGTGTAGTGTGTATGTTCAGTGGTGTAGAGTATGTGTTCAGTAGTGTAGTGTGTATGTTTAGTGGTGTAGAGTATGTGTTCAGTAGTGTAGTGTGTATGTTCAGTGGTGTAGAGTATGTGTTCAGTAGTGTAGTGTGTATGTTCAGTGGTGTAGAGTATGTGTTCAGTAGTGTAGTGTGTATGTTTAGTGGTGTAGAGTATGTGTTCAGTAGTGTAGTGTGTATGTTCAGTGGTGTAGAGTATGTGTTCAGTAGTGTAGTGTGTATGTTCAGTGGTGTAGAGTATGTGTTCAGTAGTGTAGTGTGTATGTTCAGTGGTGTAGAGTATGTGTTCAGTAGTGTAGTGTGTATGTTCAGTGGTGTAGGGTATGTGTTCAGTAGTGTAGTGTGTATGTTCAGTGGTGTAGAGTATGTGTTCAGTAGTGTAGTGTGTATGTTCAGTGGTGTAGAGTATGTGTTCAGTAGTGTAGTGTGTATGTTCAGTGGTGTAGAGTATGTGTTCAGTAGTGTAGTGTGTATGTTCAGTGGTGTAGAGTATGTGTTCAGTAGTGTAGTGTGTATGTTCAGTGGTGTAGAGTATGTGTTCAGTAGTGTAGTGTGTATGTTCAGTGGTGTAGGGTATGTGTTCAGTAGTGTAGTGTGTATGTTCAGTGGTGTAGGGTATGTGTTCAGTAGTGTAGTGTGTATGTTCAGTGGTGTAGAGTATGTGTTCAGTAGTGTAGTGTGTATGTTCAGTGGTGTAGAGTATGTGTTCAGTAGTGTAGTGTGTATGTTCAGTGGTGTAGAGTATGTGTTCAGTAGTGTAGTGTGTATGTTCAGTGGTGTAGAGTATGTGTTCAGTAGTGTAGTGTGTATGTTCAGTGGTGTAGAGTATGTGTTCAGTAGTGTAGTGTGTATGTTCAGTGGTGTAGAGTATGTGTTCAGTAGTGTAGTGTGTATGTTCAGTGGTGTAGAGTATGTGTTCAGTAGTGTAGTGTGTATGTTTAGTGGTGTAGAGTATGTGTTCAGTAGTGTAGTGTGTATGTTCAGTGGTGTAGAGTATGTGTTCAGTAGTGTAGTGTGTATGTTCAGTGGTGTAGAGTATGTGTTCAGTAGTGTAGTGTGTATGTTCAGTGGTGTAGAGTATGTGTTCAGTAGTGTAGTGTGTATGTTCAGTGGTGTAGGGTATGTGTTCAGTAGTGTAGTGTGTATGTTTAGTGGTGTTAGTATATGTGTTTGATTCTGCAATGTAAATGTTCAATAGTGTACATGTGTTTGTGTTCAGAAGTGTATATATGTAGTTTATGTGTGTTTGTGTGTGTGTTCGATGTAGTACACTCACCCTGCAGGATGGCGAGCAGGATAATGATGATGAAGAAGAAGAAGGAGATGTCGAAGATGATGCGGTACACCTCCGAGTCCTCTCCATCGGGAGGTTCGATCTCGTCGCCGATGCCTCCGCCGGCGCGCACACCCTTATACAGGTTGAACACGAAGCACTGTCCAATAATATAGAGAAAAACAAATTTTAAAACTAGATACCACCATTGCTCTATTCGACGAGATCGATATACCTGACTGCTAGGGGTCGCGGGTTCGATTTTCGCCGTGGCAGACATTTATGTGACAAACAGGTTTGTCTAGGGTCTGTGATCAAAATCTTGAAATAGATAACACGATTGGTCTATTTCACGAGACCGATGGTCTAGTGGTTAGTATACTTGACTGGTACTCTACCGTTAACTTGTTTAATCTTTTTTCAATGCTATGTCTCTACATAGTATGAACCAAATTCGCTTCCCGCTGTCTGTCCGTCCCTATTTATGCTTTGATGTTTAAAACTACACAACGGGCGTCGCACGGGTAGACATTTATATTTATTTTCTCTACCTGTGCGAAGCCGGGGCGGACAGCTAGTATAGCCTAAAGCCTTCGTCGATAAATGGACTAAGGACTATCCAACACAAAAATATTTTTAAATAAACTTTAATCGAGGCTATAGGTGTGATCACTCACGGTAAGCATGTCGTGACAGTTCCTGTTGATCTCATCATCCTCCTCCTGCACGTAGAACTTGCGGAAGAAGTTGAAAGCTATCACCGTGTAGATGTACACGATGATGATCAGCAGCATCACCGTGAGGACCAGCTGGAATATTGATCATTGGGGTGATGACGGTTTTTTTGCGTGGACCTCTAATATTTTTTCTAAAAGTAACCTGAGTAGCCTTGTAACTTCGGCTATCTGCTAGTGAGAGTCTCGAAATCTATCCGGCCGTGGTTTATTGTTATTGTCTTATGGACTTCCTTATGAACAGACAAACACATTTTATTTATTTTAATGGAGATAAATGTTTATATTTATCCTCATATGTATTGCAATAGGATAAAGGAGATGTATAGAATAGACTCTATACTTTAGAACACTGAGTTTCTCGCCGATTCTTGTCCAGTGTTTTTTTCCAAACCGCTGGTAATTTTGACGTTCATAAGCGCCTTATTTGGGCTTAAATTGAATGAATGATGTATTGCTTTTGATTTTTGATGTACCTGTTTTCCGTTATGTGTGACCGACTGCAGGATGGTACGGAGCGTCTTGAAGCCCACGGCCACGTCTAGCAGGTGGGCGGCGAAGAAGAAGTTGTTGAAGTTGCCCATCACTGAGAAGCTGAAGTACCACAGCGAGTACAGGAACGAGTTATCTGTGATCGTCACACCCGCCTTCCACACCTGGTAGCGCCAGTCGATGTTGACTATGCTGGGGGGAGAAACAATATTAAAAAAAATCTGCCACGAGCCAAGAATTAAGAAACGGCAACGCGCGAGTGATACCCTTGGTGTTGCAAGCGTTCATAGGCTACAGTGACCGCTTACCATCAGGTGGGCTGTATGCTTGCTTACCACCTCATTGGCATAAAATAAAGTGCTAGTTGGACTGGCACACCGAGGATTCCATACTAAAACAAACCGGTTTAAATGACAAACTTAACTTTGCGGTTCGATCCCTAGCCGGTTATTACACCAACCGCAAATAATAAGTTTGTACTAGTACATTCGTTTTAATTATCATACAGAAATAAACAATCTGTGAAAATTTCAATTGTCTACCTAAGGATCATGAGATACAGTTCATTTTCGTGAATCACAAAAAAAAACAACCAATACTCACTAGTGCACCAACCCCTTGCTGCCTTCGTCCTCCTGAGCTGAGAAGGAAGTCTTCTCCATGCCGAGCATGTTCGATATCGAATCAAAGTCGTATGTCTCCGAATATTTGGCACGCACTTTCTTCTTTACGAATTTGTCCCAGTAGTTTACTGGGAAAGACCTGCAAAACAAAGAAGTTCATGTTCTGAAGTAATACATGGCCCTCGATACTCTCTGCCTACCCTGAGCCTAGTGAGCGTGCTAATTCAGTTGTACGAAATGATTAAACTAATTTTGACAGGAAGTATTGCCATCCCTATTTAACCCCGCAAACGAGAAGGAGATAGCAAGGCTTTTGTCTTGAATGAATTTATTATTATTAACTTGAATTTATGGTAGGGCCGCAGTTGGTACAGCCAGGGCTGAAATAAAAATGCTCGCCAATCGCCCTAGCCCCTCCTAGCTACCGCTCTGGGTGTAAATCAAAGAGTGAGATGGCGGTCTATACTCTCGGCCTACCCCGAAAGAGGCTTAGCAGTTAGCGTGATGGTATGTATGCATGTATGACTCACTTAGCGGATATGACGAGCTTGTCCCAATGGCTCTTGAAGTCGTCATCTTCTGGTTGCTCGGCGATGTAGAGGCCATCGAACTCCAGTTTCCTGGCTATGTCCTTCTCGCGTTTGAAGATGGCTAGGGGCACCTGGTGAGAATGTCTTATTATATTTAATTTTAATTGTTGAACGTATTTGATTTAAATTTAGCAAAAAGCTAGGAGTTGTTGTCCCTTATCCACGCGGACGAAGTCGCGAATGAAAGTTAGTATGATATATCTGTACATCTGGCAAACCCTTATATCAAATCAACTTACCTTGTGGTGATAGTATTCGCAAAAAACGGATAACCTGACTTTGAGAGGATAGTATCCACCAAACAAACTGACCTCGAGGTTCTCGAGTTTATTGGATGACTATTCCGATAAACTAACCTTGAGGTGAAAGTCATCCAATAAATTAACCTTGAGGTTTAGTCATCCAATAAACTGACCTTGAGGTGATAGTCATCCAATAAACTGACCTAGAGATGATAGTCATCTAATAAACTGACCATGAGGCGATAGTCTTAAAAAAAACTGACCTTGAGGCAATAGTCCTCCAATTAACTGCCCTTGGGGCGATAGTCCTCCAATTAACTGCCCTTGGGGCGATAGTCCTCCAATTAACTGACCTTGGGGCGATAGTCCTCCAATTAACTGACCTTGAGATGATATTCATGCAATAAACTGACCTTGAGATGATAGTATCCGATAAGTATAGCGAGCGAGACTATGGAGTGCATCATGGCGGCGACTTTGATCACGTGCTCCATGTAGAAGAAATCCTCGTCTATGTGAACCACCTCCAGTGGATCCTCGTCATCTTCACCACTACCTGTTATTTATTTATTAGGCACAAAAAACACAATTATATAAAACAGGTACAAAATAATATCGTCATAATCTGAACCGTGTCTCAAATTTGCGCATAGCATTACAGGATTTACAGGTAGAAAAAGTATGGCCAATTATTTTTTTTCGATTTGTTCTGAAGTGTTATAGCAAAAATTCAGAATTACCTTCAGAATTACTTCTCAACTAAATTAATAATTGAATAGAAGAAAACTTTGTCCGGAAATATTTGGTTCAACCTATTTTGAATGTCATCTAAATTCGGTCCGTTGTAACTTTTTTGGCTTTTATTATTAAAACAGTGTTCATGGCGAATAAAGAAGGAAGAATGGTGATGTGGGCTTTAAAAGTATTTTATAATTTATGCATGCGTCTCTAATATATACATTTCTGCAAATTCCTCCGAAACGGCTTGACCGATTCTTATATTTTTTTTTATGAAATTTGATTTGTCTGAGTATCAGTTGTATATTTTTAACTTATGAAAGAACGAATTCTGTCCGAGCAGCTAGTAATAAATATACATATAAGGCAATACATTATGAGTAGAATGTTAAAAGTAAGGTACTTAAGAGAGGTAGGGCGAATTGGGCTTTCCCGTGGGTTTTCCCATTTAAATTGGCGCCGCCCGACTGGGGACTGTACCTCCACCTTACAGAAGACCTCAGTGAAATAACACTACTTAATGTAGTGTTGTGTTTCTGCGGTAAGGTTGCCAGTGCTCCACGAGGATACGCTGGGCTAGTAGTAATGCTGCTAGCACACTGAGTCCTCATCAACAACATGGTTGGCAACCTGTTAGTGATACCCCTGGTATTGCTAGCGGCTATAGGCTGCGGTGACTGCTTACCATCAGGTGGGCCGTATGCTTGTCTCCTTAGTGGTATAAAAAATAATTTCATGTAATACCTAGTAACATAAAATAAGTACTGACCATCTCCGCTACCGGAGCCCTGACCGGAGCCCGAGCCGGCGATGATGTCCCCCATTCCCGAGCCCTCGCCTTCAACGGTCAACGTCGACACCTACACACAACGAACAATTAACACTACTATATATTTACTATTAAAAAACGTTGGCCCATTATACTGAAAGTACCGAATCTCGTCTTTCTCCCTGCCCTTACCCCATATTATTTGGGGTCAGCGCAATATGGATTTCTCTTGCTTACTTCTCTATCAGCCGTCATCTCTGTATTCACTTCCTTTCTGGCCATGTCATCTTTCACAGTTTTATCATTGATCGTTATCCATGTCAACATTCGCATCTCAGTTGCATGCAGTCTTCTTTCATCCGTCGCCTTTGTGGCCCAACACTCGAATCATACATCAGGCCTTATCATGGTTTTATAAATTTTCCCTCTTATCGAATCTTAAGTACCGAATCTATATTTAAGTAAAACTAAATGAGACCATATAAATAATGTCGCCCAATTTTTTTGAGAAAAAATGCATTGAATACGGAATAAAATAAAATTACATTGCACTCTAATTTTATAAATACCCCAGGAAAACCAAAAACTTATTATATATTATTCATTTTATTTCTTTTACAATTAATCTAATTGTCTTTGTACACCGATAGCACCTCAGTATCGTTCACATAAAATGTATTTTTCAATTCCATGTGAACAAAAGGTGTATGTACCCTGTTCGTACACTGTACCTTGTAGAAGAGCAGCACGAAGTTGATGCAGAAGGCGAGCACGAGCGCGACGTACTTCAGGTTGTAGAAGTTGCGCGCGAGGAAGGAGACGGCGCGCCGCGTGTACTGCGACAGGTCCACCTGCGACAGCGCGGACGGCGCCGGCACCGACACCGCCTGCACACAACACACGTACTGCACTCACACGGACGTACTGTACTGCATAAATACGGGACGTACTACACTGCATATACGCGGGACGTACTACACTGCATATACACGGGACGTACTACACTGCATATACACGGGACATTCTATTTATTATTATTTTATTTTATTTTGTGACTGCAAAATAAAATGTAGGCGCTAAAAGCAAACACATCCGGCTATGAACAATGTAGAATGCTGTCGTTAATTACTACATAATAATGAAAAAAGCGTATTACCTTTTTTAATTTAGAATATTTTCTTATATATCCAGGCTGCATGAATGTAATTAGTAATGAGGTTATTAATGACATTTTTACATTCATCCATCATTACATTTCCTTCTAACAGAGAAAAAAAAGAAGCTCTGGTGTTAGTGATATACGTAACTACTACATAATGAATTTGTAATTTCTCTAGATGCATGTCTCACTAAAAGCATGGGCTTATGAAATGAAAATGCCACGTTCCAGCGGATAGACAGCGAGATGACATACGTGTTTTGGCCACTTAATTACGGAAAACAAATACTTCACCTTTTTACGTTAACGATGCGAATACTTTTTCGAAAATTATAGGTGCTTGGGTCTCTGTTATTATTGTATGGATACTGTGTGAAGCTATGTATGTTACCTTTTTGCTCTCAGCCTCGATGGCCGACATCGCCGCCTGCTGCACCGCTTGTGCTTCGATCCTCTCCTGCGCCTGTTTTTTCGCCTGTTCTCCACTGAAATGTTTTTTTTATGGAAACACTAAGTTTAATCAAATTTCGGCCTCTTAATGTGATATACTTAAAATTGTTTTTTTATTAGCTGCGGTGGTGAAAAGTGGAACTATAAATTCGTTTGAATATTTTAACATATTGAGTTACGTTTTTGAATTCGCAGTTCAACTCAACAACTGTGTTATAATAGACTACGATCTTCTGTAAGCTTCTACTTTTTTTTCTCAAAGCGATCCTAAGTCCTTACCCCAACAGATCAATGAGTGAGGGCGGTCTCTGTTCTTCGGGATGGTCTATACCCTCGTCTGGAGACACCTCGGCTTCCTCTCCTGAAGACGGTGTTGATGTGCTCGGAGACTCGTGTGGTTTTACTTGAATCCTGAAATTTTAAGGGTTTTTTTATCCACTAGCTGAGCCCGTGACTTCATACGCTTTTACAATGTAACGGGTTAGCACGGAACTCTTAAATTTTCTCAAGAATAAAAGTATCCTGAGTCACTCCTTATAACACAAGCTATCTGCCAGTGCAAAGTCCCGTCAAAATCGGTCCAACCGTTCCGTAGCAAAAGGGACAAAATTTAAATAAAATTTTAAGTTTAATTTAAATAAGTACCGTACCTATTATACTTTCATATGCATTTAATGAAAGACTGTCATTTTAACATTACAAACAGACACACATGTAATACAGGGATTTTATATGAAGATGGTTGTAACCAAACGGCCCACTTATCGTCAGACTTCCTACTTCGACAGGCATCTAATCTAATGACTGCCAACCAGGACCAATGGCTTAACCTGCTCTTTCAAGGCACGGAACTTTTTCCTAGCTTCGCAAATCACCTTTTAAATAAATAAGTAGCTGCAAAAGAACAGTGGTAGGAAACTTACTGTCCATTGTCTTCTTTAGTAATATCCAGACCGAAAGCCGATACTTGCAACTGCGCTGGGTCGTCAGCCGGTGGTAACGCTGGGAGATGTCTTGACGGACCTGTAAAATAATAATTAACATAATAGTGCGTACACGTCACGTTAAGTCTCACGGTGTAGGCAGAGCCATGTCACTCTTGACTTGTACACCTGTTTTGCTTGTTTTACATTCATCAATCTTTGAGAAATAATAATTTCACACTCGTCTCAACTAATAAAGCTTGTATTATTGATTGTAGCGTTGTGTTCCAGCGGTAAGGTAACTAATGTTTCCAGTATTGAAAGCATGAACCTCTTTCGAAAAGCTTTCGAAAATGTTACTATAAAAATGTCACAATTTTTAGTTCCACATTTCGCCGTCGCGGCGGTCTTCATTTTCCCATACAAAAAAGTCGAAAACGATACGAATACGGGGTCGAAAGCAATTCCATAGTATTCCGGTTAGGGTTACAAAACTCCTTTAGGATGTGTTGAGCTAACAGTAAGCAGAATTGTCAATCCCTTATTCGGTTGGCACAGTGATTCGTGAATGATGCGCGTGAACTTTGTTGGTAAATTTGCAACGCATTACCGATACTTGGCATTAACGTCAAAGCGCGGAAAGGAAGGTCCTTCACCATTTGATTCTGTAAAGTGGAATAATAGATACTAATATTATGAATGCGAAAGAAAGTATGTTTGTTTGTTCGGTTGGCACAGTGATTCGAGTGAACGTTGTTGGTACTTGCAACGCATTAGCGATACTTGCAGATTGTACGAATCGTACTAGGGGGGCA
The DNA here is from genome assembly GCA_951449985.1 of Falcaria lacertinaria. NCBI lineage: Eukaryota > Metazoa > Arthropoda > Insecta > Lepidoptera > Drepanidae > Falcaria > Falcaria lacertinaria. Next base: position 3,867,221 of record OX602134.1, on the reverse strand, counting down.
TCCATAAATTATGTCACGTAAAGGGGAGAGAGGGGATCGACGAAGCGTGACATTGTGTGGCAAAGGGTGGGGAGAGTCCTAAGTGTCAAATAATCATGACATGATAGATGGCTCCTAGGCTCAAATCGTGCCAAAGAAGGACAGATAATATAATTCACACTAAAGAACCTCCTTCTGGAGCAGTCTGGTAAAAACCTTTGCTGATGTGAGAGCCAGCGCATTTTTTTCTTTATTAGGATTTTTTAAATAGCTGAAAAAAAAATTTACTTTACCTGTGTGTGTAATCCAAGCTGATTATGTTTTAGTTGTGTATTAAATACATTGTATGTACACATAAAACATAAATATGTCAATTTACGTAACGGAAATAATTATTAAAAAATTACAAAAGTTGTTGTCAAGAATGTGTTATGTTGTTAAATCTGCGTCCGGCATTTGGTTAAGTCATTGTGTTATTCGTTGTTCCTTCATTATTATTATTATTACAATAATAATCTTAATATTAATTTATTTTAGTAATTTTAATATGAGAGATTGATTTTCATGACAAATTTATTTTTGAATATATCACTCATATGATAACCAAATAAAATACATCAAAAATCTAAGAATGATAATTTACATTACTCGGGAAAAGATGTATATATTGATATATTAATTTATATTTACGCAATTTGGTAAAATTACAACTTTTATATGCGCAATTCGAAATCATTAAACTAAACAAATTTGACAGAACTTCAAGTATTGCCATCCTTATTTAACCCCGCCCACGAGAAAGGGATAGCAACATTTTTAGTCCTGTCATATTTTAGTTTAATAACTTTTACAACAGTATCGACACCATTCTCTCATATACGCGTATAGTTGATTTCAAACATCATCAAAATTTTAATCAATTTAAGAGCTCTGGTCGGTGAAGCAGCCCGTTCGATCGATTGTCTTTGACCTGCTTGTAGGACATAACGTTAGATTCAAAATAATATTTAATGAAAAACCTCAACGAACGAAAGGAGTGACATAAAGTGCGGGGCTGTCTTGATAACATTTTATTTAATTGTTTTTATTACAAATGGCAGCCCTTCAATACACACATAGATAAAAAGGTAGTGTTGGTTTTAATGTTAAAAAAATGTGTTTGTGTCATTCAGCCGCCGTATTTAAAGCGAAGCGCGCACACTAGTGTATGTATGTCCTTACTTTGTGTCTGTGCGAGCAACCTGTGCCTTAACTGACCAATTTTCTCCTCCTCCGTCGGTTCCGGAGGCACCTCCTCCGTTTGAGGACCTCGCATCAAGCCGAGAAGCACCCCGAATATGTACCTGGGTACAACATTGATTCATTTATTAACCTTTCATTTATACCACTAAGGTGGCAAACAAGCATACGGCTCGCCTGATGGTAAGCGGTTACCGTAGCCTATGGACGCTTGCAACACCAGGGGTATGACTTGCGCGTTGTCTGCCCTATAACCTGTGTTGTACCACTTGTATTATTATCGCTGGGCAAAATTCATCACTTTATTTCATATTTTAAAATACAATGTTAAATTATGACAAAAAAAAAGAGCACTGATTTTTTTGCCGATACTTATTCGATGACTTTTTAGAACCAACGGTATAGTATAATACGACATTCATGAGTGCTTCAATTGTTTTTAAAATTAAACAATATATTTTTAAAATAATAAGACTATTAAATAAAAATAATATAATAGTAAATCTTTATAGAGGGCTTTACCAATGACTGTGCATCGTGTTGCGTGGAAAAATATATGAGAACACAGTTACAAAACATGTTCAATATTCATACATAGAGTAGAAAGCTTTATTTACATTTTATATAATTTTTATTGTAATTTTGTTACCATTAACCATATTTCATAAAAATTGCCAATAGTGCTCTCTATATGGAACTTTGAATTGATAACGTTAAGGTTGAAACTCACCTAACAACGACCAAAGCACCATATCCCAAGTAATAGAACAGATAGAAGAACATCTTGAAGAAGCCCACGGTCAGTTCCGCTGGTGGCATCTGCTGTAGATCTGCGATTTTCGCCTTTATATTGCTCGGAGATAAGGATGAGAATGCTGTGGAGATGCCGTCCTTGACGGTTTGATAGCCACGACGGAATGGATCTTTACCGGCTCTGTAATTAATTAAAAAAATATGATCTGAACATTATTATAACGAACATATATAAATGTTTATGTTCCCAGAAAAGTTATCGATGAAATAACTTGTCATTTTTTAATTATGTTTTTTTTTATACCACTAAGGTGGCATATAAGCGTACGGCCCAATTGATAAGCAGTCACCGTAGCCTATAGCCAATAGCAATACCAGGGGAATCACGCTTGCCATCTCTGTTGTTGATGAGGACTCACTGTGCTAGCAGCATTACTACTAGCACAGCGTATCCTCGTGGAGCACTGACAACCTTACTCACCGCAGTAACACAATACTACATCAAGGTAGTGTTATTTGACTGTCTTCTGTAAGGTTGAGGTACAGCTCCCAGTCGGGCATTTAATAGGAGAGTCAACAGACGTTCCCAATTCACTCTACCACTCAAATTGATAGTTACATAGCATACATACCAGTGCCGGCAGCAGGTACATTGTCGACAACGTTTTCGTATCGCCTTCGACTATTTTTGTATTGAAAAATGACCAGTGCTGCGGCGGTGAAAAGTGGAACTAAAAATTAGTGTGACAATTTTGGCATTTCGCAAGTTACGTTTTCGAATACGTTCTCGATAATGTTCCTGCTACCGGCACAAATGAAGCTAATAAAAGTATGTTAAAATCAGTAGGTACCTCTCATCATCATCATCCCCCATGTACATGTAGCTAGCTTCCCTGTTCTTTGGCCCCCCGACGGACTCCTCCGAAGCGGCCATGAGGCCCGAAGCGTGCGTCATTTCAAAGATGGCGTCTTCGCAGAAGTTTACAAACGCTTCCAGTTTCTCCTTATCGCCTCCCTCTGTTACTATGCTGTAGAAGAACGCGCGCTTCGATTCCTGTGGGAAGATGTATCGATATTAAAAATCTGCTTTCTCTCGTGAATGTTATGAGCAAATTCTGCCACTGCTCGAGACTGTGGGAATGTTTAGAGTTTATTGTACTTTGATTTGCGGCTTCTCCCACTGTTCGATGTTGGACTCCTTGATCTCGAAGTAGACACGCTCGATGCGCTTGGAGCCGCCCATGATCTCGATGCGGCCCAGGAACGGCTCGAAGTAGTTCAGCACCGAACCAGCAGTCTCCAGGAAGCGTGCCAACCTACACACACCAGCCAAAAACCCAAATTTTAAAACGTATATCACACCAGGTCTCACAAATGTGACCCGCTGTAAAAAGGACGGACGAGAGGTGAAAAAAAAAAAGTGTAACGTGGGTAATTTAGGGAAGGCCTCTAATCAGGGGGTCTACAATGAAAACCCAACGAAGCTTTGTTTTTCTTACCATAACACGTTTCGAATCCGTAATCGCCGAGAAGGTCTACAATGATAAACAAACATCGATTGTTCAGAATGAAACGAAGGGTCATCTTTAGACTCAGATATACCAATATTTTCGTGGTAAAAAAATCGCCGTTCAGTCAAACGAAAACTACGTTCGATTTTCATTGTAAGAAGACCACCGTCCACTATGTCCTAAATAAACCATATTAATCCTACTAATACGAGTATTATAGGTAAATGCGAAAGTTTGTGAGTATGGATGGATGGATGTTTGTAACTCTTTCACGCAAAAACTACTCAACGATTTGGATGAAATTTGGAACACAGATAATTTATAATCTGGATATACATAGGATTAACACATAGAATACTTTTTTTCCCGGGAAAATTTTTGGTTCCTCTGAGATACTAAGCTCAACGCGGACGTAGTCGCGGGCAGAAGCTAGTTTGTTATAATGTGAGTGTTAAACGGGTTACACACCTTCAGTTTTAACTGTACAGTTGAACTGTGCAGTTAAATAGTACGTGTGTAGGCAAAGCTGACAACTGTGCAGTTGAACTGACGATCGTGATCGAACGTGTGTAGACACCAGGGGCGTCAGTTATAACTGCACAGTTCGACTGTACAGTTAAAACTGAAGGTATGTAGCACGCTTTACCGGGGCTCATTAGGCATGTGTTCGGAGAGGTTGGTGAGCAGCACGGCCAGGTTGAAGCCGATCTCCTTGGCGGGCTCGTGGAAGCGGTCGCAGAAACCCACGTAGTCCAACTTGCCGTCGTGGTTCGTCTCACAACACGCCAGCAAGAACTCTATCTCTTCTCTGCAATTATTATTAAAAATAATATTGGAGTTTTATATTAATATTGTTAAAGAATACTTGGTTAAGAAAATTAATAAATAATAGTAATCTTTTACGGCCCAAATATTATGCAAATGGTTTTTCTGAAAAGAAGAACTAAAAACGATTCTGTATACGGCTGTCACATGTGAAAGCTGGTAGTAAGTACGAAATTCCTAGTAGTTACTGTAACGTTTAAAGGGAGTTACGGCGAATTGGGATCTCCCGTGCCGGTTTTCCCATTAATATTGGAGCCTGACTGGGGACTGTACCTCCGCCTTACAGAAGATCGGAGTGAAATAACACTACTTTGATGTAGTGTTGTTTCTGTGGTTAGTAAAGTTGCCAGTGCTCCACGAGGATACGCTGGGCTAATAGCAGGTAATGATGCTAGCACAGTGACTCCGTGGCAAATAGTTAGTGAGTGAGTGATATCCCTGGTATTGCTAGCGGCTATAGGCTACGGTAACTGCTTACCATCAGGTAGGCCGTATGCTTGTGTGCCAACTAAACATGACGTTTTCCTATAGAAATCAAAACGTAGTGCTAATCCATACATACGGTGTATAACTCTTCTGCTGTTCCATCTTCTCTTTGAAGTCTTTCGGCAGCACCCATCCGTCATTATTGGCGTCTATCTCTTGGAAAGAAGCGCTCGACGTCAGGTCTTTCAGCTTCAGAAACATGTCGAAGTACTTCAGGATCAGTTCCACATTAGACGCGGACTCTACTAGCGTATCCACCATCTGCTTACCAATCGTACCTGAGGAAGGAAATAAACATGATTTTACTTCGTAGATCAAATTACCAAAGTACTCAATGATGGAAAGGTGAAAAGTACTCTGAACCGGCGGGCATGTATGACGAAATTGATAATAATAATATATTATCTTCACGCCTTCACGGGTCCCCGAAGGGGTAGGCAGAGATGTAACACCCACTTTCCACCGAAGATAATTTAGTGCCAACGTGACAGATGGTGAGGCCGTCGCCGTCTCTTAGGCACTACATACGTCTTTGAATTTATTCTCAGACGTATGCAGGTTTCTTCACGATGTTTTCCTTCACCGTAAAGCTCGTGGGGTGACTTATCACTGCACTTAAGTTAGAAAAACTTATTGGTACAGACTGGTGATTCGAACTTGCGTCGCTAGAATAGTAAACAACGCATCATACCACAAGGCCACCACGGCTTTTGTACAACATTACTAAACTAAACTAATTTGTCAGTTCTTAAAGTCTTGCTATCCCTTTCTCGTGAGCGGGGTTAAATAAGGATAGCAATACCTTTAGAACTGTCACATTAGTTTGGTTTAGGGGTTTTGTACAACAGAATCGACACCATTATCTACTCTGAGCCTTTAAATATAGAGATTATTGATTGAATGGAATTCACATACAATTTACACACTACATGAATGTGATGAGTGATAAATTTATAAAGTTGGGTACACAAAAATTGTTGTTTACCATTAACGACGTTCCCCTCGAGCATGGAGAGCATCATGGTGATCATGTCCTTCTGCAGGTTAAGCAGTTCCTTGAGCAGGTCGACCTGCGAGGAGTGCTTGGACAGCTTGTCCTGCATGTGGGAGAATAGGAACAGAAACCCGCCCACCGCGTCCCACAACCTGCACAATATTAACCATCTTATAAGTATTCATTTATTTACTAGTGACTTCGCCCGCGTTGCAAGATAATGGTGTCGATTCTGTTGTTCAAAATTACTAAACTTAATAAATTAAATAACTAATTTGACAGGTCTAAAAGTCTTGCTATCCCTTTCTCATGTGCGGGGTTAAATAAGGATGGCAATATTTTTAGACCTCTCAAATAAGTTAAGTTCAGTAATTTTAAACAACAGAATTGGCAACAATAAATAGCCTATGTTACTCAGTGATAATATAGCAGTCCGGTGTTTTTTTTTTTAATCGCTCAAGCAGTTTTTGTGTTTATTAATTACATACGAAAATAAACTCTACTAATTTGACAGGACTAAAAAGTCTTGCTATCCCTTTTTTCATGTGCAGGGTTAAATAAAGATGACAATACTTTAAGTCCTGTTAAATTAGTTTAGTTTAATAAATTTTGTACAACAGAATGTTGCACTTTTAAAATAAAATACTTTCTTATTCACCTGCCTAGTCTAAAACTAAACTAAAATAATGATCCTATATCGTGGCAATGCTGCCAGCATTCTTGGCACGCTACCGCATGATTCCGGTTTGGGTCAGATCTTTTATCTATAAGTAGGTAGGTTAAGATATGTTTTTGTAAATAGTTTAATCTGTTTTGTGTCAATAAATGTAAGAAGTAAAGTAAAGAATTAAATGTTATATGATCCTATTATGTTGTTTATTGAAACTAAAATATCAACTGATTTTACATTAATTAATTTAATACGACAACACTAAACTTAAATTTAGTGTTATTTAGGCGAATGATACTTACACTATTCTGTTATTCATTAAAACTAATTTTATCATCGCTTTGACACGACTTAATTTAGTTTGACAACACTAAATTAAGTCGTGTCAAAGTTAAATTTAGCGTATTTTAGGCTAGTGTGTGAGATGAGAATTGGCACCATTGTCTCGCCAAAGATTAAAAGGCTTATTAGCTAAATGTTCATTACCTGGAATGCGCCAAAGCCTGCTGGTTCTGCGTACAGGGCCCCTGTATGACCTCAGTGAGCGTGTTGAACACTTGTGATGCGACCTCTATCGCCTTGAAGAAGTTCGCCTTACCAGCGGGGTCGATCAATTCCTTTGGAAATAAAATATTGCATTCAGTAATAAATGGGTTGACCTAAAGGCTATAGGTTACGGTGACTGCTTACCATCAGGAGGGCCGTAAGCTTGGGTGCCATCTTGGGGGTATTAAAAAAAAATGCAATGTGCTACTTCCGTGGATTCTCTCCAGAAACTCCCAGAAACGCATAGAATGCATGACTATAGGCATTTGAATGCAACAAACACTAGACATTGAGAAGCTTGATAATTCTCTACAACTCAACACTGGCAAAAATAGTGCTTGAAGAGTATTGATTGCCATAGTTAGGAAGAAGAATAAGAAGATCGTAACCATGTTTGTGATATGGTCATTGACGGTGATAGTTTAAGGTTACCTTGCTAGAATAATGCCAGTAGAAGTCCATGATTGACTCCTGCAGTCTGAGCAGATAGTCCACCGTGCAGATGACCACGTTGACCGTCGTTGTATTACCAGCCTGGGTACGCAGGTAGTTCTGCCATTCTGTGGACAAGAGATACTTTGATAATATCCCCTCGAGAGCAATACAAAATGGCGCAGCAGCTTTCGGAGTCATGGACCTGGCGCGCTTGAAGATATAATAATAATAATGATTAGTGTAAATGTTAAATGAAATGAAATAATATTTATTTATTACATACATCACACATTTTTCATTTATGTATTGTTATGGCGGCAACAGAAATACACATTCAATAAAAAAAATATCTGTCTACCTATTAGGTATCATGAGATACAGTCCGCTTTTATATAGACAGACGGACGGAGAGCGAAGTCTTAATGGGTTCCGTTGGTTACCCTTCGGGTAGTCGGAACCCTAAAAAGTGAAAAAACTTTGACATTGGTAACCAAAACCGCTAATTCTATGTTGCTGTTACGTCAAAACGTCAGGTTGTTTGCACCCGTCAACGGAATGAGCCCATAGAAAAAGGACATCATCCATTTTCAGATTTCCTAACTCAAATAAAATCAATTATAATAGTCTTACAGGTTTGGTGCTATAGTAATAAATGTTCAGACGGGCAAGGTCTAAGAGAATATACAAAAAATGCGTTGGCCACCACTTTCAGATTTGGACCAAATCTCTATGAAACATGGATGATGTCCTTTGCAGTTGACTAGTGATATAAGTTACCCAAATTGTGCCCCTCGCAGGTCAGTTGTATGAATCTGAAGAGGGCACACGTGAACTCTGCATCGTGCATGTTCTTCTCTCCAGCCGCACCTTCTAGTCCCACACCCAGACCTGAAACCATAGACATACAGGCATGGACCGTAGAACATATAGGTTACCAGCGACCCGCCCCGCACGGCCAGCGCTAGCCATATAACTTTAATACCTATAGAACACAATGATTTCTGCATATAAACCTGAATCACTCTATCTATTAAAAAAACGCATAAAAATCCGCGTAATAAAGATCTAAGCATACATAGGGACAGACAGACAGTGGGAAGGGACTTTTTTATATTATGTAGTGATAAAAAAAAAAAACCTGTAACAACGCAATCTACATTGAAACTAAAATGGTCTCGCACTCCATGGTTCCAAAGCAGCTTCCTTCAGAGGACAATCAATTCCCCAATCAGTTTCCCCTAAGGAGAACAGCATGGGGTTCTTCAAGAATAAATAAATAAAAATGTTTTATTCGTTAACATACGATTTACAATTTTATATTAGGACGGAGATATCCTTTTAAGCATGAAAATACCTGTGTTAGGATACCCCCTCTTCCATAACAAGGTTACATATTTATGATTTAGAGGTAGTTAACATTTTAAACGTAGGTGTGTGTGTGTGTGTGTGTGTGTGTGTGTGTGTGTGTGTGTGTGTGTGTGTGTGTGTGTGTGTGTGTGTGTGTGTGTGTGTGTGTGTGTGTGTGTGTGTGTGTGTGTGTGTGTGTGCGTGCGCGTGCGTGTGTGTGTGCATGCGTGTGTGTTTTTGTATGGAAGTGAGAGTGAGCGCGTGTGTGTGCTTAGGTATGTAGTAAGAGGTATGGAGTTATGACATTGTATTCATTAGAGCCTCAATCTCGTCGTAGTTTTTAGTTTTCAACCATGTTTGCAATGCTTTTTTACATTCATGGTAATTTTTGTGATAAATATTGGTATGTTTATTAATCATGTTATATAGGTGAGCCGATTGTCTGTAAAATTGTCTTTTGGCAAAACTACTTTTTACTGTGATGACTGGCGCCACAATATGACTCCGTCTTCTATTGAGTACATCATCACATATCACATATAGCTTAGCGATTTGTGTACTTTTAACACAGCTTGTAAGATGTATAATTTTCTAATAGAGAACAATTCACTGATGGAATAGAGTTCAGTGGTGGGGAATCTGTAGGGTTTAAAGTACATTACTTTAATTAGAAATCTTTGAGCTAGTTCCAGTTCTAATGTTTTCATTTTAGTTGTTCCACCCCAGACGGGAATGCAGTAGCTTAGGACTGCCTGTGCCAACGAGATATATATTTTGTTTAACAGAGTCCTTGAAGCAACGTGTCTGAGAGTTTTAAAGGTCCATACTAATTTTCGGGACCTGGACATCATCATTTCTAGGTGGCTATGCCAAGAAAATAGCTGATCTATCATTACTCCTAGATACTTGGTGCTGGTTAGTTTTGCTATTTTATTACAGGGACAATGAGTGTACGTATTGGTGTTACATGTGTGTATTTTTATTTGAAAGTCTGTTGGTGGTTGAGTTGTGATGTATTTCGTAAAAGTTATGTAATTTGTCTTTGTAATATTTAAAGTAAGGAGATTAGAATTAAGCCAGTCAGCAACCTTGGAGAGACCCTTCTCTGCGGTTTTTTTTACATCAGCCCAGGTGACACCAGTGAAAACTATTGCTGTATCATCTGCATAGGAGAATATTTTCCCATCAATGTCAATATTACAGAGGCTACTTATGTAAATTAAAAACAGTAGGGCCAAGAACACTGCCTTGTGGCACGCCGTAGGTGATAGTTGCCTCATCACTGGTGTAGTTTCCGATTTTTGTACGTTGTATACGTTCTTTTAGGTAGTCTGTCAGTAATGCCAGAGGTATTCCCCTTATTCCAGCATCTTCAAGCCTGTTTACAAGGGTTCTGGCAGATATTGTATCAAAGGCCTTTTTAATATCTAAAAACACAGTTAGCGACTTTTTATTTGAATCAACTAGTTTGGCAATAAGGGATGTAAGTGCAGTTACAGCATCTTCTGTTGACCTTTTGCGCCTAAACCCATATTGTGAGTTAGACAGTATGCCAAATTTTTCGAGATAGGCTAGTAAACGATTATTTATGAGCTTCACTAGGATTTTAGAAATTGCAGGTAGTACTGAGATAGGCCTATAATTACAAGGTTCATCTCTGCCACCGCCCTTGTACACAGGCGTGACAATAGCTTCCTTGAGAGATGAAGGAAATTTCCCATGTTTGAAGCATAGGTTTGCTAAGTGGGTAATTACTGGGACAACTAGTTCAGCAGCAAGCTTCAGAAATTTGGTGGGGATATTATCGTAGCCTGGGGCACTGTCTGTTTTTAGCTGAGTTAGTATAGAGTACACTTCTCGACAATCAGTATCTATAAGTACGAAGGATGAGATTGGCATGTTTCGTGTGTTAGTATGCATTTGTTGTGGTGAGCTATTTAAAACTATATCATCAGCCAGAGTTTTTCCAATATTGGCAAAATAGTTGTTAACGGAGTTCACAGAATTTTCAGGAGAATTTTCAATGTCTAGTAATTCTAAGCTTTGATTTTTGTTTTTTTTCCTTTGTGTTATGTTGTTTATCGCAGTCCATAATTTTTTAGGGTTTTTATTGGCATTGTTTAATTGTTCTCTGTCATATTTACGTTTAAGTTTTTTAATAATGTTGTTGCAATGGTTTCGGTATCTCCTATATGTAATACTTAACATATGATTGTCAGGGTCAGTTCGTAGTTTCTTTTGCATATCATTTCTATTTTTAATACAACGTAGGATGCCTGAGGTTATCCAGGGCTTAATTATGCGTTGGCTTCTTGGAACTAGTGAAATTATAGTGTTTTGTTGCAAACAGTCTCTTAAGTGTTTCAATAGTTGCTCCGAAAGAGCTTGCGGGTCATTGTATAGTAGTAATTCAGTAAGTTTAATTTTATTAATGCTATTTATGGCCTTGTCGAAATCAATTTTAATTTTAGTCTTTGGAATATTTGTAGTTATGTTCTTCACTCTAGACAGTTTTAAGAAGTTCATGTAGTGGTCTGTAATAGTAGTATTTGTGTCGTAGTTTTGTGTAAGTGTGTGTATTGTGTTTGTGTGTAATAATAGTACATGTAGGTGTTAGTTTTAATAAGATTATTCCAAAAATGTGTGTTGACAATAGAGGATGCTCTATAGACTGTGAGCAAGGGTATAAGCACAGTAGTACAATTATAGTAGGTGGAAAAACAAAAATCCATCCATAAACTCAAACGAGTTGAAAGAAATAATCGTACAAAGGTCCTTACATAAGTGAAAATATAAAATAAAGTGAGCTATTACCAATCAAGCACTTGAGATGCCACATATATAACTTAGGTATAGGAATCAATACCACATAACATGATGCAACAATGGCAAGCAGCGTTCATGAGTCGTTTGTTTTTTGTAGCAGATGATTAATTTGCGCTTCGTTTCGAATCTGCACAATAGGCGACGTTTCATTTAGTCGTACATAGACACGACCAAAAGATGTCCAACAGAACTTATACTGTTTTGAAGAAGTATGTAAAGAGATTTTTACAGGGTCGGTAACGCGCGAGCAATACCGTGACGGTGTTGCAAGCGTACATAGGCTACGGAAACCGCTTACCATCAGGCGGACCGTATCCTTTTTTGCCACCTTAGTGGTTTTCTAACAACTTTTTCTATCACTAAAAATTATTTGCCACATGTATCAAGGAGATATATTTAAATATGGCGTCTTAGATTTAAGGGTGTTTTTCCTTTTTATATGCCAAGTGCAAAAGTGCCCGTGTCTATGTTAAAAGGCAACTAAAGCACTCGAATGCGCAAAGAGATAATAATTTTGTTTTCCACAAATCTAAATCTAAACGTTATTCCACAAGTCCCTTTGATTCTCCCATTGATTGGGCTCAAAGCCTTACCTTCGGCCTTGGTGTTCCGCTCAAAGGCGTCCAAGTCGAGCACGGAGCACGAGTTCATGAGCCCAGCGATAGACGTGAAGAAGCCCACATCCTTCTTATCTTTCAGGTGGTTCAGCATTCCCTGTGAGACCAGAACACTAATTACCCACCAAAATAGGGACCAGATAAATAAAAAAAAAAAAAACCTAGCGGATTATACTCCGTTCATAAAACCGGCTTAGTTATAATTAAGTGTAATAAATTTGGACGAAAATAACTCGTCAGTTTTTTTTGGTTGTTCGGCACGTGAACATTTTGTTGAATTGAATAGATTGCATTGTTGGGGTGGCACCGACGATATGCGTCCGATATGTCACCCATTCGAGCTACCCTACTGAATATATGGGCATACTTTAATAATTTCATCATAATAAAAAACACAATTCTTTTCTTCAGTTTAGGCTCTAATAAAGCACTTATGAACGTCTAATTTACCACCGGTTTGGAAAAAGCAGTCACCTGAGATTCTTCTCGGATGACTGCTGCACTGATGCAGAGACACTGAGACAGTGCTCTGTCTCTTTTCTCGACACACGCAGTCAGGAGCTAAACCTTATGTTTAGAGCCAATGCTTACCATCTGAATATCAATGTTGCCTCCTCGAAGGATTGAAATACCGAGCTGCAGTGTCTTCATTACCATGTCACTTGGAACACCTTTTGAGGCAGATATGTGTAGCAGCACCATCTCCGCCACTCCCCTGTTGGCCAGACGAGCTTGGTGGAAGAGAAGCTTCTGTTTCTCCATCTCTTGCTCCTAGGGAGGACCAAAGTAAGAGTTAGATTGAGAATAAGATACGATAAATATATCTCTGAAGGACGGGTATATTTTTGAGGTTGGAACTCTTGGGCCGTGGGGGCCTGAGGCTCATAATTTTTATAAGGAGACCTCAAAATGGCTATGCGAGGCCTCCCGTGACAAGAGGTCTCGCGAGAATCTGGCCCAAAGAATAAGTAAATAACGCCGCCAGCCTTCTTGGCACACTTCCACGTGACAGTGATTTGGGACATTTATTTTACTTGTAATTTAGTTTGTTCATAATTTAGTTTGTTCATAGATTTATGTATGAACTTTAGTTTAGTTTTACTGTAAAAATAAATGTTTGATATTTTGGAGTTACGGTTGACGAGTTTGATTACGTTAAAAGGATGGAAAGAGTAAGCATTAGTTTACATTTACACGAGTTTAGAAGAAAATGACCTTAGAATTTATTTTTTGTGCGTGGAGAATGTTGTTTGGATTTAAGCATCTTAAAATTCAGTTGCACACAATAAAATTATCATCTCGCGTATCCTACAATGAATTGAATTATTATTGCAGATTACAAAAAGTTACAAATATGTTGCAAAGAGTCATAGCAATCAGTCTAGCGCTGTCCGGGCCGCAACTGGTAACACAGTAGTAGTGCTCGAAGGGACTGTAATTATTTCATGACACGATAAAAGTATACGTAAAATTTAATGTCTTCTTTTTAAATTGATTTTTGTACCACTAAGGTGGCACACTAGCTTTCGGCCGCCCATCTGATGGTAAGCAGTCACCGTAGCCCATAGCCGCTAGCAATACCAGGGGTATCATACAATAAATTGTCCAAAATAATTTCAGTTACAATAAAATGTATATGTTGTTTTTAACCAGTAATGTGAGTACATACCATATACGTATCCATCGTTTTCTGCATGTAATTATATTAATTCAAATTAACATGACAAATTATCATTGTAGTAAAGCAAAGCAAGTAAAACTTAAGCTTGTAATTAAAACTTACGTGTATACTAGCTCGCCCCTCTTCCTCCCCCTCAGCTTCCCCGCCCCCTTCCTCTTCCTCACCCCCGCCTTCTTCCTCTTCTTCTCCACATGATCTGGCTATTATGTCCGCGTACGACATGTACAGCGGATCTTCCTGTAAAGCATTGATATAGGTGTTTGAGGTATTTTAAGGCCCTATCCATGTTTTCTATACTAATATTATAAAGAGGAAAGATTTGTATTTTTGTATGCATTGAATAGGCTCCGAAACTACTGAACCGATTTCAAAAAATCTTTCACCGTTAGAAAGCTACATCATCGCTGAGTAACATAGGCTATATATTATACTAGCTTCCCGGCCCGGCTTCGCTCGGGTAGACAAAATATTTGATAAATGTCTATAGGCTCCGAAACGACTGGACCGATTTCAAAAAATATTTCACCATTAGAAAGCTACACTATTAATGATTAATATAGGCTAGCTGCCCGTCCCGGCTTTGCACGGGTAGACAAAATATTTTATATAAATGTCTACCCGTGCGAAGCCGGGGCGGGCCGCTATTATGTATATGAACATAGTCGTTGCATCCTGTTGTTATTTTGAGTGCATTACAACATTTATCTCAGAAATTCCTGCATTGTCAATTGCAATGTCAAAAGCCCGGACAAAAACACAAACGCACAGATTACAAAATATAAACACGTATTTTTGTTCAGTATACAAATAGTCGCATGGGATTAAGACTAACACAGCCTGTATTTCTAAACCACAGACACATTGGTGTCGATTCTGTTGTTCAAAATTACTAAACTAATCTAATTTGACAGGTCTAAAAGTCTTGCTATCCCTTTCTCATGTGCGTGGTTAAATAAGGATGGCAATATTTTTAGACCTATCAAATTACTTAAGTTTAGTAATTTTGAACAACAGAATTGGCACCATTATTTGATTTTATTAATTGGTATACAGTCTGGCAAAAATGAGTAGAAAAGAATAGGGGCGCCACTATGCCGTTCGAATGGCAACCCGCCGCAGCTCGAATAGATTATCAACCGTCTTGATTGGTTTGTTTACAGTACACGTCATAACATGGATTTCATTTTGTGAAGGTTGCCAGTAGCCAAAGATTTTGTTCCTTTTCTAGACTTCTTCGCCAAGCTATACCTACAATAATAACTAGAAAAAAACCTTATAAAGACTAGAAACAGCTCGGTAAATAGTATAGTGTACCTGCAAAGCGCCAGATCTCTCAGTCATGGCCCCCCGGCAGAATGTGGTCACCAGTTGCGTGAGGGGGTCCGGTTTGCCCTCTTCCTCAACCACGTCACTCTTCTTCAGTTCTGCGTCTTCAAACGATTGCTAGAAGACAGAAGTATTTCTTAAAGAACATTATTAAAAGCACAGATTCCTACGGTAAGGCCGTATTGGATGTGATAAAAGTCGAAAAAAAGAAACGTGTTTCATCGTAGAGCACGTTTTATTCAAAATGGCGGAACTATACGTATACAAAAAGCTCTTTCGAAATATATAGAATTATTAAATTGAAATGGTTATAAAGTAAAGTATGTATAAGTTACCGTTAAATCCTCAATCATGACTTCCTGACCAACATTCTCTTCTTCCAACCAGAGCTCGTAATACGTACGAGCGAAGATATTGCACGCACGATGTCTGAAAACATAAATATTTTATATAAATACTAGTTGGCCGCCCCGGCTTCGCACGGGTGAACAAAATATTTGATAAATGTCTATATGCTCCAAAAGTACTGGTCCAATTTCAATGTTTTTTTAAATTTAGGGGGATGATAAATAGATGTTGTCCGATTCTCAGACCTACCCAATATGCACACAAAATTTCATGAGAATCGGTCAAGCCGTTTCGGAGGAGTTTAACTACAAAATCCGCGACACGAGAATTTTATATATAAGATAATTTTTGAGCCCTACGTGCGTGTTAGTGATGTTCAAAATTACGTAAAACTTCACTACAACTTTAGGTACAAGAACTTTTGAAACGGATATTTTGAATCTATCATATCCTATTTTTACAATGGTGCCAATTATGTTGTACAAAATCACTAATTTGACACAAACAGTTCTAAAGGTATTGCTATCCTTATCTAACCCCACACATAAGAAAGGGATAGCAAGATTTTAAGAACTGTCAAATTAGTTAAGTTTAGTAATTTTGAACAACAGAATCGACACCGTTGATAAAACAATCCTGTATTTTGAATATCATTGCCAATCTTTTTCTAACTATGACGTCATTCAACAAAAAATCCTAAAAGGTTTTGTTTGAGAGATTACATTTCATAACTTTTTCTTTTTCTATGAGGTCATGTAACTTACTCGTTATCTTATATGATTAAGATATCTATGCTTTACCATTATCCAGTATCAAGTCTGCTAGCACTAGGGTTCCCAAGATTTTTTCGGGGAAATATAGTAGTTTTACAATAAGCCTGAATTAATATGTTACACTTAAAAAAAAACTGTTTTTTGTAAAAGGCAGAAAATATACGTTAATACGGATACATGCTTTTCCATCAGTTATAAGTTATTTAATGGAAAGGATAGTTTAAATACATTTTTAAAATAAAATGAGGGATTTATTTATTGGATTTCGGTGTTGAAAATGAAATATATTCTTGCATACTACATATATATCATTCTTGAACAGTATGGAGTACGCAGACTCAAAATATAGTACTTTATATTATAGTACCGTAATTGGCAGCCCTACCTAGCACTCACCTACTGAGTTTGTAAAGGTGAACTGATCTCAAACAGGCTATGGCGGCCCGTTTCCTCGCAGCGCAGAGGACTCTCGTCCAACTGTTCGTCATTTGTTTCGGCTTGGTCGCCTGATTAGTTCCAAGCAGCATGCGCAATACGTGTTATTGTGTTAAATAACCATAACTAACTAGATTTTTCACCGCGACTTTGCCCGCATAGTAAAAGGATATAAAATAAGTACGACAAAATTCGGTTTTTGATACGATTGCGTAAAAGTGCCTGGTGAGCGTTTGCATCGCGAAAGAAATTCGGTAAAATTTCAAGTCAATCAGCCGTATAGTTTTGGAGATCGGAATCAGTCAGTCTGTCCGTCAGTAAGTATTGGGTTATTATAATGTATAGTTATTAAGTTGTATAATTTTATTAATATACATACTCAGCGCCATATGTATGTATCAGTCATTTGTGGTACATACGATTGTGCTTCGATAGTAGCAACCCGCTTCACTGGCCTACAATTTATTCCAACTTTCCGACTATTCCGATAGATTAAAAAAAAACTTTCATTCACACTTTTATTTAACTGACAATTGTAAAAAAAAAAATTGTCAAATAGGTCGAGCAAGAGAAGTGATATGTCTATCATACATGTGACATGCGGTAATAACTTTTTATTTTAACGAAGATTTGAGAAACAAATCGAAAATTTTAAATTAGGAACGTAAGAAAATTATATTGATTCTCAGCGGGTAAAGAATCAAAGGTTGTATAATATTATTTTGAAGTTTTCACTCCACATCAAAAGGCCTTTAGAATGTAAGTCGCACAATCAAAACACACACTTAAAACCAAGAGCACACGACACAAAATGCAGTGAACCTCGGCAGGGAATGTAGCGAAGTTTGCCTGAAGCAGGCAATGACGGCGCGCTTGCGTTGTATGGACACCACAGACCGGTATACGTTCTTGCTCATTTGTTGCGGGTGGTCGATCTACGCGTCATAAATATATATAACAATAAATACAAACAAAAAAAATATACAATAAAAGAAATATATAAGTCAATATATTAAAGAAGAATATACATGCAAAACATGTACAAGTAAATGTCCTACAAAGATGGCGAACAATAGACGAATTTGATTGCGTCAAAGAAGAGCATAGCTCCTAAATATAACTAACTTGTGGGTAACTGACTATAAATTAATGTTTCCAAAACAATTTTTTATTATTATTATGTTTTAGTTTCAATGAACAACAGAATAGGGTAAAGACTTTAGTTTCGTTTTAGACAATTGGCACCATTGTCAAGTTTTCTTTTATTAAACATTTATATTATAATATCACTGACGCGTTGCCAACCCTATCGCTGTATAAACTTACCATGTGCAGTCCAAAGAGAACTTTGCTCATAGCGACGATCCTCTCGACCGTATCGTCAATGATCTTAGCTTTGTTCTCAGCTGTCTCCACTGTGATGCTGGTCTTGCTTTTGGAGCCCAGCTTGCTGTACAGGTAATGCTGCCAGGACATCTCGTCAGCAGGGTCGATCTTATCAGGCAGCGTCAACTGGATCTTGGCGAATTCTGCGACATCTTGCTCGGACATTTTCTAGAAGTAAGGATACAGTTGTGAACAAAAGTGAACTACTGAGTACATGGGGTAATATTTGAGGAATCAGGTATGTAGGGCGGTTTAACAGTCCCAAGAGTCATACAGAACCGGGCACTTCTAATTACGATAAAAGTACATACATTCATATATTCGAGTCTCTTTCGGGAAAGGCAGCAAGTATAGGTGAAATCTCATCAAATGTAAAACACCGAATCCGGTGGTAGGTTATGACGATTTTAATGTACTTTGTTAAGTCTAGTCAATCATAGACTATTTATTGTATAATATTATATATATTTATCTATCTGGGGAGTGGTTTTAAGCTTTCAATTCGAGGAATCCAGTGTAAGGAAAATGTTCGCCTCGCGATATATCTTTAGACGTATCCGCGGATGTTGTGAGTGTTGTGTGTCGGGACTCATTTATAAAAACTGATATGGAGGTAGATATCAATATTCGTTCTACGCGCGAATCAAGAAGAAGGCGACGGACACAACTACAATCAGTCGGCTCGTGACCACGGCCGATGCAACTCGGTTGAAACGTCGGGCGGTAAATAAACAATTAATATCGCATATAAGACCCGTTTTCATGTCATTCATGTTATGGAGAACCTCCTTTGTAGGTTTAGGTTGGAAATGAATTAAAAAGAAGTTTACGTTTGTGTTTCGAATCTAGTCTTGTCAAGTACGTTAAAATGTGATGTGCTATAAAATTCTGTTATTATTTTTCTCTGTAATATTTTATTATTTCTATTATACTGCTTTGTGTTTCTAATCTTGCTGTTTTACTCTGCTATCACCATAACAATTAATATAGACGATGTAAATTTGTGTTACCTTCAAGAACCTGTCCTTGCAATGCTGCACGAGCTCCTGCTCCCTGCCGGCGAAAAGGTTCAGTCCGACTGGCAGCAGTCGCTTGAGGCAGGCCACCATCAGCGACGCCTGCACCTCCTTGTCCTTATCACGCTTCTTGTCGCGATGCTTCTTCTTTTTCTATGGCAACATTACATGCACACATAACTTCACAGCTCCAAATTAGAAAAAAAAAAAAGTATTTTTTTTATCAAAAGTCACGCAACCTTATTACATGGCTATTGAGAAAAGCCAAGAGATTAAGTCAATAACATAAAGGAAAGGGATTGGTTTGTAAATAACTGCACATAGTAAGCGGTCACCGTAGCTTATAGATGCTTGCAACGCCAGGGGCGTTACTAAAGCGGTGTTAACAGTGGGCTTATTCCGTATGAAGGTTGCAAGACAATTGCCAGAATTGGTTACTAAAGTTACCATTCTTCTATAATGTCGGTAGTCCGTAATACGAATTAAGCCCACAAGATTAAATGTGCTATCAGAATATAGTACTGTTAGAACAGTCTATGCTATTCACCGCAGAAACTACATAAAAGTCAGGAAGGGATCACATCTTGTGATAAGACCGCCAATTGTACCGATTTATAATATTAGGTCCTTACATATGAAATTGGCGTTTTGTATGGGAGGAACAAAAACTCGAATATTTTTTAATATAATATATTTAATTAATCAAAGTATGAACCATTATTTTCTATGCACTTTTGCCATCTCATAGGTAGTTCATTGATCCCTTTACTAAAAAAACCAGTCGGACGGGAATCAATAAAATCTTTGAAGGCGATTTGGACTGCCCCATCGGAGTTGAATTTTTTCCCTTGCAAGAAGTTATCCAAATTTCGAAAAAAATGGTAATCTGTTGGAGCAAGGTCCGGGGAGTACGGAGGATGTCTTAGACTTTCCAATTGAAGCTCTTCTAATTTAGTAGCGTCTGTAGCGCAGTGTGTGGTCTAGCGTTGTCGTGAGCAGGAGTGGCGTGGAGCGATTGACCAGCCTAGGTTGTTTAGCCGCTAGCTTTTCCATCATGGTTTGCAATTCCTGACAATAGACATCAGCCGTAATAGTCTGGCCAGATTTGAAAAAACTGTAATGAACAATACCGGCACTAGTCCACCAAACGCTTACAAGTAACTTTTTTGGGGTTAATTTTCGCTTGGGGCAGGATTTGGCTGGCTGGCCAGGATCTAACCATTGCGCTGAGCGCTTCCGATTATCGTAAAGAACCCATTTTTCATCACAGGTAATGATTCGGTTTAAAATACCTTCATTATTGTGCCGGTTTAGTAATGTAACGCAGCAGTCGACGCGCGTTTGCCGGTTTGTTTCAGTCAATTCGTGAGGTACCCACCTTTCAAGCTTTTTAATCTTCCCAATTTGCTTCAAGTGAATTAAAACAGTTTTATCACTAACATTGCAGCCTGCAGCTAACTCGGACGTGGTTTGCGATGGATCCGCTTCCACAATAGCCTTCAACTCTTCATTATCAACTTGAGTCTCAGGCCGTCCACGGGGCTTGTTCTGCAGGTCGAAATTTCCAGAACGAAAACGTTGGAACCAAAAACGAACTGTGTTTTCTTTTGCAACACGACCGCCATACACATCATTCACCCTTCGAGTTGTTTCCGCAGCACTAGTGCCACGGCGGAACTCGTACTCGTAAATAATGCGATATTTAAGGTTTTCCATTTTGTAAAATGAGTGTCGCAAACAGAAAAAAACAGAAGAAAAAAAACAAATGAATGACGATCATCGAAGCACAAATACATGAGTCTATAGCTGTACAAATTTGAATTTGGAATTCCTTACCAAAGAGGAGAAATTCGTGATTAAAGTGGCCAGTACGAAAAACGCCAATTTCATATGTAAGGACCTAATATATTTTATGTTCCTCAGTTATTGATTTTGGTGTACAATAAAGAGTTATCTTTCTGTCTAAAGAGTTATCTAAAAGTAGTGTTATTTGACAGCGATCCCTTTCTGCAAGGTGGAGATACATTCCCAGTAGGAGGTCTCATTTTTTGGAAACCCCATTTTATTCTATGTCTTCTCTAGCGTCGCTTGATTAATCACGGGACTTGAACCACCATATCAAATAGCAGCCGCGGGCTTGTACACAACTTAATCTTAGATAGAGTACACAACACATACATACGCACACACAACACCCATAGTAAGAAAATTACAGTTTATATTACAAATGAAAGTACATAACGCTTACCTTTCCGCCACCTTGCGGAGTGCCGTCCACAACGGTGGTCACTCGTCTCGTCGCCGTGGGCATAATTAACACCTGCGTTTACACACAGATACAAGGATTGTGAACACATCGATGGACATTCAGAAGAACACAGATTATTTAAGAGATGTAAACAGACTGTATGTATATATGATGAACACTTAACATAAAATCTCCTAACCATTATAATAAGATATTAATTACAAAATTAAAATCACGGGCGCGAAGACAATAAAGAATTGGATATTTCGACGGACATATATGTGAATATGAGACACAGTTAAGAGAAAACCAATATTGTTCACTGTGTAACATAAATGAGAACATAGATATTTCTAGAGCATAAATACAAAATAAGATGAGTGATATAGTTTATTGAGAGAAGCAAAAGACACACGAATACAATGGTTCCCGTGACAATCCAAGTTATGTATGTCGCCATTTTATATCTAATATGGCCGCCGCCGCACGACGCCGATTTATAATCTCCTCATTGACCCCTATGATACGGGTAACAAATTAAATCAACGGTACATTGTATTCTTACTACCAAATAATAAAAGCTTGTTTTAAAAAAAAAACTATTTTTATAGTCCTTAATACGTATAGGTTCAACGTGGTTCGTAGGTGGTAATTGAGATCTTCATAAGTGCCTTATTAGGGCCTAAACTGAATAAATGATTTTTGATTTTGATTTTGAACGCTATAAGTTAACATGTTCAGATAATTCTTTTGCTTCCCTAAATAAAATATATGTGTATTAAATAGTACCAATACAGAATTTAGTACTCACCATGTTGTCTATTTCATTGGCAGATATAAAGTTCTGCTCTTCCTTGAGGAAGTATTGGCTCTTAGACCAAATGTTGAATATTTCTGCCACGTGGTTGTATAGTTCTTCGGCCTCTGTTAAAAATATAAACAGTTTAGCTTTGTTTTTTTACTACATAGCAACTATTTTTACATCTATGCTGACATTGTGATGTACTACTATACCTCTTATTTGATATTTACCCTGGTTAAGCACTAAATCTAATAAAACTGTTTTACTTTATAAAAGGTACCTAAAAATGGTAGAAGAAGAAAGAGTAGGAGGTAAAGACAATTAAACAGATGAGAAGTCATAAATTAAGCTGACACAGGCGTTAACTGGAAAGGAATTGAAAGTGGCAAACAATAATGGATATTGTAAGAGAATGACTTTGCTCTTTTACATCAGTAGTTAAAGAGATGTAGGACTGATTATGCTCAGCTACAAAGGGATGTTCTTCAAGGCTGGCGGGTGTTGTGCCTGGGGAACAAGGCTCCGATTGTTCTATTCGGAGACTGTATTTATGTATGATACTGTGCGAGGTGATCAATCTCAGCTGTCACAAAGGGAAGATCTTCCGGCCAGGCGGACATTGTGCCGGGGCCTTTTATGCTACAATATGGAGGCGTAAAAAAACTCTTATAGCGCGTTGTAGGACTATAACTATTGGGGCAGTTTACACTAATCTTGAACAGCGCCCTCTATTGCGTATCTATCGAAACTTGTATTGCTTTGATTCCAACATTTGTTATACGATACTCAAAACGATAGCAACATACCGGGTACATTATTACGCAGCCAGTGGTTCCTCTGCAGGTCCACGTACTTGATGAGGAGAGGGTAGAACGAGTAGATGTCCCTCACTAGCAGCTGCCAGTCCTCTTGGATCTGAGACTCCACTTGGGACGTGTCGTCTGTTGACGACTTGAAGGGAAATTATGTTTTTTAGGTATAATTAATATGTAATAGAACGAATGAGCGAGTTGGATTCGCACACCGTGGGTTTTACTGTGTCAAACACACTCCTTCGTCCGATTAAATTTTCGTAAAAAAGCGACTACAGATATGCTTCACGTATTAATATATCTTTACGCCTTCCAACAAGGGTCCTCAGATAGATAAGCAGAGGTGTTACAATACACAAATTCCACCGAAGATAATTTGGAGCCAACGTGACAGATCGTGAGTCCGTCGCCGTCACTTAGGCACTACATACGTCCTTTAATTTCTTCTCAGACGTATGCAGGTTTCCTCACGATGTTTTCCTTCACCGTAAAGCTCGTGGTGTGACTAATCACTGCATTTAGAGAAAATCTCATTGGTACAGACCGGTGGGATTGGAACTTGTGTCGCTAGATTAAGCAACGCTTCATACCAAGTCGACCACGGCTCCACATATTAATAATTTGTTATTATCCTAAGCGCTTGTACATGTTTACCTTGATAAATCCCCTCAAGCTCTCCTCCTTATGGAACATGGTGTCAGTTCGTTTCCTGACCCGCTCGGCGAGGGGCAGGAAGGAGTCTCTGAGCAGTTCCTCGGAGCTGTTGATGATAATCTGCTGCGTGTAAGTCGCGATGCGAGTCATCCACGGCGCGCTCTCATTGCCTATGTTCTTTTTGATCAGCTTGAGAACATTCTTTAGGAGCTGGTTCATGTGTTCCGCCGTTACCATTGTCACGTGGTTGCTGGAAGATGGTTGGTTCGTTGAAGATTGAAGTTCAAATTCAAGTATGATATACTTGTTTAGGTATTAATGTTATTGTGTTTGCTACTAATACATTTATTGACACAAAACAGATTAAACTTTTTACAAAAACAAATCTTAACCTACCTTTACTAATTAATGTTATTTATATGCTCGAGCATTTATCTATTCTTAATGAACACGTCTGGTATTGCTAGCGGCTATAGGCTACGGTGTTTACCATCAGGTGGGCCGAATGCTTGTGTGTCACCATAGTGGTATAAAAGAAAAGAGTGTTCCATAGTAGTAAAAGCGTTCAATAAAACAAAATCCTATGCCCATTATCCTCAGAACCTCTCTAATGTAGGAGAATTAATAGGAAGGATTTTTAGTCCCTAGGACAGTAAAAGTCTCACTTACCCAGCAGTAGGCGTAACGTTATCAGGTCCTTGCGCCCACCAGAATGGTAAGTAGGAGCAGAGTAAAGGAAGGACCACGTCTATAATGTGCGGTGCCTCATTGTAAGTCTTATCCGACTCCACGAATTGATCCACCTCACCCAGGATAGTTTCCAGCGTTGACATAGATTGCTCCATCTTTGCCATTATATCTACCGAAGAGAATGTCTCAATTGCAATTGTTACAAAAAAAAAAAACAGTGACCCTTACATAGAACTAAACTTACAAAAGGACATTACGAGACCGCTGGTCTAGTGGTTAGTATACCTGACTGCTGCGCTAGGGGTCGCGGGTTCGGGGGGTGCGGTGCCAGGTAGCCTCCTCGAGTGCCTGGACCTATTGCTTCTCCCAAGGATTCGTCTGAGGGAGCGGCAATGGGACTGGGACGGCGCACCCTGGACTTCATGCGATGGTTGCTTCGGGAATTGCAGGCGACGTTTCGTCGCCAGTAATTCCCGAAGCATTCATCGTTGAAGACTGATACCTGGCGGGGGTAGGGGGTTAGGGAGTGTTTTTTTTTTTTTTTTTTTTTTTTTTTTTGTTGTTGGAAATGTGCTGGGGGGATGAATGGGATTGAGAAGGTTGTTTAGGGGTAATGGGGAAATGGGGAAATGGGGGGGAAAATGGGGAAAAGGGGGGGAAATGAAGTGGGTGGAAGGGACCTCACCCTTGGAAAAAAGGAAACCCACCAACATGACAAAGGCTAAGGTTGACGCCATTCTCCAGGCGGGTTCCGGCAAAGCCGGGGAATCCCGCGCGGGGCCTTCGGGCTCCGTCAGCCCCACCGTATCTGGGGGGGGCAACTTTTGTCACGAGGTGGATAGGGAGGAGGTAGAAAGGAGAGAGAAGGATGGGGAGGAGGTAGAAAGGAGAGAGAAAGATGGGGAGGAGAGTGGCCAGTGCTGTGCTGGTCCTCTCAAACGACTAGGCGAAGTGACCAAGGATACCGAGGCTTCTGGTGAAGAGGCAATGTTAACTCGGGAGGTGGCACCGCAGAGGTGCACCACCCGTGATGGGATGATGGAGCTGCGCGTGGTGGTGGAGCGCGCTCCATTGGAGAAAGAAACGAGGGGCCGGTCGAAGTTCTGGAGTCGCTCGGAGACGGAGGCTGGCAGCCGTAGGGCCAGCCCGTCCTCGAGCGAGGAACTCCCGGCCCCCAAGGCCAAGGGAAAGGACAAAGCGGCGAAGAAGCCTGCGACCCAACGAGGCCGCCGGCCCTCCACGCCGCTACCAACGCGGGATGAACGGGGCCGCTTCATACGGTGCCCGGCCACCCCAATACCGGAGAGACCAGAGTCCCAGTGCGAGAGCGACTGCTCCTTCGCCTCGGCATCGTCGGTGCGAGGTGGCGGCGGTCGCCCCCGCACTGATGGAGAAACGCAAGACGAGGAAGAGGAACAAACGGCCAAGGCGTTACAGAGCGCAAGAGAGGCGCGTGAGACGCTTGGCCTTGAGGAGGCTGCAAGGCTGCGGCAACCGACTGCGGCGGCCCTTAATAAGAGAGTCCTGGAGGACACGGAGATAATCCTCAGAGTGGCCGCCAAGTCGAAAAATCTTAAGGGCACGTGTCAACGGGCCCTGAAGGACGCCGCAGCCTCCATCAAGGAAGCCGTGGCGGTGATGCTCGAGAGCTCCGCCTCTATGGAGACGAAGAAGCTGCAGGCGGACAATGACCGCCTGCAGGCGGAGATGGTGGAGCTCCGGAGGGAGCTGGCAGAGCTGCGGACCGAGCTGGCGAGATCCAGGCCGCAGCAGATGCCGGCGACCCCAGTACCGGCATCACCGCCCCAGAGTGAGGCCATGACGGCTGTCCTCAAGGAGATGGCAGCCCTGCGCAGCCGCTTTGCTGCCCTCGAACGGCAGACCTGCCCTCCCACCAAGGCGGCCATCGGTGACGGTACCGTGCCCCCTCCGAGTCGTCGGGATGGCCCGGGCCCTCAGGCTCCAGCCAAGGCGCAGGCATCCAAGGCGCAGTCAGCCAAACCCCAAAGAGGGGAAAAAGGTAGAAAAGGCGCGCGTGCTGCCCCGGTGCCAGAGCTCCCCGCCGTTCCGCCAGGTGGCCCTGAACAGTCACAGGCTCCAAGCCGGTCAAGGACTTGGGCAAAGGTGGTCGGCGGCAAGCAAAAGGAGGCCCGAGGTGGCAAGGCCAAGGAACCCCAAAAAGGAGCCCCTAGGCCGGCCTCTAAGCTGCCTAGAAAAAGGAAGCCAGAGGGGCTGCGCGCCCCCAGATCGGCTGCAGTGGTGCTCACCCTGCAGCCCGAGGCTAGGCACAAGGGAGTTACCTACGCCGCGGTCCTCGCTGAGGCAAGGGCGAAGGTGGACCTCGGCAGCTTGGGCATCACTGCCCTGCGCTGCAAGGTGGCAGCTACAGGGGCCCGGGTCCTTGAGCTGCCGGGTGTGTCCACTGCTGAGAAAGCAGAAGCTCTTGCCGAGCGATTGAGGCAGGCGCTGAGTGCGAGCGAGGTGCGCGTGTCCAGGCCGGTAAAGTGCGCCGAGCTGCGCGTATCTGGCCTGGACGACTCGGTGACTACCTCTGAGGTGACCGCGGCGGTGGCTCGGCTGACCGGCTGCGCAGAAAGCGCCATTAAGGCTGGCGACATCCGCGTCGCTCCTTCTGGCCTTGGAGCGGTGTGGGTGCGCTGCCCCGTGGAGGCGGCGAAGAAGCTAGCGGACAAGGGTCGGCTCTTGGTCGGCTGGGTGAGCGCGAGGGTGCAGCTCTTGCAGCCCCGGACCGCTCGCTGCTTCCGCTGCCTCCGGCCCGGACACATGGCGCCTACGTGCACCTCACAGGTTGACCGTAGTGCGCTGTGCTTCCGCTGTGGGCGCCCCGGACACAGGGCGCGCGACTGCTCGGCGGCCCCGCACTGTGCCCTATGCGCCGAAAGCAAGAGGCCGGCCAATCATGTGGCTGGCAGCAAGGCGTGTAGGGCACCGCCTACCAAGCCGGGCAAGCCGAGCAAGCGCGTCGCGCCTAGTGCTGCCGGGGCTGCTGGAGCTGCGCAGCCGGCCAGCCAAGAGGCCAGCCAAGAGGCCAGCCAAGAGGCCAGCCCAGAGGCCAGCCAAAGGTCCAGCCTAGAGGAGGAAGCGGTGACCGACAATGGACAGTAGTCGCTCATACAGGGTTCTCCAGGGCAACCTCAACCACTCCGCTGGGGCGCAGGATCTATTCTTGCAAACCATGCTGGAGTGGTCTGTGGATATTGCGGTGGTCGCGGAACCATACTTCGTCCCGAACAGGTCAAACTGGGCGGGCGACGTCACTGGAACCGTGGCCATAGCAGGTGCTGGAGACCTTGTAGTCAAGGAGAGCGGCCAGGGTTTCGTCGTTGTAGCGTGGGGGGAGGTTGCCCTTATTGGGGTATACTTCTCCCCGAATAGGACCCGCGCCGAGTTTGAGGCCTTCCTGGACGAGGTTGGGGCGGCGGTGAGACGGGCATCACCGCTGCCGGTATTCGTCCTGGGAGACTTCAACGCAAAATCTACGGCGTGGGGTGGTCCTGCTACAGATGCCCGTGGCGAAACCCTGGAGGAATGGGCGGCCCTGGTGGGGCTCTCCATCCTAAATCGGGGATCCGTCGATACCTGCGTGCGGCAGCAGGGAGGTTCTATAGTGGACATCTCGTTCGCTTCCCTTGCTGTCGCGTCGCGAGTTCGGGGTTGGCGGGTCGTCGAAGGGGTTGAGACGTTGTCAGACCACAGATACATACGGTTCGACGTCTCCCCCACGATGGGGGCCGGAAGGGGCCGCAGAGGTGTCGGTCGGTCACCGTTTCCGAGGTGGGCGCTGGCCAAACTGGACAGGGACGCCCTTGAGGAGGCGGCTATTGTGAGGTCTTGGCTCACACAGCCTCAGTCGCGCCTAGACGTGGAGGAAGAGGCGGCGTGGTTCCAGGAGGCAATGGCGGAGATCTGCGACGCGGCGATGCCGCGCGCACGACGCCTACCACCAAAGCAGGAGGTGTATTGGTGGTCGGCGGAGATCGCCAGCCTCCGTGCAGACTGCGCCGCCGCGCGCCGAGCCTACGGACGATGTCGTAGGCGGCGCGTGCGCGACGAGGCAAGCGAGGGCCAGCTGTACAACGCCTATAGGGCTTGTAAGGAAGATCTGCAGCTGGCCATCGTACGAGCCAAGGCTAGAGGCCGGGAGGAGATGCTGGAGGGGCTCAACCGCGATCCGTGGGGTCGCCCATACCGGTACGCGCGAAACCAGCTGCGTGGAAGGGCGGCCCCGTTGACCGCAACCCTCCAGCCCCGCCTCCTCAAGGAAGTCGTGGCGGCGCTATTCCCCGCGTGTGCTGACTTTCAGCCACCGGAGATGGCGCCGCATAACACCGGACGTGACTTGGACGCTGCCCCCATACCCCCAATAACATCTGGGGAAATGGGAGCAGCGATCCTACGGCTCCGCGCCAAAAACACCGCCCCAGGGCCCGACGGGGTTCCAGGCCGCGCGTTGGTGCTGGCCCTGGGAGCGTTGGAGGCCCGTTTCAGGGGGCTGCTCGACGCGTGTTTTGCGTCCGGGCGGTTCCCCTCGGCATGGAAGCAGGGCTTACTGGTCTTGTTGAAGAAGGAGGGACATCCTCTCGACTCGTCAAGGGCGTTCCGGCCCATTGTGCTGCTGGATGAGGCGGGCAAGCTCTTTGAGCGCGTCATCTCTGCCCGCATCTCAGAGCACCTGCGCACAGTGGGACCGAACTTGGCCACCAGCCAATACGGCTTCCGGGAGGGACGATCCACAGTGGACGCAATTTTGTGCGTAAAGTCCCTCTCCGAAGCGGCCGTCTCGGGGGGTGGGGTGATGTTGGCAGTCTCGTTGGACATCTCGAACGCCTTCAACACCCTGCCCTTCAGCTGTGTGGCCGAGGCGCTCCGGTACCATCAGGTGCCGGGGTACCTGCGACGAGTCGTGGAGGATTACCTGCTGGGCAGGTGTGTCGTCTGCGTCGATGGGGTCGGGGAGCTGCTGCGCCAGCGTGTGGTGTGCGGTGTTCCACAGGGATCGGTACTTGGTCCGCTCCTGTGGAACATCGGATACGACTGGGCCTTGCGCGGCGCTCTCCCCCCCGGGGTGGACGTGGTGTGTTATGCGGACGACACACTTGTCACAGCTGGAGCGAAGAGCTTCACCGAAGCGGCCCACCTGTCGGAGGTCGGTGTGTCAGTGGTTGTGGACCGGATCCGACGGTTGGGCCTCAAGGTGGCTCTGAACAAGACCGAAGCCCTTTGCTTCCACGGGCCTTATAGGAAGCCACCAGCGGGGGTGCAGCTGGACGTCGGGGGCGTGCCCGTCGGGGTCGGGACTGAGATGAAGTACCTCGGTCTCGTCCTCGACGGCCGGTGGAAATTCCACGCGCATTTTACGCGCCTCGCCCCCAAGCTTGTCGCTGCAGCTGGTGCGCTTGGCCGGCTCCTGCCCAATACGGGAGGACCCAGTGCGTGCTGCCGTCGCCTATATACCGGGGTGGTGAGGTCGATGGCCCTGTACGGCGCGCCGGTGTGGGCGGAAGCCCTGGACGCCCGTAATAAGACCCTGCTGCGTAGACCGCAGCGGGTCATGGCGACCAGGGTGATCCGCGGATACCGCACGATATCACACGGCGCAGCCTGCGTGTTGGCGGGGACCCCACCCTGGGATCTCGAAGCCAAGGTGCTCGCAGCCGTTTACCGGCGGAGCGCTGAGGCTCGAGAAGGCGGCGGCACCGCCGCGCCCGAAGAACTGAGGCGCGTGCGGCATAGAGCGGAGGAGCACGCACTGGAGAAATGGCAGGAGCGGCTCGCGGAGCCGGAGGCCGGGCGTCTCACGATAGAGGCTGTACGCCCGGTCCTCAAGGAGTGGTGTAGGAGGAAGCACGGGTCGCTTACCTACCGGCTGGTGCAGGTGCTGTCGGGCCACGGTTGCTTCGGCCGGTACCTGCACAGGGTGGCCGGAAGGGAGGCGACCCCAAGGTGCCATGATTGTGACTGCGACGAGGACACCGCGAAGCACACGCTAGAGCATTGTCCAGCCTGGACGATGCAGCGCGGTGCCCTCGTCGCCCATACCGGATTTGACCCCTCGCTGCCGGCCGTGGTTCGCGCTATGGTCGGCAGCCCACAGGCTTGGGACGCGGCCGTGTCCTTCTGCGAGGAGGTGATGTCGCAGAAAGAGGCGGCGGAGCGGGTCAGGGAGGATAATCCCCTGGCTGACCCGATCCGCCGTCGCAGGACCGGCCGCAGGAGGCGTGTCGCTATTCAGCACATGCCTCCTTAAGAGGGCTGCGGGCGTCAGTTCGGGGACACTGACGCCCACATCATAGGCCCTCGAGGTTGAAGGGCGCGCTCGGTGTTCCGGCGCGCCCTCCCTAGGAGTAAAGGCGGGCTTTAAGCCCGCTGCTCGAGAAGAGGCCCAACTGGCCGGTCGCTGGGGGGGTCGCGGTTGCATGCGAAAGCGATCCCGTGGCCCCCCTGTATAGCGAAAAGGAGGAACACCGTGGGGGTTTAGTTGGTAGGTCTGCCCTTTTCAGGGCGGGAGTCCAACATAACCAGTCTGCGTCCCCGAAGCAGGCTGTGTATCCATGAGGATTACCCACGTTAAAAAAAAAAAAAAAAAAAAAAAAAAAAAGGGGTCGCGGGTTCGATTCCCGCCGGGGCAAACATTTATGTGGCAAATAAGTTTGCCTAGCGTCTGGGTGTTTGGTATGTATTAAATGTATGTATTTACAAATAAAAAGTATATAAGTATTATATCAGCTACTGGTTCTCATAGTACAAGCTTTGCTTAGTTTGGGGCCAGATGGCGCTGTGTGATAATGTCCAAGCATTATTATTATTACATCATCCATTTTGGTCCAAATCTGAAAGTGCCGGCCATCGCAATATTTTTGTATATTCTGTTAGAACTTGCCCGTCTGAGCATTCATTAGTGTGGCCCCAAAGTTGTAGGACCATAGACGTTGATTTAATTTGAGTTCGAAAATCTGAACATTCATACATTTTTGTTGAAAATCGGTATTTAAAATAACCAAAACAAATGAAATGTCCTATAATGTCAAATATTGGTGCCATAGTAAAAAATGCTAAGACGGACAAGATCTAACAGAGTATACAAAAAAAAATTGTTGGCTGCCACTTTCATATTTGGACCAAATTTCTATGAAACATGGATGATGTCCTTTACTATTCATTATTAGACTATATTATTACCTTGTGCTTCTAACGAATGGTCGGCGATCCTGTTGAGCAGCGAGAACTGGTTGTGCTTGTTCAGATGCGGCTCCAAATACGCGACTGGGAAGGTGGAACTGAAGGCTCCAAGACACGAACCCTGGATAACATCAAGTTTTTTTTGATATACCATTACAGGCGTACGACCCACCTGATGGTAGGCAGGCACCGTAGCCTATAGCAGCAAGCAATACCAGGGATATCACTAACGCGTTGCCAACCCTGTTTTTGATGAGCACACACTATGATAGCAGAGCAGCATTACTACAATCGAAGCGTATCCTTGTGGAACACTGGCAACCTTACTTACCGCAGAAACGAACACTACATCAATGTAGTGTTATTTGTCTGCCGACGTCTGTCTGAGACGGGCGTCTCAAATTCTTACATAAGACATAGGATCCCCTTCCGTGTTGTGTTCTTGCAGTGAGAAAGGTCACTAAAGGTTATTCTCAATAACCTCTATTGACCTTACCTGGTGAACTTTGTAGGAGAAAAAAAAAAGCAACTGACCAGCGCAGGCTTATTCCTTTCAATCTCGGTCTTGAGGTACTTCCTGTCGTGTGTGAGGCTTGCATCCGTCCCGAGGGCGTAGAGAGACCCCAGCATCTTATACGACGCCACTTGGATCTCATCCACTGAAACAATGGTATTATAATTATATTAAGTAGATTAACCCGAAAATCTTTAAAAAAAACTAATCGATTCCATTTGTTTTGTATTAATTGACAAGCTTGTAGATAGCTACTAAACGAAACAAGATACAGACATTTATTTATTCACTTTTAATTTGGAAAAAGAATAAGGATTCGATTTTAAGAAAAAAAAGTTTACGCCGCTATTGATAAACATGGTCTTCTATTATTCAAAAGCATGCATAAGGGTATTGTAAAAAAATATTTTATGTATACTCATGTTTTACGAAATAAACCTAAATCAATTTTTATCTTTCGCCCAAATAAAATAAAACGCATGAAACAAACATTCTTACACACTATTTATTATATAAAGAGGCACGATTCTAAATATATAAAAAAATGTCGATATAAAAACCCGATAGCTTCCTATTACGCCACAAAAATCCGTAAACAAGCGATATAGCTTGTAAAATATTTATTATATTTTTACAGTACATTTTATATTCCAACGTGAGTGTTCATTCAGTTATATAAATGTGGAAACACACTGTTTGTATTCAAGCCATATTTTTTGTCGGCATCGTATTGGTAGGTATGACGGTAGATTAAAATCTTATGGATTAACGTGTTAATTTAATAACATATGCCGTATCTATTAATTTAAGCAGTTTAATGAAAATAATGATCGATTTAGTATATAAGTTGAATGGATTAACGATGAACGCATTGACTCAAGAATTGAACACAGAATTAAAATGCGTGACCTACATACATTAATTATGAGGAGTCTAGATGATATTACACAATACGTTAATTTTGTAATCCTCACACAGATACGACTGCGCCCGAAACTATAGTGGCCACAAATAACTTAAGTTTCAGTTTCGATAAACAGACGCCGAATTATCTCCACGATGAATACATTTATAATTTACGAAAATATAGATAATTATACATTATAAATAGTACTAGGCACGAGAGATGAGACCTATCCATAGATATGCTTAGTTTATTTTCACTCTTTGATAATTTCAGGCAAAGAAAGATGTCAAGAAACTGCAACACATCAATCAGTCGAAACAAGAGATCATATTCGCAGACGTCATCAAAAACATATCTCGAGTCAATCACGTCTTACAGGAGTTGATCACAAACTATAAACGTCTTCAAGATATATACAAATCTGAAGAAGACATTGACGCCGACTATTCATATGACGAAGAAATCGATGAAGTTTATAAAGAGAAAGCTAAAAATAAGAAAAAAGAAAAGAAAAAGAAACGCCAACCAAGAGTTGATACCACTCCGAATATTAAAAATAACAATTTCCCTGCAACGCAAATGATTTGGTCAGAGGAAGATGCAAATAAATCCATACCAGCCGATGACGATACTACTGACAATGATAACAGAATCCCAACCATTGAAGGATTGCAAATTAAATCTAGCAGTAAAGATAGTACGACTGACAGTGAATCGAACGAAGTAACAAGTACTACTACTGTTAAAAAGGCAAGCGGCCCTGAAATAGTTTTTATTGATACTCATCTAAAAGCCGAACGTAATGTGATCAAAACAAAGCCAACACCATTCCTCTTTAATAAACAAACCAGTCCCAACTCACGATACATGCAAACGACAACCGCTGTGAAGAAACTCACTACAACCAGTAAAGCTATAGCACCGGTTAAGAATATCGAGCCTCTAATTTATATGAGGCAAAGAAATATGTCAGGATCCATATCTGTACCGTTGAAAAAGAAAGATAAAGACAATATGGAATTACATATGGAAACGGATACTTCTGAGGAAGCAAAGTCAGACGAAAATAGAAGGACAAACAATAATAACAATATCCGTAGAAAGGATAGACAAAAGAAGACTGCATTAGTGATTGTTGCTAAAAGTAATAAGGTAGGCATTGCTAGAGAGAGAGATTTTTTGTTTTATATTATTAACCTCATTCTTTCCACGAACATGAAATGCCTGATATGTAAATAGTTTATTCCATGTTGCATAAGAATAAAGGACTACTATGTATGGCACTTATGGCAGCAAACCTTATAATTTTGGTGACAAGAATTTCATTAAGGACTGGAAGATAAATAATAAACAAAGCATTTCATTCTAGCATTATATTGATAGTTAAATGATTAAATTTCAGAAGGTGCAAGACAGTAAACTTTCTAGAGAAGAAGAAGAACGGATTAAAAATGAAATTTTTAAGACCAGTGTGTTGAGAACAGCCTACGGTGATGCTTGCTTAAAGGTGGTGATGAGGAAATGTTTTCAGGTAAGTTATAAAATGATGAACCCTGTATATTACAGACTCGGAAACATCTATTTCATGATCTCATTTCAGGATCTATTGTATCTTTTAAAGTAACTGCTTGTGTGTAAGCCTAACAACCGTTTACCGGTATCAACGAAAATGTAACTTTTAAAATGTTTATAAGAATTTTTAGTTCCCTTTTTCCATAAAAAATATTCAAACGGAAGATCAGCGCTGATTGCCCGTCATATGCGAAGCAACACATGCTGAATTGGTACTGTTTTAAATTAGTTAAAGAGCGCTAGTGGTGTTTTTAGAACATCTTATCCTAATTAACCAATTTGGGAGAGCAAAAAGTTTTAAGAAACGGTACACTTTATTCCAGGGATGTAAAAGAGCTTTAACCAAGGCGTGTAATTTGTATCGATGCAAGGGTAGCCTTAAGGACAAGTTTAGGGAGCATTCTAAAACTGGATGCATTAATGCGTTCCAAAAAGAAACCAAATTCAGAGCGCTAAAAGGCCAAGATGGTGAGTATATACTATTTACCTAATTTTAGCGCGATTGATACCTCTAGTGTTGCAGTATCCATAGGCTACGTAAACGCTTACCATCGGGCCGTATGCTTGATTGACTACCTTAGTGGTATAAAAAATACTGTTTACATTTACTTAATTAAATTATTTCCTACGGTGACAAATGTTTCTTTTTTATGCACAACTTTAGTACAATGGTGGACTTAATACAGAACAGAACATACTTCAGAAATGTTCATCCTGGCAGGAATCGAACCCGCGACCCCTGGCGTAGTAGTCAGGTATACTAGCCACTAGACCAGCGGTCTCGTCGATAGCCATAATACACAGATAGACATAATAATGTTGCTACCTACTATTTCAGATCCCTTAGACATGACCAGATCAGGATATTTGGACGCTGCCTGTTTACCCGAACAGAAGCCAACGGAACAGGTATTCAAAATGATTTAAAAGAAGGTTTTTGTGTAGGATTATCAGCTCCGACACGATAGCATTTCATATTCACCAGTGGTGCAAGCATGAATAAATTGCGACAACGTTTCCGTATCGCCTTCGACTATTTTTGTATAAAAAAATGAACAGCGCTGCGGCGGTGAAAAGTGGGACTAAAAATAAGTTACGTTTTCGAATACGTAGTCAAAAATGTTCCTGCTACCAGCACTGATCCCAAATATTTGGTCGGCACACGATTTAACCCAACGTAGCAAGTTTTTTTTTTTTTGCAAAACGATTACCGTCTGTGCTTCGCATTTACCTGCCTTCGTAAAGTAAAATCGCTTAACTGCCTTCAATCAGTAGTCAAGCTGTGTGCACATAATTATCTACCACCTATTTCATTCTCATAATAAATGTATTTTGTCTTGTGCATTTATTAACAAAAAATAAACGAAATTGACAGCAATCGCTCCGAAAAGACATTCGATCAACGAACGCAAGTAGCCCAGAACCCGTCAACTTGAACATACTTCGTGACAAATATGAAAGGGAGTGCCGGAGGGTATCGGCCACTAAATGCAATAGCGCTTGCGTATACGCCGCTAACGCCACCTGCGCCGAAACGTCATGCTCCAAAGGTTTGGAGAAGCGCCTTAAGAAGACTTGCAAAAGCCATTGCTCGAGAATTTACAAGACCGGTTCGGATTATAAACACAGCAGCGAATGCTCCACCAGCTCAGATTGTTCCGGCTCGTCAGATGACTCCACAGATCATACAGATTCGTCAACAGGTGACTCCTCAGATCATTCTGATTCAACATCAGACGACTCCTCAGATCATTCTGATTCAACATCGTGACAAAATACATATTTAATATAAAAAATATTTCTAATAGAAAACTTTGTTTAATTGATCAGTCAGTAGCCAAGCCGCAATAATTTGCGAAAAGTATTTGTATCGTTAACGTAAACAGTTTCATGCTTACCTGCGTTTTTGTATGGCCTTGTTGTATGGCTTGTTTATGTATGGCCGGAATTTCGATAGAAAGCGTCATGAGTACCAACGCAACGATATTACCTTTGCGATACGCAAGAATATACCTACAGTACGAGAAGTTCCTTATGCACATCATAGGAGCGTTTTGTAACACAATTCCGGACATCTTAATCAAACACAGGTAAGCAGGAAATGTTTACGTTAACGATAAGAATACATTTTCACTTAATTATATAGGTGCTTGGGCCTCTGATCTTAGGAGGCCCATTAGAATAAATATAATAATTCGATTGAATAGGTAGTTGAAAGTGATACATTTATGACGATAACATATGAACAAAATAACGTAGTATTTATGTGTGCACTTACACAGTAAGTCAGCCCCGTATTCGCAGTTGGCGAGGTGGTCGAACATCGCGGTCAATATGGGAAGCAGCACGCCATTGATGTAGCCCAGGGAAGTGGATGTTTTCAGGTGCGTGCCCCGGAGATGTGCATATTTGCCCTGGAGACATTCACTTCAATGGAAATAGTTTCACCAGAGACACAACATTCAAATCAACTGTCTCAAACTCAAAATTTGAACCACCCGACTGGAGAGCATAAGCTCCACCGCGATTTTTTTGTCGGATAGTTCTAGTTATACCATCCATACAAACTCAATTTTACCCGACTGGGGATTGTACCTTACTGAAGATCGCAGTGAAATTGCACTATTTTGATGGAGTGTTATGTTTCTGCGATAAGATTTCCAGGGCTCTTTCAAGTTACATTGTTCTGGCAGTAATAACACCATACCCTGTTAGTACAGAGAGTCCTCTCAACGATAAGAGTGGCAACGTGATAATGGCAAAACGTTCATAGGCTACGGTGAGAGCTTACCTTCAAGCGGGTCTAAACCCTTACACTACGGAGATTTTTTTTTAAACTTCACCTTATAACGGTTCCACCTAATTAGTAGACTATACTTTCCAAAGGCATCAAACAGGAAATACAATTTTATTTTATTCAAAATTGTTTAACCTATATAACGCCTTCCCTCTGTTTTTACGCTCATGCTGTGATAAATCACTGTACTTAAGTTTTACAAATTAATTGATACTGGCCGGGACTTAAACCCGGACTAAAACAGCTGGCAGTCATTAACCCCAAGGCTACCACAGCTTGAAAGATTATACTTCTTGGCAGGCAGTCACTTTAAACACACCGTCACCACAGCGTAGAAAATTATCTCACCTCTTGCAAATTGTATATGGTGTGTCCCAAATCATCGGCGACGTTATTGAAGAAGGTGAGCATGGAAGTGCGGATGAACTCTGGGCAATTCTTGACTAGTGACTTGGCGTCAATGCCCTTGACGAGCACTTGAAGACACCGCACAGTGATGCGCACGTCTGGACCGAATGCCGCTAGACTGTGGCACACCACAAAGAAAAACACGTAAGATATTCTATTTGGTTTTTGAAATTATATTCTTAGGTAACTGTTGCTGATAAAAATATTCTGTGTTGTGAAGTAAAACATACTTTCTTTTTCTTTATTTCTTTATATATAAATAACTAGCAACCCGCCCCGGCTTCGCACGGCCAGCGTTAGCCATATAAGATACACAAATAACTAAAAACACAATAAATAAAAACAGGAGTGATTTCGTGAATAGGGACGGAAGTATGTTACAGGAAGCTGGAACAGCGCGCTCTATTTGGTTTGACCAATGAGCGCGCGCGGTCGTAGCTTTAATCGTCAGATTTCAGATGTTACAAATCATAAGCGAGTACTGCGAGTACCGACCCTTCAAATCTCTTCACACCCTTCTTGAAGAACCCCATGCTATACTCCTTTGAGAAAACCTCGGCGGGGAGTTCATTCCACAATTTGATCGTGCGCGGGAGAAAACTCCTTTGGAACCGCGCCGTTGAGATACATAAAATATTGTTCAGTCGTTTCGGTGGTTTTACTTAATTTGCCAATTTTAAAACTTGCTATAATAATAGGTACCAACACTTCGCTGAGGCAGAAAAACTAATTTGCAACCATTCTACATATCTCTTTCTATCACGCGGTAGGAATACGCGCTATCTCTTTCTAATTTCAATGTATGCTTTATGATTTCTCAAAACTCACCGAGATCTCAGCAAGCTAGCCAGCTTACAGAAGAGAGCT
Source organism: Falcaria lacertinaria (assembly GCA_951449985.1). NCBI lineage: Eukaryota > Metazoa > Arthropoda > Insecta > Lepidoptera > Drepanidae > Falcaria > Falcaria lacertinaria. Next base: position 3,828,557 of record OX602134.1, on the reverse strand, counting down.
GCAACCATCTCTTTCTCCTTCAAGCTGGCTGCTCCCACGTTGTTGGTGGCCGTCGCGACCGCTATGAAGTAATTGCGGTGCGTCGAGAAGTATTTCTCCATTAAGGGTAAAACCACCTGCAGATATAAGCTTATAGGTTAGTAGCAGACCCAGCAAACGACATTATAAATAAATATTGCTATTTAATTTTTGTTCAAAAAAAATGTTTGCGTTGCACCACCCTTATCACTGAGGGGTATGATTAGATAGTTTACATCCTTCTCTCAGTCCTAATGAATATACACAAAAAAGCATAGTTTTGATACAAACACTGTGAAACGAGAATTTTATTTAGATGTATCCTTTTAACCGAATACTGCAAAGATATTCATAGTTTGAAAGCCCTCGCGACTGTTTGAAGCGTCGTCAAAATTGAATTAGGTACGCATGTAAAATCAGAGACCACGCAAAATTAACGTGGCATTAGAATTGACTGGCGTTTCAGAATTCGGCTAAAAGGGGCTTTCAGGATCGATTAACTGAAATTCAGTTGGCAAAAGCAGACCCCTTATAAGTGTGTCATGTCCAATAAGTTTGTCATGTCCATCTGTCCGTCCGTACGATAGTCATTGTACACCGAGATTATACTTAGGTAAAATTAATTGAAAGATGCAATTTGGTGTCTTCTACGAACAACTGCTTTACAATGGTGTAGAAAAAAATACGATAGAACATCCCGAAAATTGTGATTTTTATTTGAATGCAAACAACGTTTATACTATCGGTACTAAATTCATCAGAAACATGTTACATGTAAATACAAGTTCGTAGGACAATTTTAATTAACCGCAAAAGCCTTTCTTTACAATGCGATGATTTTAAACGTGAATGCGTGTACCTTTTTGAAGTATTTAACTTCCGACTTGTGATGCATGTAAATAAATAGAAGAATATATAGAATTGCGACGATTCTGTTGTACAATATCTCTAAACTTAACTAATTTGACATGACTTAAACTTGTCATCTTTATTCAACCCTGTACGTGAGAAAGGAATAGCAAGACTTTTGGACCTGTCAAATTGGTTTAGTTTAATGATTTTGTACAACAGAATTGGCACCAATATAGCTATAAAATAAGTCAAAAAGTAAAATCTAGAAACATACCAATAAGAGGCTTTTCTACCTCATATATATTAGGTCCTTACATATGAAATTGGCGTTTTTCGTACTGGCCACTTTAATCACGAATTTCTCCTCTTTGGTAAGGAATTCTAAATTCAAATTTGTACAGCTATAGACTCATGTATTTGTGCTTCGATGATCGTCATTCATATGTTTTTTTTCTTCTGTTTTTTTCTGTTTGCGTCACTCATTTTACAAAATGGAAAACCTTAAATATCGCATTATTTACGAGTACGAGTTCCGCCGTGGCACTAGTGCTGCGGAAACAACTCGAAGGGTGAATGATGTGTATGGCGGTCGTGTTGCAAAAGAAAACACAGTTCGTTTTTGGTTCCAACGTTTTCGTTCTGGAAATTTCGACCTGCAGAACAAGCCCCGTGGACGGCCTGAGACTCAAGTTGATAATGAAGAGTTGAAGGCTATTGTGGAAGCGGATCCATCGCAAACCACGTCCGAGTTAGCTGCAGGCTGCAATGTTAGTGATAAAACTGTTTTAATTCACTTGAAGCAAATTGGGAAGATTAAAAAGCTTGAAAGGTGGGTACCTCACGAATTGACTGAAACAAACCGGCAAACGCGCGTCGACTGCTGCGTTACATTACTAAACCGGCACAATAATGAAGGTATTTTAAACCGAATCATTACCTGTGATGAAAAATGGGTTCTTTACGATAATCGGAAGCGCTCAGCGCAATGGTTAGATCCTGGCCAGCCAGCCAAATCCTGCCCCAAGCGAAAATTAACCCCAAAAAAGTTACTTGTAAGCGTTTGGTGGACTAGTGCCGGTATTGTTCATTACAGTTTTTTCAAATCTGGCCAGACTATTACGGCTGATGTCTATTGTCAGGAATTGCAAACCATGATGGAAAAGCTAGCGGCTAAACAACCTAGGCTGGTCAATCGCTCCACGCCACTGCTGCTTCACGACAACGCTAGACCACACACTGCGCTACAGACGGCTACTAAATTAGAAGAGCTTCAATTGGAAAGTCTAAGACATCCTCCGTACTCCCCGGACCTTGCTCCAACAGATTACCATTTTTTTCGAAATTTGGATAACTTCTTGCAAGGGAAAAAATTCAACTCCGATGGGGCAGTCCAAATCGCCTTCAAAGATTTTATTGATTCCCGTCCGACTGGTTTTTTTAGTAAAGGGATCAATGAACTACCTATGAGATGGCAAAAGTGCATAGAAAATAATGGTTCATACTTTGATTAATTAAATATATTATATTAAAAAATATTCGACTTTTTGTTCCTCCCATACAAAACGCCAATTTCATATGTAAGGACCTAATATTTATTTTTTTATTTATTTATTATTCTACAACTATCATCACAGGTATTCCTAATACGATAGCATAGATACTTATGAACTAAACAAAGTTAGGAAAGTTCTAAGTATGTAACAGGACTTATAGAGACAGAGAGAGATAATGGTATCAATTCCCTTGTTAGCCCAAATTACACTATTATAAATGTTAGCTTAGAAGGTACTGACAAAAACTAATTTAAAAATAAGAGCCTTGGTGGCCTTGTGGTATGAAGCGTTGCCTGCTATTCTAGCAACGTAAGTTCGAAACTCACCAATAAGTTTTTTTTATTACTCGAGCTTTACAGTGAAGTTAAACATAGTGAGGAAACCTGCATACGTCTGAGAAGATATTCAAAGACGATGCGACGGTCTCACCGTCTGTCATGTTGGCACCAAATTATCTTCGGTGGAATGTGGGTGTTGTAACACCTCTGCCTACCTCATCGGGGACTTGACAAATTTCGAGACGTGCAGATATAAAATAAAATTTAGTCCTGTGAAATCGATGACAATTTTAGTTTCAATGAACAACCGAATCGCGTAAATATTTAATTTAGTTTTAGTTTACACAGGTGAACAAGAGCATTCGCACCAATATCGACCCATAACCCTAATCCACTAATACTATAAATAGTAATGATACAAGTAGGGAAATATATCACTAATCGTGATTTTCTTTCAAATTCGTGCTATAACATGCAATAACATGTCCCTCATACATAAATCTACTTCGAATTAATTAAAGGAATGAATAAAATTTGTCTATCGGTGAAAGCCGTATAAAAATTAGAAAGTATATTTGAAGATTATAGTGATCATACATATTCAGTTTTAAAAGCCGTAGTGGCCTTGTGGTTGAAGCAACAGGCCTGTCATCTGATGGGCCCAGGTTCGAGTCCCAGCCTGTACCAATGAGTTTTTCTAAGCTTAAGTACAGTGATTAATCACACCATGAGCTTTTAAAAAGAGAGGTAGGGCGATTTGGGATTTCCGGTGGGTTATCTCATTTAAATTGGAGCGGCCCGACTGGGGACTGTACCTCCGCCTTACAGAAGACCGCAGTGAAATAACACTACTTGATGTAGTGCTGTGTTTCTGCGGTAAGTAAGGTTGCCAGTGCTCCACGAGGATACGCTGGGCTAGTAGTATTGCTGCTAGCACAGTGAGTCCTCATCAGCAACATGGTTGGCACCCCGTAGTGATATCCCTGGTATTGCTAGCGGCTATAGGCTTCGGTGACTGCTTACCATCAGATGGGCCGTATGCTTGTGTGCCACCTTAGTGGTATAAAAAAAAACCGCGACTTACTCGCTTGGTTATATGCCTGTATCGACTACTATGAGATAATAATTATAGCATTCTACTGGTTTGGCTTATTCATTATTATAGCCAAAAAACAAATGATTAGTACCTATAGATTAATAGTATAGATAGCCAGTCACAGTGTGGGAATTAAAATAAGTTAAATGTAGTGAAGTATATATTTAAATCATTCAAAACTTGGAGTACTAGAGTAACACATACATACAGACAGAAAGAATAATCAAAAGAAATAAATTATTAAATTTTAGTGAAGAAACAAAAAATTAAAAAAGCAATACCTTCGAGAAGAATTTGATATCGCGCGTACTAGTCTTGAAACTGGGTCTTCTACTGAACGTAGTGGACGGCTTCAACAATTTCATATTGATCGTAGCTCTATCGATATACTGAATCAACTTCTCGAGCAGTGAATATGCGAATCTCAGCTCTATGGCAACGCCCGTAGTGGTCTGTTCTGTGTCGATCTGCGACGCTTTACTGGGCCTGTGGAGCTTGTATCCTTGGTATTGGAGGTATTTGAGGAACTCCTGGGAACGTTCCCGATCCTTCTTCTTCTCTTTGTCCGTAAGCAAGTCGTAGGGCACCAGTTGTGGGTGGATGCCGCCTGATAAATATAGTTGGATATAAGTTTAGCACAAATGAGTAAATCATCGGATACAGTGGCTTTAGGCATTTTTGTTAATAGCTGGTTTTAAGTTCTACCATGACACGGTCGTTGCTCTTGAGTTGAGTCCTGACTAGGGAACTCCTCATTGGCTAGCAACACACACATGAAATGCTGGAAAAGCAATAACAATAGTTTGTTACAAGTAATTTATTTGAAAATCAAATATACTCTGTCCCAACATTCAATTCGATACGGGCATAAATACTCCTTAAAGGAGACGTGTTGCCATAGCTTAAAAATATTAAAAGAACATGATAATGTCACCTCCATTGACAAGTAGCTCTTCCTTCTTCTTCTTGGCCCAAATGTCGTGAGCATTGTCAGCCAGCCGTTCTGCCATGTTCTGCATCTCTCTCGAGAGCGTGAGGTTGGTCATGTCCACCGGATGCGGGTTGTAGTTGAACGGTGTTGCTGAATCCGTCTGCAAAAGTTTTTTAAAAGTTTACGTCTAAGGCTGGCACACAAGCATTCGGCCCACCTGATGGTAAACAGGCACCGTAGCCGCTAGCAATACCAGGGGTATCACTAACGTGTTGCCAACCATGTTGTTGATGAGGACTCACTGTGCTAGCAGCATTACTACTAGCCCAGCGTATCCTCGTGAAGCACTGGCAACCTTACTCACAGCAGAAACACAACACTACATCAAGTAGTATTATTTCACTGCGGTCTTCTATAAGGATATATAAAGATATATACAGAGTCTATCCCAGGTCCTTATCTCGTCCCCCAATAACGCCCCAAGCCAAGGGCTGAGCCCCTCTATAGAGCGCCCTTTGTGTATAGCTTGGCATTTAATTGTGGCGGAAGACCATGATGGTCTCGCCTTTGTTCGGTCAATTCGAATTCGATTCAACAGCACTAAAACTTAATTTAACTGTTCTAAGTATAAATTTAGTGAAATTTTAACTAATGTGTGACAGGAGAATTGGCACCAATGATCTACCGTAACTTTGTACTTGCTCCAATGCATTATATCTCAATTTCTGATTGAATAGCGTATATTTAATGTTAGTAGAATGAAAGTGCAGGGACTCACCAAGATATCAGGGATTCGCTGAACGGGGATATGAAAACAATGTTCAGTTTTAATAACAAAACGTGGAACATTTATCGCTGCTTATATTACAACACCGCGAATGAATCAATATATTACCAACTTTACAGTACGCACAAAACAGCGTAATAAAAACATTTCAATTGATGCGTAAAAAAAGGTTTACCAAAAAAAATATGAGCACTGAATTGATGCAGATTCGCCAATGATGATATTCGCGGTAATACATTTTGACTTCTGGCCTGTGATTGGCCAGTTTTCTTGATCGTGATTGGTGCAATGAAAGCGGGATTGTTTTCACTATCCAATGAAATTTAAATATGAATAACGGAAATGCATCTTCGAAGTTCGTAGTGTTGTAATATAAGCGACGAAACATACGTAGGTGCAGATTTTATTGACTTGGGGGATTGGTATCCATGCATGGTTGCTATGAGGGTCTATTTCACCAGTTGCTGATAAAGATTGAAAAATAGTATAACCAGCTTTCGACTCACCGCTTAGTCCATTGAGAATGATCTTGGATTAAATCTATAATGCTTTAAACGGGCTTAAATGTTTGGTACGCTAAATAGCCGTAAATCCACTGACTTACTAAATATGGACTTCGGGTCTGCGCTCAGAAGTGTCCGGAAATAAAATGCGATAGCAAGTCAACCTTATGCCAGTCTCCGTTTGATAGACCCTTTTCGGTGATAAAATGTTGCAATCAAAATTCAACTGTGTAGTAATGAGATAAAACTGAATTTCAAGTGATCAAGTTCATATAGGTGACACTCCGGACACTATTATACCTGAATTTTGTACTAGAACCGATGTCCGTGTTTTATTATGTCAGTGTGTAAGACGGACAGACATCTTCGCAAATTTTATAGTATTTCTTAATACAGCAAATTGTATTCTATCGTAACCTTTATCAGCAAGAGGTTTAACATACATATATGAGAATTACGACATCAAATTCCAAATTGCTTGTAAACAAAGTATCGAATATTTTCAGAATATCGATAAAATGTAATGCGTACATGCAACAATAGTGCAAATGTGGGTACAATATTATGTTACAGAATAAATGTACCTTAATTTTCTCCAATTCATCATCCTTTTTGCGTGCAATATAGTTTAATTTAAAAAAAACAACAAATTGATATGCTTATTTAGCACCATTGGGAAAATCTTCATATGATTGGGATTAAAACTATCGAATAAAGCTCGACGCTTACGCCCTTTAGCCTCTTTAAGCGCCCACTGACGCCGACGCATATGTGGTGTCAGTACTTAGAAAGTTATATGTTGTGGGAAATATTTGTTTATTTAAATGTAAAAAAAATATTTTTGTTTTTGAAAAGGGTGATTGCTGACATGGTCTCCTAGCTTTGCATAAAAGTCTAGAAGTGGAACAAATTTTTTGTCTACTAGCAACCTTCACAAAATGGAATCTATGTTATGGCTTTTACTGTCAACAAATGAGCTCCAGTAGGTTGCCTTACGATAGGCAAAGTAGCGCTGGCACCCCTATTATTTCTAAAAAAAAAATAATTTCCTGCCAGAGTCTTGTCAACAAAGACCCTCCGAATACGGCGGTAGATTTTTCGATTTCAAATTACTGTGTGTAAAGTCTAATCGAATAATGATGATTACGGGGGGTTTAATGTAAATAAGTATACTCACGCCGCCCGACTTCGACTGCCTACGCATGGAGCTGCGGTTGGTGCTCGGGATGTCCACCTCGGAGTGCTCAACCGACCACCCGATGGCCAGCAAAGCTTTCAAGGACTCCCTCACTGGTTCTTTGTAGCGCTCCTTCTCCTGGAAAACAAGAATTTGTATGATATAAAAACCGGCCAAGTGCGAGTCGTTCGCACACCGAGGGTTCCGTACACACGTAAGGTTGAAAGTAGGCGAAATTCAAATGAGGTAATTATTCGTCTGTGACTCTCAACAGCGCCATTCAGGAATATTTTTTAGTAAAAACACATTTAAAAAAAATCTACTTTACTTGTGCTGTCAGACACTGCTTCCTGCCTAATTTCATGGTTCTAGGTCAACGGGAAGTACCCTGTAGGCATTGATTCCCTTCTGAAATCGCAAAATATGTGAACATTTGCGACATATCACTCTTGACTTGCACACCTCTGTTCCTTTTATACATTCATCAATCTTTTCATACATCCTCGTCAATATTGGTGTCGATTGTCGATTGTCGATCGATGATTCTGTTGTTCAAAATCACTAATTTTAACCAATTTGACAGGTGTCTAAAAGTGTTGCTATCATTTTCTCATGTGCGGGGTTAAATAAGGATGGCAATATTTTTAGACCTGTCGTATTAGTTAAGTTTACAAATTTTTAACAACAGAATTGGCACCATTGGTTATGCTAATAAGCGTGTTAATAAGAAAAACGTTCTTTCATTTTAGACTCAAATATGGCTAACTGCTGACACGTATGAAAGTATAGACATAAAGAACTCACGTAATCATTGAGCATGTTGTAAGGCTTCAGTCTGGGATGCGCCTTCTGACTGTCCGACCAAGACTCGCCGTACACCCAACCATTCTCGATTTTCCTTAAAAAAGACAAAATATTGTTCGTAGTTTATTTCACAAGCATAGGGCCCACCTGATGGTAAGCGCTCACCGTAGCCTATAGACGCGAGTAATACCAGGGGTATCACTAACGAGTAGCAGCATTATTACTAGCCCAGCGTATCCTCGTGGAGCACAAGCAACCTTACCTACCGCAGAAGCAACATTACATCAATGTGTTATTTCACTGCGGTCTTTTGTTAGGCGAAGGTAAAGTCCCCGGGCAGCTCCAATATTAATGGTAAAACTCACGGGTGATCCCAATTCGCCCTACCTCTCTTTTTTAGCTCATGGTGTGATTAATCACTGTGCTTAAGCTTAGAAAAACTCATTGGTACCGGCCGGGATTTGAACCTGGGCCCTTAAGATGACAGACCATCGCTTCAACCTCAAGGCCACCACGGCTAGAGATGTCTTCGTCACTCTTTCAAATATAATATACTGTTTATTTACCTGGACGCCCAAGCATCGTGATAGTGTTCGGAGAACTTCTGCACGATCGTGTTCAAGTCATTGTTGAGGGCCACCGATGACGTGTTGATGGGTTGAGGGTCGTATTGAGGGTTGTCCGGACCTCCTGATGGTAATAAACAATTATAATGTTTCTCTGTATCGTGTGTTCGATACGTGCCACTACACAAGCGAACCTGCAAACTTCCATTTATTCAACTGTCACGTTTTAATGAAAAAGGGGGACGTTAACACAAATAAACGAGCAATCGTTACGGTAGTCGCATTATTTTATTTATTTATTAACCATTAACACCTTTACAGGATAGCCTAATGCCAGTATGATGTGTAAGTAACTGACATCTGATGGTATCTCATTGCTCAAATCAAATAGCACTCGCTTCCCCAGCTACGTGTAACACAATTCCGTCCCTTTTAACGAAATCACTCCCACAGATACTGTTACAATATACCTAATGATAAGTCTAGCCCTCTGTATATATGTATACTAAAATAATTATGTTATTGTACATTTTGTGTCTGATGTTTTTAAAATATATATTTTTTAAAGATTGGAGGAAAGCTAAAGAAATGATTTTGTACAACGAAAACGTATAAAGATATATATTCAACGCAGGAATCGACTTCTATACACTAAGCCAATGGTGTCGATTCTGTTGTTCAAAATTACTAAACTTAACTAATTTGACAGGTCTAAAAGTCTTGCTATCCCTCCCCATGTGCGGGGTTAAATAAGGATGGCAATACTTTTAGACCTGTCACATTAGTTAAGCTTAATAATTTTGAACAACAGAATCGACACTAATGCCTGGATTTTGGCTCACTGGATATTTATTTTCCGGAGAAAGGGTTCCGCAACAATGCGAGGACTTCTTGACAAAAGCTAGTACAAGTTGATTACCTGAGGTATGATGTTCTTTGCCGTAAAATTCGTCGTCATAGTTCTTTGACAGTGAGTAGTCGGGAGGTAGAGCACAACCTGCAATAAAAAAATACAATTTAGTCAAATGTCTGGTCCAACTTAACGCCTTACACTGAACCTATGATTACACGAAGCATGTAAAAACATAGGGCGGGTGATACCATCATATGAGATATTAAAAGAAGTTTGGACATGCAACGAATAACCGACTGGCGTCGTCTTAAAACATGTTTTTGCTACATCGGAACATTCAAAACCGGCCAAGTGCGGGTCGGGCTCGGCCACCGAGGGTTTCGTACACTTTTGTAGGTAAGGTTTAAAAGTAGGCGAACTTCAAATGAGGTCATTATTCATCGGCGGCACTCAACAGCACGAAACAGGAATATTTTTTTGTAAAATTCACATAAAAAAAATACTAAATTTTTACGGTTTTCAGATTTGTTCCTTTACTTGTGCTATATTATCATTGAGTAAAATAGCTTATATATTATGAAATTACGCGGGTTACTAAAAAAAATACGGGATAAAGCTATTGTATTATTATATATACGTACTAAAAACTCACCTATCGCAATGAGACAAGGCAACGCTTTCCCGAACAGCTCCGGCTCATAGTCCATCTTGCTAAGAGAGTCGAATATGTTGGAGAAGAGCATCATGGTCAGTCGTTTCTCCTCATCAGAGGACGCCCCGTATATCCCCTGGCCGCCCGTGCTGCCGTAGTACTTCGCACAACGCTCGTAGTGAAGCGTCAACAGCTGCGAGGGAAAGTTAACTTAATGTCAACTGTTTTAGGGCTTAAAATATATTTACAAGCTAATGTTAACATGATATAAATTATAGGATTAAGGGTTGTGAGGGAAAGTAAATCTTATTGGAACTCCTTTAGTGCTTAAAATTAATTGAGAGCGAACGTGAGTCAGAGTTTTTGGCGGTTATCAGGTGGAGCGTTCTAGTTTTTTTCCAGTGTCTCGGAAATTGTGTTATAGTGACCTTTAATGTGTATTGTTGGTGTCGTTATGTGCAGTAAAGTTTCATTTAGTGACTGATTTATAGGAGCATTGGAAATAATGCTATAATACGACTTTTGGGTTAAGTGATTTATCATTTTGGTCAATAGGTTAACTCTGACCTAAAGGCGTGTTACGATCTGCAACTGCCGTGGATTGTCTCCAGAAACTCCAATAAGCATTAGAATGCATGACATTAGGCATTTTAATGCGGCAAACACGAGAAATTTTGAAACTTGAAAATTCTTAACCCTCGACACTGGCAAAAATAGTACCTGAAGGGATTGATTGCCAAACTTAGGAAGAAGAAGAAGAAGAACGTGAGTAAAAAAAAAGGAGCGCTGTGAAGGAATATTGTATAACAATAGGCAACCCGTTAGTGATACCACTGTATTGCTAGCGGTTATAGTCTAAGGTGACTGCTTACCATCAGGTGGGCCGTACGCTTGTGTGCCGCTTTAGTGGTATAATAAAATAACAGTTGAGTAAATACCCTAAGAGCCACAGTGGTGTACTCGGAGAGGCGTGATACGTCGACTGTAAGCTTCCTGAGCAGCTTGAGCAACATCGAAGGCTGCATCGCTGACGTCAGCGCCACCAGGAAGTCAGACACTGCTTCACGCTGCCCCTTGGTCAGCATGCGGTTCTTCGACAACCTATTCACAATACATTAAATACTATGTTCATAGCACACACATTTATATGTACATATAAATATTATAACATAAAATTTTAGATTTTTTCTTGTGGTTGCGTTAGCTGCAATTCTAGCGACACAAATTAGAAACCCACCGGTCTGTACCAATGAATTTTCCAACTTAAGTGCAGTGATTAGTCACACCACGAGCTTCACGGTGAAGGAAAACATCGTAAGGAAACCAGCATACGTCTGAGAAGAAATTCACGGAAGTATGTAGCGCCTAAGCGACGGCGACGAACTCACGGTCTGTCACGTTGGCACCAAATTATCTTGGGTGGGTGCATGATCATTTATGATTGCTTATTGTCTGGGTCTGTTTGGTAAGTATTTACAAAAAAGTATGTAGTTATACAAGTATTCAATCAGCTGCTGGTTCCCATAGTATAAGCTTTGTTTAATTTGGGGCCAGATGGCGCTCGCGATGGTGTGATAATGTCCAGGCATCATTATTATCCTACTAATACTATAAATGCGAAAGTTTGTGAGTATGGATGGATAGATGGCTGGATGGATGTTTGTTACTCTTTCACACAAACACTACTCATCGGATTTGGATGAAATTTGGAACACAGATAATTTATAACCTGGATTAACACAGAGGATACTTTTAATCCCGGGAAAATGTTAGGTTCCTATGAGATTTTAAGCTCAACGCGGACGTAGTCGCAGAAGCTATTATTATATATGACAAGCTTACAGCGCACTTCTATCATCAAAACTGCCTACCTCTTTGGGGATTCTTGTGGGAAGGGGTGAAGATATATTACCTATAAACAGTGTGTAGGGTGGCGTCCAGCAAGCTGGCGTAGTTCTCAGCCTCGTTATAGAAGTACGCGTGTTTGATGAGCAGCGGCAGGATGGAGTTGCCGATGTACCGGTTCATTGACAGCGCCATGTCCGACTCGCAGCCGTCGTTCTGGGGACGAACAGGTCAATAACCCACAAACGAAACAAAATCTATTTTTTTAAGGGAGCTCTCCACCAAAGTCGAAACAATAACTGAAGTCAGTTTAGACCTTAATAAGCACTAATGAATAAAAGAAAGAAAGGAAGACAGAAAAAAAAAATATTGACACAACAACATATAAAACATAATAATATAAATGCTTAAAATTAAAAGTTTATCGAAATTGTCCCAAAAAGGCTAAGCAGCTCAGCATAATGCTAGATGCCAGTACTGCAGCACCGGTCATCCAACGCTGGTTTTCAGCTGTAGCCTACGAGTGCCATACTACGCTCGAAACAGGCAACGGATATACACATAATAAAAAACTGAAGTCAGTTTAGGCCTTAATAAGCACTAATGAAAGTCTACTCTACCACGGATTGGGAAAAAAGCCAGCTGAGAAGAACCGGTCTGGATTTTTTTAGAGTTCTGTACCCGAAGGGTATCCAACGGAACCCAGTTAACAAGTTTTTTTTTATTCCACTAAGGTGGCACACAAGCATACGGCCCACCTGATGGTAAGCAGTCACCGTAGCCTATAGCCGCTAGCAATACCAGGGATATCACTAACGGGTGGCCAACCATTTTGTTGATGAGGACTCCGTCCGTCCGTCGGTCTATCTGTCAGCGGACTATATCTCATAATCCGTAATAGGTAGACAGTTAAAATTTTCACAGAATATGTATATCTGTTGCCGCTATAACAACAAGCACCTACTAAAAATGACAAAAAGGAGGCTCCCCTACTAGAAACGTATGTTTGCTTCTTAATAATGTGATGGCGTAAAGACGTATGCTGCTAGCACAGTGAGTCTAAACATTAAGCTTGTGGCGCGTTAGTGATATTTCTAATATTAGTGTCCATAGGCTACGGGAACCGCTTACCGTCAGGCGGGCTGGTATACAAAAATATGATGAGTATACTCACTCTATCTAGCATGGTGGCAGCTCGCAAGTCGGGCAAGAAGGCTTCTTCCAACAATCTATAGAAGAGTTCCTGTGTCTCGATGCCGTACACCCTTTCCAAGAAGAGGCCTACGCTCTGCTTGTGGCCGGGGATGAGGCCTGAAGGCATGTCTGAGAGGAAAAACTTTACAATTTAATATCGCGTATAAGACCCGACTTTAATATGTAAACCGCAAAAGTTTGTAGTGACCTCACCGCTACATAAAAACCAACGCAAGAAATTTACTAACGGGACAACATTCAAAGAACGACAACTACATACTTCACAATCCTGCCACGCGCTAGCGAAGTTTTCTACGCAATTCAACATATATATAAGTTTCCGACTAGACCAGTCTGAGTCTTAATATTGCTTACTGCTAATATTGCTTACTAAGCAATAACTTCTTCCCTCAGTCCTGGAAATGCGCCACGGTCATCGGGATTCCTAAGCCAGGGAAACCTAAGGCTGAGCCATCCAGCTATCGCCCCATTAGCTTACTTAACGTAATTGGCAAAATATACGAGAGACTTGTCTACAATAGATTAAAGAGCTTTGCCGACTCTAACAAGTTAATTCCCGATGAGCAATTTGGTTTTCGAACCAAACACTCCTGCGTCCAACAAGTCCATCGTATAGTTGAACATGTTAGCGTAGGTTTTCAGTTCAAAAAGAACACGGGGATGCTCCTCTTCGACGTGGCAAAGGCGTTCGACAAGGTCTGGCACAACGGCTTGATATACAAGCTGTACCAACTGGGAGTGCCGGACCGTCTCATACTCATCATACGTGACTTTTTGTCGAACCGCTCCTTTCGCTACCGAATGGATGGGGCACTCTCGTCCCCTCACCCAATTCGTGCAGGAGTACCGCAAGGCTCCGTGCTCGCCCCCCTATTGTTTACGCTTTACACCAGCGACATCCCCATCTTTAGTAGAGTTCAAAGAGCCCTTTTCGCCGATGACACGGCCATCTACATCACAGGCAGAAGCCACGACATCATCGCCAATCAACTCCAATCCGCAGTCACCATCTTGGGCGACTGGTTCAGGAAATGGAGAATTGAAGTAAATCCCGACAAGAGCGCTGCCATTCTCTTCTCTCGAAATGGCAGTCGCAACGCGAATATCCGTCAAATCACCCTGTTTGGAAAGCCCATACCCTGGGAACTGAAAGTCAAATACTTGGGAGTGATCCTTGATCACAAACTCAACTTCAAAGAGCACATAAAGGCGGTACGCGCGCGAGCCGCCTTTGCGCTCGGTAGGCTACATTGCATGTTAAATGCATGCAGCAAACTCCCACTTAAGTCCAAAGTGAGATTTTTTACCTCGTGCATTCGTCCGATAATGACCTACGCCAGTGTTGTGTTTGCTCACACTGGCAGCAGTAGCATCCACTGCCTACAGGTTGTCCAAAATCGGTTCTTGCGCAAGGCCACAGGAGCTCCGTGGTACATGCGTAATAGTCAACTTCACGTTGACCTTAAAATACCGACCATTAGGCAGTTCATGAAAAAACTGTCTAAACGCTTTTTCGACTCTGCCATTTCGCACCCAAACCCGCTGGTTGTGTCGGCCGCCCGATACAACCCTTCTCGCATCTCTAAGAGAAGGCGACCGCGACATGTCCTCATCGACCCCGATGACGACATCACGGTCCTCCAGGAATCCATACATAATAACACTGCACAAAGACGACCGCTGTTCCGTCCTCGCCGGCGAGGCTCGACGCGAATATCTCGTAACTGCCCCCCCCTGACCCTTGCATCTGCCGGCCCGCGCCGAGCGAGTAGATTTAAACACGCCCCTAAATTTTAATAATAATCCCAGCCCAGCCCAGCTCCCTAGCTTGCCCCCCAGCAACGCCCTAAGCCGAAGTCCGAGCCCCACTATGGGGCGCCCTTAGCTGTGTTGCTTAGCATGTAATAGTGCCTGGCTGGAGGCCACCTTGGTCTCGCCATTGTCCGGTTAAGTAGCTAAAGTTCCCGGAACTCACGCTACGAGAGACAACACCGAAAAAAAAAAAAAAAAAAAAAAACAGTCTGAGCCGCGGTTCCCACAATATAAGCCAATTTAAGTACTCTGAATATTTTTTCATTAACAATCAATTTTCTTAGTTTAAGAATGTTAATTTAATTTCTTAACTTAGTAAATGTTAATTTCTTTGTACTTGTGTGCCGCCCAAATAGTTTTTAAATACAATGTTACCAGATTTAGGTCTCTCCTCGCCCGCAGCGGGGTTGTTGAGTGTGAAGCGGAGGCTAAGTACGCCTTGCAGGTCCTCCAACGGCACTAGGGAGCGCAGGATCGCACGCGCACGGAGAGATTCGTTCTTGCCCTGTACATACAAAAATACAAATCATAACCACTAATACATATTACATACCAGCTTCCGCCCGCGACTTCATCAGCATTGAGCTTAGAATCACATCGCGAACATTTTCCCGGAACAAAAAGTATCCCATAATTATGTTAATACAGGCTACAAGCTATACGTGTTACAAATTTAATCCAAATCCGTTCAGTACTTTTTGCGTGAAAGAGAAACAAATATCCATCCATTTCGCATTTATATTATTAGTAGGAAGTAGGATCATCACGATTCACGCCTTTAAGTCCTTCACGGGTAGGCAAAGTAAAGAACGCAATTTCACTCTTGAATTGCACACCGATGTTGCTTCTTCTACGTTCAATTTCAGTTGAAGTTCAGAGTAATATGGGTATAGTATTTACCTATAGTTTGACGCAAAAATCTAGAAACGGAACAATTTTTTTTAATCTATTGGAGCTTTTTGTCGCTCTCAATGTAATCCAAGTTATGACGTTTACTGTAACTGTAAACAAACCAATCAAGACGATTGATGCTCTATACGAGCTGCTGCGGACTGCCATACAAACGGCACAGTGGCCTTTTTATACCATTAAGGTGCTAAACAAGCATACGGCCCTGATGGTAAGCGGTCACCGTAGCCTATAGACGCTTAAAATACCAGGGTTATCACTCGCGAGTTGCCGACCCTTACTACTCTTTTTTTTCCAGATTATATTGATGTATTTATATATGTACATCGTTCTCTGTTGTATTCGTTGCCTAGTTTGGGGTCAATGAACATTCTTCAACAATACTCACTAGTGCTATAACGCCCGCATCGGGTGCACATCGTCCCAGTAGATCGACCAGAGTGCAGTAGAAGTTCAGGATCGCCGCTCCAGTGTCTATGTAGTCTTCATCCTCGTCTGATTCGGGGAGGGGGTGACTGAACTGTTGATAAAAAATAAAAAAAAATATACACCCAAGCATACGGCCCATCTGGTGGTACGCAGTCAACGTAGCCTATAACCGCTGGCAATACCAGGGGTATGACTAACGAGTTGCCAACCATGTTGTTGATGAGGACACTGTGCTAGCAGCGTTGTATAGCATACTTTGAATACTTGGCACTACAAATAATTATAATATATCTTCACGCCTTCGTACTAGGGAACACAAGAGATAGGCAAAGGTGTTACAACACCCACTGTCCACACACAGATAATTTGGTGCCAACGTGACAGATCTTGAGTCCGTCGACGTCTCTTAGGCAAGATACGACCTTAAATTTCCTCTCAGACGTATGCAGGTTTCCTTACGATGTTTTTCTTCACCGTAAATCTCGTGGTGCTTAATTTAATTCAACAATAAATTAAGTCAAGGGCCGATAAATATGAAATGTAATTTTTTTTACACAACATGTTACATTAGCATGTAGCATGTCCCTCAACGCGGCTATATAAAGAAGTTTTCAATTCAAAAATCAAATGACGTCACTGACATGAACATCTCCCTCTGACTCCATCTGACTCAGTTTCCTCCGGTCCGCGATCCTCTCGCTCATCTTGTTGGCGTCCACTATAGCCTTCAGTAGGCCTTCGCCTTCGCCCCTCAGTGCCGGACCCAGGCACTCCGGCCGGCGGATCAGCAACCTGATCACTAAGTTCGCGTTCTCTTCCACACTTTCGCCGTTTACCTTTGGAAAGAAAGAGAGAGACATATAAATTAGTAACTTTTGTAGATGGTGGTCTTGCGAATCCCTGCCTAGGGTCGCGTTTAGTACGTGCGCCACTTCGGATTACGTTTGAGGAGATTCAGTTGATATAATCTTAACGTATCGTAACGTATTTGCCAAGATACTTACCTATTTTGTATACGTTAACACAAAGTTTAGGACATTATAAGAAAATTACAAAAATATCGTAACTTTGAAAGTAAATTTATTTGTTCAACATTGAAAATTCATTCAATATTGACCTATATAGTTAGTTAGCTAGAGTTCTTTTAAGTAAGTGGTCTGAATTAAGTCAATCGCAGTATACTCACCCAAACACAGAACCGTAAGAAGTCCAAATACCTCTCCCCTTCGACCGGGTCCCAACCCAGGTCAGGGTACCCTTTCTCAATCAGCTCCGAGTTGCTCTGCAGTCCACAGCGGGACAGGTAAACTGCTATCTTCTCCAGATAGTGTTCTCTATGAAGAACATGTTGCTATAATACACTAGCTAGTAGAAGATGATGAGAGTGTTGAAAGACTGTCAAAAAATATATCCATTGCCGATGTGAGGGGAAAAAGCTGTGGAAGGCTAAGGCCCAATTTTTGAGATCAAATTGCCAAAGTAATCAATGATGGATACGTAAAGAGCAGAAGATAACGTGGATGATGAAAGACTGACAAAAAAGATAGACATTGATTTCGAATGTGAGTGGAAAAAGCTGTGGAAGGCTAAGATCCAATTTTTGAGATCAAATTGCCAAAGTACTCAATGATGAAAAGGTTAAGAGTACTCGAAGCCGACGGGCATGTATGAAGCGATTCATGAATGTAAAAGAAGCGAATGAGTTTTACAAATTTAAAGTGAAATGGCTCGCTGCCTTAGTGGTAAGATATTTACGTACTAGCTTTAAACCTATTTGGTTTGGATCATACCTAAGTTATCGCTGTTGTCCATCCAGAAAATCTATCCATTTTCTGGATGGACAACAGCGTCAACTACTAATTAGTAATCTTTGTTTTATACCACAAGAGTGGCAAACTAGCGTACGGCCCACGTGATGGTAAGCAGTCATCGGAGCCTATAGTCGCTAGCAATACCACGGGTATCACTAACGCGTTGTCAAACCTCTTGTTAATGAGGACTCACTGTGCTAGCAGTATTACTGATAGCGCTGCGTATCCTCCTAGAACACTGGCAACCTTACTTATCAAAGAAGTAGGTATTATTCATTTGACTGCGGTCTTCTGTATGGTGGAAGTACGTTCCCCGGGAGGCTCCAATTTTAATAGGATAACCCACGGGAGATCCTATTTCGCCCTACCTCTTTTTCTTTATCTAAACGAGGAACATACCTGAGCGCTAGTGCCAGTTCAGTGTTCTCCATGAGGCTAGAGTACGCCACGTCGAGGGGAGTAGACCCTCGGAGCGACGGCCTCGCGAGTAGGATGTTTGAGTTCTCTAGTAGGAAGTCGAAGTGGTCGAACATCGCCTTCTGGTTCTGGCGGCCCGTGCGGCAGAAGTAGCAGAGAAACCGGCAACAAGCCACCACCATCTCATGGGACGTGTCCTGGGGATGGAAACACTACATTTGTAGACGAGACCGCTTGTCTAGTGCCACGTGACTACTACGCTAGAGCTCGCGGGTACGATTCCCGCCGGGGCAAACATTTATGTGACAAATATGTTTGCCTTGCGTCTGGGTGTTAGTATGTATTTACAAAAAAAGTATACAAGTATTATATCAGCCACTGGTTCCTTTGCTTAGTTTGGGGCCAGATGGCGTTGTGTGATAATGTCCAAACATTATTATTATTTGTAGCACAGATCTCTGTAGTCGATGTCTGAAAAACTCTATTGCCTTGAATAAGCCGCCGAGTGATAGGTGTCTAAATTGTGTTGTTATGTAAACTACAATATACGCGTAGTTACTGGATTGGCAGCTATTGATAGCAATAGTATGTCTACCAATCGATACTATCTAGAGCATAAAACTTCGCAATACTATGATATTGATGACTTATTGTATCGATGTTAGGGATACTATTGATAGTACTCCCAATATCCAGACTTATAAGACCAACCATCGATAGTACGTCAACACTAAAGAATTAAAAAATATTGAAGGGTCTTTACCACGTTGAATTGTATTTAGATAGTGACTGACATTTCGACAGCATCCCAGCCGAATTAAAATGTGCTGTAAATTATTTTTCTTCCACGCAATTCGACCTTGTATGTGTGCAAGCGTATTTGTCATCACGGCACGTGTGTGTGTGTGTACCTTCGTGTGTTTGTCGTCTGCTTGCGGCGGCGCGGCGGCGGGCGCGTCGGACTGCGCCTGCGCGCGGCGGCCCAGCGTGTTCATCATCACGGCCATCACGTTCTCGTGCACACGCAACACTCTACCGGTACAACACACATCATCACACATTCACAAATACACTTTGTTGAATGATATTACAGCATGGGGTCTTCAAGAAGGGTGTGAAGAGATTTTAGTACGGTCAGCACCGCGCAAGTGATACCTACGGTGTTGCAAGCATGTGTAGACAACGGGTTACCGTAAGCAGTTATGCTTACCATCAGGCGGGCCATATGCTTGTTTGCTACCTATAAGTGGTATAAAAATATACCTGCCAATGTAACTTCCACAATAAAGACAAATTAACGACAACTTTTCATATATTAAAAACCATCAAGACGTTTACGCGATACTTATTGCCAAATAAATAAACTGAATAGATTGACTCTAAGGGAGGTCAGTTTAAAAATAAACTTGAAACAAATAATTGCGTTATTTTTTGACGCGACCCCTGGTCTAGTGGTTCGTACACCTGACTGCTACGCCAGAGGTCACGGCTTCGATTCCCGCCGGGCAAAACATTTATGTGACAAATATGTTTGCATTGCGTCTGGGTATTTACAAAAAACGAAAAAGTATAATTATTATATCAGCTACTGGTTCCCATATTACAAGCTTTGATTAGCTTGGGGCTAGCTGGAGTTGTTAAAAAAGAAACCTTTACCTTATCAAATCAGGATGTTGGAAGAATGTGTGGTTGTTAACGAGCTTCCTGGAAAAATAGTAGGTTTGTGCATTGTTTGTGTATATTTTTTCCAATCCATTCTGTTGAATGAGAATGCAATTTGAATCAACGATTTTTATTACTGGTTTTTTCATATACTGATTGATTAATTAGACGGTGACATTATTGGCTAGATGTACACTAGTTTACTGTGAAATGCCTGAACAACAGGCACAGGTCCAGCTTCGAAGGCGCCGTATCGGCAGCCATTGTTAGCCTTGTAGATTTTCTTAATAAGAGACTAACTAATCAAGAATATAGAGTTTTAGTTTTAAAGCATAGACAAAATAGGTATGTCTACATTTGACATTGACATTTTATGTGACACATTCATTCATAAATTAAAATTATATTATCATATTCAATTTTGAGCCGGGCTGCTGTAAAATTGGCCAAATGGCGCTTCAATTGTTTTTACTTTTAACCGTCGATGTATATTCAGTGAGTAGTTACCAGAGGCGCTTCCTCATGAGCTCCTCTTCCTCCTGGCTCATCTGCACGGGCAGCAGCGCGCGGATCTGGCTGAGCCCCACCCACATTTCGGCCACGTCCAGCTTCGTCTTCGCATTGATCACGTACGTCTTTTCCAGGGCGCGGATCAACTCGCCCACCGCGTCGTATTGCCGGACTAGGAGACTGCCGATTAAATCACACTTGTAACAACTAGCATTTGCCCACGGTTTCGCACGCGCGTCAAAGTGAATAAGTCAACATGTACCTATATATAAATTATAGCTTTTGTCCGCGGCTTATAATATAAGTACCTATTTTCATGGATTGAACTTTAACAATGACGGATTTTCATACAAACTTCATCCCCTACTTAAAGCTTACGATAAGGTGCAATACGATATACTGCTTAGCATACTATACGGTATAGGGATTAGAGGAATAGCACATAAATGGCTTGCTTCATATCCCCTATTTGACCCCCTAAGGAGAATTTCCAAAAATCCTTCCTTAGTGGATGCCTACATCATAAAAGGTTTCTTCTGTCAAAACTTCAGGTCTCTAACCTGAGCCGTATTGATATTGCCAGCCAGTTTCATCTTTTATTTATAAAGACTAAAGACATAATATATTAACTTTGAGACAATGGAAAAAATCTGAACGGGTCCGCCGAATTCTCGCCGAAAACTCGCAAATACTTTTGAATCACTTACATTTAACTAGAATAAGGTTTATAAAGTGCAGGATTGTTTGCGAAATGGACATACCTGAACATCTCCCTGACCAGCTTGGGGGTCTCTATCTGTGACTCCTCGGCCCACGTCACTATAGTTTGGATCAGCACTTTACGGAATTTCTCTTCTGGTGTTTTCTTCTGCGTGTCTTCTATAGCCTGCCAAATACAGATTAAAATAAAAAAAACGCTTTTCCGCTGAACAGCTTGTTGAATGATAATACGATTTTTATTTACATTTTATTTACACAATGTCTAATTATTAAGAGGGTGACATTATTCGCAAGATGAAGGCTAGATGTACAGTAGTTGACTGCAAAATGCCTGGACAATAGGCACAGGTCTTGCTTTGAGGGCGCCATGTTGGCAGTCATTGTTAGTTAACCATGTATATTTTCTTAACTTGTTGGCTCGTGTTAGCTTTAAGACAATGGCTTATAGCATGAAATCATGCTACGAGTATATAAAGGCTATATACGATCTTAAATAAGCCTATCTTATCAGGAACAAGATTGTATAGACTTTTAGTTTTAAAGCATAGATAATGTCTCTACATTTTGACATTGACATATTATGTGACACTGCTATTTCGCTTTGGTGCATGCTTAGAACTTTTTTAAATGAAAGTGCTAGTTTGGCAACTTTTATTACAGAATTTGAGTCATACAACGACAGGGTTGTGTTGTGTAGGAATTTCTATCATTTTCCAGACCAAGTTGGTATCATACTATTGTACTGTCACTGAAGTAACATAGATAAATGCCACATTTCAGTTGATTTGCGTATCCAAAGCTTGGAAAGTTGAATACTAGATTCATTATTGACCGACGCAAGATAAAAAAATTATATAAAACACTAGCGGCCCGCCCCAATTTCGCACGGGTAGATATTTATCAAATATTTTGTCTACCCCGCGCGAAGCCGAGACGGCAGCTAGTATAATATATAGCCTATGTTCCTCAGTGATAATGTAACTCTCTGACGGTGAAAGAATTTTAGAAATCGGTCCAGTAGTTTTGACGCCTTTTCAATACAAACATACACACAAAAATACAAATCTTTCGTCTAATATCCGAATACCCAACGGTACTTTTACTTTTGCTTCTGGTAGGGAACTATATTACTAACACTACACACTACTACACACACAAACTATGCTACTAACAAAATGGACACTATAGGACTAGGTCTGAAATAAAGCCTTATTATTATTATTATTAAATAATAATATCGTTAGTGAATGAACGCGGACAGGCTGATATCATGACGATTTAGATAACAGTAGATAGCACATAGTATATGCAATATAAACAGTTTGAAATGTAAATAAGCACTTGCCTTTAGTTCCTCTTCGAGCTCCTTGACGGTGTTAATGATATTGTACAGTTTGCCGAAAGCACCGGGCTTTGTTTCCGGTTCAGTTAGGTCCTGAAACATTATTACAAAATTATGAGGATGATAATTTTTGGGAATCTATTCATAGCAGATTCGATCGACGGACGCCCTTCATCGCACATTTACGTCGCGACTGCATCTCAACTGAATTGCATTTACAATTTTACTTCACTTTCAATCTATTAGAGAATATATTAATGTAGACAGTTAGAGATCTTGGCCATCTACAGCGGCTTCTTCAACTCACATTCGCACTTTATAAATTTTGGGATCTCCGACAGGTTTTCCCATTTAAATGGAGCCGCCCGACTGTACTTCCACCTTACAGAAGACCGCAGTGAAATAACACTACTTGATGTAGTGTTGTGTTTCTGCGGTGAGTAAGGTTGCCAGTGCTCCACGAGGATACGATGCGGTGGTAGTAATGCTGCTAGCACAGTGAGTCCTCATCAACAACATGGATCACAACGCGTAAGTGATATCCCTGGTATTGCTAGCGGCTATAGGCTAAGGTGACTGCTTACCATCAGATGGGCCGTATGCTTGTGTGCCACCTTAGTAGCATAAAAAAATCGTGATGTAAATAAATTTCCAGTTGTAACCTTTATAAGCTATTGCTGATGTAATTAACTACTAAATTAACTAATATAAGTCTTTTACATCAGGGTCTAGTTCCTGTAGAGCGTTGAGCGAGACATGCGCCATGAGGCTCTCGTGGAAGTAGTTCATGCGAGCAATCAGGTCCTCGCCACAGGGACAGTTCTCCTTGTCTTCATCCTCCATGTGCTTGAAGCCTGGCCGGAATTAAAAACATAAATATTCATAATTAGCTTCTCCCCACGACTACGATCGCGTAGCAATCCTACTAATATTATAAATGCGAAAGTTTGTGAGTATGTATGGATGGATGGATGTTTTACTCTTTCACGCAAAAACTACTCAACGGATTTGGATGAAATTTTGAACACAGATAATTTTATAACCTGGATTAACACATAAGATACTTTAATCCCGGGAAAATTTTCGGTTCCGATGAGATTCTACGCGGGCGTAGTCGCGGACAGAAGCTAGTATTATATAAAGCCTACTAGCTGTTAGCCGCGACTTCGTCTGCATTTGTTTAAAGACAAACGTACCCTATTTCTTGCCCTAGGTTAGAATCTATCACATTTATTAAAGATCCGTTCACCTTAAACGACTCGAAACAGTCGTGTAAAAGTAGCAAACAAACAGAGTTACTTTCACATAATATTAAGTATGGATAACTCCTAATCATTAGGCGGCTCATATATGTGTAAGCTACGTAAGCGACATGAAAAAAAGCATCGATCCCTGAAAAGCTATTGAGAAGCATCACTCACTCAAGATCGCGTTCATCTGTTCTCTAGGAGGGCAGCGGAACTCCCTCGTCTTTTTGGCGGCCACAGCACTTGGCAAGTCGGATTGCTTGATTTCGGTGTATCGTCTGAAACATTAGATTTTTCCTTGAGCAAATAAAATCTATACTAAGATCATAAGGAGGTAATTTTAATTGGTATGTATCGGTTAATCTCTGGAACTAATGATAAAAATTTGACCTTTTTCTTGTTTCATGTTACAGTAATCACCAAGTTTGACGTTTGTTTTTTTAACCATTTATTTACCAATAATGGTTCAAAAGATAAATCCATCTAACTAAATGCACATTGAGGACAGACAGATAGGGTAGGCTTGACAGTTCCGTACGAAACCATGTTGACTATCTAAAATTAATCGTTAATGCTATAGAAAACGAAATAAATGTATGGGAATTAAAGACCTACGACCAAGATAATATACTACGTACAAATTATAGATAAAAAACATTGCTACAGGTCAGGGCCCTTTCACTAATAATTAAATAGTTTAATAATTAAATTACCTCAGTTGATCGGTCTGCAAATCACCAACAAAGTCGTGCGCAAAAGCAATGATGGCTTCCACGCGATGCCTCAACTGGATGTCGTTCAAGTGTTGTAGCAGGTAACACATCTGAAGCTTGGCGCCCTCCGCCATCTTCATGTGCAGCAAGCCCTTGCGGTGCTCGTCTTTGCCTTCTATCGGATATACTATTATCAGTGGTCTATATATATAGTTATATACATACACTAGCTATCAATATAATATATATCCTATGTTACTCAGTGACAATGTAGCTTTTTAACGCCGAAAGAATTTTTGAAATCGGTCCAGTAGTTTCTACACACACACAAAAATACAAATCTTACCTCTTTATAATATTAGTATAGATAATTATCAACTCAAGCTCAAAATCATCTTTATTTGACTAGACTTTACAAATAAGTACTTTCAAATCGTCAGAATCTACCACTGGATTCAGAAGGTCGTTTTTGCTGAGAAGTGAGCAAGTCCGGCAAGAAACTCAGCAATTACTCTTTTTAAACGTAAGAAATAGCTGTCATATAATTTATGATACCTTACTGATCCTACTAATTTAATAAATGCAATTTTTTTTACGTTTGTTTACAGACGCAAAAAATTTCAGCGTGCGCGCATTTTTCGTATGGACCACACTGAACGAGAGAAACCGATA
Organism: Falcaria lacertinaria; assembly: GCA_951449985.1. Classification (NCBI taxonomy): domain Eukaryota; kingdom Metazoa; phylum Arthropoda; class Insecta; order Lepidoptera; family Drepanidae; genus Falcaria; species Falcaria lacertinaria. Next base: position 3,803,183 of record OX602134.1, on the reverse strand, counting down.
GTTACTTTGTTGGAAGTTTATCAAACGAAACTGTGAGTTGAAAGAAATCAAAATCAACGAGTTTTTTTGTATTACGGTGGTATTGGTGTCGATTTTGATGTTCCAAATTACTAAACTTAACTAATTTGACAGGTCTAAAAGTCTTGCTATCCCTGTCCCATGTGCGAGGTTAAATAAGGATGGCAATATTTTAAGACCTGTCAAATTAGTTAAGTTTAGTAATTTTGAACAACAGAATTGGCACCAATGTCTGTCTACAGTGTGCTAAGTCTAATAGCTAAGATTTTGGACAGATAATAAGTATTTTTTGCTTATGGCGAGTTCTTAAAATATGCCCCTTAATTATATAAGGCAATACCAAAGAGTGAAAGGAATAAGATAATATACCCTCACCTTTGTTGAAGGTGGGATCCCAAGTCTCAGGGTTGATCATGATGAGCAGCTTCTCCACGTCTTCATCCCGCATCATCCCCACCAAGAGGAGACGGTCCACCAATTTTATCAGGGGCCTATATAATATCATTATTATTATAAAAAAATAGAAAAGTTGAGGAGCAAGCGTTTGTCATGGTATGGGCATGTTATGCGGAGGAATGAAGATAACGTGGTAAGATGGATGGATTGTGTAAAAGAAGACATGGCCAGAAAGGAAGCGGATACAGAGATGACAGCTGATAGAGAAGGATGGAAGAGAAATACATATTGCCCTGACCCCAAATAATATGGGATAAGGGCAGGAGAATGATGATTATTCTTAAAATACAACACACATATCGTTACTTTTCTTATGGCACTAAGGTGGTACTTTGTGTGTAACAGAAGAATACCGCAAGACCTTACAGAATACTGCGGTATGTAAGTATGCCAGTGCTCAAATACGCTGCGCTAGTAGTAATGCTGCTAACACCGTGAGTCCTCATCAACAACATGGTTGGCAACTCGTTAGTGATATCCCTGGTATTGCTAGCGGCTATAGGCTACGGAGAATGCCTACCATCAGGTGGGCCGTCTGCTTGTGTGCTACCCTCACTACATAGTATAAAGCAAAGCTGTCTGTCTGTCCCTATGTATGCTTAAATCTTTAAAACTACGTAACGGATTATAATGCGTTTTAAACAGATAGGGTGTATCAAGGGAAAGATTATTATGAATAATTCATTTACGTTTTGTGTAACCCTTGCAAAGCTGGGGTGGGTCGCTAGTAGTGGTATAAAAAAGCAGTTATGCTTACAGGAAAAGGTTCTCGTTGCTGCCCCCCACTGGGTCCCTGTTGTGGACCTGGTTGGTCTCCACGGCCTCGGCCAGCGCTTGCATCACGAACTCCCTCACCACTTCCAGGGGGAAGAACGGGGAATACAGGTTGCTTATGTCCGTTATGCTCTCGCTGCAAACAAGTAATTATAATAACTAGCCACCGGTAGCTTGGGCTCGCGCCTCGATATCGGTGGCTCCCTAGTTTTGGTGGATTTTTTAAATAATATCTGTGGTGTTTTTTTTAAGAATATTGTAAAAAAACACCTAGACTAAGATTTGAAATAAATAATGGGAATATTAATAACTTAAAACGACAGCACCTCACGACAACCCCCAGCTCAATGATACCCACTTGGCCTAGGCCCGTGGATATCGATCAGTATCCGGCCGAGATAAAAAAAAATCTTTATACCTTAAAAGGAAAAAAGGAACCCTTATAAGATCACTTTGTTGTCTGTCTGTCTGTCAAGAATTTTTATCTCAAGAACGTGTGGATTTATCAAATTTAAATTAATATGAAATACGCGGGTCTATGGTCTCTTTCGGCTGTAAAATAATAAAACCTGTAAGTCAATATGAAGAAAAGATATGACCGTTTACTTCACAAATTTTCGCATATTTTTCAATTTCACAAGGAAATCAAAACCTATAGGGTACTTCCTGTTGACCTAGAATCATGAAATTTGGCAAGAAGCAGTGTCTAACAGCACAAATAAAGGAAAATAAAAATAAATAAATTAAAAAATAATCAAAATATGTCATCACGCTTTCCCACATGGGTCCCCGCAAGGGTAGGCAGAGGTGTTACAGCACCCACTATCCACCGAATATAATTTGGTGCCAACGTGACAGATGGTGAGTCCGTCGCCGTCTCTTAGGTACTACTTTCACTACAATTTCATCTCAGACGCATGCATGTTGCCTTACGATTTTATCCTACACCGTGGATAGCCGTGGTGTGACTAATGGCTAAGAAAAACTCATTGGTACAGATCGGTGGCAATTTATTATTTAGTTATTAATTTATTTAGGTTATGGAACACCAACAGATGAATACATTCAAACAATATCTTAGTGCTAATATAAAAGGAGATTATATAAATGTACATCTACTTATAGGCGACCACAGCTAATAAAATAGACGACCACAGCTAATAAATTTATGGTGATCGGATAGCGTAGCATTTGAACTTGCGTCGCTAGAATAGCAGTCAACTCTTCATACCACCTGGCCATCACGGCTCTAAGCTAACTGATAAGTTGGTATACTAACGTAATATCAGTCATGCTCATCTGCGGACGCACGCTCTCCGTCTGCAAGGACCGAAGGCTATGGCCCATTTCAGGCTCCTCGTACAGAGACTTCAGCTCAGGACCAAGAGGTATCACGAACTCATTCTTGCATACTTCCCTGTGAAACAATAAGCCTTCTTACAGCCGTTCTATTTAAACTAGCTATCCGACCACGCTTCCAAGTGGCTTCGCTTTTTTACCAGAAAGTTGGCAAACAAGCATACGGCCCGCCTGATGGTAAGCGGTTATGGTAGCCTATGGACGCTTGCAACACCAGGGGTATCACTTGCGCGTTGCCGACCCTAAATTTTTTTTTTCAATTCAATGAAGGTCTAAATAGGAAGAAATTACATCCCTATCGTTGTTGATGATTGAGGATTAATGAAAAAAAAATCTTGAATTTCTTCTCAGACTTCTCAGAGGTTTCCTCACGACGTTGTACTTCACTATAAAGCTCGTGGTGTGACCAATCAATGCATTAAGTTTAAAAAAATCTCTCATTGATAAAGACCGGTGGGATTCGAGCTTCCGTTGCTAGAATAGCAGGCAACTCGCATTACTGCACGGCCACGACGGTTTTTTTTTATAATTATGTTAGATGCCAGTTCTAATATAACTCACATGGTAGTGGCGTGCGATTCCAAGTGCAAAGCGATGAGTAGATCGTAGAAGCCTTGCCGCAGCGGGCCGGACATGTACTGCGATCGGATGGCGTACAGCAACTGCTTCTGATCGACGTGTTGGCACAACGCATGCGCAGCTCTGAGGACAAACATCATTTTTTTATACCACTAAGGTGGCATAATGTAATACGGCCCATCTGATGGTAAGCAGTCACCGTAGCCTATAGCCGCTAGCAATACCAGGGGTATCACTAACGGGTTGCCAACCATGTTGTTGATGAGGACTCACTGTGCTAGTAGCATTACTACTAGCGCAGCGTATCCTCGTGGAGCACTGGCAACCTTACTTACCGCAAAAACACAACACTATATCAAAGTAGTGTTATTTGACTGAGGTCTTCTGTAAAGTGGAGGTAAAGTCCCCAGCCGGTTTTAATTTTAATTGGAAAACCCACGGGAGGTCCCGTTTCGCTCTACCTCTCTTTAAAACTCTTGACGTTACTCTTTACATTTCTATCATTTGTTATTAGTTATAACAAGACAGGTGATAAAGATCAAGGCGGTGGTCACTTGCCTGTAGTTACTCTGGTAGCACAGCGCCGCGTATAAGGTGAGTGTGTGAGAATGGAAACTCAGCAGTTTATCCATCTCTATCAGCTCTAGTATGTCGATGCAGCGGTCTTCCTCTGTTAATAAATGTTTATTTTTCTAGTCTAGTATTAACAAAACTTGTTTACTAAGAGACGATGATAATAAAAAAATATCATGAGATACATAGTTTTAATAAATAAATGTAAAATTAATTTATTAAAGTACAAAACAAATTAAATTCGTTTGAAAAAAGAAAGCTTCTGAAAGATTACAAAGATTTTCTGGACGCATATTGTGCGTATTAATTATAAACATATTTAAGTAACTATACCTGGTATATGTAGCGCTAGCATGGAGACCGCGTCCTCGCATAGCATGGACCACCCGCGAATGTCGGATAGCTTCAACGCATGCACTTGCAGAGATTGATTTGGTACCTGTTGTATCAATAACACATCATCAAAACAAAATATATATATACCTATATACAGGAACTTTATATATATCCTGGCTCAGCTAACATTGCATATATGGATTTGAGAAGTAAAGTAAGATATATTTTGTTCATTAAATAATCACAACAAGACATCTCAACCATGTAAGTATTTAATTTGAATAAAAGTTGATAAATATGTTCAAACCGAGGGTCTATCTTCAGCAGAACCAAGAGATTAACAGATTGTTTCTTCTGATACCGAGGGGTCGATGAAACGAATACAAAAAAATCCGGGAAAAAAAACGGGAATTCGAGTAGATGTGAAACATCCACCGCAGCGTATAACACACATACGCGGCGACACACATCAGGGAGTCGAGAGCCGTGGGGGCATGACGTCGCAAAAGAATCTTTACGTCGCGCCGGTATCGGTCTCGACATACGAGTCGGTCATAATACCAAGACGTTGCCAAAAAACCCAAAAATAAGTACATACCCTGGCCCACTGGTGCGGCTTCAAGCACTGCACTTTCAACCTCGGCGGGAACTGAGGGTTTACGTGCTTGTCACTGGTAGGCAGCACGGCCGCGCTCAGAGGCAGACTAGTGGTCGAGCGGCCCAGCTCGATCTGAAGGATCTCCTTCGATGTCGCCTCCACGAAGATCGCAGGGAATAGTTTTGTTTCTGGTTCCATCTAGAAGGTAACATGGATGTGCAGTCGTCTTACACACACAAACATATAACAATACTAGCTATTAACTGTGGCTTCACCGACGCGTCTTTTCCGAGGTTAAACTCAATCTCATTGTCAAATTAATTACGACCCGGTCAGCCGTTTAGTCGTGAGAATGTAGCAAACAATAAACTAACAAACCGATTTACTTAAGCATTTATAATATTAGTAGCAAAACTGCACGATGACTCCTCATCAACAACAGGGTTGGCAACTCGTTAGTGATATCTCTGGTATTGCGGCTACAGCCTACGGTGACTGCTTACCATCAGATGGGCCGTATGCTTGTGCGCCACCTTAGTGCTATAAAAAATAAAATAAATACGGTGATATACAGGTGAGTGCAGAACCTACTTAATGTCCTACAGGCTTTAAGGCTTACCTTGAACCGGAAGCTAGTATCCTTCCCTTCACAGGTAAAGGCTACGGTGCCAGTGGATGTGTCGACGGAGCAGCCGATGAACATGCCTTGGGAAGCGCCCTTAGCCGTGGCCTCGGCCATTACTTCGTTGTAGAGCTCGTCTGCGCGAACCATGTAGCACGCTTGCCGGTTCACACTGGAGAAGGTTTTTTTGTATCTTTATGAGTTACTAGCTGTTTCCCCGCGACTTCGCCCGCGTATCAATATAATATATAGCCTATGTTACTCAGTGATAATGTAGCTTTCTACTAGTCAATAGGCAACGGTCCCTGCTTACCATCAGGCGAGCCGTATGCGTGTTTGCCACATAATAATAATGGTTTAAAAAAATAGGCGCCCTTGTCTGATTTCAATATAAATAAATTAATATATAACATTAGATCCGAAAAAAGTAGCCCAAGATTTTTATGCCTACAAGCCGTCGTGTATCTACTCTAACGGAAGCGCTTTTAAAATAATTATATGTTTCACCCTCAAATACCATGTTTTAAATAGTAACCATAAATTAAATGCTCACCTTTCAATCACCCTATCATAATCATCGGTGATGATAACAGAGGACTTCATCACTTTGTTCTGGTTGAAGTCCTTGGAATGCAAGTGGTACTGCGTGGTCACCCATCCGATGTACACGTGGGTAGGATCTTGACCGGGAAATATCCTGCAAAGATTGTTTATATATAACTAGCTTCTGCCCGCGACTACGTCCGCGTTGAGCTAAGAATCTCAGAGGAAAATAAAATTTGCCCGGGATAAAAACATATTCTCGGGATAAAAAAACCCGGGATAAAATTTGTGTTAATCTAGGTTATTAATTATCTGTGTTCCAAATTTCATCCAAATCCATTGAATAGTTTTTGCGTGTATAAGTAACATCCATCCATCCATCCATCCATCCATGTTCACAAACATCCGCATTTATAATATTAGTAGGACTAGCTTTTGCCCGCGGCTTCGTTCGCTGCGCTCAAGATAAAGATAGCCTATGTCCTTCTCCAGGTTATAATCTATCACATTGCCAATTTTCATTACGATCCGTTCAGCCGTTTAGTCGTGAAAAGGTAACAAACAAACGGAGATACTTTCGCATTTATAATATTATTATTGCTTGTGTGGTATGAAGCGTTTCCTGCTATTCTAGCGACGCAAGTTTGAATCCCACCGGTATGCTTCACATCACGAGCTTTACGGTGATCGAAAACATTGTTAGAAAACCTGCATACGTCTGAGAAGAAATTCAAGGACGTATGTAGCGCCTACTAGACGGCGCGACTCGCCGACCGTCACGTTGGCACGAAAATATCTTCGGTGAAAAATGGGTGCTTTAACATCTCATCCTACCTCTTTGCGGGAAGATATATTTTGTTTTAATTATCACACAGCGCCATCTGGCCCCAAACTAAGCAAAGCTTGTACTATGGGAACCAGTAGCTGATATAATACTTATATAGTTTTTTTTTTGTAAATACATACTTATAATACATACCAAACACCCAAACGCAAGGCATATTTGTCACATAAATGTTTGCCCCGGCGGGAATCGAACCCGCGACCTCTAGCGTAGCAGTCAGGTATACTAACCACTACACCAGCTGTCTCGTCGATATAAAAACCCTGTTTATCTTACCTGACGCCATAGAAGTATTCATTGATAAGCTTCAAACACTCGGAGTCGAATATTTCATTGCCTACGGTCTCCGTGGTGGCTGCAGCTAGCGTGCTAGTGGTCATCTGCTTGCGATCAGTTGGCGGGGTCGCCACCGTCAGGTTCGACTGCGAAGGCAACGATTGTTAATTTATGTAATCTTAACAGCGATTTTAACTGTTTGTCTATCTCTGTACCTTATTTTTATCAGTAGAGATGTATTTTTTTAGAAATCTAAGTTATACTGACATTTATTACTGGAAAGAATCAAATTCATTCAGCCGTAATAACGTGATTGAGTAAAAAATTAACTAAAACTTTGTTATTTTGAACATAATCATCAATGTCTTCTTCTTAATATTTTTATCCTGCGCGACTTTGGAATCGAGGAATTATTATTTTTACAAAACTTTGTGTGTTTTATTTCTTTCACGCGGAACCCTAATTATGTTTCAAAAATAATAGTGGATTAAGTTAAAATGTCCACAGACAATGGTGTCGATTCTAAACTTAACTAATTTGACAGGTCTAAAAGTCTTGCTAGTCTTCTCAGGTACGGGGTTAAATAAGGATGGCAATATTTGTAGACCTGTCAAATTATTTAAGTTTAGTAATTTTGAACATATGTTGTTCAAAATTACTAAACTTGGCACCAACGTTAGTACGAACATGTTTTTGGGACTTACATTGAGACCAGTTTGACTTCCATATATATTAGGCCGGCTGGACCGTCCTTGCATGCTGTTATACCTTTGGTTCGCCTTTCAAGGGATAAAACAATATTATGATAACATAACGCAACATAAACTGTAGGACAAAAAGTAAGAGTGGATTGACAGGGTTTTCAAAATTGCCAGAAACAAATATTTTAAATGAGGAATGCAATAAATCTGCTTATGCATTAAAAAACAGTGAATAAATAATAAGAGGGTCTCGGAATTGTCAAAGCCAAATATAATAGGAATTTGACCAAGTAATTAAATGCTGAATGAGATTAAAAAGGGGTAAGACGACCAACATTTTTTTTATTTAATTAATTTTGTTCTTGACAATTCCGTTACGCACTTTTCGTGGTCATAGTAAAAAAAGGATAACAAAAATCTTGCTATTGATACCTATTTACAAATTAGACAATAATAGGGGCGCTGTGCCGTTCGTATGGCAGCCCGCCGCAGCTCGTATAGAGCATCAACCGTCTTGATTGGTTCGTTGACAGTAAACGTAATAACATGGATTTCATTTCGTGTAAGTTGCCAGTGGCCAAAAATTTAGCTCCGTTTCTAGACTTTTTTGCCAAGCTATTACACACTGATATAGAAGTGTATCTTCAGCATCGGGCAATTGTTAAATACCTGCGAGACTTTAATCTGAGGGTTCGGTCTCCTACCACCCCTTTCTGGTGAGACTTCGGTGTCACTGAACGGATCTGGGGTCTTAGACTTGCGAGATTTACCCCGCTCGCCGCTCTCACCGCGCTTACTCCTGAAGAATCTGTTATAGAAGGGCGAAAAAATAATAGCAACTAGACTAGGACACAAACATACGGCCGGCCCATCTGATGGTAAGCAGTTATCGCAGCCTATAGTACGTATAAATCGAGTGACGCGTTGCCAACCCTGTTTGTTGATGAGAACTCACTGTGCAAGCTGCATATCTTACTACTAGCAAAGTGCGTCCTCGTGGAGCACTAGCAACCTTACTTACTGCAGGAACACAATACTACATCAAAGTAGCGTTATCAGACTGCGGTCTTCTGAAAGGTGGAGGTACGAGCCCTAGCCAGGCGGCTCATATTTTAATGGGAAACGCCACGAGAGATTCCATTTCGCCCTACCTAGCTTAAAAATGTAGGGTGGGTAACGCGCGATTTATATACTAGTAACGCAAGACTACTTACTGCCTAGACCGTATACTTACCATCCACCCTGCCACCTCACTGGGTATAAAATAGTATAGGAAATTGAGTTCTATTTTCATGTGCAAAAGATTGAAACTTACTTGAAAGGCGATCGCCCTCTCTTGTCCTTCTTGTCATCAGGACTCAAGGTCTGAGCCCCCAACTCGTATTTGGCCATCTCAGCTTCACTGGTAGTACGGTGCATGCCGTTTACTTGACCTACACAATATTCAAAGTTATTATTTAGTGCCCAGAGTTCAGTTTACTATAACAGACAGATGCTGTTATGATGATAACATTATTTTGACGGGCATGTATGACGAGATTGATGAATGAACAAAAGAGGTGTGCAAGTCATGAGTGAAATGGCGCTATATACTCTCTGCCTAACCCCAGAGGTATTTAGTGCGATGATATATATATCGTGCCAATTCTGTTGTACAAAATGACTAAACTAAACTAATTTGACAGTTCTTAAAGTCTTGCTTTCCCTTCTCATGTGCGGGGTTAAATAAGGATAGCAATACCTTTAGAACTGCCAAATTAGTTTAGTTTAGTAATAATGTACAACAGAATTGGCACCAATGATTAAATATTACATTGATATGACGGGCATGGTTTCCGATTTATTTTATTAATGGTATATCATGCTGAATCGGTATTAAGTCACCATTTAGATGGCAAGAATTATTACTAAACATTAAAACATGATCTATGACAGTAAAATTATATGGTACAGTTATGAAACGTCAAAACTGAAACAGATACGAAACTAAATCGCTGGCCGAGCGCTCCATCCCTTCCCAACTAAAGCTAGGTTGTTTTTAGCATTTTATGTAAATTTCTCAGAATCTATGACAGTTTGTCTGGCGAAAGCCTATTTGACCCGAAGGAAACTAAATTTCAACCTTGTGTTCTCCTTCACCGAAAAGCTAGTGATGAGAGAATCGAAGCACCTGGTTGTAAATTATTGTAATTCTGTATAGTGACACCTCGGGTGATTGACCCCTTTCTAGGGGGTCTGGGTGGCTGTGGTCTCTTCATCTTGGAGCTGGGCATCTCTTCCTGGTTGTCATCGTAGTGCAAACCTTCGGGAGGGGGGAAATTGGGGTCAAAAAAGCGTTGGGCGAAGCGAATGCAAAAATCAAAGAAATTAAAAAAATACATTCTATATTCAAGATTGGAATATTTAGCTGACACAAAAAATAAATATTTGGTCTCTTTCTAGCGCCAAATGTTTCGGGGGCACACACAAATGCGCGTTTTACGAAACAAACCATAGATATCATGGTTTTTTATTTTTATATCTTTTGACCATTTAAATATAGCTTTTAAAATTGTATACCAGGGTATGCAAATTAAAAAGAACAAAGAAATTGGGCTTAAAATAATGGTTAACACATTCTTACTTTAAATTCAAACCGTTAAAAAACTGGCAATGGGTGTGCATAACTCAAAGTCCAGTCAAAAAAAGAACTGTAAAATTCTACATTCAAATTATTTACAAAAGGGGAAAAGTTGAACAAAAAATATTGAGGTACGAAAAAAAGGTTTTTATCGTACCTTTAATATCATTCATGGTAAATCCGCTTCGCATAATTTGGTCAATATGTGCCGGCATTTGTGATTCCGTTGCTTCCTTCATTAGAATCTGTTGACGTTCTTTGATCTCTATCCATCTTCTTGCCTTTTCTGACTCACTGAAAAAGAAGAGAAAAACATTGTCTTCGAAAAAAGATAAGTCATGTGACAGTGGTGACCGTGTGGTTGAAGCAACGCCCTGTTTACTGATGGGCCCAGGTTCTAACTCCGACAGCCTGTACCAATGAGTTTTTCTAATCTATCATACCATGAGCTTAAAAAATAAAGGCAAAGTGAAATTATATCTCCCGTGGAAATTTCCATTAAAATTGGTGCAGCGCAACTGGGGACTGTACCGCCACCGTACAGAAGACCGCAGTCAAATAACACTGCTTTGATGTTGAATTATATATGCGGTAAGCAAGGTTGCCAGTGCTGCACGAGGATACGCTGCGCTAGTAGTAATGCTGCGCGCACAGCGAATCCTTATCAACCACAAGGCTGGCATCGCGATAGTTATACCCCTGGAATTGCTAGCGGCTATAGGCTACAGTGATGCTACAGCTTACGATCCACCTTGGTGATATAAAAAAGGAAATTCCTTCCATTCCAGACTTAAACGAAAAGTCTAAATAAGCCAAAGGAATTTGTACTCACTTGATAAATTCTGCGTGGCATATGACCGGCAGTGAGAGACGTAGAAACTCCCAATTGGCCTTTTCCATGGTCTCAAACGTATTGTGAGATATCTTCAGGCAAGGTGGAGTATCTAGAAAGTAATAGGATATTTAAATTATATTAGAATGGCTTTACCTGCAATTTCATTCGAGTAGATAGTAACAACCGTGATAAACAGGAGCTGCCAGAAAGGTAGCCCCCACGTTACACAAATGGGATCTTCCGCGGGAGTTCCCATTGGAGCTGTCCGGCCGAGTACTGTACATCCACATTATATGGCGTCCATAGACGGCGGTGACTTTACATCAGGAGGCTTTATCGTGCCTTTAAAGTATAAACACTTACCAGACCCAGCCGGGATCCTTGTGACATCTATTCTAGTGTCAGCCATTTCATCAGTGTTCTCGAATATGGGCTGATCCTTCGTGTACCAATGAGTCACGTCTCGCTTCATGTTACTACAAACATCGGCATAATAAAGTTATGTGAATCTGGTTACAAAATTTAATAAAACTAACCAATATAAAAAAAGTTTGTTCGCTAGGCTCTTGCCTTGACTTACTAATTTAAACCAAGACAAACAATATAAAAAAATACGCTAGGCTCTTTGGAGTACCATAATCGCCAAGCCATTCGTCATCTCTTTGACGTTCTTGCAGGTCATATCATAAGATTTCATCTTTATCGGATGAAAGTAATTTATTCTTTGCCTCTTCCCTGTCTTTAGGAAGTAATAAAGAAATATTTAATAAAAAATCTTGTCAGGTGACTTCTTTTTCGGAACCGGTAGTAATTTACACCTTCATAAGTGCCTTATTAGGGCCTAAACTGAATAAATGATTTTATGATTTAGATTTTGTATAAATAAAAAATCATCACCAACGGATGTACTTACACACAGAACGGTTCGTAGCCTTCTTGCAGTCCACACGTGGTGAAATATTTCAACGTGTTCACATCTTGACCGTAGGTGAGCCTGAAAAAATGCTTAGATACATGTAGGAATATTTAAACCGTTATTCTTCTGAGGCTAAGAATATCACCGTTTCCAAATTTAAGCCGGACAGAAGAAGACACTTCGGAAAATTTTGTTTTGTTGGTCTTTTTTTTTGGTCTCAGTTGTTATATAATATCATGGACAATTTGACAGAGGTCTACCAGAACAGAATATCTGGTTAGTGTCACACAGATAACTGATTTCCCATGTAAAATGAGTCGCGAAGGTCGGCTGGCAGTCGCTTTGTGTAAAAACCAGGTAATCTGAATTGGGTTTGATCTAGTGGCGACCCCAACAGGACTATTTTTCAAACTTTCGCGGCTTAGACACATATTAAAGACGGGTCTTATACGCGATTTTAAATTGCACATTTACCTCCCGATGTTTCGACCGAGTGGCGTCGGCCGTGGTCACGAGCCGACTAATTGTAGTTGTGTCCGTCGCCTTATTATTGATTTGCGGGTAGAACTAATATGTACTAATAACTTATGAACTAATAACTATGATCTGACCGCTCGCCGCCCCGCGCTTAGCTGCCGCTCACAGCGGCAAGGTCGTGAATCAGCCGTAACGATACCCATTTTTTACTTCTTACCTAGCCTTCTGTCCCACTCCAAGAGTGCACGCCGGTACAAAGTTATCGCCTTGTACATCAGCGAACGTGGTCTCTCCGCCAAGGGCATCCATCAGGAGCTCTCCGTTTAATGAAAAACCTGGTTTATACGGTAACGTTAGAAGGGCTTTCATATATGAGAGCAGCATTCATATTTGAATGGACTGTTCAATATCTATATCTTCCTTGAATATAATGCACTAGCGGCCCGCCCCGACTTCGCACGGGTAGACATTTATCATATATTTTGCCTACCCGTGCGAAGCCGGGGTGAGCAGCAGTAATATAACCTATGTTACTCAGTGATAATGTAGCTTTCTAACGGTGAAAGAATTTTTGAAATCGGTCCAGTTGTTTAGGAGCCTATTCAAGTATAGATGTAGGTACGCTTTATTTTATGTTATATATACCTTTTAATGAATGAATGAAATGATAGATGTAGTGTGCTATGAGATATCCTATTCAAATCTGGAGCCAACTGATACGTGCCTACCTCCAGCGAACATAATATCACTTCGAACTAGCAGACCTGGAACTTTGATGGCTAACGTTTATAATGCTGCATTTCTGCGGAACGTGACTTGTTCGTCCTTTATGTTGCTAGTATAGAGATAATAAAAAAAAATATCAACCAAATTATCTTCGATGAAAAATGGGTGCGTAGTGCCCTACCTCTTCGGGGAACAATGTGGGAAAACGTACAGAAAATACCATTTAGCTCTTAAAACGGATCTCAGTACAGTATACGTTTCATTATTAGTCTCATATATTTTATTTACATAAAAATAAAGGTGGGTATGGTTTGAACTCAATCATGCGGAATTCACATTACAAATCATTATGAAATTCTCACTAAATAGTATGTAATTTATTAATTGCCAAACTTTCAAACACAATTCACAGTTTAGACCAACAATAAGCATTCTCTTTTAGGTTATATAGGATGTAGCAAATCATTTCAGTCATACTCTTGGAGGGTAACTGTCATTTCCATTCGTTCCAGTCTGCCAGTAGCAGAAAGTACGACTTGACTAAGATTCTTCTCAGGTGTCTATTGTCCGAACCGGCGCCGGAAAAGTAGACCTTCATAAGTAATTTATTAGGGACTAAATTTAATTAAATATTTTTTATTTTGACTTTCCACTTCAATGGATTGCAAATTTCAGGTGGTAGTATTATACAAACAATCTACTAAGACACATTAGATAAGATAAAAATACCTCACATAAAATCGTTGATGAATAACTAAAAAAAACCTTGCTAATGACCGTCGGCAAACTTAAATGATCAACCCTCCAAAATATGTCTGTAATAATCTCTCACATACATTTCCATAAAGACACAAAGTAATAGTTAAAACGATGTTCGATGTGTTAATAACACAGATATTGATGTCGATTCTGTTGTTCAAAATTACTAAACTTAACCAATTTGACAGGTCTAAAAGTTTTGCTATCACTTTCTCGTGTGCGGGGTTAAATAAAGATGGCAATATTTTTAGACCTGTAAAATTAGTTAAGTTTAGTAATTTTGAGCAAAATTGGCACTAGTGTAAAGTTAAACCTACCTCGTAGTGAATAATTTTAGATTTTTTCCATGTCACAACCAAATCAATGTTTCACTGAAGCATGCCGGCAGTTAAAAATCGAAATCAGCGAATATATTTTCACCTAGAGACTATTCTACATGCTTAACCGGACTAAACTTTATTAGGGATGGAAAATGCAAATATTTGTGGGCTAAGAATACTTTTTTAATCTGATTCGTGATTAATTTTAACCCATGCTTTTACTAACGTACACTGGATGATCTTCTATAACCAATACCCTTATTGTAAGCGTATACGGTAACCGCTTACCAACACCAGAGGTGGTATTATTCCAATTAGCTATCATACTACTTATTTTAAGCTAAAGGCTAAAATAAAAGGAGATTACTAGCAACTGTAAAATAACTGCACATACTAAATATTACAATGAAAACGACACGCTATTGAGATGTAATAATATCTGGATACGAATAATTGTTTCTGTCAAACCATAGATTTAGTACAGTTGTCAGTTTTTTTAACAGTCTGTATCTCTTTCTCATATCCCATGGAATACGAGATAAGAATAAATAATACGATATAGGCATCTAGACACGCGGTAGCATGTCGAGCCAAGTTCAAGCTAACACGGGGCTTACTTCAGGGACAAGATAGCAATACAAATATACTCAATGAGGATTATAATATGAAAGCTAGACTTCTAAAATATGGTCAATGCAATGCAGAAATCAAACAAAGTTTAAATCTAATCATCGTGGCTACTGAGGGTATCCAATCTAAGATACTATTCAGTTTGCTGATCTAAGGTGCGTGAAACTCTATCAAAACTGCAAGCGAAGCAATGCGGTGTTCGTTATTCAATTTTGTAAGCGGTCAGCGGTCAACAAGCGTCAAAATTGCGTCAGAAAATGATGATGCATGGCAGAAACATTCTTAAAACTATAGCATTAAGATTTCGGGTCCCATTGTCAAAAAGAGTTACGGCGCAATGGGATTTCCCATTTGATATTGTAACTTCCTTCCGAGGACAATAAAATTGTGGAATGAGCTCCCCGTCGCGGTATTCCCAAAGGAGTACAGCATAAGTCAAGCTATAGAGATATCTGAAGTATCGCCAAGGAGATACCTATCTGAAGGATCGGCAACGCGCGAGTGATACCCCTGGTGGTGCAAGCGTCTATAGGCTTATATAACCGCTTACCATCAGGCGTATGCTTGTTTGCCACCTTACTGGTATTAAAAGAAAAAACGCCACCAGATTGATACAGCTATAAAATAGCATCTACTTAATGTATGAAGTGTTGTACTGTGTTTCTGCGGTAGGGTTTCCAAGAGTTCCTTGAGGAGGCACTATGCTGGCTCTCATATGCTACGTCTCACGTTCTTTCAAAGATAAGGTTGGTTACTCGCGAGTCATATTGTAAGCGTCCATAGGCTTCAGTTGACAACTTACCATCACGCGTGCGAACACTGGTATGCCACCGTTAAGTAGTAAAAAACTAAGAATTAGGAATATCAATCTATATCTCTGCAATATAGACTTGGTATGAACTGTGTCCGAAAAATTGCGTGAACCTAACATATTTTTAAGTAAGAAGCTCTCTCTAACTAGCTGACTCTATTAAAATGTCCTTTTAGTATAAACTTATTTGTGATACATATCTATGATATCTTAGATGTCTACAAGTAAGACTGTGTACGTGAGCCTTTGGTTTCTATTAAAAAGAAACCAATGTATTCCGAAAGTGTCTACCTGTAAATTATTGTGCATTCAGCATAAGTTAACAAAATAATGGCTAGCATAAGTAAGATTAGCATTTTTTAAGATCACCCTAACAGTAAGTTAATTAAAAAATGTTTCTGCCAAGAAGCAACCAAAATATGACAACCTCAAGAATGGTCTTACTTATCGTCTTGTCAATGAGATCAAGGAATACTCCGACTACATCGCCGACCGCCCATTGCTTGCCAAAAGACTCGGTACTACCGCTGTATACTTTTTCCTCCTTAAATGTGGGAAAATATTTCATTGTAAACCTTTAGATACCATTGAGACTAAGCCCTCATCTTTTTAACAACTCGCTCGAACGAAACGAGCGGCGCTTTGATAGATTAGGTAGACATTATCGCTACTTTGCTTCTGAATCAATCGCCTATTTGCTTCGGAAATTACATAAATTTTTAATAATACTACAGTTCCTGCTTCCTTAGTAAACAAGCTCATAGCATTTGGATTAAACAATTTTCTTGAACAAATTCTAATTAAATTGCTCGAGCAAATCAAGCGTGACATGATTATAAAGATTATTCAGATTTTATCAATCGCTACTTTGCTTCGGCATCAATCGGCTGCTTGCTTCGGAAATAACATGTAACTTTGTGTATGTCATACCCGTTTTATATTTAAGTTATTGCTACATCTAATAATACCACATATAAAACACATTTAATGAAGAGCAGGACAGAAAATAGACAGACACAGGGATAAACATTTATCAGAATAGTGTGTTATCGTCAGTAACCACAAGCGGGAGAAATTTTAAGGTGACCATCTAATATCGACGCGAAAACCTCTTCTGACGAAAATGTCTGAAGGAGATATGTGTTAACTTATTTTTTCTTTGCCACAGCCATCGTGGTCGCGCATATTTTAGTACATATAAGTCTAGTTTTAATGAAACAGTTTTAAACCAATAAATAAAAGCCATAAAGAGTTTTAAGCTCTTTTGAGCGATGAGCCGTCGTCTCTAATATTCTTGAACAGCGCCTATAAAGAGCGAATAATGTTACTCAAGCGATTTTTTTTCATATATATTTTTAATTATAAATTGTATCTACCCTGAGATACTTTAAAACAATTTAATGTATAATGTAATAAGATGTATTATACAGTAGCCCTAGAAAAATCAATTTTATCCTTGACATACGATGAGAGAGATAAAACATATCTCCTTCAAACGCTAATATACGACATAAGTGACTTGGCTTCAATTAAAACACCATAGTGGTATCAACAATCTTGTCATACATTAGACTAACTCACATTAAATTTATACTTATTTTAACTTAGCACACTAAAATTTAGCTTAGTAGGTACTGGTGTCGATTCTGTTGTTCAAAATTACTAAACTTAACCAATTTGACAGGTCTAAAAAGTCTTGCTATCCCTTTCTCATGTACGGGGTTAAATAAGGATGGCAATATTTTAGACCACTTTGAACATTTTGAACAACAGAATCGACACCACTGTCAAATCAATATTGAGTCCTATCAAAACTGTAATTTATTTTTGATTTAGACTAGTCAGTAACAAGAGAATTGGCACCAGTGTCGTTGGCATTATTGGCATCAGCTTCCGTGTCGATATAAGAGGTGTCACCCAACATGTTACAACTGACTGATTGTCTGGTCTATGACGTCTAGGAAGCAGCCGACGGTGTCTCCAACTCGAAGCTGAAGGCCAAAGGCGTCGCTCGACCCCCCGTGGACTTTTATAGACTAACACAACACGTAACATTTGATTCTTCGTCTTATGTCTTAATTAAACCATGCATGAATATTTTTATTCTGACAGACGAATCTAAGCAGGTAGTAGTACCAACACATTATATTAATCTATGATAAAAGTTGCAACAGGAATGTATGTTTGTTCGTTCGTCTTCTATGTAATCCTAAATAACTGTAATGACACTTTAGCGAGATGTGCGCCTGCGCGTGCCTTAAAGAGAAGAATCTCTGGCAATTTAATATACCTACTTACTTTCCAACAAGCGCTTGTAACTTTCATTAGTACAGAGAAAGAATGGAATATATAAAAAGGTATTTATTAATAAAATATTGTTCAGGGACTCTCATCGAAAATAACGAAGTTATAGCTACATAAATATATACTTTAGAATATGAGACCTACCCAAAATAGTTCAATATCTAAATTTAAAGAAGACATTAAAAGTACGTTCGCTACTAAATAATTTTCCTCGACTTTTCTCATAGTTAAAAAGAATATTCCTTAATTTACGAAAAGAAGAGGCTCCATGACTGTTTTTTTTAATAACGAGCAGGTTACTTACATTGTAGCCATCAAAAGCCCAGGAGTTTTCATCCTGACCCAGCATCATGCCAGGGGCCATATCTGCGTGCGCCCAGCCGACCTGAGAATTAATTTGTTACATAAATACAAAATATTAAAATTTATGATTACCTATATTCAATATATAAACCTAAAACTAAAAACCTTAAAAATATAATACAATTAATAAAATATATTATGAAAAGGAGTCCCTTTAGGCAAGGTTCCGAAGATACTATTTATAGATTTATGATTAAAAGTTCCCATATCCTTATTCCTTTCTCTTATGTTTAATCTTTGTTTTGGCCACAACATTATAATGTAAATCTTTAATAACACGTGGACTCGTAGTACGTTATGCATTAATAATCTCTGTTACTTATTGTTAATATTCATACCTGAAATGTAGGTATAACTGTTTGTTGTCCCAAATAAATAAATAAATATCAAATTGTCAAGTGATTTAATATTATTAGTATCTTTGTAGCGATTCTAGGCAACTACTCAAACAAGGATGTGTGTGTACTTTAACGTTGTATCATATTAGCTTCTGCCCGCGACTTCATCCACGTTGAGCTGGGTTACAAACTATAGGTACGTGTACCAAATTTCATACCAATTCGGTGAGCCGTTTTTACGCGACTGAGCAACAAACATACATCCATACATCAATTTTTACAAACTTTCACTTTTATAATGTAAACAGGATCCTCACCCTCATTGGTCCAGCCGTCAATATTTCGAATTCGAAATACCATTTGCCGGAGCTCACTGCGTAGTTCTTCTCTGCTCTGTAAGTTCTGAAGTCCGCTTGCTTCAGCTTCGATGCTTCGGCTAGAAGTGCTACAAAGATTTTTTCAAATGAATTAGCCACGTTTTTTTAAATACAAGCACTTCAAGCCCTTTCACTTGGTACCAATATCATAGGGATGACTATGGAAATGATAAATGTCCATTTTGTGACGTCCGTCCGCCATATTGGATAAAAAATGGCGGCATTTAAGTAATCATGCATTGTCACGGGATCCAAACGTGTGTGCTATTGATTCTTCAAGAAGGGTGTGAAGAGGTTTTGCAGAGTCGGCAACGCGCGAATGATACCCCTGGTGTTGAAAACATCCACGAGCTACGACAACCGCGCTCCATCTGTCTGGCGGGCGGTATGATTGTTTGACACCTAAGCGGTATAAAAAAAAAATACCTTCGTGCTGTTCCCCAGTCGGCGGATCCAGGTTGTACCCGTAGACCAGGAGAGTCCTGACTGTTTCAGAAGCAGTGTCCCTGTTAGCCTTCTTGATTGCGTCGTCCACCTTCGGGTAGGGGACTAGATGTGGCGAACGGTGCATTTCGGGATCCTAGATTGAAAATATCCTTAGTATTACTGAATAGATTAAGGCGTTAAGTACTTTGCGGTAATTCATATTATTTATGAAATACAAAAAATGATATTAAAATATTTTATATAGAATATATTAATATTTTGCATAGAATACTTATATTTTGTAGAGAATGTAAGATATTGTTTCTTCAAGCAGTTTGCGCCACATATGGCAGTAAATCACACTTGGGCGCAGACTGTTTGAAGAAACGATATTGTATAAATTTAAGCCGAATAAAGAAAATTACCTGAGTATATCATAATTTGTATTTTATTCTTAGAATTTTTGGTAACTATAAGAATGACAGAATATTGATGGTTATTATCCTCAGTATAATCTTCTAGTGAATCTAAAAGTATTATAGCCGTAAAAGTCCAATAAATTTTCAGCTATATGCGCGCTAAATGCGCTACATCAAACACTAAAAATATGTAATTTTGAAATTTAACAGAGTAATTTCATAAAAATCTTAATATAACTAATAAACATGTAAGAACAAAACAATACGATAAAATAAAAAAGTGCAACAATAATCACATAAAACATCAACAAAATAAACATAAATAAATGGTAACAAATAATAAAGAAGCATGTTGAGAAGAATATCTTCTTTCTCCCTCGTGGCTACATTCGGACTCCACAAGCTGTGACCCTCACACCTAATAAGGCGATATGATACTACTAAGTGTGAGAGTCACAGCCGTCGAGCTCGAGATGTGATGGCTTCTAGACGAGACAAGATATGACATATAAGGAAGAAAATATACAAACATAGGTGCCAATTCTGTTGTTCAAAATTACTAAACTGAACTAATTTGACAGGTCTAAAAATATTGCCATCCTTATTTAACCCCGCACATGAGAAAGGAATAGCAAGACTTTTAGAGCTGTCAAATTAGTTAAGTTTAGTAATTTTGAACAACAGAATCGACACCAATTTCACAATTATGTACTTAAGAAATGTGCGGAATGCTACGCCAAAAACATTACTCTATTGTTAAATTGACTATTACCAATGTGATGTCTGTACTAGCAAGAACATCTTTCCACTAAGTGTCCGAAAACGTTACTCTAAAAATATTAAAATTATCATACGATTTTTTAGTTCCACTTTTCGCCGTTACAGCGATGTTTTCCCACTCGAAAACAGTTGAAAGCGATACGAATAAGTAGGCAAAAGTTGTTGTTGCTAAGGTGTACATAGAAGTGAGTTTATCGAGTGAGAGTACTATTGGTCCGTATTCCAGAACTGTGCTCAAACGTGAATCTAGGTTCCAGAACGGAATCTAGATTCACGTTTTCTTCCAAAAAATGTATGTTTGAGCATTATATCTATAGTAATCTAGGTTGTTTTTATCCCCAACAAGTAACTCATGGGCATTAAAAGTGTGCCGTTTTTTGGAGTGTTGCGGAGTTCTTTTTTGTTTCATTAAATTTCATTCATCAAAATAGTTTGAAATGAACTTAAATCATCAAATTAATTATCCGACACAATGTGACTAGGATCACTAATTTTATACATTCATTTTGCAATAAACCTACAATATAATGTTATATGTGTAAAGAAAAACTAAAATAACTAAAAAACCTAAACATATATATTTAAATAATCACTAAAGTTAACCTAACAGCGCTGCCAGATGGTAACGTTCCCAAAATACTGGCAACATTACCATGCTGAATGGCAACGCCTAAGCCTAACCCCTTCCCAAAATATATGCCAGTATTTTGATCACGTGCTGTCGGTCATTCTGTATGATATAATAAATAATGTGATATGTTATTGCAACTTAGCATACAACCATGAATTTTTAGATAAAAATGAACCTAAATGTGGTTTATTTAACATAAAAAACGGATTGAAATAAAACTTTAGGTACTGGTTCCATTGGCTCATAATAGCAGTCAATCAATCCACACCGGGCCCCTTGATTCGCCATCGACAGGTTACTCTCGTATCGAGAAGCCTGCATAATAATAATAATGCTTGGGCATTATCACACAGCGCCATCTGGCCACAAACTAAGCAAAGCTTGTACTATGGGAACCAACAGCTGATAGAATACTATTTTTTTTTGTAAATACATACTTATAATACACATCAAACACACAGACGCAAGGCAAACACAACATACTTATCACATAAATATATACCCCAGCAAACCCATACCTCATCAAGTCTGTAAGTTTATGCAAACCCATATACATTAAGTCCCTAACTTAACGGAAACCTATATCTATAAGTCCATAAGTCAACGCAAACGCATACCTCATTAAGTCCATAAGTCAATTAGAAATGTTAAGATATTTTTCAAAATTTTCTTATCATAAGAACGTTCGCCTGACAATAACAAACACAAAAAAACTAATTAGTGAAATCGGTTTAGCCGTTCACGCGTGATGCCGTGACCAAGGGAAATTTTAATTTTTTTCTCTCCCTAAAAAACATCCTCGTCCTTCAAGGAATATAAAAAAGTCAACCTAAGCCCACGATTTATTAAATCCATAAGTCAATGCAAACCCATATCCATTAATCCCATAAATTATCGTTAACCCATACGTCATCAAGTCCATAAGTTAACTTACATTAAACCCGTCCATTAGTTAACGCGAACCCGTACCTCGTTAAGTCCGTAAGTCCACCCTTGCTGAATCCTCTCGCGTGCCCACAGGTTGTGTGTATTCTCGGCCAACTGGTCCACCAACTCGTCCATTTTCGGTGTTAGGGTGACAGCACTCAAGTCCAAAGGTGCTGGCTTGTAACCATTAGACTGCAACACATTTATATCTTTGATAATGATAAATATATAATCAAAGATGTAGGTATATAATCTCCGATCGGTTGCACCAATTTTAACGGAAGTTTCAATGGCAAAGGCGTCACTTAGGTTACTCTTATTTTGGAGAAATAATTAGGGTTCCGCACAAAAAAACACCATAAAATTGTAAGCAAAATTAATTCCACGGGTACGAAATAAGGTAAGTAAGCTTGGTTGTACGAGGTTACGCTGGGCTAGTCGGTATGCTGCTAGCACAATGAGTCCTCATCAACAACATGGTTGGCAACCATTTAGTGATATCCCTGGTATTGCTAGCGGCTATAGGCTACAGTGACTGCTTACTATCAGGTGGGCCGTATGCATGTGCGCCACCTTACTGATATAAAGAAAAAGTTCCGGGCACAGCTATTATTTATAAACAAAGATATAGGTAGGAAAATAGAACTTACTTGCATGAACGGCTCGTTGGGAAGTCGTACGTTTTTAATACGCGCTGGAGGCTTGTCCAAGCTGATGTAGTATCCCAAAGCCAAAATTGTTCTAAGCAAAGAAAACAAGACGAGATTTAAAAAATGCCGAAGATATAGCTTTAATTTGAAACACATTGGTATATCGACAGATGCAAATAAGATTCCCTGTTGATATCCCATAAATTATAAATAGCGATTAAATAATTAAAGGATCATATTTATTTGGGTCAAATAAAGACAAAGAACCTTTGAAAGATTTTTAATTTGATCTGTGTAGATACAAAGACAAAGAGTTACTTTTCTAGTTTTTAAATAACAGAAAACGTTTGCGAGGCTGCGAATAATTCGTGGGCCAATAAATACAGCCATCAAATAAACTAAAAATGGGTCCCGAAAATATTCAAGGCTGTCATTTCGTATGTTCTCTGGTAATAAGTCGCAATATGATCCTAATAATTATTGGGATAAATGAGGATACAGTGAGTGCATGATATGATGATAAAATTACTTAAGAGTCTGTACAGCAAGCTGGATATCGTATCTCTTCTCAGCAGGGGGTAGACGCTCAAAGGGTACTAAGCATGGGTGTATCTTGTGCAAGTCGTCGCGTTGGTCGCCGTACATCCAACCAGCCTCAATCTGAAGTTATAATTTTGTATGAAGTTATGGATGGAACATCTCTCGTAACATAGCAACCATTTTCATATATGTCAAGAATTTCTTTACCTTGTTCATCGCCCACATTTCGTGTATGTTTTCAGCTAGCTTGTCTCTGATTTGTTCAATGTACGATGACAGTGTGATCTAGAAAAAAAAGTGTTGATATAAAACTTGTTAGGGTTAAAATAATTAAAACTATGGGCAAAGAGTATTTTGTAAATACATTTGCAAAGGGTTGAGCTTCATAGGGCACTTCTATACATCTTAATAGCAAACTAAGGTAAAGCATAGGGCCCAATATACACCCTTGTGGTACTCCCAGTAATATATCTTCCACTGCAGTTATATTTAATTTCTTATTATAGTCCATTAATTACCGTTACTGTTTAGATACGAATAATTCATACATAAAAACGTTTTGTTGTTGACTTAAATGTATGTGGTCGTAATTATTCCTTGTAAATATTATCAAAAGGTTGAACAATGTCGATGAATTTGACAAATGGCAAATTATATCGTTTATTAGTGCCAGGCGTAATTAAATGCTTCTGTTGCATAGATAATTTGCTTATCAATATCACTGATTCTTACCAGCATGGTATCAACCGGTGTAGGCACAAAGGCCGTATCATCCTGCACTAGCGGAGGACCAGCCAGCGCTCGCTTGGAGAGGTTGCCGAAGTAGAAGCAGGGCTCCAGGCTGAGGATCTGCTGGGGCAGCAGAGACTCCACCAGAGGGGAATAGCCCTCCGGAGCTGCATAACGCAGCCTTCCATGCTCACCGCCAAGGAGGAATCGACAACTATCACAATAACAAACAGTATCATTTAGACCATTAATTTATAAATACAAATATCGGTCGTAGTTTGCAGGGCCTTGTAGTACAACTTCTACACATATTAATTGATCCACGAAGAGTGTTTCTTGGCAATAGCTCTTTAGGTGATCTATGCCATGGGTACTGAGTTCCAGTACTTGAGAGAGCACGTTAAACCATCTTAAGGAATCGTTGCAGGTACTGTCCGAAACCAAAGACAGGTTGACATTTAGTTTAACCGACACATAGTTTTTAAAAAAACCGATTATGCTATTCATAGTTACAAAGGTCAGGTGGTAGAAGATTCTTAGGTGTGATGTCTGGCATTTAAATAAGCCTAGGATAATAATTCTTTAATTGATGATAAGCATTATCAACATGATGCGTTATTAGGGTACCCACCTTAACTTACTAGAGCAGCTCATGACAGGGAAGAACATGCCTTCCAAGTTGAAGTTGGTGAAGGAACCGGTTACCCTCATTCCGTTGAACATAAAGTTTATTATTGGCACTGTCAAATCTAATGCGCAGCCGATTACGTCACCTAGAAAACAACCAAGTACAAATCTTCTGGAATTTGTTTAAAAACTTATAAACGTTCAAGTTTTTCTTTTAATTCTTTAGTGAATGAAAGGAGTCTGTTCATTAATGAACATGTCACTATTGTAAGGATCACAAGTGTGAATAATTTAGTGCCTTTAACAATTATGCAATAAATGCGAATCTGAGCATATTTACCTTTCCTAATATAAGGTTCTTCTGCATGTGTTCTGTTGACAGGAGTCTTTCTGCCACCGGACCAGAGGTAGGCTCCATCGAATCCGAAGGAATATAAATCATCACCAACCCCATTACCACCCCACTTCTCACCACCGCCAGGATATGGGACATACCTGCATAATAAAATGTTATTGGTGCAGTCGCCTCAACTATTGTTATATTATGGACATTGAAAATGAAAATGATAATTACTCTGAACTCTTAATCTATCCATTCATTAATTCCTTCTTTCAATTCATCATCAATCATTTAACTTTTTCCACAGCCAACATGCAATAAGTGGATCATGGTAGATCAACTTTCCAGATTTCGTTAATTAGTAAAGCCTCCTTAGCTCTGTTAGTTTTCGTTTAAATTGGTTATTATTACATATTGTCTACTTTTCTACCTTTACTTTACTGTAATTGATAACTTTACTGTATTCGAATTATCAGAAACAGTCAACCCTACAAGCTAGCTAGCAGAGCTATAAAATGGCAAGACAGGACATAGCGAAACCTTTAGTCTTGAAACTCTAAAATGGTAACTTTGACGAAGGCTGACATAGGCACAAAGAAAATCCTTCAGCATACGGGTACTAACTCATCTCCACGAAAAAAGAAGAAATACAGAGTTACATACTAGATATAAATGCTCCTAATTATTTACCCAGAAGTGTTAGCCCATCCAATCCGGAGATGCGGCATCATATGGGTGGTCTTCTCAATGTGATCCATTGTCACTTCGAAATACCACTTCTGGTACACCGCCGAGCCTTCCACACGACCCACGAAGATGTTCGGACGGACACTTCAATGTAGACAAACAAAATTAGACAGTTCCAAATTCTGGACTTACCAGACATCTCATATAATGTTATTTATGGTAAAATTCATAGACTACATCCAGACAAGGCAACACAGTATTATATTTTTCGGCGACACCGTCCGTAGCAGTCAGACTTAGCAAACACCTGATGAAAAGCTGTAGTAGTCGCATATGATGTGTAATATAATCATGACAAACCTTTTTCTTTTTTTAAATGCATTTCCGTCCCTTTAACAAAATACCTCCAGGAAAAATGATAGAAATCTAAAAGGCCCTGTGCTTCAGGAACTGTTGAGAACAAACCCTTACCTAGAGACATGATCAACTAGTTGCGTCTGCAGCAACAAGTTCTTGCCCGGCAGCAGGTAGTCGCAGATGTTGTTCTGTGACGAGCGCACCGCCACGCCGTTACCGACGCAGAGCGAACACAGCACGTCCAGGACTTTGGGGTCTCGACCGTGTTTCTCCAGTAGAGAGATGATCACTTTTATGTGTTCGTCCTGTTGAACACACGATCTGTTAGTTTGTTTCGCCATTTAATCTCCTCTTCTGTCAGATTTTTAGGTATAACTGCTTTTGGCAAAGTTGATTTACGAACGTTTTAGACTATGTATTCGAAAATGTTACTCTCTAAATGTGAACATTTTTATACGAATTTTTAGTTCCACTTTTCGACAAAGCAGCGCTGTTCATTGTCCCATACAAAAATAGTCGAAAGCGATACGAATACGCTGTCGAGTTTTTCTAGGGCTACACATATATATTGTGACAGGAAGCAGTTTTACAACTATTTAGAATCCACAAAATTTTTCATATTCGGTCATTGTTATCAAAAAACTCTACTAGGTAGCAATACATTGTAGCTCAGAGTAGATAATATTGTATAGCAGTAAATGAGCAACAGATCGAAGAATATATTTAATTCAAACACGTAAGAATTTTCGAGATTTTACTGAATTATAATAAGTCAAAGTTGAGACAAGGCTGCATTTTATCACCCATCCTCTTCAATATCTATGGAGAATATATCATGAGGCGTACTCTTGAAGATTGGGAAGAAGGTGTTACCATTGGTGGAACCAAGATCACAAATCTACGTAATGCCGATGATACCACCTTGTTTGCTAAGAACGAGCTTGAAATGGCTAGTCTCCTTGAGAGGATGGAGCGCATTAGTAACGAATTGGGCCTAATGGTGAATAGGTCCAAGACAAAGATAATGGTGATTGACCGCACCGGCACCGCTAACCTCACTGGTGCACTCAACCTAGAAGTGGTGGACAACTTTGTATATCTAGGATCCACAATTACCAACAATGGGTCTTGCGAGCCTGACATCAGGAGACGCATTGGCATGGCTAAGAACGCGATGTCTCAACTTGACCGGATTTGGGCCGACAGGAACATATCGCAATGGACAAAAGTACGCCTCGTATCTACTCTGGTCTTTTCAATTTTCCTATATGGCGTGGAGACTTGGACTATGAGGAAGGCGGACCGATAACGTATAGACGCCATCGAAAAGTGGTGCTGGAGGAAAATGCTCAACATTAATTGGTCAGAACATCGCACCAATGACTCCATCCTTGCTGATCTCAAAATAAAAACAAGACTCCACACCATTTGTCTCCGAAGAGTCTTCGACTTCTTTGGCCATATAGCGCGCAAGAACGGCGATAATATAGAGAAGCTCTTGCTGACTGGTAAGGTGGAAGGCAAAAGACCGAGGGGTCGCTCCCCTATGTGATGGTCCGACCAAATACGTTCCGCACTGAACACCACTGTATGTGATGCCATTCACGCCGCCGAGGATAGATCTACGTGGCGTGATATAATACACAACAAGATACTTCACAGAGGTCACGACCCTCAGCACTGAGGACACACGACGCAAGGAGGGGGATAACAAGTCAATTTGCTCGAATCGAAAATTATATTCTAAATAACTCCATGTTAAACGGAAACCATCTTACAAGTACTGCTGATTTTTCTGTCTAAGACGACATATACGCAAAAACTATTGTAAGCACAATCCATTACGCACCCGCATCATGTTCAGCGCCTCAGGAGAGTCAATGAGCACGCAATGTAACACATCCAACATGCCGGTGCCTTCGCCCGACGCCTGTGATCCCAGTCGTGAGAACAGCCAGTTGAGACGGTTCGAATTGGCGAACTGTGCGCAGTTCGTGTGGTTGCCTTTTATTATGGCCGCTGGGAAAACAAAGAGAAGGCTTTGATATATTAAGCAATTAAATGTTAACAGTATACATTTGAGGAGTAGGTTATGTTAGTATAAAGAAGTATAGGTCAATTTCATTCACGTTCAGTCAAACGAATCCATTTGGAAACTTAAAAAGTAATAAATATGCGAGATGCGGAACTGCTCTCTAGAAGTAAGTGAGAGAGAGAACTGACCCCTAGCCTCTAATATCGTATAAAGCCTTTGTTTATCGTATACATTTCTACGAAACCCGAGGGTAGAGGTAAAATGTCTAGAACTGGTACCTAAATAGAAAAAGTTTTGTGAGTATTAGGTAAGAAATATTATAGTCTATGAATTTTCAACATCCAAAGTGGTGTTTGCGTGAATCTGAGAGCGAAATCGCGCTCTATAATCTCTACCTACCCTGAAAAGGTCTGGAATGTTATGTATTTATTTATTAGGCACAAAAAACAAAACATAATTGTATAAAACAGGTACATAGTAATATGGTTATAATCTGAACTGTGTCCCAAAACATGTGTGCACAGAATTACAGTGAGTCAAAACTAAAGTAAAAATAAAACAATGTATGTATTTTCGAGAACAAAATGAACTGAAGTATTACCGAGCAGCTGATACAAGTAACCAGATATCATTTCCCAGCTCTGTCCAGATTCGTCCCCGGCGAGGAACCCCGCCAGGAACCCCTGCGAGGTGATCACGTTGATCTTGTCTATGGCTTCGAGGATAAGATTCAAAATCCCTTCCTCCTGGAATAAGTCTTGACGGTTGCGCAGCGCGCGAATACGGTTTTGTTTCTCTTCGTGTTCTGCGAACGATTTAAAATATTTGTTAGAATATTGTCAGCGATTTACTACTACATGGTGTGAATTTTTTATAACCATACATTTCATATAATGTGCCAAATACGAACTGCGGAGAAAATACACACATTATACCTAAATATCGAAAATAGAAGAGGAAGAATGATTGGTCACTTTATACGACATGACGGTTTTATAGATACAATTATGAAAGGTTAATAGAAGGAAGGCGTGGCAGGAGAGGAGCAAGGATAAGTTACATCAAGCAAGTTAAGGATAACATAGCAGTCACGTCGTATAGGGAGGTCAAAGAAGTAGCACTGGACAGGGAGAAATGGAGGGAGATTCATCGGCTGCACCGACAATAGTAAAACTCTTAAATGATAAGAAGAGACCTAAATCAATATATTAAAGTGCCACCCGACTGGGGAATAAACTTCCACCGTACAAACGATCGCAGTCAAATAAAATTACTCTGATATAGTGTTGTTTCTGTGTTGAGTTTCTATAATTCTTTGATATTACTCTGTGCTGGCATTAAGATTATAATTATATGCCCCTAGCTCCAGCACAGTGAGGCTTCATCACAATACAATTTCTAACTAAAGTGCAGCGATTGTGATGAAACCTGCATACGTCAGAGAAAAATTCAAGGACCTATGAAGCGCCTAAGAGACGGCGACGGACTCACCATCTCTCACGTTGGCACCAAATTATCTTCGGTGAATGTGACAATAAGGCAACTAGCCAAACCGGTATTGCAAGCATAGTGCGTACATGCTACGATCATCAGGTGCGCTTTCCTGCCATCTTCGTCATCAAAAACATAATCATGTTACCCATGTCCTCGTCAGGCTGAGCGAAGTAGTTGATGAGATCCTCCAGGCACATCACCATCTCGCCAAGGTTCACCGACGCGAAGAACATCGAATGGCGCCGGTTCTCTTGTAGTGTTTCAAGGCCACTGTAAACGCATTCGTTTAGGTATAAATAAGCGGCTTTCAACTTGAATTTGAAAAAAAAACACCCATTCGGAAAAGGACCAAACAGGATGATCCATTTTGGTCCAAATCTGAAAGTGCCGGCCAACGCATTTTGTTGGATATTTTGTTAGAGCTTGCCGTCTGAAGTTAAAGATATATCTTTTTACGTGATCACTATTTCCTTGTCAAATTTCCCTCTTGCTTCATGAATATTGGTTATGCTGATCATTAGCAAAAATTTAAACAGAGACCAATTTTGTTCGCATCTATATATTGGTATGCTATGATTTTATGCGCACTAGCCGCAAGACCGCTAGCCGTTGGTCTAAATGGTTAGTATATCTGAGTGCTACGCTAGAGGTCGCGGGCTGGATTTCCGACGGGGCAAACATTTATGTGACAAACATGTTTGCCTAGCGTCTGGGTGTTTGGTTTTGTATTATAATCTATCAGCTGCTAGTCCCATAGTACAAGCTCTGCTTAGTTTGGGACCAGATGGCGCTGTGTGATGAAGTGCATTATTATTTGCTAGATTATACTTCTTGTGTGGGTTGAAAATATATCTCACTTAGAGAATCAGCCAGCTTTCTTAGCAGGCTTCAATCCATTCAACGCCACAGAACCTAATTTTACGCCACAGTACAACATTTAACAACATCCACATTTTAATGTGTTGTTAGCGAAACTCAGTCTAACAAAACAAAGCGTTGACTAGCTAGATTAATGATATAGGAAAGTGCCAAAATTCACCAACTTACTTAATAAACTTGGTGAAGAGCGAAGAACACTTCCTAATAACTCTGGCAGTTCTGGATTCTTCCTCTTGTGACCTGGAGAAGTCTAGCCCGTCATCCATTTTGCCTTCTTCGTGGAGTATGGCCTGTTTCTCTTCGACCTTACCCACACCCTTCTTCTTAGTTTCATAAGACTAGAAAAAAAACACAAAAATCAATGAAAGCCCTACTACCTTCGCGAAAATAAACGCAGACACTACATAGAAAAAAGGCAAAGCTTAAGAAATAAAAGGGTTGTGTGAAAGATGACATGGTTTAATTGAAAGTGAATACAAAGATAGCAACTATAGTAGATAGAGAGGAATGTAGAGGAACACCTCTTGCGCCACAAATAAAATGGAATAAGGGCAGGAGAATGATGATGATGACAGTGATATTGATATTGATATAGGTAAGGGTAAGAGGTAAGGGCAGGATGATGAAGACCGTGATAACGATGTTGATGGTAATGCAATTAATGTAGGTGATGGTGCTGTCTTTCACCTTATAAGAGAGCCACAGGCCGGTCTCCGAGTGCTGCACGATGACAGTGGAGTCCCCGTACTTGATGATGGGCGCCCCGATGATCTCCAAGTCCTTGTCTTCCAACACCACCTTCTGGTCATCCTTCTCCTGGCGAAGGCAGAAGGCGCACGACGCGGTTGTGGCCTCCTCACGGCTTACCAAGTACAGCTCATTTTGTTCGTTCACTCCCAAATATCTGATCGGTAATTCAATTGCTTAAATAGCAAGAACATACCTTTACCTATACAGGTCTTTTAAAAGTAGCATCGGCAAAATTCGTCTGCACAGAAAAGAGCAAGCTAATGCCGATTGAATACGAGTATTAACCGTTGAAATAAAGACTTTATTGCGTTACGTTACGATGCGGGTGACGAACATGGCACGTACGCTAGGCGAACAAGGTTACGCTGAGCGGGCGTTACGATTGGCTAAGATTAAAAAAAATAAGAGTTCAGCGCAGGTACACTGGTGTAAATTATGTTTAATACAGCTGATTATAGGGTTGCATTAGTTTATATTCTACGAAATCTGTAGACATCGATTGCTTTAATACTATTGACTTTTGGGGAACTTAATTACATGTTCTGCAACGCAATACTAGCTTGGCCATATAAAGTTTTGAGATTCCAAGTAAAGCCACCAGAGCCGAAACCTTTGTGGTCTGAACTAAAAGGTAGTGACAATGATGTAGTAGTAGGAAAGAAGTACTCACCGTCCAGTGGTAATATGTCGGATCCTCATGGGATGGTACCAGTTGATGAACCCTCCGGCCCACTTGGTCCGAGCCAGTTCCAGTCGCCACAGCGACCGCGCCTGGGACATCACTGACCCGCCTTCATACACCACGATACTGCCAAAATAACATCATAATATTGTAGTCAAGTCGAGCTGTCTTATGGGCCCAGGTTCAAACCCCGGCCTGTACTAATGAGTTTTTCTAAGATAATATTCTGTAAGGTGGAGGGATACATCACAGCCGGGCGGCTCCAATTTTAAATGGGAATACCCACGGGAGATCCCACGTCGCCCAATTTCTCTTATTAGCTCATGGTGTGAATCACTGTACTTAAGCTTAGAAAAAATCGTTGGTACAGGCAGTCAGGGTTTATATTTATGTATGAATGTGGATGGGTACAGGGGTCGAGGTAGACCTAAGAAAAGATGGATGGACTGTGTGAAAGATGTCATGGCCAGAAAGGATGTGAATACAAAGATGCCGGTTGATAGAGAAGGATGGAAGAGAAATACATATTGCACCGACACAAATAATATGGGAAAGGGATGGAGAATGATGACAGGCAGCCAGGGTTCAAAGCCTGGGCTCATCAGACGACAGGCCGTTGCTTCAACCAAAAGGTCACCACGGCCTTGTAACTATAGAGAAATTATACTTACTTGAGCCCTCCTTCTTTAGTCCACGTGCTAGGAATGGTGAGACACTCATCACCACCGTGGAAGAACCGCAATACGTCCCCACCGAAGACATATCCCACGTACTTCATACGCGATATGCCAGTGCCGTACGGCTGGACCGACCAGTGCGTTACGTGAAAAGATGCGTTCACTATCGACACTTCGTTCTCTTTGGTCGTGTGCTGGAAATGGAAAAATGGAATGAGATGACAGATATGTGACGTGTCGTCTGAGCTAATTTACACCCGTCTGTAGTCTTAGCACGAACAATTTTTGATTATATTCGTTTCGCTTTCGACCTTTTTTTGTATGGGAAAATACACAGTCCTAAGATAACTGATTTTCGTTCGTAATTTTCATTTTGAATGAAAACTAATACAATTTGTATGTTGATATAATAAATAGTTCTTATTAGGTACTAAATAGCTCTCGCTCATGTATTTCATTAGTATATTGATTTTTAACTTGTTTATCCCTTGTTCTACTGCTATTTAGATTTTATCAAACTGGTACATACTCATTTTCAAATATCGACGATTTTGATTTGAAAAATCCGTATGTTTTTTAGACCACTAAGGAGGCAACAAGCATGCTACCCGCCTATAGGTAAGCGGTTACCGTAGCCTGTGGACGCTTGCAACTCCAGAGTATCGCTCGCGTGCCGACCTTGCAGAAATCTCTTCACACCCGTCTTGAAGAACCCTATGCTGTTCTCATCCCAAAGGACTAACTTTGGGAAAAAACCACGACAGGGAGCTCATTCTACAATTTGATTGTACGCGGGAGGAAACTCCTAGGATATGTGAAGACTATCTGACTCACCAAGTATCTCTCCGTCGCCACCGAGACGAGAATCAGGTCATCTCCTACTCGTACCTTCTCACCCTCAGATCTGTAAGTTGAGTTAAAATGACATTACTTCCTTCTTAGGCATAATTTTTAACCAATTTTGAACCTATGAGACTTCAATATTACATATTATCCATTTACAATGCCATACACTTTTGGTTCATGTTTTTTATCCCACGTTGTGATCAGTAGATCACAAACAACAAAATTTATAAGTATATAAATGGCAGAACAATTAGCATGTACTCTAGCACTTAAATCGAATGAATTGTTGTATCTGCTGTAAGTGATCCTGTTACATATATAAATAAATAAAAAAATAAAACCACCTTCAAACCGGAACTGGGTATGTGATTAACATAGGTACACACAAAGCTTTCATAGTATAAAACAAAGTCACTTCCCGCCGTTTGTACGCTATTGACTAGACGGAGTGATGGCGGAGTTTTAGCGACGGCAACTCGTCAGTGATACCCCTGTTGCAAGCGTCCAGAGGCTACGGTAACCGTTTACCATCAGGCGGGCCATAAGCTCGTTTTCCACCTCAGTGGTATTAAAAAATAATTTGAAGACGATTTGATTGAGGAAGGTTTCCATGTATTTAGGTTCAATCGTTGTCAATAGCACATGCATAATTATTATAGTACAGAAAATGCAATCAGTAGCGCGAGCATGATGATTTGCGACAACGTTTTCGTATCGACTTCAACTATTTTTGCATTGAAAAATGTACAGCGCTGCGGCGGTGAAAAGTGGAACTAAAAATTTGTATGACAATTTTGACATTTCGCTAGTTACGTTTTCGAATACGTAGTCGAAAAATGTTCCTGCTACCGGCACAGGGATGCACCTGGGCGAGTATTTACAAGTACTTTCAAGATACCTATTTACATTCACAGAAACAGAACATAGCATTATCTAAACTGGGCCCTGGGCCCGGACTCCGTGTGGCCTTATGGTAAAGACGACATTGTGCTAATTCTGTTGTACGAAATGATTAAACTTAACTAATTTGACACAATTTAAAGTATCGCCATCCTTATTTAAACCACGCACATAAGAAAGGGATAGCAAGACTTTTAGAACTGTCAAATTAGATGGCAATACTTTAAGTCATTTGACTACTAATTTGACACAACTTAAAGTATTGCCATCCTTATTTAACCGCGCACATAAGAAAGGGATAGCAAGAATTTTAGAACTGTCAAATTATTGACTTTTAGAACTGTCAATTTTGTACAACAGAATCGTCACCACTGCCTATATGAAGAATAAAGGTACCAAGGTATATATATTTGTATCAAATGCATCACCTCTGCTTACTGGCCGGATGTAATGTCCACCAGCAGGCTTCACCCTGCGAGTGCTCCTGTAGGCCGACGTCGAACGCTAGCTTGTCTTGAGATGACGACGTAGACAAACACGCCAAGTACTGAAAAGATAACATAACAGTAAGGACATCATCCATGTTACATAGAGATTTGGTCCAAATTTGAAAGTGCCGGCCAATGCATTATTTTGTATATTCTGTTAGAGCTTGTCCGTCTGAGCATTTATTACTATGGCACCGAAATTGGACATTACAGGACATTTCATATGTTTTAGTTATTTTTAATTCATATTTCAACAAAAAAATATGAATACCTAATCACATTTTCGAACTCAAATACAATCAACGACAGCTTTGGTGCCGTAGTAATAAATGTTCAGACGGACAAGCTCTAACAGAATACAATACAAAAAATTAGGTGTGGCACTCGGAGACTGCCGCGGTAAAGCTATTGCATAGCATTTTTTATCAACTTATGCAATTATAATTATTTATTTATTTTATTAATGCAGTATTTTTGTATATACCTATATACTTTCTCACAAACAGCTGATTACGGTAGTTTTCCAATACAACCAATGCCAAATAAAGGCGGGTTGCTGAACTAAAGACACAAGCGTGATATTTCAAAAAGTCATTAAAAGTTCTGATATTGGGAGGAGTGGGGGGTGTTAGGTTTTTTTCGTTACGGAATTTCTGGATTGGGTCCCCACGCTCAAGGCCCGCGATTAAAGCTAT
The DNA here is from genome assembly GCA_951449985.1 of Falcaria lacertinaria. Lineage (NCBI taxonomy): Eukaryota > Metazoa > Arthropoda > Insecta > Lepidoptera > Drepanidae > Falcaria > Falcaria lacertinaria. The sequence goes on along the minus strand of OX602134.1, from coordinate 3,767,469 downwards.
GCAATAGCTTAAAAAAAAAAGTTGGCCGCTACTTTCAGAGTTGGACCAAATCTCTATGAAACATGGTTGACGTCCTTTAAACGGCAGGTTTTTCACTTACCATGTCACTGTTGAGATGTCGGAGTAGAATAGCATTGCCGTAAAGCAATGTCCTGTGGCCGGACCCTGTGCCTTTACCCTGCAATCAAACGAACGTTATCATTGGCGTTTGAAGTGTGGAAACGAACAAGAGAGAAACCAACGTACTTCAATAAAAAAATCATAGATGGCGCTAGAATCGTTTTTTTTGTATAAATTGAGCGATCAAGCTGGGTCTTCAATTTAAAAATTATAATTTTGCATATCTTATCTTATGGCCTTGTAAGAATGAATAATCGCTGTTCTAGCAGCAAGGAATGAGATTTCAAATGTCAGAGTAATTCTCTCGCATACCAATTAAGTATGAAGCTGCACCTTTGAAGTCACTTGAAAAGTTCTATCAATAACAATCAGTACAACCCCAGTTATAATAGTTTATTTTTAACCAAATTAATTATTATTTAGGAAATAACTTGTCTAAATAATTGTTGATAAAACAAACTAACTGCATACAACTTCTTTGCCACCTATCTAATTCTTCAGATGAGGCAATAAATTTCCATGTAAAATTCATTTGGTTGAGTGGAATGGGTATCGGATTGCGCGCGGATGGTCCAGGCAGCGCCATAAATATTTTAGCTTAGAAAACCAACACAGATACCGTTGTAGGAAACCTTTACAGGTATTACAAATATGGTAGAGGTAAATTTACTAGCATTTTGTTTAGTGGATTGCCAGTTTTTTTATACCACTAAGGGTCCAAGCAAGCATAAGGCCCGCCTGATGGTAAGCGGTTACCTATGGGCGCTTGCAACACAAGGGGTATTACTCGCGCGTTGCCGACCCATTAGAAATCTCTTCACACCCTTCTTGAAGAACCCCATGCTGTACTCCTTTGGGAAAACCTCGGCGATTTTTCAAAGGTGCCTTTTTTGCCCGCCCGGTGGTAAAGTAGATTTTTTTAAGTGCCCTACTCGTATTAGGGATTGTTTTTATTTTAATTTAGATTAATATTGATTTTGAACGAACGAGTTCCCTACTGACAGAATGGCGTCTTTTCAAGATGCCTAAATCCCTTCAAATTAAGACATGTATAGATTGGGTGATTTGAGGGTTACCTACCATATAGTGGTTTTTTATAATGTAGGTAGTAGAATAGAAAAATAAACGAGTGCTAGTAATAACAAAAAAGAAATCTATTGGTTTTGACACTTTTGACCCTAGGTAAAATAACATTATCTATACTGTATTATCTACTCTGAGCTAATATTATAAAGAGGAAAGATTTGTATTTTTGTGTGTGTGTATGTTTGTATTGAATAGGTTCCGAAACCGCTGAACCGATTTTAAAAATTCTTACACCGCTAGAAAGCTACATTATCACTGAGTAACATAGGCTATATGCTATATTATATTATATTGATACGCGGGCGAAGTCGCGGGGAAGATAGTAATACAATAATGCTATTTTTAGCAAATAGATAAGTTCAGTTCAATATGAATAGATATATTATATTAACATTTGAATTCCTACCTACCTATATAGTGATTTCGCTTATTATACTTTAATATAATTTTAAGTTCCTTTAATACAGGTTATCTTTTAACCTAGCTAAGAAACTAGTTGCGACCCATAATATGTTCTTTAGACTAAGCTTCTTCACTCTGTACCTATCAACTACTACATTGTAACGTCTTTCTTGAATGAGTAATGAAATTTATAATTATTAAAAAAAATAAAAGAAATAGTAAATATAATAAAACATTTAGAGTTCTGGCAGATATTCTGGCATTATTTTTATTGTCTTTTAGTATAAATTAGAATGAATTAAAACTGTTAGATAATAAAATGTCAATAATAGGTCAATTTGAATTACAATCTAGAAATAAATATCTAGGCTACAAGAATCATGCATATTATACAAAATAACATGAATACAGAAAAAAACAAATTCGGTGTTATCTGTGGGTGTGGGTGATGAAAAAAATATGTTAATTTAATTTATTAATATATTTTTGCTACCTTAAGCACTTTTTTTTATACCACTAAATTGGCACACTAGCTTACGGCCCTCCTGATGGTAAGCAGTCACCGTAGCCTATAGCCGCTAGCAATACCAGGGGTATCACTAACGGCTTGCCAAATATGTTGTTGATGAGGACTCACTGTGTTAGCAGCATTACTACATGCCCAGCGTATCCTCGTGGAGCACTGGCAACCTTACTAAAATTAATTGATTATTATCTTGTTTTATATTCGGAAAATCAAATACCAAATGGCATACATATTATAATAAATCAGATCCGAATATCTTGTATTTTTTATTAAAATAATATAGTGAAATGAAAAGAACGTGATGATAAATAAAATTAGATTAACGATACTCTATAAATAAATAGATATATAATATATATATATATTTTATCTCCGGAATATTCAAGCACTGAAACTGCCTTAGACATACATAACATTAAAAAAAAAAGAATTTAATAACAAAACAAATAACTTTAAGGAAGTCTTATATACGTCGTCGTTAGTATGAATTTGCCTTTATTATCACACGGATGTATTTTTAAACTGACTGCGTGAATTGATTAGTAAATAACACGAAAATATTAAATACAAACACTATTTAAAAGTTAAAAGTAAAATTTTGTAGTTTTTTTTAAGAGCCAATCATACATCAGTCATTTTGTATAGTGAAAACGATGCTGCATGCAATTTACCAATAAATCGGTCATACTCACTAAATTTTCTTTGCCCTGGAAAATTTAAAGAGGGTCGCAATACGTAAAACGGTAATTATTTATATTAGAACAAATGGGTTAGGCTGTGTGGTCCACGGCCGAGAGATAATCTAACAAGAATACGTCGGAAGAAAAAAGAAATAGTTTATAAAAAACACGCTTAATATTCAGGGTAGGTGAAATTTTGTTTTTTCCTTAGCCCATACCTGTGCAAATTATCAAAACGAACAGTCGTCTTGAAGTTGGTAAAAATTACGTTGAAAAAATCCTTATTTTGATAGATACATACATAAATACATACAGGCGATACTAATAAAGGCGTGATATAGTAGGCAGTCATTGGGATAAGACTTAAAACTTTGGGCAGACCTATGCAGCCACATTCGCATGTCGCGGTCGTTGACGCGAATATTACACTTCAAAAATCATCACACCATCAAACAATGTAAAATAATTAGATACCTTAATTAACTTTCAATTTATATGTAAGCTTCGCAATTTTTTTATGATTTAAATATTGACTGGGTCATATTTTTTTTTTTTTTTGTATCTTGCCTCATAAAAATCAGATGAAGAAAATTGATGTTTTTGTTGGAGTTTTTCTGGTGATGTCAGATTCTATCGGGGGCCAGTCTGACAAGCGAGGGCCCAATTAAAAAAAAATATAACAATATTATTTTTTTCAGACGTATTCATGCTATAATGTTAAACACAACATAAATATACTCGGTGTGTGCAAAACATTCAATATAGATTTGCCTTTTGAAACCTTTAAGACATAGATTAGGACTATTTATAACTTATCATGTTTAGTACATAATTACAATATATATACATATATATTGAAAATTATTTATAGGGTGATGACAGACAGACTCTCTAGGAGACTAGTGTTGGACTGTTATTCTTTCAGGCTTCAGAGGCTACGTATAATTTAAAATATACAATGACATATATTTTCAAATAACACTTACTGTTTCTGATCCTGCCGCTGTCACTAATTCCTGTAAAGCGCGAACTGACAGAGCCTGCAAGGAAAACAAATTGGTGTTAAAAAATGACAGTTATTTTTTCGTGGACATAAGACATCCCAACCGATGGTAAGCGATTACCGTAACCTTAAGAATACCTACCTTTTTTTATACCACTAAGGTGGCACACAAGCTAACGGCCCACCTGATGGTAAGCAGTCACCGTCCTATAGCCGCTAGCAATACCAGGGGTATCACTAACTGGTTGCGAACCATGTTGTTGATGAGGACTCACTGTGCTAGCAGCATTACACTACTACTACCCCAGCGTATCCTCGTGGAGCACTGGCAACCTTACTTACCGCAGAAACACAACACTACATCGAGTAGTGTTATTTCACTGCGGTCTTCTGTAAGGTGGAGGTACAGTCCCTAGTCGGGCGGCTCCAATTTCAATGGGAAAACCCACGGGAAATCCCAAATCGCCAACCTATTTGTATTGTATTATAATATCTCACCTGTTCAATGACGAACACGCATTGCGAGAGGTCCGGTGGTATGTTCTTATCGGCGATGTTTTCGAGGAAGCAATGTCTGTTGCCGAAGCCTTCTGCAGCCAGGCAGACGCGCTCTCCGGTCGCCGTGCAGGACAGACACACCATGTCTTCCTAAAAAACGATAAAGAGATTACATATATGTAGGATTTAATAATAAATATAGGTGTTTTGAATGAAGAACAATGAGAGAGAGAAAGATATAGACAGAGCGAGAGGTGTCAGTTGAGTTGAGTTGTGTCGATTAAGATGGTCGTGTAAGGTTTTAGTTGTAAAGAGATTGTTTTTTTGAAAGATGTTCATGAAGATATGAAATAAAGCTGTTGTTATCTACAAAAGAACTTCCGTTATTGATTTTCAACTCTTCATATATGAACTAACTAGCATTTTCCCCAACAATGCGTCAGCGTAGAAATAGATGAAAAAAACTGTTAACGGATTCTTTTAAGACTGTCGAAGCGTACCCACGACAGACAGAGCAGTCAGTTATAACTAACCATTAGACCAACAGCCGAATTAATTATTTAAGTTGCTTTTACCAGCGGCTACGGCCACATGGTTCCATTATCAGACAGTTGACGAGGATAATAAGTGTACTGTATGTTAATCCAGCCTATAAGTAACTTTGCTTCCAAATTTCATTCAAATCCATTCAGCCGTTGCAACGGCGTGAAGTGGGTAGAAACACACACACACAAACTTTCGCATTTATAATATTAGGGTGACATACAAATTTACTACTAATAAACTACTGATGAATCCATCAGTAGTTTATAAGTAGTAATTTTTATTTTCCTAATTAGGGAAACTGACTAGTCATCCAACTCCAAGTAAAACTTATTCAAGTGTTTCACAAACACTAGACTTCTAGAGAGCTATTGTATTTATAGATCTCCATTCAATTCGTTGCTTTCACAATGGAGTTCCGTAGCTCAGAATCCATTTGATGGACACGATTCTCTCTTCTTGTCAGGGTTGTCACATATTTTTATTTGTTTACCTAGTATTTGGACCGATGACCTGTATCATCTATCTATCATCTGTAACATCTATCGACTACGTATTCTAAAACGCAACTTTTTTTTTATACCACTAAGGTGGCACACAAGCATACTGCCCACCTGATGGTATCTTATCCTGATGGAGCTTTTAAAAAAGAGGGGTAGAGCGATTTGGGATTACCCGTGGGTTTTCCCATTTTATTTGGAGCCGCCCGACAGGGGACTGTACCTCCACCATGCAGAAGACCGCAGTGAAATAACACTACTTGATGTAGCGTTGTGTTTCTGCGGTAAGTAAGGTTGCCAGTTCTCCACGAGGATATGCTGCGCTAGCAGTGATGCTGCTAGCACAATGAATCCTCATCAAGAACAGAGTTGACAACTCGTTAGTGATACCCTAGTTATTGCTAGCGGCTATAGGCGACGGTGACTCACCAACAGGTGGGCCTTACGCTTGTGTTCCACCTTAGTGGTATAAAGAAAAATCGAATTCTGACCTTACATCTCTCTAGACAATCATTCAGCAACGCGAGACGATATAAACTATATCCGTATTTATCTACGTATATTACAAGCATTATATTGGTTTCCAAGATATAAATCCTTTGCAAAAGTTCGGACTGACTATCTGTTGTGGTGTTGTTGACTGGAGTGGCAACCCTAGCACATAATGAGTAGGGCGACCAATTACCGGCGCCGTTGACGCGGAAACCTAGTTTCCATTACCGTCTTCTACAAAAAATATACTTAATAATAAAAATAATAATTAATAATACTTGCTTTGAAATATACGGTAGACATCTTAATTATTAATATCTATGATTATAGCGTGATAAAATAAATTGTTGTTTATCGCTTCTAAGATAATTTGCGAGTAGGTATAAGCTTAAGAATTTTTTTTTAAATTTCCACTATAACCAGTGATGGGGTGATTAAGTTTATAATGGAAAACAAGAAAACTACTAAATCGCGGACCAGAGGACCCACTAATGGATCCACAGCTAGTTGTTATTGGAAATAATCTCCGTGGGCTTTCACATTAAAATTAGAGCCGCTCATCTGGGGACTGTACCTCCACCTTACAGAAAACCACAATAAAATAACACTAGTTTGATGTAGCGTTGCGTTTCTGCGGTAAGGTTGCCAGTGCTCCACGAGGATTCTGCACTATTAGTAATGTTGCCAGAACAATGAGTCCTCTTTAACAACAGGGATGGCAACGCGTTAGTCATACCCCGGCCACCCCGGGTGTAGCAAGCGGCTATAGGCTATGACTGTTTACCATCAGGTGGACGCTTGTGAGCCGCGATAGTGGAATAAGAAAGCTAAAAAAAAACACGACTAACATGTGTCTAATAATCTCCGATTAACCAAACTCCGATTAAACAAAGGGAATTTGCGTGATCTGTCAATTTATTCAGTGGCATCCATTGTGATGAGATCCATAAACAAATCGCGGGGCACAGACAACATTATCGTTTCTTCAGTTACAATAAAGTTGACATGCCAACATTGGGTGTCGACTATAAATATTGGTAGACATGCGCTAGAGCGCTTGCCAAATCCCGGGGCCATATACACAAAAATAGAAGGTTACTGAACTGAATTAATACTCTGTTCTACCAAGTTCTATGGTGATTTGATTGATATATGAAACGAGACAGAGCACTGAGGTTATTGGCGGCTCATCTTAGGTAGTGTTTTTGAAACAGCTGGTAAAAGTTCCTCACTAGGGCCTAAAATGCATAAACTAATTTTGCTTTTGATTTTAGAACTCCGTGGGAACCCCAAAAGGAAAAATAGTTAAGCTTTTATTTTCATCTTAAATTATAATAAGATAAAAAAAACAACAAAGATTTATTTCACAAGTCATGATAATTTAAATATCTGAAATCTTTGATTATATACTTAATACTATATCATCAAAGTCTGAAATGTAAAAGACAAATTTATCACATCATTATAATTGGGTATTCTCATTCTACGGATTAAATTCCACGCAATTTTCAAGACCGTAAAATTTTATGAACGTAATCAAGTAAAATAATAACAGACTGGAAGTGGGCGAGTCAATAAATTCAATTAATGAATTACTGCCCCCACCCAACTTGGTCAGACTTCTAATTATAACAAGGGCTGTCATAAAGTAATATTTCGCATTTGGCGGTGCCTCAGAGTAGATCGGTAGGACCGGTAGAGAGGGCGGTACAAAATCGGATATTTACAATTTGTATCTATCTACACGTCAAAGGACAATTAACCGAAGCCTAAATTTATAAATTCGGGACATATTTTCTCTCAAAAAAGACTTATTTTGACAGCTTGTTGGGTTTAAATTTGGATAGGATTTTTTATTTTTCTCTCCATTACCAGCTTTAACAACCACGCTACGGTGATTCATCCCAAGACTTTCTTTATACCACTAAGGTGGCACACAAGCATACGGGCCACCTGATGGTAAGCAGTCACCGTATCCTATAGCCGCTAGCACTACCAAGCATCATTAAAGCGCTTGCCAACCATTTTGTTGATGAGGACTCACTGTGCTATCAGCATTACTACTAGCCCAACGTATCCTCGTGGATCACTGGCAACCTTACTCACCGCAAAAACACAACACTACATCAAGTAGTGTTATTCCACTGCGGTCTTCTGTAAGGCGGAGGTACAGTCCCCAGTCGGGCGGCTCCAATTTAAATGGGATAACCCACGGGAAATCCCAAATCGCCCAACCTCTCTTTTTAAAAGCTCATGGTGTGATTAATCACTGTACTTAAGCTTAGAAAAACTCATTGGTACAGGCCGGGACTCGAACCTGGGCCCATCAGATGACAGGCCTGTTGCTTCAACCACAAGGCCACCACGGCTTTCAACATATTCATTATTATTAGTGTTAATAGTTTGACTCGTATATTTCGGAAGACTATAGCTTATAGCAAGACATCATGCTATCTCAGATCGAATGAGTCCATTGATATTATCAAATAGATGATTATTATCTTACAAATTTGCCTAATGTTTTTTGTAATTATTTGTTTGATGTTTATGTCGCGTGTCCATTCAAGTATGTGCATACATAGCTACATAATTTATAAGGCCGCGCGCCGAGCCCCATGGCTGTTGTCATAACGCGAAGGACATATTTTATCCTAAACTGAAAACAAATTTAGGCGTGTTTTTTAAATGAAATTAAAATCAAAATCGTTTTAAAAAGAAAAGAAAATTGCGCACTGAAAAATATCCGAATTTTCGGATAAGCTGAAGTTCAGTACATCCCTTACGATTTTAATAAAATCCCTTTGTGCCTTTAGCTCCCTTTTGAAGGGTTGTCGTCTTTAGTTATCCTCTTTAAAATGATGAAGGGTTTATTTATAATTTATGTTTTGAATTCTTAGGATAACAGGTTAGTCCAAAATATTGTTTTTCATTATAAGATTTGTTCTATAAGTGATAATGATTTGCTGTAGATTTTTTTATATCTACTACTATTCCGAAAGTATATTATCTACTCTATAAATTAATACGTATAAAGATTTTTTAGAATATTCCCTGAAGTACGAGAATGGATATTACGGAGAGAAAAAAATATAATATTTCCTGAAAATTTCTAAAACGGGTAGACAAAATATTTGATAAATGTCTACCGGTGCGAAGCCGGGGCGGGCCGCTAGTATTCAAATAAAATCGAATTAGTAGGTATAGGCGAAGGCGATATGTCAAACTCAACTTAAAACTTTTCTATAAATAGCGGCTGTGTACAATTAATACATCAAAGTACTCACCGTACGCAAGAATGAAACATCATCTTGCTCGCTCGCTCCCCCTTCCGCTTCCGCCATCTTGGATTATTCGAATCAACTGTCAGAATCTAGCACGCTGCCATATCCCATGAAATTCATAACTGAAACAAAAACAAAAATACATGAATATTCCATCAAATATGTTTCACAAACGCATGTAAATTAATAACATAACAAAATATCTATAAACATTTTTTTTTATACCACCAAGGTGGCAAACAAGTATACGGCCCTGCTGATGGTAAACGGTTACCGTAACCTATGGACGCTTGCGACACCAGGGGCATCGATTGCGCGTTGTCGACCCTTCAGAAATCTCCTCACACTCTTCTTGAAGAACACCATGCTGTAATCCTTTGGGAAAACCACGGCGGGGAGCTCATTCCACAATTCGACTGTCCAGACTTTGTTTGAGAATAATTTAATAACGGCTACATATTTATTTGCCCTTTAAACAGTATTGCCATTTTTGCTATCGCGTTGCTTTCGCAGTTTAAGATGGCGTCGGACCGCAAATAAGGTATGCTAACGTTATTAAACTCATATGAATCAAGGTATAAATGTATGTTTGGCAATTGCCAACAAGTTATGAAAAGCTAAAACATAGTTACATAGTAAATTTATAGCAACCCTTTAGCACCCGGCATCTCGTTGCCATGTAAATGAGACCTACACGTGATATACGACCACGACCGTTCCGAGGTGCGAAGCTTGTGCGAATTGGAATTATGGTGCAGGAGAATTACGTAACTACTACTAGTGCAAACAATAACTAGATGTTTAAATCAGGTAAACGTAGCACCCCTGATGGTAAGCGGTCACCCTAGATAATGGACGATTGCAATACCAGGGCTCACTAACCTCAGGTCATCCTTATGTAACATTGGCCTTATAAATAAAGAAAAAAAATTTGGATATCATCACACAGCACCATCTTGTACCAAGTTTAGATATGTTTATACCAGAAATACTTACAATACATACCAAATACCCAGAGATAAGGCAGACACTTTCATTACATAACAATATCTTAAATAATAGCTATTCCATTGAATTGATTCAGGTTTTACTTTGCGGAAATTCATATTTATAGAATACAAAATATATTATAATTTGCTTTGTCCGCTTAATGAGTGTGATACGGTCGAACGGCCTGCGCCCAGGTGAGCTCAGCCGTGGTTTCTTCCGACTGCTCGACCAACGCGGCGGCACCCTGATGATGGGACGTGGAAGTCCTGAAACACGTGTCGGAAGAAACCACGGCTGAGCTCACCTGGGCGCAGGCCGTTCGACCGTATCACACTCATTAAGCGGACAAAGCAAATTATAATATATTTTGTATTCTATAAATAGCTATTCCAGTTATATACACAGTATTCTACTGGTGAAAGAATGTGTAAATTCGGTCTATTAGTTTCAGAGTTTGAACAATTTAATTACAAACAAAAATATATATTTAATCTTTATAATATTAAGTTCAGGCAGAAATAAAAATAAACGATAATATTTTCATTGCAATATGACAACAAAAGTCGTAAAATATTTAGTGTGAAGCGTATGTATGTACACCAGTGCCAAAAAATAACCGTAAATACATGAATAAATATATACAACATAATTGTAGCTATATACTCAAATATAAACAATGCAACACAAAGTCGTATGAAGGTGGCACTTGGCTGTTGAACTGAGGTTATAGAAACCTCAAGAAGCCTCAAAGCATCATAAATATTACTTATGGCGCCATGACAAAGTTTGTCTAAGGCATATCGAATGCCAGAGACACTTACGTATGTCGTCGTTGGATCGCAGAATTGGGCACATCATAATCTGCCTGGGGAAAAACATATACCACCATATGTGGTATGAAACTAAGCTAGAGATGTCGAATATATTAATTAACATTGCCGGTTCTTCTCAGGTGGCTTTTTTTCCGAACCGGTGGTAATTTAGACCTTCATAAGTGGCCTTATTAGGGCCTAAACTGAATAAATGATTTTTGATTTTTATTTTGAACCATAAATATTAACGAATAATATAAAATAATTTTCATATTGAATAAATAAATTAACGATTTCAAATAAAAATATCATATCAATATTTATATCAACTTGAAATGAAATCAGCCAATATTGACATCTCTAAACTAAGCGTAAGGCCCACCTTATAGTGTGCGGCTACTGTAACCTATATAGACGTTTGCAAGATCAGTGGTATCACTAGCGCGTCACCAATCTTCTGGTTGAGAGCACTCCTTTTGTTTTATTCTACCAGCACAGCGTATCTTCGTGGAGCTCTATAATCCTAACTCACAACAGAAACAAAACAATGCATCAGAATTATAGCGTTATTCGACTGCGTTTTCTGAAGTAGTGGCACCAATCTGCGACCCTTTTTTTTTTAGAAATTGAGAGGACATATTTGGTCACACGCTATATCAAACATTGTAAATATTTGGAAATAGTCGCTAAGAACTTAAGGAATACAGACAATTTAAACCGCCAAGCCCTAATAATGTTGTTGGGCGTAGCATGAAATATCATTTCACACTACAAATGTAACCATTTCATGATGTGTATCCAAGAGCTGAATGCTATGTTGCTTGCTATATTCACTGTAACGACAAATAAGTCACTAGTTTAATAAACACGCTTCAACATATATTTAACCTACTTTTTAAAGGTGGCACAAGCGTAGTTCGGCCCACCTGATGTTAGCCGGTCACCGTATAGACTGCTTTCATGATTAAGCATGATATCATCATAAATGATCTAATTCTTCTGCAGAGCTACTGCGATCATAAAATACTTTAGGGCTACGAACCGTAGCCCGTAGGTCCAATGTTTTCGTAGCGCCTACGAATCACGTAGCCATTTGTGTGAATAACTGTGTGAATTCATTTTGTTTTTTCCTGTTATTTTGTGTATATGTACATTTAGTACCTATGTGGGTATATATTTATGTTTTACAACATATTTTAGTGTACGGGTAAGGTCATGACCCCTACTACAAGCGAGTTTTCGCATTCTACCCATCCTTTGAACAATTCCTTAATGGCACTCGCCACAAATAACCAACTTACCTCTGCACCCCAAATATAGGCAACCGCTAATGTTAATAGTAGCAACACGCGTTCCCGACCGCAAATATAAATGTGTTGCTTGCTCAAACTATGTCAACTTTACTGTGATAAATATAGAGGCGTTTTTACTGCAGCAAACGGAATTCGAAATTAGCTTACTTTTAAAATTAGGCCAATGCGAAAAGAGGGAATTTTAGGGGTTGGTTTTAGTATGCAAGTCAACAGTTTTATGTGTTCGTAATTTGTTTAACCCGAAGATAAGTTATTTATGAGCCTTTTCGGAATACGCCCAAAGTTAGTTAGGTTAAAGCTACTACTTTTTTTATACCACAAAGATGGAATACAATCTTACGGCCCACCTGATGGTAAGCAGTTACCGTAGCCTATAGCCGCTAACAATACCAGGGGTATCAATAACGAGTTGCCAATCATGTTGTTGATGAGGACTCACTATGCTAGCAGCAATACTACTAGCCCAGCATATCCTCGTGGAGCACTGGCAACCTTACTTACCGCAGAAACACAACACTACATCAAGTTGTATTATGGCTGCGCTCTTTTGTAAGGTGGAGGTACAGTCCCCAGTCGGGCAGCTCCAATATAATTGGGAGAACCCACGGGACATCCCAATTCGCCCTACCTCTCTTTTAACTACTGCCTTCTTTCAACTTTTAAGGGCCTTTTACGTTATGACGTCCATTAAAAATATAGTTTTGTACTTCTAGAATCGATCTATTCTTGCTGATATTGAAAGAGGTACAATTTGTTTTTATGGGACAATCTCTGGAACTAATGGACATATTTAAAAACTCTCAAATTTAAGTGTCTGTTTGTAATGTCAAATTAACAGCATTTTACCAAATGCATATGGAATTATACATACGGCACATACAACTAAATTTCATTTTTTTTTCTCTGCCTGTTTGATCCAGATAATCTCCGAAACGGCGACCGATTCTAACGCGATAAGGCTTAGGTAACTACGCCTTATAGCGTCAGCTATCAGCCATTAATTCCACGCTTCCGAATTCCATGGTGTAGTATAACCTCCTAGAACGTACTGCTAGTTATTACTTATAATTTAATTACAATGTCAAGTTTAAAATGTTGTGTCACTCAGGGTTTTTCTCAATAAAACTCAAGTACATAAAATGATTGTTTTGCATCTATATTACAACATTTTGCTGGCGACGAGGAGTAAAAATGTCGTACGAAAAATTTAGTTTCGACCGATTCAACCCATCTACAGAAGAATGGGAATATTATATACAACGGTTCCAGATCGAACTGCAACTGCACGGCCTCGACGGAGGAGACGAAACAAACAAACATAAACGTAAAACAATTCTTCTTTCTCGCGTCGGACCTGCAGGCTTTAAGGTACTGGTTGACTATTTCCGTCCTGCGGACGTTACAACAAAAACATTCGACGAACTCTTAGTCGTCCTGAATGAACATTTTGGACGGAAAACATACGTGCTCTCAGAAAGAGTAGCATTTGGTACCAGGTTTAGACAAGAGGGTGAAACGGTATCTCAGTTTATATTGCAACTGCGAGCTATAGCTGGTTTCTGCGAGTTTGGGAACAGCCTAAACGAACGATTGCGTGACCAGCTCGTCATTGGAATAAACAACAGTAACTGGCAGCAAGAGTTGATTAAGGAACATCCCAATAACAATGCTACACTCGCAGATGTTATTAGTACTGCGAATAAACTTGAACAGGCCGTGATACAAAGTAAGCGGTTATGTCAGAGCAACTCTGAACACAATTGGGAACCTTCAGTTAACAAAATTATTTCGAAACAAAACGAACGTAAGCTGAAACAAGCAAACAGAAATAAGTGTATCTTTTGTGGTAATGATTATCATTCTAACAGAAATGAGTGTCCAGCGAAAGGCCAAAGATGTCGAGCCTGTGGTAAAGAGAACCATTTTGCTAATGTTTGCATAACTAGTAAAAATGCCACAATAAAACAATTCAAAACAAGATTTGTAACACAGAATGACAGTCAAAGGGCTGTGTCACCAGATAACAGCAGTACTGATACTGATACTGTTCCAATCAATCGACTTCAAACAACAACTAAGGTCATGATACCAGCAAAACTTAACAACATAGAGGTAGACATGCTTTATGATCCAGGCGCGGCGCGCTCGGTGATTGGTAAAAATCTTTGGATTCTCTGTGGAAGACCAAAACTACGAGTGTGCGAACAACTTGTTGCTTACACCGAAGTGAAAATCAAGACTCTTGGAATATGTCACCTATCAGTACATGCCTTTAATACCACAAATACACTCGAAGCTTTTGTAACAGAACGTAACGACATACCATTATTTGGTTTGGATTGGTGTTTCGAATTTAACTTACCGATGCCTGAAGGAGCCAAATTGCGCAACATAAAACTTCCGAAATACAGCAACAACACGACCAATACTTCCAAGGCAGAAGTGAAACGCATTTTAGATGACTACAAAATGCTGTTTGATGGAAGATTAGGAACAATAAAGGGATACGAAGCCAAAATACATATTCCATCAAATGTTATACCTAGAGCCTTTCGACCTCGCCCCGTTCCACTAGCACTTCGGGAGCAAGTGAATCAAGAGCTGCAGCGTCTAACTCGAGAAGGCGTAATTGAACCAGTGGACACAATGGAAACACCAATCGAATGGGCTTCACCCATAGTGATTGCAATTAAAGCTAATGGCAATATTCGTATCTGTGCCGATTTTAAGGTAACTATAAATCGCTACGTCCAAATCGATGACTACCCACTACCTCGCTTTGAAGAGATAACGTCAAAGTTAGCAGGAGGACAACAATTCACAAAAATAGACTTAAAAGACGCATATTTACAACTTAAAGTTCACAGTGACTCCAGAAAATATTTAACTATTGCTACTCACAAGGGATACTTTCGCTATAAACGTTTACCTTTCGGAATATCTTTTGCCCCGGCACTTTTCCAAAGAACCATGCATCAAATACTACATGATCTCGAAGGAGTTGTCTGTTATCTCGACGATATCCTTGTAACGGCCAATAGCCCAACAGAACATTTGAAACGTGTACGTACAGTTTTACACAGACTTGAAGAAGCCGGTGTGAAGAGTCAGATTACTAAATGTTTGTGGTTGCAGGACAGCGTAACCTTCTTAGGTCATAAGATTGATAAATATGGCTTACATCCAACAGAGCAGAGAGTGGAGGCCATCAACAATATGCCCATGCCTCATAACGTATCGGAGTTACGTTCATTGCTCGGGTCAATCTCGTACTATGGACGTTTTATTCCATCGCTACACGCTCACTGCACGCCATTATATAGACTTCTAAAGAAACATCAAAGATGGTGCTGGACGTCTGATGATACAAACACAATTAACGATATAAAGAACGCACTAACATCAAACCAGACATTAATTCACTACGATGAAAGACTTCCCTTATACCTGAGTAGCGACGCATCAGACAAAGGTCTCGGGGCTGTTTTATTTCATAAGATTCAAGATTCTATGAGGCCTATAGCTTATGCATCAAGGACGCTGAGTGATGCCGAACGCCGATACTCAACTATAGACAAAGAAGCCCTAGGCATTGTATACGCTGTAACAAAATTCCATCAATACCTATATGGACGCCAGTTTACATTATTAACGGATCATAAACCACTGGAAAGAATTTTTAGTCAAGAGAGAGAAACTCCCAAAGTAGCGAGCAACCGTTTACTTCGATGGGCTATGATTTTAAACAGCTACGAATACACCATTTACTATCAGTCTGCTAAAGACAACTCCCCAGCAGATGCACTATCTCGTCTTCCGCTTCCAAGTACGGATACCACTTTAGAAGAACGGTCAGGGTTGCCAAAGTTTGCACATTTATTACACCTTCGACTGAGTAGCATACCAGTCACCAAGCTTGTGCTCAAACATGAGACATTAAAAGACGAGATATTGAATAAAGTAAAAGGATACGTCACGACACATTGGCCTGCAAAAAAGAATGTTAATGATGACTTACAAACATTTTTCGAAAAACGAAACGAAATGTCGTATGAAGATGGCATTCTGTTGTGGAATGGCAGGCTTTGCATACCAAACACTCTGCGTCGATCGATACTAGAGATGTTACATGACGGACACAGTGGAATCAACGCGATGCAATCAATGGCTCGCCTTCATGTGTACTGGCCCAACATTGACAAAGACATAATGGAGTTCACAAAAGGTTGCACGCTCTGTCAACAATCCAAAAAGAACACAGCTACACCACCCGTGTACTCGTGGGGAACACCCCCGGAACCTTGGTACAGACTGCATATCGATTTCGCTGGGCCTTTTATGGGATATACATGGCTCATAATTGTCGACGCCTACTCTAAATGGTTGGAAGTCATTCCTATGAAAACAACAACAGCCAAGAACACAATATTAAAACTTAAAGGAGTTTTCGCAACATTTGGCCTCCCTAGATATATAGTTACCGATAACGGACCTCAGTTTATTTCTGATGAGTTTAAGCAGTATTGTAAGAGAGTCGGAATAACTCACATCAAAACGACACCTTATCATCCCCGCACTAATGGCTTGGCAGAACGCGCTGTACGAACATTCAAGGAGCATATGCTTGCCAGTGATCGGAGAGTGGATATTTTTGAACGCCTTTACAGTTTTCTCTATTCTAACCGGCACACGCCACGGCACGCAACAGGACGATCACCATATGAGGTGCTATTTGGCAGATGTATGCGCACCACATTTGATTTGCTGAAACCGAATATAGCTGAATCTTGTGAAAAAGCACGACTTGAGCAGGAGTTACGTCCTTCTGCCAAACAGACAGTACCAGCGGAGTACGCGGTAGGGGATAGAGTTTGGGTCAACAAGCCCACACAAAAAGGCTCAGATCCGGGACAGGTGGTGGAGCGTACGGGTTTATATTCTTATAAAATACGGATGGAAAGAGACGGTATCATTAAACGTCATCATACCGACCAGTTGAGACTTCGGCGTGATATAACACAAAATAACGGGATCACAAATAGATCGTGCTATTACAAAAGGGATTTGGAGCAGCCTGGCCCTTCTACAGCGGCCCAAGACCCAGGCCCCGATGGGGAGTCAGGTGGATCACTGCCGACAGCGCATGACGAGCAGTCTGCACAAGACGCGGCTTATGACACGCAGCTACCGCGGCGGTCCCAGCGGCGCCATGTGCCACCAGCACGTTTTGTTCCTTAATCCCCGAGGGAGGGGGTAATGTAGTATAACCTCCTAGAACGTACTGCTAGTTATTACTTATAATTTAATTACAATGTCAAGTTTAAAATGTTGTGTCACTCAGGGTTTTTCTCAATAAAACTCAAGTACATAAAATGATTGTTTTGCATCTATATTACAACACATGGCACAGTTAGTGTTAATTACTACGAACTATGGACAAAGTCATGTGCAAAAGGGTAGTTCATAAACGGGAATAAAACACATCATTAACTATGTTTTATTGTCATTTAAGTCAGCTTTAAGTGACCATGGGCAACGGTACTCTTCTTGGTCGAAATAAATGTATCAAACTTAACGACACTTGCATACGTGTTTACGTAGTACAGCTAGTTTTCACGACTCCGTGTAAATATAGGGTATTTATTTATTTATGTGTAGATTTCTTAGAAAAAGTTTAGCTGTACATTAGTTAAACTATTTTTACTATCTGTTCAATAGTAGAAAGAATATCTTTCGACTGCGTATTCGAAAACGTAACACTGAAAATGACAAAATTTTAATATGAATTTTTAGTTCCACTTTTCGCCAGCGCAGTGCTGCTCATTTTCCTATTCAAAAATAGTCGAAGGCGATACGAATACGTGATCGAAAGTTGTTATTGCTAGGGCTAATGTTATCATCTAGGAAGTGAGAATTGTCATAATACAAATTTGTATTACCAAGCCATTTTGCTATTGCATTGCTTTTGCAGTCTATGGTTGGCATATTTTTAGACCGCTAATAAACGTAAATATTTTTTTAAACTCCAACGACATATAGAAGAACCACTTAGAATAAGGAGATCCTTTAAATTAGCCTCAAAACAGCAAGATAACATTCAAATTTGCTAGCAAAACATATCGGATCCACTCAGTCTAGACGAAGCTGGGTACAGGTCATAGACTTCTGACTTGAAGGAGCTCTTGACATATTCAATAAATAAGAATTGTATCAAATTTTCCGAGGAAAATAATGGTTCTCCCTCATGTTGAATGGGGAGGATGACCTACGAATATATGACAGTGGAATGGAAAAACAAATGAGGTGCCATTTGGCCAAATGTTCAGCATAGCTGCTCAAAGTTTTAAATTATTTTTTATTTTTTATTTATGACTTCATCATATTATAGTAGTGCTATTTGACCGCGATATTCTGTAAAGAGGTACAGTCCCCAGTACCTTTTTTTATGAAAGATGTCATATCTCCCTACATTTTGCTAAAATGTATGTGTACGTATGTACACCTCACTAGACTCAATATAACTCACACTTCTAGAATCAGAAAAAGTGTGGCGTACGACCGTGATTTGAAAAAAAAACTGTCCTTTACACCAAGAAGAGCCTCTAAATATCCCCAACGACCTCCCAACTACTTCCGTCAACCCTTTTGCTATGAGTAAACAAAAATAAGGAAAACAAAATCCAATAACATCTTATGAATTTCGATCTTGTCCACTCCAGTTAGAGTGTATTTTAGGGGTTATAGAATACAAGGACAGATTTCTTTCGTATCACACCTGTTACTCGTATTGCGGTTTCTTGTTTAAGGTAATTCTCAAGGGAGTAAGTAATGGAAGATATTATTGGCAGCGTGTTATCTCAAGAGTAGATAATATACTACGTGTGTTATTAACCGACCTCATTTTAGAATTGGTTACAAGACAGCATGGCATTTAAAAACTTGCAAGTAGAACATTAAACAAGGGTTTTATTTGTATTTTTAGACGATTCTAAATAGTTTGTACAATTATAACTTAATCTATATTATCTAGCTTTTGCTCACGGCTTCGCACGCGTTTAAAAGTGAATAATTCAACATGGGTCACGGCATCACGCCTGAACGACTAGACCGATTGCGCAAATTCTTTTGTTTTCTGTTTTTTATTGTCAGGAGAAGGTTCCTATGTAAAGAAAAATATATTACATATTTTAAATTTCGGGATAAAATAAAGGTCCTTTTTTCTATGGTGTACTTATCATATAAATTCATAGCTAAGACAGGACAACGTCGTACATAACGTACTACATAATATTCCATTAGTAAACAACAATTTCATGGGTGTATGTTCAGTATTTACGAACATTTAAGAAAGGGTTTAAAGGGACTGTTATTTTAGGATGATTCTCACGCAGCCTTTGTTCTATGCTAATTAGTTTATCCCAGTTAGAAGGAACGATGTCTGTGTTCTGTACACGGAGCAATTCGGCGCAATTCAAGGTTTTAGCAGCATTTTACAGCTCTTGCAATGGAATGTACGTTGGAATATTTAGTGTGAATTTTCGTTTATTTTACGAAGTTAAAAACGGAACATGGACTATGTTCTAAAACTGTCTTTGACGCTTTTAAATAAAAGAAGGTCTAAATTACCTTCCTAGTTCGTGACTAGCTAACGTTTAATCAAAAGCCAGTCAAGTAGAGTACTCGGCAGTCACGAATGTTTTGCATATAATAAATTGCCACCTGGTATCTAGGTATAATAGGTAGGTGTTAAAATACTCTGCGATTTCCTATCTTTACACATCAGCCTGCGAATTCGTAATTGAATTTTTGATGCGAGATTTCAAACTGGTGACATCTCGCTGATAAAACAGTTCTACATTCAAATAGTAATTTCATTGTTGTGAAGATAATGGTGTCGATTCTGTTATACAAAATTACTAAACTTAACTAATTTGACAGGTCTAAAAGTCTTGCCATCTCTTTCTCATGTGCGGGGTTAAATAAGGGTGGCAATATTTTCAGACCTGTCAAATTAGTTTAGTAATTTTGAACAACAGAATTGGCACCAATATGTAATCATATAATTACCATTAATTAATTTAATCGAAATACCAACCGTAAGCTATGACATCCCTACAGAAAAACAAAGCAATTCTATCGATAAGAAACGAGCTCTAATGTCTGCGATATTTATTCGATTTCCGAACGCCTGAGAACTTAGATGTTTCGTGGAAGCAAACAACAGTATAACTTATATTATTATGTGTATATCATGCTTAGATCAAATTACCAAGTACTCGATGATGGAAAGGTAAAGAGTACTCGGAACCGGCGGGCATGTGATTGATCAAAGTAAACGAAGCAAAAGAGTCAAGAGTGACACTCCTTGCAGGTATTATACCTACCAATGTATTATTGAACGAAGATGTAAAAAATCTAAAAATAGAATTCAGTCAAGGCACTAATGAAGGTGGTTTTCCCAAAGGAGTACAGCATGAGGGTCTTCAAGAAGGTTGTTAAGAGATTTCTGAAGGGTCGGCAACGCGTGAGTGATACCCCTGATGTTGCAAGCGTCCTAAGCTACGGTAACCGCTTACCTATAGCTCAAACTTTGCCACTGGTACAGACAACACTCAAAGAAAATTAGAGTATAGATTGAAAACAAGCTATAAATTGTAAATAAATAATATACTCTGCCACACTAGCATGCTAGTTACGTATTTATTTTAACAACTCGCTCGTTTTAAGTCACTGTTTTTCCTAGAATTGCACTGCAGCAGATTGCCAGGTGTAAAGCTAAATAAAAAATAAAAAATAAAGTTAATTTTGAGCACTAGGTTAAAGTGGGTCGAGGTTCATCCAAGGATGGACATAGGTCAAGTACGTATATAATACTTATATTGAGATAGTAGGTACTTATTTCCTAACGACTAGCCAAGCTATATGCTTACATAATGATGGAGTGAGTTTATTAACAAATTCTTGGATTGTCATCTGGATGTAGACTATAGGCAAAAACAAGAATCACAACTTATGTAAACAAACTTTGAGTCTCAGAGGCGCCTGTCATTCAACCGTCCCGCACTGGATTAGGGTTCCGTGAGATTAACACGAATTATAAGCAAGAATAGAGGTACCGTTGTTATAATAACCTGAATACCTGTCCTTTTTAATGTAAATTTTAAAATTCCAACTAGATACATGTGCCCTATCACTACATATTTTATTGTGACATCATGCATTACACTTTGGCAAAAAGAGAAGAAAATAATAGGGGCGCCACTTTGTCGTTCGTATGACAAGCCGCAGCTCGTATAGAACATCAACCGTCTTGATTGGTTTGTTTACAGTAAACATCATTACATGGATTCCATTTTGTGAAGGTTGCCAGTAGCTAAAAATTTCGTTCCGTTTCTAGACTTTTTTGCCAAGCTAGCTAGTTAGTTAGTTAGTTAGCTATCTAGTCTTCACAGTATTCTACAATCATCATATAACGTTTGGACCTTATCCCATTTTGCCATCTGGTTTTAAACTAATCAAAGCTTGTAGAATACTAGACACAGAACATAAAATCCGGAGCTAGCTTCGATTAATACCATTTACAGCTTTATTCAAGTTGTGTGAAAAGCGAGTAAGAGATATTTACAAAATACAATTCGTGATGTGATCAGGATCACGATTCACGGTCGGTAGAATACATCTATGTGATGTGATTCAGCAAAATATCAGCGTGCAAATCCATAACAGAAATTGAGACGTCAATCACTGACAAACCATCTATGACAACTATAAAAAAAAAAAACATTATATATTTCAAACTCAAACTATAAATTTTCCACCGACCAGTCTCCATCGTTTATCTTCACCTATGTCCTATGTCAGTGTATTATCTATGTTCACCTACCACTAAACGCCGTGGTTATGTACTCTGCCTACCACGTGATATTGGCGGAATAGCTGTATTAAAAGCTTGTCGCCATAAACTTAAAGAGGATTTTGTTTGCCCGTGGTCCATCTAGGTGAACTGGGAATATTATTTTCCTAAGGATTTTCTAAGTGGACTTAGGTATTTATCTGTTCCAATATCGATCGGCAGTTCTTGCAAAATAGCTCTGCGAAGTAAAAATGACGCGATCAAAACTAAGTCCATTCAGTCCCATCTATTTTTACATATAGAGCAGAAGCTCAATGCCAGGAATAGTGTGTTGCCCACCTTTTTAATATAAATACAACTAACAATAAATTGTTTTACGACACAACTGGGATAGCTCCCGGATTCCCGACTTCTCCCGACCGCTGACCCACTTCCTGATTGGTTGAAAATAAATATTTGCGTCTGGTGGCTTGAGAGTCGTCTCAGACAGACGCGCATACTTACGTGTTTGTATACGTTTATTTTAGTTACATAATAATACCTATACTATACTTCTTCTATAATCTAATATTAATAATACATATCTCAGTTATCCTACTGATATAAAAACTAGCTTTTTCACTGTGACTTCGCCCGCGTAGCAAAGGATATAAAATTGGTTGGTTAATAATCGGTTTGAATAGGATTTGCTCAAAATCCCTTCATAGGTCGAGAAAGAAACCAAATTTCAAGTGAATCAGTACAGTTTTGGAGATCGCGTGATGAGTCAGTTAGTCAGTCATTGGTATATCGCTTAAATCTAAACTAATATTATAAAGAGGAAAGATTTGTATTTTTGTATGTAACGAATAAACTCAAAAAGTACTGGACCGATTTCAAAAATTCTTTCACCGTTACAAAGCTACATTTTCACTGAGTAACATAAGCTATATATGTATTATACTAGCTGCCCGCCCCGGCTTCGCTCGGGTCGAAAAAATATTTGATAAATATCTATAGGCTCCGAAACTACTGGACCGATTTCAAAAATTCTTTCACCGTTCGAAAGCTAAACTATCACTGAGTAACATAGGCTAGCTGCCCATCCCGGCTTTGCACGGGTAGCCAAATATTTGATCTAAATGTCTACCCGTGCGAAGCCGGGGCGGGCCGCTAGTATATAATACAAATCGGGGGGCACGGGAGTGCCCCCGCCGAGTCGAGCGCGAAGCAAACACTGCCGTACCATCCTTTACCCGAACCATTTCGCCGCATTTTCAGGCCCCTATTTGAGAACCTCTGGATAAGACCAGAACGAAGAAATTTTCGTCATCCAGTAAGCTATAAAATCATACTTAAAATTAAAAATTTCAAGTCTATAGGTTATTTAGTTCCGAAGTTAAGCGAAAGCAAAGTTTCGCATTTATGACACACACTCACTCATGATCATCAAAATAGAACTAGTACTTCCCATAAACTCAGAGAGCTGAAATTTGGTACAGAGTTAGGGTTTTACGGCCACATAAAGGAAAAACTATAAAAACTAGGATAATCGAAGATCTGGAGTACCTGGTTACCCTTATTTGAAATTTGAAAACATATTGACATATGGAAATGAAAACATATTTACTTGTATGACTCCAAGTAAGCAAAATTACGTATTTTGCTTCGCCGTGACTTTTCAGTGGTGTTTACGATAGTTCCAATGAACTAAAGATGAAGTCAGAAGATTTCCGGTGGCTTTAGTGGTGTTTACGGTCACCCAATGAACTGATGTTGAAGCCAGACGGAAACTGCTGGAACTCTCTTATAAAACAAATGTAACCGAGCCGCATTTGGGCTTCGTGGAATTGACATGACCATGCATTCTGGCTATAAGTGCCGTATATTCATATAAATGGTGTATTACGTGTTACCTTGATTGATAAAAGACAGATTTCATAGTCTCGTAAACGAAAATTACTACTCAGTTTAAATAATCTTGGTTGAAGGAGCCACTGTGATTAGACACGCGATTACCGATGTAATGTCAAAATAACAGCTTTTTACTAAATGCATACAACGGAACACGCTACTGATAAAAAAAAACTGTCTGTCTGTTTGTCTGTATATTACGGGTAATCTCCGAAACGGCTGAACCGATTTTAACGGGAATTTCACTGGCAGATAGCAGATTTTACTGGGCGTTACTTGTATTGTGGAAAAATAAATAGGGTTCCGCACTACAAATAAAAATCCCATGAAAATCTTAACAAAATACGAACGGCTGAACGGATTTGAACAGGGCTTACACTGGCAAGTAGCTTTTGTTATAAGGCGTAAATCGGGCTTAATTTATTTTGGAAAAGTAATCCGAGTACCGCGCAACAAATAAAAACATTAACTAGCCGTGGTGGTCTTGTGCTTAAAGCAACGGCCTGTCTTCTGATGGGCCCAGATTCAAATCCCGGCTAACTCATTGGTATAAATGAGATTTCTAAGCTTAAGTACAGTGATTAAGCACACCATGAGCTAAAAAGAGAGGTAGTGCAAATTGGGGTCTCACTTTGGTTTTCCCATTAATATTGGAGCCGCCCAACAGGGGACTGTACCTCCATCTTAAAGAAGACCGCAGTGAAATAACACTACTTTGATGTAGTGTTGTGTTTCTGCGGTGAGTAAGGTTGCCAGTGCTCCACGAGGATACTCTGGGCTAGTAGTAATGCTGCTAGCAGAGCGACTCCTCTCTCGTTAGAGATACCATTGGTATTGCTAGCGGCTATAGGCTACGGTGACTGCTTACCATTAGGTGGGCCGTATACTTGTGTGCCACATAAATGGTATAAAAAAAAAACAAACAAATTGGTAAATAGGTAGTTACAACAGATATATATAACATTACGTGTAAACAAAATTGACTTGTACCCACTAACGTATAAAGAATGTTCAACGGCCAAGTCGCACAACATTAACTATAATAATAAAGAAATCGCAGTAAGGAATCTTAGACTTGGCACGACTTTGTCTAGATTTCATTACTTTTGAGAGATAAACAAGCAGCTCCATCGAGACTAGGCTAGTTTTTTACAGAATGTTTTTGGTGGGATGTATCTATACATTTTACATATCTATACATCCAAATCAAAGTATCTATAGATATACAAAATTTGGATGACACCAACAACTAACAGACGAGAGATTTGCATTCGATTTCCGTTCTGGAACCCGAAGGGACAGAGCCGAAGGAAACCTATTACTAAAACTTTGCTATCCGTCTGTCTGTCAGCGGGCTGTATTACGGATCATACTCATGATCCGTAATACTTGTAAACAGTTGTCAATTTTCACAGATGTATATTTCTGTTGTCGCTATAACAGTAAATAATAAAAAAGAAAACAAAATAAAAAGGGCTCCCCTTCTAGAAACGTGGGGTAGGCACAGCTGACTCCAGTTCTTAGCTTACTTTTTTTATACCACTGAGGCGGCAAACAAGCATACGGCCCACCTGATGGTAAGCGGTCTCTGTAGCCTATGGACGCTTGCAACACCAGGGGTATCACTCGCGCGTTGCCGACTTGCATGTAGCATAAAATTAAAGTTACACAGTACAAATTAAAGTTACACAGATTTGCTAAACAGCTCAAGTAATGCTCGAAATCTACGAACAATGAAAAGCAAAATCATTTATTCAGTTTAGGCCCTAATAAGGCACATATTCTAACATTTATTTATTTAAACATGTATTTATTTATTTATTATTCTACAACTATCATCTCAGGCATTCCTAATACGATAGCATAGAGAACTTATGAAGGTCTAAATAACGTTACATAAACGCTTCTATTAATATACCTACCTACACGTAATGCATGCAAAAATGAAAACGTATCATATTGTGCGTGGTGTGAAACGCGGTAACAGGAGCAAGGATATCCGGGTATAATGATAAATAGGACCCGGATGGGTCGGATGATTGATTGTCTGTACCGTGCGGATGTCTAAAATATAGGGTACTAGCGGCCCGCCCCGGCTTCGTACGGGTAGACATTTATCAAATATTTTGTCTACCCGTGCGAAGCCGGGGCGGGCAGCTAGTATAATATATAGCCTATGTAACTAAGTGATAATGTAGCTTTCTAGCGGTGAAAGAATTTTTGTAATCGGTCCAGCAGTTTCCGAGCCTTTTTTAATACAAACATACACACAAAAATACAAATCGTTCCTCTATATAATATTCGTATAGATATAGATTTGCTTGAAAAGCGATGGAGCGCGGCATTCTTTGCTTGAGATAGAGATATAAATTCTATATAATACTAGCTGTGCCCGCGACTTCGTACGCGTGGTAAATTTAGGGGTGGACTACCCTTAACATTTAAGGGGATGAAAAATAGATGTTGAGACTGACGTATCAACGCACAGCCTGAACGAAAGGGGTTAGACTTAAAATTTTGACAGTAGGTACCTTTTATGACGTAGGCATCCAATAAGGAAGGGTTTTTAGAAATACCACCCCTAAGGGGGTAAAAAAGGGGATGAAAGTTTGTATGAAAACCCGTTATTTCTGAAGTTAAACGCATGAAAATTGATATTTGGCCTTTCAGTTAAAAATAAATAAAAACGTATTTAAGGACTTTTTAAAAATTCCACCCCAATGAGGGTAAAATAGGGGATGAAAAGGTGTATGAAAATTCGTCATGTTTAAAGTCACAGTCAGCTTTAATTTATATATAGG